>CM038343.1:43224341-44490417 GCA_021464625.1 Proterorhinus semilunaris
CCCGAGGCAATACTTCTTTTTTTTGAATCAATACAAATACTTTTAGGGTTATTTTTCGTGATACCGATACTGGTCATTTCATTAGGTTGAATGCATTGCAGTCGATGTACATTGCTAAAACTGGCTATTTTATATATTATTGAAATGTAAATTAAAGTGATAGTTAATTAAACAATGTCATTGTGAAATTAAATACCTAAACACATTTTAAAATCAATACTGTCATGACAAACAGAACTTAAACTATAATGATATGGATGGCTCTGCTCAATACTCTGCTGCTGTGGAGCATTTTGGCACAGAACAATTAAGTAAATCGTATGTGTATAATTGCTGCCACGCCTTATTTGTACACATGCAAATTAGTATTGATTCTTTTTATTTGGTATCGATACTTAAAAAGTAGCCATTTTGTATTGATATATCAATACTATGGTATTGATCTGCCCATTTTTACTTTTAACTCGTTTTAAGGGTTTGAATAAAATACACATCCTTGATTTCTTACCGTTTTCGTTTGTGCTGTTGTGCAAAGGTTTAGATCGCATCACATTTTCCAAAATATGTCATAGTTTGGGATCATTTTCATTTCATGCATATGAACAGAGGAGCCTCCCAGTGTTATTTAGCCTGAATAATCTTGCTTCTTGTATATTTTGTATATTCAGTAAGTGTTAAAATCCAAAATGGCGGCAGTGGTCTAATTTGTCTAACCACTTCTCTATTGTGTTGCCCACTTCTCTCTCTGCCCATAGCCAAGCAGAGACTGGAGGACCGTCTGGCCGCAGCTGCCAGAGAGAAGCTGGCCCAGGCATCCAAGGAGTCCAAGGAGAAGCAGCTCCAGGCAGAGAGGAAGAGGAAGGCTGCACTCTTCCTCCAGACTCTGAGAGGGCCAGGGTCCGGAGAGCCCGAGGCCAAGAGAGCAGACCTGGACGCTGCTGCACAGTATGAGGTAAATGAAGCTTTTTGTAGAATACCAAGTGGAAATAATTAAGGCCATAGGGATTCTCTTTCAACACCCATTTGTGAAGTTGTGTTATGGCAGTATGGAGAAGTATCACTTACCACTTGTCAAACTTCCATAATTAATTGACTTCCTGGAACTTGATTGGGGACAGATGTAATTATTGTTTACTTGAATAAATCAACTTTTAGCTTGTGATCGGTACTTCGGGAAATGTTTTTTCGCACCGGTTTTCCTGATATTCTGAGACTAATGAAGGGTAATATGTCTGATATATAAGAAACAAAGGAAGTTGAGACAAACTTAATACAACTTAATATTGGAAGTTACTGATGTGATTTGTTGTCGAATAAACCTCTTCTGGTAATAACAGAGATAGCTCAGTAAAAGGCCACATTATCCTTTCTAAAATTGAACGTGCACAGTCTTTTAGGGACATATTCTTTCTAGTGTAAATAAGGTGCGGTGAGTTATTTGAAGTGTAGATGACCTGTCTATTTGATGGATGTTTAATGTCAGCGCCTCATGCGGGCCTCACATATTTGCAGTACACTGGCCTCTTCCCTGCTGGGACAGGTGGCCGCTGTCACTGTGTGCCTTTCCTGTCAGTCTGATGGCACCGTGATTTCTGCTCTGCCCTGGCCATCTGAGAACTTGTGTCAAGAAGTTGTACCCGTGTGGAGTTAACAGCTATGTGGCATGCATTTCCTTTAAAACTACACCCGAACCAACTGTAGAAACTAAACACAGAAATTGTTGAAAGTGCTTAATTGAATACGCCGGTACAGCATTTTTTTTGAAAAGCTGGCGTTAAGTTTCACAATTTCTGCCCTGGTTTGTACTATGGGCCTTTGGAGATTAGAAGACAGGTGACTGCTGATGTCATGTCTTTGTGGAGTTTGCTAAACGAGCTGACTTGATCTTTTTATGTAGGTGCGCCTTGTTTCTTGTCGTGCTCATCATGTTTATGTGACAGCGTTGGAGCACCGAGTGTGAGCTTTCAGGAGGAAACGCAGTCTGCTGAATAAACTCTGCAGCCAAAAAGTACTTCTGCTGCACTCTGGTTTTGAGGTCATTTATGGCTCATCATAATTGATCGCCAGACAGGTTTATTTTGTCAAAGTTACTTAGATTACTTAAGTTCCATAGTGCAGTGTCTGATTGGGATAGTAACTGTTGTTAATACTAGAGGTCGACCGATATGGGTTTTTCTAAGGCCAATGTCGATATGCTTGGCCAATATTTCTGACTATTATTTTTGTCTGATTTGTCCAAATGTCTGGTCTATAAAAAAAAACATAAATACTTGGCCACTCCAGCAGAGGCAGAATTTATTTTATTACATTAAGTGATCCAATCATAGTTTCTGTCCCAGCTTTGATTAGTTGGCGTTAGCAATAGCATACTGTTGCTAGCCACGGCATTTTGCGCCAGCAAGGAGGTTAAAAACTAACTCAACGATTGAATTCTCCAGGTTCTGTGCTTCAAAATGAGGTGCAGCATGTCCATATTGACTGAGGTTTAGTGAACGTTTCTATCACTTTCGCTCCAACAAGTTATCCTTCCTAATATGCATTCCCTGATCAAAATCAAATTTGAAAAAGGTGCCACCTGGATTTAATTGTTATTATGATCTAGTCTGGCCGCAATGTTTTATTTCCCCCAGGATCAGAAAGGCCAAATTTGCATATTGACTCCCAAATTGGTCAGTTTAGTGCTCACGCCTGAAAGACACAATCTGTAAACGTCGCTATCCTTAGGGTTAGTTTGGATTCGTTTATGCTAGCGTTGTCTTATGGAGGTGACGTTATGGTTGGAGCTCCACTTATCATTGCCTGCTAATGTCGGCAACTGGCTAATCAGGGAGCGACGGGCCTTTCCCGTCCTGGGAAGCCACTCTACAATGTCTCAGAGAAGACTTTGTGCGTGGTCACACTCTCCCATCAATCTCCCATCGATCTCTTGGTGTAAAATTAATACAACCCTGTACATTATAGAAGCTTATTGAAACAATGCCAGCGAATGTGTGCTCCATTATGCAGTCCTACCACATATTAGAGCGTGTGACCTTTTATGGGGGGGAGGATCAGGCAGTGTATTTTCATCTCTGTATAATACATTTGTATATACCATACGCTGTTGGGATTTTCCGTCTTTACTTTTCTCCTCATCCAAACGTTGGTATCTCTGCTGAGCAGGTGTAAGAACGCAGACACCTTCTCCATCTGGAGTCTGGATAAGCCTTTTATTTGTTAGCTCCTAAATTTCCCCTGAAAATGTCCCATATCTCCATTTCAACCCAAACCCCAAATATGTGCAAACAAACGACAACAATAAATAATTGTATTCCGTTTCTTCATACCCTTGCTACTTTATAACATATTGTCAAATGCATTTATCGGTTTTCTCTCTTAAAAATATAAGTATTCTGCTTCCAAATGGTTACAGCTTTAAGGAGCTTGGGTGTCAGGTATGGATGCAGGTTCTGTTCATTTAAAAAAATTAATAAGTTGCTTTATCAAAAAATTTTCGATTTACTGTTTGACGTCATTTTTACATTGCTTTTTTTTAACAATCAAATCATAAATCATTATCAAAACTCATTAAGACACATTATAAAATTATCAGAGAAGGTGATTGGCTGTGAGCTCCCATCTCTTCAGGACCTGTTCACCTCCAGGACCCGGAGGCGTGTGGGTCGGATCACAGCTGACCCTTCTCACCCTGGACACGGACTATTCACCCCTCTCCCCTCAGGCAGGAGGCTACGGTTTATCCAGACCCATAAATCCTGCCACTTGAACAGTTTTTTCCCCTCCGCCATCAGACTCATGAACAATAACAAGACCCAGTAACTTTTAGTCGGACTCATGAACCTGTTCCATCCATTTGCACAGCTCTATTGCACTATGTGGTATGTCCACACTTAGATCTGCTGCTATTACATAATACACCTGCACATCTGTGAATACAATCCTGCTGTTGTTCTGTTGATGTCTTATCATATTTCACCTTTATTTGTTATTTTTATTTATTTTAATATTCTTTATGCATGCCCTTGTAGCCTTCTAATGTTTTTATAGATTATTTTAATCTAAATTCTGTGTTATATATTTTATGTTGCACGATTAACTAAATAAATTCCTAGTTTGTGAACCTGTTTTCAAACCATGGCAAAACTATTCTGATTCTGGCTTGAAACGTAACCTATTTAAGTGTGTAATCCACTAATTGACTAAGGGCATCTTTACTGAGTGGATCCAGCAGCACTTTTGTCTGATATTTGCAGACAGTCACACTGGGACTCCGGACTGATGCTGCAAAGCATCAGTCCGGAGTGTAGGTGTTTTCAAAAGTTTTTATTTTTTATTTTATATAGTTGGCAAGATGTGTTTTGTGCTACTAAAGTTTGGCAGAATATGCCTTATAGAGGAAAAAAGATTCTGTAATCAAAAAATCTAATCATTGTATCTTCAACATGCTAGTTACCGTTGTCTCTTACTTATAAAACATGTTAAATTGAAACAAAAAAGGGGTTTACATGGGTTGCAACAACTTCTTTTCTGCAGCCGAATATTTTACGCAAAATTGGTGCGTTCACATTTCCGTCAACATCAAATAAGATTAAGCCCAGCATTGCATTACACACTTACTCACTGATCACTTTGTGTGTGGAACAGAATTACTACTGTTTCCACTTGAGAAAAAAAAAATCCATAAATCCGGTATCTCAGCAGGAATATGTGGTTAGTTTCCATCTGTGGCTACCTCTGAAAGAAAAGGAACAGATGAAGGGGAGTATGTCATGTTAATGTGTGTCTTGCTGTTATGCAAATCAGACCATTTTCATGCAATATGCTGCAACAGTGATCAAATGCTGTAGTGCATCTTTAAAATACTGTTCAATCCCTGCCAACAACCTCTTTAGAACGTAGAATATTAGAAATACTATGTAACCTACAGCTTCGATTCATTGTGTTAACCCATTCTTTGTTGTCTGCATAATTTATAACGTCCAATGTGTCTTTAGGGAGTACATCTATTCCACCAATACAATTTTAGTCTTTGTACCTCGACAACCTTGTTTGCAACTTGGGCCTCATTAGGTGGATAGATGCCCGCGTTCATTGTCTGGCACCACAAAGCAGCGTGCCATGTGGGAAATCTCTCATTGTTCTTTATGTCGAAGAGCAAGCCTTCGTTGGTAGTTCAATCAATGACTGTCGTGTTTCCTCTGTGCCCATTCGTAAAGCCTGAGTTGATTGACCTCCTTTGTGTTTGCCTCCAGATGCGGGAGGCTCTCTCCGTGCTTTCAGACATGTCATCAGCGGGCTACTCGTTAGATCAGAGAACCCCCGTGGCCAGCCTCGCTGCCTCTTCCTCCTCTCACTCTAGAGGGACAGACAGGGAGCGCCACAAAGGGAGAGACAAAGACAAGAAGAAGAAGAAACACAAGAAGAGGTCCAGATCGAGGTCTAGCTCCAGATCCAAGACTCGGGCCAAACACTCTCTGCCCAGCGCCTACAGGAGGAGCCACCGATCCAGGTTAGAGTTCAAGGCCTATAGTCTAGAGATGTAGTTCTCTTCACGTACCTTTTTTGTCAATTCTATCACATGTAAAGCACAAAGAATCGATGTTGCGCTACTTTCAAACCCTTGGTGCAAAAATACAAGAGTTAACGCTAAATACAGAGCAATATCAATAACGGTGGCGGGAGAGGGAGAGTTCAGCTTCCTGACAACCTGCTGAAGGAAGCTGTCCTTTAGTCAGTTCTTCCAGATTAGAGGATTGCAAGCGGCTGTGAGATGGGTGTGTGTGGTCTCTCACTCTGGTATATCCCTGACTGTTCTGCTGATGGAAAGCCAGTCCAACAGGCCCCGTCCAGATCATTGTTGGTCAGCCATAAATGAAAAAATCTGATATTTTACATGATTTGAAACCAAACCATACATCTGCAAAAAATAAAATAAAAAAAATGGTGAAAGAAAAATATGTACTGTGTCATACATAAACCGATGGCTCACTACCTTGTTTTATTTTACGGTTCAGTCTCTTTATGAGCAATATAACCATAGCAACAAAAACTATCTGAACTAAAACATTTTAACATATTTTTTTGGAATCTCGGAAATAAAAAAAAAAATCCAATATTATTCCTTGCCATTCATATTCTCTTAATATTAATATTACATGCTGCTTCAGTTTATATTTCACGTCAATCACTATGTATGAAATAAAACTCTTCATCCAACTAAAGACTGTACTCTGAATGTCTTTTGGCATCCTGCTCTGTTAACTTGCAAAGAAACACTCTCGCCTGCATTGTCTTAAAATGAATACATCTGTATGATGATTTGCCTTCTGCTTTATGCTTGATAGTTATTTTGTTGCATAATAACAAATTGTGTACTTTAGATGAGCTGAACTCAAATGACACAAGCTGTTGAATAATCTTAAAATGTAAATTAAGCAAACCCTGAAAACTGCAATGGTTATTTTGTTTGGAAGAGGCATATTTGATTTAATTTCCAACAAGGTCAATGTTTTCCAAAATAAATGGTTCGCAAATGGATTTATAGCTCTCCCTGTCTCTCATAAAAGATATTGTAAAATCAGTTAATGTCACCTTCTGCCTGCACGATGGTAAAATACGGTTAAACTACAAACATTAGTGGAATACAAACAAAAGACAAAACATATTTTGTTGAATCGCACCCATTACACTGTTAGTTTAGTCACTTTTTCCCTTTAGCTTTAAATGTGGTTCTTTTCACTGCCAATTCCTGCTCCATCGATTGGCTCCATTGTTTCTGGGAATATTTATGTCCTTAACAAAGGGTGAGGGAGAAATAGGGCCGGTGAATTTGAGGGAAGTAGAGCGTCAAATTATTTTCTATTAATTTTCTTCATCGAAGCCCCGTGTGCCTGAGCTCCAGCGGTGATGGGATATAAATCAGAGGGTTATTAATCATTATGTTTCCAGCCTGTCACATTACCTGTCTAATGCCTTTAACAACTGCTGCTCCTACTGTTCTGTCAAGGAGTCTCACTGATAGGATTATCTAGTGTCAGAGATTAAGCTATGACTTGTAGCATAGCCCACACAGAACATGTACTAATTTAACATTTTCATTTGATTTCAATGTTCAGTTCAGAGGTTCACAACGTACAACATGGGGTTAGGAGATGGGGGGGGGGTTAAAGTGCATATGACACATTAGACACATTAGACACATTGTTAACACGATTATATTTAAGATTTTGCTAAAGACAATTTGGCCATTTTGGTGATGTGTATACATGCCTTTCAGTCATGTGACTTTTGTTGCTATGGTGGCCATTTTGAAGTGGAATTATGCAACCCATAATTGCAATATCTCAGGATGAAAATGAAAGACAACTGATCGACTTTGGCATTTTTATGTACTCGTAATCATTGCTCAAGAAGATAACAGTAAAAACACCGTCTCAGAGACGAACGCTTTTGTAAAGAAACCAGGGAGTCTGTGTTTAAGCTGCTCAATGCATTAGCATGCTACCGGTTAGCATTTAGCTTCAACAGAGAGAAAAAAGTAGTGCACTCAAAATTTCCTACAATGCATTCTGAAAAGTAGTGAGCAGCGGCGGTCACTAAACGGGTCAATATAGACCACAATGCACTGCGAGAGTCGGAGAAGAACGGACGACCGCCACAGGTCTTTGAACTAAACACAACTGAATGAAATCAGCTGTTTCAATCGTGTGTTGCGTATTTCTCATTAATAAATGACTTGAATATAAACGGTTATGGTTAAAAAATGCTAGCGTTAGCTGCTTACCTTTTAGCTCGAGCTGTTAAATGACCGATAGCTTCCTCTCGAATAATCCCAGCCATTCATGTAAAATCCATGTTAAATATAACGTATCTGACTCGTATTTATCCATAAATAGTCCACTGTTTCATGAGTTTGGTTGATCTTTATCGCAGAAATACATTATTCCCGGAGTTTTAACAGCGAACTTTTAGCAGATGTAGTGCACTCATTCTGCTGGTGCTTCGGACACCGGGCTGACCTACATTCTGCACGTCTTTGAGCTGGAGTGATTTTTTTTTTATGATATTTTTTATTTTAATTTAAATGTCAAATAAAATGCATCTAAAAGTGCCAAAACTGTCGTTCTGTTTCATAAAATAAATGTTTGTAACAATAAATAAATTCAGAAAAAAAAAGTCTGACGTCACGCAGCTCGGAGAAAGTAGTGGGCTTCTGTCCGAATAGCCAACAGAATCAGTGGACTATGTAGTCTACTATATAGTGCGGGCCTATGTAGTGAATGAGGGGTTAGGGACTAGGGTAGACATTCGGACACAGCCATAGTTTCACTTCGTTGTTGGACAGCGACAGGAAGTGACATAGAAGAAGGTAAACCATTTTAAACTGTTGCCGTGCAACCATGTTAAGTCAGTGGGAAATGAGTCAAACTTTCATTAAAATTGCTGCTTCACTGAAATAAAATGATAATTAAGCAACTGATGAACTTGCAACTGATGTTATCTTTCTAAAAACAAGTCATATATTTAAAAGCATTCAAACCTGTCGTATGCACTTTAAACTGGTTAAAGGCAGGACCGTCACAAACATTTTCTGCATTGCTCGGGATTCTTGTGGATTCTTGTAGCTTTTCATATATTAATGTTTTTCAAGGCAGGTTTTCAAATCAAGATTCAATTCACAGAGCAAATTTTGAACACCTGTCGGAACATTATTAATAAAATATACCGATTGATTAAATCTGTTTTCCATCCCAGCATACCGGTATGGTCAAATTCCTCCAATGCCTCCGTCCCTTTTTTTTTACATTTTTTTTTACCTTAACTTTTTCTCCTTTTATCTTTTTAATTGATCATCTCACTCTTCGTAATGTGCCATGCGGTTTGTGTCCAGATCGCGCTCATATTCCCCGGGAAGGAGAAGCCGGCGAGGGACGTCATCAGAGCGGAGGTACGACGACCGTGAGCGTTTTCATCGCAGCAGCAGCTCGGCAGCGCCCCGGGGACACTCCAGATCCAGGTAAACACCAAACACACCGCCTGCTGTTTGTTCAACCTCTGAGAATACTGATTGGCCCTTTCGTTAAAAGATCGTAGGATTTTTGGATTACATCTCCATAATCAGTCATTTTTTTAGATGTAGGCAAGGACATCAACAAGCTAGAACTCCACGCTACAAAAGGGGTTCTGAAAAATAGGGTGTTGTTTTATTTTGACCACAATAATGCAGGTGTTTTTATTTGTTCTTCATCGTGAAGCCTGTGAAATGGTCTTTTGAGTTAATCATAAGACCATAACAATACATAACAAAGTTGGTACTGCAGACCATTGTTGACAAGTCAAATTTTAAATCTATTTTTTCCTCTCAGATCTCCGCCTGAAATAACCCAGAGCTCGTTGACATTATCGGGACTTGTACAGGCTGCTGGTTCATCTCTGTCGCCCTTCTCATCATCCAGAGGAGCATCACCGGCTGCTAGTCCCGCCTCCAACTTTGCACAGTCTCGGTAAACATCTCTCATACTTTGGGCCGGTACTCAAAACCAGGACCTTCTTGTTGTTGTGAGGCCATAGTTGAACCCACTACTGAGCTGCTGGATAGTTACACCAGTGCCTGCCCTAGAGCATTTGAAAAATCACAACGAGCAGTGAGAAGTCTGCCAAAAAAAAACAACACATCAGTCATAGATGCTTTCAATATTTGCTATTCACAGAGTAGAGAGAGCAGAGGTTGTTTGTGATCAATTAAAGAAAAAAAAAAACTGCAAACTTGTGACGTGTAGAAGGAAAAAGGTGTAGTGATGGATAAATGCAGCACTTATGACACATTGATGCTACGTGTTTTTTGATTACAAACATCAACATCGCTGTTAAATGCGAGCGCTCAGAAAAAAATGCAAATGTTATTTTTCACTCCTTCTTTCTTGAATGTTTGACAAGCCACAACAAAGTCAGTCAGCTGCCTTTGCCAAAAAGCAACCCCAAAATTAAATCGCCTCTTCTGGTTGTTGTTCACCAGCTGCGTGACACGTATTCCAAAATATGGGGCTATACAATGAAGGAGGTTGATGAGACATAGAGTACCAGCATCCCACACAAAAAGATCAGAAAATATTTGTCTTTTTTTTTTACGGTGGGATTCAACATTTTCTGTTTAAACACCACTTAACCACCACCTCTTGAGTCCTTCATTTCTGCTCAAAGTACCCACTAAACTCTAAGGTGCAGCCATTTATTTCAAAAATGATCCGCTAATCATTAAAAATACGTTTTCTTTTAAAATAATATTGAAATACTGTTCAGTTCCACCTTCTTTTTACTGTGCTACATGGCCTTTCCTTAAAACAATATTGGTAAAACCAATATGAAAACTGACCATTATCTTAGTAAAAGAAATGCATCTATATATCCAGTTACCGTATTTTCCAGACTAGAAGTCACACTTTTTTTCATAGTTTGGCTGGGGGTGCTGCATCTTATACTCCGGAGCGACTAATATGTGATTTTTTTTTTTAAATCTTTTTTAATTTTTATTAAAATATATAATTTCACATGCCGCTAGAGGGCACTGCAGGCTAATCGAGCAGCAGAAAGAAAGTTTGGCATGAGCAAGAAGTGGAGGTTACTCTTACCGCAATGAAGAAAACAAAAAAAGCTAATCACGGGCTAAAAGCTCGATGGCCACAGCTAGAGGAACGAGTTTGCAAATGAGAGCTTGAAAAACGTGCTGCTGGGAGAGGCTTGTCAACGGTGCAGTTTACGCCTCCAGGCCCAGGTCGTTGCCAAGGCGATTGTTCAGAAGTGACAGAGTATCAAGATTTCAGTGGCTTTAGTGATTTGGAGTGAGATCGAGAGTTGGGTATGTTCTTTATGCAATACAGTATCTGAACTGTTTATGTGACGATAACATACCAGACACCTATTTAGTTTGTTGTTTATGCTTCATGTAGCATCATCAGTGTGTTACGTTAGCATACCGTAGCCTATTCAGCCTGTTTTTTTTTTTTCTTCATTAGGCAATTTTTGGCTGATGCGTTCTATACTCTGGAGTAACTTGAATATGTTTTTTCGTCTTCATTGCACATTTTTTGGCACGACGTATAATCCAGAAAATACAGTATATCTAAAAAACTGAGATTTGAATTGAATTTTACCCCATCTTTGAGTGTCTAGAATAGTGTTAGAGAAATATTATTTCCAAATGTGCAATGAAGTGTAAATGAAAAACGGCTTTATTTTTAATATGGAAGGGCTAATCAATTCATCCATGAATATTACTTAGAGAAAATTCTTCTTACTTACTGGTATTTAGTCTTTTTTGTTTTTGCAAATAATGTTTTGCTTTTTAATTTTTAAATAACCTCTTGATGAGGTTCATTGCCATTTCTGTTTCTACATGAGACAAAATAAAGAAGTAAACTCAAAAGAAATCAGTTCAGCCAGAATGATAATTCTGAACTCTGATGCTGTGTGCACTAAATAGTTTTTGCTGTGAGTTTGGCAGTTCAAACTTAATATTAGCCATTAGTGCTTGAGGGCCGTGGTTAATGCAATCAGGGGCTCTGCGTTCTAATTTGCAATCAGACAAATTTGTAGTCATTTGTAGTTATTTCCTGACGGTCTTGTAGCTCAGAGCCACAGAAGAGTTTCACTTTCTGCAAGAAGGGGAAACCAAACATTCCAGTTTTATTTGTTACTTCCACCAAGGGATAGTGTCAATTTTGGGAAATAAAATCAAGTCAATTTGGGTGAAATGGAAACGATATTGCGCTACTTGGATTTACTGTTTTGTTTTGTCAGATAGCGTTAATGCTGCCTCAAGTGTGTTCTCACGCCCTTATCCTTTTGTGGAGGCAATTAGTCTCAAAGCAACACAAGACGAATGTGGGTCGATCTTCGTTAGGTACTGTGGTATTTTAATATAACCAAAAGGTAAGAAGTTGTGGTCATGTATTGGTCATGAATGAAATGCCACCTGTTGGATTTAATGAAGTCTCCTCTGAGCCTGTGTTGTTACGATCCCTTTGTAAATGTCAAGTGAGTAGTACAGAGCCAACACACTGTTTTAAAGTCTTTCTTCTGGCAACAACAAAATTTTACCTTTTTACAGGCTTCTCTTATGTTTCCTTTGTTTCTTCTCGACTCTCCCGTGCCTGTTGTTTTCGATGCCTGTCCGGCTTTGAGCATTTCTGAAACTCATAAATACTGCATGCTCTCTGCAGTTAGCTCTGTTGTGTTGTTCTCTTGCTTATACTTTGTCTCCCTCTTCTCTCGACAGGGACGGCTCTCAGGAGAAAGACAAAGCTGTGTCCTCATCCATAGTATCGTCTGTGCAGTCCAAAATAACTCAGGTATTTGTCTTTGCTCCTCTCCCTAAAAGCAATGTAACTAAAAATTCCAAGCACTCTTCTATTGAGTAGAAAAATGCTCACTTTACCTTTTTAAAGTTTATGTGTAAAGAAGCTGCTTTGGTTATTCAGGAGCAGTGTTAATTAAAAAGAGAGAAGGCAGTTATGGATATTATTAAGGCATTTTAAAAGAGAAGGCAAAAATGGAATTGGAAATTATTTTTTTGCCATACAAATCAAATGTACTTACAATATTTAGGACCAATACTACACTGCATTCTGAATTATTATGCAAATGATATTTCAGTGTCCATAAAGGTATAAAAAAAAAAAAAGGTTTTCATTGAAACTCGTGGATGGTATTGTGTCTCAGGGCTCTTTGAATCACTAACATCAATCTCAGACGCCTGGGATGATTAGTTGTCAGATAAGCCCAGTTAATAGAAAAACTACTGAAAAAGTCCGTTCCACATTATTACGCAGACCAACATTTTCAAGCAATATGGGAAAGAAAAAGGATCTCTCTGCTGATGAAAGCGTGAAATAGTTGAATGCCTTGGACTAGGTGTGAAAACCTTCGATATTCAATGAAAGATTAAGCGTAATCATCGTACTTTTAAGAAATTTGTGGCTGATTCGGAGCACACACGGGTTTGTGCAGATAAAGGCACAATGAGGACGGTTTCCGCCAGACAAACACATCAGATTAAGAGAACAGCTGCTACAAAGCAGCAAACAGGTATTTGAAGCTGCTGGTGCCTCTGGAGTCTCCCGAACATCAAGGTGTAGGACCCTCCAGAGGCTGCAGTTGTGCATAAACTGTCTATTTGGCCTCCCCTAAATTGATAATTGAATGCTCATGAGCAGACATGGCTGCGGTGGGCCCAGAAATACATGAAGACTCATTTTCAAACAGTCTTGTTCACTGATGAGTGTCGTGTAACCCTGGATGGTCAGATGGATGGAGTAGTGGATGGTTGGTGAATAGCAATTTCCCAATAAGGCTGCGACGTCAGCAAGGAGGTGGCGGAGTCATGTTTTGGGAGAAGAAGGATAAAAAACCCGCACAACTGCGTTTTAGCTCCCAAGAATTATTTTAATGTGTACTCACACCACTCTGTAACGTTTCGGACTACAAGTCCTTCATCAGTCATAAGGAGTCATGTTTTGGGCCAGAATCATGGGGAGAGAGCTGGTTGGCCTGAAGGTGAAAACTTCTGCATCATTGGCTGCTATGTGCATAAAAGGAGAGAAACTCACGATGTGGACCCCATCCTCCCCTGACGGGTTTGAACCTTTGGGTTATCCTCAAGCAAAACATCTATGAGGGTGGGAGGCAGTTTTCATCAAAACAGCAGCTCTGGGAGGCTATTCTGACAATCTGAATAGAAATCCAAGCAGAACCTCTCAAATCTCACAAGTTTAAGGCATGCAAGAATTTTGAAGCTGCTATGAAATAAAGGTCCTATGTTAATAAGTAAATATGACCTCCTAATGCTGTAAATTCAACAAATTACCGTTTTCAATTAATTGCAACCTTTAAAATGTATTGAAACTGAGTTTATATAATCATTTTTATATAATAATTTGGAACAGTAGATTTTAAGTGTTTTATTATATTTTGGAATAAAATACTGTTATCGCTGGGAGTTTTTTTCAATCACATTCATATTGTCTAACAGTTAAAGGCTTAAAAGTAATGCTGACTGTCATTTGAGTTGATAATTTAGAATATTTTAGAAAAAATATCATTTACATAATAATTTGGAACGTGGTGTATTATTTAGCGCAATTTATCAATGAATCGAGAAGTAATCTGTTGCCAACTTCCTGGAGAGTCAATTGCAACAGACCGCCAAACCTCAAGTTTCAGAAATTCTTTTCTCTGGCTGAGCGGCGACATCTAAGCCATAGATCACCAAGTGCAATGCAAAGCGCCGGCTGAGTAAAGTACGGCGCCACTGGACTCTAGAGCAGTGGAGACGCATTCTCTGGAGTGACGAATCGGGCGGTTGCCAGGGGAACAGTGCTTGTGTGACTGCATTGTTCCAAGTAGTGCTGGGCGATATGGAAAAAACGTATATCACGATATGGATTATTTTATATCACGATAACGATATATATCACGATATACCATAATATAGTCAGTTTTCAGTTATTCTTTCAAAAGTTTAACAAAAATATCTTACTTACTTTTTTTTTACTTTATTTTGAAGCAGTGGTTTCGCTATGGATAATTTATATCGCCTGTATTGTTTATGTCAGGAAAAATGTGAGACAGCAGGATAAATGGGCTAAACATGATCTGAACATCTGAGTCCTGACACCAATTTAACAACAGAAATGTGTAAACTCATGCGTAGAGAACGACTTATTCAGAGCATCATCTGCTCCTCAATATCAAGGCTCATAATTACACTAATACAAATGTAAATTGGAGCTTATATCTCAATTTTAACGTAATGTTTAAGAAACAGTGGGCGAGCAGTTTGCATTGTACGTCTTTAGCTGCTCTACGCGCTGCCCGATCCGTCTCTTACCTCCTGCACAACGCCTCTCCTCTCTTCTCTCGCGTGTGTTTAATCCAGATCCATGCACTATCAAGGCGCATTGAGTGGCCTTGTGTACGAAATGCGCGGTATAAATAAAGTTGCCTTGCCTATCAGTCAGCTCCGTTGTGAGATCCATCACTAAAAAGCTGTTTATTTGCCGTACCTGAAGCAGAGCGAAACCACGCGGTGTTTAGGGAAGTAGCTGAGAGAGCCCCGCGCGCTCAGAGACGGATCAGCGTCAAAGCTAAACATATTACGCAAATGACGGAGAATTTTCGGTTAATGTAACCTCTGTTATGAAGTGACATTTAACTCAGAAATAAGAATGCTGAGTGTAGTAGTAGGGGTGTACGTCCATTAGATGTCGCCGTTGCGACAGCAGGTGTGGCGGGCGGCGGACAGCAATATCGTAAAGCAGGTGTAAAGACGGAGTTTCTTTGCGAAAAAGTTCTTTTTTATTCTTGTTTATAATCACTTAATATAAACTTAGAGAATGCATAGTGACAAGAAAACACTAATACATTCTTTGTGGCCTATTTAATGTAATATTTGCTTTAATAATTGATGAAATTAGGTTAGAAACGATATAAACGATAGAAGAGAAATGCCACGATAGACACTTTTCTATCGTCACCACGATATCTATCGTCATATCGCCCAGCACTAGTTCCAAGTGTAAAGTTCGTTGAAGGGTGGGATTATTAGTTGCTTCCTGAGAGCATCCAAATGGCAGTTTTTTGTGTCGATGGATGATAATCTCCCAGTGATCTGACATTATAGTCTCAATGTTTATAATATATAGAATGTCAAGAATAACAACCCTCTTTACGATGGGTTACACTAGCAAACATACATATCATTTTCACAGGATTACAGAGTTTAATTTTCATTGTTAAAAATATATATATATCTTATATAAATAAAGAATTAGAGATGCACCGATCCAGCTTTTTTGCTACCGATACGGATACTGGGGTTTTGGTATCTGCCGATTTCCGATATTTACAGATACCAAGAGACTTTCTTAAAATTGGCTTTCTCAGAGTGAAACATTTAGTTGACTCTTTTCTCCATTTTAAGATCAATAAAGTCATACTTTATTGTCATGTTGTTACAGCTCAATTATGTCTAATCTATTGATAAACTAATGGATAAACATTAAACAAGGGTCACTGGACTTTTCTACACTAATTATCCTTGTGTATATGACAGGCTTTAGGTTACATTAAAGGTACTCTAAGCGATCTCGTTTTGCCTATCCGACACCGATGCATTACCAATAAGCGCCACTAGATGCACCACCATTTGCGCCACACTGGCAAACTGTAGAAGAAGACCAGCGCTGCACCTCGCACCTCCCTCACCCGTTTATTATAATAGATCCATGCCCTCACCTTACAGCACCCCCATCACACCCCTCACCTCCGCACCATGTAAACACAAACATGTGTACAAGAGATCGCAAATGTGCGAAGCAGCAGACGCAGCAACTGTTAGCAGCTAACAGATTAGCATTATGACAGAAGTTTACAAAAAGAAAATAAATTCAAAAAGACGTTGCTTAAGGCACCTTTATTATAAACAGCTGATGTTGGATCAGTTATTTCTTAAACTAAAATACAAACACTTGTTATTTTATTGTATCAGGCTTCTTTAGGTATTTCTATCATAGTCTCTGACCCAGTCTTGATTAGTTTTAATTAGCATTAGCATGCACGCGGCGATCAAAAATATGTTTGCGGAGGTTAAAACCAAATCAGCGGTTGGATTCTCCAGGTTCTTAGCTTTAAAATGATGTGCACTGTATTCACTGAGATTTAGTTAAAGTTGTGTTTTTAAGGTGTTGAAAGCCAAAACTGGTATCGGTTCAGTATCGGATATTTGTAGCCAATATCCAATATTGTATTTTTTTTTCCAGTATTGGCGCCGATATCCGGATCGGTGCATCCCTATAAATAATTGGCACTCTCCCATGCAATGCAGAGAAAAGCAAACGTTCGCCCAGCAACTATTTTGTTTTTCGCTGCTACACTGTTTTTCATATGCTACTTTTTTAAAAATTAGTGAAAGACCGAATACTTGTTTTTTTTTTGTAGCACATAAAGGTTTAATTTTTTTTGGAAATACATATATTCAAGGCATACATCAACCTTCCGTTTGAAAAGTATCCATTTAAACATACATGTTGCTCCGCATTGGTAAGTTTCAGCCTGTCAGTCCATTTTGAAAATCAGGAAATTGCACTTGACAGAATATTCCTTTGGGCTTTTTATTAAGCTCAGGAAATCGCATGAATGCAGTTTTCCCGCTGCTCCTGTCAGTAGTTAATTTGTGCCCACTTCTGAACTAATCAAATATATTATACACGTTATGCATTTAAATCTAAATGTTGGGTAAATGTTTAAGATCTTGTTTATTGAATGCATGTGAAGAGAAGACGCAAATTCCTTCAAATTAGTACAGCTTTCTTTTCTTTCCCTCCATCATGTGTTTGTGTTTTGTTTCATGCAGCCTTTTCAGGTTTTAATCTTTTTTCCCCAGTGCCCAAAAATAACTGATGGCAGCAGAGTGATTTTATTATTATTTTTTTGCTACAAAACAGAGGCATTTTTTTATAATCTTATCCAAAAATTATATAATTCGTTTATTTGAACTAATAGAAATATCAGTACGTTTTCCGTATCATACCCATTACAGTATTTGAGGCACTGTCTCACCCGGACCGCACTGGTTCGGTGATGGTTTAGGTTCTCGTGATACCTGTAAAATCTATTATCTCGGCACTGATCCATCCCAATGCGCATGGTTGATTGTGAGAAATGTTTAAAGCAGTTTAGATTAGAGTAGAAGCTTAATAGTTTGGCTGTTGAACACACATTTGAGAGCTAAAGCTGTGAAGCAGTTTTAAAGTGAGTTTTAAATTGAAACCGTTGCTTTGAGAAAAACCACAAGGACTAAAGCTTAAGGAGTTCAACGGAGTTTGAATAGCCACTGTAACCTATGGATGCTCGACTAAACCATTTCCCTCCCACGTCTGTGTTTGAGATTGAAATATGCATTCATAAATTGCTGCTCTGAAAACACATCACAATAAATGCATTTCTTTCCCAACACTAAGGAATATGAGCCGACAGATAAGCTATGATTCACTTGTCTATCTAAAAATACACGTTTCTGCTGTACAGTACATCATCTGTTTAATGGTTTTCTATTTCCTGTCGGCCTTGTACGCTTCCAGATTGGCTGTTTATCCAACATGCGATGTCCATTTGTTGGTGTTTGACTGATATACAGTCTTGAGTGAAGCTTTCAGACATGACCTTGGTGCACTTGATGTGTTGGCTCAGAAATGTTAAAGATTGTGTTTATTTGTTGCTCGTAAAGTTTTGCAGTCCATTGGGAAAGATTTTATGAAAGCTGACATATTGAATTAAAGTATATTGACTTGCAACTCTCTAAATACCCTGGTTATGATCTTCCCCAGCCGCACGTGCTGTCTCCGGTCCGTCAGGAAGCTCAGCGTGCCCGATTCCCTTTACAGGTGGATCACTGACTTCCTGACGGACCGGAGACAGCACGTGCGGCTGGGGAAGATCGTCTCGGACACTCGGACTGCAAACACTGGAACTCCTCAGGGCTGTGTACTCTCCCCCTGGCTCTTCTCTCTGTACACAAACTGCTGCACCTCCAGTCACCAGTCCGTTAAACTGATCAAGTTTGCGGACGACGCCACCCTCATCCAGCTCATCTCGGACGGTGATGAGTCCGCCTACAGGAGAGAGGTGGAACTGCTGGCGTCCTGGTGCAGTTACAACAACCTGGAGCTGAACGCCCAGAAGACAGTGGAGATGATCGTGGACTTTAGGAAAGACACAGCCCCACTGTCCCCCCTCGCCCTGACAGACTCTCCCACCCCCATTTCCATCATGGGGCACCACCATCACCCAGGACCTCAAATGGGAGCCAACCATCAGCTCCCTCATCAAGAAGGCCCAGCAGAGGATGTTCTTCCTGCGGCAGCTGAAGAAACTTAAGCTGCCCACCAAGATGCTGGTGCAGTTCTACACGGCCATCATCAAGTCCATCCTCACCTCCTCCATCACCGTGTGGTTCCCCGGCGCTACAGAACGGGACAAGCACCCGCTGCAGCGCATTGTGTGTGCTGCAGAGAAGGTGATTGGCTGTGAGCTCCCATCCCTCCAGGACCTGTTCACCTCCAGGACCCAGAGGCGTGTGGGTCGGATCACAGTTGACCCTTCTCACCCTGGACACGGACTATTCACCCCTCTCCCCTCAGGCAGGAGGCTACGGTCTATCCAGACCCATACCTCCCGCCACTTGAACAGTTTTTTCCCCTCCGCCATCAGACTCATGAACCATAACAAGTCTCTGTAGCTTAGTCACGAACTCATGGATGTATCTGCACTTGCACTGTGCGGTGTGTCCACACTTAGACCCGCTGATATCACTCATCACTTTATAACACTTAATATCACTTTAGATAGACAAATTTGAAAAATACAATTTCCATGCACCTTTCACAGCCAAGCAATGAATCGTTAAAAATAATCGGTAGATTAATCAATTACCAAAATAATCGTTAGTTGCAGCCCTAGCTGCCACACAGGGCTTTGGTGAAAATGCCTCATGACTGATGTGATGTGGCAGGCCGTTCCCTCTGGGATTCAAACTGTTAATTTGTCTCATCTGTCAGAGCTCAAGGGTCCGGGCTATTTGTTCACACCAATATGAATCACTCCCAAGATGCAAATGAGCATTTGCTATTCAGCTATGCAAGCATTCGCCCCCTGGTCAGCAAAATCTACACTTCTTACCTGAACCAGGAAGGAAGCAAAAAAGTGCTGCTCTGTAGTTTCAACTTTATGATTAATATTCATCTTCATTTGAGATGTAAATATTGTATCAGACTAAATAGCTGTATACTGTAGCTCTCTATGCTGTGATGCTATCAATTGTTTGATAAGAAATACATTTACCAGGCCGTTGATTATTTTGACTGTGATTTATGCATTCCAAGTGCTACAAATGAGACTAATAATTTCTTATTCCAAAAATAACTAAACACAGCGATGAGGCTATTACAATGAAAGACTCTACCCTAAATAGTTTGGAATGGTGTTTACCTCGCATTATCTTTGCCTTCCCCAGAAAGAATAACACTTTTCAGATGGGTAGAAGATTTGCTCTCATTCAGAAGCAGTGCTCACACACCCATTTCATTCTGTTTAAGAACACTTTGCTTTTGTGAGCTTATCAGTCGGACGTTCTGCCCAGAGGCTTCTTTGGGACCGATAGAACCAATCACATTGCACTGAAAAACGCCAAAGAATAGAGTTCAGCCCAGAATGTGACTTATAAAAATGCGCAACGCTGCAGACTGGACACTTGATTCCCAATGGGACCAGCAGGAGCTCTTGCACATTAAACGGGTTGCTTGTTGGAATTGTACCACTTTATCCAATTGATTTGCCCCATTCTTTTTTTTTTTTTTTCCCACAGCAGACTCTGCGCTTTGCTTTATAAATATGTTGTTGAATCTATAGTTTTAAAATGAAGTTATCAGAATAAGAAATACCACAGAGCAGCTTGGGATAGTGCTTTTCTTCTTTACAAGATTGTTTTTGGCTAATGTTGCACTATGGACAATGCTTACTTGTGCGGATATGGTAACATGGAGTTCATAACATTCCATTCAGAACACTATAGCTGTTACATTTGAGACCCCAATTATACTCCCCGTCTCTAAGTCGCCAGTTGACTGTGGCCTGTATCTGAAGGAATGACCATACAACAGCTCTGCAGTTCATCTATTTTGCAGAAATAGAGACCTTTTACAAACCTTGTATGGAAAAGTAGCTCATTCTTTGTTTAATTAATTTTTTGTATCCCATCTTTTTTTTTCAGGATCTGATGGCCAAAGTGCGAGCCATGCTAGCCACCTCAAAGACCTTTCAGCCTCCAACCTCCTGAAGAAACTTTGGATTTCTACTCCCACATAGACAGTGTTTGGTTTGCTCAGAATCTACGACTGTTTGCTGTTGACGATAAAAGGCCAATCATGAAACCCACTTTTACATCAAAAATCTCTCTTAGCTCCAAACATTAAAAAGAAAACAGATGGTCATACATAGCAGCATGAGAAAAGGCTGCCAGGACTTAGTGTTGTGTCCTTCTATGAAGGCGTGTATTGATTTCATAATCTTTGACCGAGTTAATTCTTCCACCTCCAATTTTCTTTGCAGAAATTCATAAAGCTTCTCCCAAAGCGATTTTAATTTTTCACTGTGCTCTTTAGCGCTAGTGTGTGGCCTTCTAATTTGCTTTCCAGTTTGTATTGAGATGAATTTATTGAAAAAGTACTTTCTAATCCAAACTGTCAATAAAATGTCAACTGACTTTTGGACTTGGCTCAGTGTGTTTTTTACTTGAGAGAAATGGCACAACCTTTTAAAAGATAATGCTTCAGAGAAATTTTAGGACTGCCTGTTGCTAGCCACTTGACCTTTTATTCCTCTGATATTTTTGATTGATTTTGATTGTATTATTGATTTCCATCCATACAACTACAAAATGTGCTTGACCAGAGTGCAGTTCAAAAACGTACGTTTACAAAAGGAAACCTCTTACTGTCACCTTAATTTTCTTCCATACAAATTGTTTAGGACATTTATTTCTTTAGCTCTTACCGTCAGAGGATCTTCATGTCCAAAGAGAAGTCTATATTTACAGACTAAATTTATGTCCTAAGCTAAATGATACCATCTTACAATCAATCTGACAGAGCAAACAACAGACAAGGCAGTTACGGCAGAAGTGCTCTCGTCTCACTTTCATTGAAAGTTTGGCTGCAGATGCACAGAGCACTGTTGTCCTTGGGTAAACACAATGACACAGCAGAGCTGGAGAGCCCCAGGTCCATTGCAGAGCTTTACTTTTTTTTTAGTAGACCCAACACACTATGAATGAAAATGACAATGAATGAATCAAGGTTTGTTCCTTTAGCTTCCATTTACAACAGGTAACTCTGTTGCTCAGTGATTTGGATTTTCTTTATGCCTAATACCGTTCCTACAAATAATTGGTTAATAGCAAGAAGGGCATGGTATACTTCATCCTCCTAAGTTTCTCATGTCCTTCCAATCTGCTGGGGGAGTTGATGACGACGACCATCACCATTGGACTAAATTTGGCCTGGGCTATATGGAGAATTTACCTATATGGAGAATTTACCTATTGTACATAGGTAAATTCTATGTACAATTGAAAGGCCCTTCAATTTGGTTAGGAAGGGACAGGGTACAATACCACTGCTCAGATTGTATTTTTAGTAGAAGAAATACAACTAAATTAAAATTAAAAGCATGCGGGATCTTTTTGGAAACCACAGATATTTGTTTTCACTTACAGTGAAAACCAGATGTTTACATACACTTTATAAAAATACACATTTGCATTGTTTTTCTCACTGACATGAAACCAGAATTTATTTATATTTTATGTTTTTGATTTAGTTATATTTAAATACATTAGTGCTATTTGCTAAATGCTAGACTTTACATAGTCAGATGTTTACATACACTAAAATTACTATACCTTTAAACAATTTGGAAAAGCCCAGATGACGATGTCATGTCCTTGGAAGCACAAGTCTGGTTCATCCTTGGGTGCAATTTCGAGATGCCTGAAGTTGCCAGGTTCATTGGTTCAAACAATTATACACAAGTATAAAAAAGATGGAAATGTCCAGCCATCATACAGATCAGAAAGAAGGTGGGTTTTATGTACCAGCGATGAACGTGTTGTCTGAAATGTGAATAACAACCCAAGAATAAATGCAAAAAGACCTGGTCAAGATGCTGGCTTATCCTGGTAAGAGATTGTCATTATCCACTGTGAATCAATCAATCCATGGTTTTGTATAGCCCAATATCACAACAGGAGTTGCTTCACAGGGCTGCACTAAACATTAAGGCAATAAAACAAAACAGTAAATAAGACAATGTAAAGTCCAGGCAAGTGAAGTATATCCAGGCCAACATAAACATAATGTCCAATTAAACGTCAGCAGCAGGTTTAGTTTAGTTGAGTTTATTTGTTTCTTTGAGCAGTATACATTCTGCTCAAAAGGAGTTGGCTGAAGCAAAAAGGTTATGAGTGCCCACCCCCAAGTGCAATAAATAAAAAAAGAACATTTCAAAACCTACAAAAATATATGAACTGTTTATATAATTCATTGAAACAAAGCACAACTACAACCACAATTTACAACCACGATCTTGTTTCATGTACGATGTCTAGTACAACGCAAGTAAAAAAATGTGATCCTTAATATATTTCTTTCAGATTTGTTCCCGTGATTACCGAGAGTTACTTTTATGTTATGAAGGTACATTAATAGATATTATACTCCGAGATCTTGCTACATCCCAGTTGTCATTACCATTCTCAGTATAAATTTAATTTGGGTCATCATTATCATTATTATATATTTATTTAATTGAGTTATATGTGAAGTACACTCAACAAAAATATAAACACCTATATAAGGTATAGTATAAGGTACACCTGTGCACTAGTCATGATGTCAGATCAGCATCTTGATGTGGCACACCTGTGAGGTGGGATGGATTATCTCAGCAAAGCAGAAGTGCTCACTATCACACATTTGGACTGATTTGTGAACAATGTTTGAGAGAAATGGTAATATTGTGTATCTGGAAAGAATTTTAGATCTTTAAGTCCATCTCATGAAAAATGGGAGCAGAAACAAAGGTGTTGCGTTTATATTTTTGTTGAGTGTATGATGTAGCCTTGCATAGTGTGGTGCATTAAAAAGCCATAGTGTGGAGTGGGCCAGTTGAAGAGGGCAGTAACTCCCCATCAACAAACCCCCACACAGCTGCCCTAACAGCTGATTTTGTAGATGATGTTCCTATGCTGAGTGGTGCATTAACAGACAAGGTTATGAGCCCGTTGGGAGGGTCCCTCTCAACAGATCCATAACCTGCCATTTCTAAATTTGAGCAATAGAATGACAACCGTTCCAAGCAGCAACACTCTTCCTTGATTATAGAGGAAACAATACACATAATTGATCCTACTGCTCCCCCTAGTGGCAACGCATTTCTTCGTGTCTGTATGTTTCAAAAGTCTTTTGTTTGTATTTATATTTGAACTGGTTGATGTTTGGACATCGTTTCATCTCCATCTCCAGTTTATTCCACAATTGTACACCATTAACTGGACTAAAACTTTTCAAAGTTGTGCTATGTTTCAGAATCCTAAAGTTTAATTCAACACGTTAAATGCATGGGCTGGATTCCCCATACACACGAATTGCGAACATTTCCAAATCTCGTAGAAAAAAAGGAATGGACTAAAACTCCTGCCAACTATTGTGAGAAGCTTGTGGAAGGATATCCAAAATGTTTGACCCAAGTTATACAGTTTAAAGGCAATGCTACCAAATGAATGAAATGTATGTATTTTTGGCTTTGTAAAAAGTAAACTCTCATTCTTCTGGCATTCAGCAAATAGAAATAATTTTGAAATTCTAATTATACATATATAAATATCTGGTTCCCACTGTATGTAGTGGCAGTATGTAGTGGCACTTTGTAGGCCAACCTGAGGCTGCACTAATTTCAGTTGTAGGTACTTCAGTGGTAGTTCAGTCTGTATTCACATGGTCTCCCTCCAAAGATCAGCCACATAACAACAATATACTGTTCGACGAACTTATTCCCATCAACTGACTTCACACGATCAGAGCTCTGTCAATGTGGCGACACACACTCCCACACGCGCTTCCCCGATGTTACACGGTGGTCATTTCTCTCATGGTCCAGTCTGTGACATTAACCATCATCCGCAACTACTTCAGCAAATTGGTGAACAGCCCTTATGTCGCTGGGTCATGAGGCAGACATATGGCTTCAACACGCTGGACAGCGCCAGATGCCAGCCTTTATGAACAACAGGTAGCCTACCTATTTGATTTACAAAACATTGGAAAGTGTGGGCACTCCAGAGGACGTACTGTGTGCATCATTGATGCTCTATGAGATATAGAGATATTCCAGATTTGGAACATCTTGAGCACTCTGAGCCAAACTGCACCATCTTGGCTTCAACAACTTGCAGTGCAATTGGATTGTGGACCTTTTGACAAATCGAACACAGGGTGTTTGAGTGGGCAAGCACATGTCCTCCACCCTTTCAATCAACACCGGGTCCCCCAAGGGTGCGTGCTTATCCCCTTGCTCTATACTATATTCACACATGACTGCTCTGCTTCTCTTCCTTCCAATGTCATTGTTAAATTTGCCGACGACACCACAGTGCTCAGGCTCATCAACAACAACAATGAGGTGGAATACCGGACTAAAGTGCAACAAATAGCCTTATGGTGTGTCAGTAATAACCTCTTTCTGAACATCAACAAGACCAAGGAGATCATTGTGGACTTCTGCAAAAGGATCACCCTCCACTCTCTATTGGCAACGAGCTGGTAGCTGCCACATTTTAAATTCTTGGGAGTTTCTGTAACCGAGGACCTGTGCTGGGGAATCAACACTGCCTCAGTGGTAGGAAAGGCCCAGCAACGCCTCTACTAGGCCTACCTGAGGCAATTGAGGAGCGCCAGGATCCTAAAACAGCTGATGGTAAACTTCGACAACTGTTCCATCAGCAGTTTTTTGACATATGGTTTCTTAGTGTGGTACTCATCAGCAGGCATTCCAGCGAGTGGTAAAAACAGCGGGGAAAATCATGGGAGCACTCTTCAAGAGATCAGTACCTTCTACAGCTCCTGCTGTCTGAAGAGAGTGCACAACATCCTGCGGGACCACTATGACCCAGCCAATGATGTCCCTTTCCCCTCTCTCCCCTCTTCCCATGGACAGTAAACCATACCCCCACTGTGAACTAACTGAACTGGACTTTGCGTTGCTATATTAATTCTATATCCAATTCTGAACATATTCTCTGTTTCTGATGCCCTTTGATCTATTTTTGTAATGCCTCTTTGCTGCTGCCAAGAAAGAATGTTGCTGTATTTTTTTGCCTGGACAATGATATACTCTTGATGTGCCATGTTTACACAATGGGTATAATTGGATTTGCACCGTTTATTTTCGCACTTCCACAAGTGCGATTGATTGATACTGGCCACTTAACCACTATGACATGCAACACATTAATCCTTTTTCTCAGTCCACAGCAAAATCATTCTATTGCAATGGATAGAAAATGTACAACCCCTTCCTACTAAATCCCTTGACATGTCGAAGAAATAATCATTCACTCATCATCATTAAATTCTTAAACATCCATTAGAGTGTAACATTTGACCTTAAACCACGAGTGGAAATGTATAGAAAACATTAGGCTACATTATTGTGCACTCAAACTCCCACGCCTACAGCGAGAGCTTTTTGAATCACTTCAGGCAGGATGGTGGTCAGGTCCTGGAAGACAGCGCTCATCTGCATTGCCTGAAGGATGTTGTCTCGTTTTGACCCTTGCTGATTCTTTTTAACAGTAACCCTTATCGGCTTCTGTGTCGAGCCGCATTTAGAGGCATTGGAGGTGGTTGGAAAGATTGCAGTGAGGTACAGAGAGAAAAATAAGAAACCATATCTATATTTGACAAGTATAGGCCTGGTGTCTGTCTCTAGTGTTCTGGAAGCCAAAGGTTTACAGGCGCTCTATTGATACTGGACTGGCAAAAGCAGGCGAGTATTTTGAGATAGTTGTTTTTGTTTGAAACTAGGCCAACACATGAACTGTCTGTCAGAGTCACAAATCAGCCTGCCATCGAACTATACTTGTATATTTAATAATTTTTCTAGCCCTAAGAAAGTTATGTGATATGTTTTTTGTTCTTCCTATTACTATTAATGCAATTCAATGTGAGTGGGTGTTTGGATTTGACATCTGGGACATAGGGATAAAGCAGGGGGCCATAAACTTTGAGATGAATTTTGACATCATCTGTGTGTTAATGGATCCACCCACCCCTCCTTTTTTTGTATGCGGAATCGTTTGAGCTACAGGATCTCATACTTCCTTCTAAAACTATGAACTACATTATCCTGCACAGGAACAAACAAAATCTGATACACTGAATGAATGTTGGGCGTCCACAGTCAATCTTACGGTCAGTTTGGGGACCTTTAAATTATGCAGTTAGGCTATTAAACGATATGTGGGGTCTGCTTTGGATTTGATTTTATAACCCCTCATCACCCATTATTATTTGACCAGCCCCAACCCAACCCAATGAAAATCGAACCTGACCCAATTCCATTTCTCTTCCTTCGCCCTTTGCCTTCCCCCTTCTACGCAATTTTGCACGTTCACAAGAGCCCCAGGGGTGTCCCGATTCTATTTTGCCCTGAGAGCGAGGGCGAAGGGAGAGGGCCGAATAGCCCTGGAGGTTAAGCTTTTTCAGAAGCAGACTTACAGCGAAAGGGGTATGAAGCGTATGACGTATGACGAGTTTTACGTAGCACAGAAACATGGCGCCGAAGGACTCGCACAATCAAATTATGGGCAATAACTTGTCCCTGCACTTCCCACCCCTGAAAATGAAATGTTATTTATAAAAAATCAACAATGCAGTAAAACCAAAAAATATTAAATTGAGCGCCACATGATGAGAGCCAGGTAATTTTAGATCATATTTTTGGAGTTTATACTTTTGATCTCACTTTGAATATCCAGTGTATGTTGAAAACCCAATGTCCCCGACCACATTTTCACAACTTTGTGCAGTTTATTTACAATAAATCTATAAATATGTTTCTTGCCAATTCCAGACAAACAGAGAATAGACTTCAATAATCTACAGATCTTGCATGAAAAATCACAACTATTAATTAAAATATTTAAGAAAAATCTCTGTCCCACAGTTTTGTGTCATTGGCGTTATCAACATTACTTTCCCGGATTTGTAAGGTTAAAAAAAGATGTGAAGAAATATTTTAGTTAAAATCCAGTCCTGGGAAATATAAAGGAGGACATATTTTCCTCACTAAGAACAAAAAAGTAACTTTAAAAGGTGACTTTATACAGTGGGTTATTTTGAAATGTCATTGGTGTTACGGCTGTTCTCAGAGGAAAAAACAGGTTCACAGCTAAAACTCTACTAAACTTTACTGTGATACACCACCTTTGTTCAGGAATGACATAGAGATACTGCAGAAAAAGGTCGCTGGTGTACTTTTTGTCATTTTGTCATGAAAACACTGGGCTTAATTTAACATATAATTCTCCCTTATTTTAATAAAAATACTGTTCTTAGACAAAATGGCTATTGTTTAATTTCCTAAATATGCAAAAAATGCTAAATTGTACACAATTGACAAAATGTTTTGTTGCATTATTGCCTTATGTTTGTCATTAAAATAGTTGTAACACCAATGACACAAAACTTAAAATAAAAATCTTAAATGATAAAATGAAAAATACCCAAGCTGTCCCCTATGAATGGTAGTAATACTAAGAGGATATTGAAAGCAAAATGATACATGATTCTGTAATTTTTCAAAAAAGTGGAGTGTACATAAGTATTCATACAGCATTTTTCTGAGTGCATTAAATTGCCTTTATAACATTCCTAATGACTGCAGAATGTTCACACTTTGCCCTAACCATTAAACAGAGGCCACGTGTGTGTAATCTACTCTCAGTATAATTCCAGCTGTTCTGTGAGGGCCTCAGAGCTATGGTCAGAGTGTATTGGTCACTAAGCAACATCATGAAGGCCAAGGAGCTCACCAGAGAGGTCAGGGATAAAGCTGTGGAGAAGTTTAAAGCAGCGTTAAGTTATACAAAGATTTCCCAAGATTTGAACACGGAGCAATGTTTCATCCATCATTCGGAAATGGAAAGAGTATAGCACCACTGCGAACTTGTGCGAACTTACCAAGACACGGCCGCCCACCTAAACTAACAGACCGAACAAGGAGAGCACTGGTCAGAAATGCAACCAAGTGCCCCAAGATAACTCTGGAGGAGCTGCGACGTACTGCCGCTGAGCTGGGGGAATCTGTACATGGGACAACTATAAGTCGTACTCCTACACAAATCTGGCCTTCATGGACGAGTGGCAAGAAGAAAGCCATTATTGAAAGGAGGCCATAAGAAATCCCGTTTGAAGTTTGCTAGAAGTCATATGGAGGACACAGCTACCATGTGGAAGAAGGTGCTTTGGTCTAGCTTTCGGCTTCACAGCTAGAAGGTCCCGGGTTCGATTCCCACCTGGACGGGGCCTTTCTGTGTGGAGTTTGCATGTTCTCCCCGTGTCTGCGTAGGTTTCCTCCGGGTACTCCGGTTTCCCCTACCACTAAAAACATGTACAATAGGCCGGGATGATTGATGTGAGTGAGTGGTTGGTGGTGGTCGGAGGGGCCGATGGCGCAGATTGGCTGCCTCGCTTCCGTCAGTCTACCCCAGGGCAGCTGTGGCTACAACAGTAGCTTACCACCACCGAGTATGGAGTGAATGATTAATGACGACAATGTGGCGCTTTGAGAAAAACTTGGTAATACAGACTTGTAAAGCGCAATACAAGTGTAAGGCATTATTATTATTGGTCAGATGAGACAAAAATGGAACTTTTTGGCCCAAATGCAAAACGTTGTGTATGGGGAAACCTAACACTGCTCATCGTCCTGAGTAGGAGTGTGACAATATATCAATGTTCCGATATATCGCGATATTTTGCGGGACGATTCGATACCGAACCGATACTTTTTATTCCGATATCGATACTTTTGATGACGTCATGCATATTAATAGACAACGTCATGCATATGAATGAGGCAGCAGTGCTCCACTGTTTTCACTGTCAATAGAGGCTAATAATGATCAATAATTCAGTCAGAACAGCAGCACTACAGTTTTAAGCACTTGGACCAAACACTGTCACCCACAAAAATTACTTTTAATGATAGTTTTTATATTTATAAATAAGATTAATTTGGGGATGATTTATTTTTAATTAAGACTGTGGTTTCTTGTTTATTTAAATGTAAATGAACTAACTGACAGATCTATAGACCCAATTTCAGTGTGTAAGTCAGGGATAATTTATAAAAGTGGTTCAAAGCACATGAAAATAAATATAAATGATGAATAATATGTAGTATGTTAAAATAAAGGTTAAAATAATAAGAAAAAAATCATTATGTATCGCAGTATCGGCGTATCGTGAGATCATTGTTATCGTAAGCCATGTATCGCGTATCGTATCGAATTGAGTGCACCATCCCCAGTGTCAAATATGGTGGGGGAGCATCATGCTATGGGGCTGCTTTTCCTCAGCGGGGACTGGGAAGATTATTAGAATAGTTGGGAAGATGGATGGAGCCAAATACAGAGACATTTTGGAGGAAAACCTGCTGGAGTCAGCAAGAGAATTGAGGCTGGGGCGGAGATTCACCTTCCAGCAGGACAATGACCCTAAACACAAAGTTACAAATCTACAATGGAATGGTTTAAAAACAAACATATTAATGTGTTAGAATGGCCCAGTCAAAGTCCTGACCTAAATCCGATTGAAAATCTGTGGAAAGACCTGAAAACTGCTGTTCACAAACGCTCTCCTTCTAATTTGACAGAGCTTGAGTTATTTTGTAAAGAGGAATGGGCTAAAATGTCAGTCTCTAGATGTGCAAACCTTGTAGAGTCAAACCCCAGAAGACTTGCTGCTGTTATTGCAGAAAAAGGGGGTTCCACAAAGTATTAAGTCATGCTGTATGAATACTTATGCACGTTCCACTTTTCACCTTTCTATTTTTTTAATAATAACATAATCATGTATCATTTTGCTTTCACATCACAGTTGTCTGTTACTTGTGTGTGACCTTTCAGTAAAAAATTCAAAATAAAATCTTCATGTTTAGGGTTGTAAACATGACAAAATGTGCAAAAGTTCAAGGTGTGTTAGTACTTTCGCAAGGCACTGTACTTCCGTGCAGTGTAAACCTAATGGAATGAGATCGTGCTTTTCAATCTGAAGTGTCATATCTTAAAGAAATTCACCGTGGACATCAAGTGGAAGGTATGTTATCATTGACAACATGTTGTACATTGTGTAGGGAGTAGAAATATCACCCAAGGATAACTGTGTGATTATAGAGAAGTGACTTTTTTCCAGAAGCTTGTAGCAAGTTGAAATGCTAATTTGGGAAGGTTTCTTCTGGTGTAGTTTCTCACATGATTAATTAATCTGTGTAAACTATAGTTTGGGTTCCGAGATATAGATTTGTGGATAGTGCTGCAATCTGTTAACTTAAAAATATAGGCTATCGTAGCTCCAAATGTTAATGCAACATTAGCAATATGCTAACAGTGACAAACTTGACTATAGGTGTTGTCGACATGCTGTCACGTCTGAGGCTTTAGTGGGCAACACAAATGTATTTTATAGATAACAATAGTTCTACGGTGGGTCAAAACAATTTTCACAGAGCATTGCTTCCCTTGCGTTGTAAAAGAGCTGTGATTTTAAACTGTTCAGTAAAGACTGCACACTGCTTTATTTCAAATGATTGCTCCTCATATCCTTCCAAAAAGGTTGCTTAAAATTCAAGTCTAATTTAAAAAAAAATGAAAAATTTGCACTGTTTCCAGTGAGGCTGCATAATGATGTCCCCTTTACCTCACTCCCCTCCTTCCTTGGACAGTAAACCATAACCCACTCTGCAATAACTAAAGCGAGCTGGACTTTGCTTGGCTGCATTAATTACATCTATATCCAACTCTATATCCTGTGTTTTTGATGCACTTTTTGATTTGTTTTTCTAATGTTACTGTTTTTATGCCTGGAACGACAATAAACATTTGATGTGGCCGGTTTACACAGTGGGTATTTACCATGTAATGTTCTAATGCTCAAATGACAAACATAGTATTTGACTTAGACTAATTTACTAAAAGATCAAAATTGGAAAAGGGCTTTAAATTCTTCATGAAAAGATAACATTAAGTTTAAAATTATATGTTGGCAGACCAGTGTGCTTTCATTGCTTTAACCATAACAAATAATTTTCATGTTTTGTAAATTCATTTGAAAAAGACTTATGCAAAAGCAAGTGGGATTAGCATTACACTGTTCATTCCAGTTGATCGTGAGTAGTGTATTGTCTAACATTTTTCCCATCAGTTTCAAATATAGTGCAGACTCAGAGTGAGTCGACTGTCAGGGGAAGATGCCATAGGCCCATGAAAAAATCAAGAATGCACATCTTCAGATTCTTTTTCAGCAATTGTGTAACATGGACAGAGATCCAAGTCTCAATCATTCCTGAAGTTGCTGTGTAGCAGACATAGACAGAAATTGTTAGCTGCAGGCCTTTATTGTGAATGACTCTCTGCATAATATATGTGTGTTTGAAGCTCCACAAAATTTTGATTTTCTGTACAAATAGTTTTATTTTTGTCATTTGTGTATTTTTTTTTACTACCATTTCTGTATAGCCTCTTGTGCAGTTCCCTAAAATGACAGATACTTATTACTTGACAGTAGAGCCACTAATAAGAACTATAGGCAAAAACTTTACCTGCGTGCTTGGCCGTGTACTGGTACAGGATAAAGGAGTAGGCACACTTTTAAAGCCCATGGTTCTATTGACAATCAAAAAGGCAAAGGAAAAAGGCTTCAAGCAGTTTTTCCAAAATGAACCTTCATGTTTCATGAACCATGAGATTATGTGACCGATGCCTCGGTGAGTGGAAATGCTTTCACATACAATATTTCAACTGAGGCATTTGAATATAACAATAAGTTACTTTGTTAATTGTAATACATGGCTGTGAAGCCCCATTCGTTCATGAGGCTTCATATTGCCAATCATTACCTGTAGTGTGCTGTTTGGTAAAGTACTAAGGGCCTTCCCTGCAGGACATTTCCTGCACAGTAACCGGGCCATCATTTAAGTTGAAGGTTATCTATTGAAAAAAATAAAGTTAAGTATATTTGTACAGAACATCAACTTTATTTTATGTAGCTTCAAACAAGCGTTTATTATACACAGAGTCATTCAATGAAATCCGTGTCTGCTACAGAGCGACTTCAACAAAGATGAATGAGACTTAGATCTCTATCCATAATTGTTACAAAATTGCTGAAAGAGATGTGCCAAACTAATGGGATAAATGTTAGACGTCACGTGATGACTGACTGATCCTACAAAAAAGAAAGCCCAAAGTGAAATATTTTACTTGAAATTTTGCAACCTTTAGGAGGTGTTATAAGGAGCAATATCACAATAATTTGAAATAAAACAGTGTGTAGTCTTTATTCTTTAAGATGTCAATTTTAAGCGTAGCCTATATTAGGGCTGAACGATATGGCCAAAATTTCATATCTCAATATTCATGCCAGATATCTCGATATCGATACGATATAACTATGGGTTAGGTGAAAAATATGCATTTTTCAGAAAAATAAAATCATAAAACAAAAGAGTGCAGTTTTATTGATGAAAATCTATATCGTTTATATCTTGCTTTTTCGATTCTAATATTTGGAATATTCAACGATATATTTTTCTTTTGTGATATTGATATATTGAATGTTCATATCAAATCAAATCAAATCAAATTTTATTTATAAAGTGCTTTTCATACCGAAAGGTATCACAAAGTGCTTTACAGATAACAAACAGACAAACAGGTGCATGCGCACGTGCACACACACACACACAAAATATATCATTAGGACTAAATAAATAGATGTGAGTTAAAAGCTAAGCTAAAAAGGTGGGTTTTGAGCCTGCTCTTCAAAACATGAACGTTCTCTGCGGTCCTGAGCTCCTCCTCAGGTCGTTCCAGAGGCGAGGGCCATAATATTGGAAAGACGCCTCGCCGTGAGTCTTTCTGTTGACTTTAGGAATAACTAGGAGACCCCTGCCGGAGGAGCGCAGGGGCCGTGAAGGTTCATAAGGTAAAAGCAGTTCTGAAAGATAAGAAGGACCAAGACCATTAAGACATTTAAAAACCATTAAAAGAACTTTAAAATCGATCCTGAAACACACGGGGAGCCAATGCAGCGACTCTAAAACCGGTGTAATGTGGTCCCGCCTCCTGGTCTTCGTCAGGACACGAGCTGCTGAATTTTGTAAAAGTTATAAACCTGAGATACTCTTTTTAGGAAGACCAGAAAGCAGGGCATTACAGTAGTCAATACGACTGGTGATAAAAGCATGCATTAGCGTCTCCGTGTTGGCCCGAGAGAGAATGGGGCGGACTCTGACTATGTTCTTTAAATGGTAAAAACCTATCTTTGTGATATTCTTAATGTGTGGAATTAAAGTCAGAGTCAAAAATCACACCCAGGTTCTTCACCTGTGAGGAAGGATTAAAAGACAATGACTGTAGTTTGGGTAAAAGTTTCTCTCTCTGGGCCTCAGGACAGATGACTAAAACTTCAGTTTTGTCCTGGTTAAGCTGGAGAAAGTTTTCTGCCATCCAGGATCGAATATCTAAAATGCAGTTAAAAAGTGCATCCATTGGCCTGGTGTCATCAGGAGACATGGAGATGTACAACTGTGTATCATTAGCTTAACTATGAAAGTTGACTCCATGTCTCCTGATGACATCACCAAGCGGGAGCATATACAGGTTAAAAAGCACTGGGCCTAAAATCGAACCCTGGGGCACACCACATGTAATGTTATGGACCTTAGAGGAGCAAGTATCCACACTTACCATGAATGTCCTGTCTGTGAGATAGGATGTAAACCATTTGTGGACAGCACCAGAGAGGCCGATGTGTTTTAAACGAGTTAAAAGAATAGTATGGTCGACTGTATCAAAAGCGGTGCTCAGATCTAGTAGAACCAACACTGTGACCTTCTGTGAGTCATAATTTAATCTAAGATCATTTAAGATCTTTAAAAGGGCTGTGGTTTACCCTAAAGCCAGACTGGAATTTCTCAAGGACGCAGTAATAAAATCATTAAGTTGGATAAAGACAATTTTGCTTAAAAATGGTAAGTTGGATGAAGCTTGGGGTAATTTACTTTAATAGCAGGTAAAATGTTGTGAGAGCTTCTACAAAGCATTGTCATAATATTGTTTGTATTTATTTAAGTTACGCTGAGGATTGGCTGTAGTAACTGGGGCAACCATCCAACCTGGCAAGGAAGGAGTTGGCTGAAATCATGACTTTATTACAATATCAATCAAAATTTCTTTTTGGCTAAATCCCTTGACAGGCTGACCCCTGTCCTGTCTGACCACTTTCAGCACTGTCTGCCTAATTGCCAGTGATGTCCAACACGGATTTCCAACAATGGTCTTTATGATGTGATAAACAAAACCCTTCAGGCATTCATTCGTGTTTTCCCTTGATACCAGCTCAAGGGTCAAGAATACAGCAAGTGCTACATGCGGCCAATCCGGTGAGTGCGCTGAGGCATCTTGTTTGATTATTTTGGCTTTTATCTCCCTCCGTACAGCTGCAGCGCCTTTGATAACGCGAGCTAGTGATGCCTTACGCAGCATTTTTAAGCGGGTAATTGTGCGGTACCACTGAGAGCTGATAAACACCAGTCGCACAGAACACAGCTGAAGATTTATTGTGTGGGATGAGCCAATATGCCTTTTATTATGATTCCTTTGGAGCATGTGTGAGAATTTGGGGCTATAATTCAAACGGCAGAGCAAGAAAACGGCCGTGCATCAACTTGGCAAGTGAACAGCTCAGTGTATCTTATTTTTTCATAAGGAAGATGATGTTGCGCACGTTAATTGACGCGATAAGTTGTGTCCTACAAGCTACAGCTGTAATGGGGTGCTCGATCTTTGCAAAATGACTTTTGGAATTTGGTTATTACGCTCTCCCTAGTTTGAAGAAAACTTTCTGTTGTTGATGCAAGTATAGAAGACTAAAACACGCAAAAACATGTACAATAAGAGATTCTGAGTGCTGTAAAATAAGATAAAGACCAGGCGGAATATTTGAGAGATTTCTGGAGTGGCTTTGGGATATTGGGTAGTGGGCACTGTGCACAAAGAGATTGTAGCCTGTAACAATAGTTTCAGGTGGGTGTCAGACCGTAGCGAAGCCCAAAAGTGTTTTATCAATATTAAAGATGCAGCAAAAACATAGCATTTTTCATAATTTAAACTATTTCTTACAGTGAGCAAGCAGCCGCAAAAACGCGGTGGTTTTCGCTTACTGGATGTTGTGACAAAGGCCATATCCACATGAAGACAAAACGCTTATATTTTCAGAAAGTTTCTTCACGAAGCCAGCTTAGTAAATGTGTGCGTCCACATGGGTTGACTCAGGTCTGTGAAAACAGCGTGATTCATCTGCCAGGCCTGTGTGTGGCGCTGTGACGCTAACACAGATAATAGAACAAGACATAAAGGGCATGTGCAATAAACCTTTGTGGAATGTGAACAATTAAAATTAAAGCCGCAAGCGGCATCGAGAGGCCCTCGCGGGGGTTCGTGGGCCGGTTGACGCTGGTTGCCGCACGCCACCGCAATAACCGGGAGGCGCTGCCGCGCCCTACGTGGTTTATAATGTCGCTGCCACCCTATAGGTCGAGATTATAAAAGAGCAAAGACAAGAAATGGCGCCTTCGGCGCCGATTACTCGATTTTTCCCAAAATGGCCGACCTCCTGTTGGTCGCCTAGCAACCATGTAATGGAGGCCTCCCTCAGTGCCTCCATTGCCGCGCCATAACCCTACCGAGGGCGCCAACGTGGCCACACTACATTTTATTGCCCTGATGTGCCATTAATCTTTGAGTAAACATCAAAACGAGATTTTTCGTGTCTCCATGTGAATGATGGCTCCAACCTGCAGAGAGCGCTAGCGCGCCCCAAATCTTTTTTATTTCACAAGCAGCATCGGACGGCCCTGACGGGCCGTACTTCAATGACTACTGTCCACAAGCTCCTTACAGAGGCACTAACGAGCTGTAATTGTGTATAATGTGTGATATGCGGGTCAGTCCCATTGGATTAACATGGTGGGCCTCGGTCGTCTCCATGGCAACACCGTACAAAATACGGTATGGGTCTCATTGGCTTTTTGGATCGGGATGCCATCAGCTAATATTGTGCCGAATTTTATATGACAGTTGGCCATATACCCCCATTCATTACCCCCATTCATTTTGCTGCAATTACAAGTATAAGGGCCCACACCAGACGTGTGGGCAGTCACTGTTTTACACGGTGAGTTTACGTTTGACATGGGGACAGCGCTTCGCGCTGTTTTCGTGCGCTCCGCGCACCTCGGTACAGTGCGCTGCGCGCACTGCGTTGCGATTACAATAGGCCCTTGCTACGGCAGGCCGCTCGGGCCTAATTAAACAGATTCAAGGATTTACGATCTACAGAAGAGATGAGGAGATGAGTTTATTCTCTAGAAGAAACGGGACTAAAGCAGAAAAATCGGTCAGTGACCAGACTTTGACTGTCAGTCCAAAAACACACACTGACTCTGCCGTGTTTTTCTACTTGTCACCTGTGGCTCATGGACTGCAGTGTAGCAAAGAGGAGCAGAACCATCATAGATCCATGAGTAAAACTCATTCTAAGGTCAGTAGATTATGGATAACAGACACCACTCTGGTGCCGTGATGTCATCGTTTTAGTAAAAGTTGCAGAGACGTCGTAACAACGGAACCACGTAAACTGCGTTCTCAGATCTTTCCACTCTGGGACCTAGTTTGGAAAATGTTCGTTTACAGACCCCCAAAACTCGGGCTCGTATGGATGATCAGAATCAGAATCAGAATAGGGTTTATTGCCATTGTTTGAGAACAGGTTCACAAACTAGGAATTTTTCTTGATGCGGACGTGCAACATAAAACGTATAACACAGAATTTAGATAAAACTTTAAACTATAGGGCTTTAGGGGGCATGCATAAGGAATATTAATAAATAAGATACAAAATAAAAAGTAAAAAGTAAAATATAGTAAGACGACAACAATTGACTTAGAACAACAGTGGGATTATATTTACAGATGTGTATGAGTATAAAGTAAAGTGATAAAGTGATATAAAGTGATAGCCGCAGATTTGAGTGTGGACACACCGCACAGTGCAAGAGCAGATACATCCATGAGTTTGTAACTAAGTTATTGGGTCTTGTTTTTGTTCATGAGTCTGATAGCGGAGGGGAAAAACTGTTCAAGTGGCGGGAGGAGGTATGGGTTTGAACAGACCGTAGCCTCCTGCCTGAGGGGAGAGGGGTGAATAGTCCGTGTCCAGGGTGAGAGGGGTCAGCTGTGATCCGACCCACACGCCTCTGGGTCCTGGAGGTGAACAGGTCCTGGAGAGATGGGAGCTCACAGCCAATCACCTTCTCTGCAGCACGCACAATGCGTTGCAGACGGTGCTTGTCCCGTTCTGTAGCGCCGGGGAACCACACGGTGATGGAAGAGGTGAGGATGGACTCGATGATGGCCGTGTAGAACTGCATCAGCATCCTGGTTGGCACCTTAAGTTTCCTCAGCTGCCGCAGGAAGAACATCCTCTGCTGGGCCTTCTTGGTCGGCTCCCATTTGAGGTCCTGGGTGATGGTGGTGCCCAGGAAACGGAAGGAGTCTGCGATGGAGATGGTGGTGGGACAGTCTGTCAGGGTGAGGGGGGACGGTGGGGCTGTGTCTTTCCTAAAGACCACGATCATCTCCACTGTCTTCTGGGCGTTCAGCTCCAGGTTGTTGTGGCTGCACCAGGACGCCAGCCGGTCCACCTCTCTCCTGTAGGCGGACTCATCACCGTCCGAGATGAGCCCGATGAGGGTGGCGTCGTCCACAAACTTGATCAGTTTAACGGACTGGTGACTGGAGGTGCAGCAGTTTGTGTACAGGGAGAAGAGCCAGGGGGAAAGTACACAGCCCTGAGGAGTCCAGTGTTTGTAGTCCGAGTGTCCGAGACGATCTTCCCCAGCTGCACGTGCTGTCTCCGGTCCGTCAGGAAGTCAGTGATCCACCTGCAGAGGGAGTCGGGCACGCTGAGCTGGTAGAGCTTCTCGTAGCAGTTCAGGGAGGATGGTGTTGAAGGCAGAGCTGAAGTCCACAAACAGGATCCTGGCGTAGGTTCCTGGTGAGTCCAGATGCTCCAGGATGAAGTGGAGGACCAGATTGACTGTGTCGTCGACAGACCTGTTGGCTCTGTAGGCGAACTGCAGCGGGTCCAGGAGGGGGGCGGTGATGTCTTTGAGGTGGGGCAGGACCAAGCTCTCAAAAGACTTCATGACCACAGACGTCAGTGCCACCGGCCTGTAGTCACTAACTCCTGTGATCCGTGGTTTCTTAGGGACAGGGACGATGGTGAACGATTTAAAGCAGGACGGCACGTGGCATGACTCCAGGGAGGTGTTGAAAATGTCTGTGCAGACGGGAGCCAGCTGATCCGCGCAGTGTCTCAGGGTGGAGGGGGAGACGTCATCCGGCCCAGGGGCCTTCCGCGGGTTCAGCTTCAGGAATTGCCGACGCACTTCCTCTTCTTGGATGGAGAGAGGGTTTGTGGTGGCCTTTGATAAAGGGCTGGGGTTGTTGATGGTGGAGGTGATGATGGGGGGAGCAGGGGCAGCTGGAGTGTCTAGAGAGGTGTCAAAGGCTGATGGGCGTTCGTGGTGGCAGTAATGTGTATTCAGACCCTGGGCGAGGGACAGGTCGTTCAGAGATACACTGGAATGATAAATATCTTTGCGTTTAGTCCTCACCTTGACTTTAGACAGGGCCTTAGGTTACTTTGTCCCATTAATTTATTTTGTCACAATACTCAGTTATGTTCATTGTTTCACAGTCATATATCCCACTAAACAGCAAAACTATCCCGGGTTTGTTTTGTTTATTTGTTTGGCTATTGTTTCAGTTAAATCATAACACACACAGTATTTAGTTTAAATGCTTTATTTGGTTGAAAATGTTCATTTAGTTTAGTTAATTGTATGATAATCAAACCCCAATACTCACCACCTGGTCCAGAAAGAGGAGGTGTGTCCTCTCTGGCAGCCACATTTAAAAACTTGGCTCTGCCCATAGACAAGCCCATGTGCAGGGGGGGATTGCTTTGGAGTTTTCTTGTTTATGGAGTATTTTTTTTGTATTTTGTGTTCTATTGGTGCTAATGTAGAACACATGTTGGGGTTGAAGTAACCTGCAAAAGATGGTTCGCTGTAAAAAAAAATAAAAAAATAAACTAGTAAACGTAAACCCAATACATACCTCTGTGTGAAGTGTACTTACCTGGGGGAGGGTCTTCCTGCTAGGGAGACAATCGCTGTTCCTCAATTGCCAGGATCCGTCCTCCGTTTGTCCACTTTGTTGACGTCCTCCGGAGCGAGCGGCTGCGTAATGTCACGTCCAACGTATCACCCCCAGCTGGTTTGTCCGTCCCAAAGAGCGTTCAACTGCATTTAGCACCCTTAAAAGTCGAACAATCTGCTTTACACTTCAGCCCACACAGCGAGCTCTTTACGAACGCATTTCTCTTACAATTGCAGCGATATTTAAACAAGGGCGTAATGCCCCTTGGAGACGAGCACGAGAAACCGCTGCGACTGTGTGAGTACATTGTCAGAAGCACCCGCTGATTACCCTTGCGCTTTAGTGCCTATAAAACCAAAGTCATGAGATTCTCCTTTTCTTCTCCCTCTTCATTTTCGGCCGTCCACGTTGTCTGGAATAATCGCGGCGCTCACAACAAATCACAGTTGCATACGTGATCAAACGGCCCTCATCACATCTGCGCTGATTGATTTCACACTAAATTGCGGCCCGGCATTTGCAATTTCATTAAGTCACACGCTGGCAGCCCGGACGGCTGTTTATGTGCGAGCAGGGCGCGGGGAGGAGAGCGGCGCCAAAGTCACTCGGTAGAAAGTACTTAGGGAGAAAGATGAGGGCACACCAGTGATTTGTTTGTTTTACGGGCCATGAACGCGCCGTAACTCAGGACGACATGCGAGAGGATGGCGAGAGGGATAGAGGAAGTTGGAGAATCAAAAGGGCCATTCGTGTTTATTAATGGAATAATATGGAATGAGAGGCGACCATTGGAATGACTGAGCTCTGTGTCTTGTCATTTTATAGTTTAGTCTTCAGACTGAGGGCTTTGTCGACTGTGTGCAGGACACGGAAAAAAGGAATACAGTGTGTAATGAAGCCTGTAAGATTATCTAAAAGGTAACAATTTTATCCAAATCTCATGAAATGTTATTATCGCTCTCAAAACTAAAGATTATCCCAGTGAAATCATTTTTATAATGAAGGTTGGTAGTTCTTTATTTGAGCCACACAGACCTTGTCCCTGATGATGGATGAAGATCTGCTATTCACGTATGACCAAGCAGCCCATGACGCAGCTGTGACAACTCCGATAAAAGGAATATTGTGGTTTCCCCTTGATCCCTTTTAATTAAATTGATTAATACCTGAATTGTAAGGATCAATCTGTTTCAACAATTTTATCACGCTTCCCTATCGAACATTTATACATCCTTGTGGGTATATATTCAATAGGTCTGGCTATAAGAAAAAAAAGTAACATAACGGGTATATATTCAGTTAACAGTCTGGTTGTCAATACAAAGTGCTTGTGGCCGTACAAGCCATTTAGCTCGCTTATTCATCTCATGTTATTCAATAAATGCTTTATGAAAGCGTACAGCATCAGTACAAAATAACACATTGAACCATTTATAAAACTAGATTTAAAATTTGTTTCCATTTCATAGTTCAATTTGCTCTCACCTGTTTAGTATTGCAAGCATTTCTATATTGGTGGGACTTATAGTTTTGCTGTCTGTTTACTGTTTACTTCCAGATGTCTGTGTGGGCTCTCAGTCGTACAGGAGTTGTCCATATTCTTCTGTACTCTGTAGTTGAGGCCTCGAACGTTTCGCCTCTCATCCAAAAGGCTTCATCAGCGGACTAGGTTCAGCTCAGCCCAGATAAAGACCACGAGGAGGAGTTGAGCTTGGCCCGGCTCCTCCCCTCTAATACACCTACCTGTGGGTAAACCCCGCTGAAGTAGAGCGTCCCTAAAGACCTATAGTCACCCCAGAGTTTCGGCCTGCCCTGCCCTATTCTCACCTGCCTATTGATCTGTTGTTGGCTGAGCTGCCGTCTCATTGGCATAACGGAGCCCGCTGGCTGCGAATGAGATTAGCATAAAGTGGAGAAAGAATAAATCTGAGCCCGCCATTCCGGTTCATGGAGGGGGTTTTCTTACTTGACACTCCTCGTTCAAACCAACGTACTTCTTTAGCAAAAATCTTGACCTCGCTCTCCTTAGAGGAGTGGTTGGAGGCTTTGAGGTGGAGGTGCAGACTGAGAACCCCTTGTGCTTTCTCTTCGCTGTTGATAAGTATTACAGAAGAGACTTTGTTTAATTTCTCTAATATAATGTTCAGCATTATATTTAGCTCAAGAAGAACGTTGGTCAGCTGAGAATAGGGCAGGGCAGACCGAACCTCTGGGAGAAGCCGGGCCAACCCCAACTCCTCCTCATGGTCTTTATCTGGGCTGAACCTAGTCCACTGACGAAGCCTTTTGGATGAGAGGTGAAACGTTCGAGACTTCAACTACAGAGTACAGAAGATGACTCAAGAAAGCTTTATTGAAGATTTACTTCCAGATATGTATGGGCCAATGGTGTGTTCACCTTCCCTGTATACAAATAGTGAGCGTTTAAACTTGTGTGGCCGCCTCCGCAAGGAAATCCAAGTCTCGCATAACGGGCCCTGACGAGACTTGGACGGGCCACCAGATTTCTAGTCCGTGGCCATTTGATGTTTCATTTGGAAGAAATATTGCCGTGCTTTGGAGTAATCATGGTTCGCGCCTCTAATACATTTCGAGTACCGTCCAAGTGGCTTTGACAGATGCGCTGGGGCGTCCACTGAGAGCGGCTCCGGTGTGGGAGGCAGACCTGGGGCACCTTGGCCAGTGGCAGACAGAGACACAGTACTCTAATTAAGACGTGAAAGAGAGAAGGGTAGGGGGTGGAAGGGGGGGGGGGGGGGGGGCTGACTGGCAGCGTCCCAGCCAAATAAAGGCAGCTATGAGGCCAATGTAGGCAATCTATCTGAGCATGTCTCTACAAAACACAATCTCAAGCCCAGACAAAATATTGCTGCTTCAGTCCCTGGTCCACCTCATTATAGTGGGGGTAATGGAGAACGTTAATGATCTGTTAACTCACCTTAATTGATATTAGATGGGCAGGAGGCAAAACAAAGTATTAGTACAAGCCAGATTGGAAAAGTTAGATGCCGCAATAGAAAGCAATGGATAGGATGGCAAAACGCAACCGGAGAGAAAGCTAATTTCGGATTTGATGGTTACAACACTTTGTCATTTGTGACATAATGGAAACTTTCCGATAATCTTTTGGGGACATATTGTTTGTTTTAGTCGGAACTGTAGCATTATTCGGTCATGAGCAGCTCATACTGAAAGTGAAACACATGGGAGGGTTCAGAGTTAGAAGTAGATAAATAATACCCAACGTCATTGGTAACAGAAGTGTTGCATTGTGATTTTGATCGTCTATAAAAGCAACAGAAGTGACGAGCCCTCCAGTTGAATGTGCAACTCTCAATACAAAAGAGGAATTGATCGATTTCTCAAAAGAAGTATCCTCAAGCGCAGATTTAGTTTTTACCCAACATCTTTGTTTGGATGCCTCTTATTAGTCTTTGTGATTCGTACTGGCTTGTCGATGGCGCTGTCTGTGTTTACCATTGGGGTCTGTCTCTTTCCCCGTCTGCCTTGTTTTGGTGGATCTTAATTGGAGCACTATGTCTCTGTCGGAGTTTCATTTCATGTTTTTTTGTGAAACTGGTGGCTCAAACTTTGTTACTTGTTTTGTCTCTATATAGCACAAAGACTTTAAAACATATCCTACTCAAGGGATAGACAGATTGGCTTAGCATTGCACTGTGGCACTCTCCAAATTGAAGAAGACTTACAAAAAATGTACTTTCATTTTGACAACATGTCTTGTTTCTACCTAGCTCAACAATATTGCTTTCATTGACAATACATGATGTGGCCTGGTATTGCAGCCGAAGGAGTGGCTGAATACTGTGTCACAATGCCACTCAGGTCAGGGAACCCAATAGGACTTTACCCCACTCTAAGATCACAGTTTCGTTGTAGAAGGTAGGACAGAGACAGATTAAGAGAATATGATGTTGTGTTCATCAATTTAAATATAAATACATTATTAGTTCATTTTACAAGTTGCAAACATCATTTGTTGTAAGTTCATTTGACCACCTGACTAACATATGCCAAACATCATGGCTTAGTATTGCTGGGTTGAAATTAAAAGACAATCAAAATATAAAGTCTTTGATGAACGGCTAGTGGAACGGCTATTCTGTGGCCCCGCAAACCCATGGCACATTTTACCTTGAGTGACGGTAAACAACGGAAGAAGGGCTGATGAGGTCTACCTTTGACTGTCAGTTGTTATCAGGAGGTCTCTGAATTTGGAGGTGTTTTTAGTAGTGAAGAATCAACATGACAGCAACAACAGAGTTGAACCCAGTCAGAAAGGAAGGCAGGACCCTGTTGGATAATATTATAGTTTTAGCATAAAACTCTGTACGCTGTTGAAACTTTTACTGAACATTACTGATATGTATATGGGAAAAAAAAGTATTGCATTTTTTCTGTCATTTTATGTTTTCATATAAAAATGAGGCATTTTGTACATGGCCAAATTGCCTATATTTCCAGCGACAAAATCAAAAAAATGGATCGACCCAGATGTAAATGTATGGTTTTATTTGATTGACATATTAGTAACAAAGATTTTTTCAGAGGGGATTTTGGATCTTGTTTCGTTTTTTAATAAACTAATCATAAGTTAAAAAATCTGTAAAAAGTCAAATTACACATTACATTGTTTTTTGGGGTTCGAAGCTGAATAAATCAGGCTTGGAATAAAGTCTTAAAAATTTTGTTACGTCCAAGGTTGGAAAGTTTAGAGTCTGTAGGAGCAACTATGAGGGCTCACCCATTGCAGTGGAGGAAAAACCTCATTCAGACATTAACAATCTCCCTAGTACTAATCCTAACACCTCACCCCACGATCTGGTTTCCCACTACAATAGTAATCTCCAGAACCTTTTGGACACTCATGCGCCACTCAAAACCAGACATGTCTGTTTCACCCGCTCCCCCACCACATGCAATCCACTGACTTCTGTAACTCATGTCATGTCCTCATGTCCAGTGTTGGGAACGTTACTTTAAAAAAGTAATTAGTTATAGTTACTCACTACTTGTTCCAATAAGAAAATGAGTTCGTAACTCTATAATAAAAGTAACTTTTTCCAGGGAAAGTAACTATTAGCGCTACTGTAAAAAATTACTGGGTTAAAATAATAAGTTCCAACACTACTGCACACGCTGCTCTCCCAGCTCCTGCAGCAAGAAATACAGCTGCGGTGAGCTGACACCGCGGCGCTTCTTTCAGCCGAATTGTACCGTGCCACTTTCTTTACCCAGTAACGATAACGGCGGTGTAACAACGGGGAGAGTAATTAATTAGATTACTCCCTTACTGAAAAAATAACGTCGTTACCTAACCAAACACTGCTCATGTCCTCCTTTGTCTCCAAGATCCATCAACACCTGATCACAGGTGGAGCTGCAGTTTCTGGAGTGGACTCCTCAGCCCCACACTCATCCTTTACACATTTTCCAGCTTCATCCAAGCCATTTCCCAACTTATTCTCAAATCTAAACTCGATACCTGCCAGCTTGACCCTCTCCCTACTGCACTTGTTAAATCCTGCCTCCCTTCACTTGCCCTCTTTATCACCAATATCATCCACTCATGTCTTATCTCTGTACTGTCCGTCTCTCATTCAAATCCGCGGCAGTCACACCAATCCTGAAAAAACCCAGTTTGGATCCCACCAACTTTTACAATGGTAAATGGTCTCAACTTATAGAGCGCTTTTCCACCTACATTAAGCACTCAAAGCGCTTTACAGCAAGGATCCTCTCGCCCATTCACACACCAATGTACACCGCAGACACAGGAGGCAAGCTGGGTGAAGTGTCTTGCCCAAGGACACAACGACAGTTGTGTCCTTGGGCAGGAGGCGGGATTTGAACCCCCGACCCTCCGATCATGAGACGACCAGCTCTACCATCTGCGCCACATTCGCCCTGTCGACCATTGACAACCGTTTCATTTGAAACCTTCCCTTCATCTCCAAAATACTCGAAAAATCTGTCGCCGCTCAACTCCATAACCATCTCATCACTAACAATATCTACGAGAAGTTTCAATCCGGTTTCCGTCCCCTTCACAGCACTGAAACAGCGCTTCTCGAAATCACTACCGACCTCCTCATAGCTTCTGACTCCGGTTTACTCTCCAGCCTGATTCTCCTTGACCTCAACGCTTTTGACACCATTTCTCACTCCACTCTCCTCCAAAACTTCAGAGCTGGTTTTCTCTAAATGAGGTTTTTCCTCCACTCATGCATCGGGTGAGCCCTTATAGTTGCTCCTACAGACTCCAAACTTTCCAGCCTTGGACTTAACAAGATTTTTAAGACTTTTCCAGAGGAATTTTTTCATATCTTATTCCAAGCCTGATTTATTCAGCTCTGAACCCCAAAAAAACAAGGCGGAATTTGAGTTAAGTTCTTCACTTATGATTAGTTTATTAAAAAACTAAACAAGATCCAAAATCCCCTCTGAAAAAGTGTCTTTGTTGCTAATATGTCAATAAAATCAAACCATACATTTACAATTGGGTCGATCCATTTTTTAGATTTTGTCGCTGGAAATATAGGCAATTTTTCATGCACAAAATGCCTAATTTTTATATGAAAACATAAAATGACAGAGAAAATGCAATACATTTTTTTCTCATATACATATCAGTAATGTTCAGTAAAAGTTTCAAATTGATATCTCTACATTTATTTATTTTTTCCTCCTTTTTTATAATGCGCCATTTCACCTCATCAGCCACTCAGTGCAGGGCCCAGGGCTGTCCAGCTACACAATACTCTCTCTACTTTCAGATAAGTCAATTGTAGCCTTTTGAGACCTAACACAAACAGATTATCAGTGAACAAAGCGATGTAGTCCAACTGTGTTAGCCGGGAACTGCTCTAGTGTAACCCACCTGTTAAGTCTGTAATCAATGCGATGCATCATTTTTTATTCTATTAAGAGTTTTATTTCATGATCCTTTGTCACTCGCATGCTCTGTTTGAGTTCCTCAGTTCTGCAATCCAGCAAACAGGACCCAGGTGGCCTGAAAACGCAGTCAGTGGGCATGGATTTTCACACACATTAGGTGGCGGTCGGTCTGCTGTGGAGCTGAGCAAACAAGCATGTAGTGGAATACCCAAGTAAAGTTTACAAGACCATCTGTGGCTGGGGAACTTTGCCAAGTTCATTCACCCACATCATCTCTGCACTGGCTTCCTGTCACTCAGAGAATAGAATTTAAAACAGCTCTGCTTGTGTACAAGTCGTTTCATGGTTTAGCAAGTACATCTCTGACATGTTAGAGCCGTATGAACCATCTCGGGCCCTGAGAACTTCAGGGAGGGGTCTCCTGGTGGTTCCCAGAGTCAGGACTAAACACGGTGAGGCTGCGTTTCAGGTTCATGCAGCTAAAATCTGGAACAGTCTTCATGAGGATGTGAGACAGGCCTCAACTCTGACAATGTTCAAATCCAGGCTGAAAACAGCTCTTTTTACCCGAGCATATGAAAACTGAAAGTATTTTATCTGCACTCTTGCCTTTTACTGTAATTGATAAATGTTTATGTTGATGTTTTAATGATTGATTTGATCTGTTTTCTTGTAATTTTATGCAACTGTGAAGCACTTTGAATTGCCTTGTGTATGAATTGTGCTCTACAAATAAACTTGCCTTGCCTTGTAGCTCTAAAAGTCCTTCTATAACCATTTGAAAATAACATCTTTAGCTAGCCAGGACCATTTTAACTATTTCAGCAGAAATGATGCCCTCTGGTAACAGTTGTATTTTGTTTGTCCAAAAATTAGGGCTGAACTAATGACATTCATCTAAGTTATATGAACATTTTCTGTGGTTTAAGGGTATTTGCACAGCTGAAAGTCTATATCAAAGTCCTGAACTTAACATGTTTTTTGTTGTTGTTTTTTTACCATTTTGGTTTGTGCCGCAAACTTTTGCATTTGGATTACTGGATCTTCCCCGGAGCAGACTCAACTGTCGGCATGGCAACAGGAGCGCCTCTTAAACGTGAATCCTGCGGAGACGGCTCGCTTATTTTCAGAGCAAATTGATCGGTTATGTCTAAAAGAACAGCGGGACAGATATTTAAAATTAGCCTTGGGTGTAAATGTTGCAGTGTTTATGTCAATTATATGACATAAATGAAAATTTTTAACTCCAAATGTTTCCCTCCTTCACAATATCACAATATATATATATATATCAATAGCACAATATCTGAGTCTACAGTATTAAAAACATCTCTGAGTTCTCATATAGTTTTGTTGGTGTGTCCTTGAGCATCTTTTATTGTTAATGTTGTGCGATGCAGAGCACATAATAGCGGTTCGGTTTGGTGAATGCCTCCCTTACAGGTTTGTGTTTGCCGAGTTGTTTTTTTAAAGAATAAACCCGTCTGACTCTTGGCGCCTATGCGAATGACCCAAGGTTCTGTTGAGCTGTGGGACAAGAACCTGCTACAGCTGAAAGGGAGACTACTTCCTGTTTTTCACCAACTTTTTATATCGATATCACCTCCCTTACCCCACTGTACTACTTTTTAACAACTCATCACACAATGTAATCTAATTCACTAGTGTTTATGCTTTCCGAACAAGAAATGCTCACTTCTATCAGCAAATGCCCAATCAGAAAAAGCTGTTGCTCCTATGCTATCTTTTTGTACCCCACCGAAGAGGTGGCACCAAGTTGGAGCAACTTGGATCCTTCCTGTGGATTGGGTTTAGTTTAAACTGTGCAAACTCCCCTACGGATCTTATGGAAAGACGAGGAGGATGTCTTTGACGACATCCAGTGTTCAGTTGTTAATTTCTGACTTGAAGCTTCAACTCCAGTCACATTGTGTTTGAATGTGAAAAGCTCAGGAGAAACTTCATTATGGCCGTAATGGATAGGGAGTGCGTTCTTTTTCCCCTAGCTGATTTTCTGGACCATTGCTGCTGCCAAAGTTTAGCTCCGCTTTGTGCCCCAAAAGCAGCAGGCCCATTACCCAGCCATTGTTTCAGCTCAAATGCTCAGACTTACTATTGTAAACAAAGCATCTTATGGATTAGTACTGTCTTCTGATTACAGTACAGGAAAAAATGCACTTGAGGATCATGAGGAACTTTACATTAGTCAGCTTTTTGTATCACTTGAGTCTTCGTATGTAAATACTTGCAAAGTGTCTTTCTGTTTTCTGTTTGACTTTAGTCACAAAATCCTCTTGTCACTGAGCCGTGACAACAGACTTGCAGACCCGGGGATTCCAAAGGAAAAGAGAACTGTTTAGACAAATGTGGCAGAATTTCAATCAACTCCAGTAAATAGTCTTAGATGTTAGAATGGAGAATACTGTCTTTGTGCTCTTAATGTTTATACTTGTGGAGTAACTTGATTAAAAAAAATAAAAAGCTATGTAGTCTTGAGACAGCATAAAGCTCTGCAGTGATGGACTGTAGTTCCAAACCTTTTTTGTCACGCTTACCCCTTAATCTTTTTTATTCATACACAGACTACTAACTACTTTAAGGGACAATATAGACTAAACATATCAGCATATCCCTATGACTGTGACAAACTTCTCTGTTTAGCCTTGAGTTGTTATAGCCGCTGTCCCCCTCGATCTCCTCGTTTGTTCCCATGCAAAATACTGAAGTGTATGTACATGTACATTTTATAAAAGAATAGTTGTCTACATTAACCACAGATAAACCACTGTGTGTAAAAGGCTAATGTTGGCTAATATTCCCAAACTCACACATACTTTTAACAACTGCACTTTGAATACAATAATCAAATACTTTTTAGTTTAATGTGTCTTTTTAAACTGAGATATTTTAAAGTATCTCTTACTAAGTGCTCGCATGCCCACAGGTCCCCATGCGTCGATAAATACTATGGGAAACAGGTCTACCCTGCTCTTGGTCACTGTGAACATAATGAAAATGCAACTTAGAGAACTGACTTTTACAAAAGCTCCTCATCAGCCAGCAGCATTTTTTATATATATATATTTTTCTGCTACAAATTTACATTTCAATGGACTTGGCCCAGGTCCTGCCTTCTAAAAGGAGCTTGTTCAAGCGGCGCACACAGACGGGATGCAGACGGGTTTAGGGTAGCCTCTGTTTTCGTTCACATTTTATTGACAGCGAGCAGCTAACGGCCCGAATGAATCATTTTGGCTCCGCTGTTGTTTGACCTTTTGTGGTTTAATTTCAGTCTGAGAAAAAGGCGCTCCCCGTCTATTGTTCCGGACGCGAGGCAGTTCGCAGCAGATGGTTTCTTTCGTTGAAACAAAACGCCATCCTTGTGGAAATCGGAAGAATTCGAGGTAAGAGGAAATTACTGATGAGGTTTTTGAGTTGCTTCCCTGCATTGAAAATTACAGACATGCCAGTCCAAAGGATACTGATGTTTACAGCTGAGAATTTGCCTTTGGTGCTTTTAAGGGAGAGATAAAGGGAAGTCTGATCAAACATTACTGCTGCGAGATGCTTGTGCAGAGACCTAAGCATTTACAGCAGACCGCTCACTCTCTAAGTAAATATTTGGCCTTTTATTTCAGTAATTATAGGCATCTATTTGAAGTATGCACCTTAACCTCTGCTGAAGAGGATAAAGGTGACAGACTGGCCAAGCGCCGTACCACACAGGGATGGAGCCGGTCAGGATGCTCTCTATAGTCCCTCTGTAGAAGAACCACACAGTGATGGAGCTGGTCAGGATGCTCTCTATAGTCCCTCTGTAGAAGTTGCACATAACGGAGGCTGGGACTCTAGCTCTTCTTAACTTGCGGAGAAAGTAGAGACGCTGATTACTTTTCTTGACCAGTGATGTAGTGTGCATGGTCCAGGAAAGGTTCTCTGTGATGTGTACACCCAGGTGCTGGTCACCCTCTCCACTGCAGCACCGTTGATTGTTAGAGGAGCATGCTGGACCCGCGCTCTACGAAAGTCCACAACAATCTCTTTTGTCTTCTCCACATTTAGAGAGAGATTGTTCTGTGTGCACCACATGGCCAGACTGCTCACCTCACTCCTGTAGTTTGACCCGTCTCTGTTGCTGATGAGACCCACCACTGTTGTGTCGTCTGCAAACTTGATGGAGAGGTTTGAGTCGTACTTTGGAGCGCAGTCATGGGTCAGCAGAGTGAACAGGAGGGGGCTCAGCACACAGCCTTGGGGAGCCCCCGTGTTCAGTGTGATGGTTCTGGAGGACTTGCCGCCGACACGTACAGCCTGTGGTCTCCCAGTTGCACAGTGATGTGTTGATCCCCAGGTGGAGCAGTTTGTGTATTAGCTGCTGTGGGATTATTGTGTTGAATGCTGAGCTAAAGTCTAAAAACAGCATGAATGAGGTCCAATGTCTCCTGTTCTGTTGCTTTGAGCAGAAGGTCAGTGCAGATCTATGGGGATCACACTTTGCACTCCACTCAAGCCAAATGTCACAACACGTCATAGTGCAAACCCAGGCAGGACTTAACAAAACCCAAATACCCCGTAACAGAAGTTAAGTTTTGAGATTTGTTTTATCAACGAGCAAGGTATGCGGCACTCAAGCTTTTTGAGACGGTTGTTAGTTTCACATGAATTAACAGGACAAGCTATTCAAGATATTTATTAGGTGACAAAAATATATTATTACAGAAGTAATTCAAATTCTATAAAAACGTACTGCTCTAGTCAACCTGGGTGAAAAAGGAGTCAATGAAGAAGATTTGATGATTCTCTTTTTTTACCTAGTGATACTAAGAACCTGCATCCGTAATCTACTAACTCAACTTGATTTGATTTACACTCAGCTTTACACTCAGCACACTCTCTCCTTAACTTTTGTTCTTATCCCTAACACCTCTGCTGCCTCCTTCTCCTTCAGGTATGACATTTTCCACTCGTTTGTATATTTACAAAGGGGATGACATGGTGACCTTCGAAAACATAATGTCTGATGCAAGTTAGTAAAATATAAATATCCTAAAATGATTGTAAGATTGATTGTTGTCAATAATATACTGGAGTAAAATATCCTCCAGTCAAGAAAGATAATGCTTTTTTATATTACTTTACCACCTTCTAGGGCTGGGCAATTAATCAAAATTTAATCGAAATTGCAATCTCTACTTTGGTCAATCTCAATAATTGTCATGGGACTTCATAATCGACAGGTTTACAGCCATTTCTTTGGCACAAACAGTACCTAGTTTGGGAGTTAGGACGAGACAATGGAAAACTTTTGCATGTTAAATGAAACTAGAGGAAAGCATTTGTTTTTGTTTCAGCTGAGATTTGAATAAAAGATGTATCTAATTTTATTAATCAGCAAGATGTATTTAATTCATTAAATAAAATTGAATCGAAAAATCAATATGGGGAAAATAATTGTGATAATTTATTTTCCAAAATTGCCCAGCCCTACCACCTTCATTAAGGAAAAAAGACTATAGACATATTGCAGTGTGCAAATGTCCAGATATGGACACTAAGGTCCTTTGTCTTCACTCATCCCTCTCCCTTTTGCAGCATGTCTTTTACAGCCGGCCGGCGTCGCTAGAGTGGCTGAAAGTACACGGTTCAACTGTTTCGTTCCTCCTCGCAGAGATGGCACAGCGGGACGATGTCTTCCCTGGAGCTTTTAAAGCCACTTACAAACGGGCTACACACAGGCAGATAACTTTGATAGCCATTTGGATGTCCTTCACGCACCCATTTTAGCTCATTAGCGAAATTAACTTCCTTTACTTTGTTTGAGTACTTTTGACTCATTTGGGGGAAATAGCATTCAATCCATCAGAGTTTTGTAATTCAAAGACTGCAAAACTAGATTTACTCATACGTTGGATGACAAACGAGAAAAGCAAAATGTAATTTTCTGTCCTCTTTACTGCCTCATCCACCTTGATCTTGCCAAGGCTTCTGTTAGAATTTCCGAGTCTTTTGTTTATCTGAGCAAACAAGCGCAATGTCAGCCATTTTGTCCTTCCTACACAAAGTACCTCATTGCTGGGAAGAGAAACCGAGCTTCAATACTGCAGTGGTGCAATGTTATTATGTATTTGGTTGGAACAGTGCATGTTAAAAAACATACATTGGGCTAATTTCCATCCATGCGCACTGTCAAACACACTCACATTCATCCTGGCCTATCGTACATGTTTTTAGTGGTAGGGGAAACCGGAGTAAACGAACACAGACACAGGGAGAAGATGGAAACTCCACACAGAAAGACCCCGTCCCTGGTGGGAATCGAATACCGGACCTTCTAGCTGTGAAGCACGAGCGCTAACCGCTGTACTACCATGCCGCCTCGTTTTCAACAATTGCCTGTCGCCAGGTCAAAGGCTAGTGTGAATGAGCAGATCCCACTGACTGAGCTTCAAGTGCTCGATGTTTTGTTATTGCTGTATTTTTAAGGTCGCTTTGATTGATTGGTAGGACCACAAATAAAAAATGGCATGAAATATACACAAGATTATATGTGCAAGGTTATTTTGAGTTGGTCTGTTGTAAATAAATATTGGGCGACATTATGTTCTTTTGCTCTTCATTCATTGTAATTGAAAATCAGGTCAAAGTCCTGTGATGAACAGTACACCATTCCTACAGTGAAACACGGAGGTAGATCACTGATGTTTAGGGGATGTGGGAGCTACAGGGAACTTGGTCAAAACTGATTTCAGGATGAATGCAGAAAACTGGGGGAAAAGTGTCACTCATCAGCATGGAAGCTGCACGTAGGACGCACTTGTACGTTCCAACATGACAATGATCCAAAGCACAAGGCCATGTCGACCTCTCATTGGTAACAGCAGAATAAAGTGAAGGTTCTGGAGTGGCCGTCTCAGTCTCATGACCTCAATATCATTGCGCCCATCTCTGGGGAGATCTCAAACGTGCAGTTCAGGAATTTACAGGAATTGGAGGCTTTTTGCCAAAAAGAATGTCCAGCTTTGCCATCCGAGGAAACAAAGAGGCAAATCCACAACCACCACAAAAGAATCCAAGCTGTTATTGATGTTAAAGGGGAAATAAATGGTATTAAGAACTGGGGTATGTAAACTTTTGATCAAGGTCATTTTGGCAGTTTCAATTAACATTAGGTTGTTTGACAATAAATGGTTTCACACAACCACTAACTCTGAAAAGTGGTCCCCCAAAAAATTTAAAATTCTGCCAGGGTATGTAAACTTAACTGTAACACAATAATCTATGTTTCCTTGCTCATTTTGTTGAAATGTTGGCAAGATCCTTGAGTTAAGAGGGTCCTCGGAGTATAAATGAATGACTCAAGGGTAAATGTTGGGATCTTTTGGCAAAGAGAGCTCACAGCGTCTTCATCTGTAGCTTCATTTCTCTGGTGGGAGTTTTTTCTTGTTGATCTTTCACCTCCTCCTAGATTGCCATATGTAGCCTGTCTTATCCAAACACATTGTTCTGTTTAAAGGTTCAAACATTTTAGTCATGAGGTCAGACCCGTGTGTTAGCTTTGTTGTAGACACACATGGCCCCGGTGCTAATAGTGTGTAACCTGACATAGGTCCATTAGGCCAGGCTAGTGTCGACAGCAGTGCCTCGTCAACCTTTTTAGAGCCGAGCGCTATTTCAAGAGCATTCGTTTTTCAAGGGCAACCAGTTAAAAATAATATTCTATGACTTAAAGCTACCCTCAACTATGTCCTTTTCAATTTTCTTTCAGTAGGTGTCAGTAGTGAACCTTGCTCTGCCCCCTCCTCCCCTCCTTTTTCAATAGCAGTATGATGTTGTGAAATATTAAACTTGAGCTGCCTGTTTTAGTGAGGGCTCTCCTCTCCTGGCAAATCAGAGCGCAAAATAAGCTGAAGGCTAGATACTGACTAAAACTGTATTGATTTAAAGGGTGCGCACCTATGTTTCACAGCCTACCTATCGCTTAGAAACCAGCAATGCAGCCTGTTTTTTGTAACCAACTCTCTCCTGAACAATTAAACGATATCGCAAACGCATACGTTTTTTTCTTTCACTTTGACGGAACACCCGACCTGGGGAACATAGGTACACCAATTCATGGGATTATAATAACTGCAACCAATGCTTTCTAGCCAGCTGTGCTTTAGGAGGGCATGGTAGTATTTAGAAGTGTGTCAGTGGCGAGGGATACCCATGGTCAGAAAATTCAGATAACTGGAGTAATCAGGTAACCCAATAATCAGATCTGATGTGTTTATATTCACTTCAGAAATCTGAGAAATCATGGGTTCTACATGTCGCAGAGCAGATGTGGTCTCCACCCCTCCCTGATTTTTTTTAGCTAGAGGCTTGGCTGCCTAGTGAATACAGCGCAGGTTGTAACTCAAAGGTGAAAAGGTGAAATATTCTGCCTATGTGCAGCAGCCTAAACCACATGACTGTCGGAGGCACATTACATTTTCTCTACAAACAAATTTGGGATTCATTTCGTGGCCCTTTTTCTCTTTTTTTAATCAACAATGCTTTCAATCTTTTCATAATATCTTTGTGACACTAGTTTGGCCTTTTTGCTGTATCTTCATGGTTAGTTTATGCACACGTTTGAAAGAAAGAAATCAGATTACATGAATATCAGTTGAACTGCATAATCTGATATGCATTGTCTTCCACTTCAATAATCTGAGAAATCCAGAAACGTCATTGTAGCCAAAGAGTGAGTGGACCAAAGGATCATGTTCCTTGTTAGACGGGCTGAAGGGCATGCTTCTCTGTGCACCCGCTCTCTGGATCACTGGGTCAAATAAGATGTTTCCTGTATGCGTCTCATGAGTTTGTCTGAGGTAAGTATCCATTAGGAGCGTGCTGTTATTTTGTCTGAATGAAGTCAGGCCTAAGGTATGAGACCTCATCAAACTCCATACAGTTGAAATGAATTAAATAAGTTCAAGCAATTGCTGCTGTATTCACATGAGCAGAGAAAATAAAAAAACGGTTATTGCTGAAAGTCTGGAAGGCAATAAGGCTGATGGCAAGGTTCAGTCCATAAACACTGTTATACAACAATCATTGACCTGCTCAGTGGTAGTTTGTTTGTAAATGCTGAGAATATAATTAGTTTCTCTCATGGGAATGTGTTCAACACGTCTGCTCATCCTGCTCACTCTAATGTTAAGCTTGTGCCTTTAACCTTGTTAAATGGTGTTAATATAAAGCATCTTAAGGTCCCACATGATATGTACTGTATTGATGTATTGTATGCCTGCTCCAGCTGAGCAGCTCCAAAGACAGGCTCATGTCTGCTCCTCCCTCTTGGTCCTCTGCTCCATCCCATCGACACTGCTGTGTAATGACCCTGTGTGCTGACACTCTCGGCTGGTCCCAAGAGCACTTTGTTTTCCAGCCTTATCGAGCCGGAGCAGTCAGACGAATCTCTCAGACAAACTCCAACGCACACCCCCACAACCTTAATCTGGGATAGACTGCCATTTTGTCCCCTTCTCCATAAATACAAGTTGTATTCAAAAGTGAGCAGCACTGTGAAGGAAACTCACACATAGAGCTTTGTTGGACTAAAGAGGCCACTGTTTGTTTCGCCTTTGTTCAGCTTTTATAAAGAATAAGAGGCTTTCATGCAAATTTAATGATGCTCTTTATTGCATGGCCATGCTCCTTTATGGGACCACTAAGGTAGGAATGGAAAACTTTTCAACATATATTTTGTAATTATTATGAAAAGTAATGTTTATCTTCATAATGGTTACATTATGATTATTAATAACAATACATTGGTTGTATATAGCGCTTTTCTGGACACTCAAAGACACTTTACATGGTATTGTCTGTGTAAGTTCTCAGTCGTACAGGAGTTGTCCATGGAGAGAAGCCTTTTGGATGAGAGGCGAAACATTTGAAGACTTCAACTACTGAGTGAAGAAGATGACTCAAGTACATTCATTGACGATTTACATGGTATTATTCATTCACTCCATACTTGGCGGTGGTAAGGTACTAGTGTAGCCACAGCTGCCTTGGGGCAGATCAATGGAAGCAAGGCTGCAAATCTATGCCATTGGCCCCTCCGACCACCACCAACACACGGTTCCTTCCAAACAAATATATGGATCAAGCTCAACAGTTCAGATCATACCACACAAGAAAGAGGACGATAAGTATACCCTATGGACTTTATTTTAATGTCACTATTTTACGCAAAATAACCTTGATATTTCCACTCTGTAGGGGTTTGTTTTTGCTTTAGGCCACAATAACAATCACAGGACCCAATTAAGGTTTTATTGCTCCCATTCTCAACTTTTATCTGCCCCTCGCATGCAAGAGGATAAAAAAACATGTGAGAGTGAAAGAGAAGGGGGGAGGGCTTGAGAATGATCTCCTCTGTGAGTACCGGTATTTATTATTTCATTAGGACTTTTATTTCAAACTCGTCGCTTTGCGCATGCTCACTTTGCGCTCCTGGTTGGCCTGTAGTCCAGCGAGAGGCCCATGGCGAACTGAAGTGAGGGTAGTTGATGTTTGTTATTCGGAGGCGGCATGGAGCAGAGTGGAGCCGAGCAAATGGGCGGACGATGTGGAATCTGTGCGTTAGTCTCGTGGATTTAAGTCCTGGCTCCTATTTGCCCAGTGTCTCTCTCCGTTCTTCACCCCATTTCACTCATGAGCTGTCCTGTCTAGGAAAGCCTATGGGCAACTAATACTTTTTATTAACATATATATTCATTCTGGCATTTGTTGTGTCTGGTTAGTACCACAGTAAGAAAATGGCGTGGGTGGAGTGATTTAAGTCTCGTCTTAAAACCCACTTTTATTCTGTTTAATTTAGTTTGTAATTATTTGTATTAAATGTTATTATATGTTAAAGTATCTTTTTTTATTTATTTATTTTATTCTTTTCATTTTTTATTGTGTTTAATATTTATTCCTGGTTTAGTCATTTTAATTTCTTGCACAGCACTTTGGGAACTCTTGTTTATAAAATGTGCTATAGAAATAAAGTTGGATTGGATTGGATATAGGCAGCCACTCTTCCATCAGCCTAACCCAGACCAGCTGTGGCTACGTACATAGGCGCACATGTAGCTTAATTCATTTAGGGTAATTGTATAGTTGCATGGAAATCTGTTGGGATTTGTGTTTTTTTTTTTTTCTCTGCAGAGCCGGTGGTTGACGGGGAAGGGGGGAGGTGGCTGGAACCTGCAGCAATGAGGAACACCTGGACTTGATGTGGAGCCAGTCCTGTTTTTGTCCTGTTGGAATTTTTCATATACACTTCCCTGTTTCCATCTGTGCCCAAGGTTGCCTCTGGTCCGTCCTGGTTCCGCCTGCTGCCAGCCTGCCCCCCTCAGCTCCTTCAGTTTTTGTAATAAATTCTTAAACCTTACCTCCCTCCATCTCCGCTTTGGGGTCCTGTACTAGCGATTGAGTCTGGTGACCGTGGCATCAACTGCATTTCCATAGTGGGACATACCCAAGCAAACAGGAAGTGGAGTAAACCAACCAGCAAAGGGCGGGTGTCTATTAGCGGTTTTGCATTAATCTTTTTTAAAGACGCAGTTTCGACAGTGCTGGTCTCTGTGTAAATGATTAATACGTATCTTTGCTCAGTTTGCAGTGGGTATACGGTAATCCTGCAGGCTTTCTAGTGGTTATATGGCATTACACATACACTACACTGCTGGTTATGGGATATATTGGAAATGCACCGTTTGGTGGAGTCGTGAGTTACTTTAATGTAGTAAGAGCTCTTCTAAAGTCTATAAACAGTGGTTGAGTTCTAGAAGCACATATGTGTCTGCTCCACTCAGATAATAGAGCCATGTGTTGTTCCCTAAACACTGCACTTACATAATTCCTTTGTGTTTATTTTTGGCCCATTCTGTTTCTGGAGAGTCAATTGAACAACCTCATCAAAAATTGACTACGCCCATCAAAGCTACTGTTGTATGAGGAGTAACTGAGGGGAGCTTTTATCAAATATTTATCTAAAGGGAAGTTGGACCTGCAGGCAAAGTATCTGCAGATACGGCAAACCGATTATCTTCTGTATTTTTGCTTTGAGTGACAGAGGAAATTCTCAGGAAGCTTAACCCATTATCTCTCTGCCATAGTCCAAGTCTTGATAAATGTCTGGATAAAGTGGCCTTAGTGCAGTCTCCTTACAGTAAGTACCCAAGGCTCAATCGCAGGCAGGTGGGTGCTATGAGCGGTATTTTCACGCTCTCCTCCGACAGCATAAGTTTCCTCTCTGGTGCTCCCCTGCCACGAAAAACATAAACAATAGTGATTTTTTTTTAAATTATTTTTTAATAAAAACTCAATGGGACTTTCCTGTATAAAGTTCAAATACACCAGTGGTTCCCAACCTTGAGTGTTTCTTTTCTTCTCAAAGTACTCCTCTCATCTCGAGGGTGTAGCCAACTATTTAGAAAATGATTGACTAAACTCATATTTATTTGTATTTAGTAGTGTGTTGTGTTCAAAGTAAAGCTAAAATTCTCTTAAATTAAAACCTTTTACAACAAAACATCATTCAAATTACATTTTCTTTCAAATTCCAATTGAATTATTATCAAGTTTCATATTCCTTTTGGTCTGGAGTAATTTTTTTGCATATTTTGTCATGTTTACAACCCTATACGTAAAGATTTTTATTTTGATTTTTTTACTGCAAGTAACAGACACCTGTGAAGTGAAAGCAAAATGATACATGATTTTATTATTTTTCAAAAAATAGAAAAGTGAAAACTGGGGTGTGCACAAGTATTCATACAGCATGACCTAATACTTTGTGGAACCCCCTTTTGCTGCAATAACAGCAGCAAGTCTTCTGGGGTTTGACTCTACAAGGTTTGCACATCTAGAGACTGACATTTTAGCCCATTCCTTTTTACAAAACAACTCAAGCTCTGTCAAATTAGAAGGAGAGCGTTTGTGAACAGCAGTTTTTAGCAGGCCCGGATCTACGGGTGTGCAAGAGGGTGCATTGCAAACTCATTTTGAAATGTTTGCCCCCTCAGTTTTAATGGCATCACAATGTATTTTAATGGCGAGAAACTCGAATGCACCCTCAGTCAGTTTGTTCTGGAGCCAACACTGGTTTTCAGGTCTTTCTACAGATTTTCAATAGGATTTAGGTCAGGACTTTGACTGGGCCATTCTAACACATTAATATGTTTGTTTTTAAACCATTCCATTGTAGATGTAGCTTTGTGTTTAGGGTCATTGTCCTGCTGGAAGGTGAATCTCCGCCCCAGCCTCAATTCTCTTGCTGACTCCAGCAGGTTTTCCTCAAAAATGTCTCTGTATTTGGCTCCATCCATCTTCCCAACTATTCTTACAATCTTTGACACTGGGGATGGTGCACTCAGGACGATGAGCAGTGTTAGGTTTGTGCCACACATAACGTTTTGCATTTGAGCCAAAAAGTAAATTTTTTGTCTCATCTGACCAAAGCACCTTCTTCCACATGGGAGCTGTGTCCTCCATATGAGTTCTAGCAAACTTCAAACGGGATTTCTTATGGCCTCCTTTCAATAATGGCTTTCTTCTTGCCACTCGTCCATGAAGGCCAGATTTGTGTAGAGTACGACTTATAGTTGTCCCATGTACAGAATCCCCTAGCTTAGCGGCAGAACGTCGCAGCTCCTCCAGAGTTATCTTGGGGCACTTGGTTGCATTTCTGACCAGTGCTCTCCTTGTTCGGTCTGTTAGTTTAGGTGGACGCCCGTGTCTTGGTAAGTTCGCAGTGGTGCTATACTCTTTCCATTTCTGAATGATGGATTGAACAGTGCTCCGTGAGATGTCTTTGTATAACTTAATGCTGCTTTAAACCTCTCCACACCTTTACCCCTGAACTCTCTGGTGAGCTCCTTGGCCTTCATGATGTTGTTTAATGACCAATACACTCTGACCATAGCTCTGAGGCCCTCACAGAACAGCTGTCATTATACTGAGAGTAGATTACACACAAGTGGACTCTATTTAATGGTTAGGGCAAGGTGTGAACATTCTACAGTCATTAGGAATGTTATAAAGGCAATTTAATGCACTCAGAAAATGCTGTATGAATACTTGTGCACGCCCCACTTTTCACTTTTCTATTTTTTGAAAAATAACAGAATCATGTATCATTTTGCGTGTAGGGTTGTAAACATGACAAAATGCGCAAAGGGGCACGGTGTATTAGTATGTTCGCAAGGCGCTGTATAGCCATAGCTGCCATGGGGTAGACGAACAAAAGCGAGGCTGCCAATTGCTCCATCGACCCCTCTGAAGAAGCACCACTCACTTTGCACACCATTGTTCATCTTTGCACTTGTTCTCCCATCCTAGTGCAAAATACTCCAACCTTGGATTCAGAGCTCAGAATCAGGCATCGTCACGATGACAGATATATCAGTCATTAGTGATTTGTTATACTATTTTCTGAGAATCATTCTTTGCTGCCGCCTTCCGCATGTTTGCTTTATACAAGCGTGTACATCCACTATTTAGGTCACGTGTGGGACAAATCAATTTTGCAAGTGTCAACATAAAACGCCGACAGGCTTTAAACAATTACGCTTAAGTTGAGATGAACATAAAAGTTGCCTTTCTTAATTGAGGAAGTGTTTACTGCCTCCTTATGCCTGGTTTGCGTTAGCTGTCTCCTGCACGCGTCAACCTGCTCGAGGCGGCTTCAGATGTGAATCCGTCTCATTTGTAAATGGAAATGTAATCAGAAGATAATGAAAGCATCACACACGTCTGCATTTCAATCCTGTCGTCACGCCGGATCGGTCTGACAACGCACTCTGGGCTCTTATTTGAGGGGCCGCGTAAAAGTCAATGGGTACTTTCATTACCACAACTGCAACAGAAGCACTTTGGCAATTAGAGTCTAGTGTTTGCTCAAGCTAAATCGAAATGGCAGAGCATAGGTTCAAACCGTGCCTTTTCCCTCCGTTAGTTAGTTATAATTTCAAGAAATGTTTAACCTTGAGCCAATCATTTTTCAAAGGATTCTAAACTTCGCTATTGGAGAATTGGGCAATTTATTCAAGCCATGAAAGGGATAAACATTTCATCAAGGAATTTTGACTTAGCTTTAGCTTAGCTTTATTCCTGGTCAAACAAGATGAGAGGGGTTTATAAACATTGAAAAGATGATTAAATGGTTCTGTCTCATCAAAATGTACAAATAGAGCGGGCCGATTGTTAACTCAGGGGCGTTACACAGAAACACATGTTCACGCTGCGTGGATAATGTTTACAGTGGAATTAAAGTCGACGCACACTGGGGGTCCATTTTGAACTGTTCTCCGTGGGCGCAAGGTCCCCTTATCCCTAGCGTCAGCCGTTCATATGGGTTGTGCGATGGACGCGTTTTCCGAAAAAGAAAAAAGAAAAGTGGCTTGTGTTTCGGACCGAGAGACCTGGTCCATTTTGCCGCTCCCCGCTGAGGCTGAGCAACGTCACCCTTCACTAATCCCACTAATGGCATGTTCGCATAAAAGGTGCGCAGATTCATGTGGGGCTAATAGCAGTGCACGCTCTCTGGTAATTGGGACTTCCTGCCTGCTGACATTCATTGTGGTTTGGTACGGATCCGGTCAAGTAAAAAAAATAAAAAATAAAAAACAGTATAATAATTGCATTAAATGTTACAGACTTGAGGACAGAAAGAGGGGAAAGAATATCGAGCATCAGTCGGGACACACCTTAAACTTTACAAAACGCAATTGTAGCAGGCAAATTGCTATGTTCTATTGGAGGTGCCCTACAATTTAGTAAATCCGGAGAACAGTTGGTGCCACTTCACTGTGCAGCTGAGAAATAGTACAGCAATAGGATCAAAATCATATGTTCGCTGTAAGTATCATAACACGGTAATACTCAAACACAGCAGCCATTCTCCACAATGGTAATATGTAGTACTAGTTTATCCGAGCAATTTCCATTCTTAATTTACATAATCATATCATTACTCAATGTCATGACAACTGAACTGGAGTAGGCCGAAGCATGAAAGCTTTAGGTTCCTATTTAATGTGACTAACGTTCATTATTTCTAAAGCTCTAAGCTCTAAAGTAAAAAACCTTGGAGTTCTGTTTGACCAGGACCTCTCTTTTAAAACGCATATAAACCAGGCTTGTAAAATTGCGTTCTTTCACCTGCGCAACATTGCTAAAATACGAAACATTCTACCTAAGAGTGATGCAGAAAAACGTATTCATGCATTTGTTTCCTCAAGGCTGGACTACTGCAACTGCCTGCTAGCAGCGTGTCCTAAAAGTTCCCTAAAAACACATTACACCTGTGCTAAAGTCTCTCCATTGGCTTCCTGTTGAGTTTAGAATCAAATTTAAAATCCTGCTCCTCACATTTAAAGCCATAAAGGGTTTGGCTCCGCTTTATCTCCAAGACGTTATCGTTCCATATCGGCCAACCAGAGCACTCCGCTCTCAAAACTCAGGGCTACTAGTGATTCCTCGGGTCTCCAAAATCACTGTAGGAGGAAGAGCCTTTAGCTCCAAGCTCCGGTTTTATGGAATAAACTCCCAGCTCACGTTAAAGAAGCAGACACAGTCCCTACATTTAAGACTAGGCTCAAAACTTACCTCTTCGAATGAGCTTATGATCAGGTCAGTTAGGTAAAGCTCTAACCCACAGCCTGAAGTAAAGCTGCTTTAGGAGAAACTCTGCTGTGGGAAGTACGGTACACTGAGCGCTATCCTCTCTTTCTTCTTACTGCAAACTTTGTCTTACTATGATACAATATTTATTTCATCTGTAGTCTGTTCATTACTATTCACATGGTGTCTCCTGTCCCACTCCCCCTTGGGAGTGCCTGTCTAGATCGAACGGAGGGACCCGGCTGAACGGAGGAACCCTGCCTACTGACAACAAGGACTGGACGGTCTGTGATCTCGGCCCGTCTGCTGAGGGACTCCTTCGGCCTGGGTCTCTATAGCCTGTCCGTCCATGGGAGTGGATCTCTCCTTCTGTGGTTCTCCTCAAGGTTTCTCGTTTCTCCCACTGGGTTTTTGAGTTTTTCCTTGCCAGGCTGGAGAGTCTAAGGACAGGGGACACCCGAGCTGCTCGTCGCCACCCACTGCTGACGCTTATTTGGACATTATGTTTGCCTGGATATTTGATTCACCGGAACTTTACATTGTCTTATTTACTGTTCTGTTTTATTGCCTTAATGTTTGTTAAAGCCCTATGAGGCAACTCCTGTTGTGATATTGGGCTATACAAAACCATTGATTGATTGATTGATTGATTGATTGATATTTCAGAATAATGCAAGTGAGGACCCATACAAAACATCATGGTCTGTCCTTTCAGTAAGTAAGTAGGTAAAGTGTATTTGTACAGGTGCTCGTCATATAATTAGAATATCATGAAAAAGTTCATTCATTTCTGTAATTCAACTTAAAATGTGAACCTAATAAATAATATAGAGTTACATTCAAAGTGAGACATGTCAAGCCTTTATCAAATGTTCAAAATATTCTTTTAATTTGGGGTTTTTTTACAAGCTGAGCCATAATCATCCAAATTATAACACATAAAGGCTATACATATCTCATTTTGCATGTAATGAGTCTATCATATATTAGTTTCACAGGTTAAGTTGAATAACAGAAGTGAATGCACTTTTTCATGATATTCTATATGACGTGCACCTGTATAGTGCTTTTTACAGATAAAGAAAATCACAAAGTGCTGTACAAACATAGGTGCGTTAAAAACAACATCAAATAGTTAACAAAAATGAAAGAATCAATTGACAAAAAGCGCTCCTAAATAGTCCATCCATCCATCCATTTTCTTCCACTTTTTCGTTGGCGGGTCGTGGGGGCAGCTGTTGGAGCATTGCACCAGCCTCTATGGCTCCTCCTGCAGGTGGTAGGTCCACAGAAGGACGGCCTCATGGTTCTAACCGGGCCTGTTGGTCTCTCATAATGGGCTCCTAAATAGTAACATCTTTCAATAGAAAAGAGTCCTCAAAAGGCATCCACAGCACTGAAAATGTAAGCTGCAATATACTTAATAATTTAATGACTACCCGGTAAATTACCAGGTAACATAGTTAGTGTTTTCTTCATAATAATACAGAAAATGAACTGCAAAAAAATACATTCATCACTCATTATCCCAGTTACCACGTTTGGATAATGGCACCTGTATCAGCAGGTGCCTGAGAACCACAGTTACGGCTATACAACAGCATGTCAGCATGAGCCAATAAATAGCAATTTCATTGTATTCTCTAACACATCTCTTTCTCCATCATTCAGTGTTATGATTGTCTCAGAGGAAAGATTTAAACAATTACTGTATGTTTATTCAATGTTACTACTGGGCAGTAAAGCACAGCTAGAGAGTTTGCTTCAGAAGTCACTGTGTGTTCCCTGTGGATATGTCCGTACAATTGCTCATTTATCTGGCAACAGAACTATTGTATATAATAAATCAAATTCATATCGCGAGGGCTGTAAAAGTTTGTAGCATGTTTCCGGCTGCACTCATAGACAAACTTTATAAACTTCTGACAGCACTTTAGAACAGCGGTTGGCAAAAGGTTATTATTTGTACAAACTGGCTCACAACTTGCAAAACTGGATAAAGTGGAGTGATGAATGTGTTTGGATACAGAAAAGCCTTTCCTGCAAAAAGCCCAACGATCTGCTGACAAAGAAAATTGTGTGCACGCTAGTTCTAGGTTGACTGGGATATCAGCCATTAGAGACAAAAGCCGTCGAAAAGAGTTGGTGTAGGAGAGTCGCGATGCCACTGCGGCGCTGAAAACATCAGAGGAAACTTGTACAAACGTTTCCCCGGAACCTGAGCGGTGGATGGGCTCGTTATAACCGGACACGCAGAGTATTATAGTGGTGGTTGGAGAAGAAACAAGGGTGTCCGAGAGGATAGATGAGAAACAGGCAGGAGTCTGGGGGCCCGATCTTGTGTTTCAAAACGCAGAATAATATAGCATAGCATTTTGCGCCGGGTAGGAGCGCACCTTGAGATCTTGCAGCTTCTAGACCAGGGATCTCCAACCAGTAGCTCACCAGGCCTTTCTAGGTCGCTCGCCAAAGACTTTCTACATCTCTATACGCATGATAACTCACATTTTAGATGCATTTTTTGTTAATAAGGACTAAACTCATTTAGTGATTTTATTTGAAATACTATCTGGGTTACTAATTCTCCAGGGGGAGGTCCACCTAAGACTACAACAATCGTGTAGTGTGTGCTGACCTTAAGTCGCATTTTACACAAGTGTTTTTGAAGCATAAGTAGCTCTCTGACCTTCTTGTTGTGTAAAAGTAGCTCGCTGGGTAAAAAAGGTTGGAGACCCCTGTTCTAGACTTAGCGCATTTAAGTGGGACGTTTGTGGGGGGGTGAACATGTGCATTTGTTTTGTTTCACAGCGGGACCGGCATAAGCTACAGCTCTTTGTCTCTCTAAACATTGTTGAGCTCACGGTGGGGTTAATACATTTTTTTATTTCACCTGAGAGAGCCTGTAATGCTTAAGGAAGAAGCATCATAGGCGTCTGCTTCTTCCTTACAGGTGCTCGTCATATAATTAATATCATAAAAAAGTTAAATTAGACTCATTACATGCAAAGTGACACATGTCAAGCCTTTATTTGTTGTAATTTGGATGATTATGGCTTACAGTCCATTTTCAAAATATTCAAATTTTATGAGATTTTTTTATTTGGGGTATTTACAAGCTGAGGCATAATAATCAAAATTATAACAAATAAAGGCTATACATGTGTCACTTTGCATGTAATGAGTCTATCATAGTTTCACAGTTTAAAGGAACAGGCCACTGTTTTTCCATACTATGATATGTTCTTACCTGAGCTTAGACGAGTTGATGCGTACCTGTCTGGTCTGTGTGCGTGCGCTCAGTTATGCATAGGGTTGCAAAGGGGAGGAAAATTTACTATAAATATCCGGACATTTTAAAACAATATAATACTGTAATACTGCATGGAATGGACATGGAATGAGTCTATAATTCCATTTCCAAAAGCTCTTCTTTGTATTGGCCACACACCTAAAACACTGTCCTCTTCAAACCCTGGTGCTCACACATTGCAAAAATGATTTCTTTGAAACTTTTCATCTCGGCTGTGATAGATATTTCAGTGTATAAGGCTGTCTCAGCAGGTGCCTGAGAACCACAGTTACGGCTATACAACAGAGATGGTACGACTATCTCTGTCAGCATGAACCAATATGATAAATAGCAATTTAATTTTATTCTCTAACAGTGGTCACATCTCTTTCTCCAGCATTCACTGTTATAATTGTCTCAGAGGAAAGATTTAATAATGACTGTATAAAATGTGTATCATATTTCTCTGGCAAAGGTTATCAACCCACCTTACAGCGGGAGTGTCCCTGGTTCCATAATCCCAAATATTCCTAGTACTCTGTACCAATTATAGATACTGTGTGTTCATCTACTACTTTCTTCATGGTTATCACATGTTGTATGGATGAAACATACTGAACCTACTGATGTCACGAATCATAAGCCAGTCGTGTAAAGCAGATAAGATATGAGATTAAAGGCTTAAGGGGCCCAGAGAAGTCAGTGTGTACTTTCTCTGGGTTATGTGGGTGTAACTTTCATCGGAACAAAAACATATGTCACCTAGTCACTGGATAAAAGCACTGAGCATCGGTACAGTGATGATCGTCCATCCTCTTGCTCTCACACAGGCTTTTACAGCCTATATGATCAATGGAACGTAGGACCATCGAAGCCAGACGCTGCAGCAACTGGCCCATTGCATCTATTATTCAAAAACATGTCCGAGCAGCTGTTCTCTGCCTCATTAAGTATAAAGCAGTGCTTCTCAACAACACTCCACAAAGTAGATCTCAGCCACCATGTGGCTGTTGTAGTAGTTTGAAAAGTTACAGTAACACTGTTCAAAGAGGAAATATTATGTATTTATTTGTTTTCCCAAACCCGATCTGTATTTTCGAGAAAAAGTAGCCATATTTCCAGCACAACAGGAGATTTTCCCGGCGTTGCTCTGTATTTGCTCAAGGCAGGTTGCCCTGGGCTGGGTCAAACGTACAGCAGATTTGTTCTATTACAAAATAAAGTTTGCATGGGCCATGGCTATATTAAAATATATATTAAAAACACAATCTAATGTTTGTCTGCTCACAAGTCAATGCATTGCAGTGTAATTGTAAGTGACGTTGTGTAAGGGTTTCAAAGGTAAATTAAACCTTGAAGCCATAACCTCAAAAACTGTACTGCAACTCTTTGTTATATAAAGTATGACACCACTTTTTACTGAAAAGGTGATTTGGTATTTTGTGCTTCCAAACTCATTTTTGGAGCTTACTGAATAAAAGTATCTCTGGTCCCTGCAGACCTCCTCTTATCAGCCCAGTGAATGTGTAAATGTCAGGTGAAATACTGTACAGATCTCGAGGCGGTATTATTTCACTCAGCTTCTCTCTGCCCCAAAAGATATGTCCGTCCTTTTGGGCCTAAAGGGGCTGCCATAGTGTTTGATAAGGGTAAAGCCGCAATATCTGCCTCAAAGCGGAATTTAAACTTTTTCAAAGAAGTGTGATAATAATTGGGGACTTGATCACATCGCACAAACTTTTACCTGCAATTCTTGGAGACACGTTTACTGCTTCAAGCTTGGAAGCTTTTATCGAACAACGTTGTAGGCCTATTGATAGAAGTGTATGTGCATGGTCTTGAACACATAAAGCAGGGGTGTCCAAAGTGCGGCCCGGGGGCCAAATGCGGCCATCAGACACATTGGTGGCCCTCGGTCTTCTTGCTGAATCGGAGATGGACCTATTTATTTGAAATGTAATAATTCTACACAATTGTAGCCTAACAACTAACATGTTATTGTGAGACAGAGCTGGCATGAAGGTTTTAAGCATAAATAAAGGTGTGGGGAACAATTTAAACCTCTGCTTGTCGAAGGTTTCGCAGCACTAACCACCGATCTATGGCCCTTTTCCCCCTATGAAAAAAGTTTGGACACCCCTGACATAAAGGAATAAAACATCTTGCTCTGTTATCTCGGGGTCAAATGCCGTGGGTATTCTCCAGCTCCAGCTTTGCATGGCAGTTTAACAGCAGTGCTAAAAATTTGTAATTTTAATAAATAACCACGACAAACCTGTATAATATCACAGTTATCAGTATACTGCAATTACAAGAAATTGGAGTAACTGTTAAAATATAGTATCAATAATATGATGATTCAATTTTCAGGCTCTGGATAGCCCTTTACAAACAATGCACATGGCTAAATTGTGGCCGCTTAGGGAGCTGTGTGCAAATACACTTTTCCCCGGCTGGAATCTGTTTGAACAGATGTTTGTATAAGGAGCGCGCAAACTCAGTGACTTTATGTGCGTTACCGACCGAAGTGGATGGAAGTCTTCCTGTCACACAAACAAGAAGCTTCCAGTTATGCAAATGGGGAATGCATTCACTCTTCCCCTCGGAAATGCAGAGGGTGCTCCACAAAGGTGTTGATATGCGGCTTCCTCTGTATCTTATGTCTCTTATGTCCCCCCTCCGACACAGGATTTCAAGTGTAAATAAGCGGAGAGGACTGACTCCCCCCTCCCCCAATGTCCTTTCACCACGGCCCGCCTTCCACTTACTCAAAACCAGCTCCTAATTAATGAAGTGCTCTCTGAAAGGGCCGGCCAATCAAATCTCAGGGCACATAAATCAAACATGGTTCCTCTCCGCTCTGCTGGGAAACTCGAAAGGGTGTTTGTTTGCTTTATGTTTGCACTTTCCCTTAGCGACGACGCAGTGGTTTGTGACGTGCTTCCTGAGAGTGTACATCAAAGTACACAAAATCAAAATGACGGCAATTACAATTATTTTATTTTATTATGATTTATTTGAGAGTGGGCTGGAGCAAGTACCTTATGAGCGCCCACCCCCAAACTCAATGCAATGAAAATGTTCATTCCACAATAATACAAAAGGACATAGCACAAAAGGAACAAAACAAGAACAAAGAACAAAGGCAAAACATTTATTATATGGTTACTTTTATGTATTTCCCTCCCCCTACATGTTCCAGCAATTTCCTAATGTGTAGAATGAGCCCAGACCTGTTCACCACAACTGCCTCCAAAATCCTCTCAAAAAGGTTAATTCGGGTCCATGCGCTATTTCATGAATTAACTTTATCCTGTAGCAAATTATATTTATCCTATTGCAAATTACATTATCAATCATACATTTAGCAACATCATATAGTGATTCGTCTCATTGAACCTGTTACATTTCAAAGCGGCTTAAATAACACAGACCAAACTTACAAACCATAGTTTGACCTGTTCATATAATATAACAGTACGAAGCACAACTTCGTACAAAGCAAGTAACAAAAGGTAACCATTAATATATTTCTTTCAGATGCTGGTAACATTTCCGAAAGTCACTCGTTTTATGTTAAAAAGGCATATTAATATACATATTATACCTTGTGATCTTGCTACTTCCCAGTTGTCATTACCATCCTCAGCATAATATTAATTGTGTACAATTTGTCGACCTTTTTTATGTACAATGTATTATGTAAGCCCTAGATAGTGTAGTGCAATTAGGCTACAATCTAATTTAGGCTAATTAAAACACTTGGGCTACAATCTCTGTAGAACACATATCTTCATGTCAAGAAATGTAAAATTTTCTTCATTGTCCTGTGGAGAAAGTGGTTAAAAACATAAAAATTCATATTGGATCAATGCACTGGCTGAAGTTTGTAACTGAGACAGGGCTTCCACTTCTATATTCTCAGTCAAAATTCTGTATTTACCGTGACGATACTTGCATGCTACAAACTTAACAGTGAAACACCGACTTGCACAAAGTGACCATTAATAAGATTCATCCCACTGATGTGACGATCATGGCAAGTGGAAGGGGCAAGGAGGCTTAGAAGCAGACGGGACAGAGGAGACAGCCCTATAGTGATTGATGGAAAGCTACTGAGAATGCTAAAGAGACCCAAGGGAACACCCAAGCCACAAAGAGGTGGAACAACGTACAGCAAGACGGAGTGAGTGCCTGAACTCAAGACTCTGGGGAGGAAGCGGCAACGCATAAACCAGAAACAGGTCGGCGGCAAGGAAAGATTACACCTTTTAAGTAAGTCACCTGGTAATGGGCCTTCCGAGTATCATCCAGGGCACAGTGAAGGGCAGAATGGTCTAGGCCTGGGTAAATGTGCGGCTCGGGCCATTTTCATGGTGCTCAGGGAAAGACGGCGATAATCCAGTTAAATTGAAAAGTGGGAACATCAGTGGATTTCCATTCACTCTGTAATTAATCCTTCCTTTACATTCACAAGCTCGGATAGTTTGTGTGATTACGATCGGGAAAATTACCCCGCCGGTTACACCCCTCTCAGCTATGGCCCCAAAGACGTCTCCCAAAGTAATGCCATTTATTTCTGTTTTTATCAGCCAACAAAGTAGGCGCGTATTTATTATAAGAGCAGGCTTTAAGAGCGCTTCACTGACGCTCAGTCATAAACAAATCAGTGCTTTACGCTGGCATTGGAGTGTTTAATGGAACTGTTAAATGGAGAGTCAATAGGACAAAGGAGTGAGCGGCTGTGATTATAACCTTCTAAAGTGCCTTGTTTTTTAATGGGACGGTTTATAAAAGGGACAGGCTCAAAATAAACCTCACTTTTCACATTTACTTGGAAAGGTTATGGAGACAAGTGAACATGGCGGCCTTGTATCAGTTGAGGCAAGCGATAGAGCCAGATTAAAACGTAAGAACTAACAGAATAATCACATTTTTTACTTTGTCCGACTGCACACCATTTTGTTCATAGTTCTAAATAGTTCCTTTAAAAGATCCGTGTAGCAGTGTAAAAGCAGCACAGACACTGAGAGAGCATGCATACTCACGAGAATACTGTAACCATATTGACACATTTGATCTACTGGGAGAAACATTCTCAAGATTTTTGGAATTGCAGTTTCTTAATAGTTTCCGAGTCTGAAATTAAACTGTAATGGTATTGTGTAAATTTGTGAAAATGTGCGTGTGTGTGTGTGTGTATATATGTTGAGGCCGTTATCGGTTCTCTCTGTGAAGGTGAACAATGACATCAGCCTCGAGACATCATAATAAAACCCAATCCATTTTTTTTTTTTGAGTCGTCCAGTCAGGCTGCCAGGGATAAGAATGTCCTTTTCAGACCACCATCATTTCACAATCCGTCCTCCCTGTCACCACTTTAGGCCGTGACCATTACCGAATAGGAGCGACCCTGAGAGGATCTGACCGACCTGTCCAGCTGTGTCACTGTGGCGCTTGTTAAAAGTTGGGCCTCCTCAGACCAGCTTATCTTATTGCCATGAGACGAGCTAATGGTATTTAAGTTACATTTGGGCGATGCGTTCTTAGAAATGTGCAATTCCACCTGGTTAGTGGAAGTGGTGGAGACAGCATGGCACCAGATCCCAGACACCTTCCTGTAACTGTACAGCGCTCCTAAACTGTTTTCACACTCCGAGATGTTCTGCTTTGAAATGGCTCCAAAACACATATTATTGCTCAATGCACAGTTTTAGTGGAATGCAATATTGTTTCTGTCCCTTTCGCGGATCAATTTTTCCAAAAACGTGGTTACGCTGACATTATTTAGGCGAGGAGTTCAATTTAACAATCATGCAACAAACTTTACCTGACCGAGACCGAACACCCCAGAAAATAAAACAATTTGATTATAAAATTGCCTCGATGCTCTTTTCTGTTTGTCTTCTTCCGAGCCCATGTTGCTTTTATGTCTGACTTTCTGTCACTGTCTCTATCTGAGAGCGCTTAAAGGTCATCAGCCCAAACTCTGTACCGCTGTCTTCAGTCTATTTACACACTTTTTCCGACGAGACTTCCTTTCAACATTTTATAGTTCAAGCCTCTGCGGAAAAACTACAGACTGTTTCACAAGACACAAGCTCTCGCCTATGAGCACAGTATGGATGCTGCCATGGGATTTTGAAAAAGGCATAAAGGGGTCTTTTTGCTGTTGCCACACATGGGTCATTTGTGCTTAAAATTAATATTTGCTATCAGGGCATTGACTTTTTGCTCACTGGCTACTGTGCTATAGTCTTTTTTCAAATCTCACTATCCACTCAATGTTTTTATCTAGCCACAATTGCTGATAAGCTTTATATAAAATAAAAATAAAAACATTGATAGACTAATGAGTGAAACAAAAACATAACTAATCTTTACACCATGTTCTCAGATTCAAGACTCAAAAATATGGGAAACGTTTTCTTATTGGACCGAGATTCACTAAATACAAAAGGCCAGAGTCACAGAGATTGTAAGCTTTCAGCCAAAATAGAAGTATGCTAGTGTATTAATCTGCTAGTTAGTGTTTAGCTGATACAAATGAGATTGTTTTGTGTTTTTGCCACGTCCCATCGGTTACCTCGGTTGTCCATTCATCTGTTCGTGCCGCAGACTCATTGTAGTATAATAGCAGCCCGATACTAAGCGAAGGACCCTCACAAACCACCCGTTTCTTTATAATTATGACTCAGGCAGTTCTTTAATCATGCAAACCTTTACTAAATTAAACCACTGTGTAGCCTGCAGCCTGCTTCCAGATTCCTTTTTTCCTAGTAGTAGTAGTCAGAAAAAAAAAAGAAAAACATAGCATATGGTTTTGCATGTTAAGACAAGCACATGGAGGTGAGAATGACAAGTCTGTGTTCAATGATGACTTAAAAATCAAAACACGTTGCAGTGGAAAATCCATTAGAGCAAGGGACTTCAATCTGGAGCCTGCCTTGACTTTCTTGGCAATTTTATACCACTGGGGCAACCTGTGAGGAGCAGTGGGCAGCCGTCGGTTGAATACTCTGTTTTTATTGTTATGGACAATTGTTTATCTTGAGCCTGTACTCTATTGCACATGCTTTTGGTTGATGGTGGAGAGTAGCGGGAGGAAACTCATCCAGACCCAGGGAGAGAAACACGCAAACTCCACACAGAAAGGCCGGGGACCTTCTCGCTGTGAGCCCTAGACCACCCTCTTGAATTAGCGGTACCCGCCTCTAGTTGTCCAAGCTGCTCTGACACAGAGCAAAACAGCTTTGCTGTGGTGTTCATGGCTTATAGATGGAACTCGGAAAATTAGGATATCATGAAAAAGTTAATTTCTTTCTGTAATAAAACTTAAAATGTGAAACTAATATATGATATAGACTCATGACATGAAAAGTGACATATGTCAAGCTTTTGTTATAATTTTGATGATTATGGCTTACAGTCCGGGGCGACGGTGGCGCAGATGGTAGAGCGGGTCGTCTCATGATCGGAAGGTCAGGGGTTTGAATCCTGCCTCCTGAAGGTGCACATTGTCGTTGTGTCCTTGGGCAAGACACTTCACCCTCCTTGCCTCCAGTGTCTGCGTACACTGGTGTATAAATGAGAGAGTGAATGGGCCCCCTATGAGAGACCAACAGGCCCGTTTGGAACCATGAGGCCGTCCTTCCGTGGACCCACCACCTGCAGAAGGAGCCATAGGGGACTGGTGCAATGTGACTTGGGCAGCTCCAATAGCTGCCCCCACGACCCGGCAACGGACAAGTGGGAGAAAATGGATGGATGGATGGATGGCTTACAGTCCATTTTCAAATATTCTAATTATCTGAGATGTTTTATTTGGTGATTATGCAGTATGATTATGGCTCACAGCTTGTAAAAATCCCAAATTCCAAATCTCAGAAGATTACAATATTGTGAAAAGGGACTATATTGTGGCTAAAAGTGTCTCCTTTCATCAGCTAATGAATCCAAAACATCTGCGAAGGGTCCCTGGGACTTTAAATGGTCTCTCAGTGGTTCAGTAGAGTTCACCATCATGGGGAACTGCTGACATGACAGTTGAACAGAAAACCATAATTGACACCCTCCATGAGGAGGGAAAGGCTTAAAAGGTATTAGCAAAAGAAGTGGGATGTTTCTTAAAGTGCTGTATCAAAGCACATTAATAGAAAGTTAAATGGAAGGAAAAAGTGTGGAGGAAAAAGGTGCACAAGCCACAGGGATGAGCGGAGTCTGGAGAGGATTGTCAGGAAAAGGCCATTCAAAAGTGTGAGGGACCTTCACAAGGAGTGGACTGAGGCTGGAGTCAGTGCATCAAGAGCCTCCACACACAGACGGATCCTGGACATGGGCTTCAAATGTCATATTCCTCTGGTTGAAGCATCCTGGTCTTCCAGAGTTAGTTTTTAGAGGACCGCCGTATCTCTGTTTAAAATCATTTTTTTACAAGCTGTAAGCCATAAACTGTAAGCTAAATTAAAACAAAGGCTTGACATATGTCACTTTGGATGCCATGAGTCTATATCATACATTAGTTTCACATTTTAAGTTATATTACAGAAATAAATTAACTTTTTCACGATATTCGAATTTTCCGAGTTTCACCTGTGTACTGAACCAGAGCCCATGACCTTTTACAGCTTTGACTTGAAGGCAGGTTTTTTTCTCTAAAGATTTAATACCACTGCTTGTCCTGCTTGGTCGGCACACCACAGGTGCTATTGCTTCTTGAGGGTGGAATGTAATTGTGGCCCCTGTGTCATGTGCTCTTTAGTACTCGCAATGTTCCCACCAGTCTACTCAGTGCTACAGAGAAACTTGTGGAGAGGAAAAGATCCCTGAACATTTTTAGAAAGTGTAGTCAATGCCTACACCAAAGTGATGATCTTTCAACAGCTAAATATAAAACTATAAAAAAAAAGATAATTATGTGTTCCAGATATAAACTTCCCCAGATGAAAATACATGCACAACTGTAGAATCAATATTTTGGAATCCATTCCATTGTAAGAAAGAGCCACGCGGTGCACTGGACTTGATGCGGAGCCAAGTGGTCTGATGACAGTTCACAATACCTTTGGGAAGATAAATGCACCCCTCAGTGAAGTCAGACCTTCAAAAAGTCGGCTGCTTCATTCTGCACAGCACAAGCCCACAGCGGTGTATAAGCAGCTCGGAAGATGCCGTCTGAAAAGAAAAAAACAAGAAAATCACCTCTATGTCCTCTGTGCTTTTCTTTGTGGCCAAATGAACAGAGCACATTTAGAGGCGGGAGAATGAAAGGAGCTTTTTTTTTGGGGGGGGGGGATACAGCTCATCACCTGGGGCCATCAACACCTCTGATAAAACGCCACGCACGAGCATTGCCAACATCATTTAGTCGATGTTCAAAAAGGCTTAAAGACTGTTTTCCCTCTGAGACCAATCCGAGGGGAATGCATAATGTCTCGACAAGAAGCACCTGCAGCTCTTTAGCATTTTTTGCCTATCTGCTTCATAATGTATATCCGCGATGACTGCGCGTTTGGCACTGTGCGTGTATCTTTCTTTTCTTTTTCCTTTTTTTTCATTCACGGAAAGCTTTCAGAGATGTTTTGGATCGGGCCTAAGCCATTTGCCTCGCGAGTCAGACCTGGCGCTGCTCATTGACTCGCTGTCTGATCATATCACCCCGCGGCTCCCTTTCGTATATCGCCGCCCTAAATACACTGCCATTCATTCTAGGAGACTGTAAAAGAGTACCACAGTTACTTTTCACTCACAAGAACAAAAGGTATGGGGGTGAAGATCGAGATGGAAAAAGTCAAGTGAGGCCGAGCTGTTTTTGTCTTTTCAAACAAAAAAATTGGGTGGGCAAAAGAATAGCGGGTAAACAGCGGGGGAGCCAAGAGCTTTACTGTGTTCACTCTTGGCAAAAAAAAAAAAAAAAAAAACCCACTCTGTGTTTATTCTCACTCTGATGAGTCCATTAATGTTAATTTAAGACTGGAATCAAAAGAGGAAATGGAATTTTTGAAAAGGCCAGCAGCGAGGCACACTTATCCGAACTGTTCAAATGAATTAATAATCAGGCCAAGGTTAAGTCGGGTTAATATTCAGCTGCAGGGAGGGAGCTCAGCACTCTGCTCTGTGACTTTAGCTAACAATCAAACTCATAATACAGGCTCGTGTGGCGAGATAGACAGATCCCACTAATGACTGTGCGCGTTTATCAAGGCTTCTTAATTAGGGGAATCGCTGTCATTTGCATGGCAAGTTTGCATGAAAACCAGGGTTTATTCAGCAGTCGCGAGATAAAACGCCGTCCCCCTGCACTTCGGGCGTGAGGCTTCTATTTAAAACAGCAAGTCATGGTGGAGTTGGGGCTGTTGCAACCGGGTCATATTTAACTTAAGCACAAACACAGATTTCATCGACCTTGTATAAAAAAGGACCATCTGTTTTATAATTCATTGCCAAGTTAATAGACCCTTTAACTGCTGACATCATCAGTGCCCTCAGCTGGAGGCAGGAAGTGATCAAGAGAAATAAGACTAAACTCAAACTAGTGATTTTAATGTGAAAAATGTGGTCCTGTTGTGGCTTAAGATGCCAGAACGAGAGGAATGACATTTGAGACGATAAAATAAGGTTTATCTGATATTTCCCAAAACAGTTAGACATTTGTTTATCGTTACTATGACGACAGCTATAATGGAAATAGACAGGAATCGCGCCTCCAGCTAAGCCCGAAATGTTTACAAACAATTAAAGGGTCTATACGTTTCAGAATCCAAGTTCACAGCTCAAGTCTGAAAAACAAAGGGTGGCATGGCAATGATGCAAAGCATTAGGTTCATTCTAATTGTCCATTTCCATTGCTCGATTATCACATTTCCTGAGAGGTAATTTTCAACACCAAGTCGAAAGTTAGATCCATTGGGGACATCATGGTTCACGTACTGGCCTGCAGGAATCACACTTGCACCTACAGTACCACCAACGATTAGCCCTCGTGTGGTCCTTCAATTTTGCACCCTTTAAAGACCCTAAAGTCAGAAAATGTACACTTCAAAAAAGAGCCTGAAAATTACCAAACATTCATATTTGTTTGTGTTTCTTTTTACAAAAATCCTTCAGTGGCTTTTCGGCCATTTGGATGGGCTGCGGCTCCAGTGGCTTTCGGGTCAAAATGACCCGAGGACCACACGAGGGTTAAATTTAATGCAGGATGGCCGGAGAAATGCAGCCTCTGATTGGCTAGCTTGTCAAGCTAAACTAGCCCTAAACCTAACTCTAACCCTAACCTTAAGGTCAGTGATGTTTACTAAAGACGTTTTATTGAGATGAATTGAGTCAATCAGGGACAGCTGAGACAGCGGAGTAATACTACATAGACGACTCATACCGTTACACTGAGAATTTATAAGATGGACTATTTTAAAAAATAGAGCCCCCCCCCCCCCCAGCTCAGCAGCTGGTACTCTGGGTACAGTACATGTGTGTGGTCAGAGAGGATGCTCCGGGTCTGCCTGTTCAAACAGCCCCTGTGGGGGGCAGAGGAGCGCCCATAATCTTTCCTGCTGTCTTAGCTAGATTGGATATTTCCAAACCAGCTTGTGATTCCCTGTCTGAGGACTGACTCGATTGCTGCTCCATAAAAGATTAGCATGATGTTCCGACAGAGAAATGAAGCAAAAGTTCACAAAATCATGCAAACGCACTATACACCGAGAATGCAACAGTGTTTATATAAAAAAAAATGTTGTCTCAGTGTGTCCTTGGCCTGAGCTGTTTTGGACTTTCAGTCGAGCGCTGGCAACAATCAGAAGGAGCCGCGGGAGCGAAATGTGCTTTTACCTGCTGGATATGGAGTGCGAAGGGCAGCCGGCCTCATCCCCACCAGCGCTGTCTGCTGGCTCCCCGTGAACCCTAAAAGCCGGGTTGGTGTCAGAGAAATCCCCGGTGCTGAACAGTGGCAGACAGGACCTGTGATCCTCCCCGCCTGTGTCACTCCTCTCAGGACGCCGAAAGGAAATGTGCTGGAACATGTTACGCCAGCAGCCCACACAACCAGGTATTTACCGGCGGATTGACTGGAGAAAAGAAAGAAAGCAACGCAAACGTAGATCTGTAAGTGACAGCAGAGCCAGAGGGCGTCAGCAAAAGCATTTAGTGGATAAGTCGCGTTTTTTGTTCCTGTGCAATCAGTGCTTTGAACATGTTTTTTAATCATCCTTGAATAACGTGTGGGGGAAATTGAATGTAAAGTCTTGATTTGTTCATGCTTTGAGAAGGGGATGTCTTATACGGTATATTAAAGGAGGATTTTTTTACCGCGACAAGATTTATTGAAAGGGCTCGGACTTGACGGCAGGAAACCTCCGGAGTATTTGAAGTGAACTGAGTCGATTAAGGGCCACTCACTCGTCGTTTGTTATAAAAAAAAAAAAAAAAAAGTTTTTCTTTCAGGGAAGGGAAACGTTAAAAAAAAGCAAACACCAACGCGTGTCGGCGTCAAGGTAATAATCAGAAGAAACATGAATAGCTGCCACGTGTGCTTTAAATTGACTGGAAACCTATCAATCTTCTGTTCTGTGCCAACCAGTTTCTTTTGAAAGTGTATATCTCACGATTTCCTTTGGACATGCAGTAGTCCTTACATTGACACGTTATTTAGTTTATTTAGATAAATGCTATAGAATATTTCGGGTTTGTTTTGTTTTTCTCTCACCCATCTATTTACATACCATCATCTCATTGCCGTGTGAATAGCAGCAGCTCTCACAGTCTCTTCTTTGATTGCTGTATTACGAGCCTGTGGTAGTATTTCAATTATCCCCTAATTAGATGATGATCGGGAAGATGCAGCAGGTTAGAAGAATACTCAATATGCATCCATCCTCTAAGTGCTACAATTAGATTCACTGTGATCATTCTGCCTTCACAACATTCATTAAATTTGCCCGTGTTAATGTTGGAAAGACCAAGCCACCTGCAGTTGTTTTCAGTGTCGGGAAGCGTTACATAGTAACTAGTTAAGTTAGCTCATTACGCCATTAGAAAACTAAATAGTTATTTTACTGCATTCAGCTCTCAAGAAAAACACTCGGGGTGTGCAGAATAGACAGGAAATGTGCAAACAATTGAATAGTAAATAGGTAGCCTGGCATCCAGACTAATCTCCGATGTTTATTAATTAATAACCAGGAGACTAAAGAAGCGGGGTCTGGTTGGCGAGACTAGTAAATAGGGGTATCTTATATACAGTGACCACCAAAAACTTTAGGGGGCAGTATAAACAGTGAAAAATAAAGTCTATAATATACTTCTATATATAGCCTTTATTTGTCGATCATGTTTTTTGACGTTGAAAGCTCTGGTTCACAAACCGAGCCGCCTTCACGAGCTGAACCTCCCAACCCACAGCTTGATGTCAGCAAATGCATACATAATAGTGGTTGTTTTGTATTGACAGCCTTTGTGTTTTTCACCGTCGGAGCGGCTGGACACGGAGATAAGATGAGGTGTCACTCGGAAGGAGCTTCATATAGAGGAGTCCGCTGAGGCGGCTCGCTCGGTTATCTCACCAGAGGCTTTTTGGTCTGCTCCCCAGGGAGCAGACCTGCGTGTGTCCCGTTGCGGGAAGACCCTGGATGAAGCCGAAGAAAATGGATGCATTCACATCACATTGTCTGATTTTTATTGAATTTATTTGCAAATTATGGAAGAAGATAAGTATTTGGTCAATAACAAAAGTTCATCTCAATACGTTGTTATATACCCTTTGTTGGCGATGCCGGATGTCAAACGTTTTCTGTAAGTCTTCACAAGGTTTTCAAACACTGTTGCTCTGTATTTTGGCCCATTCCTCCATGCAGATCTCCTCTAGAGCAGTGATGTTTTGGGGCAGATCTCCTCTAGAGCAGTGATGTTTTGGGGCAGGCGCTGGGCAACACGGACTTTCAACTCCCTCCAAAAATGTGCTGTGGGGTTGAGATCTGGAGACTGGCTAGGCCACTCCAGGACCTTGAAATGTTTCTTATGAAGCCACTCCTTCGTTGCCCGGGCGGTGTGTTTGGGATCATTGTCATACTTAAAGACCCAGCCACGTTTCATGTTCAATGCCCTTGCTGATGGAAGGAGGTTTTCACTCAAAATCTCACGATACATCGCCCCATTCATTCTTTCCTTTACACGGATCAGTCGTCCTGGTCCCTTTGCAGAAAAACAGCCCCAAAGCGTGATGTTTCCACTCCCATGCTTCACAGTAGGTTTGGGGTTCTTTCTTTCTCCTCCAAACACGATGAGTTGAGTTTTTACCAAAAAGTTCCATTTTGGTTTGATCTGACCATATGACATTCTCCCAGTCCTCTTCTGGATCATCCAGATGCTCTCTAGCAAACTTCAGACGGGCCGGGACATGTCCTGGCTTAAGCAGGGGGACACGTCTGGCACTGCAGCATTTGACTTCCCTGGCGGCGTAGTGCGTTACTGACGGGAGCCTTTGTTACTTTGGTCCCAGTTCTCTGCAGGTCCTTCACTAGGTCCCCCCGTGTGGTTCTGGGATTTTTGCTCACCGTTCTTGTGATCATTTTAACCCCATAGGGTGAGATCTCGCGTGGAGCCCCAGATCAAGGGAGATTATCGGTGGTCTTATACGTCTTCCATTTTCTAATAATTGCTTCCACAGTGGATTTCTTCACACCAAGCTGTTTACCAATTGCAGATTCAGTCCTCCCAGCCTGGTGCAGGTCTAACATTTTGTTTCTGGTGTCTTTCGACAGCTCTTTGGTCTTGACCATAGTGGAGTTTGGAGTGTGACTGTTTGAGGTTGTGGACAGGTGTCTTTTATACTGATAACAAGTTCAAACAGGGGCCATTAATACAGGTGACGAGTGGGGGACAGAGGAGCCTCTTAAAGAGAAAGTTACAGGTCTGTGAGAGCCAGAAATCTTGCTTGTTTGTAGGAGACCAAATACTTATTTTCCACCATCATTTGCAAATGAATTCATTAAAAATAAGACAATGTGGTGCTATGTGATGTGGGCCGCTCCAACACCTGCCCCCACGACCCGGCAACGGACAAGTGGGAGAAAATGGATGGATGGATGGACAATGTGATTTTCTTGATTTTTTTTTTTTTCTCATTTTGTCTCTCATAGTTGAGGTATACCTATGATGAAAATTACAGGCCTCTCTCATCTTTTTAAGTGGGATGTTGTTGGATGACTAAATACTTTTTTCCCCCACTGTAGTTTAGGAAGCATTTATACAGTAAATCATCATCATTATCATCATAATAATACATAGAACTTATTTATCGCTTTTAAAGGGCACAGAGACGCTTTACATGGGAAATACAATATCACAACAGAACGATCCATCATGCTGGAAACATGGATTACACTAATCCTTTTTTTATATAGTATAAAGTAATGAAATTATTGGATATTGTACAATGTCGAAGAATTCAATTCATGTACAAAGTCAGATAGAAATGACTTCCAAGTAATTTAGAAAATAAACTAAGTGAAGTTACGAGAATGAAGACTTACAGTCTTCATTTCTAAATTACAAAACAGGAAGTGAGTTTCAGAGGCTGCAGGAACTATGCCAAAGGTTTTGCCCCCCAAGGTCCTGTGCATGGATTTGATGATGGGTTTGAGGCGGCTGGAGTTGGCAGAGTGGAGGCAGCAGGAGGGGTGAAGGTACTGTTGGAGGTCTGTGATGTTCGAAGGAGCCAAGTTATGGAGGGCTTTGTAGGCAATGACCTTAAAGCGGATGTGCTGTTGTATGGGAGCCATGGAGCTGTCGGAGGACAGGGGTGATGTGGTCTCTGGAGTAGGAGTGGGTGAGGACGTGAGGGGTGGAAAGCCATTTTGAGGACTTTTTAAAATGTGTTATTGTCCATTCTGTGCTATTACAAGCAAATACAATGATCATTATACCTTATAAGACATAAAATAACCACTATGAGGGACAAAACAAGACACCATGGCATGTTATGTTGGCTTAATTAACAACTCTCACAACTCTTTTAAAGCTATAATTGAACAATATTTATTGTGACAAAGTCCTTCTTTTCTGTCATCAGCATAATCCAAACTGCTGGCAGACAATTTGGAGACTTTTACCACAATATGACCAGACCACAAAGCTGTCATTGTTCCAACCTTTGGCACATAAACCCTCTAAGTAATGGGCTATGGCATCAGGCAGCTCTTATAAACATTCTCTGCTGAGAGCTGGTTCCATCTCTCCTTGTAGTGTCTGTTTCATCTCCTCCGGAAAATTCAGGCTATAAGCTATCAAAGACTTGACCCGATTACCTGTACATCCCCACACAATGCTTTGCGCACAATGCCGGGTCTTTGAAAATGAAGCCATCCAAACCAGGGTATTTTCGGATAAAATGGGAGCTGCAGGCTGGCAATTAGACAGAGTAACTAAACAGCTATTAACCCTGGTGTTTTTACAGTTACGTGCTAATATTAGAGGCTTTAATTGGACTCCTAAGGGTGTTTCTGTGGCCTAATTCTGTCTGTACCATGCACAAAGATAAAGCGCTTTGTTGTAGCGAGACAAGATGAATTATAAGCAAGCCTTTTAGGGAACAGTGCGTTGAATCTCATATTAATTATGCTATGAAAAACACAGAATAGGCTTTTTCTTTTATGGTGTGTTATGCTTTATTTATTTATTTATTTACTTGAAAGACTAAACCTTTTTTTCTTCTTTTTGGTTTTAGCTATTTTATGAAGTTGTCCTCTCACGAAAGACAAACCTGTATATGTGAGTAATCCTGCACGTCTCCTTCTCAAAGTTCACAAAAGCTGTAGCCGGCTCAGAGGACTCCCTTTTCACTGTTTTCAAATGTTGATGGTGCTTATTTTCGCCTTAATGTGGGTGGACAGTCGTAAGTGTGATGACTTGTTAAGTAAGTATGGCTCTGTTTATTTTTGCATCTTTTTTATTTATTTTTTATTTTTTTACAAATATGTGGCCTCATTAACTAAGCTAGGTGCTAAATTGCAAGTTGTACTAAAAATGAGCAAATGCTATTTTGTGGCCTTTAATAAAATATAATTATTTTTTAATATATATATATATATATATATATATATATATATATATATATATATATATATATAATACAAATTACAAACAAAAATATGACTTTAATGAAAAATAAAGAATAGTTATTATTGTTGCAAATCAGTCTTCTTATCTAAATCTCGAGGTTTAAAAAAAAACCTTTTGCGCGTGATTTTCTTTCCTTCTAATAGTCAAATAATCATGTACATTAGGGATGAACTACATTAGGGAAGCTACCTATAAATTTATGAACTGTTACTGGAGTAATTCTCTTCCTCCAGAGAGGAGGTTAAAGCGGCTGGACCTCTGATCTCTCCTACGCAGTCAACACTTTCCTTTCCAGGCCAAGCCACGAACCTAAACAAGGTGTCAGGGTTCTGTCATGATCTGTGTTCTGTCCCTTGTTTTGGATGGTTTCTGTGTCTTTGTCTAGTCTTGTGTTTTATTTTGTTCTGTCCTTGTGGTTTTGCTTTGCTTCCCATGTGTTGATGACCTGCCCCGCCCTAATGTGTTTCACCAGTTCCCTGTTCCTTTGCTAACTATCATAGCCACTTTAGCATGGTGACCTCTTACCGGCGATTAGGAGCTATGTGCCATCCCATAAGCCGCTTCCAGGTGGATAACTGAACGTGGAACCTCAACCGTTCCCTTCCTTCAGCCAAAGTAAGTGCATGTTTCCCACTAACAGCCTGGCCGTCAAATTTCATTACTGCATGCTGTAACTGCTGGGCTCCAGCCACAAATATAATCAAGCGTATAATCACGCTATCGCCACTAACAACAAATGGAAATGCACGCTGTGATCAAAATGCAAAACAATGCAGACACACTGGTACATTAGATTTGACCGAGGACAGGTCAAACCGCTCACTGCATGCTTTCACCTTAATAATGTCCTTTTACATTGTAATATAATTAACATGCATAGGCTTTGCAAAAACACACTTTTATTTCTGAAAAAAATAAATAAAGTGGGACACACGATACAGATTTCAGGGCCAGTAAAGCAGAGCACACACACTGTATTTCAATAGTTTGTGATGGATTGGCTTGATTTTTATGGCAATTATTGAAGGTTTAACCTTTATCAGAGAAAAATATGTGATAAAAACAACAAACACTTTTTTTGAATTACACTTTTTCTTCAATAAAAATGGCATGCCAGATAAAAATTGTCGTTATAGCAACCAAAGCTCATCTTCATTCTGATTAACAACTCAAAAACTTTAGATCCATGTATCCATTTTCTTCTGTTGCTGGGTTATGTGTTTGCCCAGCCATGTTTGCTCTACCATGGCAAATACGGGAGACCAAAGTGGCACGAAGCCCTGCCAACATAACATAATACTGGCGCTCAAACCCCTCCAGCATGTTAAAGTGGCTGTTTGAGGAGGAGGAACCCTTTAGGAATATTCTGTTTTTTAATGGTTAAAATCAGGCGTGGACGAAATAATTCAAACATAGTAAAGACACTATAAATCAACTAAATAAAGTATAATAATAGCAATTGCAATTTGTCTGCCATGGTTTCTAATTTAGAATTGCATTAAATTTGACTTTTGGCCCATATCATAAAAAGTAGTAATTAGGTTGCTGTTTATGTCCTGGGACAGACACACTGCTGTATCTGGAGCACAGCAAATCGTTTGTCGGAACAATCTGCAACTGTTGCCTCTGGCTCCAGTCTGGTTCTTCCGTACAGGACTGTGTGGCTTGTAGTGCCAAACAGACACTTCAGACCTGGTCCTGGTTCAGTCAAGATCAGGACTTTGTTCACTAGACAGGGCATACACGGCATCAAGGGTTTTGGCAGGAGTATTGGTATTTCCGCAGTTGCTGGTGGTATAAGTATCGCAGTCACAGATGCACCAGCAGGAGCCAGTATTTGAACTGTCAGCTGTGTAAAACGACAGTTACGTATGTAACTACGGTTCTATGAATTCCGGATGACTGCCAGAGGCGGTGCTGAAACCGCAGGATAGACTGCATCGAACTATCCTCAGCCTCAACCAGCGAGCCCTGGTCAGAGCAAAAAGTTGTGGGCGGGGCACAGACGCAGCCTCCACAACAAAAGCTACTATGCGAAAAAAGAAACAATACAACAATACCTGATACAGGCATTATGAGTATCACCAACTCACAAAATCCACACCATAAGTTGGGGGAAGAGAGCGGTCACGCTGTTTACCCAGCAAAGGTGAGAGAGAGAGAAAAACAATACACGTACCTGAGTGTAAAAAAACAAACAAACGATGAGTAGCGTCGCAGCCCTTATATATGCGCTTATATAGCCTCTGAGTGGCCTACTCGAACTGCACATGGAGGGAGGGATGAAATAGAACTGAAAATAGGCATGCTTCTTAACCACCAGTCAACAATTTCAAACATTTTTCAACTTTTCTAATGTCTTCCTCACAACAGAAATAATATTTTTCCACATTAATTTCTTTCCCTTTTATTGAAAGAGAAATTAATTAGCTATATAATTAATGTGGTATCTCACAGTGCAGCGCCTCAGCTTTCTGGCGGAATGATTGATAAAAAGACATTAAACATTGTTAGCGCGGCGAGGACGTGGCGCGGGATTGCTGCTTGTGGAGTCTCTATAGGAAGAGAATGGATAATGCCGCTGTGATGAACGGCATTGCCAGTGCACCTGCGCATCTGTCAGGAGGCACTGTTGAACTAAATTATTGAGGACTTGCACCGACACAGAGCACATTTTCTTGGGGCCGTGAGAGTAGCCGGAAAGGGACAGGTGGAGGCTTCGAGCGCCCTGTTCGGACCATGGTGACACTCATGAGATCAGGCGGGGGCTTAGATAGGACAAGCTGCAAATGTCTGTGTGGAGGGAATTATTCTGGAAGGAAATAGCTGGCATGTCTGCTCCAAGAATCCGTGTAATGTTTTTTGTTGGTCTCAATGGTTGTTCAATATGGTATTTCATATTGAGCTGTTTTAGGTCTGAACATCCGTTTACATGCAGTTTGTAGCCAAGGCAAAAAACAAAACAAGCCAGCACAACGAAGCCAACATTTAAGTTAGACACACAAACCCCCGTCCAAAAGCAAGTTGCAAACTATAGTCCGCAAAGCTCTGAGGCAGCTGGTAGCACTCTTCAGTTGGATTTAATGTGTATTATAGGTAGAGGCGAGTAGAGTAGCTAAAAATGTATAAGAGTAAAAATAAAGCATTGGTTTTATATAGCGCTTTTCTGGACACTCAAAGACGCTTTACATTGCACTATTCATTCACTCCATGGTGGTAAGCTACTATTGTAGCCACAGCTGCCCTGGGGTAGACTGACAGAAGCGAGGTTGCCAATCTGTGCCATCGGCCCCTCCCACCACCATCACCCCTCACTCACTACATTCACCCAGGCTTCCTGGTGTTCCCAAACGGTCTCCCATCCAAGTACCGACCAGGCCCTTCCCTGCTTAGCTTCAGAGATCTGACGGGATCGGGCAGGGGTAACTTTACTTTGAAATAATTGTACTCGAGTAGAATTACAAAGTAAGGACCGAAATGTTTACTCAAATACAAGTGGAAAAAGGATACAGCAAAAATGCAACTTGAGTACTGAGTAACTGTTTGAGCTTAGAAATGACAAATAAAAACAAAACAAAACATGAAATTATGTAAAAATCATAGTATTTAAGGAAATGCCCCAAAAATATGCCAAGTAATATCAAATTTTTTCCAATCTATCTTTGGGGTAAAAAAAAATAAAAATCAACTGGACTTTTTTTTTTTGTAGGCCCAGGACACGCTGGTGGGACTATGTCTCCGAGCTGGCCTGGTGTCGCCTCGGGGTCCCCCCCAGAACAGCTGGAGGAGGTGTGCGTGGATCGGGAAGTCTGGGCATCTCTGCTGAGACTGCTGCCTCCGCGACCCGGCCCCGGATAAAGCGGAAGAAAATGGATGGATGGACTTTTTTGGACAGATGCCAACAGTTCTATATCTGTTGGGCATGATCGTCCCAAGCAACTGCCATGAGGGCTAGAGGGCAAAACATCTGCCCAATAAAGAAGTCCAGCTGAATTGTTTTTGAACCTACAGAAGATAGAAATAACCAAAAGAATAATCCAGGTGGTTATGCAGAAGATAGATAATAGAAGAAAAGGTTGTGAATATGTAGCCTTTTCATCTATTCGCTAAAGTGCTGTATCATAGTGTTTGACTGCGAAATGGAAGACTGTTATGCAAAGCTGACAAGGTGAACATTAAATCCATAACTTATGTATGAGCACAAACAATTACTATGAAGCAGAGCCCTTGTAATGAAACAGCATGCTGGCGGGCAAAACACACTCCGATCCATCCACTGTGAGTGATCGTCTGCAGTAGCAATTTACAATATGTACTTCCATCCACCGGGTCTATTTCTTGGCACCTGGCTGGCTCACAGATCACTCGGAGCGGTAGTCTACCACAAATATGAAAATTAAAAATTCATCTTAGCCTTCGGTGTTTAATGAGTGTCGCAATAATTACACAATCCCACCTGAAGAAATGAGTAGATGGGAGTGGGGCTCAAGGTAAACTTAGGCCTATGGATCCACGGCCACAGGAGAGGGAATAATTTAACTTTGTGCTTTAATCAAAATGGAAGAAACAGATAATTCCGCCAGACACGCTATAAGAGACACTCTGGTTCTGTTGTTATTGAAAGGAGAGAACGACTGAAAGGTGTCGCAGCCCAAAGGTTTATGGCTACTAGCTTGAAGTTGATTGAGTGTAAAAAAAACACAGCTGGCTTTCTCCTCTTGCCCCAGAGAGCATTAAAGTTGGTTTAGATTCCTAACTTAACATTACATCTCATTACAGAGCAAAAAATCTAATCATTTGAAAATCTTACGCGTAAAAGAATGAATATTATTTTTTTAAGTTCCCAAGGTTGCAAAGATAGACTCATTCAATCTTCAGAATATTTTTGCTTTTATATTTGGAAGAGTGAATGCGCGAAACATGGAGGTAAACTCGTTTCGCTGGATTGTAGACACGGGATTACTGTATTTGCCTCTGTTGCGCCACATTCCCACTCCCCATCTCATTTATACACATGGACAGTGGAGGAAGTGTCTTCGGCCAAGGGCACAAAAACATGTGCTGGCCGGAGTTAGAACTGAACCGGCAACCTTTGAACACAGAGCCGATTAGCCATCGCCGCGTTGTCTTTCACACCCATTGTAAGTTATGTTTGAACCCTGAGCCAACACAATGACACTGGTGTTATGACTCTGTTTAATATGTAAATGTTATGGCGGTCCATCAGGCCGATAAATGCAATTTGAGTGTGTGACTGCTCATGCCTATGCCTTCATTAAGCCCCTCTGTTGGGCCGACTGAGACACTGTGGTATGACCAAGAGGAGGCGTGAGTCATTAGTGATGGTGCACCAAGGTTAAAGACGCTGTCAATCACACTTGACAAACAATATATCAGATGCTGCCGTGTGTGGGTGCGCACACCGGGCTCTCCAGGGCGTATGCGCTGATCGTGTTTTTCAGCGTGATGTAGCGCGGTGTGCAACCACTGTGTCCCCCATTTTCAAACCTTTTACCTTTGAGTGTAGCGTTTTTTTTCCCCCCACTGCTCTATCTCTGAAGGCAAGAGACAGACCAGGGTCACGAACAGGTCGACAGTGTAAGGCCTTATAAGGATGTGCAAGAGTGTTCAGGGCTTTTAAAAAGGATGGTAATTGTCAACCTCAGTTGGAAAAGCTTGCTTCTCCTGCATGGTGGCTCGGTGCATTGACTGGTTAGCGCACTTGCCTCACAGCAAGATGGTCCTCATGAGCTCCTGAACCATGTGGACTTTTGTTTGTGGAGGTTGTATGTTTTTATCCTTGTGTCCTCCGGGCACTCCAATTTCATGCACAATTGGCTAATCCTCCATCAGGTGATTGTGACCATTAGTCTGGCTTGTCATCTGGAGAGTCCCCGACAGCTCCTTACGGGTTGCTTGAAAGGCATCGGAGGATGGGTCAAAGGCAGAGAACAAATTTCATTGAAAAGATGTTGTATAGTAACAAATGAAGCACCCTAACATTGACCCAGGGCTGGGCAATATGGCAAAAAAATGTAAATCATTATTTATTTTCTTATATTGATCGATTTTGATTTGATTTGTTTGTTTTTTCCGTCATCTGATTCATGAACTTAGACATATCTGTCATGCAAACCTCAACTCCAACAAAAGCAAATGCGTTCCACCAGTATCATCTAATGTGCAAACATTTCCAAACTACAGAAAAAACAAGCCAAAGAAATCCTGTAAACCTGGCGATTATGAAGACCCATGAAGATTATTGAGATTTATTGAGTTTATTGTGATTTAAATTAAATATGGATTATTTGCCCTGCCTACTGTGGGTCCATCCTTCTGTGGACCCACCACCTGCAGGAGGAGCCATAGGGGGCTGGTGCGATGTGATTTGGGCAGCTCCAACAGCTGCCCCCACGACCCGGCAACGGACAAGTGGAAGAAAATGGATGGATGGATGCCCTGCCTACCTTAACCTTTGGTCCCTGGTTTGATTCATGTGGAGTTTTCCTGCAGTTTGTATGATACCCCCCTTTCTGAATGCACAATTGGCAAACTCTCCATAAACCCAGCTCAAGATCTGGAGATCTTTTTGGCTGGGAAACTACTGCCAATATTTTGGCTGGAATACATTTCCCGTAATATTACAAAATATAAAACAACACTCCTCCAAACTGAACTCTGTCACTAGCCTCACGAGAACTGCCAGCTGCAGAAGAGTGGCAGTTATTGTGAGGTTGCGTAGCTCCTGTTTTGGCAAAGTACCATTTTTTTTTACTTGTCTTGGAGCCTGGTTGGGTTGGTGGGACGGCTCGCAGCAGGCGCCAGAAAATGACCCGTATTATCAAATCCAAAACTTGACAGGTATGGGATCCACGGGTGCATCATTGCCATCAAATGCAGATGGAATCATAGCCTGGCTGGTCCAGAATGATGCCCATCCGTATGTTTTATACACAGGGATATCAGTCTGGCAGGACGCCTTCGTTTACTGCTCCTGCCAAACGCAAACAAACCCGTGCAATCAGATCCCTTTATTTGCAGTCCTGTGTTGTTCGCGAGCAGCGTCACTCTTGGGACACGGATGTCCCTTCAATAACAATCTACGGATGGCACGCGAGAGAGCCGAGAGCTTTTTTTCCAATCAGTGGTAACGTACTTGTTTGTGCTCCATACCATGTGCACTTTTTAGTAAATAAAATAAACCGCTAATGACCCCGCAACAACACACGTATTACTTTACTCCACTTCCTGTTTGCTTGCGTATGTTCCGCTCTAGAAATGTAGTTGATGCCGATTCTGACCAGGCTCACTCACTGTGAGTGGTGAGTCTGGATTGTTCCAGGCAAATGGAATCAATGAAATATCCTCAACCCCAATTAAAACCAGGAAGAGTTTTTCTTTCATTAAAGGAAAGGAATTGATTACTAAAATGAAATGTGCATAAAAAAACATAAAAAAAACGGAGGCCTATTTAACTTAGTTTAGTGTATTAGTTTATTTGAGCAGTAAACATTCTGCTCAAAAGGAGTGGGCTGAAGCAAGAGCTTATAAGCGCCCACCCCCAAAATCAATATAACAAAAAATGTCTAATTTCACAAGGAATATAGTGGAACAAACAAAGGAAAAAAACAATGAAAAAAATAAATAAAAATAAAAATAAAGATTATATACAACTGCAGTTTCTGATCATTGCGGAAATTACCATTTACAAGAGAGCATTTACATAAAGATATTACATGACAGAAACTCATGTACTGTATACATTCCCCAAGAAGGAGTAATACTGATTACGAAACAACAATGATGAAGCTACATGAGGAACCGTGTCATGCATGCAAGCCCATTTATAAAATAACTTTATCCTATTGCAATTACATTATCAATCATACAATTAGCAGCATCATATTTGGATTTGCCTCATTGGCAAAAGAGAACCAGTTACATTTCAAAGCGGCTTCTTTTTTTTTTTTTTTTTTTTTTAACACAGACCAAATTACAAAGCATTGTTTGAAATGTTCATATAGAAAACAGAAACGAAGCACATGGACAACCACGGTCTCGTTTCATGTACGATGTTTAGTACAAAGCAAGTAACAAGAGGGAACCCTTAATATAATATATTTCAGCATGTTACTAACACAGTCTTTGGCCTACTCACATTGAAACACATTTTTCAATGATTAGTTAGCCTTGTAAATAAAAACAATCTTTTGTTCTTCATGCTGCTGACACGTGCATGATAAGGCATGCACAGTGTCATTCTCCACAGTGGACACAGTTAAATTAGCCGACATGCTTTGGGGAACTATATCGCTGTGATGAATAAGGATGAAAGGTCCAACAGATCCACAGCCTTCTAAAGACCAATGCAAATTCTAACACAGCAGCTGAGCGTCAATTTCTCTGAAATGTACAAACTATAGCACAGGAAATAGCATTACTCGGTTTCAAAATAAGACAACTACAGGCCACTTTACCATTATTAAGTAAAGATACTCAAGATCTTGCCTCAGGATTATTGGTGCACTATAGTGGAGGGTAGTGCTCTTCCTAAATAAAAGGATATAACTATCATGTAGCTGGGACATTGATAAAGGCATTATTCAAGTATGATTTAAGGTTTAAGGTTCAAATTCCACTTTACATGACGAAAGAGAAACATTAGTGCAGCAAAAAATCAGAGCGAGAGAGAGAGGACTTTGATGCATTAATTTATCATTACAGACAAATGTACAACACACTTCTTCTTCTGAGACACTGAAGAGGCTCCAAGAGCCCCCACTGCTGCAGCACAGAGGAGGCGTCACGAGAGGAGCTACAGGAAACAAGTACGGGACAAACGAGAGACGGTGAAAGACTGTTGTGAAGGAGGGAGGTCAGCTCAGGACTAACACCTGAAAACTATTTCGTTGTACACTTGTACAATGACAATAAAGCACTTACTTACTTACTTATAAAGGCTATTCTAAAATGGCTGAAAATCACACAAAAAATTGTACAATGTTTTTGTCATTCATCAAGATTGTGCCCCCGCTCCCCCCAGTAAAAAGAAATACATGCATAAATAAAACGCATGTCAAATGTTGATCTATTAGGTCTATATATATATATATATATATATATATATATATATATATATATATATATATATATATATATATATATATATATATATATATATATATATATATATATATATTTCTACATACATTTATACTAGTGGGTGTTTTCTTGCATACATACTAAGCTTTGTATATTTCTTGTCCTCGTTTTTGTTTTGCTGATGTTGCCAGTCCAGTTGGATAAAAAAAAAAAAAGCTGTATTTTTTATGATTATTATGATTATGTCCAATCCACTGCTTTTGTAGAGCTCCTTATAGGGCCCACTTGGCTGCCCCAAAGTGGTGCACAGATAAGATTCATTTCTCGAGTTGAGCCGTCTAACATCAGTTTACTGTATGTTGTAGCTCTTAATTTGAAAGCTGTTCCCGGATGGTTCTTGCCTCACTGTTTCTATTCTGACCTTGACTGTTGCTGCTCGTTTGGCGCCGCACGCTGCCTCTACACTGGAGAAGCGGCTGCAGAGAGGAGCCTCTTTTCTCAACGCACTTTTCCGCACGTCTGTGCCACTCCGCGAGACTTTTACGCACACTTTTTCAAACTATTCCTCGATCCCAGTTTAAGTCTCCCCTTGTGTCCACGTGTTTCGTGTGGCTGCGCTCCTGAGTGAGGTTGACTTCACGTTTTTTCTTTTTTAATTATTATTATTATAATTTTTTTTTTGGTGCGCTCTGATCTAGGCTTCCTCGTGGATGCTTCGGCTCTGGGGCTTGATTCGTGAGCCCTGCGGTGCAAATCTGCCATCGGGGAATCGTGGTTCCGTCATCACTCTCACACTTCCTTGAGGAATAATGCGTCCGAAGATGCTACTCTTTTTACCGGTCTTGTGGCTGTTACCTCTGACCGGAGCGGCTCCCTCTCCGAGCACGGAGCAGCTGGACATGGGGGTGGTAAGTGTCAAATCTTTACTACTACCTAAAGCTGAAAGTCTAGGCAACGTCATTTCAATTTGCACAGTGCATACCGGGGCAGGGTGTCTTTTTTGGCATCCCGAAAGCAAGTGTTATCTTTTCCACTACTTGCACTGAATTTTAACTCTCCTCTGCAGCCCAAAAGCGGTGAAAGTGCATCCTGCTGCTGCTGCTAGAGCGAAAATACATGCGTGCGTACAAGTGCAATCTCCAGTGGCAAGAATAACCTTAAAAGAAGAAGGAAAAAGAAAAGAAGTCAATCGATTCGTTCCTCTGCCCGATAGACAAATAAATATACGTGGAGGGATTTGCCTTGGCGTCACATCGACCCATTTTTAACAGGATGCTCGACATTGCACATCCAGCGTCAATGAGAGACACGGGCGCTCTTCTTACCTGTCTAAAGCTTTAATCCACATGGATTTTTAGGCTTTCGTGGTGGTTTTCTCGGACATGCGTTTGGAATAAAAAAAAATAAAAAAAAGTCCAATGGAGGATATAGTAGACAAATTTGATCACCCCAAAAGTCCCCATTCCACTATCCTCCATGTCTTGTCTCTTGTGCATCCTGTTGTTGTGAATCCATAATGTGACAGCCTTTTGAAGGTAATTGGACCGTCGGCGGCCAGGAGCCCTATATCATACATCTTCATCGACCGCTCAACTCTGTCATAAGTTAAACAAGTCTGGAGAGAGGGGAGATGGAGGGCTGCACACCTGCCAACCACAAACGCAGTCATCTGTGTCTCCTGCCGAGTGCGCGGGAGAAATGAATCACTACTTTATATCTCCGAGAGTTGTCATTTATTGATTACTGTCTCAAGTTGGGAAGGCTTGCGTCCTACTGTTTTTCACTCCCCCGGGCGCCGTCGTTCGCCCTCACTACTCATCCAAACTTCGGTCTCATCTTCCTCAGGCGTCAAATTACTTCCCCGTGAAAGTTAGACGCTTTGAGGTTGTTTTGCTTCTTCGCAGTGCCTGGTTTGGATTGGAGTGCACAGTGCCAGGTTACCCTAAACGCTCGACAGTGTGGTGTAATTGAAAACTTAAATGGGAATCTCTTGTGACTTGTGATGAGTAAAAATGGGAATCATGCTGGAGACTGGAGACATGTTTTCTTCTTCTGGCTTATTGACGGACGTCTTGACTAATCGGCTGCTGCTCCTCCTGGTCTCTCTTGTAAACTGATTTTGAAGGGGGGGGGGGGAAGCCAATGGATGTCTTCTGTTTGACATATACCAGACGCCCTTCCTTCATTCCTTCAGTGTTGGTCAGAATTGCAGTTAAGTCCTAGATCTATTGATTGGTGAGAAACCAAATCTGACATATATATCTATTTTCCGCAGATGTTGACAGTAAACAGCTCTTTGTAAAACAGAGGAACTGGACTGACGCTCTTATTTTGGCTCGTCATGACATACTGTGCCAGACACTTTAACTGGCTTTCAAAGGGCATTATTTTTAACTCCACTAATGGCGGAGTGAGGCGGCATGTGAAGTGCTTGAAGCGGATGACAGCTCTGGCGGCTCCACATAATCTCTAACACCTGCATTTTTATAAGGTCAGTGTGGAGATCTGACAGATCTGTTGGACCTCACAGACAGAGGGACCTTTATGGACTGGGCTTAAACAATGAGTATTTTTCATAGAAAGTGGTGTCTTAACGTTGGAAACTGGAACTGGGTGAAACAACAAAACCTAACCAAAAAATGAAACCCAAAAGACTGAAAGATTACTGCCTGTATTGCACTGTATCTTTTGCATAGGCTTCCATCTTTAAATGCCCCTGGAACATCCGGTTTGAAAGTACCTGGGGCCTTTCTCCAGATCAGGAATATCTGCAGCCCCTAAAGCTGAGGGATTATCATACCTTTTAGAGCAGACAAACAAGCAACGTTGAAACCCAGTTAAAGGCGTAATCATAAAGAAGATTAAAGAAGATAAGATTGAAGTCTCATCCGATGTGCATCTGTATATATATATATATATATATATATATATATATATTTCTGAAATATTCTTGAAATGCTCACATCTGGCATCCGAAATGATGTCCCTGTGCAAATTCTCCTGCATTGCTTTTTGTGGTGTAAATGCAGAGCGATGATGGATAAAGGTATAAGTCCACCTTTTCGCTCTGTACTGAGGAAATATTTTCACTGGCTAAATGTCACAAAGACACTTACTTTTTTGTGCCGCTGCTTTATTTTTCTTTTTTCTTTATAGCTTTCCATTTTCAGGTGCTCTGTTTTTTTGTTTTTTTTGTTGCAACATTACTACATTATTTGTTATATTGCTAATGCTATGTCACAACAGCATCTAAACCTTTGGTTGCAAAACACAGAACATTAAGATGCCAGCAGGACAAACTGTTGTGAGATGGGTTATCCAAGTAAGCATTTGTAGGAGGACCTAATGGTTTAAACAGGCAGAAGAAGCATGTCAAACTGAATGCCTTTCAGTGCACAAACACTATATATTAATGTCATAAACGGAGAAAAAAATCTGCGCATATTTCACTTCTTAAGATTTACAAACATTTAATGAAACACCGCAGCTGAATATGTTCTAGACCAGGGGTGCCCAAAATGCGGCCTGGGGGCCAAATGTGGCCCTGAGACCAAATTTTGGTGGCCCTCCCTTCTTGTTGGATTGACACACATCGTTTTCTACAAGAATCTTAATTCTACACCAAAACCTCAAAAAACACCTTTTTGTTTTGGGAATTAGCTGTTTTTTTATGTTCCAAGCCTAAATAAAGGTGTGGAACTCTGCTAAACGTACTCAGTTGACATTTTCATTGCATTGACCACCGATCTGCGGCCCTCCCACACTAGGGCTGAATCGATTAATCGACAACTATTTTGGTAATCGATTAATAATCGTTTTTTAGTAAACACAGACTCAACTGGAGCAAAAATGACATGAAAATAGTGTAGGATCTGTATCATGCTATTTTAGCCATTCCAAAGTAAGCTCTAGGCATTTATATGATATATTGTACCTCTATCACTATGGAGTACCTATTTTGAGTAAGTATTTTCTGGGGGTATTTTCCAAACCCGGAAGACAAGGCGCTTCGATTCAGTTAACTCCGCCCCTCTTTCCGCTCATTCCACATTTGCAGTATTATAAATATGAATATCGCTGCAAAAAGTGAAGTTACTTCACATGATGCAGTTATAAGGGGTTGACATGTGCAACACAGTTTCATAAATGGCAACACACACGCTAACACGCCTTTTGATTTACTCACTGCTCAGCCTCGGGGGTTTACGTTATGGCCCTCACGTTGGTTATAAAAGTTAATCCACTTTGATTCTGGCCAAGGTTCACCAAGCATCCATCAGGTTGGTTGATATAGTAGCTAGCTGAATCCCGGAAAGAAATTCCAACTTCTGGCGAGTGCACTCTTCTTTAGGAAGGTTGAATAGTCCTGTTCCTCTCGTAGCCAAACGCACATCCGTGACATTATCGTTGGGTAAGAAAAAAGAACAGGCGCTGTCCAGACTAGGTTAGAAAGAGCTTCTTCTTCACAAACACGACTTCTGTTCGGATCCTCCGGGCGTGCGTTTGATTACTCTCCCGGGACAGCACAGACGCTGTCTTAATTGTTAATCGATTACCAAATAATCGTTAGTTGCAGCCCTACTCCACACCATATACACGGCCCTCAATGAAAAAAGTTTGGACACCCCTGTTCTAGATCATCATTTTTGTATTTTCTATGAACATATACAGTAAAAAACTGTTAAGCAATGTCATAATTATTAAATAAATTGAGATTTAATGCCAGTTTGAATCCGATTTGATGCTTTTTAATGACACTTAAGGCACTGATTTTTGCACAATTCACTGAATGACTTGTAATGCCCTGCGGAAACCCTGTGATGTAAATGTTGTATTTGGCTACATGTTATCAAAGCAGCAACATCTCCGACAAGCTGCAGCAAAGCCAGTGAGGTGGTCTGTTATTCACCCAAAAAAAAACACATGTATGCAATTTATCTAAAAGGATATTCATGGCTGTATAGAAAATAGTAACTTAGCGACAGAAATCATTTACAGGTTTAAACACATTGTTAAAAAAAAAAGAACAAAAAACGCGGTCTGCGAAGTTATTAACTTTACCGTTTGGGTCACAGTGAAAAGCCAGCTACAGGAACTGTCTGTGACCGCGTACCACAAAGACTTAAAAGCACCTTTCAAGTTGCTCTGCTCCGCAACTTCACAGCACCGAAGTGATCTCTGTACTCTGGTTGAGGAGATGTGTTTCTCCATTTTATGTATTTCTCCAGTTTATTTGGAAAGTCTGGAAAAGCCAAGTCTTTGGTCCTTTCGAGTAACAAAATGTAACCGGAGCTTCTAACATCTGGGTGACAGGACTATATAATACTTTTTTTTTTCTTCGTCTAATCCGAGAGGCAGGGATTGTGAGCTGCCTGGCCAAAAGGAAGAACATTAGACATCATTTTCACACATGGATTGGCCACCAGAGAGTCCAGATCTTAACCCCAATGAATCTCTGGGAGTTCAGGAGAAGGCTTTACACTGTGGTCCCACTCTCCCAATACACGATCATGGTGAAAAATGAATGCAACACTGGACCTTTTTACATTGCAGAAGCTTATTGAAACAATGCCGCAGTGAATGTAATGCAAGCTGTAATCAAAGGCAATTCAACGGAATATTAGAGTCAGTGACCTGTTCTTGTTGGTTTTTTTGTTTTTTTTGGTCAGGCAGTGTGTATGGAAGACCTAGCCCTCTCAAAAATCCCAGTGTTCTGCAGAGCAAACTTTACAATTTCTCTCACCTCTGATTACTTGATTTACGGCTTTGGAGCATAACTATAGGTTCCACTTTGTAACAACACAAAGTTGGCTTGTCTGGGTTTGATTCAGGTTTTTTTTCAGTGCAGTCTGATCAATTAGATGTCCAGAAGCAAAGTTCTCATGAGGTTAACCTTTCCAAAACTACGTCAAAACGACTACTTTTTATACAGTTTACTTCTAACAGACACTCTTCTTGCTAGACTTGACTCCCCTAGATATGTCAGCAGTTTTCATTCTTTTGTACCTAAAACGAGAATAGCTCAAACAGACTTTTATCCATGTGCTGTTACAATGGAGGAACATCAGAGACGGTGGTAGTGGGGAAAAAAAAGTGCTTGTCACCCTGAAGGAGACGTATGCCGTCTGCGTCTGGTCTGAAAATTGTTCGCCTTAGCAATCGTCATCGTCTGAGTTTGAAGAAAATGAATAGAGATGCCGAGGTTCATCTGGGTAATACGCCAGACCCTGCTGTTACATCTTGATTGGAGCGAAGATCTAAAACGAAATGTCAAAGCGCGTTCAAAGGGGCTTGTAACATGAAGAGGAGCTTAGTGCTGCAATTTGATAAAGGGACTAAAGGCGGTCTAATTTGGATGCAGTGTTTTGTCTGGCATGAAAATATTGTCTGATCTTGGACAGTGAAGGCAATAGATTTAAACAATAGAATATTAAAATATTTTGAGATATGCAAGTGCGGGTCCTGAAGAGTTTTGTTGGTAAGTGACTCGTCACAATGTGGTGTTGTGCAATAATAAGAGGTTGTGATTTGCAGCTGCATATAGCCCATATTATATTATGGATGATTGTTTCTCAGTTTGGTAGGATTTTTTTTTTAGTTGGGAGCTAAAGGTCATAGGAGCTGTATTGAGATCGCATGAATTTCTTTTCAATTTCAAAAAGAGTCCGTAATGGAGTACATGAACATTTGCTTCTGTTATCTGTCTATACTTTATTTTAATATCTTAGTTTATTTTTTATTTGCATGTCCTTAGTATTTTATAACTATGCCTTGGTGGTGGGTTTATATTTTTGGTGAAGACTTGATGCGTTTAAAATTGTTTCGCTTGCGTGTCCAAATGTGAATGTAACACCCTTTTTTTAAGAGTTTTTCTACTTCTCTATTCATATAAAAAACATAAAAACCTTGCTCACACACGTGTTAGTGTGTATGTGATTTGTCTGCTATCTCTCTTCACTTGTGTGTGTCACTGCATTTGATCATAAACCGCTATGCTCCGCGGACTTGAGAAGAACAACAATCTCATAAGATCTCTATCACTGTATTGTGAGTCTGATGTAATGTATGGCGTGAGTCTCTGTTACGGCCACATGCCGAGTCTTTAAGTAAGTAAGCCGCACATCTCAGGTATTCATTTTACAGCTCTGCCGCTTTTCATCTTGATTTATTGCTGCGTACTGGCCATTTGCGCTTTCAGCACTTGGGGGAACTGAGTCAAATAAAACCTAATATCTGCGCTTATGTTTGTGCTCATCACCTTATTTGCCTCTTGAGGGGAATTTTCACATGCTTCAGCGCAACATTATGTTCCCCAAAGGAACCATTCACCCGAACACAGCGCACTATTTCATAAGTGAGCGAACAGGCAAGCAGGTGAAGATTGGGACAAATTAATTTTTATTAATAAGGAAAGGTGGCCAATCTGAACAAATGATCTCGTTCTCTTAGTTGGCAAACAATGTACGCTGCAACAGGGCAGTTTGTGTGAACGTTGAACATAATGAAAAACATTTCATTCCCAAATAAGACCGTATTTTCCAGATAAGACGCACTAGCCAAAAATTGCCTAATGAAGAAAAAAACAACCGGCTGAATGGGCGTACAGTATGCTAACACATTGATGGTTAGCTACATGAAGCATAAACAGCAAACTAAATAGGAGTCTGGTATGTTAACGTCACATAAACAGTTCAGATAACTATTGCATAAAGAACATACCAAACTCTCGATCTCACTCCAAATCACTAAATCCATTGAGATCTTCATCCTCGGTGTCACTTCTGAACAATCGCCTTGGCAACAACCTGGGCACGGAGGCGTTGACAAGCCTCTCCCGGCAGCACGTTTTTCCAGCTCTCATTTGCGAACTCGTTCCTCTAGCTGTGGCCACCTAGCTTTTAGCCCGCAATTAGCTTTGTTTGTTTTCTTCACTTTTCGCCAGTCCCTCGCAAGTTTCTCGCTCATTCCAAACGTTCTTTGTGCAGCTCGATTAGCCTGCAGTGCCCTCCAGCGGCATGTGAAATTATATATTTAAATAAAAACATTGAATAAAATCACATATTAGTTTCTCCGGGGTATAAGACGCACTTATAGCCAAACTATGAAAACAAGTGCGACTTATAGTCCGTAATTCATATTTCAATAATTCAAAAATAATTTCTACTGCTTAGAGTTGCATGTGCCTCAACAAATAAGAATGACTGTAGACTGGTGTAAAGTTGTAAATCTAACAAAACACATTTTATTCACGACCTCAATTCTTACTTCAATGTATTTCTGTGGTTAACAAGCTTTAGAGGCTTCAGACCCCACTTCGGGAACCAACAGAATGGATAACTGAGTCTAGCGTAGTTTAGGGTCAGGGTTGTCCAAACCTTTTCACTGACAAACGTATATAGCACAATGTGGTGTTTCAAAAGAAATGTAAAGGTAAATTAAACAAGAGGGGACATAAACGACTATTTACAAGGGCTGAACAGTTTAGCAATAAAAAAAATCTTCACAAAGAAAGAATATATTCTATCACACATTCCTCAAAAATGGAAGCACAACATAAACAGAACATTTTGACGAAAGGTTTAAATTAATTTATTAAATTCAACGTGCAGGTCAAACCACTTTGTCCATTACATATGAAGCCTAAATCTTAAACACTTGACAAGCACCACTTATGGGTAGTCTATATCTCACTTTTTTGCCCAGCGAGTGCTCCATATGGCATCAATTACATTACACCAACTACCTCACGCACCTCTGCATGCCTACTTATTGTTCTTTGGAAAATTGCTAAATAATGGTGTGGAAGAACGAAAGTGTGTCTTGTGATTTTGATGAAGATCAGACCACATTTTATGAGCAATTTAGGCAGAAATGTGTGAAATTCCAAAGCCTTGACATACATTTTCCTCCCACTGTATGTCTATTTATGTATGTTTTGTTGAACATTTCCAGTTTATGCATTGTGGGAAGGAAAATTGTTATTCCACTTTGGCTACATTATTGCTGTTATTAGTTAAGCCTGCCTGTGTAATTATGTGGGTCAGTGGGTCATATAATATAGATGTGCTGCTCATTTAAGGGCATCAGTGGATGAGGGCAGATAACAGTGAAATTAGAAGACGTATTTAAGACAATAGCTCAATTGATGACTAAATCCTCAGAATGAGCATTTTACTACTACTTTACTACACTCTGCAGTCTCTACTGCTCACCATTTAAATTGCTGCGAAATCTTGTGCCAGCTGCCCACAAGCAAACTGTGAAAGTTTATATCGCACCTTTCACTGACAAGAGCTGTCACAATGCTTCACATAAAATAAAATGCACGGAAACCAACAACAGCCGAAGGCATATTGACTTTTTTCACTTATGAAAAGGTAATAGATTTATTGGAAATACCTGATTTGAAATGGTGGAGAAATATCACAAATAACATGGCATGGTATTGGTCTGTTGTCATCTCCTGAGTGTCACTTTGGGATTTATGTTATTATTGGTAAAACAGATGTTCTTTTCTGTTTTTTATAAGGTGTATATCAGGGGTCACCAAACCTTTCCCCGAGAGCTACGATTATGATTATGATTATGATTATGAAACCGGCAGAGATACTATACTATGCTTTGAAGATACTAAATAAACTATTGGACTTGCACGTACAGAAGTAGGATAAAAGCTTGGACAGTTCGGAGCCAATTTTGATGCAAGTTGCTTGTATAAAAGTGATCTTGATCTTGTCTCATGACTGTAATCAAGTCTGACAAAGAAGCTGAAGTAGAAATGTTTTGGCGAGATACTTGGAAAACGGGTGATGGGCTGTGTAGTTCCAAGCTGCAGGTTAGAGACTCCACTGCTTTAACCTTCAATATGAATGTATTTTCGTTCCGGAACGCCATATAGCTCGATCACACATGATCTTATTTTTTACTTAAATGTCTATTGTTGATGTGTTCCACTGTGTGCTAATAAAAAGGCCCATTACCGGTGTCAAACAACAGTGTTCCGTAATGAGCATTCAGTGCATAATTAAGAAGAGCTTTTACAGGAATCCCTGCTGTTTGCACTCATTTAGACCAAGTGCCATTAATCCTCCATTCCACAACAGTGGGTTATTAAGATGTTCATAACAACAGCATAAGCATTTGCTCAAACATCTCCATCAGGTGCTCTCATTTCCAATGTTTATACCTTGACTTTAATGTAAATGATATCTTTAGGGGCTGGACTATGGGGTGATGGTTCAGATGGGGATAGACTATAGAAGCTGAGAATGAACAGTATAAGGCTGGATAAAAGTTAAAGTTACAATTGCACTATCAGAAATTACCAGCAGGAGCTTGCCCCAGACTTCGCCTTCCTGGAGTAATGATTCTAAAATCAGAGACATCCTTCATGCCGTGAAAACCGAGTGATAGCGTGAGCACAGAGGGACTCCCACATACCAGCAGGAGCCAACGTGAATGTTTCCTTTTTTTAGATTTCACACTTGAAAGTGGCTGATGAATGAGCCGCGTCTTCGGGGTTATGGGCATTTGTGTGCGTAGAGGGAATGTTAAAGCAAATCACAAATCACTTTGCATGCTTCCCTCTCTGCTTATCTGTTATCGCGCTCACAACTCGCCATCATTATTGGCCAATTTTAGCGCCGCTGTCCCACTTCCATCAAAAGCAATGACCTCCTGTCTCTAAATGCGCACCCTGGGACTCGTATCCAGGGCAAGAAGATTATTTCAGGAACAATGTCATAAGAAAAGAGCTTGCAAACGGCTGTGGCTCTTAAAGTTGGCGGATTGACAGTGCAAATATGCAAAGTGCGGTGTATAGCTTGAAGGAAAACCTTAAGGGAGAGAAAAAATCAGGAAGCAGAGCAGTCTTTTAGTCCTTTCCTGTCACCTCTGCCTTGTTAGAAGTTAAAGTTCCGGGGAGAGTTGCCGGTTTCCAGGGTGGTTGTCAGCTTGGCACCAGCAAAGAGCTTATTTATGATGTCCGTGTAGAAGCGATTCGCCGAGAGCCTCACGCATGCTGACACCTCATTGCCCGACATTGTAGCAGCGAGGTGGAGGTGGGGTAGATATGTGGCAGCCGCAAGGTGTCCACGGTTTAATGGCTCAGTGTCTGACAGCATGCAGACATCCAGATGAAGTTTGACGAGTTAAAACAGTCATTTTAACTGTTTGCAGAGGTTCATGCTTGTTTTGGTCAACCGTCGTTCTTACGATTTGGACAATAGATTAGTGTACTTGAAATTCAAAAACATGGAGCAAGAATGAGCCCTGCAGTACGTGCCGCAAAGAGAAAAATCTGACGTCAGAGGCAGTAGCTGAGTTTGTAGTTCTTTCATCTGTAAAAGTCTGTGGTCCAACCCTCCTGGATAGCTACCCAGCTTTAACTTGACTGCGTCCTTGTGTTTAGTGGTAGTCAGAGAGAACATCGGAGTCATGTGACTTTGCCCCACAGTGAGCACAATTAGGAGCTGTTTTCACGGCAGCAGTACGTTGGTATTCGAAGCCGCCATCATTTACACCGTGTACACACATTGTGCACACTGACACGGCTCCAGTGGAAACACTGCAGGAGGCGGTTTGATGTCGCAGCTGGACACCCATCTCAGCCGCTCTGCTCATGTAAACGGGACACTGGGTCTCACGGAGAACGACGATACCGCAGTCTTGACCTGACGACTGACTGGCTTACCCGCAGGGGAAAACATACAAGGTTGTCGCCTCGTCGGGCTTCACACATTTATATCTCGTTAAATATATGTCTATTAATAATTCAAGTGTGTAATTTCTCCGCCATCTTGGTCAGTTCAATCTTGGGAAGTTAAACAAGACAACTAGACTTTTCTTTTTTTCACAGAAGCCCAGGTTTCAGGCTCCATCCACAGAGCCTCCTCATGCCAGTTTTCTGTGATCTTCGCGCCCACCAGAAATGGAAGGTGAACGATGGCAGGACAAACTATGCCCAGGGTCCCTTCCATTGAAGTTCTGGAGGGGCCATCACGGCAGGACATGGATTGGCTTCAGGCCATTCAAACCTGAGAGCTATTGCTATGGGATTGAATAGGTTGTGTTCACGTGACATCACAACATTCTAAGGAGCCTATTCACCTTATTCTGGAGGTTCCCCTTTTCTCCTATCAGTTAACATGGGACTGGGGAAGTCCAGATAAAATCAGTTACTCCATGAAAACCATGTTCAGCCGCGCAGAGAAACGGTGCAGTGTTGAGTTGCTGGTGCAAATGAACATTGGACATTTTACACAAATCAATCGACTAAACATCAGATTTGAGTGTCAGGATAACGGAAGTGCCGAGACAAGGCGAAAAGAGGCAACAGTGGGCGGGGCGGAATAAGGTGAATAGTTTAAAATTGAGGTGGAGGGCAACGGAAAATTCCATGATGGTAACCACGGTAACTGGTGAACTGCAGATTTTTTTCATTACTGGAAGAACCCACATAAAACAAAAACTGTATCAAAGTTCATGGTCTCCTCTATCAGCATATATAAACCAATGTCCAACAATTTTCTCTGAAAAGCGTCTGAAAGTGGTGACAATATTTGAAAACGTGATCGTGATGTTGGCCAATAGGAAGGGCTTTCAGACATAAGAAATAATACGGCGGGTTTGTGAATCCAATCACTGTCAACTGATGAGGGAAAACATTTGTCAATTTTTGTTTTTGGAGATTTCTTACAAAAACTGTATTTCTCCCATAGAGTTTTTTTTTTTTACCCCTGCCCTCCACCTGATATTATGACATCATCACATTCTAAATCGTGAACGCGACCTATTGGCCAATTGTTAAGACTGCAGTTATTTAGATAATATATCCTAAATACAAACAATGTAATTTAATTTAGAAATATGTTGAGAAAGGCATGGAACCGTTTTCATATTTCTTTAAGGTTTTTATGTGAACTCAATGTTTAACTCCCTATGGTACAGCTAAAGTCAAGACCCTCGAGCTTAGGATAGGTGGACGACACATGTAAAAACTACGTGCTCAACATCCTATGGGGGCTATTGACTACCGTAGTAACCTGTGAAAGAAGCGGTGCATCCGCAGAGACTGTTTTTACACATACAAAATAGCAGTATAAGAAAATCGTGTTGATCTGAGGGTCAATTTTATATATTTGGATAAATTGTATCTTATTGTTTTCATCAGTTACTACTTCACCTCACACAACAGTCAATGTATTCAACACTCCAAAACAAACCCACGCCAGATCCAATTGGATGTGCAAAGTAGCTCTTTTGTGTTGTTATTTGGAAGTTGAATTGCCAACACGATGCTTTAAATAACACTGCCTTATAACCACATATTATATATATCATTGTCTTTCAAAGAATACAATATTGGCTCTAATGATCCCATTAAAAGTCAAGGATAGTGCACAGTTTTCCGTCACCACAAAACAAATGAATTGAAGTCAAATCATTTCTTTTTTGATTCAGGGCTTTTTATGCAAGACCTCTCCTGTGCTCATTTGGATGTTATTGGAAAAAACCCAGTAGATTAATAAAGCAGATCTCTCATGAATCATTGAAAAAGTAGACTCCAGTGTTCTAAGCTTTTCCGGCTCCGGGATTTGACTTGCTGTAAAATCAAAAAAGAACATCTGGCATGAAGATTTCTACCATAACCACGTCCAATATCAAAGTACTTGGGGAAGTTTTAGTAGGAAAATGCTTATTTCACGATCACCGTCCAGTACATTGGTTTGTGGCTTTTGAGAAGCGATCTGGCAACAGGGCTCCCCATGTCGAACACCCCGAATCAACTCCATGTGCTTATATTTAGAGGACGGAATCCTCCCCCTTTTCGTTCATCGACCAGATCAAGCGCTCCGCTGCCAAAGCCATCCCGGGTTCCTTACCGTGCCTTGTAATTATGGCGGCACTCTCGCATGTTACCGTAACCTCAAAAGCAACAACAGATTTTTTTTCTGCCCCTCTGAAGTCGGAGCTATAATGAGTGCAGTATGGATGCGGCTTTGTGCAAATGCATGTGGAGGTTTTCATATCGTGGCATTGGGAGGAGAGTGATGGACAGAGCATAAAAGTTTGGGATCATTTCAGCAAGAATTGAAGGACGCTGGTGCAGAAGGGGTAATAAAAGGAATAGAGAAAGTACTTTTGAAGGACTGTTTGATGTGTGCTTTGGCATCGAGTTGTGTGCGCTTTTAGAATGAGGCCACGGCGGGCTACAGTGAAAGGGAGACGTAGAAACAGGCCGCAGTGGAAACAGTGCTTGGATCCAATGTTTGTTAGAGCCTGGTGCCGTCTCTTTTTATGATGCGCTATTATATGTTTCTTTAGCCTGCGTTCATGTGTATCCTACTTTTGCAGTCGTCTTTTTGGAACATTTTTTTAAACTCTAGCTCAGTTTAAACAAATGCAGTTCACAAAAGAGGAAATTTGCTATTCACCGTTTTCACAGAGGATTGTGGGGTCATAGGGCATGAGTCGCAGTAAAATCAAAACAAACTGATGCATTTCATGACAGAGCCTCTCTGGCCTTGTACGAAACAAGAAAAAAAAAAATTATCACTGAATCTTGCAAATAGATTTTTTGCTTCTACATGAAAATGAAATATTGAACATTTGAGTCTGTGGTTACTTGTAGGGAAGAAAAAAACCCTTCCAGAAGAATCTATTATAATTGTACGTAGGCAAGGTATTGAATTAAGTCAAGCACATAAGATACAATGACCTGGCTTTCTGTGCTGTGTGTATGTAGGGCATGTTGCGTTGTATGTATTCATGTCTGTCTAAATCAACAGGCAGCTCTGAGTTCGTGACAACATTTTCCGCTAGGGATACTAAAATCTAATCTAATCCAGATGGAGATATCAGGATTACCAGTCTGCACCATTAGCTTCTCTGGCGACGGGTACTGTTACAATTGTATCTGGGGATGCCTCTTAGCTCAACATTTATTCAGTGACTAATTAGATATTTACTGTTACTTTTTCCCCCAGCAGCCTTCCAGAGACGAAGAAAATACTTCCTTCACAGTCTGCCCCCGCTGAAGTGACAGTCCTACTAATTACTAATCTTACAGCAGCAATCGTCTCAAACCTCCTGGAATGAACAATGGGCAGAGTTTTGTTAGTGTTATGACCGAATGTGCGTGGGCGGATATTTCAGGTCATGACCACTTTTCATCCACCTTTGGTTTTTGCCTCATCTTACATACCGGCCAAATTATAGCACCACATTATTACAAGGGTTATTATTGTTGTCCTCTATGGAACGAAACGCTAAAAAAAGAAAAACGGGGGAAAAAACAAAGTCAAAAACAACTTACCCTTCATGCATCTGCAAGTCAAAAAGGATGTCCTGTTTGGTCCCAGAAAGAGTCATGTAGAAAGTGTCATGTAGAAGCGATTATTTGCCAGCATTTTAAATTCCATCCCTAATAGCAAATGTGGAATCGAAGTCACTGAGACGGATGTTTTCGTAAAGTGCCTGAAGCCCCTCGAACAAGGGTTATTATAATTGTAGTGGCACTGATTTCACTTTTTGCACACATGTTGCATTGTATTGTATTAAGCGGGCGGGCAACTTGTACTTGTTGTACTTAACTCAGAAAGAGTGGCAATCATGTGACCGGTGTAGGTTCCCAAAGACCAGTGTTAACCAAGTCTTATAGCAGAGCAGGAAGAAGCTCTGAAGATGGAAGCGAAATGTCCTGAACAATATTTTTTACCATTTCCACTGTATTATCCACATTGTAGAACAAAATTCAACACACACTGGCACGGTAGTACAGCGGTTAGCGCTCGTGCTTCACAGAAGGTCCGGGTTCGATTCCCACCACAGAAAGGCCCTGTGCCTTTCTATAGTGGGAATGTTCTACCCGTCTCTGTGTACTCCGGTTTCCCTTACCACTAAAAACATGTATAATAGGCCTGGATGAATGAGAGTGTGTGCGCATGGGGGACGACGGATGGAAATTAGGCCAAGGCACTGTCCCTACCAAAATAAAACAAATAAACAATATCATTTTCCAAACCGCCCTTTAAACATATCTGCTTGTCTTGCCATTCAATTCAAGTTGAGCTTTATTTTGACTCTTATTTATGTTGTGTCTTTTGCCTTGTGTGTGAAGCACTTTAAGCAGAGTTGTTGTAATTGTGCTATACAAATGAAATAAGTGCGCATATTGTTATTGGATACAACCATGTTCTTCAATATCACTTTAATAAAGGTCTAATATGCTCTAATCAGTGGATGCAGACAATTGCATCAGAGTCTAGAGCAATGTTTGCCTTTTCAGCGAGAGTATTAATGTCAAATGCTGTTACTATAAGTAGGCTGCGGTGTTCTTTACACATTTCATCTTTAGCTGTTAAATATTTACCTACCTACCTGAGAAAACGGTGTTAAGCAAAGCAAACACAAAGTTGATTCACTTCAGATCAGTAATTAAGCCGATTGGTGGTTAGAGCAGGTATGACCTAATACGTGCTTTGCTGTAAAAAATGAGCTTTGAGCTCGACATTATCTATCGATTTGAACTTCCACAAGTCTTCCACAGAACTAATGGAAAGCGATATAACCGTGGAGAGGATTGTCAGTGATGCAGGGATTTCCTAAATGCTTACACATTTATATGCAGGGCAGAGGAGGAAATTATCCAACAAGGTTATTCCTTGATTGTGGCGAATGCAATATTAATCTGATAAGTGTGCTCCTCAATCTTACTTGGTTTCACTGAATTTAATTAGCAGATTCCGATTCCGATATGCCACGGTCTCTTCAAACCTCTATTATTCTCGGTGATAATTAAGCAGTCAACGTAATGAATACAAGCCCTGATGAATGAAGCCGATTAATGTAGACTTTTATAATGTTTGCGTCCATTGCAACACTCATCTTAAAAGAGCAGACCGAGATATATTTTCACCCGAGCTTAGATGAGTTGTTGCGTGCCGGTCTGCGCTCAGCCACGCACAGAGACCAAAGATGTTGTTAGCGTTTAGCCCCTCCGCCTCTCCTCTATGGGGCCAAACGGGGGTGGCGTTGGAAGCGACCGAGCTCTTCCACGCTTTAGTGAGTAGTTATACGATCCAAGTACAGTTACGCACAATTTCGCACTTCAACGTCATATTATTACGCCATACAATATAGTACCCCCTTTTTTTATCCGCTTAATACAACATGTTTAATTTTGTGTAACTAGACTTGGATCGTGTAACTACTCACTACGGGTGAATAGGGAAACCTTTAAATTTTAGAGATATCAATTTGAAATCTGAATAAGGGATTTAGAACTGCCGTACTTCGACGTGAAAGAGAAGAAAAGCGATGGCTCTTGTGCTTTACGCGTCATCAACTGAATGTGGAGTTTACAATACTTGACCACATAATCTTTTAAGTTATGTTCCAACAAGAGGCCCTATTCCGACTACCGCTCTCAGGGCGTCTATTGATCCTGTTCTTTCGTTGTCTCATAATGCTGAGCGGTTCCCTTGAGCTTGTCAGAATTTTTGAGCGGAATAACAAGCGTTCAATGAGAGCCATACTGTTTGCAAACTGGGTCACAGCAAGATCAAATAGTTCTGCTCCACAACTAACAGGTGCATTAGCGATCGGGGGGTTTTAGTCGGAGGAATTGTTGACGCCAGGCAGAAAAGCCTGAAGCAAGCATCCAAAAAGCACACACTTTTTTTTCTTCTTTTTTTTGTGTTGTTGAATATTCAGATCCGTGAAGAATATGCTGACTCCTTACATTGGCCTGCTGCTCAGTTCAGAGGAGATACTGTATTCAACCTATGTGTCTAGTTAATATCGCAGTTGGTCCAGTGCATTATTCACCATCTTGAAAACAGGTAATTCAGCCCTTAGTTTTTGAGCATACCAAACGAACCAGACATGCTTTGTATAGTGAGAAATTAACACAATAAATAAATAAAAGAGCACACTGAACAGAGCAGGTGAATGTATGATCTGACATTAAAGAGCATTTCCTGGATAATCGGTCTGATGCAAACATTGCCGGGTCATTCTGTGAAACCCGCACGTAAACTCACCCCCGGAAGGAAAGTCTTAAAAGTTTGGGCATTGTTTTACGTTCGGTGTGTGTTTTATCCAAGCAAATTCATGTTAACATTTGATATCCTTTCTTTCTGTACACCACTTTGTGTTGCTTTTTGCACAAAATGTGCCTTGAATTGCTTGCCACAAGAAAATTGGCTCAATTTCTTTTTCGGTTTGAAAATAGGAAAAGGCACAGTGCCTTTAAGCTTCTGAGATGGAGACGACATGAATTCAGGTTTATTCAAATGCTTGCATAAAACGGGTATGAGGGGAAATTGAAAATGCTTAAAAGCTCAATGTTTAGCTCAGTTTTGTCATAACGTTGCCCTTTATAAAAGACAATGTAGGTCAACTTTATTTATATAGAATGTTTACTAGAGGTCGACCGTTCTGGGTATTTGAGTTTACAATATTGGTTATCATCCGATATAACGCCGATAAAAGGTGAATATCTCTGGAACCGAAAGCGTTTCTTGCATTGGAAAGAGCTCAATCGAACCCCATAACTTCCTCGGCCTCAGGGGAGCAATGTGATGATCGGTCACAAGCTTGTGGACCTCGGAGGCTCCGATGTACTATGTTCTATGTTGCAGACTTTGGCTTATTTTGGAATCGTCTGATTTTTGTCTTTCAAAGTGAATAAATCAGCCCCTAATAAAGAAGCCTCTGCTGTCACATTTCACAGTTAAGCATCATACACAAGATGATAGACGAGACATTTATACAAATTGGCCTAAAATATCAGCATCAGCCAAGGAACCAAAGTATAGAACATGGCGGCTCCATCTTTAGAGTTCTTTGTGGTATGAAAGTCACAAGGATAGTGGACCTCACGATAGTGTTCTGGTCTTTCCCCACTGGCTGATGTGTTAAAGCATTTTCATATGTACCATGTACTGCACGTACCAGGTCTGTCAATGACAAACTCTGATGTAGAAGTTAATCACTCGAACATTCTTTTCTATTTGTTGCCCTTGTGTATGATGCTCAAGAACGCAGGACATTTTTCTACCGAAATAGACCAGTGATGGAAGTAACACAAGATGTCCTGCTCCCTTTTTCTTTGTGTTCTATTTCATCTGACTAAAACATATTCATTATTTTCCCAAGACTGCAGGCCTTTTTGTTGCTTTATCGAACCTGAATATCAGTTTCCTCCCAGCATCGTCACCATCGGAACAGTTTGTTTTATATTGTCATTGAAGCCACAAAGCTGGATTAGTAAGATAACACATACCTTGACGATGAATAATAATACATCGTTTTTTGTGCATATTGTCTGCGCTGTTCTTCTGTGTGAGGCGCATGACATTTCTTTATTATGAGCTGTTTGCTCTCAGCAGTTAGCACTCTGGCCTCATGACAAAAAGACCCTGGGTTTGATTCCTGTACCAGATTGTGCTACTCTGTACGGAGGTGCACGTTCTCCCTGTGCCTTAGCAGATTTCCCCCTTATGCTCTGGCATCCTCTACCACTAAAATGTAGGTTCCTTTTGGAAATTTGGAACATGAATTTTGCAAATGGAAATGTGTTAGGAATTGGCCGTCGATTGTGGCCTTTCTAATTAATTAATCGCAGGTATATTTCAGAAACGTATTTGAAGTGGAGATGTGAGGCCTGTGTGTTCATTTCAAACACTTCAAAGACAATAGCAGTTTGATTTATTTTGGAGAATAATCTTTTTAGATAGATTTATGTTCACTTATGTTCAATGTGCTGCTAAAGTAAAGTATGATTGGTTTCGATTCATATTTTCAATCAACAAAGCTCATCTAAGCGCTTTCCTCGTTTTTGTCGTCACGTTCTCATCACATTTTTGTCGCGTTTTCGTCACGTTTATGTTGCGTTTTGGTCACATTTTGTGGCTTCATCAGTTACTTACGTTACACTAACAAACGAATTGTGGACAAAACGCAACAAAAGAGCAATGAAAACTAGGAAGAAGCTCATATCAGTTTTGTAGGTCTTAGCTTTCAAATTAGGCGTCACCTTGGCCTATAGGCTTGTAAGAAGCTTTTAGCTTTGGGTAAAGCCAAACTGGAGAGAATGCGCTCGGTTAATATGGGGGTTAAAGTAGGGCTGGGCGATTTGGAAATGGATCAATCTCGATTTTCGATTCCATTTTATGTTTTCCTAATAAATCAAATACATTTTGCTGATTCATAAAATTATATACATCTTTTATTCAAATCTCAGCTCAAACAAAAGCTTTAATCGAGTCTCATTTAACACACAATAGTCTTCCATTGCCTCGTCCAAACTCCCAAACTTCCAAGCTACCGCCCCAGCTTTAGGTTAAAGGGTTAAATGAGAGAAGAGGAGTAACGCACAACTTTTTATGGTTAAAGGGTTATTAAACCATAATGTAATTAATTGCTTGGAATTAATTGAAATTAATTACAATATTTGTAATTCATGTCCCACAGCACAGCCACTTGTTAAACCAATAACACGGTAAACCGGACTGTATCTTATTTTGAGGGTTGTGGTATTCAAGAAGGATTTGGAATCTCCTCCGTAAAGTGATGATGAAGGTCCTAGTTAGGTCACATGGCTGGTGGTCTGCCTCGACCTCAGCGCTTACTTTCTTGGACCGGGCCGGTGTTTTTTCAGCTGTGCCTTCCCTTCACACGCATTTTAAAAGCCACAGCTATGCATATAGGTTACACTGGTTCCCCGTTATAAACACAGCTTTGTTCTTGGCGTGACGGGAACAGCATTCTCTTTTCAATCAAACTACAGTGTCCCGGTGTAGTTTTACATGTACGCACTGTATATACATCTTGCAAAAATATGGTGGAAATGTGCTGTTGTTGCAATACCAAAAAGTATACATTTTTTTCAAGTGTGCAGTTCCTTAATAAAAGGTTTTTGAATATACTGGTACATTACCCTTTTAGAAGCCCCTTATGAGAGACCAACAGGCCCGGTTAGAACCATGAGGCTGTCCTTCTGTGGACCCAGCACCTGCAGGGGGAGCCATAGGGGCTGGTGCAATGTGACTTGGGCAGCTCCAACGGCTGCCCCCACGACCCGACAACGGACAAGTGGAAGAAAATGGATGGATGGATGGATGGTACATGAAATGATGAAACACATCGGTTCCATGTCTTGGTAAGGACGTGGCAGAGTTGCAGATGTTAGTTTCATCATTTTCGCATGAATCTGATTGAGTGCCAATTATGCTGCCCTAATTATCCTTCAATGTTCGGCGTTTAAATCTGATGTTTAGTAAATAGATTAAGTGTAAAATGTCCCATGTTCATTTGCACCGACAAGTCAACAATGCGCCGTTTCTCTGCACGGTTTAAAACGGCGTTGTCCTCGTGTAGAACTGATTTTATATTGACTTCTCCTGTCCTGTGTAAACTAATGGGAGTGAAGGGGCGGACACAATTTATGGCGGCACCCACGCAAACGTCCGGAATAGGGTGAATAGTCTTAGAGACAAGTTTGAGTATTACCTTTCTGTTTAGCTGGGTTGTTGGACTTTCTTACCTCACTGCATCATGGTTTATCTGTTGCAGAAAAATGTGACACTGCTGAGAAGAGAACATAGAGAGAGGATCATTACTTTTCTCAGGGCTAGCAGACAAATTGGGTCATCCGAATGACTACATCTTGGCTAACAGTGAGTGAAGACTAGCACGTCTCTGCATTCCCCCGTCCCAAAGAGCAGCTACTCCATGACCTCTGACACCATTTCTCCAGTCTTCCGCTGTGTCAAAAAGAAAACTGAGCAAACTCTCCCTGCTCAAAAACTCATTTTGTCCAGTTTGAATGGTCATTTTTCAACCTCGAAGTTTTTTCTAGAGATGATGCTGGCTCCTGAGTCAGTGTGAGCTGTAGTCCGTTGGTCCGCTCAGGGCTTCTTTCCATCCCACAATGTTTTACAATGGCACTCCCGAAACATCATTCCCTTCATCGAATAAAACGGAATATCCTGAATGCTGCATAATATCCCCTTGCACACCATTGCAAGCTATACACACTTAAACTGCTTATCAGCTCTTAATCTGCTGCTTACTAATTTTATATATGCACCAACAAAATACAGCATTGCAGAGAGACAGCCTATAATTTACAATGTAGAAATTTGTATCATTTAATACTGTTACCAATAATTTGCAAGGTATACAATGTGCAGCACAGCAGGGGTTCTTTTTGGCACCACTGACTAGGACGGCAAGATAAATCTTTATCACATAGATATTCTGGTCTTTTTTCCCCATACCTTGCGCCTCCACCATTTGAGTGATAGGGATGTTTGCCCATCAGAACTATCAAGCATGGCTTCCTTTGGCCTCCAATCAAAAGTAGCAAAACACGAGTTCTGTATCTTACCCGTTCGCGCTGTGTTTTCTATCTTTCATAATGACGCCTGCTTGTTTTGTAGTGATAATGTCGGTTGGCGGCTGACAAACCTTTCCATCAATGCTGCATGGGCTCTTTGCATATATTTCAAGGCTACTCTTCTCAAATCCAAAATATGTCCAAGTAATTGAACCGCCATCATTCCGCCATTTTACACAGCCACCATAAACCTATGTGCACTTTGCAAGCGCGAGACACAAGTTTGTTAGCGGTGTTGTTGGCTGTTTGCACAGTGCAAGTTGCAGAGTTTGTTCATAGCGCACTTCAGCACATACAAATTGTTGTTCTTTAGCCCAGTGTTTTTCAACCACTGCGCCGTGCCGTGAGATATTGTCTGGTGTGCCATGGGAGATCATCCAATTTCACCTTTTTAGGGGTCTAAATTTTTTTTAAACAAATTAATTATGTTCTGCAAATAATGCGCCGTGCTGTCTAGTAGTGATGGGCAGAATAACCATGTAATACTCTTCCATATCAGTAGGTGGCTGCAGTTAGCTAATTAATTTGAGACAATAGAATTAGTGATGCATGGATGCGACAGGTGGCAGTGGCATTGTGGCTAGCGAGACGTGACAGTGATGGAGAAGTGTTTGAAAAGAAAAGATGCCAATTCCGAACTGGACCCCGGACAAAATCCGGACCCAGGTGAAGGCCCGAGTATGAGTGGAGGTCAAAAGGAAGCAAAGACGGTTAGAGCAAGGCAATATAGCGAACATTATCTTTCATTTGGATTTTCTTTCACCGAAGATGCAATGAAACCGTTGTGCTTGGTGTGTGGTGAAAAGCTATCCAGCAGTGCTATGGTCCCAAGTCGGCTTAAACGCCATCTCCAAACGAAACACCCTTCGCTTCAAAACAAGAATGTAGACTATTTTGTTCACCCGCGTTAAAGAAACACGGAGAAACAGGCAACTTTAATGAGAAAAACCCCAAAGGTATATGAGAGAGCCCTTAAAGCTAGCTATCACGTTGCTGAACTTTGCTAAGAAAGTACTTCCCGCCTGCAAAGCCACAGTAAATGAGAGGCTCGGACTTGAAGCAGCTAAAGAAGTAGCCGAAGTCCCTCTCTCTGATAACACCTTTTCCAGACGTATTGATGACATGTCTGCAGACATCGAAAGTGCGGTTTTGGAAAATATCCATATCAGTAAGAAATTTGCATTGCAGCTTGATGAGACCACCGATATTAGCGGGCATGCTCAACTCTTGGCCAGTGTCTGCACTGATGGAGCTGCAGCCATGGTCGGGCGCACAGAAGGCTTTGTAAGCAGAGTGAAGGAAACAAACCCAGATGTGATTGTTACACACTGTTTTTTACACCGTGAGGCCCTCGTAGCCAAGACTTTAGCAGCAGACCTAGTTCCTGTGTTGGATGATGTTGTGCGCATGGTAAACTTTGTTAAGTCACGACCCATGAAAAGTCGCATATTTGCCTCATTGTGTGAGGAAATGGGAGCGGAGCATAAAAGCTTGCTATTTCATACGGACGTCCGGTGGTTGTCGCGCAGCAAGGTCTTGGCTCGTGTGCATGAGCTGCGGGAGGAACTTAAAGTGTTTCTGACAAATGAGAGGTCCGATTACGCAAAGCTGCTTGCAGGTGATGAGTGGTGTGCAAGACTGGCATACCTGGTGGTCTGAATGAACTGAACACACGAATGCAAGGCCGAAATGGTGACGATCTGGTGAAAAGTACTGATAAAATAAATGGATTCCGTTCAAAGGTGCATCTCTGGCAGGAACATGTGGAAAGTGGCAATCTTGAAATGTTCACACTCACCAAGCAATGGCAAGATGTTAACACTGCAGCATTGTGTGAGATAATAGTTAAACATTTAAAAACTCTTGAGGAGAAGATGTCATTTTATTTTGCTTCAGCCTCCACTGAATGCCTTGACTGGGTTAGGGACCCATATAGCTCAGCATCAGTTGGTGGAAAGGAAATGACTTTACAGGAGCAGGAGGAACTAACTGAACTGAGACAAAACCGTAGTTTAAAGCTAAGCTTTGCTGATCTACCTTTGGACAGTTTTTGGTTGGCTACTGCCAAGGAGTTCCCCATTCTGGCAAACAAAGCTATTTTGACATTGCTCCCATTTTCCACGACACATCTGTGTGAGGTGAGCTTTTCAAGCATGACCTCTATAAAAACTAAAAACAGAGAGAGACTGAGAGCTGTTGAGGAAAAGCTTCGTGTATGTCTTTCTTTGATTCCTGCCCGGATATCAGCTCTGTGTTCATCCAAACAGGCCCAGGCTTCACACTGAGTGAGTAGAAATTTTTATTTTATTATAAAATATGCTTATTTGATTCCTATTCAAGACACTTTACATTGTGAATATAGGCTGCAGAGTTTCATTTGTTAAAATGTTTTGTAGGTGGTGTGCCTCGTGATTTTTTTTTCAATTAAAAACATGTGCCTTGGCTCAAAAAAGGTTGAAAAACACTGCTTTAGCCTACATTTTTGTTTTGTTAATCTCCTTACGTGAAAGTGCTGTGTTGTGCTACAGCTTGTTCACGAGGCTGTCAGAGAAGCACAGGGCTAATTATTTAAATGAAAAATGTAATTAAAAAACATCCAAAAACTGCACAAAAATGATCCCATCCCTCCTTTCAATTCTGCTGGAGCAAGTGGTACCGCAGCACAGTGACATGGGGATTCCCTCTCCTTCCCGAGACGTAGGTTCATGGGTGTATCTTGGTGCATGTTTTTTTTTTTTTTTTTTTTTTAATGTGAAATCATTGTATCCGACTTTTCAAACTTTATACTTCAGTTCGCGTTTTGAGTCCACCCTCGCCTTTCGTTTTTATTTTACGCTTAAATTGTGTCAGTTCATCCACCCTGCCTCGGCTCCTGTCAGCTGTAGAAGGCTGCTAAATAAAATCACCACTTACTGTTTGGTGTTGTTGTGATGACCTTTTAGAGCTCAGAGTTTCTCAATACCAGGTGAAGACTCTTTCCGCCGCTGCAGGGTGAAAACACTTATATGTGTAAATGAAGCAACTCCAATCTGAAAGCCTTGTGGGTGAAGAAAGTTTGTTGACAGAAAGAGAGTTGTACTGTTTGGGGTGTCAAGCACGGTTGCACTCATGAGCCAGCACAAATACAAGCTGAATTTTAAAAAGCCGCTCCCTTATCTGGCAACATTTCTCCCACTGTAGGAAATATGTGACAATAGCCCTCCGTCATTTCCAATTGAATCTTTTTTTATACAACGGGATTATGTGGAGAGTGTAACCACGGCATAAGAAGTCACATGAAGGTTTTAATATTCATGACCCTCCTCTCCGGTGGCCTCTTAGGGTGAATACCAACATGGAGGTGGATGAGTGCGTCCCAAACAATACGTATATAAACTGTAGGGTCCCGTTTATTTGTATTCATTTATCTTTTTGATTGGGACAGCCTATATTACTGCAGTATTGTATCACAGGGCACATATCCATCCACAGTGAATGAGGATGAGAGTCTGGGGTGATTGGTGGTCGGAGAGGTGGATGGAAGCTTCGCTTAAAAGGATATTTCAGGATTTTTGACATAGTGCCTAATTCCCCAGTTATACAGAGTGTTGTTGATTTCTAGAATAGTTTTTTTATTTTTATTTTTTATTCATGCAGTCCTTTTATTTGAAGAGTTTAGCGGGTGCTAGGCTAGTGCATGTCTATGGTAACTAGTAGCCTGCATTAAAAACAGTCTGACCCAAACACAGTGCACCTGAGGCAAATCACTTATAACACCAGACAAATCTACAAATCCGATATGGCAATGTTTCGAGGACTACCTGATGATTTTGAAGAGGTTTTTAATGCAGGTTACTAGTTACCATAGACATGCACTAGCCTAGCACCACTAAACTCTTCAAATATAAGAACTGCATGAATTAAAATATATATATATCTCCAGAAATCATCAACACTCTGTATAACTAGGAAATGAGGCCCTATGTCAAAAATCCTGAAATATCCCTTTAACTGTCAGTCTACTGTCATCACCACTGCGTATGGTGTGAATGAATAATGACTACAGTGTGGTGCTTTGAGAAACTTGGTAACACAGGCCTGTAAAGTGCAAAGTGTATGCGATTACTATCATTCTTATTATTATTAAAGTCCCAAGGGCTAGGGTCTAACAATGGCTCTTCAATACCTTACAGACATTACATTTTTGCCTCAATTACAATTGTCCAACATACTGTGTCTTCAAGCTCATGCACTCTGATTCACCTATTGCACACTCTTCCTGTTGCATCACTCGGGGCTCTAGACCAGCTATTCTATTATGATTATGATCCCCATCACCCTCGGATGATGATCCACGACACAGATAGTGATTCTGTCATACTGTTGTACACTTTTCCCATTGTTAAGTTGAGCCTTAAATATGTTTTTAAAGCTGATCATGCACAAACAAAAATCCTAAACAAAACAACTTAACTTAGTAAATATTTGAGAGTAAATGTTTTGCAACCCAGTAAAAATGGTTCCGCGACCCACTTTTGTGTATCGACCATAGATTTAATATTTAGAGATGCATCACACCGTGCTGTTCATCTCCCCACAGTCGGGGGAAGAGACCCGTGTTGCCCTGGGGCCATGTGTTCGCTCGCTGCTCAGGCCGGAGAGGGGTCTAGAGGCGCTGCGTGGAAGCCGCCTCTGCACTGCACGGGGCTGGGGGAGGGGAAAAAGTGTTGTAGAGGGAATCTCCAAGTGTCTGGGAGAGGAGGGAGGTTATAAAGCGGGATGAGTTTTGCGTAGTGTCGGAGGAAGGTAGTAAAACTATTCCTCTGTCACCAAAGCACAATCAAAAAAAAATAATCAGGAAAACTTTGTGCCCAGGAACAGCAAGCCCCCCCTGTGTGCAGAGGAGGCTACCTGGTTAATTTGCATATGTGACCACAAACAGTCTAGCGCCCTGTCACTGCACTATTCACTTTGTCCTAATTTGCAGTGCCAAGTAATAAAGCGTAACCACAAATGATATGCAAGGGGAAAATACAACTGTAAAACATGGACAGTAAATCTTACTTTCCTTACAAACTTATGAGCTGTTATTAAATTGAGATTTCTCACTTAGTCTTTATCTTTCTCACAAAGTCTTTATTTCTCCCCATATTATTCTTGAGTCATAGCCACAGTGCATTGTTTATTCTCCGAAGAAGTGAGACATCTGGTGTTGAAGATGTCTGGATCACAGTTGGCATGACTTCTCATATTGAGATGCCACCTGCCTGCCCCACTGCTAAACCCATGGGCGTTTAAATTACACACAAGGACTATAAATATCCGCCTATACATTCTCATGGCTTGGCTAAAATCAGAACTCGCAAATAACCGTCCTTCATTCTTGAAAAAATATCAGAATCTTTCAAGCTGTTTTTAATTGAGTGTTTTGACTCGAGCTCATAAAAGTGTTTGCGTACTGATATCCCAATAAATGAACAGACTCGACTCCAGAAGTGTATACTGCATGCAACAGCTGACTGGCTCTGTCTAACAATCTCGAGTTCTTCTATGCATGTTATATAAATATGTGCGTGACGTGCTGGTTCTTAATTGCAGCGTATGGGACGAATAGAGCAGTGGGGGCACTGGGCAGGCGTTATTCAATCCTTGTGTCTGTGGGTTCTGGCGGGGTGCCATGCCACATTACCGCCCACTGAGAGGGAGAGACTTCAAACGGAGGCTCGGGAGAGAGCAGCCACTGGATCTTCTGCCCATTGAAATAAGCTGCACTTATGCAGGCATGGCCTAATTGCCTCCGTTTGTTTATCTTTAAACTTTGCCCGATTTATTTTCTCTGCCGTGTGGATCCCCTCCGGAGGGGAGATAAAATATGCCATTTGGAAGATAATTTTGTCCAATGTTCGTCAGAGGTTCACAGGAGGCAGACAGTTGTGCAGAAGCAGGCACCTTTTGTGTTTTGTAGTGCTGCACACACACAGGCTGCAGACCCAGTGGTTATTAATGTGAGTTTTAAATGTATTATTCTCCATCGACTACCAGAGTAACCAGTGTGTAAATAGTGTGGATGCGAATGAGAACATTAACCATGTGTTGTCTAGGCATCGGAATATTTCTGAAAGAAAAGTAATTGGAGTGGCATGGCCCACACAGAGCACCTCATCGGCTGATTGGTTGCATGTCGTTGTGCCAACTTGTGCGTGAACCCAAGTACATTTCTCTTGTCTAAGCTCAGCATTGTGTGTGCCATTCTTTTGCCCTCCATTCTTCTGTTATCTTTGCTTAGTTTGAATGCAATTTACAAATCTATATGTTCTCTTCATTAAACGGATGCTATTTTAATCTCTCAGGGATGCTTCACTGTCACATTTCGCTGTTATCCTTGTTGAATTCAGTTTTCAAAAAGGATAGTAATGTGCGAGAAAAGCTATTTTCCCTTTTATAATGCACATTTTATAGTCTTTTTCAGCACAGTGTTAGTTTTAATAGGGTGTACATTCATTAAGACCACAAAGAACAGACATCTTTTCTAATAAAACACTAAACCAAACTGCTGCCTCATGGAAATAGTTGGCTCCTACTCTTGGACTTTAAAGACAATTAAACACGTTTGTTTACTCTTTATGGGCTGCTTTCCTCAACAAACTACCTGGCCCCAACACTCTACTTTGGCCTGAACAATCTTATTGTTCTGCACTAAATTCATTCATTTTCCCTCATTTCGGAAGAGTTAATAAGTGTTGCATGTCACTTTCTGTAGAATGAACTCTATGAGCAGTTCACTTTGTCTAGCTCAGTGTTTCTCAAAATGATTACATCAGGTACTACTTAAAAAACATTTTACTTTCCAAGTACTACCAGACTGAGACCTAATCCAGAATAAATATTTTTTTTAAACGGCTTAAAGGATAAGTCAATTGAGTGTAGACCACATGTAAAGCAGGAAAAGATAAACATTTATGTATTCTAGAGGCGTAAATGGCATTTGATTTAATTTTGATAAATGAAGTATAGATACTCTCGGCCCCAAGGACCATCAGATGAATCCCAATCGCCGGAGTTAAAGAACCGCTGTTCTAGCTTTTGCGCAGTGATCATTCAACATAAATTAGTCGAAACAATTAAGAGGAAACTGTTTTATACAGAAACAGTAAGGTTTATAGCATCTATATGCAAGAACTAGACCTCTGTAAAACTCATTTCAGCAAAATCCTGACGGTAATCATATGCTTTAGAAAAGTGCCATTCTAGGAACAGCAAAGCTACTGTGCAGGACCCTCACGCTCCCAGGCCTCTGGTAGAGAACCCGAGCTCGTCAACTACTCTCAGTTGATGACCCATTTTGGGCATTTTTCTGACCAACAAGTGGGCCACAGAGACATTCAGTGAGTGCCCACCGACAGGCACACAGGAGGCCTCTGCTGTTAAATTGGTCTGCTGCTATCAATCTGTCACTGTCTGAGCGCATGGCTGAATAAAAAGGATTGGGCACAAAGATGTTGTCCTGCACAGACTGAGGGCCGCTGTTTTGGCTTTATACTCTCTGGTTGTTGTACTGTGGCGCGCGATCTACATGGAAAACACATGTTTTATTGTACAGTGCTATGGGACTGTAAAGAGTGATGTGCCTTTAAAAGACTACAGTGCCTCTCGAAAGTACTAATACACCTTATACGTTTGCACATTTTGTCATGTTTACAACCATAAACATAAAGATTTTATTTTGAATTTTTTACTGAAAGTTCACACACAAGTAACGGACAACTGTGAAGTGACAGCAAAATGATACATGATTCTGTTATTATTCAAAAAATAGAAAGGTGAAAAGTGGAGCGTGCATAAGTATTCATACAGCATGACTTAATACTTTGTGGAACCCCCTTTTGCTGCAATAACAGCAGCAAGTCTTCTGGGGTTTGACTCTACAAGGTTTGCACATCTAGAGACATTTTAGCCCATTCCTCTTTACAAAACAACTCAAGCTCTGTCAAATTAGAAGGAGAGCGTTTGTGAACCACAGTTTTCAGGTCTTTCCACAGATTTTCAATAGGATTTAGGTCAGGACCTTGACTGGGCCATTCTAACACATTAATATGTTTGTTTTTAAACCATTCCATTGTAGATTTAGCTTTGTGTTTAGGGTCATTGTCCTGCTGGAAGGTGAATCTCCGCCCCAGCCTCAATTCTCTTGCTGACTCCAGCAGGTTTTACTCCAAAATGTCTCTGTATTTGGCTCCATCCGTCTTCCCAACTATTCTTACAAGCTTCCCAGTCCCCGCTGAGGAAAAGCAGCCCCATAGCATGATGCTCCCCCACCATATTTGACACTGGGGATGGTGCACTCAGGACGATGAGCAGTGTTAGGTTTGTGCCATACATAACGTTTTGCGTTTGGGCTAAAAAGTTAAATTTTTGTCTCATCTGACCAAAGCACCTTCTTCCACATGGTAGCTGTGTCCTACATATGAGTTCTAGCAAACTTCAAACGGGATTTCTTATGGCCTCCTTTCAATAATGGCTTTCTTCTTGCCACTCGTCCATGAAGGCCAGATTTGTGTAGAGTACGACTTATAGTTGTCCCATGTACAGATTCCCCTAGCTTAGCGGCAGAACGTCGCAGCTCCTCCAGAGTTATCTTGGGGCACTTGGTTGCATTTCTGACCAGCGATCTCCTTGTTCGGTCTGTTAGTTTAGGTGGACGGCTGTGTCTTGGTAAGTTCGCAGTGGTGCTATACTCTTTCCATTTCCGAATGATGGATTGAACAGTGCTCTGTGAGATGTTCAAATCTTGGGAAATCTTTGTATAACTTAACGCTGCTTTAAACTTCTCCACAGCTTTATCCCTGACCTCTCTGGTGAGCTCCTTGGCCTTCATGATGTTGTTTAGTGACCAATACACTCCGACCATAGCTCTGAGGCCCTCACAGAACAGCTGTCATTATACTGAGAGTAGATTACGCACACGTGGCCTCTATTTAATGGTTAGGGCAAGGTGTGAACTTTCTGCAGTCATTAGGAATGTTATAAAGGCAATTTAATGCACTCAGAATCCTGCTGTATGAATACTTATGCACGCCCCACTTTTCACTTTTCTATTTTTTGAAAAATAACAAAATCATGTATCATTTTGCTTTCACTTCTGTTACTTGTGTGTGAACTTTCAGTAAAAAAATCTAAATAAAATCTTTATGTTTAGGGTTGTAAACATGACAACATGTGCAAAAGTTCAAGGTGTATTAGTACTTTCGCAAGGCACTGTTTCAGACGTAGACTATTAGGTTGAGAACCCTAATACGAGGTTCAACATCATGCAACACAAACCTACAATTTCCATATAAAGTAAATGTAATGAACCAAGTCCTTTTAATGAGCTAGTGGTCAAAGAAGTGTCATTCCTATTACCTTGCGCGACTAGCTGGATTTTTGCTAAACCCATCTTTTGTTCGCTTCCCCTGATATGTTTAAATCCAGCCAATTGGCGGAATGAGATTGACGTGAGTAGGTTTAATAATTGTCGACAAGAACAAGCTTCTTTTTTGTTTTGTTTTTTATCAATTTTGGTAACAGGATGATGTCTGAAAACACAAGGCAATGTTCTGCACACTTAAAAACACGGTCAATATTTTTTTTAAGACTGAATACTTGATTGATTTGTACTGTTTGGCAACTGGCAAACAAGACTTGCTTGATCCAATCAACAACAAATTCTCGCCTGAAAGGCCGTCCTCCTCTGAATGGTTTCAATGGGCACGTGAATATTGATGTTTTGTTTTGTTTTTCTCCTCAAAATGGACACATTTCCTGTGCCATTTCTGATGTAATTCCTGCTCTGTTGGAGTGAAAACGAATCTCTCCTCAAAGCGTACAAAGTTGTTTTGTTGAACCCTGCTCGTCCTGTTGACACGGTGGCTTGGAGAATCAAAAGTTTAGTGCAAAGCGATGAGTGAGCCGGTTCCCCTCTGGTTTGCTAAATGTGGTATGGAGTGACATTAGGACTACTCTACTCTGACGCTAAGCACCACATAACACCTTCAAATTGTCCCTAGATCTTAGTTAATGCAGCGTAGCGTAATGCTCTGCCAGTGGCCAGTCCTCCTGTGGAACCTCTAGGTCACTCCGACCTACCCACTGTCATTATATGCACCACATTTGGCCCCTGTCTCTCCCGGTTACTCCCATCGCGGCTGCCTTACAAATCAATCCCCTCCATTACCAACTCAGCCTCTATCTCTCCACCCTTCTCCTTTTCCCCGCTCCTCCATATTTAACAGGATTGAACAAATGGCAGCTTCCATTAACAAGGCATGTCCAGGTCACTTAGCGCTGAAGACGCTGACGAAGAACGGCCATTTTAAAAGCGCTCTCCCCCCGCCCCCTCCCCCCCCCTCCCTCTCACTTCAGTATTTGTCTCCTCTCTCCATGGTTAACACGCAGACTTGTTTGGAGGCAGCTGTCTCTTTGCCGCGGATTAAACGATTCACTTAAGCAGCGGCGTTTTTTAATCCCCGCACTCTCTGAGAAACCGTGATGCTTGATGCCGGTCCCCCCTCAATTGAATTATATTGAAATTATTATAGCCTGGACCGAGATACATATGCAATCAAGTAATGGCGTATGCTCGCAGTGGCAGGAGCGGGCCTGTCCAACAGTTGAGCCGTACCACCAGTCAGCCATGTGTTTCATTATATGCACATTAGATAAGAGGTCTTGTCTAATGAGGTGATTGAGTGCTTTGCCAGGCCGAGAGAGTGCGCCATCTGCTTGAAACGTAGTGCCTTTGACTTCCACAGACGAGGGCTTTAATTGTCCGCCGCCTCAGTCCACTGAATCTTTTCCTTTCTTTCATCTTTTTGTTGTAATGAGGATTTAAGTGTACCTGTAAAGTCAGAGTTATGGGGGGGATTTTTAAAGTATTTAAATAAATACGTGCCTCGTCATCATCGTTTTTTAATGGGGGTTATTACGCAAAATCAGCTTTTTGTAGCATGCTACAATGTTGCTCTCTCATCAAAAACTCGTGTTCTGAGCCACTCGCTCAAATCTTTGATGCGCGATTATTGTGCGAGAGAATATTGGAGGTTTCACGATTATTAAACAACATAGATTTTTTTTCCCCCTTGTATTTAAAATGCCCCAAAAAATGAGGTTAATAATCAGAATTTAGCGTAAAAACAAACGAAAAAAAGGTTTCAAGACTCTTTTGCTTTAAAAAAAAAAGAAAAGAAAAAAAAGCAATACAAAACAATAGTAAACTTTACTACTTGTCCGTATTTCATTAATCATTATTCTTAGGCCAGTGCACTAATGGGACTGATTTCAGCTGATTTCTTCAACTTTATTGGGAATTATGTCACCTTGATTTGGAAATTTGGATTATCTCGAAGATGTATTGGTGCCTTTCGCTGCAACTTTATGACGACACAGCTTTGCATGAATGATGCATCAGCGACAACAACACCGTGGTGATCTTTTGACTACCCAAAGTGGTCCCACACTGCGGTCTTCAATCGTTTCATTTTGTGAATGGAACTCCGGGGAAGCTTGTCCTTCTGCCTCGCGGCCTGGCGAGTGGTGTGTTTTTTTTTTTCTCTCTTCTGTTTTTCTCGTTATTGAGAGAAACCGCTACGCAGTGAGGGTGGCGGGAGGGGCTTATGGTAGTTTGCATGGAGATAAGAACTTTATTGATCCGTTAGGAACTTCACTCGTGGAGCAGCATCCCTTTCAACAATGTACAGAGAGAAATAAAAGAAACGGCAATGAACAATCAGTCAGGCACACAACAAACAGCAGGAGCATCATTAATCACGGATTAAAGCCACTTAAGAAGAGCTCAGCAGCCTAATTGAGGAGGAACAGGAAGTGAAACTACTATTTGGTTTCAGCCGTTTCAGATTAATTATTGCATTTTCAATGTTTTTCAATTTACAAAGTGTAAGATAGCGATGAGGATGTTTGACATTATTACCAAACGCCGGCAAAAATAGCCCCTCTTTAAACAAGGGCTTCCAAATTGACCACTGGATGAAGTGTGTGTGTATATTCTCCACAATAGTTTAAATGATTTGACGGTGTGTGTTGTGTAGTGTAAGACATGCAAATTTAATAATATGAGGGTCAAATCAAATATCAAGAAACCCACGCTGAAAACTTCTCTTACAAACATGGGAGGCCATGTCTTATTCTTTTATTTTTTTATTTTTTTTATATATATATATATATATATATATATTTTTTTTTCTTTTTTACATGATTTTATTTGTGTCTGCTTTGTGCTTCCTTTCTGTTTATAGTCTGTGTTCCTGTCAAAATACTATGAATGTGTGGATGATTGTGGTTGTGATTGTGGTATAAATGCAAGGAGGAGTGGCTGGGGTTGGGTGGGGGGATTAAAGTTTGTCTTATTTTATTATATAAAAAGAAAACAAAAAAACAAAACAAAAAACATGGGAGGCCAGTGCTGTATTTTATCCATCCATCCATTTTCTCCCACTTGTCCGTTGTCGGGTTGTGGGGGCATCTGTTGGAGCTGCCCAAATCACATTGCACCAGCCCCTATGGCTCCTCCTGCAGGTGGTGGGTCCACAGAAGGACGGCCTCATGGTTCTAACCGGGCCTGTTGGTCTCTCATAAGGGGCTGTATTTTACTGCTAGAATAATCAAAGTCAGTACTGTATCAGAAATCAATAGGTGGAAAAACTCTCTCATTATGGCTACAGCAGAGGATAACTGTAAGCCAGATCCCAATGTTTACACTTGCCTACATGCTGAATGAAATACATGTTGTTATATTTATATTATTGGTTAAGGCAGTGACAAGTATAATAAATGTCTCGGAATGAATTAATGAATAAAGAACTTTATTATCATTATACAATTGTACAACGAAATTGCGTAAATCAGATGTTGGGTTAGTCTGGAATCAATAAGCGATTGTAAAAGTAAGACCCATGACTACTTTTATTCATTTACATGTGTGCTTCTTGATGATATAAAGTAGTATATCTAGTAAAATCACGTTTTCAAGGCAACAAATTGAGCGAGCCGTTTTTGTTAAGGATCATGTCATGAAAGAATGGTTTGAGTTAAGTTATCGTAGTCTGATCAGGTCCTGCATGAGTAAAATCCATCAAACACAACAATGAATTATTTAAGGTTCCTAACATGATGGGAGAGAAATGGGCTTGTTTCATGTGCTCGGCTTTTCATCCAGCTGCGTTTGTCAGATGAAAAGCAGAGGCACTTAATTTGGCATAGAGGTTCCCCCGTAAATAATTCAGGTTTGGGGGGTCTGTTTCTCCTGCACAAGTGATTTTGCCTTTTATCAGCAGTGCTAGTTATTTACGTTAGGGCTGTGCAATTAATTGAAAGTCGATTATGATTTTGATAATTTCACTAAACAATAGGAAGTAAAAATAGCATAATTGCCATCCGAAACAATCTCACGAAGCAAAGCAAACTTGCATTATTTCATGCCACTCGGATTATTTTCCTTTCGCATTTCTCGTGCCATGGCTCTTGCCATGCTCAGGCGCATTGAATTGCCCTGTGTACGAAATGTGCGGTATAATTAAAGTTGCCTTGCCTTTTGCCTGACATAAAAACAAACAGCGCTGTGGGATTATGTCATCAGGCCGCGCTGCTCAGTTTACTTGCGCAGGTGTGACGGCTGGCCAGCAGGGGGCAGGTGTGAAACAGAGACCTCTCCTCAGTCGAGGCATATTTGAAATCATTTGTACTTTTATGACTGTTCAGAAAACAGAAAATATTCAGCACAGTTTTTTATGAATAAATAAATAAAATAAAGAGAGACTTTTTTTTAAAGGCAACAAATAATCGTTTGAATTATCGTAATTTCAATTATGACAAAAATAATCGTGATTATTATTTTTTCAGTAATCGAGCAGCCCTAATTTACGTGTTTAATTGTTTGTTTATCAGTGAAAACTAAAATATTATGCAAAAAGCAATATCGCCCTTATCCTGACCCTGCCGCTTGGTGTCCTTGCATGCTCTCTGTGTGGTTTCCCATTATAAGCTTCCGTATTGTGCAAAGGCAATGAGCAACACCGGCCACAGGCTGCCTGGACATGGCGGCAAGAACCGGTTCAACTGACCCTTCCCAACCAGGAGGCCATCTGTTCGTCCCACCCGCCTTTAGGAGATCACAAAGTCTTCCACAACCACGTGGAGCACAAATGCGCACCCTCATAGACAAACACACCGGAGTTAAGAGCAAAGAAGGCCAAAAGTTAAAGTTAAAATTAGCTTCTGTTAATTGCAATGCTGGGAATAGGACAGTGCACAGTCTCCAGGTTAGTGGTATTTAAAGCAGGGTAAACGGACACCAATTACTTTTGGGCAGAACAAAGATAAAAGTATGAAAAGTCCTTGGACTAAATCACACGAATCAAAGTGAACTGAACGAAAGGAGAAAAAACCCTGAGCAGACAACAGTTGTGTGCGGTGCATGTGTTGTCTTGTACAACGGATTTGGTGTTCAACATTACCATTTAATGCAGATTATAAAATAAAAGTAATGCACTTATTGATAGTAGTAAGCAGTAAGAATGTAGAATCCAATACATTTAGGTATTGGAATGCTTTTCGAGAGGAGATTGGAGAAATTCAGCATTTTCTGAAATTGTGTATCTTTTAGAGATGCGCCTATCGTACCATTTTTAAACTCCGTATAGTCCCTTTAAGCCTCGTTCGTCTTGTGAAGTATGAATGAGCCTTTACCCAAATCTAAAAGCATCTCGAATGGAGCTTACAGTCTATAGGCCAGAGTTACGCCTCATTTGAAAGCTAAGACCTACAGAACAGATCTTTGTCCTCACATGTTTGCCGTGTCGTCGTCACTTTATTTATTTTTTTTACTTTTTTTCCCCATCGCTTTTTTTGTTGTTGTTGCATTTTTGTCACGTTTTCATCAAGAAGCTTTTAAAAGGAGAAAATGGGCTCGGTTAAGGTGGGGCTTAAGAGGTTAAAACTGGCTGCTTTGAGTGAAAAAGTGAATGGCCCACTTTTCTCCAGTGTGAGAACAATAAAGTCTCATCTTTTCTTGCAAACGAGATGTTAGCGATTATAGGCTATTTTGAAATAATATAAAAATGACCTGCCTTGTAAGACAAAAAGAGGCAGCGTCTCTCAAAATGTATTGGCATGACAATCGTTTTGCATGTTCTTTGAGCATTCTCTGTTCGCCTTCATAACCTGTTAACCTGTTCTACGCATCTGTATCCGCCGAGGCTTCGTCGTTATTGATGATAAGGACTGAGAAAGTCATGTGTACAAATGACGGCGGGCTGCAACATCTCTGGTTTAATGTGATCCGCCTGTTCTCCAGGGGACAAGGATCTTACAAGTGTCTTAGATTCTTATCGAGGTATTGACGTTTGGGTTCCTGCTGTAATTAAAGTGACATTGAATTAGCAGGTGGCATTGGCGCGTCATTGGCACAATCCTTTGTAAATGCTCTCCATGTGCTTTACCACGGTGCGCTGGTGCATTCCTCGGGGTGCATGTAATTATTGGGTCCTTTGTGTCCGATTGTCTCTATGTACCAGCACTACATCAGGTTTAGACAGCCAGAGTGTCGGTTTACACTATAGTGGGCATTGTTAGACAAACTGTCGCCTTCACATCCTTTTCACATGTGCCTACAATTTCAGATCACTGTAGATATATTCTGAATGTGTACGTTTAGTCAGCAAGGGAAAAATGTGCTATGACTACTGCATGCGTGAGTGTGGTGTAGAAGTGAGTGTGTTTGGGATGATGTATGTGCAGAATATCGGTAATTTCCTTCAGTCAGCCCGAGGGAAGCTGTGGCTACAACAGTAGCATATCACCATCCAGTGTGTGGTGTTTATTAAAAACACTGTGTAAAGGTTCCTATGTGTCTTGAAAGGCTCCGTAAGTGAGGCATTAAATATGTGTGATTTGGGAAACCCCATCTTACTGCAAACAAGTACCGTAAAGGGACCACTTATGTAACTCGGATCCAGATGTCTAAATATTTTAGGTTCAGCATTTTTAGACTCTAACACATTTGAAAGGTCCATCCATCCATCCATTTTCTCCCACTTGTCCGTTGCCGGGTCGTGGGGGCAGCTGTTGGAGCTGCCCAAGTCACATAGCACCAGCCCCTATGGCTCCTCCTGCAGGTGGTGGGTCCACGGGAGGACGGCCTCATGGTTCCAAACGGTTCCAAATGGGCCTGTTGGTCTCTCATAGGGGGCCCATTTGAAAGGTGATTTTTGTTATTAGATTTCTCAAAGACGTCTTAGAGGACAGAGGTTCTTTGCTGGACGGCCAGCTGTGGCCCCCAAGCCTGACATTGCCTACCTTTTGGATAGTATACTCCCTTTAAGTATATAGTATATTCCCTTTCAAATCTAAAGTTTTAGATCACACAGGGTCTGCTGAAATTTGGCACATTGACAGAGGCTTTATTAAAGAATTGCCATTCTTTGGTCATCTAAAAAATATGGTATTGTCAAAAACATATTCTGGGTCAACAACGGTCAGAAGTGTGATTTCTTTGTTTTCCTTTTTTTTTTGCCCTGACGTCAGAAGGTGTTAGAATGCTTTATTCACCCAAACTGGTTAACTACCATAGACAGATATGTGCTTTGTGTTGCTGCACATCTGCTCTTGTAAAAGAGTTCTTAGATCTCAGTGGGACTAACCTTTATAAAGGTTAAACAGAAATAAATAAATAAATAGAAAATATTGAAACACTTTATTTAGGAAAAGTTACTTGAAAAGCAATTATTAAAGCTCTGGATTTGATTTTTTAATCCAACTGCTGCTACAGTGATTATACACTTGTCTTTATTCCACATACATCTGTCGTAGATATTACAAAAGAAGAAACATGGAAGAATAGGACATAAATAACACCGTAATCACAATAGCAGCCATTGTTTGTATAAGCTTTGAGGAACAGGGGAAGCACTTGCTCATTATTGTGCAAAAAGGAATGAATATAGTAACGCATGTTTTGAGTTGAATTTTGATGTGCTTTTTAGGCAGCCCAGGGAGGGCAGAGGAAGTTCAGCGTAAGAAATAGATGATGTTTGCCTAAAAGGAAAGCAGTGGTGTTTGTTAAACTACAGTTGCTCTTTAGATCAAAAAGTGCATTTATTTATAGACTCCAGTCCCACGGAGATTCACATCTGATTTTGCCGGGCAGTCCTGGCCCCTGAGAAGACCCTGATGTACGAGTCTGAATGGGAAAGTGCTGAAGTAAACTTGCAGACTATGGGACCACAAGCCCTTCTGTGTCAAGAAATATAACTAGCCCTAAAGCTCTTTGTGGCGGTGGTCAAAGTTGATTTCATCTCGAGTAAAAATTACAGAAACCACTGGTCAAATACTCATCTCAATACTAGTGAATGTTAGTCGAATTATTACTGAAGTGAAAGAAGTGTTTGTTGTAGAACATACTTGTTGTATGTACTATGTCAAAATAAAAACGTACAAATTAGTATTTTAAAAACAACTCGTACCCGAATTTGCCACCTGTATTGCAACACAACAGGGGGGAAACCTTCTTCCCTGCCAGTGGCATTGGCACAATACGTTGCCTTTTGTTCTGGACTGTGGCATCAGCTTTAAAAAAAAAAAAAAGAAGGAAATCTGTGATGGAGTTAATGCTCCCTTTATTGACTCTCCCTCATAGGCTCACAATAGAACTTCTGCCTTTAATTTCTGTGTTGCTTTGAATAGATAGTTTGAAAAATGGCGTGAGGTTTGAGGGCCTTTGTATGACACACTGTCGTCTTAATCCATAAAACCTCTTTAGTGTCTGTCCTCCACACGAAGCACAGCCTTTCATTCTATTCACCTTTATAACCACTGATATGCTGTTTTATTCTGTACAGCCCATGGTCGGGTTTCTTATGTGTGTGCTTTATGTGCAAAGTTTTTACAACTCATGAAGCTATGAGAACAGTGGTTCTCCATCTGTGGTACGTGTACCACTGGTGGTTCTTTTGTGCTTGATTCATCTTCAGTAGAAATAATTACATTTATGATTTATGCATTTAAGTTGGGTTATTTTCTGGCTAGGATCAGAACATGATACAGTGGTTTGACGGTGAATGCAGAGCAATGTGATTGAGGAGTCCTACAAAACAACAGTATAGGTGAGATTTGAGCTGATGATTCTGTAATTGGTGGGCAGGTTCTTATCGATGTTATATCAGTAGACTTTAGATTGCATTTAGCCTTGAATTCATAAGAACATCATTTTAACATTCAAGAGATGTTGAAAGCTATTTTAATACTGTACATGTAGTAAGCATCCGTCATCTACGATCCATTGCAATGTTTTTAAAGAAATGTAGTTGTTGAACATGCACATACATCATAAAGCAACTTATAGGAAAAATACACCGTAGAGTCACATTAGGGGGGCTGGGCTGTTACAGCTAAATAACTCTAACACAGAAGATCTTTATTTATATAGCGCCTTTCACAGACATGGTCACAAAGCGCTTTACATGAGAGCATTTTACATTCACTCCTCACTCGGTGAGTGAGGAGTGAGTGAGTAGTGAGGAGTCAGTTTCCCCTGGGGGAGACTGACAGAAGCGCTGTCGCGACTACACACATCGCGCCTACGGTCCCTCTGACCACCACCATACATTCACACACACATCATCCATCCCAGCCTATTGTACATGTTTTTGGTGGTAGGGGAAACCGGAGTACCCGGAGGAAACCTACGCAGACACGGGGAGAACATGCAAACTCCACACAGAAAGGCCCCGTCCAGGTGGGAATCGAACCTGGGACCTTCTAGCTGTGAAGCGAGAGCACTAACCGCTGTGCTACCGGGCCGCCACTACACAGCATCATAATATCAATCTATTAAACTCAGAATACTACTCAAGAATCTTCATCTAAGATTAAACTCCGTAATTTAAATGTTTTAATTCCAATTTAACCTCCCTGTTAGGTTTTGCAGATGTAGACCCCAAAGCGGAGACGGAGGCACTTGAAATTAAAGTATTTATTTTACAAAACTGAGGTAGCTGAGAAGACGGGGGAGGCTGGCAGCAGGCGGAGACAGGATCAGCGGACAACTTCGATTTGCAGTCGAGGCAACCTAGAGCACAGGATGAAACTGGTGAAAAAATAAATCCAAAATACACCAGGACGAAAAACAGGTCAGGCTTCTACCACAGGAGACGGAATTATCTGGCAGTGAAGGGAGGACTGAGCAGAGTACTTGAAGACCAGTTCCTCATCCAGTCCAGGTGTGCCTCGTTGCTGCGGTCCCAGCCACGCCCCCGTCTTCTGCCAGCTCTACACAGTGGTGAGAGAGAAAAAACACAACACAACAGAGGGGAACAAAACACCAACCCTGACACTCCCGCCTGAACCAAGTGCATTTTCTCCAGTTTGGCTTTAACCAAATCTAAAATGTTCTTTAAAAAAAAAAAAAAAATGTCAAACTAGTGACAAAAACGAGGATGAAAACGCAACAAAAATGTGACGAAAACGCGGCAAAAAATCGATAATACAATAATACAACAAGAATGTGATGAAAATGTGTGCGAAACCAAGAAAGAAAGAAAAAAACACAATGAGAGAAACGCGACAAAAATGTTACGATCCGTTTTGTAGGCCTTAGCTTTCAAATGAGGCTTCACACTGTTGCTCTCCAGTCCACAGCTTTTTGGCAAATGGCCACCACTTTACACTCTTTCAATGTTGCAGACTGTACTTTACAGTGAATTCGAGAGGGGAGGATTATCTGGAATTACTTTGAAAATGGCAGAATTCCTGTTTGTCCCGGAAACATGAGATCAACTTGCAGGATCGGGACGTGGCAGGTCGTGACTGACGCAGCTGAACGAACGGTTCCTTAACCTAATTTTGATCGGAACCATCTGCTTTATACTTTAATGAGGCATCCAGAGACGTGCTATTTCCGATCAGAAAGAATGACGGAGAAACTTGCGGATGCGTAATGTGGGTTCAGTAGCACAGTTTGTCACATGCATCAATTTGAGTTTTATATGTCGCAGGGTGGGTGCCCGCATTACCATTTTAGATGTCCGAACATGACATTTCGATCGTTCAAGCGCATCCATGTGTAGGGTGAAATCCAATGAACAAACTGGCCTCAACGAAGATTGGAAAGTGTGAGGAAATTACAGTGCTTTTAATATTTCAGGATTATTTTCTATTGTTGCTTCTTGTATAGCAACGATCTTCAAACTGTTATATGCAATTTCAAGGTCACCGCCTGATTAAAGATATGTAGGAAGTGTGTGTGATGTTGTGAGTGCAAACCCTTTAAATTGTATTTAGCTTTTCTTTTCCATTGTGTTTTTAGAATGGGATTCCAGCAACAAAAGGGGGGGGGGGGGGACAGTAACACAAATACAATGCTCATACACACACACACACATTCACAAGCGCAGACATATACCAATATTGAACAATCAAAACGAACAACAAAAACAAACAGCAAAGCCACAAACAGCCAAAAAAGGAAATACCAAGTAGATAAATCCATTAATATACATAGATAAAACAGAGAAAGATATACACAAAAATAAATAAATAAAAGTAATAATAATAATAGTCCGCCCCATTCTATCTCGGGCCAACACGGAGACGCTAATGCATGCTTTTATCACCAGTCGTATTGACTACTGTAATGCCCTGCTTTCTGGTCTTCCCAAAAAGAGTATCTCAGGTTTACAACTCTTACAAAATTCAGCAGCTCGTGTCCTGACGAAGACCAGGAGGCGGGACCACATTACACCGGTTTTGGAGTCGCTGCATTGGCTCCCCGTGTGTTTCAGGATTGATTTGAAAGGTTTTTAAATGTCTTAATGGTCTCGGTCCTTCTTATCTTTCAGAACTGCTTTTACCTTATGAACCTTCACGGTCCCTGCGCTCCTCTGGCCGGGGTCTCCTAGTTATTCCTAAAGTCAACAGAAAGACTCACGGCGAGGCGTCTTTCCAATATTATGGCCCTCGCCTCTGGAACGACCTGAGGAGGAGCTCAGGACCACAGAGAACGTTCATGTATTTAAGAGCAGGCTCAAGACCCACCTTTTTAGCTTAGCTTTTAACTCACATCTATTTATTTAGTCCTAATGATATATTTTATGTGTGTGTGTGTGCGCCTGTTTGTCTGTTTGTTATCTGTAATGCACTTTGTGATGCCTTTCGGTGTGAAAAGCACTTTATAAATAAAGTGTGATTTGATTTGATACTAATAATAATAATGATAATAATAAAGAAAATAGACAAAATTAAAAAAAATAGTACTACCTCTTCAAAATATCTGAAAAGACAACAGGCATCCATATGTTATAATCCATATGTTGTAGCTCAGGTTAGATTTAGTAAAGGTCATTAATGATTCTTATTTATTCCCATCTGGGAAGAATCCAGATACCCTCCCCATTTATGAGACTACGTACCAAGAGCAGATCCTCCTTTCAGTTCTTATCTTGTGAAAAGTTGTAAGACCTTCTCAAGGGCTACTCCCAGTCGTAGGTCTCTGGACACAGCGACTCTCCAGTTAATCTCTCTCTTGACTACCAAAGTGGATGTCTGTGTGGAATACTTGCCGAGTGTGCCTGAGAGCCACTTGCACCGCAGGTTATCTCCGTTTTGGAATGAGTACATTTCTGTTAAAAATGTATTCAAGATATTCAACTGGAGCCAAAACGCTTCTCCACATTAGCGCAGATGCTAGAGCGGGTCATCTCATGATCGGTGAGTCAGGGGTTCGACATACTGCCGATGTGTCCTTGGGCGAGACACTTCACCCACCTTGCCTCCAGTGTCTGCGCACATTGGTGTATGAATAATATACTGTAGGTGGAAAAAGCACTGTATAACCATTCCATTCTTAAAACCGTATGAACCTAACCTTTGCATTTGTCGGTATTCTGCTGGATAACTTAAAGACTCAGTGGACATATAATTGCTTTTCGACTGTTTTGAGCCTCACACTTCCTATAAGCGGTCCATTCTGCCCCATGGATGTGGTGCTTTGTAACTCTGATAAAAGCATTATGCACATATTCCCGCTGACTCCGGACGATAACACTGAGATTACTCACACTGTCTGTCACTGCGCATGAACGTCATGTCTCCCTCAAGACCAAATCAGACTTTGAAATCAAACGTTTGCCTTGGCATCTTTATTCTGTTGCATTTAGTATTCAGAAGACATAGCATGTCCAGCGTCCCCTTTTTCAACGTGTACCTCTGTATAATCTATATGGTTCTCGTACTTCTGTCCGTACGGTGCAGCACCTGGGAATCCTCAATGCCGAGGTCACACTCGCTCAGCATGCAGGCTCATTTGAAGCTCGACACCGGGGTCAACATATGCCGGTGGTGTCCCCGAGCACTGTCCCGTTCATGTTTCTCACTCAACACGCCAATCGGCCATACTAACCAGCTGCACACAAAACAGAGCAACTTCTTTAACAATATTTTCAACTTAAGTGTTAGGGTTAAAATTAATTGAGTAAAATAGCGAGAAAGTGCTTCACTAGCCAATTTCGACTTTTGGCTTAAGATATACAAGAACACTAAAAACGGCATGGTAACAATACAGCACAATGTCTTTGCGTAAAGGAGTTTTCCATCTTGACAAAATATCTCATCGTTTGATATGGGTTTCCTAAAATAAGTTTCTTCCAGTACAGATGCCAGCGTAGACTTCACGACATCACACACTTGAACAATGTTAAAGCAGCTTCCACTTTTAACATGCATGGCGCTTTCCATTTAATCCTGCACGCTCTCCCTCAAATAACAATGTCCTTCTTATATGTATGAATCTTCTGAAATAAGATGATTCTTAATGCTTCACTGAACATTATCTCCAATATGTAGTTGTAACAGACAACAATTGCCAGAGTTGGAGAAGATAGTTTTAAAGCTAATTACCTTCATTAAGTAATACATTGCACATATAAAAATGACCTTTATTTACCTACTGTAAGTGCGATAAAAACATGCTCTTAACTACAGAGAGTTTTGATTCGATGCTCACTTGTTTTGTGGATCAGAGGTGAAAAGAGCTACGCCGTTCTAAGAAAATCGCTATCAAAGAGGATGTCTGGGAAAAGCTCTCGGATGTCTTAAGGTTAGGTCGTGTATTTTGAGAATTTATTGCTGAGACTTAAGACTCATAGTTTAAAAGCATCTTTGGATTTAATTGACATAGCAGACTCTTAAAACCGAGCGATATCACCAATTCAGATAAAGAAAGCGCGGCGTTTGCAGCACATAGTTTTGCACCGTCCTTTCCATTTACAGTACACGCAGTACATGTACCTGATCCATTAAACAGGTCCATAGGTAATGGGGTCATTCCACATTGAGCTCTTATTTAGCAGAGGCATTTTAAAACGTACAATGTCATTTTTGGAGTTATAATGTTCTTGCTCTTGATGAACATAATACTCTCAGTGTGATAAACGTAGATTATGAAAATGGCTTGGAAAAATAAGCAAAGAGATCTGCCAATGCCTGTGCAGTTTGGAGTGGGTATCTTTTGTAGCTATTAGGTTAATAAGGTTTTAAAGTGGGCTTGTCAGGCCAAACTCATGGCTTTTGCAAACTTTAATTCTCCATTGAATACCCTAAATAAATGACATTTTCAGGATATGTTCTTTTACGCAAACCAAACCTTCAGACGTTGTTGAGTGTAAACCATAGGATTCAATGTGGTAGAATTGTACAGTTATGGTCTGCCACATATTGTAGCTACAACATTTCCAGTATGCCATAATTCTGACCTGTTTTTTATTTTTCAAACCAAGAACATGTGATCTTGACGTTGCACCATCGCTAGTGCTTCAGAGTTAGTCTTAATTTGTCTGGTAAAGATAGGGCTCCTACGGTGAGTGTACCGTATTTTCTGGACTACAAGTCGCTCCGGAGTATAAGACGCACCAGCCAAAATATGCGTAATGAAGAAAAAAACAACAGGCCGAATAGGCGTACGGTATGCTAACGTAACACTTTGATGGTTAGCTACATGAAGCATAAACAACGAACTAAATAGGTGTCTGGTATGTTAACGTCACATAAACAGTTCAGATATAGCATAAAGAACTCTCGATCTCACTCCAAACCAATCGCCTCGGCAACTACCTGGGCACGGAGGCGTAACTGCACTGTTGACAAGCCTCTCCCGGCAGCACGTTTTTCAAGCTCTCATTTGCAAACTCGTTCCTCTAGCTGTGGCCATCGAGCTTTTAGCCCGTGATTAGATTTATTATTTATTTTTCCGTCATTGCAGTAAGAGTAATCTCAGCTTTCTCACTCACTCCAAACTGCTGCTTGATTAGCCTACAGTGCCCTCTAGCGGCATGTTAAAGTATATATTTGAATAAAAAAAAAATAATACAAAATCACTTATTAGCCGCTCAGGAGTATAAGACCAAACTATGAAAAAAAGTGCGGCTTATAGTCCGGAAAATACGGTACATCATATTCTTCAATCGTGGAGGACAAAGCTTCTGAAAGAAAGACCCCCCTCCTCCTTCCCCCATCTGACCCTCCATACACACCACCAGGCCGGTCATTATCACCTAACAAAAGGATGCCAAATAAAATACTTTTCATAATGTCACACATATTAATAAAGTAGAGGTTTGAATTTGAGATGGTCAGTCAGGAGTTTATTAATTTATTTGGCCTTTAGCAAGTCCCTCTGAAATGTCAGAATCTCCTTTTAAAGGAATAGGCCACTATTTTTACATACTGAGTTATGTTCTTACCGTAGCTTAGACGAGTTGATATGTACTTGTCTGGTCTAAATAGCTCCAAACTGGGGTGAAGTTAGAAGCTACCAAGCTTCCCTATTTAAATATGTGAGCCTTTACATGATCCAAGACTAGTTACACAAAATTAAACATGTCGATTTTCTAAGTGGATAAAAAGGGGCACTATATTGTGAGGCGTAATAACACATTAGTGCACTTCAACGATATTACTGCGCGGACATTGACGTACTCCAGGTGTTATTACGCCTCACAATATAGTGCCCCTTTTTATCCACTTAGAAAATCGACATGTTTAATTTTGTGTAACTATACTTGGATCGTGTAAAGGCTCACATATTCAAATAGGGAAAACGTGGAACAGCTCGGTAGCTTCTAACTTCACCCCAGTTTGGAGCTATACCTTTGCTGGGAGATGCTAAATGCTAACAACATTTGAGTGACTGAGCGCACGCACAAAGACCAGACACGTACGCATCAACTCGTCTAAGCTCAGGTAAGAACATATCTCAGTGTGTATAAACGGTGGCCTGTTCCTTTAATGAATGGCCCAATAGCTGGCCATAGTGTTTTACATGCAAGCACCATGGCCGCATTTTAAGACTTGAACCCAGATTTATTTGATTTAAGATGAGGTAGAGCATAATAGTCATTCAAGGTCCACATATAAATATGCCACGATGGTCAATTTAGTCTGTAGTTCCATGGCAGGTCAATTTTATAGGCAGGGAAAGCTACACAACAACAACAACAACAACAAAAAGCCACAGACAATATACCTTAGAAATAATTACTAACTCAAATGATGGGTCTCTCGTGAATGTCCACAACATGGTGTTTCACTTATATTGTTTGGCCAACATCCATTTCATCAAAAAAAGGCTGCAATATTATAGAGGTACGGCACAAAATACAGCCCAATTATAGAGCGCAATTATCTGCCGGCTCCAGAGGAAAATACAGGTTAACACTCGTGCGCGGTCTCAATGCAGCTTTGAGATCAGAGAAAATATAGTTATATGAATATAGTCTGGCGGGGAAAGTTGGTAAATGGCTAATTCTGTAAATATTGCACCCACTAATTATCACGATGCTTTGCGAGAAACTTGAGGGGAGTGTTTGCAGCTTTATATAACATCATTTTTGTTTCATCCTTCAGACAAGGCGCACAATGAGACAGCCAATTCTTTCACTGACAGGGTTTTTGTGTTATTTCGACAAAATCCTATAAAAAATATAATAGCGAAGTGAAAACGTCTGACAGATAACAAAAAAACAAAAACAAACAAACACTTTCTATCTAGCCAGGTTTAAGGTCAGACTAAACCCATTATTTTTATTCTTCAGCAATCCAACTGTATTGGTGAGTGTCTGCATTTAAGCTCCCACCTCGCGCTATTTGCAGGGGAAACCAAATCCCTAATTTCCCCCGGAAATAGTGTTTGCTTTTAAAAACATCTACAACTGGCCATTTAAGCTATTCAAATACTCTTTTTATTATCACTGGGCCATTTGATCATCCCTATGTGATGCTTTAAGTAAACGACTTGTGCAAATGTAGAGGATATAGAGGAGGGCTTCCCTAACTGCCTGGCTGAATGATGGCTCTGCAGGAGTTTGGAGCATGCGGCAGGTCTTAGTTGAATGGGTACAGGTTCCTTCAGCTGATTGATGGGATTCACGCTGTAAGTATGTTTTTTATAGACTACAGCTTATATAAGGGTCCATCTTTTATATTGAAGTATCTGGAGGTGAGCTACTTTTACTGTGAACGAACACGCTCCAGTGTCTATAGAGATAAGTCTAAACGTTTTGCTTTTTATTTGTCGTATTCATCGGTCTCTGAAAGTGCATGGCTGGGTCGGCTGTTTAATAACTTCTATTAGTCGTAATCCTTTGACAAACCCCCCCCCCCACCCTGTACTTTGGGTGTCTTGAAATACAATGAGAATAAGAACGATAAGAGCATCTGTTTTATATTGCGCTTCTTTGGACACTCAAGCATGGTTTCCACTGCAGTATTCTTTCACTACACGGTGACGGATTAATGTAGTGTACGTAAAAGTTTACAGTTTATTGAAGTAAAACAAATAATAACAAAAGAAGGCTCTAATAAGAATAACTTAGAAAGAAGTAAATGTCTAACTATAAATCAAAGCTACAAAGCTAATATCTCCATATTACAACAAGAGGCGAGCTGCACTGCGGAGCGTCAGGTGAACTTCTATTGGCGGTAGGTCTGGTAGGTGGAAACAGGTGATTGGGTGAGTCAGCGAGTCCATGGATAGAGAACCATTCAGAACCAGACAGGGAAGAAAATCCACCTATCAGGGCCGAGAACGCCAGCAGCAGCATTTACCTGCAGAACAGGGCACCATAACATACACATGAGAAGAAGGCGGGCCCTTGCCAAGCGCCATAACGGTAAGCCACTGCTACCAGTAGAAAGAATGTCACGAGAAGCTACATACCACATTAACAAAGGCAAAGGGGGGTTAAGTTGGTGTCTTGCCCAGGGACACAACAACGGTCCTGCTGAAGTCAGGATTCAAATCACCAACAAATATCCCCGTGTTCCAACTGTGTCAGCATGGATACTTTTTGGGCAATGTGTTATATTTCTTCACCCTCATGTTTTACATCCTAGATCATCTTTCTTAAATACGTTTTAAAAAGAACACATTACTTCTGCAAATTCCCACTTTAAATCCCCATAGATTTATTTTAAATACCTTTTCTGTTCTTTAATTGGCTATTAGCGCAGACTGAAGGGCAAAAGACTTTCCAATGTTCCATTAGTCATGATTACCAAAACGGTCAACATTTGGAGCAGGAAAGGAGATCAATGGACACAATTAAAGTGCTTTCATTAATATGCAGCACATTTATCTGCACTCGCTGGCACCGGGGCTTTATCTCACTGCCCAACAAACTGCATTAGTCCTGAGTCCACCGGTGGGACCAGCATCTACCGGCCAACCAACACTTGGATCACTGATGAACCTGCTGATCCCAGCAGTGCAGCTTTTGAGGATAGCATTATCGATTCGCGTCGGGCGTGTGGCAAGTGTGTGAAGAGATACTAAAATAAATATTGTAGTCGAGGAAAAAAAATATATAATTATAATTCTGGAGCTATAACTAGGCTTTACTCTTCACTGCAGATAAGAAAAAGGTCTATAGGTTATGGTACAGGAATAGTTATAGGCATGTGCACACTGTCATTGTGTCCTTGGGCGAGACTTCACCCACTTTGCCTATAGCTATGAATATAGTGTGTGTGTGTGTGTGTGTGTGTGTGTGTCAGTGAACAGTTGGCAGTGGCTTCTCTCGGGACAGCTGTAGCTTACCACCATCGGAATGGATGTTGCAATGTAAAGCGTCTTTGAGTGTCCAGGAAAGTGCTATATGACACCAATGCATTATTAGGCCCGAGCGGACCTGGCAGGTCTCGGGCCTCTTGTAATTGTACAAGCAGTGCGCGGAGCGCACTAAGAAAAGACGTGCGCGTAGCGCACGTCCCACGGGAAAAGAGCGCGGAGCGCTCAAGAAACAGAGCGCGGAGCGCTCCCCATGTAAAAGACAGTACTCAGGGGGCTCCCGGCACCAACACCTGTCCGATGATATAGGCGTGTGCCGCGAAAGCGGCACATTTGTTGCTGCTCATAAAAAAAAAAGGTGAAAACCACAGTGAAGGCGCAACATGGACAAGAAAGTGGTCGATGACGAGCGAAGCTCGTCATCGACCATGGCCACTCAACAAAGCCCAAAACACTGATACAGTGACTCGGGGCATCGAGCCCTATCCGGTGATATAAGGTTGGCCGCCGGAGGCGGCGCTATATTGTTATTGTATGAGTTTTTCTTTTTCTTCTCCCCCCAAAACGCCAGTTTCGGCACTTTCCCACCGACGAAAAGTCCTGAATTTTTGCACAAAATTCAATTAGGTGAAAAAAAAAAACTTCACATCTCCAAAAATTAAAAATTAAAAAAAACGGCGCGTCAGCGCCCCCTGGAAAATCAAGTTTACATTGCGCCCTATGACAAGACCCGAAAAACCCGAAAAACGTACTTCGTCGTAGACGAAAAAAATTGGGCACAGTTATTGGTCACGTGAAGCCAAACAAAAAAACACATTACGCGGTTGCTAGGCAACCAACAGTATGGCGGCCATATTGGCCCGAAGAGGGACTTGGCGCCGAAGGCGCCATTTCATGCCCACGCATTTGAGCGAACTCGTCCTAGGGCTTTTAACGCAGCGACTCCCCGTTCGCTCCAGATCATCTCCACATGTGGGACATCAAAAGTTATTAAAAACTTTTTAATAGGATTTTTGGTTTTGCCGTGGCAACGCCATGAATTTGGCGTCCGTTTTCGCCGCTCGCCGCCGCGTTCAAACAGTCATAACTCGCACATACTTTGGCCGATTTGCGCGTAATTTTAATCGTTGGTCGAGTCGTCGATCCCGGATGTTTTGATATAGGAAATTTGAAAATTGCCGCAATAGCGCCCCCTGCAGAGCACAAAATAAAAATGAATGGAGCCAAAAATTAAACTTTGTCGTAGATTCATGAAATTTGGTACAGACATCCGTCACGTGATCCCGAACAAAAAATATATTGATGCCCCGCCCCTTTTCCCACCGTGTTGCCATGGCAACGACCCAATGTCAACTTTGCCGCAGCCACACCAAAATTGGTACACGCGTGCGTCATGACTGTCCGAACAAAAAAGTACATTACATGGTTGCTAGGTGACCAACAGGAGGTCGGCCATTTTGGGACAATCGGCGCCGAAGGCGCCATTTCTTTTGCCAGCTCTTTTATAAACTCCACCGAGGGTGGCAGCGACATTATAAGCAGGTAGGGCGCGGCAGCGCCCCCCGGTTATTGTACATTACACGGTTGCTAGGCGACCAACAGGAGGTCGGCCATTTTGGGAAAAATAAGCGCCGAAGGCGCCATTTCTTTTGCCAGCTCTTTTATAAACTCCACCGAGGGTGGCAGCCATATTATAAGCAGGTAGGGCGCGGCAGCGCCTCCCGGTTATTGCGGCGGCGTGCGGGAACCGGCGTCAACCGGCCACCGCGGCCCGCGAGGGCCTCCCAATGCCGCTTGCGGCTTTAATTATTATTATTATTATTATTACTATTATTATTGAATTTAAGGGATATACCGTACTCAAAGACCAAGTCAGATTAAGTCAGGACTGATCCGGGTCTAATATAGGTTTCAAAAAGTACCACAGTTTTTCCTCCCGTTTCAAGTATTCGATCTCCGAATATGCTCTAAGCTTCAGTCGCCTGTTGCACTTCTCACAATTTTCTTCCATCTAACCTCTGAATGAAGCCACGGCCGAGGTCGGCCTGGAGGCATTAGAGAACAATGTAAACAGTGAAGTGGCGGCTTCTCGTGTGAACAGGACAAGGAGAGGCAGGAAGGTCGCGGGGTTAAATGCCCGCTCTCACTCGTCTCTACACAACAGGCGACTCAGCAGCTGCTCATCACAGACAACACACCCGCAGTTTGTAGCACAGAGGGGAGTGTGGCAGGGGTCAGACACACACAGACACCGGTACAAATAAGGACCGCTGATGACCTTTGACCTTTGGACAGGGAGCAAATTATTCCCATGTGACAGGATGTGTTCAAGAGTGCTATGTATAATTGTATGTCAGGAAATGAAACATAACTAATGGCTTATAAGGGATCTTGGCACGGCACCTGACAAAGCCAATATGATGGTGAATTGTGTAATGTGCAGTAGTTTTGGAGACGTTCGAACCTTTGGCACAGACACTTGACTCACCGCTTGTGCTGTGATTCATTTGTCTGTACGAAACATGGCAGCTTACCCGAGTAGAAGTAAGAAAAAAGAACTTGCACGTATAGGATCGAGAGTCAGCACCTCCGCCTGCCAAATCAACAGGCGAACCGCTTAACTCTGCTTATTAAAAGTGAGGCATTTTATTCCCAATGATACGGGATTTGAGTGAAACGTAACAAATTAGCTTCTGTGATTGGATTGATAACGCGCTGATCTGAGTAAATGATTTGCTGTGAGCTGGGTCCCAGATGCTCCTGTTTTTTTTTTTTTTTTTTCAGAGAAAGTCGGAGTAGCTGCGTAACGACGCCGCTGATGTGACGGGACAAAAATCAATCTCAGCAGGTTCAATTTTAACACCGTTGATATTTCTCAAAGTTGTCAGTATTAGTTGATTCGAGGTTTAAGAATACTTTAAATGTATTTTGGTCAGGTGGACCCTCATAGGGCTTTGAGATTACTGAAGTACCAGGTCCATAGTATACTGTATGTAATGTATTTTTCTCTCATTTACTTTTTTGTAGTAATGTTTCTCAACATTAAAACCTGCATTTGGAAAGCTACATTATACAATCTGGACACGTGTAGTCTTAATCCTACAAATGTAGCGAGATTTTAGGTGCTAAGAGCTGTCCTGCAAATACCAACATCAACTTGAGTGCTTTATAGACAATTTTGTAGAATTCAACTCTACAATCAGGAGACATTTTAGCCTTGTGTTGAGTCGACTTAACTACATTTTACAGTTTATGGCTGGTAAAAATGGAAAGATTAACAGAAAAATAAATATAATATAGATCAAACTTACAACCCTTCATTATAATTAGGTATACGTGCCGATTTTCAGAAGCTCAAGGTATAAAAGGTATGACATCTACAAACGAATTGCGATTCTTGGAAAATCTCTGATAATCCCCAGTGATTGTGTTGTCTAAAATATAAGATATATAAGTATAAACATATAAGAAATGCTGGATCAGTCAGTGTGAAAGTGTGATATTTTTTATTGTAGTACGTGTTTACGCCAAGCCCCGTTGCCCATAGCCCTGCTGTAATAGGATTACAGCGACCTGCCTTACTTTTTCTTTCATTTTAATGTCGCACATAAGGAGAACAAACAAGCTCTCTATGGTTTAATCCCACTTGAAAAAGCTTTGGCCGTGCCTGTCGGGGGCTGAGAGCCACGCTCAAACCGCAGGGCTCTGAGCATGTTCAAACGGTTGTGTTGTACTGGACGGGGTTGAGATTATTGCACCAATAGATTATCAGTTTGAAGATAAAATGAAAAGCTAACTGGATTTGCCATTTACTGGAGCGGAGTGCCTGTGTTTTCAAAATGAGTGGATCTTGTCATTCAGCTTGAATTGTCTTATTTATTTAATAATTTTTTACATTTATACAGAAATATTTGCTCATACAAAGAAATCTCCTGGATATGAATAGAATGGAATTAGAACATTCAAAGTGTTTGAGAGGGTTTGGTGAAAAGGCTCTCATCTTCATGACTGATCATTGCAAAGATTTGCCTTCAAACGTTTATTGGAAACCGGTAAGATATGTCATGCAAATGGCCTCGATCTAGTTTTAGTTTCTAATTTCTCTCACATCTTTGCTCACATCTACAATTTAGTTAGGGCAGCAGGGTGGGGGCTTGCTGATGGGGGGTTGCTGCCCCTTACCAGTGGGCCACACTACACCCTGGCTTTTTAGCGCACCTCAATGAATAGGGCAGACAATCATAATCCACTGACAATAAATCATAACCAATATTAATGATTCATGCAGTGGAAATGGGAAGGACAGCAAGGTGAAGCATGATACTTTGGAAAATGCAATTACCATCGTCATAAAGGTGATGGTGATAATGGTATGTATGTATGTGTATGCATCTATATTATAAAAAAACAATGAGAAATATATACTTCAATGAAGTAAATCACTAGAATGGTGACCTGTTGTTATAAGTAATGATCGAACTTGGTATTTTGTAAATGGGTAAAAAAAATAAATAAAAAAAAGTCTTGTAACTTATTATTATCTGAAATATCTTTGTTATTATTACCCCTATTGGGGACCGCCTGCAGCTGGAAAATAAATGCAGTTGAATAGGGGGTAGGCACTTATAAGCTTTCTTGCTTCGGCCTACTCCTTTTGAGGTAGTTTTTTTTTTTTTTTTCAATCTTTATTTTCAGAACAATAATTTTAAGAAATATGAGTACACATATTTGAGCAGAGGGGGTTTAGTTGTAGAGCACAGTTTATACACAAGGCAATTTAAAGTGCTTCACAGTTGCATAAAATAACAATATAATCATTAATTAATTACATTATATGGGAAGAGTGCTGATAAAATGTTTTCAGTGTCATATGTGCGGCTAAAAGTAATGGTTTTCAGCCTGGATTTGAACATTGTCAGATTGATGCCTTTCTCACATCTTCATGAAGACTGTTTCAGATTTTAGCAGCGTAAAACTGAAACGTAGCCTCTCTGTACTTACTCTTGACACTGGGAACCACCAGGAGATTCCCCCTCCCCCCTCTGAAGTTCCCATGGCCAGAGATGGTTCATACGGCTTTAAAATGTTACAGATGTACTTCAGTGCTTTGGTTTTACATTTTATTCTCTGAGCGACAGGAAGCCAGTGCAGAGACCGGAGCACTGGACTAATATGGTCATATTTCCTGGTTCTTGTCAGGACTCGAGCAGCAGGGTTCTGGGTGTACTGCTGCAGCAGAGTAGTGTAACTTGCTGGAAGCATGGATTGCCCTCTAAATCCGGCTTTGACACTACACCTCTGATCTTGGCGATGTTTTTTAGAGGATAAAAGCTGCTGATGGTATTGCTTTGATGTGGTTGTTTAAGTTCAGGTCTGAGTCCATTATCACTCAGATAAAGTTGCATCCACAAACAGAGTGAATTAAAAGGCCCATGTTCACCTGCCGTCAGGGACACATAGACCTGAGCCATCTGCATAGTTGTGCTAAAACACATTACTGCTGTTTATTAACTGGATGGAAGCATGTACAAGTTGAATAAGAGGGATCCCAGGATTGTAATAAAATACTTATTGTTAAATGAAAGTGGAGCCTTAGTTCTTTGTTTTGGTGCTCAGCATGGGGTTATCAGTGTAGTAAAATGTTCTGTTAGACAGCGAAGATTGTTCAAAATTAGCAGAAATCCTGGCAGTCGTGGGGAGGCTTCTGAGGAAAGGGCCGGCAGGTGAAGAGTAAATCCTTTTTTTGTGTGTTTTTTGAAGCCGCAAAGCAGCACTTATTGTAAATGAATGGAATTACATTTTGTTCTTTGAATACTTGGTGTTTTCTGCAGCAAATACTTCAGTATTGCCTTTCACTTCAGTAGCAATTTGACTGAGCAACTTTCACTTTTACTGGGGTAACATTTGGCTAGTAGTATTTGCTCAAGAACTTTGAGATCGAATCACCATGTAAAAAACACAAGCAGATCTACAAATCAGGAGCGTGGCTCAGCTGTTAGTATACTGTATGGTTTTTAAGGCTGTACATAGGAAGCTGTTCTGACCGACACGGGTTTGAGTCTGACTATTTGCTGAATATCTCTCCCCGCTCTTCACCCCGCTTTCCTCCTGTGCGGCCCTATCTGATAAAATGCTGCGATTTGGACATTGCGCAAACTAAGTAGCATTGAGATAACAATAATTTGCCGATATATTGTGCAGCTCGAAATGACAATCACCTATTTTGCCCTTTTATGTTCCTCGCAGATGAACTAACTGTTTGTACAAATGTAACAACCCTGCAGTTCTGTATCTCCTCCTCTCCCAGTTGTAAGGCTGTTTTCCCACACGCCTGAGCTGTCCTTATCTGCGCTTGCACACACTTTAGTGCACCTCGGAGCTGTGCAGCAGTGATGCGCTCCAGTCTGTGTTTTACAGCTGCACGAGTGTATAATTAAACATGTTGTGGAAGGGGCGAGTGTGCACCCAGATGAGAGATACCATGGTGTTGCATAATACCCATCATTATCGCCCAACACATTTCTATACAGTGCATGGTTTAAAAAAAAAACAGCTGTTTTGGGGGTCGGGTGAGTCCAGTAATCTGACTAAATTATGTGCATCTATTGAAACGACCACCAAACCTGAGAGAGAAGGATTTGAGTTTGAAGTTTTAGAGCTGGGCGAATAACAGCCACAGTCAAATGTGTTGCTGAAATTGAGCTTTACCCTTTTACAATTAGGGACGGGACGATAAAAAATATCATTAATTGCGGTAAATAAATAAATTAATCGATCGCCACATTTTTTGATTATCAAGATTATTGTGCTAGAAGATAATCGCTAAATCCATCAGACAACCAGTGCCGGGAGTGGGCACGTCTCCATGGAGATGTGACTAAAGTCAGTAGTATTTAAGAGTTAGTTCCTCATCCAGATCCATTCTTTGATTAACCACTGCAGAAAAAGCCGAGCTGCTCATTAGCTGCATGTTTTGTATTGATGACGACAGTATAGTCCAAAATGTTACACTGTGTGCTTTTAAATACTTACTTTATGTCCCACTCAATATGACATTTACAGCAGACAATGAAGAGGAATATTTAAGAATTGCCCAATCCCCATCATTTCTGCAGTTTCAGTGATTTGTTAAACCATAGGCAAATAGCAATTATAATGGCCGAGATAATCGTGACCCCACATTTCATTGTCGTCCCATCCCATAAAAATTCCTCTAAAACAAATAGTACCTGGAGGTAAGTGTTCTATCATTCAAGTGATGATGCCTCTTTAGGCTGTCGTTACAAGAGTTCAGAAACTGTAATGGGGTGTCCTGGAGGTACCTCTCATACAACCCTCACCCTTAATGATTACTAAAGTACTCAAATTGCCTTCACTGCACAGCTAATGCTGATGCCAGGTAATAAGCCTCCATGCTCAATGTGGCAGGGTCTCTCTGCCCTGGGCTGGCTGCACTGACGGCAGCATTTTTTTGGGGGGGCCAGGACAATTGGCGCACTGAAATAAATGAATTGAAGCAAGGAATTTCCCTGCTCCCCAGCTGTTCCTATGAAATAACGGGGCAGGTGATGCTGCTGTGGTGACATGGCGGAGCAGACCACGAAGTAAAACTGGAGATAATATCGCGCGCACCTCCTCCTGTGCGTGCTACGACTGCATGTGTCTCTCCACGTGGTTCATGACATGCACGCTGCTCTGACAGTGCTGCTGAGACAGAGGAAGAATACGCCACATGAACCGCTGAAATCCGCTACAATTACAGCGACATGAATGAAAAGTTTCACTTAACAGCAGCTCTCTGCAGCGGATGGACATTTCTGTAAACTGCACAGCGGCAGGGCCTGGTCACGGTTAATTTAAAGGGGATTAAGGACCATGCACTGCAAGGGAAGGCTGCACAAGTACATTTTGATGAGGCGACTTCATATCAGGCATTTCACTATTTATTAGATAGATAGATAGATAGATAGATAGATAGATAAATACTTTATTGATCCCGAAGGAAATTATTCATCAGTCCCTTGCTCACATTCACACAAGCAGAGCAGGATCTACACATTTAAAAGAAGTTAAAAATAATAAAATTATAAAATTAAAATAACACATTTAAAAGAGAGAGCAATAAATACAAGATAAGTTAAGTTAAGGCACTGCTAGATAATGCTCAAGACATTTCCCTCTCTCCTCCTCTGCTCCTCCCTGACGTGGCTCTGTTATAGAGCCTGATAGCATTAGGGACAAAAGAGTTCTTCAGTCTGTCCTTGGAGCATCTCAGAGAGCGGAGTCTGGAGCTCACGGCGCTTCTCTGGTGGGAGAAGACCGAGTTAAGGGGGTGGCTCTGATTGAGCAGGATTGACCTGATCTTAGAGAGCGTCCTCTGCTCCACCACCCTCTCCACTGAGTCCAGGCCCAGACCAACCACTGAACCCGCCTTCCTAATGAGCCGGTCCAGTCTCTGAGTGTCCCTTTTTCTTGCGCTGCCCCCCCAACATACAACGGCATAAAAAAGAACACTGGACACAATAGACTGGTAGAACATGTACAACAACTTAGAACAGACCCTGAATGAGGCCAGCCGTCTAAGAAAGTACATTCTACACTGCCCCTTCTTGTAAACAGCGTCCATGTTTGCCGCCCAGCTCAGCTTGTTGTCCAACTGCAGCCCCAGGTACTTATAGGTGGAAACCACTTCCACCTCCGAACCCTCGATGTTGATGGGCTGCAGAGAGGATGGCGCCCGGCGGAAATTATATAAATTAAAACATCTCAAATCCCTTAGAATAAACCGAAACCACCAATTTAGGTGAAGACTACGGTGTTTCAAAATGTATTTAAGAATCCTGAATAACGCAATGGGCTACATGCACGCAAGCGTCATGTGACTTCCGAGTGGATTCTAAGTAGTCGTTTGCGTATCCTGTCTCCGTTATTTCCCTATGAGGTCTTGTCTAAAAAAATAAATAGCTGAAGATTACATGGCAGACAGTGACTTACTCGTGGAGTCACAGCATCATGTTAAAAACATCGCGTCAAGGGCAAAAAATTCACTAGCGGAAAGTTCCGTGCTCATCACAGCAAGTGTTTTTGTCTTGAAGCTAACGGCTAACGGCTAACACAAATTAAAAATTAAAATAGCTACACGATTTTAAACGAGCCTGCTCAAAATATAATCTGCCTGTCTTTAGTATAAATAATTTTTAGACGTTTAATTTTTGTGGTGGTGTTTTTTGATACTAGCCGTTAGCGCTGAGATAAAAAGTCCTACCTCAAAAAACACAGACGTTTCCTGCAGTCAAGAATGTAATGTTTTTAACACGTAGCGAGTCACTTCGGATCAGTATCTCACTGTCAGTGATGTTTCCTTGAACTAATTGAATTTTTTTTTTGACAAGACCTCATAGGGAAATAACGGAGACAGGATACGGAAGCACCGACTTAGGATCCACTTGGAAGTCGCGTGTCATTTGCGTGCATAGAGCCTATATGGGAAATATATAGGAATTTTCACCGAACGTGCCAAAATCAGCTAAGGTAAACGTACATTTATACGTTAAATTTGAAAGTAGACTTTGATGTTGATCTGGGCTGTATAGTGGGTAGATAGGGAAATGCATGTGACACCCACAAATAATTTCAGATTCACGCTGTCTTCCTTCTTTCATCTTTGCTTTGCTGTTGCAGAACTTCTGTAGTGATTTATTATTAAATTTAAACCAGGGAAGATCAAAGTGTCTCATTAAAAAGCGCAGAATGCCACATGATTCCAAATGTCAGACCGCCCTCGACTTGTGTAATGTTCCTTCTCCTTCAATATTCACCGTTAAGGGGAATATGAATGCGTGTTGGTTTGTAGTTCAGCGGTGACTTTCCCGGTCACCTCTCACAGATCTCCTTCAGTCTTGATCATTTTGTCCTTTCTGATCTGATCTTGACAGTCCTTGTGATGTTCCGGCTGACCCCTGACCTCACTGAGATAAGCAACTGTCTGCCTCTCTGCTACCGTGCAGGTCAAGATTTTTTCCGGTATAGCTCTTTCAACAATCTAATAAAAGGGGGGTATGATAGGGCCATCTTCAACAATGACCATGAACCATGAACCAAAGCTTAAATAGAGCTTCAGTTACAGTAAAAATAAATAAAATAAAATAAAAGTGAAAATGATGTAGCTAAATACATTTTACGTATACAAATAAAATAAACACTGGAACCTCATTATCCAACACTCTCAGACTTGTCCAAGTGGAAAGTATTCTCATTGCCCAGAGAGTCCACAACATTTTGTATGCAATTATTATGTAATTGGTTTATTGTACCTATATTGTGTGGTTTCAAGTCTTCGTCATTGTAGTGTTGTAAAAGTAAAGATGTCAGTGACATTTAGGAAGCCCACATGTCATGCACTGTCCCCGGAATTACAGTTTTTAGGGCAGTTTCCAGGCTGCAGTGGACTGTAATAAAAATGGTGTGAGGAGACGCGGTGGACCGGCACGGGACAAGATTAGAAATGGTGTGGTGGGCTTTAAGAGGAGCTGTGCATAAGCAAAAACTCCAACATTTGCTATTTGACAAAACCCAAGTTATGATGACTTAACAGAAACACCCAGAATACAGCACTATGAGGGCAGTGGTGCTGCAGTCTACAGTACTTGAAAAACTGGACATTTGTGAAAATGAAACGATCAGCTGCTACTATTATTTGAAAGAGGCCATGTTTACTGGCTGGAGCAGAGCAACCCCTTTAACCATCGTAGACCCACTCCACCCAGTCGTTGTTGATAATATAGCATAGTTGAAAACTTTGTTCTCACATCTTCAATTATTGAATATATAATAAAAAAAATAAAAAAAATAAAAACATTATTACTCCCCCTAGTAGGGCTGCGCGGTTATAGAAAAAAATAATAATAACAATTATTTTAGTAATAATTGAAACCACGATTATTCAAATTATTATTTGTTGCCTGAAAAAAAAAATCTAAATTTTTTTTTTTAATAAAAAATAACTGCTAAATATTTTCTTTGGACAGTTACAATGTCCAAGTTATTTAAAATATACCACCATTTCTAAACTAATCCTCTATTACAGAGGTCACTAAACGGTGGACCTCAGTCCGGATCCAGACCCATGCGCCAGCCCCTCTGGACCCAAACATTGGACCCAACCCTGAATTAGAGTGCTGCAACCCGACCGAAGTCCGACGGGTTCGGACGGGCTTAGACAAATATTTAGAACTTATTTTCAGGCTCTGGTCGGACTCGGACACATCAGCGCATTAAAACAACTGAAACTGGTGGGAAAATAAGAATAATAAACTGAGCCCACGATGTTGGCCGCCCCACACATGGCTGGAGGCATTAGCGCACCACCGCTTTTACGCACCAAGCTCAGCAAAACCCTGAGCTCAGGCCCTGCACCGGGGAAGTGACCAGCTTCTGTCTGACTTAAGGGGCTCTGTGGAGCTCGCTGAACTCAGACACGAAGTGAACGTGACAGTCCAGTAGAAGAAGATCTTTATTCATAAAGCGCCTTTCACAGACATGGTCACAAAGCACTTTACATGAGACAAATGTACGTTCACTCCATACTCAGTGGTGGTAAGCTACGCTTGTAGCTTCAGTTTCCCCTGGGGGAGACTGACAGAAGCGCTGCAACTGCACACATCTGCGCCAACGGTCCCTCTGACCACCACTATTCATTCAGTTACACACATCATTCATCCTGGCCTATTGTACATGTTTTTAGTGGTAGGGGAAACCGGTGTACACGGAGGAAACCTACACAGACAGAGGGAGAACATGCAAACTCCACACAGAAAGGCCCTGTTGAGGTGGGAATCTAACCCTGGACCTTCTAGCTGTGAAGCGAGAGCGCTAACCTCTGTGCTACCGGGCCGCCCAGTACTGTCTGAAATGGTTAACTCTGTGGCGGTGCAGAACGCCATGCCAACATTACGGCTGCGTAACCTCACTTCAAAGGCTTTTCTCAAACCGTGCAGCCCTTTACACACACGATATATCCATTGATCAAAACACGTAAGTCCGTGTTGTAGGAGAGATGGGAAACGTGGCTCTTTTTAGCAGGTTAATGGGTTCTTTGAAGCGCACGCGTCACAGAAATGTGGTGAAACTGTTTCAAAGCGCCTCTAAAGTGCACGGACTGAGTGAAGTTTAGACAAGTATTGACTACATGTGAAGAAAAATATCTCCGGGGTCCGCCAGTTCTGCTTTAGTCCCGCTTTAGTCCTGGTTTATTTGTTTCGTTTGGCATCATCTCATCTTATGATGAGTATCGGCTCATTTTATCTCTCATTTCGTCCATAAAAAGATCTGTGCGTCCTGAGCGTAGTTTCTGTCACTGTGTCATTAAAAAGTGCGGAAAGAAAAACCAACACCGTCACAGTCTGATGCCGCTCCATTTTGTAAACAAAAGACGGAACAGGAAGTGGAGTTTAATCGACCAATCAGAGAAGCGTGTTTCTTGTTCACTCTTTTTCCTGTAGAAGGTTTTGATACAGCGCCCCCACAGGCTGCAGAAAAAAACAGCCCGATCCGCACTCTACCCTGAACCCCCTCAGACGAGCGGCTGTGTGTACTCTCTCTCTCCCTCCCTGACTGCAGAGCGGTAAACTACAGCCCAGATGAACAGAAAGAGAAAGTCCCACATCTCAGCTCCATGATACTTTTAACATTTTTAGAAACGGTTTCGGAATGACTGAAATATTGCTCGGTAAAAAAAAAAAGCGGAGGACGCCCTAATTAATTATGCACGTGCAATCGTAATGCGCAAATAGTGCGGCTGTTTCCCCATCGGCAGTGAGCAGGACTGAACCAGAACTAAACCTGGACTAAGCAGGGCTCAGTGTGTTGAACTGAGCAAAGAGGAGAAACGCATCACTGTCATATATTATGTGCAGATTGTGTATAATGGAGGTTATGCATTTCTGATATTCAGAATTCAATTAATTGCATTATTTTCAAATCACAGTAATAGATTTAATAAAGGCTTTAAAATCCCCATATAACCGTGAATTAACCCCATATTTTTTTTTTTTTTTATTCGGACTGTGGTGAAATGTAATTTGTGACCCCTGCTCTATGAGATGCATCCCTGGCTCACCTGCCCCCTGCTGGCCAGCCCTCACACCTGCCCAAGCAAACCAAGCTGAAGCCTGATGGCATCATCACACAGCGCTGTTTGTTTATGTCGCGCCAAAGCATGTGCCAGTAGCACGTGAAATGCAAAGAGAACAGAAACAATTGTCCCAGCAGCATGAAAGGAAAGGCACATTTATTTATACAGCCCATTTCGCCTCACAGCAACAGCAAAAACACATAAACTAAATAAAAACACAGTAAAACAATTCAATAGATACAACTCATAAAAATATATAAAAATACAAATATAAAAATGTGTTAAAATACAATCAATTACCATAGGCAGCATTAAATAAGCCGGGACATAAACGTAGTCAGGGTTGAGGCCTGTTTTACGTCCTCACGGAGGCTGTTCCGCACCGTTGCTGCATGAAATAATACGAGTTTGCTTTGAGCTGCGCTTGTGATATCTGCTCCTGAAGACGAGTTTAAGTCTTTTCTGCAAAGGATTTAGAGGCTTCGAAACTTCGGTTCTCCTTTCAGCAAAAGCACTTATTCCTCTGACAGTCAGATGTCAAAAACAGACAATGCATTTAACTTATGTGTAAAAGTTCAGTTTTAGTTAAGCATTTACTAACTGGTCCTGATGTAGTCTGTCTTTGACACAATTTGCTGAAATACTATTTTCTTACGTTTTGGTTTAATTAGAATGGAACATATTGTGTTGAAATGTTTTTTGTGAACTATCGCAATAATATTGTTATCACGATATTACACAGTTGTATCGCATATTGCAAGTTACTTCAATATCGTTTAGCCCTAACCCCTAGTTTTTTTTTTGGTGTAGTGGTGGGTCGTTATCGGCGTTAACGTGCTGCGTTAACGCAATAGTCTTGTCGGGCAATAAAAAAAAATATCGGCAGTAATCTATTCTCAAAGTTGAGTTGGGAGTGGGATCTATACTACGCAAGCTATGATGACTCACTTTGAGCTCCTCGTGGAGCAGCGGCGGAGATGACCGGGGCGGGCCGAGGAGGAGACTGTGTGCGGTGATGTCGCTGCCGTTCGGAGGCGGCCAAGAGCGGAGCTGAGCGAACAGGTGGAAGATGTGAGTGACGGGGCTCCTGTAGCCGCCTCGTCACTCACGGACCCCGCGCGCCTTTTCCTCTCCTATGGCCCGGGACAGCGCTGGCGCTGGGAGCGTTTCCCCAGAGCCGCGCTCTGAAACCGTTTGCCCGCAGGCCGCGCTCACGTCCCGCGGTCATGCGTTCACAAACTGTCCCTCTGTCAACCCTACACTTCTCTCTCCGCCCACTCTCCCACTCCGGCAGTGACTTTTGTTATAAGCATGTTGACGCTATGGGGCGCCACTGTCCCTTGCGCGCCGAGTCCGACTATATTTAAATATTTTTTTCTCTCACTCCTTCGCTTTAGGTAGGCTACATCTTATTGAACATGATTTATTTTCATCACCAATTATCATAGTTTAACAGCTTTCTTAAACAGCTTGTGATGCATTTTGTAAACAACTGGTCTCAATTTTAGTTATTATTTTTGGGTAGCACATATTCCGGCAGAAATAAAATAAACCATTTTAATCTATAGATTAATCTAGATTAATTTCTAGATTAATCTAGATTAAAAAAAATAATCTATGCCCATCCCTAGTTTGGTGACTGTTACCAAGACATATCAAAACTTTTTATATATATCTTAATTTTTTACATACAATTTATTTAGTTGAGGCCAATGCATTTGCAGAAGTTCGTGATTGATCAATCCCAAAGTATGCTACAGTATAATTATGTCATCTTGTCTTACTAAAACGGTCTTGTTTAGTAAGTAAGTAAGTAAGTGCTTTATTGTCATTGCACAAGTGCACAACAAAATAGTGTTCAGGTGTTAGTCCTGAGCTGCTGCGGCTGAGCTGCGCTGCCACTGTGTCGACCCGACCCGCATGACCTTGGAGGTCGGGGGAACTGTAGCACTCGGAAGAAACCTGGCTGACTGCCCTCTGTCTCCTCTGATCCACTGAAACGGTGCACGCTCCCTGTTTCAGAGCGTGGTGTCCTGCACTGGTCAGCTCCTCCTGCAGCTCCCTCCGCGCCACAACAGTCTTTCACCATCTCCTCGTTTGTCCTTCCTTGTTTTTTCCTGTAGCTCCTCTTGTGACGCCTCCTCTGTGCCGCAGCTGTGGGGGCTGTTGCTGCCTCTTCAGTGTCTCAGAAGAAGAAATGTTTAGGTCTCAAATGGGTTTAGATGAAAAGCTAGCATTGTGATTACCTTTAAAGAGCTGCTTTCTTCAGGACCATTTTAGACTCTCAAAGTTAACAAATCCATCAAACCTCCACAAAAACCCGGCCAAGACGTACAGAAGTGTCCAGAAAAACAACGTGGAACACAGAAACCACAAATGCAGTTAGCAGAAAAAGGTGAAAAATTAAGTTGTAGCAGGAGAGAGGGAGGTTTCTTCCTGTTTTTGTTTTTTTAAAGCGTGCTTAAAAAAATAATAATAATAAATAAATACATTTAAAAAAGTCACTGTAATATGACCTTCCCATACAATAGAAGAGTGAACCAAGCTTAAAAATACACTTTACAAAGCCTGGCACGCGTACATAACTCCCATTTGACTCTTTGATGTTTACAAGTCTGAACAATGGAAAGGTCTCCGGGGGATGGATCTAAAAACTTCACAAACTCCTCTCATCTGAGGTTGCTTCCTCTCCTTCCACCTTTTTCTGTCTAGCCTGTGCTGCTCCCAGTGCGCTTCCACTGAATACTGTTTTCTAGGGTTAAGCGTTGACTTTGTGCTATTTTTCTTATTCCTTTTTCTTCCTTTTCCCTCAGAATGAACACACGGGCTGTTGACAAAGGCGCTCGAAGCCAGTCAGCGTTGCTCTGCAGTCACCTCCACACACTGTGAGGATACCTGACACGCAGATACTAGAAGAGGATAAAGTTTGAGTGTTTTGACAGAGCAGAGCAGTGACCTTGGTGCGCGGCTGAGAACACGCCACACCCTGATGAGGTTTCGATAAACAATCGAGTTGTGATCAGGGGATTTGGGAAAGTTAAATAAAAGGTTTTAGATTAAGTCTTCTTAGCTGAGAACGTTCATGTGTAGGGCTGGGTGCTTTTCGGTACCGGTGCCTTAACGGGATTTTTTTCTATTCCTATGTTAATTGAATTAAAATAATGTGTATAAAAAAGTATTGTTCAGGAGAAAATCCTGAAACTCTGCAACAGAAAGAACACAGGCCGCAGCAGTGTCACGTGTAACTTCAGTTTTTGAGCAGAATTCCCACTTGAGCAGCGATAAAAAGAGAGAAAGGACATCATTACCTCCTGAGCTGCAGGGACAGACCAGTTCCACATCACGATACTGTTTTCTTTCAGCTAAACTTTTCTAAACACAAAGTGAAAGCACTTCCCACGTCAAAGACCTGTTACATAGTGAGAGCGCTCACTCTGTCACTAATAATTTACCCAAACTGTTCCAAAAATGGCTAATGCAGAGTGAGCGCTCACTTTTTCCACAAACAATCTTTGATGTCCAGCCATTTGGTGCAGCATGAGGTTTAGTAACAACAGCACGTACCTTCAGGCTCTGAGGGTCTTTCGCTAAAGGTAAATAGCCGATGTGTTTCTTGTTTTCACTGCCGTGTTGCTACTGTTTTTCTCTTTGTCTAAGAACTCTAGTTTCCTATTTAGTCCTGGTTTTGAACCAGTTTAGGGGTTTAGTCCTGGCTCTAACAATGTCTAAAGTGTAGTAAGTTATATCTGTGCTTCGCTTTGAGAAAACATCTGCATTTGCACTGAAGCGCATCATCTGCTCATGAGTTCCGCTTGCTTTTTTAGACTGGCTGCAGTTAATTTATTGAGGTCTGGAGACAAAAAGTAGCAAAAATTTGCACCAAAAAATTAATAAATTTGATACCGCCCCCTACTGGAGCTTTACCAAGTAGGTATTGTTTAAGGGTACCCAAACCTATTCATCTGTATAACAAATCCTAAGAACAGTCTGGAGGACTTGTACGCACAAAACAATTTCAGTTCTGTTCACGATCATGCTCCTGATGGGACCCAACATTCTCAAATCTCATATCTATTTGTACATATTAAATCATGTATAATTAATTCCAGAATGTAAATATCCTCATCATAATTTACAGATGCTTTCATAAAGAAATAAGTTGGTAATATCTCTTAGTCTACTTTTATTAATGTACCAATGTATTGTTGCTAAAACCTTTAAATGCTGCCATTCATAAATAATGCAGCATTAAAGTTATCCGATAAAGACAAACGTGGGCCTTGATCCTGCGACCTTGTGTTCTCGAGGTGCGCGCTCTGCTCAGTGAGCTAACTGGGCGAAGTGTTGTGTTCACGCTAATTAGTCCTCACGCACGTTCTTCCAAGGTGGGATTCACAAACTTGAGAACACATTTACCGACTTTAGAACGTGTCGTGAATCTGGCGTAGTTTCCTGATGCTGTCTTTGTAAGAACGGATTTTAAGACGTTTCTTAGGAAGATCTTCATGAATGAGGCCCATTGTTTTCAATATATACACATCATGAGCGTTCAGCCTGCCTATTGTTTCATGATCCAACTTGAGCAGGTATTAATCGGTATTTTTTAGGGATGTAACGATTCACTCAAGCCCCGATTCGATTCGATTTCCGATTTGAAGTTCTCGATTTCGATTTTTCCCGATTTTTTTTTTTTTACCCTTTTTAGAAAAGAATGACTCCTTCATACCAATATTTCTTTTGTTTTAACATCTGTATTTTTGTCCTTGTAACAAATTGCAACTGAGAACTTTACATTACAAAAAATGACAAGACATGAAAATGAACTATAATCATTTTGACAGAGTGCTTGTAGTTGTAAAAAATAAACTTCTTACTGTTTTCATAGAAATTACCTTCAGTCTCCTTCAAAAGTCTAAAACATATAATTAGAATGAACTAAAAAATGTAGCGCACGCAAACTCTGGCCGTTTGACATGATAAAATGACAAGCAGAGTAGAATCTCCCACAATTACTGGCCTGATTTATGGGACCATTTCAGCAGAATAAAAAAAAAAAAGAAAGGATCTGGCAACACTGTAGTAATTTCAAAAGGCCGTTTTGAACAGAAGTTACTGCACAAGCACAGTTGGATGACTAATATAAGTAAAAAATAACCGGTCTAAAAAAAATAATCTAAAACCTGTCCTGTAGTTAGAGATTGTTGTTTTAACATTAGTAAATTGATATGGACGTAGACATGAACCTGCACCACTCCTACGTTGATGGCCCAAAGTAGAGACCTGCACGGGAATGGATTTCAATCCTGGTCCTGCCTACTCCCGACGCCCCCCTGCCCGCTCCCGAGTCTCCCGCGGGAGTGTCCTCCCGTGTCCGCCCGGGGAAATCTCCCAGGTCCCGGCAAGTCCCGAGTTTTTTTAAAGGCCAGCGGCGAGTTCGCACCATTACGCAGCGCGTCATGTAACAAATACCAACACGCTGGAGCGCGCTGCGTAACGGCAGTTCAAAGGCCTTTCTCAAACCGTGCAGCGTTTGAAACACATTATCAAACACATTATCAAGCATTTAATGCAAAGCGTAGGTCAGTGCTGTAACAAAAAGAGCAAACGTGGCTCTTTTTTGCAGTTTAACAGCGAGTTGGCGACGGAACACTTACCTTCCCAGAGTGGAGTTCTGACGATGGTTTGTCTTTTTCCACAGCTGCTCTCGTAACCCCCAACAAAGTTTAGAGCAGTCTGTTTGTCACAGGCCGTAGAGTCGCCTGTGTTTTCCTCCACGGAGCTCATCACCTCTCTATAGAAATGTGATGATACTGCGTTTCAAAGCGTCTCTGTGTGCGTTGGCTTTAATGGCTTATCCAAAGCGCACGGACAGAGGGAGGTTTGGACAAGTATTGAATTCACCAGGAGATAACAGCGGGTTTGGATGTAGTTCAGCTGTAAGTCCGGTTGGTCAGTGTGGAGCAAAAGCAGCCAGTGAAGGTGCTGTAGCGTGAGGATCGAGTCTGCATCATCCCGGTGTTCACTGGAGGTGATGCGTAAAAGGCTGCGCTCATGTCCACGTGTGTCTAACACCCTGTTGTTTTCTTATATGGGACATGTCGGGACAATCGGGACCCGACGTGTTTTGGTCTGACCGCCCGCTCCTGCCTGCTCCCGCGGGATTTCCCGTCCCGTGCAGGTCTCTAGCCCAAAGTAACTTGGTATTTTAGTCCAGTTTAAATAGAGATTCAGTTCTAGAACATTTCCTGCAGTCTTTTTTTTTAGTTTGCTTTCGACTCATGACTTTTGTGTAGTTTAAAGTGTGTACACAAGGTTATGTTTTGCTCAAATATTCTCTTTCATACTATTGTTCATCCTTTGCACATTGTTCATCAAGGCTCATAACTGTTTCTCTTTGGTACAATCAAAACTTCAAGGTCCTCCTTGAGTGAGGAATGCTCCTCTGTGGTCAGGGCGGGTCAGGGAGGTCGGGTTTCCCAGGGCCATATAAATGATGGATAGAGTGACAACAGACCTGAGACTCAAATGAAAGACAATTAATTATAGTGCGCTCAAGAAGACAGTCTGGACATTTCAAACAATGTCTTCTTCTTTTCCATTTGTTATGGGGTTATTTGTGAATAAAGTCAGAACTGCTTTGTGCTAATACTATGAAGCTGGATCAGAGGGTTAGCCTCGTAAGTTCAGGGTTAACACTTGTCTTGCGGTACTACAAAGTGGGATAAAAGTGGGATAGCTTTCTAGCTGGGTGGATCTCCATGGAAACATGCCCTCAGCGCATAACCTGCTCTGGACCAGGTTTAATTCCCATCTTAAATAAGAAGACGGCTCTTTGACCAATCAGAAGAGAGAATCCTTTGTCCCCAAAACTCTGCGGTGTACGGAGGGAGCGAGGAGCTGAGAGGGCAGAGGAAGCACCTTGAGCATCGGCGAGAGAAGTCCTTCATTTGAAAGCGCGCGTGGATTTTAGTATAGCGACATCGTGTAGTAACTTTTATTTCTCGTTCATAACGTGAACATGCTCCTCATGTGCTGCTTGGTTCAGACAGTGCCATTCATATCATACTGTGTTCGTCATCAGTTTAGTGATAGATTTTGATATTCAGATGACATGTGTCCGTGTCAGAGAGAAACCCAGGGTTAACTAAACCGACCGATAACGCGCTTTGTAGCACCACTTATCCAGAACCTGAATTTGACTAGAGGAACTAATGCAGGACGTGTTCAACCAGTATAGCCTTCTGATCTTTCCGGCAATTTGCACCTTTCTGAGAACTATGTGTGAAAAGGGCTCACATGTCTGCAACAAGGCTTTGTGCCAGAGGTTTTTAGCTTTGCTTGAATGTCTAGCGCTACGTTTATTGTAGACCAGTGACTCACCAGTTTGTCCTGCCATGTTAAACATCTTTTTGCATCTCTTTCTATTTGTGTTTCTAACAACTGTATCACCCCGAACACACACAGATTTTTTCGGATTGGCATATGACAAACGTGCCTCGGACAATTCCTAATGTTGTGTAAATTGAAGCACATGCATGTTTTTATGGTAATTTATTCGGAATGTACAGTTACAGAAACATTGAAGTAAACTTGGAAATTGGTCCTAAGTTCCAATCAAAGTTACTTCTGCTCGCTTGCTACTAAATTGCTAGCATTTTTCTTAATTCCAAATGTTGTGCCCAGCTAAGCATAAACCGTCTACTAAATCATGAAGCATTTTGCATCTCCAATCAACACTGGTCTACTTTCACATCTCACTGCACTTGTGGGAGTTCGACACAGAAGTTGGAAATGTGCCTTTTTTTTTGCCAAACACGGGTAATGTCCTCCGTTAGTGTCACCGTATGCAAGCTCTCATGTGCACAGTAGAACAGGGGTCCCTGGATATCTGTGGCTGCTCCATCTGTTATATTGCCAGCCCACTGTTTGATGTCAGGGTCCGCAGTGTGCTGTCCAGTGGCTGACTCACAATTAAAGCACTGCAATGGATCTCTGGTGAAGAAGGCTGGGCTCATAACTCAGCTCTACTGCCCACTACTCTTCAGAGGCTCTGGACTGCGGTGAAGCCATTTGCATAAAGGACATCACTGACTTTCCAACTTTTCCCTGCGCAATTAACGTTGCCCTCTTAGTGCTTTGACTTTGGGAAATACAGTCAGAGCAACATACATGAGATACATTTCCGGAAAGGTATTTGGTGATTGAATACTGTCATTGTTTGAAGAAAAAACAACAACCTCCAGAATCATTAATTGGCATGTGTGCTGGTAGTGAGTGGGAGGAGGACGCTAGAGGTGTTTTGGCTGTAGTTCAAAGTGTTTTGATCATTCTTACTTCAATATTTTTCACTCAGTTAGACAAATAGCCAATTATAGATACCATATTAGATGCCAGACTATATTATTTTGATGTGTATCTTGGATGGTAAAACAGCATTTTGTAAGTATAAAAAGGTTTTATTTTTAACTTATTCAACTTTCCGTAATAACAGACGGGACTTCATTTTTTTTTGTCACCGACATCTTGGTTATAAAAGAGTTGGACCATTTTATACTTTTTCATATGGAGGTAACGATCTGCCCCATCAGTGCCGAGCGTGCAGTCCAGGTTAGCACTTTTCCCCGACACACACTGGCTCGTGCACCGTCTCAGTTACCGCTAACAGCCTTGGCTTCGGGACAACTCCTCCTGCGCCCGCTTAACTCGGCGAGAGCGAGTCAGCCTCTACATTGCTTCCGAGTTTGTCTCTCCGACTGAGGAAAGATTGCTGATGACTTCTCGACGGCCTTGTTGAAATGATAACGGTCCAGGAAAACTGTGGGTTTATAGCCTGGCACAAATGGATGTTTAGTCATTAGTTATGAGTCCTGCTTTTTGCTGTGTTCTTTCTAAAATGTGGTGACTACTACCGATGACAGTTGTGCGTAGGCCTGTCACCGTAACAAATTTGAAGTTCGATAGATTGAGGCAGGAAAGTATCGCGATAAACGATATTATTGACTCTAACGATACTGGATGCTGTCAACTCTCAGCCATAACAATGAGAGTAAACCTTTGTTCTAGAAGTGCATCATCATATCCTAAAATACCACACAAGCTGCAATAAACATGAAATCTAATGTAACTCAATTTGCCTCAGTTAAAAATCAAAGTGTTTTGGGCCATATGAAGTTTCTTCTTGCGCACTGACTGGAGGAAGGGATGTTGTGTGAGAAAGTGATACACATTCTTTATTTTATTTTTTTAAAGGTAATTTTAATTACTTCACTGTGGCTTTAGAGTCAATCAAAGTAGAATATTGTCTAAGTTTGTCAAATGGCTTTAACCCCTTAACTCTCCCCCCCTGATCAGGGGGTTCGGGTTAGTTAACCCTTATCAGGATATAATTAGGGTTAAGAACGGCAAATGTAACGTAAGTTGTGTTTCACTCACGCAGTTCAACCCCGTGAACTGCTACCTTAACGTGGTGGGGTTGTTTGAGTGCCCGAATGATCCGAGGAGCTATGTTGTCTGGGGCTTTATGCCCCTGGTAGGGTCTCCCATGGCAAACAGGTCTTAGGTGACGGGTCAGACAAAGAGCAGTTCGAAGACTCCTATGGACAGTACAATAACAAGGACCGTGACGTCGCCCGGTATGGCGCAGCCGGGGCCCCACCCTGGAGCCAGGCCTGGGGTTGGGGCTCGAATGCGAGCGTCTGGTGGTCGGGCCTCTGCCCACGGGGCTCGGCCGGGCACAGCCCGAACGGACGACGTGGGCCCGCCTTCCTGTGGACCCACCACCCGCAGAGGGATCTGTAGGGGTCGGGTGCAGAGAGGACTGGGTGGCAGTCGAAGGCAGGTGCCTCGACGACCTGGTCCGCGTGCGCAGCTTCTGGCGTTCGGGACATGGAACGTCACTTCGCTGGGGGGGAAGGAGCCTGAGCTTGTGCGGGAGGTAGAGAGATACCGGCTAGATATAGTCGGGCTCACCTCCACGCACAGCCTGGGTTCCGGATCCCAACTCCTGGAGAGGGGCTGGACGCTCCATTTTTCTGGAGTTGCCCGCGGGGAGAGGCGGCGGGCTGGGGTGGGTTTGCTCATAGCCCCCCAGCTCAGCCGTCACGTGTTGGAGTTCACCCCGGTGAACGAGAGGGTCGCGTCCCTACGCCTTCGGGTCGGGGACAGGTCTCTCACCGTTGTCTCGGCCTACGGGCCCAACATCGGTGCAGAGTACCCGGCCTTCTTGGAGTCCCTGGGGGGGGTACTAGATAGTGCTCCGGCTGGGGACTCCATTGTTCTACTGGGGGACTTCAACGCCCACGTGGGTAACGACAGTGAGACCTGGGTGGGGGTGATGGGGAAGAACGGCCTCCCCGATCGAAACCCGAGTGGTGTTCTGTTATTGGACTTCTGTGCTAGTTACGGTTTGTCCATAACGAACACCATGTTCGAGCACAAGGATGTCCATAAGTGCACGTGGCACCAGGACACCCTAGGCAGGAGGTCGATGATCGACTTTGTAGTTGTGTCATCTGATCTCCGGCCGCGTGTCTCGGACACTCGGGTGAAGAGAGGGGCTGAGCTGTCAACCGATCACCACCTGGTGGTGAGTTGGATCCGCTGGCAGGGGAAGAAGCCGGTCAGACCTGGCAGGCCCAAACGTGTTGTGAGGGTCTGTTGGGAACGTCTGGTGGATCCCTCTGTCAGTAGGGTCTTTAACTCCCACCTCCGGAAGAGCTTCACCCAGATTCCGAGGGAGGTGGGGGACATGGAGTCCGAGTGGACCATGTTCTCCTCCTCCATTGTCGATGCGGCTGCTCGTAGTTGTGGCCGTAAGGTCTCTGGTGCCTGTCGCGGCGGCAACCCCCGAACCCGGTGGTGGCGCCCGGAAGTAAGGGATGCCGTCAAGCTGAAGAAGGAGTCCTATCTGGCCTTGTTGGCTTGTGGGACTCCGGAGGCAGCTGAGAGGTACCGGCAGGCCAAGCGTGCTGCAGCTCGTGTGGTCAAAGAGGCAAAAACTCGGGTCTGGGAGGAGTTTGGAGAAGCCATGGAGGAGGACTATCGGTCGGCCTCGAAGAGATTCTGGCACACCATCCGGCGCCTCAGGAGGGGGAAGCAGTGCTTCACCAACACTGTTTACAGTGCGGGTGGGGGGCTGCTGACCTCGACTGGGGAGGTGGTCGGGCGGTGGAAGGAGTACTTCGAGGATCTCCTCAATCCCACCGTCACGTCTCCCGATGAGGAGGCAGAGGCTGGGGACCCGGAGGGGGGCTCGTCCATCACCCAGGCTGAAGTCACCGAGGTGGTTAGAAAGCTCCTCGGTGGCAAGGCCCCGGGGGTGGATGAGATTCGTCCCGGGTACCTTAAGTCTCTGGATGTTGTAGGGCTGTCTTGGCTGACACGTCTCTGCAACATCGCGTGGCGGTTGGGGACAGTGCCTCTGGATTGGCAGACCGGGGTGGTGGTCCCCCTCTTCAAGAAGGGGGATCGGAGAGTGTGCTCCAATTACAGAGGGATCACACTTCTCAGCCTCCCTGGTAAGGTCTATTCCAGGGTGCTGGAGAGGAGGATCCGGCCAATAGTCGAACCTCGGATTCAGGAGGAACAATGCGGTTTTCGTCCTGGTCGTGGAACACTGGACCAGCTCTATACCCTTCATCGGGTGCTCGAGGGTTTGTGGGAGTTCGCCCAACCAGTCCACATGTGCTTTGTGGACCTGGAGAAAGCGTTCGACCGTGTCCCTCGTGGTGCCCTGTGGGGGGTGCTCCGGGAGTATGGGGTACGGGGCCCTCTACTAAGGGCTGTCCGTTCCCTGTATGACCGTAGCAGGAGCTTGGTTCGCATTGCCGGCAGTAAGTCAGACCTGTTCCCGGTGCGTGTTGGGCTCCGCCAGGGCTGCCCTTTGTCACCGGTTCTGTTCATTACTTTTATGGACAGAATTTCTAGGCGCAGCCAGGGGCCGGAGGGTGTCCGGTTTGGGAACCTCAGAATCTCATCTCTGCTGTTTGCAGATGATGTTGTTCTGTTGGCTTCCTCAAATCAGGACCTCCGGCGCGCACTGGGGCGGTTTGCAGCCGAGTGTGAAGCGGCCGGGATGAGGATCAGCACCTCCAAATCTGAGGCCATGGTTCTCCACCGGAAAAAGGTGGCTTCCCCGCTTCAGGTCGGTGGGGTGTCCTTGCCTCAAGTGGAGGAGTTCAAGTATCTCGGGGTCGTGTTCACGAGTGAGGGACGGATGGAGCGTGAGATCGGTAGACGGATCGGTGCGGCGTCAGCAGTGATGCGGTCGCTGTATCGGACCGTTGTGGTGAAGAGGGAGCTGAGCCAAGCGGCAAAACTCTCGATTTACCGATCGATCTACGTTCCCACCCTCACCTATGGTCATGAGATTTGGGTAATGACCGAAAGGACAAGATCGCGAATACAAGCGGCCGAAATGAGTTTCCTTCGCAGGGTGGCTGGGCGCACCCTCCGAGATCGGGTGAGGAGCTCAGTTACCCGGGAGGAGCTCGGACTCGAGCCGCTACTCCTCCACGTCGAAAGGAGCCAGCTGAGGTGGCTAGGGCATCTGTATCGGATGCCTCCTGGTCGCCTCCCTCGGGAGGTGTTCCAGGCATGTCCTATTGGGAGGAGGCCTCGTGGAAGGCCCAGGACACGCTGGTGGGACTATGTCTCCGTGCTGGCCTGGTGTCGCCTCGGGGTCCCCCCAGAACAGCTGGAAGAGGTGTGCGTGGATCGGGAAGTCTGGGCATCTCTGCTGAGACTGCTGCCCCCGCGACCCGGCCCCGGATAAAGCGGAAGAAAAAAAAAAAAAAAAATGGATGGATGGATCACACAGATCTCACACATATTTTTAGAAACTAGAAGGTCTTGGCTTTCAAATTAGGTATCACACTGGCATATAGACTGTAAGCTCTCCAATCAATACGCTTTGAGACTTCGATGTAAATAATTGTTAACGCTAATCCTTAACCCTAACCCTAGGGTGGCAGTTAAGTGGTGAAGAGTTTTCCCTCCAAATTATTTTGTTTTTTTGTTCATGGTTATTGTTTACTTTATTGTCCCCGTAGGGAAATGTGTCTTCTGTTTTTGACCCATCCTTTGATGCCGCTGGGGTGACCCGTAAGGAGCGGGGATCTCCAGATGTGAAGCCATGCCTGATGGTCAGAATCACGTGGCTGCAGGATTCACCTGTTTGGTAATCCTATCATGGTAACATTACTGAATATTCAAGCCACACTGTGATGCCATACAGTGAAATCAGAGCGCATGTGAGGTGTAGGAAAAATCCCTGCCTGTTTTGGCATTCATCAGTCTGGACGTGGGCTCAATCCAGGCGCCATGCAGGTCAGGAGGCGGGGTACGTTATACACCAATTTCAGCTCAACACTAAAGCGCTGGAAAACACTTTTCAACAGCATGACCTGCATTGCATATAATCCTCATTAGTGCTTCAAATATGAAACTAGGTTACAGCCTTAATGACTTTCAACATGTTCTCGCTGCGTCCGCTTGCTCCTCCACGCCGCGGGTCCGAGCACGTATATCAGCCCGGACCAGAGACGCTCAAGGCAAATGGGCACCTTTTTCTTTTTTTACACAAAACACCGCTGTAGCCACGGGACAACGTTTGTGTGGATGGCTTCCCCGCGTTGCAGTGTCCTGGGACTCACCTTGGTCTGAGCCAGGCCCCGTCTGTGTCCTCGCTGGGTTGAGCGCCATGTCTGCACAGATTGACTCTGGCATTGTATCCTTATTTACAGCCTACTTAAAACAGATCACTTTTTATTTGTCAAATTAGGCTATTTTTTATTTAGCAAATGTAATCTTGGCTAGGTAAAAACATTTATAATTTCCTGATTAGAGAATTTCTCTTTTTGCTGTGTGCCGTAAAATCTGTGGGTGAGGCCTTCCGAGCGGTACGCACAGGTTCATAAATACCATGCGCCCTCTTGTGTATACTCAAAATTCACCAAAATATACACCATTTCTGCGTGCACTGTTGATAAATGGGGGCCATTGTGCGGAACCCAAGCCTGTGGAAATGTGTGTGGTAGTTAGTCTGCAATGACTGCAATCCAGGCCCTCATGACGGGTACAGTAATGATCGATTATTAATTACTTCTAGCTTACATCCTTGTTCAAATGTTTTCAAGGTTTTTCTGAACATTTGTAAGAATATCAAATTTAAAGATTCACAGATCCAGCTTGTTTAGTTCTGATGCCGATGCCAGTTGTGGGATTAGAGCATGAAGAAAGAAAGGAAGGAAGGATCTAATGATACCTGACACCAACCAATTAGCCCTTTTCCTGTGACGTCAATCTTGCATCTTTTTCTCTCAATGCAGAGTATTTTCAGTTTAGTTTCTGCAGCTCTCTAGCAAATAAATCAATATTGTTAAATTATACACAAGACAGTGAGTTCCAGTGGGATAACACTTACAAACTGCCTGTGAGATGTGAAAGTCAGATCGTAGCAGCTAAGCAAAGTAGGGCCTAATTGGTACTTGGATGGGAGACCGCTGGGGAACACCAGGAAGCCTGGGGAATGTAGTGTGTGAGTGAGTGGTTGGTGGTGGTTGGAGGGGCAGAAGGTGCAGATTGGCAGCCTCGCTTGTCAGTTTACCCCAGGGCAGCTGTGGCTACAAATGTTGCTTACCATCACTGATTGTGTGAATGAATATCTATTACTGCATTATTATTATTATTATTATTATTATTAAAGCTGTTTAAAAATGTAGCGGTTTCCACGGGCTGTTTGTCTTGCAAGTAATAACGGCTAGTGTGCAGGCTCACATACCGCTTCGAGAGAAATGGCAGAAGCATGACATCACTGTGAAAAGGGCCTATACCGGGAGAATTAATAGTAGATTATTTGTTGACCATGTAAAGAATAGTTTGCACTGAGTGTAAAACATTAAACCAAGATAACCACACTAAATATACAACGGAAGACTAAAAGCATGGGGTGAGCTCATAATTTCATTATATCATGTCAGGCATAGACCTTCAGCAGTGGCTAAATATTATTTTTTATTACCTTAGTTACTTCTGTCCCATGCAGCCTTGATTAGTTAAAGCTTGCATTAAAACAATGCTAGTGCTGCTAACTGGTGTCGGTCAAATACAGCGTAGCGTGGTTGCGTCCCATGGATGCATGTCTCCAGTCCCTTAATGTGATGGAACAAACATTTAACTGATGTTGTTTGATAACCTAAAATCTTTGAACTGTAATTCTAGAGGTTAAGAATGAGAACTTATCACATCGTACTTTAAATCCAACATTGAACCACTATGTTGTTTTTTGTTATCTCTATATCTATATATCAAACTAGTATCAGTTTTGGACTGGTTCATTTGAACACACACTGTGAAATCATTCATATTTGAACAATATATATGAACAAAATCCAAATCTCACTATAAGTCTGGAAAATGTGACGTTAAATTCCATCAACTTCCTCATCCACACAGATATTGAATTGCAAAAATACTCAAATTAGCATCACACACATTTTTATTTTTATTGGAATATTTGGTTGGGTCAGTGCATGTTAATGAACGTATCACACCGGATTGTAGCCTTGGGCTATTTCGCCTCCTTTTAGCCCTTGTTAATTTGCATCCAGCAGTCGCACTCTCATTCATCCTGGCCTTTTGTACATAATTATTTTTCATGGTTGGGGAAACCGGAGTACCCGGAGGAAATCCACGCAAACACGGGCAGAACATGCAGACCCCAAAGGTCCGGTCCAGGTGGGAATCGAACCCAGGACCTTCTTGCTGTGAAACAAGTGCTAACTACTGACACTTTGTATTTGATGTATTCCCCAGCAGTTACCAATGAGTGAAGAGGGTTTGTCTCTTGGTTATTTTTTGACTATATTATTTGTACTAAACACAATAGGGCAGCTGCGTGGGGGCTTGTTGCCTGGAGGGCGACTACCCATTCTCCACAGCCCACTTTACACCCTGACTTTTTAACGCACTGCACTTGATAGAACATACACTTTAAAAAAAATCATACTTGTATACAAATATAACACGGCAATGGACCGGTACGCAAATGGTGAAGTAACAAGATCACAGAATACCAACTAATGTGCCTATATTGGTGACTAGTGACCATCAGGGTAACACTTTATAATTGGGGAACTTGCATTAATGCAATAAGTTATCATGACGTTATGCCTGACTTCGTCATGTATTAACATGGGTTTATGAGTTTTCATGAATAAATGCTCATGACAAAATACTTCAAAAGCCTTTAGTCGATGGGGTAAATTCTAGATAATGAAAGATAAAGTAAAGTATTATTTGCTACAATAACTGCTGCACCTTCATCATTATCACAGTGTCAGTTCACCTGCCTCTGTGCAGTTTACATGTGTTTTGATTGTCAGGGGACTGGGGAGAGACCTATAGGTAATAACACGTTTGTGACGTGTTTGGCAGCAACATGCCTAAAACCTATTGTGGTTTCCCGTATTTCTCCTCTGCTCCTCTTTCTCACTATCACTATGCTACGCAGCAGCACAGACACACGCATGCAGAAGGAAAAGAGAGAGAGTAGATGAGCTTGTCCTGAGACTTACAAGAGATCGGGCTTTGAGGCAAGAGCGCTAACCACTGTGTGTAAGCTTTTGTTCCTCCATGGGGACAAGTCAGTAATTACAGAGAAATTAGCATTAGCATTAAAACATGCTTTCCATTGAATTTTTGAGTGCAGTTATTCAAATAGCTTTCAAAGCAGTTCTTAAGGCATAAGTGATCACCTAGTGAGTGAATGAAAGCACACTAACCTTGTTCAGGGCATGCCCCGGTTGTTCCTTTCACAGCACTAACATTCATAGTGCTCACGTCTCCTGTTGTTCCTTTTTGGAGATATCTGCAGGCAGTCTGTTTTTTCAAAAGTCCAAAGACTCTTGGCCATCAATACAGACGGTTGTAGATCAATGTTTCTTGTTTGGTTTATGGAAATGTACTTGCATTGTCAGTGGGAAACAGGAGGCAGACCATCGATTACTGCCAGTCTTTTCTGATGAATGCCGATCAAAAAGCCATTAAAATCCGACATTTTACAGAAATTATCTGAATGAATAGACAAAGGCGAGATGGAAACTCAGCGCTGGGGAAGAGAGAGAGGCAGGAGAACAAAACGAATTTAGGTCTAATTGAGGGCAGTGATAATTAACATGAAATATAAATTAATCATGCAGACCATTGGATTGCAGCGTATTCATCGGATATCTATGAATACAGATATGGAAGCTTAATGTTACGACTAATGTTATTAGGAACGTGATGAGAAAATGTAATAAGCATTAGATTAGCAAAAGGCAAAAAAAATCTGATTATTTTTTTTCAGTGCTCTTTTGTGGTATACTCATATTTTATCTAAATGTACTGCTTTAAGAACAAAACAAATAATTGGAGGTATTATAAACAACGATCAAGCAGCTTTTATAAAGGGAAGATTTATTGGTAACAACTTCAGACAAAATACTGGACACGATGCACTTTTATGAGAGCCATCAGGAACCAAGATTATTGTTTATAGCTGATTTTGAAAAGGCGTTTGATAAAGTTCAATGGAAGTTCACAAAACAATGTCTTGGCTTTTTTAATTTGGGAAAAAAACATAATACCGTGGTGTGAAACCCTTTTATAATCATCCTGTCGAGTGATCAATAACGGTCACATATCAGACACATTTTTACTTACGCAAGGAGTCCGTCAAGGGTGTCCTTTGTCACCATATCTCTTTATTTTATGCATTGAAATTCTGGCTATTAAAATTAGGAACAATCCAGATATATCAGGTCTATTACGGCCAAGAGATTAAGCTGACAATGTATGCTGATGATGTCACCTTTTTCATGAAACCGGTTCAAATGGGTAAAGGATCCCTGTTGCAGGTTCTGTGTGGATGTGGAGGAGGACCTGATGCATTTGTTGTATTTTTGTCCACATGTGGCTACGTTTTGGGTTAGTGTACAGCCATGGTTAAGGTCTATATTGCTTTTTAGAATCACACCACAGAATATTTTGTGTTTGAGGCTAAATATATACCGTAAGATTCGGACAATTAAGAGCACCTTACTAAAAGCCGTGCCAGCTAAATTTGCAGCCCTGTACACATGCAGGCCACACTCGAATAAGCCGCAGGTTTTCATAGTGCCGTGCATCTGCTCAGAGCGGCCCATGGCGCATATGAGGAGGAGGAGGAGACACTTCATCCCAGAGAAAGGTGCAGTTGCGGGCAGAGGGAGGACGGCAGTGATAAATGCGTAAAAAAGGCAGAAATGGCCAGTGTAGCCGACCTCAATGTGGAAGAGTAGAGGCCAACGCTCGCCAGAACACAGCGCGCCGCGTCACGGCACTTCAGAGGCTTTTCTCAAACCATGCGGGGCCTTACACACGTGATTTATTTATCATAGATAAAAGAAGACACGTATGTCCGTGTTGTAAGAGTGAGAGCAAACGTGGCTCTTTTTTGTAGGTTAATAGTGAGTTGGCGACAAACACGAGTTTAACATGCTTCCCCTGATGCCTGAGCCCTGACGATGGTTTCTCTGTCTCCGTTTCAATTAAAATAAATTTTTTTCAGTAAAATTCTACGCGGTGTTGCTTTAAAAATAAGTATTTGACCAAATACCAATGTTGGAGGCAATTGTCATTCCCAGGGCTCAGGCGGAGCATTGGACAAGTTACTACACCGATCCCACAAGGCAAACGAACTGCAGTCTGCAGTCGTCTAAATGAGTCATTTAGGTCCTGCTAAAAATGAACAACGCTGTGGACAGATGTGAACTGCGGAATAAACAGCAAACCACTGTACTCACCGCCGTAGCATTGAGTCTCTTTCGTCCTGACGTCTGTTTAGCCTTTATAAACCCCCCCCCCAACCTCACGGCAGCTTCCACATCCTTTATCAGCAGCTTTGAGTCCTGTTGCAAAGTGTCGACAGAAAAGAAGAAAATCTGTATAATCCAACAACGTTAGCTAGTTTCCCCTCATTGTTTTGAGCAGCAAAGCGCGTGAATGAGTTTGACCGTGGGGAGTGTGCCTAACGTGCCCTTAAACTGTTGTGTGGGCTCTGGGATCGGCTCCAGGGCTAATCTGAGTTAGTCCGACGTGTGTGTTTGTTCTCGTAATTACGACATTGTGAGGACCATTTTGGACAAATTTTTTGAAAGTGAGGACATTTTGGGTGGTCCTCACTTATTTGAAGGACTGTTTGAGGGCCAAGATGTGGTTTTAGGGTTAAAATTGGCTTTAGGTTCGGGTTAGGATTAGGGGCTTAGGGTTCAGGGTTAGGGTCTGGGTAATACATTATGTCTATGAGTCTCACTATGATAGAGTTACAAGGATGTGTGCGTGTATATGCTGGGTGGAGTAACATGAGCAAGACTGATACATACACATGAATAACATTAGGCCATTAGCTATGATACAAAATAAACAAAAGAATTACATACGGCATGAAGATGAGATACAGTATTGTGTTGTTTCCTGAGCATATTTCATCGGTTAAATCATTACAGTCAGCCGATTCAGGCCTCTGTCATGGGCTTGGATCCTGGCTCTTTGCTGAATATATCACCCCCTTTTACCTCATACAGTCACATCCAATTACGTATATGGGCCAAAAGACAAAATAATTTCAGCCTTTGCTATTGCAACCTTTCATTTTACAATTTGGATTAATTTATGATTAATACTGCAGCTATAGTGTCTTGCTACTTGGTGGGGTATGTTACAGCCACTCACAATCTCCTGTTGAAAAATGTGGAAAAGCACAGGTGAAAGAATAAGAGAAGAATCTAGCATGCGGTTTGTATGCTAATATCTTCATACCCAAAAATAATGTTTACTGTAAGATTCGGTATAATTGTGTGAGGCTAATTGTGCCACTTAATCAGTCAATAGTAAATGTTGTATGTAAATATCCTTCTGTGACATTTTGATTTATTGCAGCAATTAACAGGACATATTAGTACTGTTTACACTTTAGGAGGGCATTGAAACGGCTGCTGCCTATGGAATCGCGCTGTACAGCTAATTTGTCCTTGTTAGTGATTCAAGAGGTCGAGGCGGCTGTGAATATTCTGCCTTTCTCAGTTATTTCTTAAAAATTTCAGACACGTCTTGATCACCATCTTTATTTTTTGGTTGTCTAGATAATGCTCTATTGATCTCCCATAGCTGTTCGTCCTGTGTAACAAGCGCTCCGCCCCCCCCCCCCCCCCCCATCACCACTCCCCTCGCTTCGCTTCACAACAAGCCCACATAGCGTGCTGTTGGGACAATGTCCAGACTAGTGTCAGAGTGTGTGTAGAAGCTCTGTAGAAGTGAAGCTCCGGCGGATGTTTGTACCCGTCGGTGCTCTGCGATGGTGGGATAAGTGTTGCCAGAGATTGTTAGGTAAGAAAGACGCTTCCTATGCAGGGCTACGAGAGGAGCTCTGGGTAAACACAAGGAGCATTGTGTTTGCGCTCTGCTTCCACCTTAAAGAGCCTCCATCGTGTGCACCTTCTACAGAGGGACCATATTGAGTATCTTGACCAGCTGCATCACTGTGTTATACAGAGATGCATTTTGCCGTAAGAGCCTCCAGCGCATAGTAAGAGCAGCTAAGAAGAGCATTGGTGCCACTCTCCCCTCCATACTAGGGCTGCACGTTTTCAAGTTTTTCATTAACCGTTAACCGAGGCCCTTGGCGGTTAATACTCGGTTAACCATTAGTGTGCGCACTTTGAAATCCTTTTACCTTTTATTCCTCTTGGAAATGTAGCAAGCACCACCCACTTTATTTGGGCATAGCTACTTCAGAGTTTCCATTTTATGAAACCAAATCTTGTTACTTAAATCATCAATCTGGTGTTGCATAATAAATGTCAAAGGAAATGTGTCATACTTGATTATGCACCTGTTGCTAAATGTCGACAGGAACAGGTTTCCTCTCCGAGCGTCTTTAACATTCAAATAACTGAAATACCATAAATGACTTTTGCCCTTTGTGCCTCGTGTTTTGTGTTCCAGGACTGGCTGAGTAAGTTTGGTTACCTCCCGCCCCCTGACCCGGTGACTGGGCAGCTTCAGACAAAGGAGGCTCTGACCAAAGCCATCAAAGCCATGCAGAAGTTTGGTGGCCTCAAAGAGACTGGTGTTTTAGGTATGTGGTCCAGAGCAGTTTTCTGATATGAAGGTAACAGTCCTAAAATGTCAAGAAAGCCACTACAGTGGCCAAATGACAAAGCCTGTTTGACTGGTTATTGTTTCTGTGGAGTACAGCCCTTGAAGTAAATTAAATGGAAGAGGCATGATGTCTCAGCTCCTATCTCTTTCAATAGTTGTGCTCAGTGGCGCATGACTCCAGTTTCGTCCGCCATTACAGCCCATGGTACCCGTATGACGCGTCACCTGTATCTAGCAGCGTGAATGCGCACAGCTAGCGAGGAAGCCCAATGACGAAGCCTCAGAGCGGCCATTACGCCGTATCAAATCTCTTAAGATCATCGTTCTTTAAATACAAAATGAATGTTTAAGACCATTTCAGGCGAATAAGCTACTATGTTAAGATGACCTGGGGGGTCAGTTTGTAAGTGTGGGGCCAAATAAGCTAAGTGTCGCCGCTCTTGTACAACAACCGGAGCTTACAGCGGCCCTTGGAACGCACGTAGCCGCGCTAATGTACTCACGCTCGGCCACTTTTCCGAGAAGTTCCGTAAGTGCTGGCAGCCTGGTTATTGTGATAAAAATGATAGAAATCGAGTTTTTACTTCACTTTGTTTGCTAATATAAACTCACTACTAGAATTGTTTGGCTGAATACAAAGAAGGAGCACTACAAAAGTGTTCTATAAGTTAATGTAAGTAGCCATGTTCATAAGTTAAGAAGTGAAAAATTGAGTTACAAGTGCGTTTGTCAACATGAACAATTATTCTGTTGTATATTGTGCCGTTTCTGTTTCTGATCAAACTTTACTAAAGGTTATGATTCACGAACTGTCCATCATAAAGAGGTCACCTTACGCTTAAAACCGATTTATTTTGTCCTTTTCATTACGTTGCTTTCCGCCAAACATTTAAGCTATTTTCAAAAGCGTGCAGCCTAATCAGGAAACTATCACGTCTTCATTAGTTTAATTATTGTTGTTGTTCATGTTAGCTATAAGCCTAATTTTTAACATTAAAACACACGCCCGCCATGTGTAGGTTCGCAATACATTTTAGGACTGAGTAAAGAAAAACATTTACTTGAGGTGCTTCTTAGCGTTTATCTTAGTACAGTCCCGTAGATTCCCGTTCATTATTTGTTTGAATCAATGGTTTGGCTCTCAGACCGCAGAGATCACACGGAGAAGACCTGTGCTCGTTCATGAGTCATGGCGCACGAGCACGTCCACAGGCCTGGTGATGTCACACGATTGGAAAACCTTAAAAAAATTATTTTGGATGCTTTACAATTTTTTTAAGAAAAAAAAAGTATATGTCTTAAAAATAGTAATTTTTAAGAAATATATTAGCCTTAGTCTGAAACTCCAGATGCCCTGTGGACCATTTTACAGGCCGCTCCTTTTACATGAGTGTCTATGACAAAAAGGGCTTTTTGAGCTTCAGGCTGCAATACCACGGCCTGCCACTGGCACGAACTGAAATTGGGTGAAAAGGGGCGTATCCCCCCCCCCCCCTTGGGTACAGCACTGTTGATGAAGACATAATCACTCTGTGCTAACCTTTCCTTTGATTGCAAGCGTTAATCTATCCAAAAGGTCATTTGCTTGTGTTACCATGTTTCTATTGTTTTAGTGGAAATAATGCATTCAGAAACACACTGCCCGGGCAGATAAGCCGTTTCAATTCCCTAAATTACAAGAGAGATATTACTTATCGAAGGACCAAATTGTTGATGGGTGGACTGCATGTGACAGTGTAAAAAAGGTGGAGGGACGGAAGAGACTGGAGTCCAGGGCCACGTTCGAGCAGGGTATTTTCTGGCTGAAGTAAGAGCAGTTTGTAACTATAGAACGATTTGGTTGTTAAATCTAAACAATGAGCACCAGAACAATCACACAATATAAAATTGAATAAAATACATAAATGTAATTATCTGGTCTAATGTAAAGTTCTTATACTGTAAAAGGATAACAATTAACTAAATTGTACCCAAAACAACACAGTTCTCAATTACAAAAAATATCTTTGAAAAAATATATATATATCTGTTGATGACAGCACGTTGTCCAGGCACTGAGGCAACAAAACCATGCCCCATACTTCACAGTGGGGAAAGGGTTTTGATGTAAGTGTGCTGTTCCATTTGCCCTCCACACATGATGTTGTGTGTTCCTCCCAAACTATTCAACTTTGGTTTGCGAAAGAGCACTTGGATACTCCACAGCACTACTGGAAAAATATTCAGTGGACTGATATACCTGAATTTTTTGGGAGGAACACACACTGCTTGAACAATTAAGCAGTGTGTTTTTACCATATTTATTTATAGTGTGCACAGTTTCTTGTCCAGTTTTCTATACATTTTCTATGTTGCTTACTCAAACGGATTGACATTTTAATTTAGTTTGTGTCTCTGTCTTTTCATGTTGTTGGTTTTACGACAGTAATACTTCACTTTTCAGTTATGTGTTTAGATGTGTCTTGGGCATAAGTACATTTTATTACAACCATTTGAGACCAGCCCAACTTTATTTTCTCTCCTAAATGCATCTCTGTGATATACAGTGAGCTCCATAGGGTCTTATAGCAGTGCGAGAGTGGCAATAATGTGGTAGTAATCTCATATTGTGCACGCAGTACGAAGACACGGAGAGGTGTGAGCTGCTGTAGTTTATAGAGGTAGAGGTGGCCCTTATTGGAGAGTGCCATGCGTGAAATGGGGTGTGATTTATTATTTAAAGGTCCTCACATATGTATGTATAATATATATCTGCACTCTATGTGTAAATCATCTCTGCTGTCTACCTCTAGTGCCCGCATTCAATGACTGTGCGTATGAGGCGCACTGTTTGAAGCTGTCCATTCCATTATATTTCAAATGCGTATTTCAAGAAGTGTATTGGTTAACGGCCTAATCACCGAGAATAGTTGGCTAGGAATAGTGAGAGTTAGCTGTTCATCTGTAGTTCAAGACTGAAAGGACATTTTTGCTCGTAATATTTCACACTGATCATTTATGAACTGATATAATGAGAAGACCTTAGCTCTGTGGTTCTATCATGAGGTAATAGACTAGACAAGGACTGTTACACACATGTATGTCCACTGTCAAGCAGTGTAATAATACAAGCAAAAAAATTATAAAAACATATGCCCGGCAATGAGTAATATTAATTGTGAATGAATCGAGTTAAAGATGCTAGGGTTTCTCTCTACTTTCTTTCAACTCGTACATGCACTGGCTTCCTGTCACTCAGAGAATAGAATTTAAAACAGCTCTGCTTGTGTACAAGTCGTTTCATGGTTTAGCAAGTACATCTCTGACATGTTAGAGCCGTATGAACCATCTCGGGCCCTGAGAACTTCAGGGAGGGGTCTCCTGGTGGTTCCCAGAGTCAATAATATACACGGTGAGGCTGCGTTTCAGTTTTATGCAGCTAAAATCTGGAACAGTCTTCATGAGGATGTGAGACAGGCCTCAACTCTGACAATGTTCAAATCCAGCTCTTTTTACCCGAGCATATGAAAACTGAAAGTATTTTATCTGCACTCTTGCCTTTTACTGTAATTGATAAATGTTTATGTTGATGTTTTAATGATTGATTTGATCCGTTTCCTTGTAATTTTATGCAACTGTGAAAGCACTTTGAATTGCCTTGTATATGAATGTGCGTCACATGATGAGTTCATAATTAACCGTAAGTGAGTTTATAACAGGTGTTCCAACAATCGTAGTCTTTATTTTTTTTCCAATTATACGCCATATTTAGACAAAAATATAATGACAATCAATGTTAAAATATTCTAAAAGTATTCAAAGTATTCAGAATACAGTACTCTGACTAGACAAAGTAATGGAATGCGTTACAAAATACATTTTAAGGCAAGTATTCACTATTCAGTACCTAAGTACAATTGCAAAGTATTCTCCTAACACTGACATTGTATATATAGCATCATTATCTAAGACCCATTTGCTTGATTTGGTCAAATATATTCAGTTCTCTGCTGGTCTTATTTTGCAGACGAAGCCACTCTTGGCCTGATGAAGACGCCCAGATGTTCTCTGCCAGATGTGTCTGAGGTGGAGGAGAGTGGGCGTCGCACCAAACGCAGCCCAAGCTCTCAGAACAAGTGGAACAAGAGGCACCTGTCCTGGAGGTATCAACTCCTCATCTCAATCCGTACACCACTTACCATTATTATCAAAGGGTTTCCTGTCTCCTAATTTATGACATAAACTGTCAGCAGTGCACAGTCAATTCATTAATCCAGGGTGGGCCCAGAGCTTTGCCTGGTCAGAGAGGGTCAGTTTATAAATTATAGTATTTGAGCAAAATAAATGGTCTTAAATAATCAAATATGACTGAATTAGGACTACAGGTGTATTAAACTCTCCAATGTTAGGGTATTTGTTTGATATAAATACTTATTCGCAATTATTTTCATGCTTTGATACATTTGTGGGGGCGACAGTTTTGGACTGGGGGGGCGCAACCCGACTACTGCACGCGCGGGGGGGCTTCATGGAAAAGGGTTGGGAACCACTGCATTAATCAATACGCCAATAACAACTGGTGGGCAACTGTTTTCAAGATTGTTTGTTTTTTGGTGAATATTCCTGAGCCAGCAGTCCATGTGTTCTCTGATCCATGACCTGAAGAGAACCTCAGAAATCACAGCTGTTCAGCATCTCCTCCATGCTGACTCCGGAGCAGGTGATAAGCTTTTAGGCAGAAAGATCTGCTTTCTGTTGTTGCTCAGCAACAGCATCAACTATCCTATAGCTATTGTCTGCAGTTCTGACCAAAATGACCAACTGCACCAGCTCCTTGGCCAATTAACAAAACGTCTTTGATGCACTATAAATGAATGAGATCTGACAAACATAACTTGAAGGTGGTTGTATATGGGCAACCTATAGTAACATCTTCTGTCTACTGCGTTTTAAAGCTTTTCTTTACGAATGTGACAACTAGAAGTGATGCCTCCTCTTAAAACCGCGGTCTAGTTTGGATGATATCTACAGTATTGGCAGCACGGTGCTTCACAGCTAGAAGGTCCCGCATTCGATTCCCTGCTAGATGTTGTCTTTCTGTGTGGAGTTTGCATGTTCTCCCCGTGTCTGCCTTTCCTCCGGGTACTCCAGTTCACTCCAATCACATGGCACCAGCCCACATTTGGTTATGACATCGTCAAATATTTGAAAGAAGGCACAAGGTGATATTATTCAAAATTTTGTTCAAAGATTTTTATTGTCAATTAATTTGACAATGAATCGATATGTTCATTCTCTCGTTCTTGTTGTGGAGCGGGGTGGGGGGTGCAGGGTGGAAGCACAGGGAGGGCAGGGAAGGGAGGCGGTTCAGCTTCCTGAAACTGTTCTTCAGTCGACTGGTCCTGGCGCGTGGATTTCGCAGTCTCCGCCCTGAAGGCATTACCTTGAAGAGACTGTGTGATCGGTGCCTAGGGTCCCCTTTGGAGGTGAGAAGAGTGGAGTACATGTCCTTAACAAAGGAGAGGGGCTCAACAGAACTCCTCTTCTGCTCTCACTGTGCGCTGGAGGCTCCTTCGACAGGATGCAGTGCTGGCGCCGTGCCACACAGTGATGGAGCTGGTCGGGATCAATGGCCGCTGGTTGCTCTGCTTTATAACAGCAACGCTAGGGGTCGACATTGTCCGCCATTGCTACAGTACCTCCGTATGTGGGCGGCAAAACAAGCTAGTTTTCCATTAGTTAGCATTGCACTTTCCACACGTTTAGCAACTGTAAAGCCTGGTTTCTAATTTTGTTTACTTTCTATAGCTAGATATTTCTCCTGTAATAACGCTGGGTTAGTTACAATTAAAGAAACCAGACTGGTTTTCGTAAGACATTTTTTAGAAATCTCATATACTAATGAGGGCCAGACTTTGATTGACCCACCGTTAGCATAAGAGCTAATGGCGCGGCTACGCCCTTTTTAGGAACATGCTCCGTCACAGCAGGGTAGGAAGAGTCTGTAAATCCGCCATGATTTCCCCCCAAACATAGATATTATGGCAAACGGGGAAGAGTGAGGAGATGGAGTCTATTAATATTATGACTATGGTCAGGATGCTCTCTATAGTCCCTCTGCAGAAGTTGCACATAACGGAGGCGGGGACTCTGGCTCTTCTCAGTTTGCGGAGAAAGTAGAGACGCTGATTACCTTTTTGACCAGTGATGTTGTTGGATTACGTAACGGGGCTTCAAACAGAGGGGAATCCCAGAGTCAGAGTCGGGATGACAGAAGGACACATGAGTGTAGCATCTGTCTGTGATGTGGGATTAGTGATGGACTGTTTATGAGCTGACACATGGTGGACAGTGCTTATTCACATCATGTATGATACACACAAGCAGGCTTAGATGAGCAAAAGTTTCCTTCCTTGAATGAAAACATTGTCAGGGTCTCAGTGCAGTAGTCTAGCCATTCTCCCACCATCTGGAAGGTTTTTAGTTCAAATCTTTTGGATAGCCATGGTTAATTTCCATGGAGAGAGAATATTTACAGTAGCTCCCTGCAGAGGAAGATAAGATAGGACTTTATTGATCTCACAATGGAGAATTGCACTTGTTACAAAAGCTCTCAAGAACAAATAGTCAGGAAACGGTGCAATCCAATAACAGGATAATGTGCAAACAAGTTATAAGTTATTGCACATGAGTTTCCTGTATACCTGTCGTTAGTGTACTTTTCTAGTGGTATATGGCCGGGTGGCGCCTAAGTTAGTTAATAAACTGATAAAAAGCAGCTGGGAGGGGGACACTTTTTTATTCATTTATTTCGGCTTACAATTAGCCTAAAAACAATACATAGCTATATAATTTAGTTATGTATTTTTGTTTTAGTCATGGACCTGTTTTCTTTCGGGGGGCACCGTTCCTTGATTCCTCTCTCAGCTCTGCCCGAGCACTCAGATTCAGTGACAGGCACACAGACTGCAAACATGCTAAGTTGACATTTAAATTGTGTTTAATCATGCAGCTCTAATATATTCTACATTATTTATTAGGAGTGTGAATAACTATGCAGCGAGCTGTATTACATTGTGATGATAAACGTGACAGAATGCAAAGTGAAGTTTAGCCTATAATTTCATATAATTGTTCTGATTTGTCACATGTTAACCACACGTGTGGACGTTAACTGCGAGCTGCACATGTCGCTCTTCTGTGTGCACTTCAGATATATTTTTTCCAAGGAGGCCTCCTTCTTACAAGTTTGCTCTACGCAACAATCTTTAAGCTTTTTACGAGATTGCTGAAGTTTGGCAACACTTTTACTCGTCTAACCAGCGGACAATACCAGCCGGCATCTCTCACTAACCTGTCCTTCCACTTGTAAAGGCAGGCAGAAGAGTTTTTCAAACCATTTGCTAAATTGAATAATCTTCGTACCATAGTAAAAGGAAGGCGGGTGGATACCAAAATATGACAAGCGGCGGAGGGATACGGTGCATGGTGATGAGGCTGAGGGAGATGTCCTCCCTTTACAAACGGGTCCTTCTCAGCACTGTGCAGGTCACATGATGTGAATGAGATCAAGGGAAGGCCCATAAACACCAGGAGCCCGACCCTCATGTGCACCCCTACTGTGCAAAAACATAAAGCCAATGAAGTAATGACCTGATACTTGTCACGGCAATATAAAAACGCTTTGCTTCGATCCAAGGTGCACATAAAAAAACAAGATTAAATTGACACACAGACACGCTGTGGAGTTCACAAGGTTGCACATGTGTGGGGTGTTTGGGGAGGTCCAGGGTGCACATTGACATCAACGACAAGACTCCTCGGACTGTTGTATTGTACAAACAGCTGACAGTGCACTCCGGGAGTGAAATGTGGAGTGGTTTGTGCCCTTATCCGTGAATAGCAACCAGGCACTCCGTAAATGAGCCTCCTGAGTGATTAGGAAAACTGTTTATTAACCTTTCAGAGCTCTGACTATCTGTAAAAAAGAACATTAGAAAGCACCCATATCCTCAACTGAAACAACCCAGTCTAGTTGACAATTTTTTAAACTTTTGAAATTAGTTTATGCTGATATTAATCTTAGTGTAATGAAATAGTGTAGAACTAAAGCCTTTAATTTGGAATGTGTGCCTCGGTTTTGTTTTGGTGCATTTGATTATAATAGTCAGATACATTGAAGCCCGAAAGGTCATTATGGCAGAAGAGACAGCACAGCTCGATAATGTCTCACTGTGGGAGACTAGACGAGTATGGCCCGAGCAGAATGGCCAGTTTTTGCTCCAAATGGCGACGCCTAGGACAACTGTTCAGCCAGTGATAGACCGGAGTCTGGTTTAAATGGGTAAATGATTCTCACTGGTTAGTGACAGGCCATTTGTTCTGATTTGGACAGTTACATGACCTTGCTGCATTGGGCTCTTCCTGTTCCGCTCTATGATCCATGTGCATTCACGAATCAAATGATTCGAATAAGACAGTTTTAACCTGACCAAGATTAATTTCAGCCGGACCTGGATTCGCTTCTTTGGTCTGGATCAGAATTTGATTGCGCATATACTGCGCAAATGAACCGAGCAAATTGACTGGGACTTGAATCAAGGGGGTGTCAAGTTATTAGCTCTTGATTTGTTATGCACTTTTATGAAAGCAAATGTACCTGTAGGCAGTGTTGCCAGTAACACGCTAGTAGTTAGGAGCGTGTTACTAAGTACCGTGTTATTTTAATATGACTCCTTTTTTCAGTAATCAAACGCATTACTATTTCCGAGCCAGTAATCAGATTAAAGTTACTTTTCCAACACATGGTGTGTTACTATTTTGTAATTTTCCTTTGTAAAAAGATAGATTTGCTTTATTTTTGCGTCACATGGAGTCACGTTTTCAGGCCGGAGAGAGAAGCATATTTTGTCACTGGAAATGCTGAATAGTCACAATATGAGTTTGTGTCGGATAAAGATAACAATATAATGGTTTGCTGTACATTCTGTGCTGACAACAAAGTGTTAGGCTATCGAGCTCTAGACACTACATCCAATTAAGAAATATATAGGGTCCCATCTTGTGTTAAAAAACGCAGACTACAGCGTAACATTTTGCGCTGAGTAGGAGCGCACTTTGTGATCTTGCCACTCCAGGCTTAGCGCATTTAAGTGGGAAGTATGTGGGGTGGAGAAACACGTTTTCCTCCAACCAGACGCCGTTGTGGCAGAGTGGGGGGTTATCATGTGTGTCTCTCTCTCTCGCTCTTGCTCTCGCTCTCATGATGGGTTAATAAAGTTTTTAGTTTGACCTTTGGCCTATCATGCTGAAGGAAGAACACAAGGCAGCGCAATGTAAACGAGGAAATGAATGTCGGTGGGGCTCCCATCAGAGCAGTCACCTCCTCCTGCGACGCTCTCTAGAAGTTCAGTGTGACGTCACTTTGTGCTGTGTGACGTCACTTTGTGCTGCGTGACGTCACGTTGTGCTGCGTGACGTCACTTTGTGCTGCGTGACGTCACTTTGTGCTGCGTGACGTCACTTTGTGCTGCGTGACGTCACTTTGTGCTGCGTGACATCACGTTGTTCTGCGTGACGTCACGTTGTGCTGCGTGACGTCACTTTGTGCTGCGTGACGTCACGTTGTGCTGCGTGACGTCACTTTGTGCTGCGTGACGTCACTTTGTGCTGCGTGACGTCACGTTGTTCTGCGTGACGTCACGTTGTGCTGCGTGACGTCACTTTGTGCTGCTTGACGTCACGTTGTTCTGCGTGACGTCACGTTGTGCTGCGTGACGTCACTTTGTGCTGTGTGACGTCCGTCGCTCTGCTGCTCGGGTATAAAAGCCAAGTCTCGCACACGCCCCCGTAGCGAGTTGGAGTTGGAATAGCGAGCGAGTGTTTTACATCGATTTCCAGGTTAGCAATTTATTAGCATAGTATTTAGTTAGTTCTTTAGCGCAGCGTTTCTAGTGTAGTTACTTTAGCGTTTCTAGTGTAGTTACTTTAGCGTTTCTAGTGTAGTTACTTTAGCGTTTCTAGTGTAGTTACTTTAGCGTTTCTAGTGTAGTTACTTTAGCGTTTCTAGTGTAGTTACTTTAGCGTTTCTAGTGTAGTTACTTTAGTGTTTCTAGTGTAGTTACTTTAGTGTTTCTAGTGTAGTTACTTTAGTGTTTCTAGTGTAGTTACTTTAGTGTTTCTAGTGTAGTTACTTTAGTGTTTCTAGTGTAGTTACTTTAGTGTTTCTAGTGTAGTTACTTTAGCGTTTCTAGTGTAGTTACTTTAGTGTTTCTAGTGTAGTTACTTTAGTGTTTCTAGTGTAGTTACTTTAGTGTTTCTAGTGTAGTTACTTTAGCGTTTCTAGTGTAGTTACTTTAGTGTTTCTAGTGTAGTTTCTTTAGTCAGGTAGTTTAGTAGCTGTTTTGTGACGTGAGCACAACATGCTTGTCACAGAGCGGGCAGGGCTCGGGAGGATGAGGAGAGAAGACCCGAGACAGGATTTGATCTACGGGCTCCACTCTGTTTGTGAATCACAGCACTTACATCCCCCACCTCTCCTACTTAATAAAGACAAATGTAACCCCAAAATACCCAGATTCACTTATTTAGTGACATGGTGTTTTCACGTTGAAACTACAGGCACGATAAAGCTGTATCGGGCAGACAGAGCTCATCAGGGCTGTCAGTGCTTATGAGATGGGGCTGAGGGCTTTTTACTGTAGTCTCCCCCAGGGAGAGCTCACAGACACCGGGGGCAGTGGTTAGCCATCCCGGGCTGCCTTTGAGGCTCAGAGCGGGGCAGTGTGTGACTGAGTGTCCGCTAAAGCCAGGAGGGGGAACGGGGAGATACGAGCGCCAAATGTCCGCCGCGTGTGCTCGGCATGTAGCCGGTACGACAGGCTCCAGAGTCTAAATGCGGCATAACGGGAGTCAGTCAGTCCTGGTCACTCTGGCCCTTGGTCTGAGACTGTCAACAGAGCAGAGACCGCTCATACACTCCCCCTCCCCAAAGCCTCCCGCCACGCCGCTTTCTCTTGAGTTTTTTTAATTTTGGGAGTGGGTGGAGTAAGCTCTGGAAGGGGTGTTTAGTAGCTCTTTAATAGAAATCCACTTAAATGTTCATTTGATACATGTGTGTTGTGGATTCTAGTCTTGTATACCACAGAATTCTGGCTATGTTTGCAAAAGTCATTGCCTAAAGCTAATGCTGTAAATGTGTTGGGTGGTAAATCATTCACTGGCCTGACATTAGCCCATCAGTCTAAAGTTAAAACAGTGATGATTTGGACACATAGTGAGTGATGGGATTTTTGTCTCTTTTTAGTATCTATCGGCTCAACAACAACAAAAAAGAGTTGACTTGTGACTTCTCTGGACACTGTGGTGTTTCTTCTCTCGCTATTTTCCCATTAAGGATTAGTAATGTTTTGCACACATCAACAGATATTCTAAGAGACTGTGAGATATTGATGGGCTACGCGTTAAAAACATTGCGTTGGATGTAAATTGTTGACTGTAGGAAACGTCTGTGTTTTTTGAGGTAGGATCAAAGTAGTAGTAGTATCAAAAAACAACACCACGAAAAATGAGCGACTAAAAGGTATTTATACTACAGACAGGACAATTATTTTTGGAGCTGGCTCGTTCAAAATCTTGTTGCTGTTTTATTTTGCCGTTCACTTCAAGACAAAAACATCTACCGTGATGAGAACAGACGTTTTCCTCTGGTGAATAGAGACGCTGCTACTAACTCATAAGGAAATAACGGAGAAAGGATGAGCAGCGCCTCCTGAATATCCACTTGTTCGCCGTTAATAAATTATGGGCCATAACCTGTCCCTGCACTTCCCACCCCTGAAAATGAAATATTAAAAAAAAAAATCAACAATGCAGTAAAACAAAACAATATTAAATTGAGCGCCACATGATAAGAGCCAGGTAATTTTAGATCATATTTTTGCAGTTTATACTTTTGATCTCACTTTGAATATCCAGTGTATGTTGAAAACCCAATGTCCCCAACCACATTTTCACACCTTTTGTGCAGTCTATTTACAATAAATCTATAAATATGTTTCTTGCCAAATCCAAACAAACAGAGAATAGACTACAATAATCTACAGATCTTGCATGAAAAATCACGACTATTAATTAAAATGTTTAAGAAAATTCCCTGTCCCACAGTTTTGTGTCATTGGCGTTATCAACATTACTTTCCCGGATTTATAAGGTTAAAAAAAGATGTGAAGAAATATTTTAGTTAAAAGCCAGTCCTGGGAAATATAAAGGAGGGCAAGGCCCCGGGGGTGGATGAGATTCGTCCCGGGTACCTTAAGTCTCTGGATGTTGTAGGGCTGTCTTGGCTGACACGTCTCTGCAACATCGCGTGGCGGTTGGGGACAGTGCCTCTGGATTGGCAGACCGGGGTGGTGGTCCCCCTCTTCAAGAAGGGGGATCGGAGAGTGTGCTCCAATTACAGAGGGATCACACTTCTCAGCCTCCCTGGTAAGGTCTATTCCAGGGTGCTGGAGAGGAGGATCCGGCCAATAGTCGAACCTCGGATTCAGGAGGAACAATGCGGTTTTCGTCCTGGTCGTGGAACACTGGACCAGCTCTATACCCTTCATCGGGTGCTCGAGGGTTTGTGGGAGTTCGCCCAACCAGTCCACATGTGCTTTGTGGACTTGGAGAAAGCGTTCGACCGTGTCCCTCGTGGTGCCCTGTGGGGGGTGCTCCGGGAGTATGGGGTACGGGGCCCTCTACTAAGGGCTGTCCGTTCCCTGTATGACCGTAGCAGGAGCTTGGTTCGCATTGCCGGCAGTAAGTCAGACCTGTTCCCGGTGCGTGTTGGGCTCCGCCAGGGCTGCCCTTTGTCACCGGTTCTCTTCATTACTTTTATGGACAGAATTTCTAGGCGCAGCCAGGGGCCGGAGGGTGTCCGGTTTGGGAACCTCAGAATCTCATCTCTGCTGTTTGCAGATGATGTTGTTCTGTTGGCTTCCTCAAATCAGGACCTCCAGCGCGCACTGGGGCGGTTTGCAGCCGAGTGTGAAGCGGCCGGGATGAGGATCAGCACCTCCAAATCTGAGGCCATGGTTCTCCACCGGAAAAAGGTGGCTTCCCCGCTTCAGGTCGGTGGGGTGTCCTTGCCTCAAGTGGAGGAGTTCAAGTATCTCGGGGTCATGTTCACGAGTGAGGGACGGATGGAGCGTGAGATCGATAGACGGATCGGTGCGGCGTCAGCAGTGATGCGGTCGCTGTATCGGACCGTTGTGGTGAAGAGGGAGCTGAGCCAAGCGGCAAGACTCTCGATTTACCGATCGATCTACGTTCCCACCCTCACCTATGGTCATGAGATTTGGGTAATGACCGAAAGGACAAGATCGCGAATACAAGCGGCCGAAATGAGTTTCCTTCGCAGGGTGGCTGGGCGCACCCTCCGAGATCGGGTGAGGAGCTCAGCTACCCGGGAGGAGCTCGGACTCGAGCCGCTACTCCTCCACGTCGAAAGGAGCCAGCTGAGGTGGCTAGGGCATCTGTATCGGATGCCTCCTGGTCGCCTCCCTCGGGAGGTGTTCCAGGCATGTCCTATTGGGAGGAGGCCTCGTGGAAGGCCCAGGACACGCTGGTGGGACTATGTCTCCGTGCTGGCCTGGTGTCGCCTCGGGGTCCCCCCAGAACAGCTGGAAGAGGTGTGCGTGGATCGGGAAGTCTGGGCATCTCTGCTGAGACTGCTGCCCCCGCGACCCGGCCCCGGATAAAGCGGAAGAAAATGGATGGATGGATGGATGGCATATTTTCCTCACTAAGAACAAAAAAGTAACTTTAAAAGGTGACTTTATACAGTGGGTCATTTTGAAATGTCATTGGTGTTACGGCTGTTCTCAGAGGAAAAAACAGCTAAAACTCTACTAAACTTTACTGTGATACACCACCTTTGTTCAGGAATGACGTAGAGATACTTAAGAAAAAGGGACAATTGATTGAAATTCGTCATTGGTGTTACAGTCACTGGTGTTACAGCCCCACATTAAATGAATGGAGGCGTCTGATGCAAAGTCACTGGTGTTACACTTTTGTCATTGGTGTTATGAAAACACTGGGCTTAATTTAACATATAATTTTAATAAAATACTGTTCTCAGACAAAATGGCTATTGTTTAATTTCCTAAATGCAAAATTTTACACCATTTTTTTTTTCAGGCAGAAAATGCCCATATTTGCTGAACAAACCATACAACCAAACAGACCTACTTGTTTATGAAAGCTCACGTTTGTCTGAAGGTTGTTTGTTGTTTTACAAATGAAAAATGTTTCTGTTCTGAAAGTAATCCAAATGCGTCTCTTATTATGATCTTTGGATCTACTAACCGACCCATCACTTCACTGCTGTTGAGCTCCGGTAAATCTACCCATTTTAATGAAGGTACTTGATTCATCTTCTGTACTCAGTAGTTGAAGTCTTCGAACGTTTCGCCTCTCATCCAAAAGGCTTCGTCAGCGACAAAAGTCCCACTCTGGACGCAGCTGAAGATATAGACCAACGGGGAGGAGTTAGGGTATGCCCGGCTCCTCCCCTCTAATCACAGCTACTCTCACCTGTGGGTAAACACCTTTGAAGTAGAGCGTCTCTAACAATCTGCTCACCTCAGTATCGGTCAGTCCTGTCCTATTCATAGATGCTCACTGCCCAGTGTCTGTCCTATTCATGGTTGATCACTGCTAATTACCTGCCTATTGTTCTTTTGTTGGCTGAGGTGCCGTCTCCTTGGACTGGCCATGCCCTTTCGGTTTCTCCCGAAGGAGATTGGATTATTATTGGTATTATTTTACTCCTCTTTCAAACCAACGTTCTTCTTTAGCTAAAATGTTGACCTCCCCGTCCTCAAACGAGTGGTTGGAGGCTTTGAGATGGAGGTGCACCGCCGACTGGGGGCCACTTGTGCTTTCTCTTCGGTGTTGATAAAGTCTTTTCTGTAAAAGACCCGGCTCCTCCTCTCTGTAAAATAGAGAGGAGGAGCCGGGCCTACCCTAACTCCTCCCCGTTGGTCTATATATTCAGCTGCGTCCATAGTGGGACCTTTGTTTTCCACTGAAAACTGGACAGTTGCATCACTTTTGGGCTGGTAATTGTTGACGTGCTCTGTTTTGGGTCGGACGGTGAAATGCCTCTTTCCAAGTGTTTGATAAAACCTAGGGGAAATCACGGACGGGGAAGCTGTGGTTAATGCTGTCTCTCCATCTTTGTGCATAGTGAGAGGAAAGCGAGAAGGTTTTCGGAAAGGGTACAGAACCATTTTGACTGGATAAAGGTTTTGTGCGGCGCTGACACTGCCTGTCGTTCTCTTGCACTCTTGTCTTGTCTTGCAGAGTATATCTAGTTTCAGTACTATTTTTAGCATTTGTATTGGAGTATATAAATATTATTTTAATTTTTAGCAAGCCAAGTTTTCTGCCATGTCTTTTTCAAAATGATCAGTTAAACTTCAAGTTGGTAACAGTTTTTAGTTACTTTATTTACTTTATTTCCCACCCTTACAGTATCAGTTGTGTAATAGTAATTTTAGTTCATTACTCCCCTCTGGTGGCACAGCTGTGTAACACGCAATAAAAACCACAGGTTATGCACCCAGACGTCAGTGAAAAGGCTGCTAAACATGAATTGTATGGGTCATTAACAAAAACTTCACCTCCTTGTCAGAGTCATTCTCTTCTGCAGGAATTTCTGATGTAGACGCTCTTGTACAAGTTTGACATTGAGCGCATCCCCCTCCATTCTTCACACACTGATGCTTGGTTGCAGTAATCAGGCGATTGCTGGATTTGGTTTTATCAGATTTACTTTGGAGAGCACACACTCGCATGAGGCGTTAGAGAATGAGGACAAATAATTAGCTAAGCCGTAATAAAGAAGCTGGTAAATTGCCAGTCGCGAGAGGTGAGACGAGGTTGCGTCTTGCTGACCAATCAAATGCCACGGCTGCAGCCAAGGCAGGAGGAGATGCTAGTGCTGCGAGTGGAACTGTAAAACTGATCTAGAGACAGTCTCTCCTGACAGCAGATATTACGCCTACGTGAATACGGAGGCTAAGTCTGACTCCAGATCAGAGCGAAAGCAAAGCGCTGCTGACAGGGGACAGTGCATTTAGCCAGACTTTATCTGGTGCTCTGAAATTATCGTACATTTAGGGCTTTTTTAAATTATCGATCGTACATCGTACAACCCACTTAAGTCTGGACCTGAAGATTACACAGAGTGAACCTACTTTAGAAACACAAGACCGGGCCCATGGACTGAGTCTCCATGCTGCTGGAGCAAAGCCTTCGCATTGTGCATGAGAAACATTGGTTTTACACAGAGTAGGCCTACTTCGAATGAAAGTGTGTTTGTTAGGTCAGGTCAGGAATGATTAAGTATTATATTAAATATTAGCTGTGTATGTTAGTGATTTTATTTTGCTGACAGAGTCAACAGAGAGCATGAACAAGTTAAAGGACACGCTGAACACTATAAAATGAAGGACATGGGTGAGCTATTCTACATTCTGGGCATCTCAGTGGTCCAAGACAAGCCAAGCAACCATGTTATAGTTCATCAGAGACAATACCTTGAGAACATTCTACAAACGTATTGAATGGAGTGGACCGTGCAAACCTAGTCGCAACTCCAGCTGACACAAATGTGAAGTTGAGTAAGTTGAGACATCATGATGTCCGTAATCCTGTAAACTCAAGTACTTATCAGTCCGTGGTTAGAGGTTTACTGTATTCTGCCATGACCAGACATAGCACAAGCAGTGAGCGCAGTTTCAAAGTTAATGTACATCCAAACAATGCACATCTCACAGTAGTGAAAAGAATCCTAAGATACTTGAAAGGCACGCTGAACCTGGGACGGATAACCCACAGGAACTTTGGTTAGTCTTATAGTTTTACGTTTTTATAGCTTTTTTTTTAATCTACGTTCTCTGTTACATGTTTTATGTTGCACGATTGTACCGAGAAAAATTCCTAGTTTGTGAACCTGTTCCCAAACCATGGCAATAAATACTGTCCTGATTGTGATTCTGCGGTCTACTTCTCGGATGCTGATTGGCCAGGTGATCAGAATGATCAACGCTCTACTATTGTAAACATCTTCCCTCCCTGGCTATGTAAGAAACGGCAACAGTTGCACTTTCAACTGCAGGATGTGTACTTCTGCACACATCTGCGCCAACAATTGACAGCCTACAACAGTTGCTGTAAAAAATGAGTGTAGTAATCATTTTCCAGTGTATATTGTATGAAACAGTTGGAGGCGGTAGATTAGCTTTTGTGGGGTAGATAAAGTGTCCAGTACTTTCTATCTTTGAGATCAAAATTCCATGTGCAGGTGTGACCAAGTGAAGTAACCTCACTGTTAGCCAAACAAACAAAAACATGTGTGGAGTTTCCAAATAACCAGTGAACAGGTTCAAATCAATTAGTGCTAATAACCTGTTGCTCAAAGAATAGAGTTTAAAACAGCCCTGCTTGTGTACAAGTCTCTTCATGGTCAGGCACCAAAATACATGTTAGAGCCGTATGAACCATCTCGGGCCCTGAGATCCTCAGGGAGGGGTCTCCTGGTGGTTCCCAGAGTCACCACCAAACACGATGAGGCTGCGTTTCAATTTCATGCAGCGAAGGTCTGGAACAGCCTCAGTGAGGACATGAGACAAGCCTCAATCCTGAATATTTTTAAGTCCAGGCTGAAAGGACACCTTTTTACTGTTGCCTATGGTGATTGTTTTTTAGTTTTTTTTAACAAATTTTAGTATGTACGTATACATGCATGTGTATGTCCACGCATGTGTATGTATATATGTATGTATATATGTATATATATATATAATTTTATCAATTGATTTGTTGATTTTTGATTCTGTTTTAATGCTTTTTATTGTGTTTTAAAAAAAAATTTTTTATTGTGTCTGGTGTTGCTGTGAGGCACATTGAGTTGTCATGTACATGAAATGTGCCATACAAATAAACTTGCCTTGCCTTGCCTAATAACCTTAAGAGAAAGCATTCTTAGGTTGAACTCCCATCCGTACCATACCCAAGTGTGGAAAGCCCCAAAGCATGGTTTCATTTACGATGTGAGTGCAACCAAACTGTGCTCAGGCGCAATATTGGTCCAGACTTTGTCCGTGTTGAGCCAGAGCAGGGCATAGCTGCTGTCTTTCTCGTAGAACAGAAGAAATAAGTTCTAATTTAATAAAATTAGAACTTATTTCAGAGACAGAGGGCAGTCAGCCAGGTTTCTTCCAAGTGCTACAGTTTCCCCGACCTCCAAGGTCATGCGGGTCAGGTTGACAGACAGAGGCAGCGCGGCTCAGCCGCAGCAGCTCAGGACAATAAAGCACTTACTTAAAACCTATGTCAGTGCCACTGTTTAGTGCTTGCCTCCTAATGAATGAAAAGAACATTAAGTAGTGTCCGTGTGGAAGCCTCTTAACCTTTGCCCTTGCTGCACTTTGTGTCCAACTTAATCCAAAACTCAACACTGTGCGTCACATTTTGCAAACGTGACGCACAGATTCACATCGCTTCATGCTGATGGGCTTATTTTTTCTACATCTCCGCATTAAGCACTCTGGTTCACGATGTATACAAACAGCGCTATATGATGACGGCACAGTTGGTCTCGGTTTTATGCAGGCGTGAGTAAGGGCCATTCAGGGCGCACAGACCCTTCCCCATTCGAGCGTGGGCCTGGCACATTTCAGATGGATAACTGTGAGTGGCCACCATGGTGATGTTTGATGATGGCTGCAGCTGACTTAGTAAGTCTGTAGATCTATTTAATTTTAATTTTATTTTTCAGAAACATATAAAACCTTTTGCCTTACAACCGAGTGTTGAATGTGTTTGGTAAAAAGCTCCTGCTACACTTGAGATGAGTACAGCCCTGACAAGTCGCTGGTGCTCTGTCACAGGCAGCTTTGTGTTGTTGACAGAAGGAGCACTGCGCAGCAGACAGGCGGGAAGTGCCACATTCACCTATAGCCTATGCTTTCAGAGCATGGGACTGTGGGAGTGACTCAAAACATAAAGTGACAGGTGTACACACTGAGAATGATTTAAGTAATGTAAACAAAAAAGAATATATATATATATATATATTTATATATGTATATGTGTATATATATATATATATATATATATGTATGTGTATATATATATATATATATATATATATATATATATATATATATATATATATACATACAGTGCCTTGCGAAAGTATTCGGCCCCCTTGAACTTTTCGACCTTTTGCCACATTTCAGGCTTCAAACATAAAGATAAAAAACTGTAATTTTTTGTGAAGAACCAACAAGTGGGACACAATCATGAAGTGAAACAAAATTTATTGGATATTTCAAACATTTTTAACAAATTAAAAACTGAAAAATTGGGCGTGCAAAATTATTCAGCCCCTTTACTTTCAGTGCAGCAAACTCTCTCCAGAAGTTCAGTGAGGATCTCTGAATGATCCAATGTTGACCTAAATGACTAATGATGATAAATAGAATCCACCTGTGTGTGAACAAGTCTCCGTATAAATGCACCTGCTCTGTGATAGTCTCAGAGGTCAGTTTAAAGCGCAGAGAGCATCATGAAGAACAAGGAACACACCAGGCAGGTCCGAGATACTGTTGTGGAGAAGTTTAAAGCCGGATTTGGATACAAAAAGATTTCCCAAGCTTTAAACATCCCAAGGAGCACTGTGCAAGCGATAATATTGAAATGGAAGGAGTCTCAGACCACTGCAAATCTACAAAGTCCCTCTAAACTTTCAGCTCATACAAGGAGAAAACTGATCAGAGATGCTGCCAAGAGGCCCATGATCACTCTGGATGAACTGCAGAAATGTACAGCTGAGGTGGGAGACTCTGTCCATAGGACAACAATCAGTCGTATACTGCACAACTCTGACCTTTATGGAAGAGTGGCAAGAAGAAAGCCATTTCTTAAAGATATCCATAAAAAGTGTTGTTTAAAGTTTGCCACAAGCGACCTGGGAGACACACCAGACATGTGGAAGAAGGTGCTCTGGTCAGATGAAACAAAAATCCAACTTTTTGGCAACAATGCAAAACGTTGTGTTTGGCGTAAAAGCAACACAGCTCATCAACCTGAACACACCATCCCCACTGTCAAACATGGTGGTGGCAGCATCATGGTTTGGGCCTGCTTTTCTTCAGCAGGGACAGGGAAGATGGTTCAAATTGATGGCAAGATGGATGGAGCCAAATACAGGACCATTCTGGAAGAAAACCTGATGGAGTCTGCAAAAGACCTGAGACTGGGACGGAGATGTGTCTTCCAACAAGACAACGATCCAAAACATAAAGCAAAATCTACAATAGAGTGGTTCACAAATAAACATATCCAGGTGTTAGAATGGCCAAGTCAAAGTCCAGACCTGAATCCAATCGAGAATCTGTGGAAAGAACTGAAAACTGCTGTTCACAAACGCTGTCCATCCAACTTCACTGAGCTCGAGCTGTTTTGCAAGGAGGAATGGGCAAATATTTCAGTCTCTCAATGTGCAAAACTGATAGAGACATACCCCAAGGACTTACAGCAGTAATCGCAGCAAAAGGTGGCGCTACAAAGTATTAACTTAAGGGGGCTGAATAATTTTGCACGCCCAATTTTTCAGTTTTTTATTTGTTAAACATTTTTGAAATATCCAAAAATTTTGTTTCACTTCATGATTGTGTCCCACTTGTTGTTGGTTCTTCACAAAAAAATTACAGTTTTATATCTTTATGTTTGAAGCCTGAAATGTGGCAAAAAATGGTCGAATACTTTCGCAAGGCACTGTATGTACATGTGATTTTTTTGTTTTTTATTTGTAATGAATTTGCAAACTTTTTTTCACGTTGTCATTATGGGGTGTTATGTGTAGAATTTGGAGGGGAAAAAATGGATTGAATCAATTTTGGAATAAGGCTGTAACATACCAAAATTTGGAAAAATACACAAGATACTTGCACTGTATTTGTGCGTTATGTCCAGACAAAACATAAATATTAAACGTAGGCTTAACAGGTGTAATCACCAGGCCATGATACACTACAGCAGAAGCTGTAGACTTGTTCTTGCCAATGAGCTGTCTTCTTAGGAATTGCCTGACTCATAGGTATTAGGCCATAGCCACTTTCCTTGTTATGAGAGCGAGAGAGAGAGATATCACAACTTCTTGCTGTATTTCCTAAAACTGTGTATGTGTAATATCTTTAGTAGTAAGGTGTGTATATATAGACTGGCAGTTCAGACAGAATGGACCGCTTCCTCTACTCTTGTCAGGAGGAGATGGGATGTTGCAGATTTTTAGAATACAGCAGTTTGAGGCCGCTTTGAGCTTCTTCAACAGCAGCTTGAAAGATAACAGTGGGGGGAGATAAGGAAGCAGAAGCACTTTTTTCTTGCTACTATATTTTTTCTGTGCCATTTAATGCACATGCCTTAGGTATTTTGGCAATACAGTATGTTCTCTACCTGTAAGATATGTCATGGTCATCTGATGTTCTTACAGCCATATAATATCTATATAAATATTGCAGTGCTGTGCGCACGGGGCCAAGATGCCAAGGCGCCCTTTCCCTGCCGTCTGCCCTAAGTCTACCTGTGGAGATATGCAGAAGGTAGCACAAATAGCACCAAACCTTTAATTTCATTATTACGCCTCACAGTATACCGCACGGGCAACAACACATTAAAAAGTAGAAACATCACAATGTTAAACCACTGGCCTGACTATGTAGCCCTGATATTGACGCAGTCACTTACCCCAGACGCCACCGTAATACTATCGCTCCTGCAAACTTCTTTCATTCTGTGGTCCTCCAATCTGTCTCCTTACTCCGTGTTCCAGCGCAGTGTGAGACCGGCCAGTGTTCATGTGGATGAGCGGCGGGTTATGCTCTTGCTTCGTGGGCTGAAAGTCCAGACAAGCCCTTGTTTTGGGTAACACAACGATCCAGGCTCGGGCTATTCCACAAAGAGGCAATACAAAGTTCAGCTATTCAAGGATAAAAACAAAAGTTTCATTGATGTGTTAGCCACGCGCCTCATTTGAAACGCTACTCGCTGGTTTTCACTGTGTGATTGATTGATGGCGGCTTCGTCCATTGAAATTCACGTCACCTTGAGCCGTCTGGAAGGGCTTGGGGACATGCAGCAGTAATAATCATAAAAAGTATAAGTAAGTAACAATATAAGTATAAAGTAAATTATAAACCAAAATACAAATAAGAGGTTTGTGAACTTCACATTTCATTTGATTGTACTGTATTTTCCGCTAACATACTGCATAACGATTAATTGTTAATATACTTTTTAATCGATTATGCCCATGATGACGGTTAATGTATTAACTGATTAATCATGAACTGCCCTAGTTTGCGTTGTCAGTGAGTCCCGTGTCTGCATAGGTTTCCTCCTGGTGCTCCGGTTTCCCCTAAAAATATGTACAATAGGTTCCTCTCTGGGACCAGGACTCCCCCACTCACTTAGACTTTCCTGGTTTAAAAAAGTTCAAATAGATACAATATTCTGAGGAGTGTCTCACTTGTTATGTCATCCTTTGAAGATGCATACTATTAAGACAATTCATCAAACAAGGACATAATTTAGGAATTTTTTTATTTTTATTTTTTTACCGCTCTACATCAAGTGCACTTTGATCTCTCCTTAGCCCGCCCTCAGAGCAGCAGGTGCATGACCTCCCTGTAACCTCTCTAAACTATTTATGTCGGCAGTGTCTTTGAAGTTACTGCAGGTGCTACACGTTGAAGTTCATCTTTACCTGGAGCCCTTATGGAAGTCTAAGCAGAATATGGAGTGGTTCGATTTTTAGGAACAAAGAGCGATATCAAGTAACCAAGGACTACTTTTATTACGCGGATTGCAGAATTACGGTGTATGTATACAAAAAATGTCAGGACTCAGGAGCATGAACTCTTGCGAGAGGAACTGTAGGGAGGACATACAGTATGTTGTTCTTCACCCCTTTTTTTAACCCTTTAATCACACATTTATTGTCTGTTTAATGCAACCAACGTGTCTTTAAATAAGCCATACCAAAGTTTGAAATAACGGCTATATGTTTTGGGCTTGGTCCACTGTTTGGGAACCACAGCTCTATAAAACGTTATATAGTCTTGGCCTACATGCTTTTACAGACCATGCGAAGTCTGCAGAACAACAGCCGGATTCTCCAGCAGGGTGGCACCAGGGGTGGAAGGGCTCCGCAACCCTAATCTCCACATTTTGTCTCAGATACTTGACAGGAATTGGTTAACAGATGGACTGACAGGCCACATCCTGCAGTGTGCGAACTAACTGCTAATGCCAATAGCTGCTGGGACAGTAAAAATTCAAAAAGGCGGCATGGGGAAAAGGGGGACATCAGGGCACCGGAGGATTAAAGAAGCAGGTCGATAAGAAGGAAAGCTTTCCTCTGATGCAAAGTCTGTGAACAAAGAGGAAGGAGCGAAGGGGGTGTTAAAAGCAAATCGCAAAAGAGGCACAAGCTGAGGAGAGATGTTTGGGATGATGAGGCAGCAGCACAGATGACTGACACATGCTCGGAAGTCTTTGAGTGTGTGTGTGTGTGTGTGTGTGTGTGTGTGTGTCTGTATATATGGTTTATGGAGCCAATTGACCTGACTACTCACCAGCACTACGAGAACCTAAGGGGATTAGCAGGACTATGCTACGGTCCTCATAAACCAAGATTTTGTATTTTAATTTTTAGCATATAAAGAGCATAATTTCATTGTTTTTCTGAAGTCCTTTTAATGCTCAATGATAATATATCATGCACATATCAAGTTTTTTTAAATTCTTAGCTTTTAAAGACCATAAATTGAAAGTTTATTTGACGTCCATATAATACCCCAACCTGACTTCTTGTGTATGGAGTGTATGATGTGCTCCCCCTACCCTACTCTGGCGGTATTGAAGGCTCCATTGTGATTGGTTCTTTATGGGGACACGTGCGGGATATGTGTCCGGGCATGTTGAGTGATTTCGGAAGACATCTAATGGTAATGCGAAGAAGAAGGACCAAGAGAAAGTTCACTCCAAAGAAGACAAGAAAATATATTGGTAAGTATCTAGTCCTTGTTAAATATACGTTATCAAGTATTTTCTGAATGGAACTTAGCCCCGGCCTGGAGGATTTATCCCCGGGCTGGATGATATGGGGACCGGGCTATTGGGTTTTGGAGCTGGCTGTGGAACTTAGCCCCAGCCTTGGTGAGTTTTCCCCGGCCTGGATGAGTTGGGGGGTGTAGTCCGAGGAGGGGTGCTTAAGAGTGGGTCCGAGATGTGGGCTGTGTGTCCCCGGAGGTCCAGAGGAGTCAGGGGGGCGAGTGTGTGCAAGTAGGGCCGGGGTAGGAGTGCCCTGAGCCGGGTAGTGTAAGTGGAGTAGAGGGTGGGTCATTGTGGTGGATGTCGGTGCGGAGCTGGTAGCTTTAGGAGCAGGCTGGTCAGAGGAGGTCCAGAGGAGCCAGGGGGGCGAGTGTGTGCACGTAGGCCGGGGTAGGAGTGCCCTGAGCCGGGTAGTGTAAGTGGAGTAGAGGGTGGGTCATTGTGGTGGATGTCGGTGCGGAGCTGGTAGCTTTAGGAGCAGGCTGGTCAGAGGAGGTCCAGAGGAGCCAGGGGGGCGAGTGTGTGCACGTAGGCCGGGGTAGGAGTGCCCTGAGCCGGGTAGTGTAAGTGGAGTAGAGGGTGGGTCATTGTGGTGGATGTCGGTGCGGAGCTGGTAGCTTTAGGAGCAGGCTGGTCAGAGGAGGTCCAGAGGAGCCAGGGGGGCGAGTGTGTGCACGTAGGCCGGGGTAGGAGTGCCCTGAGCCGGGTAGTGTAAGTGGAGTAGAGGGTGGGTCATTGTGGTGGATGTCGGTGCGGAGCTGGTAGCTTTAGGAGCAGGCTGGTCAGAGGAGGTCCAGAGGAGCCAGGGGGGCGAGTGTGTGCACGTAGGCCGGGGTAGGAGTGCCCTGAGCCGGGTAGTGTAAGTGGAGTAGAGGGTGGGTCATTGTGGTGGATGTCGGTGCGGGGCTGGTAGCTTTAGGAGCAGGCTGTGGAACTTAGCCCCAGCCTTGGTGAGTTTTCCCCGGCCCTGATGAGTTGGGGACCGGGGTATTGGGTTTAGGAGCTGGCTGTGGAACTTAGCCCCAGCCTGGGTGGTTCTTTGTAGGTTCAAGTATTGTCTGTTTATCTTTCAGAGTGACACTGGGAAGGACCAAAGGCAGGAGATGGCACAAGAAAAAAACAACCCAGACTCAGACCCAGACTATGTGGGTGATGAAGATTTAGATGAGCTCCCCCATCCAAATATATGGCTGACACAAAAGTCGGATACAAGTCTTGCTCCTGCTTCTAGTGCACCGGGAACCAGCCAGCAAGGTAGTTCTTCATACACCTCAGAGTTGCATTCAGAGAATGGTCCACGAAGAGGAGACCCACAGCGGACAAGTTCCATAAATTACTGCTTTGTCTGCGGTAAGCCCCAGAAGAAAATATCGAGACATCTTAAAACACACAAGACCAATGCAGAGATTGTACAAGTCTTTTCCCTTACTGATGTCAAGGAGCGCAACAAACGGATTGAAAAAATTAGGAATAAAGGGAACTTTTTACATAATCAAGCAGTATTACAAAGTGGGAAAGGGCAATTGAAAGTGAAGCGACGATGCAAAAAAAAAGCTTTGGATGGAAAGTTTATTCACTGCATGTATTGTCAAGGCATGTTTCTCCGCAAAGAACTATGGAGGCATACTCGCAGGTGCCCTCACAAACCCGAAGATGCAAACCAAGAAGAGACGTCTGGAAGGAGAAGGATCCTCGGCTCTGCATCAGCTCAGGATGCCGCCTTATGTGCGCAAATCTCGGGTGGGGTTTGGAAGCTTCTCAGTGTTATGAACGTGGATGAAGTTGGATCAGTTGTGCGAAATGACTTCTGTATTCTCCAGTTTGCCCAGTCACTTTACAACATTCATGGACAGGATACAACAAAGTATGAATACATAAGACAAAAACTGAGAGAAGTGGGACGTCTGCTGCTGTGCTTGCGGACAGATTTCTCTGTGCCGACCCTGGAAGATGCTGTTAGGCCTGCAAACTTTGAGAAAGTGGTACAAGCGGTCAAAAAGGTAGCAGGTTTTAATGATGACAATCTTTCGTACAAAACCCCGAGCCTTGCTCTTAAACTCGGCCACACACTGAATAAGATCTGCGACATCATCCACTGCCGGGGCTTGATGGCAGAAGATGAGAAGCTGGTGAAGTATACTGAAACATTTAAGAAGTTGCTCAGTACCAAGTGGAAAGAATATGTATCTCACAATGCCCTTAACACACTGAGTGATGCCAAGTTTAATAAACCGTTAACCTTACCATTCACTGAAGATGTTGTGAAACTTCACAAGTTTTTGGAAAAGGCAGCAGAAGAGGCCACAAGCAAACTGCAAGAAACAGATGATGCTCAAACTTATGCCCGTCTTGCCATGGTGTTGCTCACACAAATCATTGTGTTCAACCGTCGGCGAGCTGGAGAGGTTTCCAAAATGCCTCTGAAACATTTTCTGGAGAGGGATAATCAACAACTTCATGCGGATGTAAGCCTTGGTTTATCGGACACAGAAAAGAAGCTCTGCCGGTATCTAAGTCGCGTGGAAATTATGGGTAAAAGAGGGAGAAAAGTTGCAGTTCTTCTCCCCCGACCTGTTGTCAATGGTCTTACACTACTCACAAATAAGAGGAAAGAATGTGGTGTGTCTCCCTCAAACCCATTCTTATTTGCACGACCCAAAGCACCAACCCATTATAGAGGAAGTGACTGCCTGAGACGTTTCTCCACACAGTGCGACACAAAGTACCCCGAGCACCTCCGGTCGACGGGTCTCAGGAAACATGTGGCCACGCTATCTCAAGTCTTAAACCTCCAGGAGAATGAGCTGGATCAGGTGGCAGACTTCCTTGGACATGATATCCGCGTACACAGGGAATTCTACAGACTGCCTGTTCCAACAACACAACTTGCAAAGATATCCAAAGTATTGCTTTTAATGGAGAAGGGATCCATTTCCTCGCTAAAAGGAAAGACGCTGGAGGAGATTGAACTTGAAGGTTTGTTAAATGTATCTCTTATCTGGGTGTGCATGTAGGGCCGGGGTAGGAGTGCCCTGAGCCGGGTAGTGTAAGTGGAGTAGAGGGTGGGTCATTGTGGTGGATGTCGGTGCGGAGCTGGTAGCTTTAGGAGCAGGCTGGTCAGAGGAGGTCCAGAGGAGCCAGGGGGGCGAGTGTGTGCACGTAGGCCGGGGTAGGAGTGCCCTGAGCCGGGTAGTGTAAGTGGAGTAGAGGGTGGGTCATTGTGGTGGATGTCGGTGCGGGGCTGGTAGCTTTAGGAGCAGGCTGGTCAGAGGAGGTCCAGAGGAGCCAGGGGGGCGAGTGTGTGCACGTAGGCCGGGGTAGGAGTGCCCTGAGCCGGGTAGTGTAAGTGGAGTAGAGGGTGGGTCATTGTGGTGGATGTCGGTGCGGGGCTGGTAGCTTTAGGAGCCGGCTGGGGATCTTAGCCCCAGCCTTGGTGAGTTTTCCCAGGCCTGGTGGCTTTAGGAGCGGGCTGATTGAATTGAATCCCCCTTTTGTTTTTAGATGAAATTCCCATCAGTGCAGATGAGGCCGAAGAGGAGAGTCACAGTGACTCGGGGGACTCTGCTGAGAAACAAGCGGCAACTGTGGTTATAGATGATGACCCGATCGACATAGCTGATGGAGATACCTCTGATTTTGAAGGCAAGTTCTTCTGTTTACTCTTGTAGTAGTCTTGCTCTGACTTATTCACATTGTTTTGTTTAAATTAATTCCTAATTTTCCTTTTCAGAGGCAGCACAGAGGCCTGCAAAGCAACCTGGACCAAAACGCAGAGTGACAAAAAGAGCATGGTCAAAGACTGAAGAAGCAGCTGTAATGCGGCATTTTAAAAAACACATCAAGAGAGGAAAACTGGCCACAAAAAATGAAGTAACTCAGTGTAAGCAAGCAGAAATGGCCTTAAGTCAGAGAACACTGCAGAATATAAGAGACTTTGTGAGAAATCGTGGACTAGCACATAAAAGACAACTAAAGGTAAAAGATGGATAAGCATGGAGTGTATGTATGAAGAACATTAAAACTTTTCCAGCCTCTAATTGTGGTTCATCCATCCATCCATTTTCTCCCACTTGTCCGTTGCCGGGTCGTGGAGGCAGCCGTTGGAGCTGCCCAAATCACATAGCACCAGTCCCCTATGGCTCCTCCTGCAGGTGGTGGGTCCACGGAAGGACGGCCTCATGGTTCCAAACGGGCCTGTTGGTCTCTCATAGGGGAATTGTGGTTCAGTTATGTTTAAAGTCCTCATAATTCATCTTTGGTCCTCATGAACCACCTTCTGGTCGGTGGCTGTGTATAGACAACCGTAGCTGATACAAGGATGTTAAATAGACCTAAATTTTTTTCAGATTTTTTACAGTTAGTCTATCCAGAGCTTATCTCTCTAGGACCTTGGGAAACCATAGTCCTCTTAAACCACACCAGGGTTGGTTTTTCCAAAAGGTCAACATAAACCATAAAACCACGTATGTGTGGGTGCATGTAGGTGTTGGGACTGTGTTGAAGGTTTTGGGGGCCCGGCTGGAGTTGTTAGACCCGGACGAAGGCGTCTGGGAAGTGGGCTGGAGGTGTTAGACCAGTGGTGGAGCTTCTTGGAGCTTCGTGGAGCTCCGTGGAGCTCCATAGAGCTTTATTTCGGGCTTAATCTGTGGATAAATGCGCTCGGGGGCCGCGGGGGTTAGGCGGTTAAGGCAGGCGCTCGGCATCAGCACCTCGGACAGCTCGCGGGGGTTAAGCGGTTCTCGCCCTTCCCGCGGCAGCAGACGCCTAGTCCTGGGTTATTCTTTCGAAAGGTGGACACGGACCGGTCCGGGAGAGTCTCCCGGACACGTAGATGTGCGTGTCCGCGCGGTGGCTCATTTCCCCGCGGAGTTATTAGCTCCGGAGTCCCCAGTCCGGAGGACTTATCCCCGGCGTGGATGAGTTCTCCCCGGCCTGACTGAGTTGGGGACCGGGCTGGAGGTGTCCAACCCGGCCTGTAACACTGTCCTGTATTCGGTGTCCAGTGGCGGGGCTTCCTGGAGCTTCCTGGAGCTTCCTGGAGCTTTATTTCGGGGTAAAACCGTGTATAATAGCGCTCGGCGGAGGCGGGGGTTAAGCGGTTAGGACCGTCGCCAGGACTAAGCGCCAGCCGGAGCGAGGCAAAAGCACACCCCAAAACGCCCTTAAATCCACACCAAAAGTATCCAGGGTTATAGAGTCGACCCTTGCGCACACGCTGGTACCGGAACCGGGCCGATGCGAGCCCGTTAACGGCCCCGTTTAACGGTTCTCGCCCTTCCCGCGGCAGCAGACGCCTAGTCCTGGGTTATTCTTTCGAAAGGTGGACACGGTCCGGTCCGGGAGAGTCTCCCGGACACGTAGATGTGCGTGTCCGCGCGGTGGCTCATTTCCCCGCGGAGTTATTAGCTCCGGAGTCCCCAGTCCGGAGGACTTATCCCCGGCGTGGATGAGTTCTCCCCGGCCTGACTGAGTTGGGGACCGGGCTGGAGGTGTCCAACCCGGCCTGTAACACTGTCCTGTATTCGGTGTCCAGTGGCGGGGCTTCCTGGAGCTTCCTGGAGCTTCCTGGAGCTTTATTTCGGGGTAAAACCGTGTATAATAGCGCTCGGCGGAGGCGGGGGTTAAGCGGTTAGGACCGTCGCCAGGACTAAGCGCCAGCCGGAGCGAGGCAAAAGCACACCCCAAAACGCCCTTAAATCCACACCAAAAGTATCCAGGGTTATAGAGTCGACCCTTGCGCACACGCTGGTACCGGAACCGGGCCGATGCGAGCCCGTTAACGGCCCCGTTTAACGGTTCTCGCCCTTCCCGCGGCAGCAGACGCCTAGTCCTGGGTTATTCTTTCGAAAGGTGGACACGGTCCGGTCCGGGAGAGTCTCCCGGACACGTAGATGTGCGTGTCCGCGCGGTGGCTCATTTCCCCGCGGAGTTATTAGCTCCGGAGTCCCCAGTCCGGAGGACTTATCCCCGGCGTGGATGAGTTCTCCCCGGCCTGACTGAGTTGGGGACCGGGCTGGAGGTGTCCAACCCGGCCTGTAACACTGTCCTGTATTCGGTGTCCAGTGGCGGGGCTTCCTGGAGCTTCCTGGAGCTTCCTGGAGCTTTATTTCGGGGTAAAACCGTGTATAATAGCGCTCGGCGGAGGCGGGGGTTAAGCGGTTAGGACCGTCGCCAGGACTAAGCGCCAGCCGGAGCGAGGCAAAAGCACACCCCAAAACGCCCTTAAATCCACACCAAAAGTATCCAGGGTTATAGAGTCGACCCTTGCGCACACGCTGGTACCGGAACCGGGCCGATGCGAGCCCGTTAACGGCCCCGTTTAACGGTTCTCGCCCTTCCCGCGGCAGCAGACGCCTAGTCCTGGGTTATTCTTTCGAAAGGTGGACACGGTCCGGTCCGGGAGAGTCTCCCGGACACGTAGATGTGCGTGTCCGCGCGGTGGCTCATTTCCCCGCGGAGTTATTAGCTCCGGAGTCCCCAGTCCGGAGGACTTATCCCCGGCGTGGATGAGTTCTCCCCGGCCTGACTGAGTTGGGGACCGGGCTGGAGGTGTCCAACCCGGCCTGTAACACTGTCCTGTATTCGGTGTCCAGTGGCGGGGCTTCCTGGAGCTTCCTGGAGCTTCCTGGAGCTTTATTTCGGGGTAAAACCGTGTATAATAGCGCTCGGCGGAGGCGGGGGTTAAGCGGTTAGGACCGTCGCCAGGACTAAGCGCCAGCCGGAGCGAGGCAAAAGCACACCCCAAAACGCCCTTAAATCCACACCAAAAGTATCCAGGGTTATAGAGTCGACCCTTGCGCACACGCTGGTACCGGAACCGGGCCGATGCGAGCCCGTTAACGGCCCCGTTTAACGGTTCTCGCCCTTCCCGCGGCAGCAGACGCCTAGTCCTGGGTTATTCTTTCGAAAGGTGGACACGGTCCGGTCCGGGAGAGTCTCCCGGACACGTAGATGTGCGTGTCCGCGCGGTGGCTCATTTCCCCGCGGAGTTATTAGCTCCGGAGTCCCCAGTCCGGAGGACTTATCCCCGGCGTGGATGAGTTCTCCCCGGCCTGACTGAGTTGGGGACCGGGCTGGAGGTGTCCAACCCGGCCTGTAACACTGTCCTGTATTCGGTGTCCAGTGGCGGGGCTTCCTGGAGCTTCCTGGAGCTTCCTGGAGCTTTATTTCGGGGTAAAACCGTGTATAATAGCGCTCGGCGGAGGCGGGGGTTAAGAGGTTAAGACAGGCGCTCGGCTTCAGCACCTCGGACAGCCCAGGAACAAACCAACCCCCCCCCCCAAAAAACGACTTTCAATCCACACTAAAAGTATCCAGGGTTATAGAGCCGAGCCTCCCGAACACGCCTGTGCTGGAATTGGGCCGGTGGGACACCGTTAAAGGCCCCTTTTAACGGTTCAAAGTTCCGTAGCGCTAGGTTCTCGCCCTTCCCGCGGCAGCAGACGCCGAGTCCTGGGTTATTCGTTCAAAAGGTGGACACGGGCCGGTCCGGGAGAGTCCCCCGGTCACGCTGATGTGCGTGTCCGCGCGGTGGCTCGCACCCCCGCGGAGTTATAGGCGTACAACACCCGCGGAGAAAAAAAATGCCAAAAAATAGAAAAACGCTTTTAATCCCGGAAAGAGTGGTACCGGCGGGTAGAGGGTGACCGCCCGGACCCGTGGATGTGCAAATCTCAAAAGTCGATTCCGTGACCCTGATACTCTTTGAGTATCAGGGTCACGGATCTGGTTTTTGCACTAAGTGTTTTCAGCGCGGAAGCCCGGGACGATCTCCGGGCATTTGACGCTGCTCCGGGCGGATTGGCTATACACCCCCAGAGCCAAGGGACAGTCGGGCGGTTTTTGGGAATGACGTTTTTCAAAATCGAAAATGGTCAGAATCCTGGTTCTTTTTGATCCGGGATCCCAGCTCGACCTGTGGGCATGCAAAATCCGCCACCTCCGGGCCTCTGGCTGATTCTATTCCAGCGCGGTCGGCTCCGGAGCACTGCGGACATGAGCGCACTCGGGCCGGGGCTGAACGGAGCCCCGCCGCCCGGTCCTTTCGGAAGCGAGACCGAGACGACCCGTCTGACCCAGGGGCCTTACGACGGCCGCCCCCCGCCACGGTAGAGCCGGCCCGCGGGCCCTCTCCGTTCCAGAGCGGGGGTATTTGCGGCCGTTTAACGCATTTTCTCGAAACCTCCGCACAGAGACTCCCACGCCCGGGGAGCTCGCCTCCAGGAGAGCGTACGCTTCGCCTCCACGGCCCCGCGTGCCCAACCACGGGGCGCGGGGCCCCGTTTTCGGCCCACGGCCAGCCCTGGCCACGGCCGACGCGGTTCTTCCCGAACCGCAGCCACTCTGGGCTACCTGGTTGATCCTGCCAGTAACATATGCTTGTCTCAAAGATTAAGCCATGCAAGTCTAAGTACACACGGCCGGTACAGTGAAACTGCGAATGGCTCATTAAATCAGTTATGGTTCCTTTGATCGCTCTACCGTTACTTGGATAACTGTGGCAATTCTAGAGCTAATACATGCCAACGAGCGCTGACCTCCGGGGATGCGTGCATTTATCAGACCCAAAACCCATGCGGGGTCGCCCCTCGGGGCTCCCCGCGCGCTTTGGTGACTCTAGATAACCTCGAGCCGATCACTGGCCCTCGTGGCGGAGACAACTCTGCCCTATCAACTTTCGATGGTACTTTCTGTGCCTACCATGGTGACCACGGGTAACAGGGAATCAGGGTTCGATTCCGGAGAGGGAACATGAGAAATGGCAACTACATCCAAGGAAGGCAACTGGCGACCACATCCAAGGAAGGAATATTGAGGGCCTGTAATTGAAGCGGTAATTCAAACTACAATAGCGTATATTAAAGTTGTTTCGTACGTAGCAGAGCAGCTCCGTCGCTGCGCTCTATTGAAAGTCAGGCCCTTGATCCAAGCTTTTGTCGGCCGGCCTCCGGGTCCCTCCCTCCTCCCCTGGGTAGAGAGTACCAGGGGAGGTGTGGGAGTTGGTTTTACCCAGGTTTCTATGTGTTATGTGTATGACAGAGTATCAGGGTCACTTGGAAAAGTTTCTAAGTGCTGAGCCACTTAGAAAAAATGTCCAAAGAGTATCAGGGTAACATGGAAAAGTTTCTAAGTGGCTCAGCACTTAGAAATTTTTCCAAGTGACCCTGATACTCTTTGGACATTTTTTCTAAGTGGCTCAGCACTTAGAAAAAATGTCCAAAGTGGCTCAGAGTATCAGGGTCACGGACTTCCTCCGGGCCGGGTCTTGGGGTGTAGTCCGAGGAGGGGTGCTTAAGAGTGGGTACCCGGGTCCGAAAGGTGCGCCGGGTGTCCCCGGAGGTCCATAGGAGCCATGCGGCCGAGGTTGTGCAGGTAGGCGGTGTTGGGGGAGCCCTTAGCGGGGTAGGGTTAGTGGATGAGAGCGGTGGTGGGTGTTGTTCCGGTGCTGTGGTTGTGTGTATGGGCCTGTAGGTGTTGGGACTGGGTTGAAGTTTTTGGGGGGCCTGGCTGGAGGTGTTAGACCCGGACGAAGGCGTCATGGAAGCAGGCTGGAGGTGTTAGACCAGGCCTGGAGCTGTCATGACTGGGGGCTGGGCTGGAGCTGTTGGTTAGGTGATGCATTTTCAGGTTTAATTCCTGATTTCAACCACTGGCCTCTGGCCTATCTCGCTCATGGTTGCATTGCAGGTCGGGATCCCATCCCTGACTGGGCTGTAGGTCTCAGACCCAGCTGCCTGGAGCTGTTGGTTAGGTGCTGGAGGTGGTAGACCCAGCTTGGAGCTGCCCTGACTGGGCTGTAGGTCTCAGACCCAGCTGCCTGGAGCTTTTGGTTAGGTGCTGGAGGTTGTAGACCCGGCTTGGAGCTTCCCTGACTGGGCTGTAGGTCTTAGACAAGGCCTGGAGCTGTCATAACCGGGCTGGAGCTGTTGGTTAGGTGCTGGAGGTGGTGGACCCGGCTTGGAGCTTCCCTGACTGGGCTGTAGGTCTTAGACAAGGCCTGGAGCTGTCATGACCGGGCTGGAGCTGTTGGTTAGGTGCTGGAGGTGGTGGACCCGGCTTGGAGCTTCCCTGACTGGGCTGTAGGTCTTAGACAAGGCCTGGAGCTGTCATAACCGGGCTGGAGCTGTTGGTTAGGTGCTGGAGGTGGTAGACCCGGCTTGGAGCTGTCATGACCGGGCTGTAGGTCTTAGACAAGGCCTGGAGCTGTACTGACCGGGCTGGAGCTGTTGGTTAGGTGCTGGAGGTGGTGGACCCGGCTTGGAGCTGCCCTGACTGGGCTGTAGGTCTTAGACAAGGCCTGGAGCTGTCATGACCGGGCTGGAGCTGTTGGTTAGGTGCTGGAGGTGGTGGACCCGGCTTGGAGCTGTCATGACCGGGCTGGAGCTGTTGGTTAGGTGCTGGAGGTGGTAGACCCGGCTTGGAGCTGTCATGACCGGGCTGTAGGTCTTAGACAAGGCCTGGAGCTGTACTGACCGGGCTGGAGCTGTTGGTTAGGTGCTGGAGGTGGTGGACCCGGCTTGGAGCTGCCCTGACTGGGCTGTAGGTCTTAGACAAGGCCTGGAGCTGTCATGACCGGGCTGGAGCTGTTGGTTAGGTGCTGGAGGTGGTGGACCCGGCTTGGAGCTTCCCTGACTGGGCTGTAGGTCTTAGACAAGGCCTGGAGCTGTCATAACCGGGCTGGAGCTGTTGGTTAGGTGCTGGAGGTGGTGGACCCGGCTTGGAGCTTCCCTGACTGGGCTGTAGGTCTTAGACAAGGCCTGGAGCTGTCATGACCGGGCTGGAGCTGTTGGTTAGGTGCTGGAGGTGGTAGACCCGGCTTGGAGCTGTCATGACCGGGCTGCAGGTCTTAGACAAGGCCTGGAGCTGTACTGACCGGGCTGGAGCTGTTGGTTAGGTGCTGGAGGTGGTGGACCCGGCTTGGAGCTTCCCTGACTGGGCTGTAGGTCTTAGACAAGGCCTGGAGCTGTCATGACCGGGCTGGAGCTGTTGGTTAGGTGCTGGAGGTGGTGGACCCGGCTTGGAGCTGCCCTGACTGGGCTGTAGGTCTTAGACAAGGCCTGGAGCTGTCATGACCGGGCTGGAGCTGTTGGTTAGGTGCTGGAGGTGGTGGACCCGGCTTGGAGCTGTCATGACCGGGCTGGAGCTGTTGGTTAGGTGCTGGAGGTGGTAGACCCGGCTTGGAGCTGTCATGACCGGGCTGCAGGTCTTAGACAAGGCCTGGAGCTGTACTGACCGGGCTGGAGCTGTTGGTTAGGTGCTGGAGGTGGTGGACCCGGCTTGGAGCTTCCCTGACTGGGCTGTAGGTCTTAGACAAGGCCTGGAGCTGTCATGACCGGGCTGGAGCTGTTGGTTAGGTGCTGGAGGTGGTGGACCCGGCTTGGAGCTTCCCTGACTGGGCTGTAGGTCTTAGACAAGGCCTGGAGCTGTCATAACCGGGCTGGAGCTGTTGGTTAGGTGCTGGAGGTGGTGGACCCGGCTTGGAGCTTCCCTGACTGGGCTGTAGGTCTTAGACAAGGCCTGGAGCTGTCATGACCGGGCTGGAGCTGTTGGTTAGGTGCTGGAGGTGGTGGACCCGGCTTGGAGCTTCCCTGACTGGGCTGTAGGTCTTAGACAAGGCCTGGAGCTGTACTGACCGGGCTGGAGCTGTTGGTTAGGTGCTGGAGGTGGTAGACCCGGCTTGGAGCTGTCATGACCGGGCTGTAGGTCTTAGACAAGGCCTGGAGCTGTACTGACCGGGCTGGAGCTGTTGGTTAGGTGCTGGAGGTGGTGGACCCGGCTTGGAGCTTCCCTGACTGGGCTGTAGGTCTTAGACAAGGCCTGGAGCTGTCATGACCGGGCTGGAGCTGTTGGTTAGGTGCTGGAGGTGGTGGACCCGGCTTGGAGCTGCCCTGACTGGGCTGTAGGTCTTAGACAAGGCCTGGAGCTGTCATGACCGGGCTGGAGCTGTTGGTTAGGTGCTGGAGGTGGTGGACCCGGCTTGGAGCTGCCCTGACTGGGCTGTAGGTCTTAGACAAGGCCTGGAGCTGTCATGACCGGGCTGGAGCTGTTGGTTAGGTGCTGGAGGTGGTGGACCCGGCTTGGAGCTGTCATGACCGGGCTGGAGCTGTTGGTTAGGTGCTGGAGGTGGTAGACCCGGCTTGGAGCTGTCATGACCGGGCTGCAGGTCTTAGACAAGGCCTGGAGCTGTACTGACCGGGCTGGAGCTGTTGGTTAGGTGCTGGAGGTGGTGGACCCGGCTTGGAGCTTCCCTGACTGGGCTGTAGGTCTTAGACAAGGCCTGGAGCTGTCATGACCGGGCTGGAGCTGTTGGTTAGGTGCTGGAGGTGGTGGACCCGGCTTGGAGCTTCCCTGACTGGGCTGTAGGTCTTAGACAAGGCCTGGAGCTGTCATAACCGGGCTGGAGCTGTTGGTTAGGTGCTGGAGGTGGTGGACCCGGCTTGGAGCTTCCCTGACTGGGCTGTAGGTCTTAGACAAGGCCTGGAGCTGTCATGACCGGGCTGGAGCTGTTGGTTAGGTGCTGGAGGTGGTGGACCCGGCTTGGAGCTTCCCTGACTGGGCTGTAGGTCTTAGACAAGGCCTGGAGCTGTACTGACCGGGCTGGAGCTGTTGGTTAGGTGCTGGAGGTGGTAGACCCGGCTTGGAGCTGTCATGACCGGGCTGTAGGTCTTAGACAAGGCCTGGAGCTGTACTGACCGGGCTGGAGCTGTTGGTTAGGTGCTGGAGGTGGTGGACCCGGCTTGGAGCTTCCCTGACTGGGCTGTAGGTCTTAGACAAGGCCTGGAGCTGTCATGACCGGGCTGGAGCTGTTGGTTAGGTGCTGGAGGTGGTGGACCCGGCTTGGAGCTGCCCTGACTGGGCTGTAGGTCTTAGACAAGGCCTGGAGCTGTCATGACCGGGCTGGAGCTGTTGGTTAGGTGCTGGAGGTGGTGGACCCGGCTTGGAGCTGTCATGACCGGGCTGGAGCTGTTGGTTAGGTGCTGGAGGTGGTAGACCCGGCTTGGAGCTGTCATGACCGGGCTGCAGGTCTTAGACAAGGCCTGGAGCTGTACTGACCGGGCTGGAGCTGTTGGTTAGGTGCTGGAGGTGGTGGACCCGGCTTGGAGCTTCCCTGACTGGGCTGTAGGTCTTAGACAAGGCCTGGAGCTGTCATGACCGGGCTGGAGCTGTTGGTTAGGTGCTGGAGGTGGTGGACCCGGCTTGGAGCTTCCCTGACTGGGCTGTAGGTCTTAGACAAGGCCTGGAGCTGTCATAACCGGGCTGGAGCTGTTGGTTAGGTGCTGGAGGTGGTGGACCCGGCTTGGAGCTTCCCTGACTGGGCTGTAGGTCTTAGACAAGGCCTGGAGCTGTCATGACCGGGCTGGAGCTGTTGGTTAGGTGCTGGAGGTGGTGGACCCGGCTTGGAGCTTCCCTGACTGGGCTGTAGGTCTTAGACAAGGCCTGGAGCTGTCATAACCGGGCTGGAGCTGTTGGTTAGGTGCTGGAGGTGGTAGACCCGGCTTGGAGCTGTCATGACCGGGCTGTAGGTCTTAGACAAGGCCTGGAGCTGTACTGACCGGGCTGGAGCTGTTGGTTAGGTGCTGGAGGTGGTGGACCCGGCTTGGAGCTGCCCTGACTGGGCTGTAGGTCTTAGACAAGGCCTGGAGCTGTCATGACCGGGCTGGAGCTGTTGGTTAGGTGCTGGAGGTGGTAGACCCGGCTTGGAGCTGCCCTGACTGGGCTGTAGGTCTTAGACAAGGCCTGGAGCTGTCATGACCGGGCTGGAGCTGTTGGTTAGGTGCTGGAGGTGGTGGACCCGGCTTGGAGCTGCCCTGACTGGGCTGTAGGTCTTAGACAAGGCCTGGAGCTGTACTGACCGGGCTGGAGCTGTTGGTTAGGTGCTGGAGGTGGTGGACCCGGCTTGGAGCTGTCATGACCGGGCTGTAGGTCTTAGACAAGGCCTGGAGCTGTCATAACCGGGCTGGAGCTGTTGGTTAGGTGCTGGAGGTGGTGTGTGTGTGTGTGTGTGTGTGTGTGTGTGTGCGTTCTTTTGGTAGAGGGTTTGAAAACACAATGCAGTTCATCTCCCATTGTTTAGAGAAATAATTGCATGTATTACAACACTGCCGCATATTAATTTGAATTCTGTTCTTTTGATATATTAATTTCTCAGAAATACAATGGGCATTAGCATCATGGTGAAAGTGGATAATAACCAGTTCAAAAGTAGAAATTTACAGTAAATAAGAATATGAATAATATGAACAACTGTTATTGCAGTATAAAGTTTTAGAATAACTTTTTGGAATGCTCTTGGTGTAATCATGATATGTATATGATGACGTGATAAAATCATCCAAGGATGTGCAACTTAGAGCCAAAAGGAGAACTGTTATACAGGAATTAAAGCTAATGACTACACTACTACTTCTATGATTACATCTACACAAAAAGTGGAATATAAAATATATATTCACAACAAATACATGCTCAACCGGGTAGCATGAGCCTGGCCATGTTCATCATGTTATTCCAAATACCTGCCCTGGTTAGTGCTCTTTGAGAAGGTTAACCTTCAGTGTCCCTGATTTCCCCAGGGTTTTCATTCTTGAACACCAACATGGAAAGTGCGGCATTTGAGGGCATTTCTTGCTTCCCCCTGATTTGCTGTGGCAGAGGGATCAGCTCACACTGCAGCAGGACGAGTTGAGTAGGATGAATCACTTGCCCAGGGGGCCAGGGGAGTTATTGAGGGTTCATTGATAACAAATTATCTGGTGACTTTGTCCCTGTGGCAACACCTTGTTGAAATAATCCCCCACATTCACTGCCACTGCTTTTCTTCATGCACGGATAGAGCCGTGTGAGTGAGTCCTAGTATATTCCATGCGAACAAGTTTATTTTTCTTAACAGATGTGTGGTGACTAGAATGACAGAAAGATAAAATAAGGTGAAGAAACTATTTTATTGTTTACTTTTTGTATAATTTATCTTTTATTGGAAGTTTACGGCTCAATCCTCACTACAGTATGCTTCAGTCACTGAGTCCTAGTTAAAACCACCATCAATATGCACCTTTTGTTTATATGTATATATAAATGCCTCATGCCATTTACAGTAATCTTGTATTGTTCTCCCCTCTCCATTTCCCCCATCTTCTCCCTTTTCCCACCTCTACCTGTAGCCTGTCCTCACTCACAGGTAAAACCCAGTTGATTTGCAGCTGCCAGTTATAAGCTGATGATAAAAGGCAGCTGCTACTCCAGTGGTCCAGTGGGTCCCATCCCCGCCCAGATGTACTTTGCTTTAGTTGCACACACACACACACACAAGACGCATTTTTTTATTGTGAGGGAAAGCCCATTGGTTTGGTATGGGTTCCCAATTTCTGACAGTGTGTCCCAGGACAGCTGTGGCAAAATTGCATTTCTTTAAAGAAATTGTTAGCACAAACCATGTTTTTCTTAGCACATAGTTTAGATGTTTCACTCCAGCAAAATGCACGATTCATTTTTAGCATCCATTGACAATTAATTGTTCCCATCACATCACCTTGTAAAAATATTCCTCTACACGTCTCTCCGGTTTTTTTATGCATGGATAGAGGCGAAAGAGTCCTAGCCTGTTATTGCGCTGGGACTCTCCAGCTCATCTTTGAAGGCGGATCCCTGACGACCCGAATGAGCAGGTGGTGCAAAACCAAGATGCGAAAAAAGTCAACATCTGCTTTCATGGAGTGTCTGACTGCAGGCCTCCCTTCTGTGGATTAGTTTTTTTTTTTTTTTCTTGATTTATTTCATTTCTTTTCCCCAGCCTTGTCTTTCACTTCATCCCACTTTCACCGACCTACCGCTGCCAATCACACGCCTTCAGCTTGGCCTCCTGGCACTTGTGGAGTATACGGCTGCCTGTCTGTTCGGTCCGCTGAAGCCATCGCGCCTCTTGTAGCTCTACATTTGCATAGAGCAGCACTGGCAAGACGTTTTCTTTTTTTCCCCCCTTTTTTTTTAACCAGAATTAATATATACAGTGCACAGCCTTTGTCGTTCCAATGCGTTCTCATCGCTCAACTCCTGCCAAGGAGCAGATGCTGCTTCATTTGAATTATTACTGTGGACTGTTTGTTGATTTCAGATTTAGAGCCCTTTCCCATATGGCACACTTTGTCGATATATAAGCTTTGTAGATGGGAATGATGCATTTTCTCCGACACTGCTTCGGTGTCGAGGGTTGTTTTGGAGTAATACAGTCAAGGCAGTTCATATATTGACTAAGCGTATTGAAATATGGGGTCATTTACTGTTTTGCAACTTGGTTTCTAGATTTGGTTATTAAAGCGATTTGTTGTATGGTTTGTTGACGTGCTGTGACACTCGTGAGCACACAGCCTGTCTTCTTCTGTCTTTGTTGAGTTGAAGGTCCCTGCGGCAAAAGCAGAGATTTGAATGCACAAATGAAGCGTGACAAAACCTCTTAATTAACAGAGAAATATGGATAAAGTGTTAACTTACAGAATTTGTAGCTTCTCCCTTTATGTGGAAGGAGACAACTGACAAAATCCTTTTGGATGAAAAAAAAGCCTTGTCCAGATAACTTTTTGTTTAGATTATTGAAAATTGCCTGGACGACTGAAAGCAGGCACGTACATTTGCCATTTTTAATTGTATCTTTGTTTCTTTGTTATTTTTTCAAATGTATTATCTCCTTCATATTTGATATTATAAAGCTTGTAATTAGGGCTGCAACAAACGATTATTTGGTAATCGATTAATCTACCGATTATTTTCACGATTAATCGATTATTTGCTTGGCTGTGAATGGTGTATGCAAATTGTATTTTTTCCAATGTTTTTTATCCCATAACGCTAATAATAATAATAATAATAATAATGCATCAGTTTTATATAGCGCTTTTCTGGACACTCAAAGACGCTTTACATTGCACTATTCATTCACTCCATACTTGGTGGTGGTAAGCTACTATTGTAGCCACAGCTGCCCTGGGGTAGACTGACGGAAGCGAGGCAGCCAATCTGCGCCATCGGCCCCTCCGACCACCACCAACCACTCACTCACATCATTCATCCCGGCCTATTGTACATGTTTTTGGTGGTAGGGGAAACCGGAGTACCCGGAGGAAACCTACGCAGACACGGGGAGAACATGCAAACTCAACACAGAAAGGCTCCGTCTAGGTGGGAATCGAACCCGGGACCTTCTAGCTGTGAAGCGGAGGCGCTAACCGCTGCGCTATACCGTGCTAAAGTGGCATCGCTTGAGGACATGTTGATGGAGGCTCTTGGCGCTAATTCTGCTTCTGATTGGATGAGAGACGGACGCATATTTATGACATTTTCAATGTACAAAACACTACAGACCCTAACTTTCAAAACAAACTAGGTTTTCATAAAAAATAAAATATGTTCATGTCATTTTTGCTCCATTTAAGTCTGTGTTTACGAGAAAATTATTCCATTGATTACTAAAATAGTTAGTTGTTGATTAATCGATTAGTTGTTTCAGCCCTACTTGTGATGTCACATGAGTTAAACAGAACGGTTATGCCTCTCTAAAATATGGCATGCAACCTACTGAGTAAAAAAGGGCAACAAGGCAAACCCCTTGCTTTTAGATCAGTATGCTATATTCATCCTGAAATATTGATAGTTGCTGACGAAGCCTCTTCAGGTTAGAGGCCATACCGCCTTTGCTCTGCTCGATCCCGTCAGACCTTGGAAGCTAAGCAGGGAAGGGCCTGGTCGGTACTTTGCGGGGAGAAACACCAGGAAGCCTTAGCGAATGTAGTGAGTGAGTGAGTGAGTGTGTGGGTGGTGGTCGGAGGGGCCGATGGCGCAGACTGGTTGCCTCGCTTCCGTCAGCTGTGGCTGTAGCTCACCACCACCAAGTATGGAGTGAATGAATAATGCAATGTAAAGCGTCTTTGAGTGTCCAGAAAAGCGCTATATAAAACTGATGCATTATTATTATTATTATTATTATTAAAGGGGAGGACCTTTTATACGCCAATAGGACTCAAATAGCACGCCTCACAGTGAGGGTTATAATACTGCATCTGCTGCCACTGCTGTGGTGTTTAAAATGCTGAGAAATACTTTGTGTCCCACGTAGCTGTGGCTGGCTATTGTTTGCGCATGCACAGCTCCCCTCAACATTGACCAAGCACGTATTTCGGAAGGGAGAAATTGTCCATAGATCGACATTCACAGCCACACTTCCGTCAGTCTCCCCCTGCATCCCTCCTTACATGTCACAAAAACATAATACCCTATGCATCTTACAGCGTGTCACTGCACTACTTTAAATTGTATTATTTTCCACATTACCTCTTGTTTGAAGGTAACACCTGCTCTTCGTTTTCAGATCGGGGAAATTGAAATCACTAAAAGCTTTACAAAACGAATGTGCGGGAGATTACTTTAATTGCACAATTTATTCTTGCAAATTAGTTTTTATTTGAAAACCTCTTACCCCCGCTGACTGTATTGGCACAGATGACTGAGCCCACACATTTCTCATTCTTCAGTGGTCGATGATGATGATGAAATTATGATAGAGACAGAAACAGCGCATGATAATTCACTGGTAGAAGACAACGTTGAATGAATTAAAGTCTACACTTTTATTTCACCTTTACCAGTGACAGACGTTCAAGAAATGCATTCAGCTTTCATGCTATTGAGAACATAACGACAAGCTCTCTAAATAAATAACCATTATGATAGAACAAAATCTTGTGCAAAACAGAAATCAGAAAGCCAGCATGTCTTTTTTTTTTTTTGACATCATTTTTCCTCTGTTGACAATCAAGGACAGTGACAATAGTGTGGGCGAAATAGCCTCATCTGATTTTTAAACGTATTCATGGGCATTTGAGGTGATGTTTGGGTGACACCGACATGCATATTTCATCGCCGTTGCTGGCTTCAGGGTCTTTCATCTTGGTCAGATGCGCAAAGCGTCTTTTTAGTCTCCCGTCTACGCGTTAAAAATCACTCACAATGTGCAATAGTCACTATACAGTACTGCTCTTTGATGTAGTTTTATCATTATGATCGAATGATGTAAAGAGGCCTAACTGTGTGTAATGTAATATACACACATACTGAGCCACTGAGTCCTGTTTATACAACAAAATCAACTTAACTTTATTTTTTAGCACATATTATAAAAATCTGTACTTAATAAATAAACATTTAAAAAAAAGTATTTCTTCTTATGCATTGTTGTCCTCGGAGGTCAGAACTTGGAGCTGGACAGTTGTTTTATTTGAGTTGCTCAGCTCAAGTACACCAAGTACATATAATTTACCTTAATAAATCTTTTTCGTAGTCCCTCTGGGGGTAATAAGAGTATTGATGGAATAATTGGGGGTCTTTCATCTCCCCCTGGTGTATCTGGCCAGAAAACCACGCATCTTTTCCTGCACTGACCCGGAGACCCAATACAATACTAAGGGAATCTCGAAGAAGAAGCTAACAGGCTTACAGGCAAAGCTAACTGCGGGCTAGCCTCACTTAAACAGTATTTACAGCCAAGTTTGAGCGGAAATTTTTTTTGCGTAGGTCGTTTTGCACGGAAGATGACGGACCGTTAACTCCCACCTCCAGTGCTCATCTCGGTTTTGCCGGAGTCAGCCAAATTCAAATTGCACAATTCCAGACTGCATCCCCTTGTATCTCTTAACATGGAAGATCAGTCTGGCTTGTACAATCAAATTTGTTCTCTGCATTTTACCCATCCGTGGATGCCGTTGGAGCAACCTGTAAGGTAAGGTGGGTGGACCCATCTCGCGATGTCGAGCCAGGCAGCTGGTCAGAATCACCTGAAGGATTTACTAATTGAACTAATTCAATATTTTATTCACCCGGACACTGCGATTATATCAACAATGTGTTAGAGCTGGGTAATAGGAAGCAAGCTAGACAATTTATTGGTCAAGTACCCCAGAAATGTAAAAATATTGTAGTCTGAGCTGTTGATTTACTTCTAACACAAGGGGCTTTCCTTTATGATCTTTCTAACTTGGACTTGGAATCTATTTTAATTTCAAGTCGGAATTCCCATAACCGGTCGCATGCCAGTGGTTATGCCAGAACCTGGAAAATCCGACCTCCAAGGACATCTGGAACACACCATTAGCTTCACCAAATCAAAGGGCGTAAGATGTCTTTAATTCACCTGGACGTGAAGATTCCAGGAAATAAACATGCCAGTATAATGGATTACCAACACGATGAGTGAGTGTTGTGTAGTATTTCAGAGGTTGAAGTAGAAATACGGCATGACCAGAGGCAGCTTTATGACCAAATATAAATCAATGCTTTACTTGATTGGTTCTTAGTGGTTTCTAAACGAACCATGTGCAGAACAGTGTTTATGTCACGGTAGTAACGAGAGTGATTTTGTGCTTGCACATGCATGGAAATCAGATGATATGTTTGTTCATTTGTTTAGGTCACTCTTGTATTGGCTCATTATTATGGGGAATTCATGAGACGACAGATCAGTGAGTATCTTATTATAGAATATATCTTTTGAAAACATTCACACCAATTTGCTTCCTTTCGATATGGCCAATAATACAATGCCATTGCCTAAATAAAAAAATAACTTTTTTTTTTCTACATATGGGTAAAAGCATAAAGACAAAAGATAACGTAGGCTGAATGTTCAATAGATTTTAATTAACACAACCCTTAAATAAACATACAAATGTACGTGTCATTTTTACTTTCTTTTTTGTGAACATGTATACAGTGATCTAAAGGTTTTGAGTTGCACTTGGGGGTGGGGCTCATAAGCTTTTTGCTTCATCCCACTCCTTTTGAGCCCAATGAGTACTGCTCAAATAAACAAATAAATCAAAATATTGGAGAAATTGATGGTATTTTCTTGATTTTGGTAATCATGAATCGTGACATCCCTTTAGTTTGTTTGTTTCATCATTCTAAACCCCCACCTGAAACGAGCACATTTTCTCCAGTGATGATGATGAAATGGAAAGGAAAAATGAAAAAAAGTCAAAAAAACGATAGAAATATGACAAAAAAGAGACGAAGACACGACAAAACCACTTTAAAAAATTGGAAAAAAAACGCGGCGACAACGTGACGACAAATGAGGGGTCTGTGTAAGTTCTCAGTCGTACAGGAGTTGTCAATGAAGGTACTTGATTCATCTTCTGTACTCATGACGCTCAGACATAGAGCTAAAGAGGTGCCCACCAGTGCAGAGGGAAAGACCAAAGAGGAGCCCTCTCAGACTGTGGCTATCCTAACTGGTCTTTCACTAAAGCACAAAGGGAAAGAAGACCCAAAGAACAAGACAGACAGACGACAGAGCCCAGAAGAAAGGGAGTTGCAGTGCCGTATGTAGCCGGGGTCTCAGAGGAACTTCAGAGAATCTTTAGGCAGCACAGGATTCCAGTGAATCACAAACCCGTGAACACACTGAGACAAAAATTAGTTCATCCCAAAGACAAAACTCCGAGCCACAAACAAAGCAATGTGGTTTATGCTATTCAATGCAAAGAAGAAGAATGCAAACAACATTATATTGGAGAAACTAAACAAATTTTACAGAAGAGACTTTATCAACACCAAAGAGAAAGCACAAGCGGCCCTCAGTCGGCGGTGCACCTCCACCTCAAAGCCTCCAACCACTCCTTTGAGGACGGGGAGGTCAACATTTTGGCTAAAGAAGAACGTTGGTTTGAAAGAGGAGTTAAAGAAGCTATTTTTGTCTGAAAAGAAAATCCCTCCATGAACCGGAACGGTGGGCTCAGATTTAATCTTCCGTCACTGTACTCCAATCTCCTTCGGGAGAAACCGAAAGGGCATGGCCAGCCCAAGGAGACGGCACCTCAGCCATCAAAAGAACAATAGGCAGGTAATTAGCAGTGATCAACCATGAATAGGACCGATACTGGGTAGTGATCATCTATGAATAGGACAGGACAGACCGATACTGAGGTGAGCAGATCGTTAGAGACGCTCTACTTCAAAGGTGTTTACCCACAGGTGAGAGTAGCTGTGATTAGAGGGGAGGAGCCGGGCCATCCCTAACTCCTCCCCGTTGGTCTATATCTTCAGCTGCGTCCAGAGTGGGACCTTTGTCGCTGACGAAGCCTTTTGGAGGCGAAACGTTCGAAGACTTCAACTACTGAGTACAGAAGATGAATCAAGTACCTTCATTGAAGATTTCAAATGAGGCATTACACTGTTGCTCCCCTGTCGAGAAGCTTTCAGATTTGGGTAAAGCCGAACGGGCGAAAATGCACTGGGATTCAGGGGTTAACTGTCATCGTGTCACCCTCAATCTAAAAATTGCTGTATTGTGATACTGTGAATACTGACTCCCAAACTAAGATTACCAGGATTAAAAACGAGCCCATAGTATGTATGTACCTCACGCTTCAACCCCATGTGTGCTTCCATAGTATCCACTTAAAAGCAGCAGTGCTGTGTGGCAGATGATCTGGGATTCAACACCGCTTTGACCTTGGACCACCGCCCCTCTGTGCATCTCTCTCTCTCGTTCCCCCGGTACATAATATTTACACTCACCGACACGCAGATACTCTGTCTCCCCCACTGGTCCGCCCCCACCCTGGTCGGTCTGAATCAGGACAAATAAGCAGGTGAATTGTCTGTGGAGCTAAAGCCATTTGCGTTGCCCTTGGTTAACCGTGGTTAGCCGTCAGGGTCAGGCGGCGCAGGCAGTATGAATAAGTGGCCCGGGTGTTGGCGTATTTTGTTAGCAAACGCAGCACAGGAATAATTCATATTTACAGTTCACCCCAGTGCCGCCAGCCACGCAAGGGTGATCTGATTGGAGTTTGAGTTTATGGCTGCATAAATCTGCATTAACGCAGCTGAGGGATTTTGAAATACAAGCCACATCTGTCAAATGTGATAAATTGGACTTGTTTCTGTTTGAGAATGGTTTATCCTTAAAGGTTTAAAGGTTTTCCTGTGTTTAGAATAGTATATATTTACATTGTAGTTGCATTACCCAACACCGTAAAAGGTTTGCAAATAGTAGTCATCTGTAAGACATTTACCACTCATCCAAGATGTGTTCCTCGTTCAACTTATTAGCAAAACTTGCACCTGGACTGGATCTGAATTAGCCTTGCCATTCACTTGTGTGAGGTACAGGTATCAGCCACATCTGTTTTTAAAGCAGTACTAAGTAACGTGTTTACCATAATAAATCCTTTTCGTAGTCCCTCTGGGGGTAATACAAGTGTTAATGGGATGATTGGGGGTATTTCATCTCCCCCTCGTGTCTCTGGCCAGAAAACCACATTTGCAACTTGACTGCCACCGGACCCGAGCAACCAATGCACTGTCGTTGTGTCCTTAGGCAAAACACTTCACCCTACTTGCCTCCAGTGTCTGCGTACATTAATGGGTTATATAAGTTGAGTCCATTTACCATAAGACGGCCCACTCTGTCATCTGAGCCAATGTCGCCTGGAAACTGGAGACATTGTTTATTACTCAAACTTGAATGTATTAGACAAAAGTGTTCCTCAGTAGGTGAAGAGGTCAGTTTAGAATGATACTGATTCTGTGTATTGAATATTGTAGAGAAACAGGAAGCTAACCGCCTGGGGTCTGATGCTCCTTTTCAGGCAAATGGTAAATTTCCGTCCTCCAACTTGGAGAAATGCCCTGGAATGCAGTTCAAAGGATAATTGCCACTTGCAAACTCATAGATGATCAGAGTGGTTCCACTTCAGACACAAGTTCAACAATAGCAGCCCCATGTGTTGTCATGGCGATGTGAAAACCGGACAAAACCTCCCTCTCTCCTGGTACAACTTCATTTTTCACCTTTTTCTGCAACCTGTATTTGTGGTTTCTGTGTTCCACATTGTTTTTCTGGATACTTTTGTACATCTTTGCCGAGTTTTTGTGGAGGTTTGGTGGATTTGTTTACTTTGAGAGTCCAAAATGGTCCTGAAGAAAACAGCTTTTTAAAGGTAAACAAAATGCTAGCTTTTCAGCTAAACCCGTTTGAGACCTACAGATTTCTTCTTCTGAGACACTGAAGAGGCACCAAGAGCCCCCACAGCTGCAGCACAGTGGAGGCGTCACAAGAGGTGCTATAGGAAACAGCTGACCAGTGCAGGACACCACGCTCTGAAACAGGGACAAACCCAGGAGGCTTTGCACCGTTTCAGAGGAGACAGAGGGCAGCCAGCCAGGTTTCTTCCGAGTGCTACAGTTCCCCGACCTCCAAGGTCATGCGGGTCAGGTCGACACACAGTGGCAGCGCGGCTCAGCCGCAGCAGCTCAGGACTAACACCTGAACACTATTTTGTTGTATGCTTGTACAATGACAATAAAGCACTTACTTACTCACGTACCCTGCAGAGAAACTATATATGAGTACCTTTGCCATTAGTCTTATTCACTCTAACAGTATTTAAAGGTTTTCAATGTTGGCATTTTGTCAGCTGTCATAGTATTAGTCTTGCTGTCTACATACAAGTTTATTTTGTTATAAATCAAGGTCGGAACAAGTTGGGAGCATCCTTTATCAGATGCCTGGAATGCAGCATTAGTTGTTCTCTTGTTTTCCTTAATAGTTTTATTCCTAAAGGGAGTTCTTAGATATCTTCAGTATATAGTATTTAAATTCTGAAATACTGTGCCAGAAAACATGCAAATGGGACATGAATTGAACATCAACGGGTGCAATTCCACTATTGTTTCAAGGTAATTTCACAGTAGTACGTCTCAACATGGGTGTTAGACGTGTGAGTGACAGTGCATCAATTAAAATGTAAATCTAATGTCAACACACAAAAGATTAAGTCTAGAGTTCCCGAAATGCCCAAATGTTTAGTGGCACCATGTTGACATAGATGCATTTACTAATTATTACACTAATTAGCTCCAGTAATTATTCAGTGCGGATCAGTGGGCCGGGGGACAGCACAGTGGCAACAGGCGGCTCCAGTCTTTAACACAATAATGCGATTGAGATGGAGTCATTCTACCGAGACAGATGAATGCTCTGCTGCCTTTTAGAAACGCATACAATCGCATGGTTTGCTTTCTCTCAAATTATGAACAACTAAATGAAATCTTTAAACTTACACAGCATTTTTATTTTTTTGAGTATTTGTTTGTGTCAGTGTTGCAATATTATTCTCTTTCTTTGTGTTGAAATCCTCTAACTGTCCACGGGGCCCAAATCTCTGCCTTTGTTATAGTCGCCCCTTACACCAATATTCTCAAAAGCGTAGCTCTTTGTGTTTCTTTTGTATTGGGTGAAAGTAGTTTACAAGGGAATAGGTTTGAGATTACTGAGATTATTTCTAGTCTGTGCTGTTCTTTTTGGGTCTTTGTGCGTGTGTGTGTGTGTGTGTGTGTGTGTGTGTGTGGGGGGGGGGGGGGGGTTGTTACGCGCATTTGTCTAAAATCCTTTGTCTGGCTGCCCTGGTCACTTGTGTACCAAAGAAGGACCTCTGCCCCCTGCTGGTGTTTAATATAACTGCATTTTTTTGATCACACCATCAAACCCGAGAGTATTTTCGGCATTATTTTAAGTTACTACTAAAAACAATAAGGACACTAAGGTATTGGGTTGTTAAGTTCAGCCAAGTTCATTCAGCCCTTACTTCCTACATAAGTGTATTCTACCAACATGTGACTGCCTCCACTCTGGACTGCCGAACTATTTGCATGGAACTATTGGCATATTCTAAGCATGAATAACAAAAAATACAGGACTTTTAAACATCAGTGGCAGCGCAGACAGGTCGGGTTGGCAGGAAGGAGGTGGTTGTAAGATCTGGTTCCTGGCATCAGCTCTTCTGGCGGCAGTTCAGAAGTGGCACTGGAGTAAAGGTCCAGTCACCTTCATTAAAGGTTAAGTGGTTTGAGCATCTGCTGGACCAGTGATTGAATACACGTTAAAAAAAAAGTGCTCTTATGAATGTAGCTTATCGGGGTGCATTGTGGCAGAATGATGTGACTCGATGTTAACTTATTTTGCACAGACCATAGTATTTATACGTACAGATTGCATAAGCACCTTGTGGACCAATGGTGTACCATGTAACAAGTCAATATAGTCTTAAACAAAGTTGTCAAAATGCACAGATACATAAAATACATTAGACGCCATAGGGAAGGGCATCTCAGTGGATTAGATGACTGGGCCTCACGAATGTCGGAGATGTAATACTAGTCACTGTGTATCATGGTCAGATACCCATAAAGCGTAATGTAACATGATTATGTACAGATTTCTATAACATCTTCACTATGAGTACTTTCCTCACTTAACTTCAGGTCTTATTATGAAATTATGAACTGAATCACACTGAATTTGAAATATATTCATGACATCTGGTCAGAAGTTGTTTAAAAGTTAGCCACAACATAAGTGACGTGTTTTTCTATTGAGCCAGGATCTAAACTCTATTCCATCTTGCCTAGTTATGTTCAGTCACAACTAAGATTGGTTTGCGGTGTTTTTCTGCTTGCAGGGTGAGGACGTTCCCTAAAGATTCAGCGCTGATGAGCAGAGACACAGTGCGGGTGCTCATGCACTATGCGCTAAAGGTGTGGAGTGACATCGCTCCTCTGAACTTCCATGAGGTGGCGGGCAGCGACGCAGACATTCAGATCGACTTCACCAAAGCCGACCACAACGACGGTTACCCCTTCGACGGACCCGGAGGTACTGTGGCCCATGCGTTCTTCCCCGGAGAGAGGTTCACGGCCGGGGACACGCACTTTGACGATGACGAGGCCTGGACCTTCAGATCACCAGGTAGGGGTCAATGTTAATGTCAACAAATCACATAGACTGCAATTATTTAGGTACTATAATGTCCTCTTCATTCAACACATGAGTGTGTGTGGAGTGCAAGTGCAGAAAGCACTCTTTTTAAAATTCCTTTTTATGTTTGAAAAGGAAATAAAAGCATTTTGGCCTCCGAGCTGAATTCCGCAGTCCTGAATCAATCGTTTAATAAGCCAATATTATAAATCAATCAAGCAAACTGTATGTGTATAGCACGTTATATATAAAAAATGCATTCAAACTAGCATTTTCATTAAAGTTGTTGAAAGCGACACAGCGAACCTCAGATCCTCATAAACTGTCCCCCATTATGGGGCGTAAAAACTTAATGAGCCCTCACCATGAGTTTTCATTCGGACTCTTGGGACAGTTAAAAGGTTACTACCTGAGAACCTGAGGATCCGAGAGGACTCGCACTGTATGTGAAAAGCAAATCCGATACATAAATAAATAAATAGGACTAAGACCATTAAAACTTTGTTAACCAACATAACATTTTAAAATTCATCCTGAAGCTCACGGGGAGCCAGTGCAGAGACTTGAACACTGGTGTGATATGCTCCATCTTTCTGGTCCTCATCAACGCTGCAGAGTTGTGTAGAAGTTGCAACGGTGCTATAGTTTTCTTTGGAAGACCAGATAGGAGAGCCTCATATTAATGCGATTCGTAATGCATGCATAAATCAAAGTCTCTGCACTGGCTTGAGAGAGAAATGGTCCTACTCTGGCAACATGTTTTTACCCCGTTGAGGACTTCTTGCTCACTTTCATACAGAACATCCTTCCTGTTGTGCAGCACAGCAAAGCTAGTAAGGCTCCACACTTAGGAAGAGTTCCAGATTTTGTGATTAATATTTCATTTCCCAGAACAATGGTTGAACATACAGTGGGGCGGTGATTGCTGTGTAGTCAGGCTGACGAGGAGACATGAAAGCTTTTGTTTTCACCACTTTGTTCTGTCCGCCTATGAACAAACACCATAATATAAGACTTCTATTATTAGATTTCAGTAGATTCTGTTTTAATATCTTGTTGCAACAATTATTTTATAGGACAGTTTTGATCTCAAATATAAGATAATGTGATGGAGTCAAATATATCGACTTATGTAAACTGGCATATATACAACATACTGTAGATACATTGTGTGGGTGGCTCAACTCCACTCCAACAACTCTAGGCTTTCAGCCGGAAGGACCTTGTTAGTCAAGGTCAGCTAAGTGTCAACATATGCGTTTGAATGGTGGGTGGAAGAATTAAATTGTAACACACAAAGAACATGACACAGGAGCGCGATGCTCATCAGCAATTACGCCTAATACTATCTTATCATTGCACCACATGAGGTCTTTTTTTTTTTTACCTTATTATTTCACATGGATCAATAGTTGCTAAAGGTGTTTACTCTGAGCTAAATCACTGAGCTGCAACTTCATCTTGCTAAAAGAAAGCCAGTGTCCCCATCCCTGTTGGGTTTTAAAAGCTCGCGTTAGCTTTATTTTGACATTTAATCTGGGGCTGGAAGGCAAAATCTGGGATCAGGAGTCAGATGGGATTGTGAGAAAAAATAAAGAAAAAATACAATTTGTTTATATCCCTAACCCTAAGCTAATGATTTCTCACTACTTTGAAAACTTAACAAATAAGATGAAAATAGAAATAGACCAATTCTTGCTGTAATTACTCATCTTCGTGCTTCCGTGCCAAGGTAAAAGCATATTCCTATGGTTATAACCAGGGATTAAGTGTAACTTTGTATCAGGCTTTGGTTGTTTCCTGTCAAATCCATAATGTTCTTGACCACTCCCATAATGGCCCAGGCCCTTTACCCCAAAGGCACTTGAAACTGCCCCTCCCTTAATGGACCGGTCTGAAGTGAACTGAACTGGTCCGCTCCTATGGAAAGGAGGCTTCTTTGACATAATTACGTTTTCCAAAAAAATTGAGCAGCATTCTTGCCATACTTGGTGGTGGTAAGGTACTATTGTAGCCACAGCTGTCCTGGGGTAGACTGACGCGAGGCTACCAGTCTGTGCCATCAGCCCCTCCGACCACTACCAACCATCCATCCATCCATCCATTTTCTCCCACTTGTCCATTGTCGGGTCGTGGGGGCAGCTGTTGGAGCTGCCCAAGTCACATAGCACCAGTCCCACTACCAACCACTCATCACAATTCTGGCCTATTGTACATGTTTTAGTGGTCGGGGAAACAATGCGCAGACACAGGGAGAACATGCAAACTCTACACAGAAAGGCCCTCTCCGGCCGGGAATTGAACCCAAGACCTTCTAGCTGTGAAGCACAAGCGCTAACCGCTGTGCCACTGTGCCGCCCATGATTGTGATTATCTTTAGTCTCTTTTGGAGCTGCACTGCCTGCACCATGAACCGTACATTTTTGGGACAGCAGCTCAGTCTGTTTCAATTAGTGCAGCCGCCTGGCAGCTTCATTTGTTTTGTGCGCTGGGAATGTGGGTTGCTGTGGAAAATGGCTAGAGTGGGTGGCAGAACTCGGAAGAGGTGTTTCGCGAGACCTCCTGACCCCATGCTTCATCATTAAACACTGCTTAAACTTTAAATTAGATACATTTTTACCACGGTATAAATTGTGTAGAAATAGTTGTTTTCCAACCAAGAAACTGGCCAGCCTGGTCAGTGTTGGTGGCAGAGGAGTGAAAAGGCAGAGGCTGGGAGTTGACTTCTCACCTTGTTCAATGAGGCTGTTCAGGTTCAGCTCAATCACCAGTGAAGGGTGAAATACGCAGCGGAGAAAACATATCTGGAATAATTCGCATAACCAGACTGCTGCTGCTGCTTTGGCTGTTTTCGTGGTGTTTGCGCTCTGTGGAATGAAACCTGGTTTCAAGAAATTATGTGTGAGTCAAGCTGGTTTGTAAAGATAGTGTTTGTAAGAGGTCGTTTGCATTCAGTGTTGATGTTTTGATCTGAATTATACATTCAATGAATCCCGTTTCCTGTGGATAGTACAAGTCGCTGATATAAAGTCTTTTATAACAAAGCGCAAATGATTGTGTTTAAATAGCTCTGAAAAATGAATATTGTATATTGTGTGGCCAAAAAATTGTCACCTCCTGGATGGTCAGCGGTAGGTTAAGAAACAAATATGTGCCCATAGAGTGAGGTCAGCTGAATACAGTGAATGACCAAGCCATTCTATCAACGGATTTTGTCTCCCTTGATGGGAGGAAACCGCAGTGCACCCTGGGACTCATCTCCAGATGCAGAGATGTTTTCCAGTTGACGGGGTGAATTAGACAGAAAAGGAGTGTGGCGGCACCTTCTTTTTGACCAGGGAGTGCATAAACGAACTCTAAAGGTGCACAGTGTGTGTGGTTAGCATTGCTGCCTCATATTAAGAAGGTCTCCGGCTCGATTCTCCTGAGATGTTTGGCACTTTGCACGTTTGCCGTGTGCTCCCCATGTTCATCATGCATAATCCTATACTATCTCCAGACCTAACCTGGAACAAGATGTGGGGATGGGATGCTGCACTGTGCACACGTTGCTCCAGTGCTTCGAAGTATGGGGCCATTACAGAGGAAGAATGTCCTTAAAGAGTCAATGAAGTATGCCTTCACCTTAATCCAGTACTAGGCCAATACTGTAAACTGGGAATATAGAAAAATGTATGCGCACACCCTTTATCGTAACTCTGGAGTCAGGAACGCTTGCTAATTTTATACATTCTAGCAGCTAATGATGAAGTTCTCAGTGGAGCCGTGTCATGCAGAAGTTAAAGGTTGGCGTTCAGGCCTTCTTACAGCTCCACCAGCGTGGTACTGTGAAGATAAGAAATAATGTGTGTGTTGGTCTCCACCGTGCTCACACGAGTGTAATTTTAACGTGAGCGCAGCCTTTTTTTTATACCTGCTCTACTTCCTGAGCTTTCTCCGAGAGTAATGAATACTGGTGAGGAAATACAACAGAGTTCTATTCTATTTGTTTTTATCTTAATACAATTTACAAGTATGCCGTAAGACCCGGGGTGTTTTTTTATCCATGAAGTAAGCCATTTGGTCAGCAGAGGGCAGTGACGTGATCAAGCTTTTTGCAAAGATTCTCCAATTTTGTGGATATTGTATAGACAAAATTGAAAGTGAAAATAAAACATTTGTCTTTGCTCGGTGATTTTAGTCAGCCATACTGTTAATGAATACTTTTTATGACAACACATGGGCAATGTTTGGGCGTAGAGAAGCTGCTTGATATGAGTTTGGTTTGACCTGGCATAACCTCGTATTAATACAGTTCAAATTAAATGTAATATGTGCTTTAAACTTAACTCTATTATCTACCCCCATCCTTCTTCTTGATCCACGACACTCCCAAGGCTTTCATCTGAACTAGACCACTAAACTCAGTCTGACATCCAGCCCTTTATTTTTATCTCCTAATTTCCCCCATGTGGGTATAATTAATTTGCCAGAAACATTTGGAAAACAGTTTAAGTCATTATTCTGGCACACTGTTAATGTGTTTTTACTATTCTAATGAGAGAGCCGGTGGAGAGCTTGCCTTGGTGACGACGTGTGTTGGTAAGGACAAATCCAGGTCCTGCTGTTTTGGGGAAATTGTGATCAGCGACCTCCAGTTTTCCAGCTCTAAGTAACAGCCCTTTATTAAACGTGTAACCGAGTCCTGTGGGCTACACTCAGCATTTAATGCACTGCTACACACGTCAGCCATGTGAATTATTTTAATGTTGTTTTTTTACCAGCAAGCATCACGCCACAACAAAAGGTGTGATTAGAGAATTTATCAACAGTGTGTAATGGATGATCGCTGGGTTGAGGCTGTGGGTGGGGGCTCCATCTCGATTTGTGAAATATCTGAGGATCATGCACTTCTATCAGTGTTGACTGGGGCAGGTGGTACAACAAATTTTTCTCTGTGGTTTCTGAATACTAGGTTTTCTTCAGTTTTTCTTCAATTTTATTTGCTTGGAGCTTTTTTTTTTTGGTAGTGAGCTACAGTATGTGTATGTAGCCACGGCTGCCCTTCAGGGTAAACTGACAGATGCGCCAATGGACCGTCCGACCACCACCAGGCATATTTAGGCATATGCAAGAACTATGTGTCTTTAGGAAACCCTACAAGTATGTTGATAACAAGTAAGTACTGGTAAATGTATTTCAGACTGATTATGTGCTCAAGTAATTATCAGACAAACAAATACACTTAAGAAAATAGGTGCTCTTCAGTCTCACAGAGCTTTATATTAAAAGTAGTAAGGAGCAGAGGCACACTGAATTTGTAAAGGTTTATTGAAGATCACTGATCTTCAGTGATCTGAAGATCACTTGCGTTTGGAATCACAGAAGTCTCCATTAGGGAGCTGCTTCATTTGTGTATGTTTCTGTAATTCTGCATATTTAGTCAAACACCCGCCTGCGGTGGTAGATGTCACACAGAGATTTCCTTGATGTTCCTTTTATAGTTTTTATACTATTTTGCATTTAATTTGATGTATTTAGTTTTCATCAGGGACGATGCAATGCAGTTACCTTTCAGGTTTGCCACTGATGTCTCTGTCAACTCTGTCTGTGGTCGGGCCTTTCTACGCAATTTACAAAAACATAACAAAAACGTCCCCTCCTGGAGTCGCCACCTTAACGGGGTGGAGGGGTTTGAGCTCGAATGATCCTAGGAGCTCTGTTGTCGGGGGCTTCGTGCCCCTGGTAGGGTCTCCCAGGGCAAACAGGTCCTAGGTGACGGGTCAGACAAAGAGCGGTTCAGAAGCCCCTTATGAGAGACCAACATGCCCGGTTAGAACCATGAGGCCGACCTTCTGTGGACCCACCAGCTGCAGGGGGAGCCATAGGGCCTGGTGCAATGTGATCTGGGCAGCTGCCCCCACGACCCGGGAACGGACAAGTGGAAGAAAATGGATGGATGGATGGATAACAAAAACGTAAAATAAAAAATACATCAATCAAACTGAAATATGCTGATGTTTTTAATAAGAACTACTTTACTACAGTTCTTAAATTCCCCCACTGCAGGTTTTCAAATTGATTATTGAATAATAATTGAATAATAATTTGTGGAGTGGAAATTGTTAAAAGTATTCATTTTATAATTTACTAGCACCGTGAATTTGCACTTAAATACAGTAATTTTTTTTACATCGATTTTTTTAGGTTTCAGATAGATAAATATGATGACACGGTGCTTTACTTTGTTCTCTGTCCATGCTGTCGTCTGCTGGGTCCGTCTTTGATTCCACCTCTCCTCTCTGCTCCATGTGCTGGGTGAGATTAGAGCTGGTATTTGACTCTCCATGATCCAGGTGTGGAAGGCACAATGTCCCACCGTACCCTTTGTCTTTCACCCGAGTGCTGAGTTTTCACCAAGAACCGGCCAAAACGAGGTTAACTCAATGTGCAGACTTCAGCCCTGCCACCGAGGAACTCTAAGCTTGCTTGGCACGCTGGGGTCTTTTTTTTTCTTTTTTTGCAGTTGTAAATCTCTAAACCCCAGCTTTTGTCTTGCTCAGTAGTGCCAGACAAGGAGTTTTTGGAGAGAGGGGGGGGGGGGCTTTTTTGATTCTGCTGTTTTGTGCTGAACATCAAGGGAACTCTATATAGGTGTCTTTCCGCACTCAGGTTTTGATTGGCAGCCCAGGGGCTCTGCCAGCATTACCATAGTTATCTCACCACCGCACATGCCTAACAGCACTCAGAGCCACAAGCGCTGTCACGCTTCTTAAACTCATGACCTATGGAGTTCGCTGGTGCCGGGGATAAACATGCTAGCAGGGCTCGCTTGAACACACTAAACACTAAAGTCAAAAAGTTTGACTACTGATCAAAATCCGAGCGGCTGCTGCTGAGTCGGGAGGGTTTCGTAAAAGTGTGGCATACGTATGAAAGTAAAGCAAGTAATTTCAGTTTTAATATCAACATCCTTTTGTCCTACCATAGTTCAATGTGTATTGTGTATTCAGTGCAATGTGCATGTTCTTTTTAATGTATTATGTATGTAAAGAATTATATGCTGTGGTGCAGTCATATAGTTGAAGGATTTAAGAAGACATAAAGGATTGTTAATGTTCATAACATCTCATTGCAAATAAAAACAACTTCGATCCTTTGCAAACAAGGCTGCTGCAGACTGTTAAGACTAATGCTGGTGAAGTGAAACATAAACAACACAGGCAGAGGGCTTTTTTATTTGTTGCCCCACTACATTGTAAAAAGTGCCTAATCCTATTTTTACACAACGTTGAAAGACTTTGTTTTGAACAAAATGTGAAATAAAAATCTCCTTCTCTGTCTCCGCAGACTCTCATGGGATGGACCTGTTTGCAGTGGCAGTGCATGAGTTTGGCCATGCGATCGGTCTGGTGCACACCTCCGCCATAGAATCGATCATGAGGCCGTACTACCAGGGCCCGGTGGGAGACCCTCTCAAGTACGACCTGCCCTATCAAGACAAAGTACGAGTGTGGCAGCTCTATGGTAAGTTTGAGAAAGTGACAGAGAGGAAAACTTTAGATTCTCTGCTGGAGGCCGAGTGCTACCCAAACTGGGCTTGGATATTTTGAGAGTTTATAGGCTGCAGATCTGCATTGCTTGTTGTATAGCAAAATCCAAAGTAACTCGATTAGATTTTAATTTGCACATAAGATTTAAAATAGTTTGATTGGCCATAGTTCTACAAAAGGAAAGACACATTTAAAACAGAATACATTCTCTGGGCATAACATTTGGCATATTCACATAATTATACATAAAGATATCTATGCAATAGATATTAACATTAAATATTGTCAAAATTATATATTTTATGAAAAGAGGAGAAGATAAAGAGAATCTATTTGAATTATTCATAATTCTTAAGAATTATGGCTTACATCATACTTCACACATAACTCAAATACATAAATAATAATAATAATAATAATTAATTAAACTCAAATAAAAATTATATTGAGGATGGTAATGACAGCTGGGAAGTAGTAAGATCCCGGACTATAATAAGTATTAATGCGTTTTAATGCATTACACTATGTAGGGCTTTCATAATACATTATACATGAAAAAAAAAAATTATAATATACAAAAAATAAAAAGAGGAAATTGTACATACATTGATATTATACTGGGGATGGTAATGACAACTGGGAAGTAGCAAGATCACGAAGTATAATATAAAGTGCTGCATAGTAATAATTTTATAACATTAAAATAATGACTTCCGGTAATCTTACACTAGTGATTTTAGTAATGTACCAATGTTTGGCATTGGTAACAACTTGTAAGAAATATATTAATGATCATCATTTGTTACTTGCTCTGTACTAGACATTGTACAAGAAATGAAACAGCTGTCGTTGTGTTTTGTATGCTTTGATTGTTAAATGAAAATGTTATTGTTTTTATTTCGGGGGTGGGCGCTTATAAGCCTTTTGCTTCGGCCCACTCCTTTTGGGCAGATTAACTGCTCAAATAAACAAATAAACTAAACTAAATTAATACAATCTTATTTAGATATGTTTAGCATATCTAAATAAGAAAACAAAGGGGTAGCTGCTAAGACACAGCGGGATCTGAGGGACGTCACACGATCAGAACCAGGGGTTCCTGTTACCTGAAAAGTGGTAGAGCTGCTCTGAACCTTTCACGCAAAGACCTGTATGCCTTGTTTACTGCCAGCTGTGCACCAGGCGGAGGATAGCGCCAATTCCTCACTTCCAAAGAACGTGCTAGGTCACTGAAATATGTGCTAAGGCGATCTGCATTAGCCTTTAGAGTAGAGTGAGAACTCTGGTAGAAGTTAGCCTTTTGTTCACGCATATCAAGTAGTCATGTGGTTCGGGTGTGACTCAGCCCTTTAAAGTGATAAAACAGAACTGCGAAGCCCTTAAGGCACTAATAGGACTAAAATAGCATACGTTTGTCACTGTGGGGGTTAAAATACTGCATCTGCTACCGCTGCTGTGGTGATTATAGCCTTAAAATGCTGGGTAATACTTCATGACTATGTCCCAACTCGGGTGTTTGCGTATACACAACTTAACTTAACATTGACCAAGCACGTATTTCAAAAGTGAGGAATCATGTTGCGGTCTACTTTTTCATTGGCACTTATGAACTGTGATGGAGAACAGGGTGAGCCTTTACTTTGAAGACAATTATATTTATAAGTCTGGTAGCCATGTGTTTTGAGAGAGCGACTTCACCAATATGCCGTGACCCTATTGATGCATGAAAAGCTGTATGACGTTAATTGAATCTCTTGCTGACACGTGACCACAGCATGTATTGACATGGGGGGTAACAGCTGGTGGCTAAGGAATAAATGTGAAATAGAGTGCAATGGAAACGTGAGAGGTAACATTGTAACCCATGATGCAAGAAAAAACAAGTGATTGTGCAACAGGAAAGGTACTGATCGTTGTTCAAGCCATATTACAAGCAGAAGACAAATTTTAAAGTCTTCTCAATGAAATGGGGAAATTATTTTAATGAATGGTCCTGAACCTTTTTAAATGAACGTTCAAAACTTAATTCATGCTGATGTTTGAGAACAGCAGAAATTGACTGCAGTGGCTTAGAAAAGTAAGTATGATGTAAGTGTTTTTTTACAGTTGTTACCTTTTCGATCTGGAACAAAAAATGGGATTAAGTAACAAAGATTGCAAGAAACACAGAGAACACATCTGTCTTTTTTTTTTTCAATTAGTAATTTAAACTTAAGTACAAAAAAATAACGAATTAATTTACTCTAATAAATGTTGCTCTACCCATCTTTGAAAACGAATGAGCTGCTTACTGTTACTTTTACATCCTTTAGGTGTTAGAGACTCTGTGTCCCACACAAACCGTCCACAAGACCCCTTCCAGACACCTGAACCCCCCGTGCTGCCAGAGAACAGAAGCACCTTCCTGTAAGTACCTCGTGTCACTTTGGAGGGTTGACGTAAACAGCTGGTATATGAAGTAGCTCCATTAATAAGCTGTCAAGTTAAAAGAAGAGACTTGACTTTCGAACTGCAATAAAAGGGGCCACTGAACTGCTATGTTTTAAGTACAGTATGTGGCGAAGCGGCTCTTGAATGAATCAGTATCTGTTAAATTATGCATGTTAGACAAGATCATTGTAGCTCAATAGAGTCTCGGTTACACTTCCACCCCAATGACTCACTCTTTGTCCAAAAATACATTTGAAACTGGAACACGTTATGTTAGCTTGGCATATTCGCTGTGGTCTTTTCTTTAAAGGGATAAACGGTCAGTAGTTGAGAACTGGGAACAATACTTCAGATAATTCATATTCAGCAAGAACACATGAAGTATATTTATTGGTAGCGAACAGATGTGTGGACAAACCTTTTAAATTCAATTAATTAAATGAAATAATGATTAACTATACTGATGACACAATTATGTTGTGAGTCAAAGTATATGGGTTCCTGCCCTGAAGTCTGCCATCAAAACTGATTTTTGTATTTCTTGTCAATAATAATGCTACTGCACATAGAAAATAGAGAGGAGGCCCGTGTTACATTTATCTAGCTTTTTTTTTTAGCTTTTAGCCATGGTAATATTGCTGCTCCTTTAAGGAAGCACATACAGTGGGAACCAGATGTTATATATAAAAAAGACACATATGCATTTGTCTGACATGAAACCAGAATTAACTTTTCCTTTTTAGGTCAATTAGAATTAGAAAAAAAAATGTGTACAAAGTCAGAAGTTTACATACACTAAGATTACTATACCTTTTAAACATTTTGGGAAAGTCCAGATGACGATGTCATGACCTTGGAAGCACAAGTCTCGATCATCCTTGGGTGCAATTTCAAGACACTTGAAGGTGCCAGGTTCATTGGTTAAAACAATGATGGAAATGTCCAGCCATCAGACAGATCAGAAAGAAGGCGGGTTCTGTATCCCACAGATGAACGTGCTGTGAAATGTGAATATCAACCCAAGAACAAATGCAAAAGACCTGGTGAAAATCCTGGCTGAACCTGGTAAGAGTTTGTCCTTATCCAGAGTGAAACAAGTCCTGTACCGACAGGGGCTGAGAGGGAACTCTGCCAGGAAGAAACCCTTACTCCAAAAGAAACCGAACAAATGCACACAAAAAAAACATAAATAAAGATATATTAATTTATTATAATAAAGATTTTAATTTTTGGAGACATATCCTGTGGTCTGACGAAAAAATAAATACAAATTGTTGTATGTTTTGACCATAATGACCATCGTCCCGTTTGGAGGAAAAAGGGGGAATCTTGGAAGCCTGAGAGCACCATCCCACCTGTGAAATACGGGGGTGGCAGCATCATGCTGTGGGGTTGTTTTGCTGTGGGAGGGACTGGTGCACTTCACAAACTAGATGACATCATTAAGAAAGAACACAATGTAGAAATATTGGAGCAACTTATTAGTGTAATTTTAACTGTTTTATATATTTCAAGGTATTTGTATTTTGTAGCACTTCGGTCAAGCTGGTTGTTTTTAAAGTGCGTTATAAATAAACTGTCAGTTGCAGCAACATCTCAAGACATCAGTCAGGAAGTGCTTGGGTGCAGATGGGTCTACCAATTGGACAATGACCCAAAGCAATCGGCCAATACTAGTTACAAAGTGGCTTAAGGATAACGAAGTCAATGTTTTGAAGTGGCCATCACAAAATCCTGATCTCAATCCAGTTGAAAATGTATGACCAGAGCTGAACAGGCATGAACAGGTGGCAAATGTGGCTCAATTACACCAGTTCTGTTTGGACAAATGGACCAAAATTACTATTGTAAGAAGTTTGTAGAAGGATATCCAAAACGTTTGCCCCACTTATACAGTTTCAAGGCAATGCTGCCAAATATTAATGTATGTAAACTTCTGGCTTTATTAAAAGTAATATAAAACCATGTAGACATTTTTTCTGGCATTTAGCAAATAGAAATAATGTTTTAAAATTCTAATTGACCTCAAAAAGTAAAAGTAAATTCTGGTTTCATGTCAGACAGTGCGTAAAAAAAAAAGCAAAAGTGTCTTTTTATGAAGTATAACCATCTGGTTCCCACTGTTTATAGAGTCTGTGTCCCTCCTTCTCAAGTGCTCGAAACGCTCCTTCCCCTGTTGATGATGTCACAAGGAGGTGTGTTTTTTCCATGTTTTTGAGACACCAAACTAGTTCTAAGGTAGTAAATGGTGTCCTGTTAATAACTAACAGCCTTAATTTGCAACGCAAATTACAATTCCAAATACATAAAAAAAATAATAGAACATTTTGACTCTCACCTTCACTTGTGATTTTTTCTTTTCCTTTTCTTTTTTGTCTCCCCTGCCTTACACAAGGAGCAACAAGTGTTGTTTTTATAGCTTTGTTTACAAAGCATGAGGAGATTGGATCCTGTTTGTCATTCAGACCCACTCCTTGAACATATGTTTTGATTTCAATCAATCAGACTCAAAAAGGGACTCACTGACAACACATCCAAACCATTTTAGGTTTAAAAACAAAATAAAAAAGTCTAGTTTCTAGACATGAATAATCTAATGCTGCCTGTTTGTGGTATGGGGCTGTATTATAAGTCAAGAGGGGAAGGGGTTTCAATAAAAGTCTCTTTGTGGGCCTTTTGACGTAAACATGTGCTAGTAATTTTATAAAGATATAAAAAAAAAAAAGAAAAGATTGATGTTTTTAATTTTTTTTTTTAAGGAATAGGCCACCGTTTTTCCATACTGAGATATGTTCATACCTTATCTCAGACGAGTTGATGTGTACCTGTCTGGTCTTTGTGTGTGTGCTAGGTCACGCAAAAAGACCAAAGATGTTGTTAGATGTTGTTTACTCCTATAGAAATCTCTGCGCGGACGTCGAAGTGCTCCTAAGGTGTTATTATGCCTTAAAATATAGTACCTCTTTTTATCCGCTTAGAAAATCGACATAATTTTGCATAACTACTTGGAAAGTGTAACTACTCACGTAACCGTATTTAAATTAAATGCTAACAACATCTTCGGTCTTTTTGCGTGACCAGACAGGTACGCATCAACTCGTCTGAGCTAAGGTAAGAACATAACTCAGCATGGAAAAACTGTGGTCTGTTCCTTTAAGGTTGGCATCTCCTCTTTTCATACATATAAAAAAAATTACAAAAAGTAAAAGAAATACGTAATTGCCAAATTTCTGATCCAAAGTTACTGTTTTAAATACACATACACACAAAAAATAATAATTATTGGACAATTTACGGGTTAGCTATGGGTGAGGAGTAAAAATATATTTGATATTAAGAGAGGGACACATGCTGGTGTAAATAATAACAGAGGAGAAAAAAGCCATTCAGAACTCCTTATGACATCTCATAATATCAAATATATATATATATATAGTGGCCCTGTGCCACTGGCTACCAGGCTGACAAAGGAAAAAGGTATTTAGCACGCGTGGAAAGAGCCCAATACTCTTGTGTTGAGTGAAGAATCCACTCCCAGGCTCCTTCCTCTTCTTATCTTAAATTTCCGGCAGACTAGACACCTAGAGGTGCATTGCTGTCCCCCTCCTCTTCTTACTTGTCCTGTTCAATTTTAAAATGTTTGGTCCCGCTTGAAAACAAGATTCTGCATCTCAAGGGGTTTTCATTATGTAACAATGAGTAATGCACTCACTTATTTATGTTACTGTTACTATTAAAGCAGTACTAAGTAACTCTTGCCCCTAGAGGCTATAAGCGCCACTGCAGGTGTCGTAGCATGTTGCGTTTTTGTTTTTACTTATTACTTGTCCGTGAGAGTAAATACTACGCTGACAGAAAAGACAAAGGGAGAGAGGGATATTGTACATCCAATTACACAATGGAGATAATTTTTTTCACTCAAACATGGCTGTAAATAATGTTTAAATTGGCGCTAGCCCACAGTTAGCTTTGCCCGTTAGCCTGTTAGCTTCTACTTCGTGATTCTATTAGTGTGTATTGGTTACTCCGGTCCGGTGGCAGGCAAGTTGCAATTGTGGGTTTCTGGCCAGAGACACCAGGGGGAGATGAAAGACCCCCCAATCATCCCATTAACACTTTACCCCCAGAGGGACTATGAAAATGATTTATTAAGGTAAACAAGTAACTTAGTATTGCTTTAATGAACATTTCTATTGTTATCTACCTTCCTTCTTTCCTTTTGGTAGAAAGGTTAAATATCTGTAAATATAATCCCACTGTTGTTCAAAGTCTATTGTTGTCATCTTACCATATTTTCCTTTTTATGTTGTATCTTATTTATTAATATTCCTTATGCATGCCCCCTAAAGCCTTATAGTTTAAAGTTTTATAGCTTAATTGTATCTAAATTCTGTGTTATATGTTTTATGTTGCACGTCCGCATCAAGAAAAATTCCTAGCTTGGGCCCCTGTTCTCAAACAATGGCAAATAAAATCTATTCTGATTCTGATTCTGAAATGACCTCATGGTGAAAAAAATGTGCGAGGGTGTCAGTTTGAAGCCTGAAGGTTCAGAAAATAATATTATGCAGAAGTTTGAAATTACATTTTTATTGCCTTTTGTAATTTTGAAAAGTAAAAAAAAATCCCCTCAAAATCCCACTACATAAAGACTTAAACTTAAAAACAAATCCTACAGGTCACCTTTCACAGATACACCGTCTAATGCACAGCTCGTTGTTTAATCCTTACTTATTACGTTATTATCACATTTTGAAACTGGCCAAATGTATTACATTATTGGCCGTTTTTTTGTTTTTGGTTCCTACAGGATTAGAATTCATTTTAAAGTAATATTTTTGTTTGTATGATAAGAGGAGAGTAAAGTCTTAAATCATGTTTTAAATTTGAGAGTTTTTGCCACTGGTCCCCTTTGCTCTGGCTACCTCTGGGTGGAAGTACAGCGATGAACACATTGTCTTCTGTTATTGTCTCACAGACTCCTATACAATGTTCTATAGTCTCCATTGCCTTCCTATTTACTGCTTACTCATCGCTATACCCAGTTTATTACATCTCGGCTCCTCACAATTTTAACCGTTTCTCTGAGCTCTATACTACGGCTGCTGACTCCCTCTCATTGTCTGAGCAGTGTGGGAATGAAATCGTCCCCACAGACCCCGGTACACATCCGCTCCCACTTCTTACATTCATTTATCATAAGACATCCACGTTGACCCCGAGAACCCTCTCTCCTCGCGCATGATTTTCCTCACATTTTATCCCTGGACTCGAGATGGTGACTTCGACTAAAAATACAAATCAACTTCCAAGAGCGTAACATCATTGGAAAACGTACATTAGATAACAGATGCGTTTTAACCCTCAGTGGGGCCCTCCCTAGAGATTGCGCTTGTGTTAGTTTATTTGTTTATTAGACGACGTGATGCACAGCCTTGGTTTAAAAGTAGAGCCTGTGTTGAAATTAATTGGGATCAAATAGGGCATAATCCTTGAAGAGCGATCAAAGTCGTGTAGTTTCCACTTGCATCGGGGCAAAGTAGAGCCTGGAGGATCAGTAATTATCTTTTACCATGTCTGGATTAAGGGGTAAGTCAGCTCATAGTTGCTACACCAATTTACATACCAATTTACAAAAATCTGAAAACGATGTAAAACTTTGTATCGTTAAGAGGCAGCCTGAAGGGCATTACATTATTTTATTTTTTTTGTAGTAAAAGTCTGCGATCATCTGGCCGTAATGAAAACACAGACGGTTCATTGTAGACATAATATTAATAGACACCGTCTCCTCACTCCTCCACGTTTGCCATAATAACCACGTTCTATGGGGAAATCATTGCGGATTTACAGACTCCTCCTACCCTGCTGTGACGGAGCATGTTCCTAAAAAGGGCATAAGGGCGGGATCTTCACTGTAGACTCGGCCCTCGCGGGGCACGTAGTTCGGTCGTAGCCGCGCCCGCGCCATTAGCTCTAATGTTAACGGCCTGTCAATCAAAGTCCAGCGTTAATTAATTTACGAGATTTCTACAATTTTTCTTACAAAAACCAGCTTGTTTTTTTTAATCGTAGGTATCCCAGCGTTATCAAAGGAGCAATATCTAGCTGTAGAAAGTTTTTAAAAATTAGAAACCAGGCTTTACTGTTTTCCGCCCACATATGGAGGTACTGCAGAAATGTCGGTCCCTGGCGTTGTGGTCTTAAAGCAGTGCAACCAACGGCCATTGGTTTTCATCCAAAATTGACACACTGCCTCCTTCTGACTATGAGTGTTATTGTCCCAGTGAAAGCAATCCCGACCAATGACCGAGGAACGTGATTTTCTTTGGTCCTCATAGGCTGGAGCTGACATTCCTGCAGTACCACCCCCTGGTGGCCAGGGGCAACTCCAAATGACACTTTTTAAAACGGATTCCAAAGTAGTCTTTACACATCCCAAACACTGCCGAAAAGCCTGGCTTATGACCCATGTGACAATGCTGGGCTGGGTATCCTACTTTAACCACACTGGTCCTTTTTTTAGAACATGCACTATGGGAGGAGACTGAGCAGCCTTCATGGATTCTCTCTCGAATGGAGTAATTAATGTAAATGAGGCAAGAGGTCTATTACTATTAAGTCTATGATCCCGACCAATAACTGATGCGGAAAAACCAACTGGTCTATGGAGTATGCCCCTAATGGATCACACTGTTTGAAGCAATTCATTAATTTAGTATGTATTTCTTCAAGATTTTTTGGGGCCCAAGACGCTCCAGGATCAGTCGTTTGGAAGATTTTCACTGCCGACGGACCCTTTCACCAGAAAACCTAGAAAACAATTGATCCTGGAGCGTTATAGAGGCCACCGAAAGTAAAGGCGCCATGCTGACCCACTCATACAGCCACTGGGCCAATACAAGGTCAAATACTCATACTTGCATTATGGACCTTTAATGGTCTCTTTCAAAGACAGTTTATTGCATGTTTGATCCCTAAATGTGCACTTTAAACAGTTCAAGGCATTGATAATTGTAATGACTGTCATACGGGCTTATAGACAGTAGGTTTTGGGAGTTGTTACTGTAAACCCGAGGCAAGTTTCAAAAGATCTTACGTCATCAGGATTTGCCTCCCATTTAGTCACTAACAACAGGCTATAACAGGGGTGTCAAACGTACGGCCCGCGGGCCAGAACCGGCCCGCCAGTTGGTTCAGTCCGGCCCACGGGATAAATATGCATTATTAAAGAAGAATAAACTTCATTTTCTTTGCAGTTCTTATATTGTCCGCTAGGGGCGCTGTGTTTGAGTCAGTTCTATCGCTTTACCTGCTTTTTCTGTTGACTCTGGCACCCTCTTCAGTGAAATGTCTTTGTCAAAAAAGAGAAAAGTGGACACAGAGTGTCGGATTTTTCAAGAAAAATGGACCTCGTCCTATATGTATACAGTGATCCTTGTTGAATGTTTTTACATTATTTTATCAATTGATAATTGATAAATGTTGACATCTCTTTTGCAAGAAAAAAATAAGACTGTTGAAAAGAGGACCATTCACTCTAATGAAAACTATGTAGCACTTTGAGAAACTTGTAAAGTGTTAGCTGTTGTTAATATTATTCATTTATTGGAAAAAAAATGTATTTTCCTGTTTACATTATATGTGGCCCGCGACCCCCACGACACAAAATGAGTTTGACACCCCTGGGCTTTAACAAGAGTAAAATCGGGATTGCACTCATTAAGGGTCGCGGCACGGATCACAATGCTACGATGTGATGCTGCATATATTTTTTGTATGTGTTGCTCACAGTAGCAACCCTGTCACACGAATGGCCTAATAATTGTCAGTCTTGACCACACAGTGCACTACTGAATCACTTCTGCTAGCTTCTGGGACATGTGCCACCAGACCACAGCGGGAGAGTGTTTTAGCCAATGTTTAGGCCTCTTAATTGGGGTAAACACATGCATGCATGTTTAGGCTTTCCATCCATTTATGTGGGATTTTTCGCTTGTTTTGTTTGGCATGGCTTTTAGCTGTTGCCAGGTTTTGAGGAAATCACGGAGCTCAATTACGATAATTGTACAACATAGATCCTGTAAATTATGCGTAAAACCATGTCGGGGGGTAAATTTTTGTTGTGTTTGTTTTTTGCCTGCACTATGGTGAATAATGGCGTCTAATGTCATTTTCAATTTACATATTTGGATAAAATTGGAATGAAAATGTTATTTCTTTAATATTTTCTTTTATGATTTGCTGCATGTCAGTTTCTACAGTTATTGCCGTATAGCAAGGGACCGTTGATGTGTAGAAGAAATAATACACACAGATCTACGGTATTGGCTCATTGCACGATGTGGCTAAACCATTCCTGCTACCGTAAACTTAAGAGCGGCAGTACTTTTCTGTCCTGGGATCATTTTTAAAGATTATGTGGGAGACAGTGAGTTCCTGGATTCGATTTATCTTTTGTAGGATGTGAAGACGTCTCTAAAAGGTTTATCCATTTGTCTTGAAAGTCAAAGGCTAACATGAAGTAAAAAAAATATGTAAATATATACAAAGGACAAAATCAAATTAACTGTATAGACAAGACAATAGTTTTTTTGTTTGTTTTTTACGCAAATTAGTTCCGTTGGAGGCCCCGTTTTGAAAATGTATTATGGACCAAACTAATGTTAACCATGAGTTTCAAGACAGGCTTCATTCTACGAAGTCTTTGCATGTCCAATTCTTAACGCGCTGCAAGTAATCGTCTGCCAGGAATTATGTGAACGAGTCTGATCCCCAAAGGAAGAATAGGAGGGGAATTACTGGTGCTCAGAAATAGTGTAGTCGTGCGACGAGCCAATTGGCAATATTGCTTTCATTTGCAATCATAATGTTGATTCAGTCCTAAACTGGAAGCTGCTGTTGCTAATTGCCTGGCTAATATTTTTCTGTTTTCATATGGCTGCATATCAGACAAACCAGACATGCTCAATTCGAAAAGAATCAATTATATTCTGACTACACAGTTTTTGCTCCATTAGGAATTGCCCGTGTAACGGGCTTAAGTGTTTTGGAAGCGGTCCACATGCTGAAGATCAGAAGGCACCAGATTTCTGACCTGGTATTGCTCTTTTCAGCTCTTATTATTTTGTTTCCTGCGTCAGAGTCACGGGTCGTCAAATCTATTAAGTTATACAGTGAATCCCCAGATATCTTCTCCTTAGCTATTTTTGTGCTCACATTTTTCATTTCAGGTTGGCACAAGACACTCCGGATCGATGCACCACTCACTTTGACGCTGTGGCTCAAATACGAGGAGAAGCCTTTTTCTTCAAAGGTAGGTCAGCTTTTTTATTTTTTATTTTTCATGTGTTCTGACCATTGAAGCAATTAAAGATACTTAACCTTTGGCCCATTCAGACAAATTGCAACAAGAAAACCCAAATTCATCACTTTATGACTTAAAGGCTTAAGGTTGGAGACTAAAAACAGTTTAAAAAAATCCCGTGCAGAGCAGATTATGTAGCATGTGGTGCTAATTATGAATGTTTGATTGCATTATGTTAAACTACAGTAAGTTGAAAAAGTATCCGTGCCCCCTTAACTTTTTAACATATATTTCGAATATATTCAGTTGAAATTTTATGTGAAAGACACCCACTAAGTGACACACGGCCGTGAAGTGAAATGAAATTTGAAGTGAGATTAGATTTCACACAGGTAGACCTTATTTAGTCATTAGGTCAACGTGTGATCAGGAAACTTCTCAACTTTTCAAAATAAAAAATCATGTATACATTTAATTTTCACTTCACGATTGTGTGTCACTTAGTGTGTGTCTTTCATGTAAAATTTCAACTAAATATATTCATGTGAAGATAAACACTGGTAACCACAGAAGAGGTAATTTCAGTACTCAAAATGCCTTCACAACACAGCACCATGCCCTTTGCAATTGAAATGCTTTACAATATGTGGGTATTTTACAACATCGGCCATTGGGCGATATCTCACCCCCGCTCCACAATCAAGGATGAGAGAAATCTAATTTCAAATCATTCACATGGTTTGACAAATAAAATATCTTGAATCTTGAGACTTCCCGTTTTTTTGCACTGGAAAAAGAACATAAATACTTATGAGACCTGCTGATTTTTGTCAAGCTCCCTCTGAAGTACCTACTAAACATGAATGTCTTGAATAAATCAGACTTTTGCCCCTAGTAAAGTGCCCTCTGCTGTCACAGTTCAAAACTGACATATTTTACAGTTTAGAAGCATCTACAACAACAGCAACAGCAACAGGATTATGGACAAAATTGAAAAAATTGCCAAAAATATTGGCCTTGCATTTCAGCATCGGCCAATAAAAATCCCCAAAGATCTGCATCAGCCTTAGAAAAACCTATATCCTATAACCTGTCGTTTTGTATACATGCCAACATTATCAAATACCAAAGCTGTGGTATCCAAAAGTAAAAACAAAACTGAATAATACATTACATAGGGCTTTTAAAATAAAATCATTAGGTCATGCCGGGCTTCTTTTGTCATCCTGAAAAATGACAACAAACCGCTCTGAACCTGGGGTATTCCGGCTTGAATGAAAACTTATCCCAGCTTATAGTGAGCGGAAGAAGAGAGTTGTGAAGATAAATTGAGGAGACTGCGGACAGGGTTATGGAGGGACCAGCGATCGATAGGAAACCAAGCGATGTGTGGAGCCAGGCATGGCTAGTGTCCTCTAAACAAAATGCTTCTGACGCACAGGAGATGCCGCGTAGGCCTTATCTGTGCAGCGTGAAATCACCATCTCAGCTCATTAGTCACTATGGACGGTTTGTGCCAAAGCCGAGCTCCACTGAACAATAGAAGCGAGAAATAATATAATGACGTTCATTGTTTTAGCAGTATTGTTGCGAGATTTATTAGGTAATTAAGATGTAATAGATTGCCAACGTGCGATAAATGGTTACATAAATCATATGTAAAGCATGAGTTGAAGGAGATCGTTCAGAGAAGAGACTGGTGAAGTTTGAATTTGCGTTTTCCTCACAGGGAAGTATTTCTGGAGGCTGACTCGAGAGAGGCATCTTGTGTCTCTGAGGCCGGCGCAGATCCAAAGATTCTGGAGAGGACTCCCGCCAAACCTGGACAGTGTGGACGCTGTGTATGAGAGGCCAGGGGATCACAAGATAGTGTTCTTCAAAGGTAAAGTATTACAGATAGAAGTACTGCTGAAATCATCCTTACATCTTCTACGTGTACATGGTAAGCTGTGGTAATCAAATAAATGTCTTTGAGTGAATTTCATTTAGCACCTAAGATCTACATTATAAACGTCACATTTGTGGGGTGGAGGGGGAAACAGACCACGGAGATCTGTCTGCGTAGGTTTCCTCTGGGTGCTCCGGTTTCCCCTACCACTAAAGACATGTACAACAGGCCAGGATGAATGAGAGTGTGTTTGAGAGAGCGCATGGGGGACAACAGATGCAAATTAGCCCAAGGCTACAATCCAGTGTGCCTTGTTTACATGCCACAGTGCATGTTCATTAACATGCACTGTCCCGAACAAATAAACCAATAAATAAAAGAGCGCTGTGCCGCCTATGCTGACCGAATACACAACACTTCCATTATATGAAGATGCTCCAGAAAACAATATTCTGGCTTCATTATCTTGCATAAATGAAAGCCGCAGTGAAATGTCTTGAATTCAGGTCATGTCGGACACAGTGGTTGTTTTGATTAATATGCATGTGCACCTGCTGCATCTGTAATGACTTGGTAACTCAGAAATATTTACACACATTTGAATTTATAAACGATTTTCCCAAAGCAGTTCTTTTTTGGCACAAACCTCTGCAAATCAACCAATTAAGAATTACATTTAGTGTATGCCTAGTTTGTCAATTGAATTTTCTTTATTAGTTGTTTTGGTATTAAGGTTTGTATCCACCCTTTCAGGGCTGAAGTACTGGGTGTTCAAAGACAACATTGTGGAGGAGGGCTACCCCCGTCCCATCAGTGACTTTGGCTTACCCACGGATGGAGTGGACGCTGCTTTTGTTTGGCTCCACAACGACAAAACCTACCTCTTTAGGGAAAACCTGTACTGGCGCTATGACGACCACCTGAGGAGGATGGACCAGGGCTACCCCAAAGACAGCTCCCTGTGGAAAGGGCTGCCCCCACACCTGGACGACGTCATGAGATGGTCCGATGGTGAGTAGAAGAAACACAATCATGAGCAAATAGAGCTGTGTTTTGTTTTTTTATCTCCCAATAAGCATGATAAACAACATCCCCTTCAAATTAATGTAGCTTGGTATATAGTTATTTGTTTATATATTGAATTCATATTAACCTACCTTTATAACACATACATCTCTTCTGGTGAAGTATTTATATGTGTCATTTTGTGCTACACAAATGTATTGCCAAACAATAAATGTGTTTGTCCAAAATAGCAGTTTGGGGGAAGGTCTGCGCGAGTTTGTGTGTGACCGTGGGACTGCCCTGACCAGCAGTGGGAAAATTCACTTGAGTAGAAGTTCAGATACTCCAGGTCAAATTAAAATAGACATTTCTCAGTCAAATTATTATTTAAATGAAAGTAGTGATGTATTTGCAAAAGGAAATACATAAGTATTCAAAGTACTTATGTACTTTGAAAAGGTATGTATGTACTTTGAATACATATGTATTCAAACTCATCAATCCAGCAGATGCCCAAATCAGCAAGAACTAAAGCACCACCTCCCAGAGTCATTTCTCTGGAAGGTGGTGCCTGATTTTGGGGGTGGATGCTTATAAGCTCTTGCCTCAGCCCACTCCTTTTGAGCAGAATGTTACTGCTCAAATAAACTAAAAGTAAAAATTTAGTAACAATTTAATGTTGTGAATCGTAATGACGGAACAGATTTAAAGCTCAAAACTGTAACTATTTAAATGTAATCTAACAGCCCACAACGCCAGAATGATATAAAATCATTAGAATGCACGTCTGTGTAGGCTCTGTCATACAGGAGGTGTCCATTTTCAATGAAGATCAATGAAGACACCTTCCCCTCCTCACAGAGCTGCCCCAACGAAACTTGCCAAGATGGTAAAATGTAATCAAAATCCATGCCATCATGTATTGCATAATCAGTACCTACAGATGTCCTACTTCGAACAGAAAGTGTTGCTTAAAAATCTTTCATAATTATATCTACTAAACACGTTTTGGCCTGCTGCTCTCATTCCACTGAGCCCTCATCGTTTACACACAGCCTAATTACGGCCCAATGAGAGTGAGCAAATATCAGATTTATACGCAATATTATCACTGACCCGTAAGCGCCCAGATGTGGTCAAACCAAATCAACTCCGCCGCAGAGTTATTGCCTTTGGGGGCGCTTTCGGAGGAAAGCAGCTAAAGTTTCCAGACAACAAAACTTTTAAATTACACACTCCAAGTCAGTCTACCAGAAAGTGCCTGTAACGTTGGCATCTAGGCTCGCCAACAACAGCCCTGACCTTTTCTGCTCCAAACAGTGTAGTGAGAGTCCAAGACACCGCGGTGCAGCGCTGGTGAATCTACAATCTCTGTTTATTAATCCATAGCGCGCAGTGGAGGCTGCCAGACACGCATGGGTCTGCATTCGGAAAACAAACAGATACGACAAGGCCTTAAATCGAATCAAAAGAGGTGCAGCAGGGAGTTTTCCTCAACCTCTCTGTGATCAATATTCCCTAGTAACTGATGGCTACAGGTCTTGGTCTTGCTTATGTCCTACTAATTATTGTATTAAACTATATTACTATTTTATTGATTACTTGGCTTTAACATTGTGTTAAGTATTGAGCTGCTGTGACATTTCCCTTGTGGATCAAAAACGTTTGTCTACGTCTAACAAATCACAAATTATGATCAAGTTCAACAATTTTGCATTCTCCGTTTCGAGATTTTATTCAAAACCTGTGTCCCTCCCACAGAGTTGTATCGGCCACTTCCTTACATCTTAAACTTATACATCATCAAAGTCTAAAATATGAAGGCATACTATTAAAGGAGCCAGGAGTCAAATTTGCAACTGGTTACAGTATTTTTAGAAACAACTGGTCCAGCATATGTCAGGGCTCAAAAGTGCGACCTTTTGGTAAAAGTTTTACCCGAGTTGCACCAGTGCGACTGCCCGGATCCTCCCCACACCCCCTTGTCAGAAAAGTCTTCTCACTGTAAGCACTGATCAGGTTGTGCACAGCTCTAACACAAAGGAGAATTTACTTTACTTTACTAATTTATGAGCATTTTAAGATCACAGTCATGACAAAAGATTCCTCGTTCCCATGCTTCAGAACGCTTCAGACCATGGGCTACACATAACTTTAGGAGCAACATGGACTGTGCAGACTTTCATTTAATGATTTCATCATTAGCAGCAGTTATAGATGTGAGACAAATAATTGTTTTGTTTTAGATGCATTGTCAATTACAGTATTCAGGATTTTGAATCGATGCAGCATTATAATCGGGATTCAGTAAACTATTGACTAAATATGATGTCCTTTTACATGGACTTTTCCAGCTACTGAAGTCCCTTTGGAATACCAAGTTAAAACTATGTTTGCGATAAGGCAATCGCAGTTATACAATGATTACAAAATGTAGCATTAAGATAATTAGACATGTTTTATAACTCACAAACCTGCAACACCTACAGGCCGCAGCAGCGCGTCAGTGGCTGCAGCATGTCTGACTGCGGAGTAGACTTGATGGAAACCGAGTGTCCAGCTGTGGCAGAAAAAAAAACTTTACATCCACCAGGAAAAGAATGATGTCCGCGTGGGTCAGTTTAGAGTTAGCCCAAAGACGTGATGCTTTACAAACAAATCATGCAGCCCTCACCGTAATCTCTCATCTCCATGTGAGCAGGTCTTGGTTGAATCTTATTTCCAGGGTTAAAACATTACGTAAATTGTCCAGGAAGAGATCCCAAAGCAAATGCTGCCGTGCTGCTGCCTCTGAGCAAATATCTGATAAAAGTGAAAGTCCATTTTGGTCTCTACGTGAGCCCAGAGAGCCGTTCACAGATGGTAAAATTTGAGTAAAAGTTTGAATACAAATTCAAATATAACATTTCTAAAGTGGTGCGCCTAAGTTATGTCCTGCTGCGCTTAAATGAAAATACCAACACAACCAACATAAAATGTTAGCCTGCTAATTGTCGCAAGATCTCCTCAGCTTCCTAAAGTACTTTTGGACACTTAAGCATTGATATTTCTTATTTTATAAATTATTGTAAAAAGGAATACAGCCCTAATTTCTGATAAGAGATAATAACAATAGGTGCTGTCTATTAGCAGTGCCGCCAATCAGAATCAGAATAGGTTTAATTGCCATGGTTTGAGAACAGGTTCACAAACTAGGAATTTTTCTCGGTAAAAATAAGCTACAAAACTATAAGGCTATAGGGGCATGCATAAAAATATTAAATAAATAAAATAAAATAAAAGTGACATCTGGTGAGACAACAACAATTTGACATTGAACAACAGCAGGATTGTATTTACAGATGTGTAGGCGTATAAAGTGATATAAAGTGATTGAGTGATAAAGTGATAGCAGCGGGTCTAAGTGTGGACACACCGCACAGTGCAAGTGCAGATACATCCATGACTCTGTAACTAAGCTACAGAGACTTGTTTTTTGTTCATGAGATGAGTCTGATGGTGGAGGGGAAAAAACTGTTCAAGTGGCGGGATTTATGGGTCTGGATAGACCGTAGCCTCCTGCTCGAGGGGAGAGGGGTGAACAGTCCGTGTCCAAGCTGTGATCTGACCCACACGCCTCCGGGTCCTGGAGGTGAACAGGTCCTGGAGAGATGGGAGCTCACAGCCAATCACCTTCTCAGTAGCACGCACAATGCACTGCAGTCGGTGCTTGTCCCGTTCTGTAGCGCCGGGGAACCACACGGTGATGGAGGAGCTGGTGAGGGTGGACTCGATGATGGCCGTGTAGAACTGCACCAGCATCTTGGTGGGCAGCTTAAGTTTCCTCAGCTGCCGCAGGAAGAACATCCTCTGCTGGGCCTTCTTAATGAGGGAGCTGATGGTTGGCTCCCATCTGAGATCCTGGGTGATGGTGGTGCCCAGGAAACAGAAGGAGTCCACGATCGAAATGGGGTTGGGAGAGTCTGTCAGGGTGAGGGGGGGACGGTGGGGCTGTGTCTTTCCTAAAGTCCACGATCATCTCCACTGTCTTCTGGGCGTTCAGCTGCAGGTTGTTGTGGCTGCACCAGGACGCCAGTCGGCCCACCTCTCTCCTGTAGGCAGACTAATCACCGTCCGAGATGAGCCCGATGAGGGTGGTGTCATCTGCAAACTTGATCAGTTTAATGGACGCAGCAGCAGTTTGTGTACAGGGAGAAGAGCCAGGGGGAAAGTACACAGCCCTGAGGAGTTCCAGTGTGTGTAGTCCGAGTGTCCGAGACGATCTTCTCCAGCCGCACGTGCTGTCTCCGGTCCGTCAGGAAGTCAGTGATCCACCTGCAGAGGGAGTCGGGCACGCTGAGCTGGTAGAGCTTGGGGGCAGAGGTGGCTGGAGTCTCTGGAGTGTGAGGAGTTGATGGGCGCTCATGGTGGCAGTAGTGTGTATTCAGACCCTGGGCGAGGGACAGGTCGTTCAGAGCTCCCGGGTCATTTGAGGAGATTTGCTGTTGGAGACGGGCTGAATTTGGCATTTCCCACTTCCCTTCTAAAGCGGTATTTTGCATCGGTCTTTGTCCCCACTTCTGTGCGCCGCCTCTTTCTCCTTCCGCAGCTGCCGGAGTTTGGGTGTGAACTAGGGCTTATCATTCCCATAACAAACCCTGGTGCGCGTTGGTATATGCACTCCTCATTGAACTGGATTTATGAGGTCACGATGTCCGTGTATTCATCCAGGTTAATGGAAGCAGCCCCAAATGCCTCCCAGTCTGTCGGTTTAGCGAGTTTCAGTCTTTGTCTGTATGAGGAGATTAAGTGGAGCATCACGTGATCTGAAAGTCCGAGTGCAGGGTGGGGCACAGCGTGGTACGCGTTGCTTTTGGTGGTGTAACAGTGATCCAGCGTGTTTTCCTCTCTGGTGGGGCATTTAAGATATTTATACACTCAACGCCCTGTATGTCGGGTAGCGAGTGCTCTGTGAGGCACCACAGTGAGGCCATCATGATTAACTTACATTGTACAGTATCTATTTTACTAATGCAAAAGGTCTTACACAAACTTACTCCAAAGGAAGTAAATCGACTATATCCAAACTTTACACAAATCTGATTAACAGTAGAGGGTTCTCGACAGATTATATCAAAAAAAGATGGGCGAAAGAAATGAACACAGACATAACAAACGATCAATATGATAATATTTGTGAGAATGGTTTACGCTACATCGAGTTCAGCTGACTAGCCGTTAATTTTGCTGGAAAAACATGATACGTTTTTTTGTGACCCCTAAGCAACAAATGGGTATTAACTCACACAGTTCATCATGCTGGAGGGGCTGTGGAGAGGAAGAAACCCATCACACTCACATTTTTTGGACTTGCACGAAATTAAGACTTTTTCGGACTGAAGTCTGACATAAAATAGAAGAAATTGTGTGTTTTAGGATTCCTCAAACAATGTTAGTGTTAGAAATGTTCCGATTGACTTGACAACTAAGGATAAATATTTAATACACATTTTAATTGTCACAGCAAAAAAGGCAATTACAAGGAAATGGCTTCATGCTGATCCACCAAAGGTCGAGGACTGGCTGAAGGTGGTTGAAGAGACCCATCAAATGGAAAGATTGACTTTCATGCTGAGGCTACAGGCTGATCTTTATTTCTCGAGGTGGGGCAAATGGACAAAATATTTTCAAAATGTTTAGTATGCAATTTGTACCCCAACTATATCTGTAAACAAAGAATATTCAGTGTAGATTTATGCCGATTGTAAGTGTTTGGTTCCAATTGTAAGTGTTTAGTTCTCAAAATGGCTTGCAACCCCCGTCTAGTGGGAAGATGACTGATTTGCAGAGGAGACTGTGTCTGCATGCGGAAATGATCAGAACAAGTCTGGTGAACCTGTCTGGAGAACAACGCTACTGTGGAGTTAGACCCTATTATTTACTAGAGTCATGCATTCTGCAGGCTATCCCGGTGTACAGCAGTCGTACATCAGGCCTGGCTCTAACTTGTTAAGAATCTGTTTGTTTCCCGGAGCTATCCACCTCCAAGGTCTCCTATTACCTCAGTACACAATTGTAAAAAAGACGAAATGTTGGTCGGTTAATAGGTTCAGTAGCGAGTAACACTGTTCATTCTATTTCGATTGGAGGGCAGGTGCCAATGGGATAGAAACAGTTTTTGAAAGAAATTTCCAAAATTAAAATGTCTAAATTAGTCTGGTTCACTTTGTTTAGATTTCCACTGTTGTGGGATTTTTGTGGAGAGTATGAGAAAAACAATGTTTCCATTTGCCCTCGTCATTTGGTAAAATTGTGCAATTAATTTTCCATTAGAGTGAATGGGGAGGTCTGGTCATCGCTACGGTAACTCCATGACAAATATGACAAGGGTTTCATTGACTTCTTTGATTGAAACGACCAAATGGAATTTTCTGACAAATGGAATTTTCTGGCTGAAAGTCCTTCCTTCTGGCCAACATCACGCACATGTTTTTGAATATTGTCACCACTTTTGTACACCTTTATGAGGAAATAGTTAGACCATAGTTAATATGTGCTGGAAGAAATAACTTTGAACTGTGTGACAGTTTTTGTTTCATATAAATTGGCCCAGCAATAAAGTAAGAGTAGAAATCTGCATTTTGAGAGTTTGCACAGTTAACACCATAGAATGTTCATCTGCTCCACCAACGTTTTAAACTATAGGCTCTTTAGGATGTTGTGATGTCACATGAACCTATTTCATTGATAAGGTGGATGAAAACTGCTTTATCTGCCATTATGCAATTATAACAAAAGTGATTGACAAAATTAGATGGAGGGTTAGTCCTGAGCCACGTCGCCTCGTCCACTGCACGTCGCCACAATAGGCCAACCTGACCACATTTTCATAGGTATGCGACATATGCGAAAACATGCTAACTCCACACAGAAAGGCCATGACTGGTCATGGATTCAAACCCAGGACTATTTTGAGGCGAGGCTTTAGTACACAAAGTCATATTAGAGATACCGAATTTAAAGCAGAACTAAGTAACTCACGTCCCTAGAGGCCATAAGCGCCACTGCAGGTGTCTCAACCCATCAACCCAATTACACAATGGATATAATTTTTTTCCCTCAAACTTGCCTGTAAACACTGCTAAAGTGGCGCTAGCCCGCAGTTAGCTTTGCTCGTTAGCCTGTTAGCTTCTTCTTCGTGATTCTATTAGTGTGTATTGCGCCTCCGACCCAGTGCAGGGAAAGTTGCAAGGGTGGTTTTCTGGCCACAGATGAAAGACCCCCAAATCATCCCATTAACACTTGTATTACCACCAGAGGGCCTGCGGAAAGGATTTATTAAGGTGAACAAGTTACTTAGTTCCTCTTTAACAACACATCTTTCAGACTAGCTAACATAGCTGATCAAGAGTTTATTTTCGTAATAGCCATCTGACAGAGAGCATTTCGTACGCTGAACAAAATAAAGCACAACTCTACTTAAATCTCCAATAGGGAACATTAAAACTTTGTGAAAATAAGTTGATTTAGCAGGATCTAAAAATAGATTTAAAACATATACTGTATGTATAAGCTAGATGTTAGCCATGTCCAAAAACAAAACAAAACTCAAATGCATTATACAAAAACATCAATGAAATACATTCTAAAACCTGAGGACTACCAGACACCAGAGACACAAAAAAGAAAAACTCCCAGCATAAATCCAATTCTCTGCTACATGATAGTTTGTTTCCCCTTGAGGTCAGAGGGGAAACATCCTCATTACAGATGGCGGCTTGATAATCGTCAACAATTTTCCATTAGCAATTTTTGTGTGCATACATTTTTTTTTTATATATATAGGTCAATGACTATATTCTCAGACAATATGAACAGTTTTCTTGCCTTTCCTCACGTCATTTGCAGTACTTAGCCCACATTGAACCTAACGCAATATGGTGCAACAGATGTCGTGGATAGGCCTGTCTGTTTTTACACTGCTCCAATAAAAGGTTGTCGTCGCCAAATTAATCCATCACACATGCGTCACACATTAAGATCTTAGAACATATAATTACAGTTGTTTGAGCAGTTGTTTTTATGCCATTCACAGCGAGTCATTAATATTCTACTCTCAATCAGGCCATTTTACTCCGCACCAACCACAGGGGAATTCATCAAACGTGGCTATTGTCTCTGCCTCTCAATTGTTTAGTTAATCTTTACGTGACAGGCATCCATGGCTCTATACCATCCATATGAGACTTGCATTTGTTATGTATAATAATGTGCAATATTTTCTCCACAAATTATTGGTGAATAAACATGAATTAAGCCTAATTGCTGAAATCATGATATAACAGTAACCCAACCGCACAGTAATTTCAACAGTGTTCCTTTTTCAGGAGCAAAATATGTAAATACACTGCCTGACCACAAAGCAGGTCACACACGCAATGTCAAAAGATCCTGTGTTGCATTATTACAGTGCTTCTCAATTGTTTTCTGTTGCCCCCTTTTACGCTTTCACAAAGTGGGATGTTAATGTATTTATGTGACGTCTTCAATTATTTGGCTCCATGCTGTCCAATGCCAACGTTTTTAGACCCAGTAAAAAAAAAAAAGGTCACACGAAGGACTGAATTATTACATTTTCCCCAAGATTCAAGATTCTGTGTTGATGATGGGAGAGTGTAACCAGTGTGCAAACCCTTCACCAGCACATCCCAAAGATTCCCAATGGGGTTAAGACGCTGTGTTTAAAAAAGTAAAAATAAAAATTAAGATGTTTCAAACTCCTCCTTTTCCCAAAAAGCTCCACTTGAGGTCCTACGTATAAAGATTTTTATAATCACTGGCTCAGGTGACCAGGCAGTGACACCAGGAACACTTTTTTTTCTTTTTCAAAGGATCTTGGTTGAACTGATATAAAACCTTGAAATATGACTAGCCAATTATGTTCTCAGTCTAACCATGTAAAATGCAATGACTTCCTTTTAAATGTATTTTTCGGCCAACATCCACTCTGCTCAAGCTGATAAACAGTCTGAAAAACACCAAAGAAGTAATTCGCTAAAAATGTGACACAAGCTTGTGCAGAATCTGTCAAGTTCAAGTCTGGATGAAAGAAGGTTATTTTCCTTTCTTAACATTCTTGTAACTTTAGTGATTCTATAACCGAGACTCTTTTTTTTTTTCTGCCCAGTTAAGCTTTGATACAAATATTGTTAATTTTCACTAACATTGAGCAGTGACAATAAGCAACCCCCAGAGTTTCTCTGGCTTTGCTTTGTTTTGTCTTAGCAACAGAAAGAGCCATTTGATAACAATGTTCCGATACCGAGGTGTGATTGTTCTCAATTCCATTTGCCATGTCGCTGTTGTCTGACTGTTTTTGTGCCTTTATACCTCCCCTTATCCCAATTTCAGTCACGTTGCATGCGAGATTCTTTCACACACAACCCAAATCTGCAGCAATCGTCGATACAAGACTCAAGGACATGAAGTATATTAAAAATCCTATCTTTATCATGTACATAAAAATGGACCATTTGTTTTTATTTTTTTTCTATACATGGCAAATTGTACGTGTCCCCCTCCTGTCCTCCCTCTCTAACATTCTATAAGCGCTTCTCATTTATGGGCTCTATGCGTTAATTCTTTAAGCATGTCTAGCCTAAATCTGCCTTGTCCGTAATCTTCAATGCCTATGTACATCTGTGCCAGTAAAAAACATTGCCCTATCATCCCCCCCACCCTTCATTAAAAAGTCTAGTGCTTATAAAACTCATACTTTAGAAAGGTATTCCAGTTCATGTGCATAAGCCGTTGCCCTGTGAAGTGATGTGCTGCGCAGGGGTGACACTTACCCATTATTAGCAGCCCTTATAAGTGTGCGCCGCCAAAAATAAATAAGAAAAATGACGATAATCACATAGATTAATTACAATGCAGCCACTATAAATATACAGTAATGGGACGGTTTTGCATAAAAATCAGTGGGGGATGATGGATTTGCAGAAAAGGGTGTTGTTTAATAATTCAAGCGGAGCACAAATTTGCCGAACTAATTAATTTCGGAGCCCAAAGGAATGTTTACTTTATGGCTGTGATTTAGTGGCATCTAGTGGTGAGGAGGCTGATGAGGAATGAGTTTGCCAGTCAGGTCAAGGAGAGAATGCCTGATGCATGCAAAGCAAGACCAATTTGACTGAATTCACAGGAAAGCTTGGTCTATTTCTCAGATCAAACTAATAGCGTTTTTTTTTTTGGGGGGGGGACAGTCAACGATGCTTTACATAGTGACATAAAAGGCCCTTTTATGCATTTCCAATGACATCACACATAGTTCCGGCAGCCATTTTGAGCACCAAAGTAGAATTATGCAGAACTACAACATGTAACAATATCTCAACTCAGGATGAAAATGAAAGACAACTGATTGACAGTGGTATTTTTATGTACTCGTTGCTCAAGAAGATAACAGTTAAAACACGGATGCACGTTTATGTCTGTCGAGCTACAGTAGGATTTACTAAAGATCTTCACTCGTCAGACTAAATTAACTCATCAAAGAGGGAACAGAAAACCTTTCTCTGGGATTTTTACAGTTTGTTATGTCAATTGAGTCTCAGTCTTAGTCGGTGTTTAAGCTACTTAAGATGTTAGCATGCTACCGGTTAGCAACTGTCAACCAACTGTCAACGGCTTCAACACGATAAACACACATGTGGCTCACATCTATGAACACTGAGGAAATACTACAGTAACAGCTCAGCTCTGACCTCTGTCGCATGTTGTACCCAAGGCAAGATGTCTGTGGTTCAGGGCTTTCTCTTGGAGAGGTCAGAGCGGAGCTGTTAAAGCTAAATGCTAACTGGTAGCATGCTAACATCTTGAGCAGCTTAAACACTGACTCACTGGTTTCTTCACATAAACGTGCGTCTCTGGGGCCGTGTTTTAACTGTTATCTTCTTGAGCAATGATTACGAGGACATAAAAATGCCACTGTCAGTCAGTTGTCTTTCATTTTCATCCTGAAAATGAGATATTGCTACATGTTGGAGTACTGCATAATTTTACTTCGGTATTAAAAATGGCCGCCATAACAACAAAAGTCACATGACTGAAAAGCATGTCGGGATGCGTGTGTTTGTTGTGGACAGCACCATCAGTCGTCGATGGCGGTGAAGCCAGTTTTGGCCGATTGCTCGTTGCCGCACTAGTAGCGCTCTGATTGGTCTAGTGTTACCGGCTGGTCAGTAAATCTGCTGAATATTAGAAGGAGCACTTTTTTACGGTGTTTTTTAGTTATTAAACTCTCCAAATGTGGCTCCCTCTGTCTATTTTTTCCATACATAGTACTGTGCACTGTTTCATCAACTACCCGGAAAAATGTACAACCCTCTTTGTGAATTTAACATTTAATTCACACGCCAGTCTCAGGCGGGGGAACGGGGCATTTTGTTTACAGTTTACTACTAAACATATGCTACGAACATGGCTTCAGTGTAGATGTTGCCCTTAGCAGGTTAGACGGGGCAGACAAGATGAGTCAAATACATCTTGAGAGGTAAAATGAGCTTCGATAAACAGTACTCCAGAACAACTTTGAAAAGCATCTGTCCCAATAGACGTGGTGTAGAACTATGGCAAAATTTAGACGAAAGCATCAAACTTTGCAATAACCTGGCACATTTCAAAAAGATCTACAAAGAGTCAATATTCCGTAAATATGAACAAACATTGTAAGTCTTGTTGTACATTCTTTTGCTGTTGTTTCTTTATTTTGCTGTTGTTGTTTTTTAATATATATTACTGTTCTTTATTATTTGCTGTTACCTTGTCCTATGATTTGTTTATGATTTGTTAAATGTAAATGTTATTTTTATTTTTGGGGTGGGCGCTCATAAGCCTTTGGCTTCGGCCCACTCCTTTTGAGCAGAACACTGCTCAAATAAATAAATAAATAAATCATGATACTATCTAAAAACACTTTATGATTTTGCCAATGGACGAGCTCTCTAAATATATTTCTCAAACCCTCTCATGTAAAGCACTGGAACTACTCAGTTAATGAGTTATTGGTTGATAAATTGCTGATCATACAGTGTTAGAAGGATACTCCATCATTAGCGTAAATATGGCATACACAGAGGAACAATGTCTAAACTTCAAGGCAGTTTTTTTCTCCAGATACTGCACGTTGCCTTTGTAGGACAGTGTAGTGACGTTTCCTTTGCTCTGATTCAATTCAATCCAACTTTATTTCTATAGCACATTTCGTAAACATGACTTTCCAAAATGCAAGAAGAGAAAAGATAATTTAACCAGAAACAATAATTACAAACAATAAAACATTAAAAGCCAATAAACGCAGGAAAACGTAAATTAATAGATGCAATAAAATACGTTAATAAACTAAAAACCAATAAAACACTGAAACACACAAAATTACAACGAGAAAATCTTAAGACGAGACTTAAAACACTCCACTGTGGGTGCTGTATAAATCTGCAATTAAATCACTTGTTTCTTTTTTTAAGTAACATGTCCCCCTATAAGACCAAAAAGTAAATTGGATACTTCAGTCTATAGCACCCTTTCAGGGCCTCCAGGTGTCAGCACAGTGAACACACTGAGTAGCCTAATTATCACCGGGCACTTCAGGAAGGTTGTTCAGACCTCTGTGAGATCAAGAGCTTCACCTCTTTCCCTTGAATCAGCTCTCATGGTGGAGACAGAGCTAACATAGATTTAGCTAGACCTTGTTCTTAACTGTATATAGGAAAGAGGCCAAATAGTGAAAGCCTTGAGTGTTTGAGGAATGCGTTAGAGGAAGTGCTGCACAGAGTGGCAAAATAAAGAAGGGGAATTTATAAAGTCCAAAGACGAACAGGAAACTAGTTTTGCAGTGGGCATTAGTGGCGTAATTGTGACATAAAAAGCAGAATGGGAGGATTGACAAAGTGCAGATTTTGGTCAAAAAAGCAATTACAACAGAGGGCAGCCTTTAATATATTTACTACTGTTTATTTGTATTTCAGATAAGCTGTTAACTGAAAGTCATGCAGTCCTGGCTCAGAGAATTACCTTTCAAAAAACGATTATAGCGTTTAATTTGTGTGTAGCACGTATTATACCTAAAGATTTTCTAGATTAAGTGAATAGCAATAGATCAAATTTTACGTTTAGAAATACATTTATTTATTTTAATGGCTAGATTTCCCAAAGCGAATAAATGTGTGGCACTGTGGTAGGTTTTACTCAACAGTAAATTGATGCATTTTGCAATAAGAGCCGTGCTTTAAATATCACGTTTATTTCCATGTTTATATTCCAATGCTAAATGCTCACTGCTCTTACAAATACATCAGTAAGTAAGTGCTTTATTTGTCATTGTACAAGCGTACAACAAAATGGTGTTCAGGTGTTAGTCCGGAGCCGCTGTGACTGAGCCGCGTTGCCATTGTGGGCCGACCTGACCCATAGGAACCCTGGCTGGCTGCCTTCAGTGCTCCTCTGATCCTCTGAAACGGTGCAGCACCTCCGGGGTCTGTCCCTGTTTCAGAGCATGGTGTCCTGCACTGGTCAGCTCCTCACCCTCCTCCTTCCTCTTCCTCCTGTGCAGCTCTCTCTGCTCCACAACAGTCTTTCACCAGCTTCTGAGAAGAGCTTAGCAGTTAATCGGTGTAATTCTCCAGTGAACGTCCATTAGCCAGAACAATAGAAGGCACATGTGGCTTAGCTGTGAGTCTTGCCTGGATACCTTCTAGTTTGTCCCTTCGTTGTTTCCTGTAGCTCCTCTTGTGACGCCTCCACTGTGCTGCAGGTCTTGGTGCCTCTTCAGTGTCTCAGAAGAAGAAATGTGTAGTTCTCAAATGGGTTTAGCTGATAAGATCTTCTTCAGGACCATCATCGATTATTTAAAAAAATCCACTGATCCTCACAAAAACACGGACGTACCAAAGTATCCAGTAAAACAATGTGAAACACGGAACCCACAAATGCAGTTCACAGAAAAAGGCAAAAACTGCAGCCGTACCGAGAGAGAGGGAGGTTGCTGCAGGTTTACACGTCACCATCAGATACTTGTGAAACAAAAATTGTGGGGATTTGATTTAGAATAGTGTCAGCTGTCACCTCCCTGTAGTATTTCCTTTGTCAGTTGTAGTAATATCATTAACTTTATTTTATACTCACACATGTGCTTCAGAACCATTGAAATTCTGCACAGTGCAATGTGTTGAATGTGTTTAACATTTCGTTTTTAGTCCATGCAGTCTCGTCTGCCTGCGGGAGAAACTGCAGTCCACCTTCTGTTACATTCAGTATGTTTTGAAGTTTTATTTTGCCCTGGCCCGGTTGAATTTACATAACGCCATTGTAAACAAGTCTCTACCCTCTGCCCTTGTCCTCTCCCAGGCTCGACATACTTCTTCAAGGGGAAAGAGTACTGGCGCGTGCCCAGCAGTGACATGGAGGCGGAGGCCGGGTTCCCTCGGACCATCGCTAAAGACTGGCTGCAGTGCACGGAGATGCAGGCGGACTCCCCAGAGCCCGAGGCCAAAAGCAGCGGCCACCCGGACCACGCAGAGAACGGCTATGAAGTGTGCGCCTGCACCTCGGACAGCGCCTCTCCTCTGGGGCTGCGCACACAGCCAAACCCATTCTGGCTGCTGGCCCCACTGTGGACGCTCTTTAGGGCGCTCTCCTCTCAACTACTATGATGCCAAAGCACTGGGTTTTAATACAGAGCGGCAGACTCAGAGGTGGGGGTGGGGGGGGCAGTCCAGTGACAAACTTGTCCATATAAATATTAGTATGTTTTTTGGCCTATTGTTTTGCGGGTTATTTATTTTGCACACCATGTGATGGGCATTGGAAGCGTGTTGCTGTGTATGTTTATTGAAACCTCTACTCATTCAGTAAATGCATCTTCATAATTAAGCTTGATAATACAGCATCTGCCGTCGAGGTGAACAGTATGTGTTGTTTGCTTTGGCGAAGCGGGGATAAATTGCCTTGATACAGTGAAAATAACAAAAGCAACAGCAAAGAAAAATATTGTGATGATGACATTCTTGCTTTTAGGGACGCACAATGACTTCCTGGTCAGCTCTCCTGCCTTTGAAAGAAAACAAGAAGGCTGACCTACGGAAACTGACCCATAGTCCCTCTCAATGGACTTTTGCTTTGGAATCCCTTTTTGGGTAAAGGCCTTTTCACACCAGCCCAACAATCTCCGGCCTGGAGTGCTTGGGCAGGTTTTCGCGGACAGCGGGACATGTTTCTTCGGTGGGGACAACGCCACTGGACACAAGGGGAGCTTGTTTCTGGCGACCGTGTTTGTAAAGTTAGCGTCTGCAGTCCCGTGTGGCCGCAAAACAAAAACAGGCCCACCAAATGTCCATAGGTAGGCCTACCGGGTTGCCAAATGAACTGACTGAATTGTGATTGTAAATGTTTTTTTGCTTATTTTTGTAAATATTTTTGCACTTTTTAGCAAACGGCAATGTGGTTGCAAGGCTTCAGACATGTATGCCATTTTGTATAATGTTGATTTTAAAATGTCGAACTGTCTCGCGTTCTTGACAGGTGAAGGGTAAAAAAACGGCATTATTGAGGTGCAGAGTCATGGCGAAATTTCGTTTTTGAAATGTTACACTCCTTTATTGTAGCTGGCTTATGTTTTTTTTGTAATTTTGCCTTGCTTTTTTATGTCAATTTTTGTTTGTCCGGGTCTCTCTCTTTGCCCATCTCACCAAATGAAAATGCCGTAATTTTGGTTGGTTACTACTCCATTATATAGCAATAAATCACACAATACCGTTTTCTTTGCATCAGCTATATATCGATAGTTAAGATCATGTACAAAGTGTGGACGTGGCGTTTTCTTCGTATTTGTTGGTGGAAGTTGGATCCAGTGATTCTGATCTCTGCCAATATTGACAGCAAGGCGAAAACATAAATAAAGGAGTATATGTGGACGGTTGATAAAAAAAAAGAAGGAAAAAAAAGAACAGAAAAGACTAGGCCTGTCCACACATGAATGTATTATAGATGGAGGTTTAAGCCGGGGATGACAGGATAATTAATGACTGATTTGCTGGGACAGTGACAGGTAGATAAATGTTGTCTAAGGCTGAGGACATTAGTCTTGTTTCCACTGGAGTGCACAGGACGGGTCGGGTCAGGACGAGTCACTTTTGCCGACAGAAATGCACAGTCAATACGATACAATCAAGCTAAACTTTAGTTTCTAAACCTCATCTGGTGGCGGTTACCAATAAACAGTGTTGTCAATAGCTTTGGCGTGTGACAGGCCGGAGATAATGTGTAAGAATCTGTCTAACGGTAAAGTTTTAATAATTAAACAATACATTTGCATATATGTAACATGAGGGTTTTGTTACCCACAGATATTTTTTCTGAAGAGTATTTTTTTATTATTCTAAATTATTTACTCAAGTAAAGCTGAGAACTTCTGGTCACTGATGATGCTCTTGTCATGCCCATATGGAAGTTAAGTGTCAATGATGTAACTGCCATAATAATGTTAGGGTCACATTTGTCAATTTGGGGAATCTCCCTTTTAAGAAGAGATTGGCCTTCTTCACCTCTGAACCGACCACATTCTCTCCAGTTCAGCTTTACCCAAATCTAAAAGCCTCTCGACCGGGGTTCACAGCCTATGGGACAATGCGCCTCATTTGAAAGCTAAGACTGCGTTGTAACCGCATTGTCACTAGTATTCGTGTTGCGATTTTAACATGTTTTTATTACTGTTTTGTTCTTTTAGTAAGACAGACGGTTTGTTTACCTGCTTCCCTAGTTTCGATCACTTCCTGTGATCTTTCTCAGAAGCGCCACCTGGTGGTGGTGACGTGCCGTAGGCCGCTTATATGGATTTTGGATATATGGATATGGATGTGGATCTGATATGGCTGATTTCATATCAGCCATATCAGATCACTGTAAGAGGGAGAACCACATCATGAATTGGGACAACACCAGGGTCATCTGTGCCGAAAGTAACAAGTACCACCGCTGGATCAGAGAAGCCATCGAGATCAGGAAACGAGCACCATCTATGAACCGGGACGACAGAGCGTATACCTTATCACACACCTGGGAAGCAGTCCTGGACAAGGCACCAGTCAGTAGGGGGCGTAGAAGATCTATTTTTATATAGCGCCTTTCACAGACATGGTCACAAAGCACTTTACATGAGACAATTGTACAGTCACTCCATACTCAGTGGTGGTAAGCTGCCAAAGTAGCTTCAGATTCCCCTGGGGGAGACTGACAGAAGCGCTGTTGCGACTGCACACATCTGCACCACCTTCATTCATTCACTCACACACATCATTCATCCTGGTCTATTTTACATGTTTTTAGTGGTAGGGGAAACCGGAGGAAACCTATGCAGACACGGGGAGAACATGCAAACTCCACACAGAAAGGCCCTCCACCACCAGGTGGCGCTTCTGAGGAAGATCACAGGAAGTGATCGAAACTAGTAAAGCAGGTAAACAAACCTTCTGTCTTACTAAAAGAACAAACAGTAATAGTCTAACCAAGAAGACAGTATGAACCTTTTACATTGTCTTGTTTTTGTTTCATTATTGCCATGTTTTTGTAACTTTTCAGCTATGTATTTGTTTTGCTTTTTGTTGCATTTTCATCCCCGTGTATGTCTCATTTTTCTCACTATTTTGGCGCTTATTTTCAAGGCACTTTTAGAAGAAACCCAACTCACGAAAATGTGCACCATCCTCCAGACTCTTCTTTAAGTGGTACTTATGAACTTTCTCTTAAGAAAACATTCAGGAATGAGGCGCATTGTTATTTAGTAAAGCTTTTGGTTGGTAGGTTTTTACTGCTGTCATTTGTTTTTGCGTCTTTTTTTATTAATAAACTTTACTGACTTTTTGACTTTAGTATCCGATTTACATATAATAGCCTAACAAGGGAATATAGAAAGAGGTGTAAATTCTTTCTGAAGTTACAAGAGGCTCAAACTAAACCCTCAGCCTTACACGACTTATGACACTCGTGAATCTCAGTGTCATGGCTTCAGCAGATGCATTCCTCCTGTTGCTTTGTTGTATTTTTGTTATGAAAACGGATCGGCATTACATTAACTAGATTTTTCTAAAATTTTTAGAAAAATCTAGTTTTCAGTTCTAATTGTTCAGGAGGACCACACAGATTTATTCTTAAGTATATTATATTTGAATACAGTTTAGATATAGACAGATATATTTGCGTTGATATATACAACGGTTACTTCAGAACCAAGTGGACTGTATATATTTAAAGCTGTGTTTTCTAATGTGAAATATTTTTGTATTCAAAATAAATGACTCTGTATGATGTGACATTCAATGCAATTAAAATATATAATAAAAAAATCAAGCATGTCTTTTTTTAAGGCGCTGTGAAATGAAGGATGCCCGCAGAGATTTGAAGGTATGCTAGCACCAGCAGAATGAAGAAGATCTTTATTTGTATAGCGCTTTTCACAGACATGGTCACAAAGCGCATTTTACATTCACTAATGCTAGCAGCAGCAGAATGCTAAGGCTAGCGGCCACTAATCAAGGCTGGGACAGATATGATTGGATCATGTCAAGTAATTAAATAAAATAAACTAGCCACTGCTGGAGCCAAGTGTTTGAAATCGAGTTTATGAAATGATGATGAACGGATCATTTCATGTGAGTTGTTTATATTATTGTAACCTAAAGTCAGTGATCCGTGTTAAATGCTTTTTCATTAGTTTATGAATAGATATAATTCATAATTGATCTGTAACATCTCGTTTGCAAGAAAAGATAAGACTTTAATGATCTCACACTGAAGAAAAGAGGACCATTCACTGTTTCACTCACAAAAGCCACTTTGTAAGAAAATCTCTTTGTATCGGTTAATATCGGATATCGGCAGATACTCAAACGCTCAGTATCGGTATCTGAAGCAAAAAAGCTGGATCGGTTCATCTCTAGTATTTCTTATGTAAAGTAAAACCTAAAAAGGTCTGTACATTCATTCATGATTTCTAACGAGGCTTGGACCTAAATGTGGTCGATGGTTAAATGCAGCTGAAAACATCTGGATCTTTCATAATTTGCGATGTTTGAGGCTAATGCTAACGTCTGTGGGAAAAATACATTTAAAAGGCTAACACTCTATAACCACTGAATCTCCTTTTTATTTAAACCCCTCTCACCGACGGCCTTCCCCGTCTGCACCACGCTGCGGCTCGTCGTCATCATGGCGTTCCCGATCTTCTTCCCTCGTTCGCTGTTCTGCACCGAGCTGCGGAGGAAGGACAACTTCAGAGATTTTACCTTTAATAAACGCAGCTGCTGTTCTTTAATAACATCTTTATGATGTGTCTGAATTCATGGCAGCCCTGCATCATTATTTATGAGGGAGTTAGTTCACAAACGCTGGACACGATCAGGTTTCAATTCCAGGAAGTGGCTGTAAAATGACACGCTAGCGGCTAAAGCTGTGGCTATAGGGTTTCTCCACTTTCCTGACAATGTACACACAAGCCAAAGCTAAACATACAGTAACACAAACTAGATATGTTACAAAACAAGGTTTATGCAGCAGCAGGTCAAATGTAATGCTTTTATTGCACATTTAGGCTTTATTTCTATTGCTACAATGTTAAATATCTGTGCATATTTTATTCCATAAGCCTTAAATTTCAATATACAAAACAAAATCGGGGGAAACTTTTAAACCAAAAAAGTGTTCAATTTCAGCTCAAACTGTAGTTGAATATGTTGTACACCCACAATGTCATATTTTTGGATGAACTTCCGCAGTAGAAATAGTCGAGCAATGTCAATATTTAAAACTAATTGGATTTAATGCCAGTTTGAATCCAACGCAATCTATTTAACCTCTTAACCCCCACATGAACCCAGCACATTATCTCCAGTTTGCTTTTACCCATCATTTAAAAGCTTCTTGAAAAAAGCATCTAAATAGCAGCGACAACACGTCAACCACATGAGGAGAAAGATCAGTTTCGATTAGTTTTGTAGGGCTTAGCTTTCAAATAAGGCGTTACACTGGCCAATAGGCTCCAGTCCAGACGCTTTAAGATTTGGGTAAAGCTGGAGAAATGCACTCGTTTAAAGTGGGGGGGGGGGGGGTTGAGGTTAAGGTAAAATTGAACTAGACACTTGGGAGCTGCACCTACTGTGAGAGCCGCAGTTTAACGTCAGCCACACTGTACTGGCCCTGGAACGGGTGTCTGCAACGAGAGAAAACGCCAACATTACATTTGAACGAACGCAAATGTCTGCCGTTGTGATGTTAAAAAAAAAATGACATTCAGAGATATCAATATGAATCCTTTGCTCTAGATTTCTGACATAAGCATGAGGAAAAAATGTATTGCAAGTTTTCTGTCATTTTGTGTTTTCATATGAAAACATTTATATGCGGTTTTTTACTCATTAATTGTCCGTGAGAGTAAATAATACGCTGACGAAAAGACAAAGGGACAGAGGGATATTGCACATCCAATGGAGATCATTTTTTGCACTCAAACTTGGCTAAATACTGTTTAAGTGGCGCTAGCCCGCAGTAAGCTTTGCCCGTTAGCATGTTAGCTTCTTCGTGATTCCATTAGTGTGTATTGGTACCCCCAGAAGGACTACGGAAAGGATTTATTAAGGTAAACAAGTTACTTAAAAACGTTCATTTCACAGTTAAAGCCACACAGCGTAACGGTGTTCACGGTTTGTGAAAAATGCCAATATAGACAAATGCAGGTTTATAAACGTGTATACACTATTTTACTTAAGGGGTTGGACCATTCAGGCTCTCAAACCCGATGAACAATGGATTACCATGGCAACGGCCCTAGAGACCCGTGGAACGCTCTTACGCTGTTTAAATGTGATTCTGTGATGACGTCACATTCTATCCTTAAAGTGATCCATTCTCTTCCATGACATCACCTTGTATGTGAGCACAATCTTACCCTCACTTATACAGACACTTTAGTTCGACAAGCCCTGTTTCGAAGCATCTCGTCAAGTTTCGAAGCATTTTGTTGGATTTTTGCATCATTTTGCCGCCTTTTCAGTCTTTTTCAAAGACACAAACTAACATGAAGCTCTTTGGAAAGAAGCGTTTGGCAGACGCCACGCTCATCCAGGACTTACGCCTTGCACTCTGTTCAGCCGAACAGCAGCTGCAAAGCGAGCGTCTAGACAAAGCCTTGTTAGCCCGGGATCTCTGCACAGAAAAACTGCACTCACAGAGTCTTCAAGACGCGCTGGACATCAAGAATGAGACTCTGACGGCGATCAGAGCAGATGTTCAAGCTCTACAGGGCCAAAACGAGGAGACCAACAGGCTTCGAGCCTCCGTGTCAGAGAGAGATGCCACAATTCTCCTCCTTAAACAGGAACACGAGAACCAAAAAGACATTACAAAGATGGTTATCGTTGCCCTTAAGACACACTACGGTAAGCTTAAAGTAGCAAACGCGAGTCTTCCTCAGAAGATTAAAGACGTTGAAGGCCAGGTCAGACAAAAAATCCTTTTGCTACATCGGCAGGACGAGGAGCTGACCGAGAGTCGTCTCAAGTTAGAACAGTTCACGCTGCTTGAGACGAACCATGCCGCCCTGAATGAGGACGTCCAACAGATGGAGGGGGAAATGACGATTCTTCGACAGGAGCAGGTGTCCATGAAGGCGGACAATAAAACCGCCGCAGATGACGCTAAGGAGACCATTTCTGCTTTGAGGAAAGAGATTAAACTCCTCAATAAAGATCTGGACTCAAAACAGAGAGCTAACCAGACTCTGCAGTTGACCCTCGACAAGAAAATGGTCTCCTGCAAGAAGCTCCAAGACCAGCTCCATCAGACGACACCAAAGCTGATGGAGGAGCAGCAGAAGAACCTTGTGCTCCACGATGAAGTGGCCAAACATTACGACAGCCTGGAGGAGAGCATGAGAGACAGACTCCACGCTCTCCAAGAGTCTAGTTGTATGTTTGAGAGGTTTCAAAAAGAGCAATTAGCAATGAAGGCGGACCGTGACGAGGCAATGGAAGAAAGCGACAAGTTTAGGGAAGAAGCAAGCGTTCTCCGTGGACAGGTTAAAGAACTGCAAGAGAATATGAACTCTTCTGCAGCTGATCGAGAACGACTATGCTTGAATCTTCAGGACAAAGTCAAAACAATCGGGCACTTTGAAGAAATAAAAAAGTCCCTTCAGTCCGAGAATCACTTCCTCACAGAAGAGCTCAAAACATCTAAAGCACAAACATCAGTGACCATATTACACCTGGAAACACAGGTCAAAGATGGAGCTGGAAAGATCAAAGCAACTCCAACAGCAGCTGGTGCCGAAAACGGACACCGACCTGACGCTTAAGAGACTCCAAGAGGAGACATTAGAAATCAAGGCGGACCGTGACAGTGTTATAGAAGAGGCCGACAAGTTGAGGAAAGAAGTAAACGTTCTCCAGGGACAAGTCAAAGAGCTGTATGAGAACCTGGAACACAGTGTCGAAGTAGTTGTGAGTTTGAAGTTGGACAACGAGGCCATTCGGAAAGCTAGAGACCACCATTTAGAGACACTCATTAAGTATGAGAAGGCAGAGAAAGCCGCCGCACTGCAGGAGACGAACAAACAACAACCGGATCAGCTGAAAACCAAAGAGCCAGAGTGGAGCACAGCACCGCAGGACATACGGACCAAAAACAACACCTGGAAAGACCACAGGAACCAGAGAGAGATGCCCAACGTTCAAGGGCAGACGAGGAGTAATGGCTTTAACAGGAGACGCCAGTAGAAGGAGCAGGGTCAGAGGAGAAACGATCGCTGGGTCTGAGGAGGACAGATCTCTCACGAGGTCTGAGAAGGACGGATCCATCTCTCTTTTCTATCTTGGTAACACTTGATTTTACACTACCCTTGATACATTGTACCTGCCACATTTGCAATTTAGTTGAGTACAATGTATCAAGGGTAGTGTAGAATAAGTGTTACCCTACTCTTTCTCTCTTCTCTCCCCCCTCTTTTTTTTCCTGGGGCGCACACTGTCGTTGTGTCCTTGGGCAAGACACTTCACCCGCCTTGCCTCCAGAGTTGATGCTGGTGTATGAGTGAGTGGGTGAGTGGTTCCTTGATGTAAAGTCTTTTGAGTGCCTCGGGCAAGTACAAAAGGTGCTACATACATGTGACCATTTGCCATTTCCCCTTCTCTCTCTTCTCCCATTATTTATTTTTCTGGGGTGACAGCGGCGCATGAGCGGAATGTCCTGTAGGCGCACGCTGTCGTTGTGTCCTTGGGCAAGACACTTCACCCGCCTTGCCTCCAGTGTTTGATGCTGGTGTATGAATGAGTGTGAACGGGTGAGTGGTTCCTTGATGTAAAGCCCTTTGAGTGCTTAAGGCAAGTACAAACGGCGCTACATATATGGGACCATTTACCATTTCTCTCCTACATCCTCTGCCTCTCTCTGTCCTCTCCTCTCTCCCTCAGTCCTCCCTCTTCTCTCCTGAAAACCCTCTTGTTTTACATCCACAGACCTCCTCTCTCTCGCCTGTAGTCTCCTTGTCCTCGAGCAGAACCTGTGTGTCCTCATCGCTGAACATCTCGCTCCTCAGATGTGGCTCTAACGCCTGACTTCTCCTCTCATCGCAGATTCATCTATTTGTCTCCCTGTGTTTCAGATGGCCGGTCATTGTATCGCAGTCCTCGGCCATGTCCTCGGAGGAACCGAACTGAAGAACAACTGGACGTTCTTCCACCACGGCCTACAGAGGGTCTCCCATCAGCCCCCGAAACACCCCCCTCCCTCCTATTTACTTCAATACAAAGAATACAAACAAATATAAGTCTTAAGTGTGCTTTCTAATCATTTTTCTCAACTGAGGGCTTTACTTTTGCCTGAATGAATTACTTTGTCATAAAACACGGTAATATTAAGGTCTAAATCCTAGTAGAGACGGATTAGTGAGTAGTTTCATATTACCAAGAAACAACAACAATAATTACCAATATATCAACAACATGAAGCCATACATTTAAACCTGGCTCTGTCCTTTATTTAGATTTGGTCGTTGAAAATGTTTATGAAAACATAAAGTGAAATATGTCTCTTCATTGTCTTCTATAAATGTCATATTAAGTGAGAGCTAATACAGTATATTTAAACAAATTCAACTCATAACTGGGGGTGCATTAGCGTTAGCACACAGAGCAGATACCTTTCTTCGACATGTTCTGCATGTGAGAGTTTCATCTCTTAGATTTCTTTTTCCGTCAATCCACAAAGATCCCACACCTCAGACTTTACTTTCTGAGGTGTGGAGTTATTCAGATCCACCTCGTTCACTCGCCAGGACAGCGGCGTTTCTCATTGACTCCTCATTCTGCCAAAGCTCGCACTGATTGGGGAGTCGGCCCCCTAAAAAATCACTATGACCCATGTGACAACGCTGGGGTTGGTGAGATATGTTTAACCACACTGGTTTTCGTTCATCAGCCTGAACATTTTAAGCATTTTCAGTTTGTAGGACATTAAGTTTCACACATGACTCAGAAACCTATACAATGAATGGGGCTGAATGGGACTCACTTATCATTATATTATATCTACGCAACTTATGCTTGATATACACAGTCTTCCTAATGACTTTGGTGCTGCAGTAACACCACCTCTCCACCAATGCTCTCTAGCGCTATTCATCCCCCTCCTGCAGCTCCTTCAGTGAGTCATGGTTGTGTAATGTTAGCTTAAATGAGCGTTTTACTCAGGGCTCCACCCTAAAGAACCTCAGCCTTCTGTTCTGAGGGAAACTTATGCGAATGTAGTGGTAGGCCCTGCCCCGCCGGCAGCCCAATCACGCTGCACCTGAGCGTTGATTAAGAACATTCAGGCCTGCTGAGAGGGAGCAAAATGCCTAAACCGCCGAAAATAGAGGCGAAGCAACAGGCAGATTCGGCGGTGGAAGAGGAATACGTAAGCCTCAGTCGAGTCACGGAGCTCATGGAGCAGCAGAGGGTCATGTTCAGGGAATTAATTCAACAACAACAGGAGAACTTCAAAGGATTTATTAAACTCATAATGGAATCAACAAACACCCGCATGGATTTACAGACTAAGGACATTCAAGAACTAAAAACAAGCCTGCAGTTCACGCAAGGTGAGGTGGACACTTTAAAAGAACATAATCTGAAACTCACGGAGCGCACAAACACTTTACAAACGGACTTTTACAAAGTATGTGACAATTTACACATCATCACGGACAAACTGGAGTATCTGGAGGGACAGAGCCGCAGAAACAACCTGGTATTTGAGGGAGTGTTGGAGTCGCCTGGGGAGACCTGGGCCGACGCCGAGGTAAAAGTTAAGGAGATACTGAAGGAGAAGCTACAGCTAAATCACGCGGTGGAGGTGGAGAGGGCTCACCGCGTAGGGAAACCCGGCGGCGGGAGAGACTGGCCGAGACCCATCATCGCCAGACTACTGAGGTGGAAGGATCGCGAGGAAATCTTGCAGCGCGCCAAACGACTTAAAGGAACAAAAATCTTCATAAACGAGGACTACACCGAATCAATAAAAAGAAAACGCAAAGAACTGATGCCGGAGCTGAGAGCTGCACGAGAAAGGGGGGAGATCGCCTTCTTGAGATATGACAAACTCATTATACGTCCACGCAGCAGTACACCACATCCAGTATAAACACCGGGAAAAGCGTATGGATTTTGGTATGTAAAAGCACATAATTTCACATGTCCAGTAATACATATAGTTCTATAGGAAGCACCGACTTGGACTTTTCAATAAGGAGAATTGCTGAAGCAAACTCCCAGGATTTTACATTCTCTCAATACGACCTACAGAACACTGAGATCGACATCGACCCGGAAAATAACTTTTTTACTAGAGCTACCAATGACTGTCAATACTACACAGAGGATCTGTACAATAGTAAACTTAAGAACATTAAGGCATTCACTGTAATCCACTTCAATAGTCGAAGCCTCTATGCAAACTTTGACCACATCAAAAGCTTCTTAAAACAGTTTTCCACACCATTCAGTGTCATCCTAATCACAGAAACATGGATTAATAATGACAGAGAATTTGAGTTTTCTATTGATGGTTATGAATTTATAAGTATGAACAGAAAGAACAAGCATGGAGGGGGCGTAGCTATGTTTATAGACTCCAACTATAGTTACAAAGTAATGGAAAATAAGACAATGGTGGTGGATGATACACTTGAATGCCTTACTGTTGAAATTACAAGGCAAAAAAAGAAAAATATTATTGTGAGTTGTATTTATAGAACACCTGGCTCTGATGTAGATGTTTTTTCTAACTGGATGGAGGAGCACTTTTCAGGATTAAATCATAAAGTCATGTTTGTGGGGGGAGACCTCAACATCGATCTGTTAAACCCATATAAACATAAAAAGACGGACGAATTTATAAATACTTTATTCAGTATAGGTCTGTTTCCTCTAATCACTAAACCTAGTAGAATTACAACCCATAGTGCCACCTTGATTGATAACATTTTCTCAAATGAAATTGAAAGTGATACAGTCAGCGGGTTAATTATAAATGATATTAGTGATCACCTTCCAGTTTTCGTTATGTATAAAAATGGATATGTAAAAGATGAAGAGGAAAACAAGTATTGGTTTAGAAGGGTAAAAACAGAGAAAACTATTGATGCATTTAAAAAGGAGCTTTTAGCTCAAGACTGGAGTATTGTGTACAGAGAGAATGACACGAATATGGCTTATGATGAGTTTACGCGAGTATTTCAAAAGGTATACGACAAAAACTGCCCAATGAAGAAATACAGTAAAAACAGAAAGTGTAAAGAAACACCATGGATGTCTAAAGGTTTACTAAATGCTTGCAAGAAAAAAAAAAATCTTTACAAAAACTTTATAAGTAACCGAACAAAAGAAGCTGAGGATAAATATAAGAAATATAAAAATAAACTGACAGGTATCATTAGAAAATGTAAACAGGATTATTATAATAAGTTGTTGGATACTAATAAGAATAATATTAAAGGTTTATGGAACATCTTAAATAGTATAATTAGAAATAAACCAAGAACGATTAATTATCCAAAATATTTCAAAGATGAGGATAACACTTTAAATAATATGAATGAAGTAGTCGAAACATTTAATAAATTCTTTGTAGATGTTGGACCGAACCTTGCTGCAAAAATTGTAAACGTTGAGAACTATAATTGTGATCTGATAGAAGCAAATCCTATGTCCCTGTTCCTCAAACCTGTGGAGGAAAAGGAGATACTGGACATTGTTAAAGGGTGTAAAAATAAAACTTCGACCGATTACCATGACATGGACATGAAAACTTTAAAAACTGTTATTGAAAGTATCTCTAAGCCGTTAACTTACATCTGTAACTTATCGTTGCAAACTGGACAATTTCCTGATAGTATGAAAGTAGCAAAAGTGATTCCTCTGTTCAAAGCAGGAGATAAACATCTCTTTACAAACTATAGGCCTGTTTCCCTTTTACCGCAATTCTCTAAAATCTTAGAAAAGGTTTTTAACTCTAGACTCGACAGCTTTATTGAAAAGTGTAATTTACTCTCGGACAATCAGTTTGGGTTTAGGAACAATCACTCAACCTCACACGCGCTCTTTGATATAACTGAAGAAATAACTAATGCTGTAGATGACAAGAAATATGCAATAGGGTTATTTATTGACCTGAGTAAAGCGTTTGATACAATAAACTATGATATATTAATTAATAAACTAGAACTTTATGGAATTAGGGGGGTAGCTCTACAGTGGGTTACCAGTTACTTAAAAAATAGAAAACAATGTGTGAAAATCGGTGATTATCAGTCGAGTTGTCGACAAATTGTCTGTGGTTTACCTCAAGGTTCTATTCTGGGCCCAAAATTGTTTAATATGTATATTAACGACATTTGTAAAACGTCTGAAATACTTAAATTTATCTTGTTTGCTGACGATACAAATATTTTTGCATCAGGAGACGACTTACAGCAGCTGTGTCGGATTGTTAACTTGGAACTCAAAAGTGTCAACAAGTGGTTCAAACAAAATAAATTATCTTTAAATCTGAGTAAAAGCAAAATGATGATATTTGGCAACTGTAACTCCAATGCTCAGGAAGCAATTCAGATAGAAGGTGTTGTTATCGAGCGAGTGCATGAAATCAAATTCCTTGGTGTGATTATTGATGACAGAATTACTTGGAAATCTCATATTAAATATATATCTACGAAAATTTCTAGAAGCATTTCAGTAATTGCAAAAGCAAAGCACATTTTAAACATCAAAGCTCTACATACCTTATACTGTTCTCTGATTTTGCCCTACTTATATTAGTGTACTGTGGTTTGGGGTAGTACTTACAAAAACACAGTTAAACCAATAATATTGTTGCAAAAAAGAGCTATCCGAGTAATTCATAAAGTTGGGTTTTTGGACCACACAAACTCATTATTTTTAAAATCAAAGATCATGAAGTTTTGTGACATTGTTGAGTTCCAAACTGTTCAAATGTTATTCAAAGCAAGGTATAAATTGTTACCAAACCAATTACAAAGAAGGTTCCAAGAACGTACTGGTCGTTATGAATTACGTGATGAATTAAACTTTAGGATTCAGAAACATAGCACAACTTTGAAAAGTTTTAGTCCAACAGTTAATGGTGTTCAATTGTGGAATAAACTGGAGATGGATTTGAAACGATGTCCAAACATCAACCTGTTCAAATTTAAATACAAACAAAAGACTTTTGAAATATACAGACAAGAAGAAATGTGTTGCCACTAGGGGGAGCAGTAGGATGGATTATGTGTATTGTTCCTCTATAATCTGGAAGAGTGTTGCTGCTTGGAACGGTTGTCATTCTATTGCTCAAATTCACAAATGGAGAATTAGGGTTGGCAGGTTATGGATCTGTTGAGAGGAATCCTCCCAACGGGCTCTAAACCTTGTCTTTTAATGCACCACTCAGCATAGGAACATATTCTACAAAATCAGCTGTTAGGGCAGCCATGTGGGGGTTTGTTGATTGGGAGTTACTGCCCTCTTCATCTGGCCCGCTCTACACTTTGGCTTTTTAATGCACCACACTATGCAGGGCTTGCAGCATACTTCACATATAACTCAATTAAATAAATATATAATAATAATGATTATGGAAATTACACCCAAATTAAAATTATACGGAGAATGGTAATGACAACTGGAAAGTATCAAGATCTCAGATTATAATATCTATTAATGTACCTTCATAACATAAAAGTAACTCTCGGTTATCAAGGGTAAAAATCTGGAAGAAATATATTAAGGATCACATTTTTTTTTTTTTTTGACTGCTTTGTTCTAGACATCGTACATGAAACGGGATTGTTGTTGTAGCTGTGCGTTGCTTCAATTAATTGTATAAACAGTTCATATATTATTATTTTTTTTGGTAAGTTTGTAAGTTGGTCTGTATGAATGTAGCTGCTTGAAATGTTCTTTTTTTATTTATTTTATTGCACTTGGGGGTGGGCAATCATAAGCTTTTGCTTCAGCCCACTCCTTTTGAGCACTATGTGTACTGCTCAAATAAACAAATAAACAATAAACAAGGAAATGTCTGCAGGTGCGCGGCCTCTCCTTTTTGCGTTGCCTCTGCTCGTCCCCGCGTGCGACACGGGGGAGCTGGACCGGAGCCACGGATAATTTAAGTATTTTCGCTGCAAAGTCCAAAACAAGCTAGTAGTCTCAAAAGCCTTGTGCAACAATCGAAGTACGGTTCGTCGTGATCACGGGTAAGTAGTACAACTTAACCGCATTTTTTTTAATTACTCTGAATATTTCTAACGCTGGGGTGTTTAGTGTCGGACCATGGCGTCAGCGTGTGGCTCCGTGTCAATCAGTTGGCTCCCCATCTCGGTGTGTAAAACGCCCTGTGCCTTACCAACTTCAGTCTCCGGTAAGCGGTCATGTAATATATATATTTTAGTATATCCATTTGGCCTATAGCGAGGCCTTACACTTTGCGTCTCCATTTAGTAACGCCAGCGCGAGGAACACGGCACAGCAAACAGCCTTTGATCTCCGCTGCTTCGTGCGTTTCCTGAGTGCTACATAAGTAGACCACCACTGCGCTGTGGTTTTTGGCCTTGTTTGTTAGTCACTACATTCTAATTGTACACACAGGACTGGGTCGAGTTTTCCGTTCCCTCTTGTCATCGTCCCCGGGCTAGAACCTCTCCACTCGGGATTTGGTTCGTAAAGAGACATTATTGCGTGTCGAAGCGTAAATACGGACTCCAAACGGTGTTAAAAGCACCAAGCAGTTTTTATCCCAGATAACTGAGCTCCTGGTGTTCCCAAGCCCAATGCAATGAGTTTAAAGGACATTTTGCTTTGATTATGTGTGGGGAAGCTGGCCAATGTGGTCAAGTAGGAGGTAGACTCAGACATTTCCATCGTAGCTGACATTTATTTCCACCGTGGTAAAATCAAACTTTACATTTGAAATAACTATCGATGATGCTGAACAGAAAACAAACAAACAAACTTAACTGAACTCAGGAAAACACACCACATATACCTACATGGTCTTCCCTCCCCAGACCAGGTGGCAAGTATTAACTTGATGGCACTACTATTAACAAAAATGAACCATTTAACGTAAATACTGTGTGAAGCTTTAACTAAAAAAAAAAAAAAAACCCGGGATACTTGTGTTTAACTGTTTAGTTTGGATATTGCAAAATTATAAACTATGAAACAATGAATACATAAACTTATAACCAACTTATTTATTTATTTTTATTTTTTGAACAGGGACAGTGTACAATATACATTAGCCTCAGAAAGGAGAGATGCATTGTACCAGGTTATAGCACTTGTGCTAATTTCCACCTGCAGTCCCTGGGCCTATTGTACATGTTTTTAGTGGTAGGGGAAACCGGAGTACCCGGAGGAAACCTACACAGACACGGGGAGAACATGCAAACTCCACACAGAAAGGCCCCGTCCAGGTGGGAATCGAACCTGGACCTTCTAGCTGTGACGCACGAGCGCTAACCGCTGTGCTACCGTGCCGCCAACATGTTTAAAGACATTAAAAAGGGACAAAGTAACGTAAAACCTACTTTGTCACACATCCCCCCTCTTACTTTGTCACATTATGTTTTCTGCATATTTGATTTGGGTGAGTGTTTGAGTGCGTGGTGCGACTGAGTGTGTTTTAAACTTCTTAGTAATAACAGTTATTTTAAAAAGAAAAAGGTTTTATAATCTTTTCAAATTCAGAAATAAAAGTAATGTAAACTGATTATTTTTGTCTGTCGTTCCTCTCAGTTCTTTCGCACCTGCGTGGCGTTCTCGGGGTGAAATTCCAATTTTGTGTTAATTCTACGTGCTATCCAGGTTCCCTGGACATGAAACTCCAGGGTGGCGTTGTCAAACTAAATTTGGGTCACTATCTGAGGTTTTGTCACCCTACTTCATGGTGTCTACCGCTCGCGCCGCTACACAGAGAATTGCATTACGGGCATTGTGACGTGACCACCTCCTGCGCAGGTGATGTCCTCTCCCAGTGCGCAGTACACCGGGCGGCCGCCAGAGGGCCCCCTACCAACATTCATACTTGGGGGGCCCCTTGGTGCTCTTGCTACGCCACAGGCCACGTTAGAGGGATTTCCTGGAAATTTCCGTCTCAAAGCAACAAAACATCAGAGAAAGCGTCTTTTTTACACTCTGACAAGATGTTTAGGGAGAAAACTAGTTCAAAAATCTCAACATCGACCACCGTGCACGTGGAAAAATCAATGTTTTCACCTGCAGTGTCTCACCTTTAAGGGATAAAGAGGTAAACACTAATGCTCTCGATTACTTGCAAAACACTTTCAATATCAAACATTCCCCGTACCCTGCCGTGATGTGCGTCATCCCCGGGTGCTTGTTGCTGATCCACACGATAGTTGTGTCATTCTCCAGGCCGTGATGAAGGGGGCGCCATAGTCTGACAAGAGACGCTCGTTATCTGGACAATAATAGAGCGGAAATGCAAGATTTAATCCCGAGAAATAATTAGATCGAAGCTACATTTACCCACAGAGAGGGTAAGAGAAAGAGAATGTGTGGAAAGATGCAACAGGACACACCTTAAAGGAGGATTAAAGAGGATTTAATCTTTCTGTTGGGTTTCTCTGTCTCAGTTTGGGTGTTTTTTAAAAAAAGGCCGAAAGGCAAAGTGTGTTTCCTTTAAACACACGCTCTAACATTTGTTTGGATGCCTTTAGCTTTGCTTTTGCTGTGGCGTTGTTTCAATAAGCTTCTGCAACGTCAACAGATCCATCAGGAAAGAAGAAATCCATTGATGGAATAACCTGGTCGTTCACGAGGTTCTCATTCTTTGGGCCCAGAGTGTTGCTGAACGTAGACCTGACCAAACGATTCGAGTCCGGTATCAGAAAATAACGTTAAGCTGCTACTGGTATCGAAAAAAATAAAAGTATTTAAAGCAGTATTTAAACCACTCACTACATTCACCCCAGGCTGGTGTTTCCCCAATGGTCACAAAGTACTGACCAGGCCCTTCCTGCTTAGCGTCTGAGGTCTGACGGGAATGAACATGATTTACCTGTTCTCTGGTTCTAGACTTTGAATACTTTAATATAGGTATTAGGGCTGGGACAAAATATCGTATCGTATAGCAATACTTTGTGCTGCGATACCAAGTATTGCAATACTTTCAATACTTGTGTTTGAGGCACTTTTATCCTGCACTCCTCTGTTTTCCTGTAACAGCACTTTGTTACATTTTGTGTTAAAGCACTTTTCAATAGTCACACTTCAGTAAATGTCAAATGGCGTTTCGGAGCACGTCGTCCCGGTTCTCCGTCACGTGTTTGATCAGGTAATCCAAGAACCGGAGGTGGGCCGTGGTCAGGCTGAGCGCGCGCCGCAGCTCCAGGTCCTGGGTCTGGATACGTCGCTGAGGTGCCGCTGCTGTCTGAACAGGATGTTGGTTGCCCCGGCGATGAAGCCCCTGATGGAGACGTCGGAGAGCAGATGGTGCTGCTGCAGAGCCATGTACTGCAGACGACACAGGTAACCCTTGGTGAAGATGGCGAGCGGCAGCCCGTACTGATCCCCCTCCAGCCCGGACACCAGCCCCGGCGTGATGCCCCCGGCGCCGCTCAGAGGCTGCGAGGTGATGGGGGTCCCGGCCGGAGACTCAAACACCTCCGGAGTCTCCGCGTGGTCCCTGATCTCGTCCAGGACTCCCGGGTCCAGAGTCTCCCAGTCGCTCTCGGACTCCGGCGACGTCCGCGACGGAGGCTTCAGGAAGTTACTGTCTGAGAAACATTTGAAAAGAATGGATTTTTATAGAATGTAACGTGATCTATCGCAAGAAGCCCGAGTTACAAAATCACTGAGGCCTTTCATCTGACTGAAAGGCAAACAAAACTCATGTTTTTAGTATTTGACCTTTATTTAACCAGGAAAGTCCCACTGAGATTAAGAATCTCTTTTTCATGGGAGCCCTGGCCCCGGAGGGGCACCTATTGTACATGTTTTAGTGGTAAGGGAAACCAAAGTACCCAGAAAAAAACAAACGCAGACACGGAGAGAACATGCAAACTCCACACAGAATAGGTCTGTGGGGAGTTTGCACCTGTCCAGGTGGGAATCGAACCCGGGACCTTCAAGCAGTGAAGCACGTGCCTTGTTTCAGAACAAAATTAGTCTTTTTTTTTTTTTTTTTTTAAGTCTAGTTAAGTCTAGGGGAGTGGGCGGGGCTTGTTCCTTTAAAGCGACATGAGCACAGGTGCTTCATGGCGGACACTTTGAGCATGTTTTTTGGCTGCATCATATTCCTTTGGCACTGTATTTTGGAATGAATGTTAATGTATTAAAAAAAAATTCCAAACGTTCCTAAAACTCGACTCTGGTCTGCTTTCTTTGCCCGGGGATGGTTTCTGGTTAGTAAGTTTGCATTACACTTTACAAACAATGAAACAGGGCTTTTCACTTACACATGAAACGGTTATTACTTTAATGAAATGAGAGCAAATGATGCCTGATTTTTATTTTACAATGAAAGCCGGAACACATCAGTTCAATAGTTGTTTCCAAACTCATAACTTTCCTAACATCCAAATTCTTAAGGATGACTTTATTGGCACTTTTCACGACTTGCAGGGTCACTGAAATGCTAAACTAGTTTGTAAGTTCATGAAATTCATACAAATGCTGTGTAATTAGATGTGCAGTGCTTTTTCTAAACAAAATTTATTCCATTAATAGACGTAACATCTGGAATTGGCCATTTATAATGAAACACTGGGTTACAAATAAAAAACCTTTTGTGAGAAGTTTTCTATTGATTTAGAACATTTTTGCAGAATCGGAAAATGACCTAAATTTTTGTATTGTGTATTTTCCAATCTCTCTTCCATGAGGCTCATGATATTTACTTTGTCGTTATGTTAACCTCTTACCACCTGCCTTAACCGAGTGCATTTTTCTCCAGTTCGGCTTTATCCAAATCCTAAAGCTCATGGTCTATAGGCCAGTGTATCGCCTCATTTAAAAGACCTACAAAACTGATCTAAACTGATATTTTTCCTTTACGTTGTTGCCGTCTTGTCACTTTTAAAATGTTCTTTTTCATGTAATTTTTGTCACTGTCTTGCTGCACTTTTGAATTTTTTGTTGTCACATTTTTGTTGCTCTCTTGTGCCTTTGATAAGTTTCATCTTTTGTTTTCTTCACGTTTTTGTCATTATTTTTGACTCTTTGTTCAAGAAGCTTGTAGATTTGGACAAAGCCAAACCGGAGATGATGTGCTCTGTTTAGGTGGGGGTTAAGAGGTTAAAACAAACCCTAAGGACGTGACAGCCGTGAGTCGTCTTTCCAGGAGGCCAAATAAGTCTGTCAAGTACAATTTGAAAAGTTGGAGACTTAATTTGTTCAATTGAATGGTACATTTACACTGGTTTCTTGTGATTTCAGAAGCTAAAAGGCTGATACGGTACGAGGGACTGCTTCATTGTAGGAAACTGCATTATGGTTCGTTCTGGAAGTAAAATTCCCATACGGTATTATCTGAAATAAACTCTTTTCTTTCATTTATACCCGTGCTATGTTCAGCCCAATAACAATGACAATGTAAGACTTACTGATGAGCATGTATAGCTCACACCTATGGATACCAAAAATATACCACATTAATAACCCAATAGTTATTAGTACTGTTATTATTAAGCAATTACTTGGCAGTTATTGGGCAGAGTTATTTCAACTACCATAGAACTACAACCTTGAATTTATATTTATTACTAGATTATTACTATTATTGGGCTGAGTTACTATTAACTACTTTAATTACCCAAGAACTACCACTTTTATTGATATTTATTACTAGTAATTACTAAGCAATTACCTAGCAGTTATTGAGCAGAGTTACTATTAAGTACTACTTTAATTACACAAGAACTACCACTTTTATTGATATTAGTTACTAGTAATACCACTGTAACTACTAGGTAATTACCTAGTAGTTACCGGGTTGTGTTACCGATTACCGACTACACGTTTTTTTTGGGAAACCGGAGTACCCGGAGGAGACCTACGCAGACAGGGGGAGAACATGCAAACTCCACACAGAAAGGCCTTGTCAAGACCTTCTAGCTGTGAAGCGTTATGCATATAGGGCAGGAGACAGTGAAGTGTCCAGTTGTTGTTGTTGGACCTTCATGACAGCAGGAGTCTTGGGGTCCAGAGATTGCTCAGACATTGATAGGGTCGGCCAGTCATCACTGATGCACCGAACAGCGAGAGGCCAGGTATCTGAAACAAAGACATAGTACCAAAGGAAGATGGACCATTTACCATTTTTACAACTATGGCATAATGACATCATTATAACATCACAATGACATCATTGGGGCAACGGTAGCGCAGATGGTAGAGCGGGTCGTCTCATGATCGAAAGGTCGGGGGTTCGAATCCTGCCTCCTGAAGGCGCATGCTGTCGTTGTGTCCTTGGGCAAGACACTTCACCCTCCTTGCCTCCAGTGTCTGCGTACACTGGTATATGAATGAGAGAGTGAATGGGCCCCCTATGAGAGACCAACAGGCCCGTTTGGAACCATGAGGCCGTCCTTCCGTGGACCCACTACCTGCAGGAGGAGCCATAGGGGACTGGTGCAATGTCATTTGGGCAGCTCCAACAGCTGCCCCCACGACCCGGCAACAGAGTCAAGTGGGAGAAAATGGATGGATGGAATGACATCATTACTGCATATTAGTAACATCATTATGATATAATCATGATATTATGCCAGAATTATGGCATAATATCAGCAATATGTTATGGTTAAGGTATATTTTATTAATCCATGTATGCACATTCAGGCATTTGACTCATCTTTCAATGCCGCTGGGGCAACCGGCAGCAGCAGAGGGCAGCCGCAGTAGGCAGGCCCCCAGCGACCAATGTCCAGAAGTGGAGACAGGCTAATAGTCATAATCACCTGGCAGGATTGCAGGACTATCCGTAGACATTTGAATGAGATTTGATGGGAAAATGTCAGGGGTGCCAACACTTTCACCCGTGACTGTATGCCACAATCTGATTAGCATCTTAAAAGTCATACAGTCAAAATAAGGAAAACATATATTATATGGCCTTACTTTTCCAATTGTGTTGCTTTTGGAAATGTAATTAGTTAATCTAAAATGCAATAGTGCAGAGATATTTTTACATTAGAGTGTGTCAATTAAAATGTTTGGAAAGCTCTTTAATCCATGCATTTTACCATGCCAACAAATGATTATGCATACTGCCTCACTTGATAAACAGCAGTCCATAGAAGACCGTCAGTTGGTGTAAATATTGTACACAGCACACACATCTGGAATTCTTCAACTTTTGGACTGATATAGATTATTTTCAAACTCCATCAGTGTTTTGCACAAAGTCCCGTATTTACATTCAATCCTTTTAAATGCAAATCAGAGTCAGAGGAAGTTCTGTTCACTTCGTCACAAAAATTAAACTTGTTAAATTGCCTGGGGAGGAGTGTCAGAAATTTACAATTGAACCTTTTCATGGTCCAAGTCAGAATAACTTAAAATGCCACAATTATGGGAGCTGTAATAACCTAGCATCCTCTCTATTAGATTCCAATTTATTCTGTTTACGGTGTTGTTTTCTGCGCACTGCACCGAGGCGTCTGCAAATACAATGGACGTGTCTGCCTGTAATAGGTTCCTCTTGCGAATCACATTTCTCTATGTATTTTTTTCATCCAACAACAATCCGTATAATTTACCGTGGGCCCTCTAGTGATTCCTAAACGTGGCTATATAAAGTCCAATACCAAAAAAAGTTCACATTATTATCTTTTTTTTTTATCTTTAAAAAGATACTTAATAATACTAATACGGTAGAAAGTTGGTACTATTTTGAAAGCAATGTGCAAATGTTTAACATTAAATATATTTGTATACTTTAAGATTCAAGATTTTTTTATTTGTCAAACCATGTGACTGATTTGAAATTATATTTCCACTTGATTGTGGAGCGGGGGTGGGGGAAGAGGGGTGGGAGGGAGGGCAGGGAGTTCAGCTTCCCGATGGCCCTGTGTACGAAACTGTTCTTAAGGCGACTCGACCTGGCCCGTAGACTATGTGAAAGACTACGCACCCATCACACAGTCTCTCTTGAAGAGACTGTGTGATGGGTGCGTAGGGTCCCTGGTGATTCTGACGGCTTTGCGGGTGAGACGGGTGGAGTACATGTCCTTAATGGAGGGGAGAGGAGCTCCACAGATCTTCTCCGCTGCTCTCACGATGCGCTGGAGGAGCAGCTCGGGTGTCCCCTGTCCCTCTCCAGCACGGCAAGGAAAAACTCAAAAACCCGGTGGGAGAAACAAAAAACCTTGAGAACCACAGAAAGAGAGATCCACTCCCATGGACGGACAGGCTAGAGACCCAGGGCCGAAGGAGTCCCTCAGCAGACGGGCCAAGATCACGGACCGTCCAGTCCTTGTTGTCAGTAGGCAGGATTCCTCCGTTCAGCCGGGTTCCTCCGTTCGATCTAGACAGGCACTCCCGAGGGGGAGTGGGACAGGAGACACCATGTGGATAGTACTGAACAGACTACAGATGAAATAAATATTGTAGTAAGAAATTCAGGTCGGTGGAGAGTCCTTGCCTCAAATGGAGGAGATCAAGTATCTCGGGGTTGTGTTCATGAGTAAGGGATGGATGTGAGCGTGAGATTGGCAGACGGTGCGCCTGTTGTGGTGAAGAGGTCAATTTACCGGTCAGTCTACGTTCCCACCCTCACCTATGGTCATGAGATTTGGGTAATAGCCTGAGGTGGCTAGGGCATCTGTTCCGGATGCCTCCTGGTCGCCTCCCTCGGGAGGTGTTACAGGCATGTCCTATTGGGAGGAGGCCTCGTGGAAGGCCCAGGACACGCTGGTGGGACTATGTCTCCGAGCTGGCGTGGTGTCGCCTCGGGGTCCCCCCAGAACATCTGGAGGAGGTGTGTGTGGATCGGGAAGTCTGGGCATCTCTGCTGAGACTGCTGCCCCCGCGACCCGCCCCCGGATAAAGCGGAAGAAGATGGATGGATGGATGGATGGAGTATGAAATTTGAGCTTTTTTCTGTAAGTAAGTAATACATGTATTTATTTCTAAAAATCTTGGTAACATTGAAAAATGTATACTTATTTTTGTGAGCATGCATTTGGTTCAATCGCTATGTCTCGTCTTGACCGGCAGACTGCAAAATCACTTAAACTAGGCATTTTCCCTCTCACACTTGAGTGCTTCTAATTAACTGGTGTGGTGAGCACTTGAGTCTGTGGACATGAGATGCACCACAGGTCACTCAGCCGTTTGTCCTGATGCACCTCGAACAGGTTATATTTAAGGGTCTGTCTGAAAAAGTCAGACTTTTGTGACATTTCAACAACACGTTTGTTAAGTGTGACATCACTAAAATAATTAAGTACTTCTGGGTTCAAAATGTAGCAAACTCCATTGACAAACACCGCAAAAAACGCAACTTTATCTGAATCTCCTGCTGAGACAGATAAAAGGCTAAAAGCTGTTTTACATCATTTACATCACCATTTCTCCAGGTAAAATAAAAATATGTGTATATTTAAAATAAGCCTTCGTTGTGTATGGAAAAAATAGTAATAATTATTGCCAGAAAAGCATTACTAATAAAAATCCAAAGTAAATGTAATATTTCTTTGTGATCAGATGTTTAAAAAGAGCATTGTAGTCGGCTCTACAGCAGGTTATAATCAGCTAAATCCTATTATTATGAATGCGGTTAAAGCTCCGTTGAACCCGGAAGTAGAGCGATAACATCATAACTTGACACGTGTTCACGTGATATCACAACATTCTAAACAGGAGGTGGAGGGCAGCTGAAACTCCATGGCCGTAACTATGGTGAATGTCAAAATGCAGATTTCAAATTTCTCTGTAATTCCTGGGCCAATTCATATGAAACAAAAACTGTCACAAAGCTCTTCAAGCACATATGAACTATGGTCTACTAATTTAAATATAAAAATATGTGCGTGATGTTGGCCAGTAGAAAGGACTTTCAGCCATAAGAATAATGTGGCAGGTTTGTGAATCCAATCACTATCAAATATTGATCGGGGAAAACATTTGAACATTTTCTCTTGGGAAATTTCTTTCAAAAACTGTTTCTCTCTCAGTTGTGTTGGGACCCGCCCTCCAACTGAAATTTAATTCTATGACATGAACGCAACCTATTCAAACAGCAATTTGGTATCGTTGGTCAACCCAGTCAAGTGGCCATACTGCCTTTGCTCTGCCCGATCCCGTCAGACCTTGGAAGCTAAGCAGGGAAGGGCCTGGTCGGTACTTGGATGGGAGACCGTTTGGAAACACCAGGAAGCCTGACGAATGTAGTGAGTGAGTGAGTGGGTGGTGGTGGTCGGAGGGGCCGATGGCGCAGACTGGTTGCCTTGCTTCCGTCGGTCTACCCCAGGGCAGCTGTGTCTACAATAATAGCTTACCCCCACCAAGTATGGAGTGAACAAATAATGCAATGTAAAGCCTTTTTGAGTGTCCAGAAAAGCGCTATATAAAACCGATGCATTATAAATGTCCGTCTCAAAGACAAGTTAATAGGCGTTTTCATCTTTATACAGAAATGGTAAGAAACAATAACTATTAATCTAGTGGAAAAATCTGAAAACGAGCCATGACATAACTTTTGTGGTTTTGAAATGTTTGCAGGTGACAACCATGTTTTTATGTTAATATAAGATGTAAGGAACATATTCAATGAATGTTCCACTATACCACCTCCGTTTGTTTGTTTTTTTATAGAAAAGAAAAAAGTTCACCAAAGTCAAATTTTCAGCAATGTAAGTGTATTTTCTCACAGGAAATATTAGCCATATAGGCTTAAAAATATATTTGTTTTTGTTTAACAGGATTACAGCCCTATATAACCTATCTCACTGGCCTGGAGACTAGTTGGAGAAAGTAATCAGTCTGATTATTTGTTTGTCTGATTTTTTTTCAATAGATATTGCTCTTTCTCAGCTATATACAGTACTGTATCACATTACAATGAAATGAAGCTTCTGCGCAAATTCAACACGGAAGACCCACCAGCATTCATTCATCGCCTCATCACCAGCAGCTCTTCTCCAGTCATCCAATCACAGTCCCAGCTCAAGCCGCACCTTCACAACAGCCAATCACCGCGGGGTCTCATTCCTGCTCCAGCCACTCATCGCTCAGGATCCCCTTCTTAAACTCCCTGGTCAATCACTCAGCCGTTTCCCAGCTGTGTTACGACCCTCCTCCACCCCTTCCTCCGCCTGGCCTCACCTTGGCTCTGCTTGTCGCCGACTGGTGGCCTCTCTGATTGGCCAAAGGAGAGAGGACAACCCTCATCAAAACAGGTATGTCCTACCAGATTTAATAATTTACAAAGTTAAAATCACCTTGAAAAAGATGTTCATTACATCTGCATGTGGCTTACTTTCCTAGTTCATCTTTTTTATTTATTTATTAGTTTATTTGACAGGGACAGTACACATTAAGGAACGTTTCTGTTAAGGTGTCAGTATTAGCTGCAAAGCTAGTTTTCAACTGTTGTCCCTTGGCAAGGTGTATAATGCCAACAACATTTATAAAACATAAAACAATTTAAAAGTTGAGGCTACACACCTACACAACAAATGCTGACACAACTCACACACCAACAACATCCAAACGCTCGTTCTGTGACTTGCACAATAGAATAGAGATGTTGGTGCAAGGGCAGGTCATACAGTTCAAACAGACAAGGATAAATATGTACAATTATTTACAAAGCAACACCTGTGCAGAGGATCCTGACACTCGGCTCAGTCCTGCAGGAGCTCTGTATAGGGTCTAATGAGCACATCGTTGATTGGATTTCAACCAGTTTTTTAATTGATTCCTAAATGTGTTAAATGTGGGGCATTCTCTTATAGTGAGAGGGATGCTGTTCCAGATGTTACAGCCCCTGACTGAAAGAACAGTCTGGCCAAAGGTGGTATGTCTGAAGGGCACTTCATAGACCGAGTGGCTCTGCCAGAAGACGATTTCAATTTTACAAATTCCCTTAATGACGGTGGTGCAAGTCCGTTGAGTATTTTATAGACCATACAAGTAAATTTAAAGTATTTAAAATGTTAAAAGTTTAGAAGGTTGTACGTCTCTCTTTTAGCTGCTTCTTTCCTCTACTAGCTATTTGTCTTTGCTCCGCTGACTAATTCCATTAACCCCATCAGTCAATCAATGGTTTTGTATAGCCCAATATCACAACAGGAGTTGCCTCATAGGGCTGCAACAAACAAGGCAATAAAACAGAGCAGTAAATAAGACAATGTAAAGTGCTGGCGAATCAAATATCCAGGCAAACATAATGTCCAAATAAGCGTCAGCAGTGGACGGCGACGAGCAGCTCGGGAAAAACTCAAAAACCCGGTGGGAGAAACGAGAAACCTTGAGGAGAACCACAGAGGAGAGATCCACTCCCATGGACGGACAGGTTATAGAGACCCAGGCCGAAGGAGTCCCTCAGAGACGGGCCAAGATCACAGACTGTCCAGTCCTTGTTGTCAGTAGGCAGGGTTCCTCCGTTCAGCCGGGTTCCTCCGTACGATCTAGACAGGCACTCCCGAGGGGGAGTGGAACAGGAGACACCATATGAATAGTAATGAACAGACTACAGATACAATAAATATTGTATCATAATAAGACAAAGTTTGCAGTAAGAAGAAGAAGAGGATAGCGCTCAGTGTACCGTACTTCCCACAGCAGTGTTTCTTCTAAGGCAGCTTTACTTCAGCGTGTGGGTTAGAGCTTTACTTCAGGCTGTGGGTTAGAGCTTTACTTAACTGACCTGATCATAAGCTAACTCGAAGAGGTACGTTTTGAGCCTAGTCTTAAATGTAGGGACTGTTTCTGTGAGCTGGGAGTTTATTCCATAAAACCGGAGCTTGGAGCTAAAGGCTCTTCCTCCTACAGTGATTTTGGAGACCCGAGGAATCACTAGTAGCCCTGAGTTTTGAGAGCGGAGTCTGTGGTTGGCCGATATGGAACGATAACGTCTTGGAGATAGAGCGGAGCCAAACCCTTTATGGCTTTAAATGTGAGGAGCAGGATTTTAAATTTGATTCTAAACTCAACAGGAAGCCAATGGAGAGACTTTAGCACAGGTGGCAATTTTTCCAAGATCTAAGAGATTGCTCAGTGCTAGAATTGCGCCATAACCGTTCTAATTTGCGAGTCTTTCGTTTAAGCGCGCGTGTTTCCGCGTTGAACCAGGGAGCGACGCACCTTGGCCGAACAGCTTTGTTTCGGTGGGGCCGCAACATCAAGGGCTGTTTTTGGTGTGATCATAACGCTGTCGACAAACTGATCACTTTTATTTAAATCAATAAGCGAGCTATTCTCTGTAGACATAGTATTAAAGACTGGCTGGATCATTTCCTTAAACTTTAACACAGCTTTTTCGGATAGTGGCCGTTTTAATTGAATTGTATCTTGTGGATTAGTATAATCTTTGATTAGGAACTTGAATGTAATTAGAAAATGGTCAGAAAGCCCGGGATTCTGAGGGAGAACGTTTAGGTTGCTAATTTCAATCCATGAATGTTAAAACCAGATCAAGAGTGTGATTATGACAGTGAGTAGGTTTACACATTTTGTGTAAAGCCAACCCCATCCAGTAGGGCACTAAATGCCTTGCTCAGTCAATCACAATTATTATCGACATGAATGTTAAATGGTAAATGGTCTCAACTTATATAGCGCTTTTCCACCTACATTAGGCACTCAAAGCGCTTTACAGCAAGGAACCTCTCACCCATTCATACACAAATGTACACAGACACTGGAGGCAAGGTGGGTGAAGTGTCTTGCCCAAGGACACAACGACAGCGTGCACCGTCAGGAGGTGGGATTCGAACCCCCGACCTTCCGATCATGAGACGACCCGCTCTACCATCTGCGTCACCTACTATTATAATTTTATTCCAATCCAACACTATACTGGCTTAAAACTCAGAGAATTCTGCTAAGAAGTCTGAATAGGGGCCAGGAGGCCGATAAATAATAGCAAGTAAAGCTTTTTGATGTTTCCATTTGGGACAGGTAAGAGACAGTGTTAGACTTTCAAACGAATTAAACTTTAGGTTATTTTTGGGATTTAGAACAAGATTAGAGTGTGATATCACTGCAACCCCACCACCTCGGCCTGTGGTTCTGGCAGCCTGAACATTAACGTAACTAGGAGGGGTAGATTCATTAAGCCTAACATAGTCATCCTGAATTCATGTTTCAGTTAAGGCGAGAAGGTCAATGTTGTTATCGCAAATTAAGTCATTTACTAAAATGGACTTTGATGAGATTGATCTAATATTCAACAACCCACACGTTATGTGCTTAGCACTTTGTTTATTGTTTCGTTTAATGTTAAGTTTACTCTTGGGTATTTGTATTAGGTTATTTGGTCGCATGCCAGCATTTGTTTTGTGAGCTTTTAATGTTTTAGTGCTTGGTATACAAGGAACTGACCGTCTTTATTTGTTCTGCTAGTTGTATTAAGTTATTTGGTCGCACGCCAGCGTTTGTTTTCTTAGCTTTTGATGTTTTAGTCTTTGGTTTACGGGGGACAGTCACGGTCTTTATTTGAGAATCTACACACTTGATGATTTGTGACAATCCGGGAGCAGGGTTGGTGGTTACAGAGGAGTGTTCTACACTACTGCTCTGCGCCCGGGGCTCATATCTGGACCGTCAATTTGGGCCGCGACTAAGGCTATCGGCCACATTCGTAGATAAAAGGGATGCACCATCCAAATTTGGATGTATGCCATCCCTGCGCATGAGCTTGGGCTTTCCCCAAAAGGCGCTCCAATTATTGACATATCCAACATCATTTTGCTCGCACCATCTAGACAACCAGCAGTTAAATGATAAATGTCTGCTATACATTTCATCATTGACCATCAACATTATTTGTTAAACGTGTTCTCATTGCAGCTCACAAAACTCTTCCTTCAGTAATGTGTATTTCAGCGTGAGAGCACAGTCAAGTAGCTGCCCCAACAGACTGCTCTATAGAAAAGGGCGCTGGCAACTGTAGTCCGATAAAACGGGTACAGCAGCTCCTCACAAACGTCAAATGACCTCAACCGCCGTAAGAAAAAGAGGCAGCTCTGCCCCTTCTTATAGAAAGAGAAAAAACTGTGCTTTTTCTGCTAACTCGGGCACATTTACATTGTATAATGTGAAGTTTGATTAAAATATCAAGACAATCTCACAAACAATACAAAGAAATCTAAGTTGTTTTAAGTTAATTAGACATTTATATTCCAAACCAGGACCAAATGTTTCAATAATCTAGCATCCGAGTCACTCAGTTAATTTATACAGAGACTAGACAGGAACAGAGTCACCAGAGGCTCCATCAGTCACAACTGTACGATTCAACATCGCAAGACTTCATTTGGTCAGTCTGCCATTTCATACTCAGATCTGAAACTGTGGAACCCATTACCCACAGAACTTAAAACCGTATCTGAGTTTAAAATGTTCACTTAGGGTCAAGTCTTGGCTAAAAACAAACCAAAGCTGTACCCAAAGTTTTATACGTGGTTTATTATTGTAAATTGTGTAGAAAGGCCCAACCAGGGACATGAGCTGTGAATTAGCACTAGCTATAAACTCTTCATGCGTCGCATCAGCTGCAAACATTAATTGTAACTATGTTGCTGTATCGTCCCTGATAGATAAATAAATAAATGTAATTAATTAATTAAATAAATAAATACAAAAAGATAGAGGGACATAATGGTCAACCAACCGGACATGGTGGTGGAGGAAAAAGAGCAGAGGAGAGCCGTTGTTGTTGACAAAGTAAGTAAGAGCTTTATTTGTCATTGTACAATCGTACAACAAAATTGTGTTCAGGTGTTAGTCCTGAGCCGCTGTGACTGAGCCACACCACCACTGTGGGCCAACCTGACCAGCATGTTTTGGGATGTAGGGGTAACCATAGCACCCAGAGGAAACCTGGCTGGCTGCCTTCAGTGCAGTTTGTCTGATCTTCTGAAACGGCGCGGCGCCTCCTGGATTTGTCCCAGTTTCAGAGCATGGTGTCCTGCACTGGTCAGCTCCTCCACCTCCTCCTTCCTCTTCCTCCTGCGCAGCTCCCTCCGCACCACAACAATCTTTAGACAGTTGTGGTGTGGAGGGATAGAAGGCCTGTGTGGCTTAGCTATTAATCTTGCCCGGATACCTCCTTGTTCGTCCCTTTTTTGTTTCCTGTTGCGCCTAGCTGCTTTCTTCGGGACCATTATGGGCTCTCTGTAATACCAACTTCAGGAAAACAATTGACCAACATCAAGAAAAAGGAACATGAGAAACTAGAGAAATTACAGGGGCTCAGAGAAAACCTGGAGAAGGCTGGAGGGTGAAGCCATTAGTGGGCAGTGACCACGAGACTGGAGGAGTGGCTTTAGCAGATCCCAGGAAATACATCAGGTTATCTGAATGTGTCATCTACAACCTTTTCATGTTGTCTTCCCCTTGCTTCATTATTCACATTGACATTTTTATCTGGGGTGTATAAACTTTTCAATTTTATGACCATTACATATTATGGTGAGTCCTTCAGTGTCATGATTCATCCTTTGTTCACCTGGTTTTGTATGTCTTTGGTCTAGTCCTGTGTTTTATTTTGACATGTGTGTTCTGTCCTTGTGATTTTGCTTGTGATTGTGTTAATTTCCTGCCCTGCCCTGATGTGTTTCACCTGTGCCCTGTTTCCTCATGTATTTATACCCCTGTGTTTCCCTTATCCTTGGTTGTGTCATTATACGTCAGCCCTGGTTTGAGTTTTATGTCTGGATTTTGTTTTGGTTTTCGTCATTCATTTATTTTCCTCACTCCACCTTGACATTCAGAAAGTTCTCTGACAACTTTCGCATATTTTCACAAACGGGGATAGCATCATCTGCAGTAGTAACGCTACCTTATTTCGTTCGATGCATGTACCTCAGCTGAAGGATGGGGCCTTTTCGAATTGACTGAAATCACTTGGACTCACATGCTGTGCTAATTGACTGTAGCCCAGAGAATGTGGAGAGGACAATGCGGAGTGGAATACTGGAGGCTCTTTTGTCTCAATTTCAGACCTTTATGGTGCCATTATGTATAGCGCAGCAGGCATGGAGAATAGTCAGCGTATACAAAAGAACTGCTCAAAAAAAAACATTACAGTGAATTCCACTATTGCTTTACGCTGTACAGCTTTTACTTTGAGAGACCCTGGCTAGTTTATGGTATGTTCAGCTTTGGCAAGTTTGTTGGAATGTATGCTGTGAAAATATGTTCAGGCCCATGAGTTACTGAGACAGGCTTCAATGGCTTTTTAAAAAAAAACTCAAAGCAGAAAATCTCCCCTTAACAACCAACATTGACAATGCAATGCTTGTTTGCTTCAGAAAACCATTGCGCTGTCTGCAGCACAGCTCTGCCACACAACTTAAGACAGGAAGAAACGGACCCAATCCCCTCCATTGACTCTCCCTCAGCCTGCAAATAGCACACCTGTACTTTAGGATATAACCCCTCATGTTAATAGACCTTTTAAGCCAATCTGTAATTTGTAACTTTTTTTAAATGTTATGCTAGCCCCTGTGCATTTTTTTCACCCTACAATGTTACATATTTTATATTGATCTAAAATATCATTACCTACTATGCTTAATCTACAGTATATGGAGTAGTATAGTATAAGTATACACGGAAATGCAAAACAAAAAAATGTCCTTGCAATAAATTTGCAAATGAGAAAAGGTTGTGCTCCACATTTGGCACAAAGACATCATGAAAACACAATGAAAAGTCAAAATGCGCACGTGTCAATGTGCACAAAATCATCTATAATCACTTTGACATCGTATATTTCAATGTTTTGGGAAATATGTCACCAGGCAACTGTTTATACTGCCATTTAACAGTCTGCCGTAGTGCTGTCGGCTGGAGTCCCCTCTAAATCCCGAAGGTCTCTGCGCATAATAGGGATCCTATTATCAATCGGATGCTTATATATTCACCAGAACAACTCCCCCTCGGTGAGTGGACACCTGCTGTCTGCCCCGTACCAGACTCATCATCCCGGGATGTGTCTGGTAGAGCATTTGCCAGACACTGTAATGCTAGTGTTTGTTTGTACGCAGAAAACCATGGCAGGCGACATGATTTTTCTGCATACCCACACTGCACTGTGGAGACTCCCCTGGAAAACCACTATTAGTAATTCATGATCATGTGCTCAACTGTTCTTCCAGCATAAGAACCAGATGATGTACTGATAATTGTAGTATGTGCAATTTATTATTTAGTTACATTTTAAGACTTGGCAATGATCGGCTAAAATTATATGGTGTATATACTGTACACGTGAAAGGGGTGATAAATGCACTCGTATGAGAGAAATCTGAGGTCTTCTGGAATATAGCCACATCAGTAGGTCTCCTGTGTTCCTCTATTGCCCTCTGCTGGACCATGATGCATTAACGTGAATGTAGTTCACTTTGCTATTGTGCAGTTTTCATATTTGCTTTTTAGCTCATGTTATTATTTATTTTTATGTTTTCATGACCTTTTGATGATCACAGGCACATATAAATGTGATCCTGTAGTGGAGTGGCTTAAAGAAACAGGCCACCGTTTTTCTATACTGAGATAATGTTCTTACCTGAGCTTAGACGAGTTGATGCGCAACTGTCTCCTCAGGTGTTATTACTCCTTACTGTAGTACCACTTAGAAAATCAACACGTTTAATTTTGTGTAACTATACTTGGATTGTTTAGGGGAAAACGTGGAAGAGCTTGGTCGCTTCTAACTTCCCCCTCGTTTGGCCCCATAGAGGAGAGGAGGAGAAGCTAAAGGCTAACAACATCTTTGGTCTTTTTGCGTGAGTGAGCGCACGCACAAAGACCAGACGGGTACGTCTCAGCTCAGGTAAGAACATATCTCAGTGTGGAAAAACAGTGGCCTGTTCCTTTTTAAGCTCGTTTTTTTTTTTGGCCAAACCATTCATTTGGTGATATAAACGACATAAATATAACATTATTGTTCCAAATGACATTGTTTCAGAAATGTTGAGGCCTGTCTCTGTGCTGTTTGGCATATTGTAAGCAGATACTTCGTGGCATTTGAAACTAGAAACACCAGTGCAGTGGTGTTTCACTGGGTGAAAGATGCAAGAGGAGCCCAAAAACTCAGTGACCTTTTATACACACACAATAATTACAAACACAGATCACAGGTGACGATGCTTACCTTTAGTAGTAGTTATTCAAACCCGTTTGTGCCCACTTGTGTGCATATTTTTTGGCCAAGATCACCAGGGAAAGTTAACTTTTGATCAGGGTTATTTTGGCAGTTTATTTTGTCATTATGATTTAAAATGAGTAAACTCAGTTGTTTCACCATAAATGGCTTCACACTAGAGACCTGCACGGGAATGGATTTCAATCCCGTTACCGACGCCTGAGTTTTTTTAAAGGCCAGCGGCGAGTTCGCACCATTACGCGCGTCATGTGCCAAATGCCAACACACTGGAGCGCGCTGCGTGACGGCAGTTCAAAGGCTTTTCTCAAACCGTGCAGCGTTTGAAACATTAAAGAGGGGGTATTATGCTTTTTTCAATCACATAGCACCAGTCTATAGCATACTACAATGATGACGTAACCTTCTGTCGGTCTGTATATGCAGTAAATTAAAATAACTGCCTTGAATAACATTGCTCTCTCAAAATGGCTGTACTGAACGTCTTGAAATAGGCCTCTGTCTCTTTAAGAAGCTTTCCGACACGCCCCCTTCAGCACACTACTGTGGCATTGAAACAACAACCCTGTGCGGGGAGGGGGCTCTGCTGAGCTGAGGAGCAGTGGTTGGTGGCTTGGCTGGTGACGAAAGGTCCAGAGGCATCTTCAGGAGGTGGGGGCGTTCCTAGGAGGACTGAGGCATAGCTACACCTAAAATGGCTGCCGTCTAAGTTTTTACTGATTACTCAAAAATATGTGAATGAGCCAAGACAACACTCCAGGCATGTGTTTAATGAGGGAATGACATAATAACATGATATAAAGCTTGAAAAAGTCGATTTTACATAATACCCCCCCCCCCCCCCCCCTTTAAATGCAACGCGTAGGTCAGTGTTGTAAGAGAGAGAGCAAACGTGGCTCTTTTTTGCAGGTTAACAGCGAGTTGGCGACGGAACACGTACCTTCCCAGAGTGGAGTTCTGACGATGCTTTGTCTTTTTCCACAGCTGCTCTCGTAACCCCCAACAAAGTTTAGAGCAGTTTCCCTGTTTGTCACAGGCCGTAGAGTCGCCTGTGTTGCTGCAGAAAGCGCACGGACAGAGGGAGGTTTGGACAAGTATTGACTTGACCTGCGCCCGGAGATAACGGCGGGTTTGAGTGAAGTTCAGCTGTAAGTCCGGTTGGTCAGTGTGGAGCAAAAGCAGCCAGTGAAGTATGGCGTCAGATAACTATCTTTAAGTTGAGGGCGCAAATACAACATCGACGCGCGCAGAACACAGGGATCGAGGGCGCATGCACTAAAAGTGAGCGCAAAAACTATGACAGGGCTCTTGTGTCCCTTCATACGCCCAGTGTTTGCATTTCAGCGCGCAGTTTTCGGCCCGCAGTGCCCTCGCTCTTCCACAGTTTGACCGCTCGGTTTTCTTCTTCATTCAGCACGTTACTTCATCAGAATAACACTGAGTAGTAGATCACAGATATACTAAAACTGAAAACGTTATCAAACTACTAATTTATAAAAGGACTGAAAAAGACATACATATATTTGACCCAATACCAAAAATTAAAGTATATCATATCAAGCTAGTATAATCAGCTAATTATTTATAATAGCTATTATAATTCATTATTTAGTATATTATTGTTCAAGAAGAACATTGCCTAAAACAGTAATACATAAATACTATAGAAAAAAGGAATAATAATAATAATACGAAGGAATATGTTTTGCAATCTGATTGGCCAGACTGCTAGCAGATCGAGCAGTGTGATTGGATAGTTTATCCTGAGGCAATTTGATGTCATAGACAGATTTGATCAAACACCCTAGAGGTGCTATAGTAGCCAACATATTTACTCAAGTAAGAGTAACATTACTTTGAAATAATTTTACTCAAGTACAAGTAAAAAGTAGTGACCCAAACAATTACTTAAGTGAAAAGTAAAAAAAAGTATTTGAATACTGTGAGTAACTGTTTGAGTGTTAAAGTCCAATTTATTTACTATGATGCCATAAATGGTGTGAACCAAAACATAAAATCCTGTGGAAATTGTGATATTTACAAAGAAAATTCCAAGAAAATGGCAGCACATTCAGAAAAACAAAATAATTCTTAAGAACAAAGAGCTTAAATATTTACTCAAAGTGGAAAAAAAACTTTTACTAAAATAAGAAACAGATACTTCATTAGAATTTGACTCAAGTAGAGATAAAACAAGTATTGTATGATAAAACTACTTGAAGAAGTAGGCCTACAATTTCTTCAAAAAGTTACTTAAGCACATTAAAGATAAATATAGAATATTCTTAACTAATTATTGGATATATGTAGTTGTTGGAATGTAATTTTTTTTCTTGTATGTTCGTGTTCACTGTCAGATCTGGATACTTCTCCATTGTGAATCTGTGATCTACTAGTCAGCCTTATTCTGATGAAGTAACGTGCTGAATGAAAAAGAAAACTGAGCGGTGAAACTGTGGAAGAGCGAGGGCACTGCGGGCCGAAAACTGCAACTGCTGACACAAGAGCCCTGTCATAGTTTTTGCGCTCACTTTTAGTGCATGCGCCCTCGATCCCTGTGTTCTGCGCGCGTCGATGTTGTATTTGCGCCCTCAACTTAAAGATAGTTATCTGACGCCATAGTGAAGGTGCTGCAGCTGGGGATCGAGTCTGCACCATCATTGTGTTCACTGGCGGTGATGCAAAAAGGCTGCGCTCGTGTCCACGTGTGTCTAACACCCTGTTGTTTTCTTATACGGGACATGTCGGGACATGTCCGAACCCCAAGTGTTTTGGTCTGACCGCCTGCTCCCGCCTGAGGCAGTTTGAATCCCGCCTGCTCCCGCGAGATTTGTGTCGGGTCCTGCAAATCCCGCGGGATTTCCCATCCCGTGCACACAACATATTTACTTCAAAGGCACACAACCACTAACTATGAGTGAAAAAAACGTTTTGTGTGATCATTCATATTCTCTGAAAAATTGTCAAAAAAAAAAAAATCACAAATTCTATCAGGCTATGTAAACTTTTGAGCAAAACTGTAGTATAGCTGTAGTTTACTAACCGTTGTAGTAGTTTACCCCCGTAGTTTTACTATACTTGTCCCAAATGCTAACTAATAAGCCCCTGTACAAACCTCAACGTGAAGTTGAGTTTGTTGTAGTATAGATAGCCACACCTGAATAAGCGGATTCGGCATCTCGCTGCGCGCAAAGTATGCAGGTCCGGGTCAAAGGTCAGGACTAACCAAAAATGTAAACATGGCCGAGTCTGACAAAGATATTGAATATTTTGAGCGCTGTAAAGTGGATGTTTTAAAAGAATATTGAAACATTTGGGCAACATTTTGTGAGCACATTTGTTCCAAACCTGAACTGAGTGGTGGGTTTAATAATTTTGCCATTTTGAAAAGTAGGTCTTCTTGAATTGGAAAACCACGGTCTGCCATGATAAGATCATGTGGGTCTACCAAATCTAAAAATCCTGACTGTTGGACAATTTGCCTGTCTGTTGGATAAACGATTGGGCACCAGATGCATGAACCTATTTTGTAAACAATATTTCAATGTGCTTTGCTGCTTTGTACAGTTGTGTGGTAAAAGGATAACCCCTTGGCCTTTAACCGTATAACACAATATGTCTGCCAATAATTTATTGAGTTATGCTTCTAAAACTGATTGGAGGAAGTGTTGCCTCTGTCAGATAGATACAAAAGATGAGTTGATGTCTCCCCTTACGCTTTATAAGTACAGTTCTGATGGCTTTTCCATGATAGTCGAAACCTACCACAATTTCAGGAAATCAACCTGTTGCCCATCAGGTTAGACCATCCAGAGTGGATCACAGTGTATATTGAGGATACCAAGACAAAACAGTGCAACGTTTCACCTCAGTTGTCGGCAAATGTTAAACTGCAAACGCCGTGCCACTTAGAGCAGCTGTGAATCAGAATTATTGAGCTTTCCTTGTTTCATTGAACGATGCAGGAAAACGCCACTCTGGTCATAAGTCTCAGCTTGGAAAAATCCATGTCTCCTCCCAACAAACGACCAGAATGTGATGCCATTATCGTTGATGGTTCCTCTCTTGAGTATTAATTGTCTCCAAAGGGCCTACTCATCAACCTACTATTGAATTTGGTGGAATGGTATAGTATTAGCATCAATGATACAAGCCATGCAATGAAAAAAAAAAACAAGCATAATGATGAAATTACTATTTTTAAAGGTGCATTATGCAACTTATGTGGGAAAAAAAAGTTGATAATTTGTGCGTATTTTACTTTGTAGGGACCCAGCAGGTATATGAGTGGTCAGCATGACACCTTTACTTTCAATCACGCTGGTCTCTACAGGGCACCGGGATCAATTGTTTTGTAGGTTTTCTGGTGAGAAGGTCCGTCAGCAGGTCCTGGAGCGTCCTAGAGACCACCGTGATGCAAAGTAAAGGTGTCATGCTGACCACTCATACAGCCGCTGGGTCCCTACATTAAAGTCCATAGGCCTTTAATGTGTGTGTTTTTTTTTATCCCAACCAGCAGTAATAGAAATATCTACAGTATAAACAATTAATACAATAACATTTGACCAAGCTATGTAGCCTACAATATGAGGCAGTGATGTGTACACATGGACAGCTGTGTGGTGACAACTGGTATGATTAGGCTATCTTGGGAAAAGTAAATCGGGATAGTTTGCGTAACAATTGTTATGGTGCAAACTGGTACTAACCGACAAAGTAGCCACCTGGACGGGGCCTTTCTGTGTGGAATTTGCATGCTCTCCCCGTGTCTGCGTCGGTTTCCCCTACAACTAAAAACATGTACAGTACAATAGGCCAGGATGAATGAGAGTGTGTTTGAGAGTGCACATGGGGGATGATGGATGGAAATTAGCCCACGTCTATAATCCAGTGTGGCTTGTTTACATGCATGAGACCCATCAATGTTCAAAAACATCCACTGTTCCAACCAAATAAACCATTGAATAAATTAAATTGTCAAAAAAGGTTTAATGTGAAACACTTTCTCTGTGGATTTCATCTTTTTTTTCATAAATGTATTTACATTTTAAAACATTTGTGACACATTTTTTTATTATATTTTTAATATATTTTTTAATCCATTTATTTAAATTATTTAATCTGGCGAACAGATACAAGATAAGAACATAAGAATGCCAGGGGATGTACATAGAGCACAACTTACAGTGATGAAAAAAGAAGAAATCATGAAATATTAAAAATATTCAGAGATAAACCATTGTCATATGGTCTAATTGCTTTTTTTGTTTGTTAAAGCTTTTTGAAATAGAAAAGTACAATTCAAATTCATTGAGGACAACAGGGAAAAATAGAGATGAATCTTAAAACTTTCATTCGTGGATGTAGAATTTTCAAAAAAATATAATTAAGTTGATTAACTTTTTTTTTCACTTTCAGTTACATGTTTTGAATGAAAATCAAAAATAATATGTTCGTACTCTAACAAGAATCTAGAGTCAATATTAAGTTCTTTGTGAATGAGCACTTCCAAAAAAGATGACTGATAGTTTCTGGGTTTTCTTTACAGAAAGTACAATTGGGGTCAATTGTTTTGACAAACTTTAACATATATTGGTTGGTGGGATAAAATCTATGAGTAAGTTTGAAAGCGACATCTTTCATTTTGTCGATATATATATTTTTTTTATCCATGATGGTCCTAAACGGGCCTCTGTGACGTCAGAGAAGCACAGCTGTAACTGGTGTGCGCATGCGCTCTGTCGTGTACACGATCTCTGCTTTGTTGGGACGATCGCTGTCGAGACTCGCTGGTCGTCAGCTGTTCATAGCGAAAGATTATGTGTATTTTACTAGATTTTTTTTCCAGCTTTCATCAAAAATAGAGCTACGTATGTGGGTTTTCGCAAGTATTAACGTTTCAATCGACCAAAAAGGGGGTCTGCGAGATATAAACAAACGCTGCGAACTGCTTTTAAGGTGGCACGCGTCTCAACGACAGCTAACCAGGTCAACTCCGTTTTCCTTTTACTAATGCCAAGTGAACCGACTTCGTACTGGGCACAATGACACCAATGGATTTAGCTTCACCGCCTCATTGAGAGTCAATCTTCCAAACCTCTGCGTGTGAACATGAGAGAGGAGGGAAGCGTGTTGTTGTCAGGTCGGCAGCCCATGGCAAGTGGAGAAGGAGAGCTCGGACATCTCCGCTGCAGCTCAAGCTCGACCGACGGAGCTACCCACCAAAAGCAGGTCGAGGTCGGGCCTCCCGGTCTTCTGTGCAGGTCTCCCTAGTGCAAACCCAGCTGCAGCGGTCTAAACACATCTCGCATCAACATGGAGACTGTGGGCAAATTCGAGTTCAGTCGAAAGGACTTGATCGGCCATGGCGCATTTGCTGTCGTTTTCAAAGGCAGACATAAAGAGGTGAGTAAATCGAGTATTGCAGATCTATACGAGCTCCGGGCGACAGTACGTCTACGTGTATTTGAATGTGGTGGCTTTGAGGTCGGCCCGAACGCGCTTCTACCCAGTGTTTTGTTGTCGTCGTACGCCCTTAAGACAGACGGGCCTTGCATGCGAGATGTGTGCTTAGCTTCCAGAAAGCAGCCAGGCGATTCAATACATTGCGATTAGTCTTGTAATCTATGCAGCAGATTGCATACGTGTTGCACTTTGTCGCTAGTTGTTATGTTTGTTTACAGCCGAAAGCGTTTGCATTGGAAAGCACTGCCCGGTGAACGTGTTGTTCAGAAACCGGGATGGCCAGTATATAACTCATTTTCGTAGGTAGATGCATTTAGCAAATACACATGGACCTACTTCACTGTCACTTTTACCAGGGAAACGCTTTATTTCGAGAAAACAAGACAAGCCACACCTTTAACATGATCGCAGTGCCAAGGTATTGTCTTGGACTATGTAAAGTCATACTGTGTGAAATCCTGTGCCATGGCCCAGTGATACCAAGGAAAGGCTCCAGTAACACAATGAAATAACTGAACTAGTTTTCCTACTTTAGTTCTAACCTCTTAACCCACAACTGAACAGAGCACATTTTTTTTTAACATATTTTTAAAGGTGCATTATGCAACTTTTTATGTGAAAGAAAAAGTTTATATTTGTGCGTATTTTACTTTGTAGGGACCCAGCAGCTATATGAGTGGTCAGCATGACACCTTTACTTTCAATCACGCTGGTCTCTACAGGGCACCGGGATCAATTGTTTTGTAGGTTTTCTGGTGAGAAGGTCCGGCAGCAGGTCCTGGAGCGTCCTAGAGACCACCGTGATGCAAAGTAAAGGTGTCATGCTGACCACTCATACAGCCACTGGATCCCTACATTAAAGTCCATAGGCCTTTAATGTGTGTGTTTTTTTTTTTATCCCAACCAGCAGTAATAGAAATATCTATAAACAATTAATACGATAACATTTGACCAAGCTATGTAGCCTACAATATGAGGCAGTGATGTGTACACATGGACAGCTGTGTGGTGACAATTGGTATGACTATGATTCGATTAGGCTATTTTGGGGAAAGTAAAGCGGGATAGTTTGCGCAACAATTGTTACGGCGCAAACTAATACTCTATGCAGCAGATTGCATACTTTCTGCACTTTGTCGCTAGTTGTTATGTTTGTTTACAGCCGAAAGCGTTTGCATTGGAAAGCATTCCCTGGTGAACGTGTTGTTCAGAATCCGGAATGGCCAGTAGGTAGATACAAAAGCTTCTTGGAGTAAGTGTCAAAATGCGACGAAAAAAGTGATTAAAAAGGGCGTAATGGGTAAAGCTGAATTGGAGAACATTGACTTGGTTAAGGCTGGGGTTAAGAGGTTAAACCATCAATAAAGAGTTGAGAAGGAATGCAGAATTATAGCCTTCTGATATGTCGCCCCGCTCCAATGAGATAGAGAAAACTAATAATGTCCTGAAGTGCATTATTACTTAAAACTGCTTTAAATTAATGTTTGGTGTTTGATGTTGGCCAAATACATGCTTAATACGTGTTGTGTTTTTTGTGTGTGTTATTGTTTAGAGCAAAGTCATATTTTGTCTTCCACTGCAAATAATGATTTGGAATTCCCTTTGTCTTTGCAGAAACACGACTGGGAGGTGGCAGTGAAATGCATAAACAAGAAGAACTTGGCCAAATCCCAGACTCTGCTGGGGAAAGAGATCAAAATTCTCAAGGTGCGCATGAGAAGAGTTCTTCTGCATGATTCCTTCGTTGTTAAAAACCATTGTGGCCTAACCACGTCTGTTTTTCTTATCATTAATATTAGATTTTTCACAAAGGCTATGCAATACAGTGCGCCTGCAAAGTGCGGAGCTGCGACTCCGTTTTCTTGTCTCAAAATAAAGCTTTGAGGATGGAAATGTAAGAACCTTTATTGATCCGCAGATAATAATTGTTCTTTTTTCTGCCAGGAACTAAAACATGAGAACATCGTCGCATTACTGGACTTTCAGGTATGGAAATGTGCACGTGCTCTCTCTGTTCCTTTGTGTCTGCCCTTGCGGTGCATCCTGTTGCACTTTGGTACTTCACATCACATGTTCACTGTTTACATTCTGTCTCGAGTTGCATGGCTCCTCCTCGTCCATTATCTTTTATGTCAACACAAGGTGCATGACCCCAGTTTGCCGACATTTTCCGCTTGTTCGTATATTTGGGATAGTACTGTAATACACCCACACATACTGAAAGGAAGGATAAATTGGTATGTGTGACTATTTCTGCATGCATCCTTGTGTCTTGCAGTTCATAGTGTGTGCTGTGGACCTATAAGGAGTACAGTTTTAGGGCGTTGTAAAGTAAATATGTAACCAGGAAGTTCTATTCTGCCTATAGGAAACCACCGCCTGCTTCCAAATAATGTTGTACTCCTAGCAAGACAAGCCAGTGAAAAGGACTTATCACCAGGAGAGATTGTCTTATCTGGAGATGAATACGTAGCCTTTAGCAACATCTGCCAGGTAGTTCAGACTTCAACTACCAGCGTGCCCAAACGAGTCTTTGACCCAACCTCACCATCTGTTGCTTTTGTCTATTCGTAACAATGTCGTGTGCCCCGTTAATACACAAAACTAAACTTGCATCACCTTCTACTGCAGTGGTTCTCAACCGGTGGGTCAGAAGAGGCTGCACAATATGTCACAAAAAGTATTGTATCGCAACATTAGATGATGCTATATCCGTATCACCAGAGGCCACACTATATAGCAAAATCCATCTGACCGAGAGTGATATGTTTTCTACAACAACACAATAATGTGCAAAAGTGAAGTATTATAATGTTCCTAATTTGGAGCCAATTTGCTGAAAAACAAATTACTTGCGATGTGTGTCTACTGGAAGGAACAAACTGTGAAATGGTTTAGTGGAATACCTCATAATATAATAATGCAACACTGCACACCTTTATCCCAAGTTTTTTTTTGCCAATATCATATATGTATAGTCGAAACTGTGTGTGTGTGTGTGTGTATTGTTTTATTTGGGCTGCCGCTTGGCTTTATGAATTATGGGCAGACCCCTTAAGAACAACCGTGCTATTCAGTGCCAAAATTAAGTCTGTCATAAGTGTAAATTTTGTCATCCTTAATGTATTATTGTTAACATTGAAATTAGCCTAATTAAAGCCACAATAGTTTCAAAATGTCTTACAGCTGGAAACCAACATGGTGCTGTTATGTTGTCAGAGTCGTGGAGCTTTGTTGACTCGGTAACATACGAGAAGCTTGTGTGTTTCCCCCATTTAGCTAATCAGTCACTTTAGAAAACAAAACTTGTTTTTCTTTGGAAATCGATCATCTAATGCTAGAATGGTTCAGAGATTTCAGTGTCTTCTGTACTCAAAATGATTTTATTCAAACGATATTTTCTACATGATTTAGTCTATGTGATTCGTGTGTTTTTTAATTCAACCGGTGTATCTCAAACTGATCGAGGCCCCCTGACTAGCTGGGGCCACACATTTTGATGCAAACAAACGCAGCACCTCTGTCTTTGTCACTGAATCAACACTCGTGCCCCTGATTGAAATGTATTGTGTTGTGGAGAAACCAAATCCTGAGTGAATTAGCACATGAGTGGAACTCGTTATCATACCGTGGCTTTGTTTCGCCCCTGTTGCTTTCAGCCCCACTGTACTGTAACAGAATAAAATCTATGACTGGAGACGGTCATTACATGAGCCGGCAGCCATTATGCTGGGCTGGAAGGTCATCTTTGGGAGATGGCTGTCCCAGATGCTGTCTGCATATGCCTGGTACCTTTTCCCTGTGCTTTCAATAAACTGGGTCTTCTGCGCCTCTACAATTCCACTACACTTCTTTCATATGTCCTATTTGAGAAGTCTGCTTTTTGGGGGACACTCATCCTGTTCGAGGGCTGTACTATTTATCTCCAAATAATCGTATTTCTTTATTTGTCCCGGGGGAAATTTGTCTTGGCTGCCACATATAAAAATACAAGGACACAATGACAAGGAGGACATTGAATACAATTCAGCATAGTTCTATCACAATCCAGAGGACGTAACCACCAAAGATAACCATTTTTCTTTCGAGACACCAGTTAATCACACACCACATGCTTAAGTATGCATATGTTATTCATATCATCAAACCAGGATTTAGATCATACCAATAAACGTGATAGAAATAAATATTATGTACAAATGTAGAAAATACAATTGAATATTAGTGAATGGGTGTGCTGATGTCTGACTTGTTGTTTCTATCAGCTATTATAGTGAGGCCAGAGTGAGACTGCCGTCGTCTGTTGTGTCGTGATAAGACTCTTGAGTTACCCCCAGGGACACATTATAGTACAAAAAAAATTATCTTATGTGAGTGATGGGAATGCTTTGTATAATATTCATCCAAACTATTGGTCCTACTGTATCTCGCAATCTGATTGATATAGATTAATATTATCGCAATGTTGGTTGAGACAATATCCAAATCCATATTGTAAAGGGCGATAACATCGCTGATCTCTTCCATCTGACAGAGATTATAAAAACACTTTTGGACCAAAACAAGACTACAAATGGAATTAAATTAGAAGGTTTATTACTAAAATGAATATGTGATATGCATATTGAATCACCTACTATTGCGACACAATATATTATGCAGCCCCACAAGTTTTATTTAAACTTTTCCAATAATTTGCCCATTGAATAATAACTCTTTGAAGTAAAGCCAAACACTTTCTCAATCCCTTACGCACTTTTTTATTTAACAAAACAGGAGACTCCTCTGCAGTTCTTTTTATCCTATCTAGAGTCTTTATAACGTAAAAGCTTGGTTTATATTATAACATTTGTGTTTTGATCATAACATATCCCTGAACCCCTGTGCTCTTCTGCCACCTGTTCCTCTCATTGTCCGCTCGTGACTGATGTTTGTTTACCTGTGCCCTTATCTGCTCTGTAGGAAACTGCCAGCTCGGTGTACCTGGTGATGGAGGTAAGCCCGCTGAAGCCGGTGCCTTTGTTTGCTAAGTGTTGTATTGTCCCAGCTTTTGTCGGCAGCTCTGACATGGCCAGGCTATAATTAGCACACACAAGCACCATCAGCCTCAATGGCCTCCAGTTAAATTGGTTTTAGCCATGCTTAGATTCGAACCATTGTGCATATTTGCAAGACTCTGTAATTTGCTATGGGTGTGTTTTGATGTGATTTGTTTTTGTATTAAATATATTGGTCTACTCTTCACCTAAATGTTTTTTTCTCTCTTCTGATAGTACTGCAATGGCGGGGACCTTGCTGACTACTTGCACTGTGAGTATCAACAGGCTGTTCTAAGCATATTTACAATTTAGCCAAGTTTATGAATAAAATACATACTCTAAATTAAGTTTGGTGTATTAATATTTCAGGTCACAAGTCACTTCACAAATATTCTGCATTGACCATCATTTTTGTATTTTTTCTCAAATGTTGATGCTTCTGGATTAGATAATTAAAGTAGGCATGGTGAACTCAATCTTGATGTAAAATCAGTATAATTAAAGCCACTTACGGTGATAAAGGATGTTGAAAATTGCTTGTTTGAGGCATCTTAAAGTATTTCTTTCTTGCGGACCCCACTCAAAATTCGAGCTCTCTAAGCACTAATGGCACAGTTACTTGCGAGTCCTTGACTCTCGGGGGACACTGTGTCCTCGGCTCGGGCCTAATAACCAGACTCCTTTGCAAATCCGCTGTGATTTGCAGTTTTACAAACATTGTCAGTGCCCTCTGAGTGGTCAGCAGTTCCAGACTAGTAGGGCTGCTGTTGTTCTTGTAGTCCAAAGGAAAGAAAAGCCACAATTGAAGCAAGGCCTTAAAGGGCTTTGTGGATATCCTGGCCAGCCCTATTCCCAATTTTTTTTGCAAACTGTGAAATCATCCAGAAGATAAATAAATTTAAAAAAAAAGAGCCAAAACAAATGTGTTCGACGTCACTAGAGGACAGAGGAAAAAAACAATGTCAAAAAGGCAACAGGAAACCGCTTTATATTTGTTCCCAGATACACTTTATACTTCTACAGATCTTTACAGGGTTTTACACATAGGTATTCTGTGCAATAAAGCATGCATTAATTATGCTATAATGTTCTTTTTATTGTCGTGTTATGTAAAAATATTCTGTTTGTGCTTAGTGGCAGTGATTATGACTTTTATTTAAGGTTTGCACTGGACTTTGTTGTGAAGTCAAGTTGATGGAACTAAAATACATGAATACGCTGTGTTTACCTTGCTATTTTCACTTTGCATGCCCATTAGACTTGGTACACCAGGCTGGTCAAACAGAAGGTCGGATCATGTCAGTAACCGATTATATTTGCCTGTGTGTGTGCAGCCAAAGGCACCCTGAGCGAGGACACCATTCGCGTGTTTCTGCAACAGATTACAGGTGCCATGAGGGTGCTCCAGGCCAAGGGTATCATCCACCGAGACCTGAAGCCCCAGAACATTTTGCTCTCCTTCCCACCAGGACGCAAGTCGTACTGCTACAACACCTGCATCAAAATCGGTACGTTCAAGGGACACTGTTGTCAGGCCCCTTACATCATTTACTCCGACCACTTATAGATCAATATGAAATTCATTCTTCTAGGGCTTCAGATTTATTGTACTGTACATCACTTAATTTTTTGGAAATAAAGTGTTAATAACAAAAATCTTCTATTTAGTATTTTAATTATGTGGATTTGACTATCTATGACTATCTTTGACCACTTTTTGTGTGCAACACGGAACAAAAAAATCACCATAATAAAGGACATGCAAGGGCCTGGTACAGTGTATTGTATTTAAATGTTTTGAAAGTCTGTTAATCCAAAAGCCGTGTAATTCTCTTTCGCTCTGGATCGAAAAGAGCTGCCCCGTGGGAGAGAGCAGTCTGGGATTCTTCAGCCCCAGTCTCACACAATCTTCTAATCCCCAAGAGTCTGTCAAAGCGTCCCGTGCACTGTACACAAATATGCCCCGAGTTCAGCCAAGTCCACAGTGCTCAACTAGTTCAAACATCACGGTTCAAACGTTCTGTTAGTTTGATCATTGTTCATTTCAGCATCAGCTACAGCTAAAAAGAAAAAGTGCTCACAGCAAAAAAACTAATTCAGTGCAAGGTACAAATGTAACCCGTTCACTCGTATCTTTCCAGCTGACTTTGGCTTTGCCCGCCACCTTCAAAACAACATGATGGCAGCAACACTTTGTGGCTCCCCGATGTACATGGTACGCACTATTTCCTGGGTCTTCACGTTTTTCATAGTTATTCAGCCATGCCACTCAACGCTGTGCTTGTGACCGACCAGGCTCCAGAAGTCATCATGTCCCAAAACTACGATGCCAAGGCGGACCTGTGGAGCATAGGAACCATAGTGTTTCAGTGCCTGACCGGAAAAGCACCTTTTCAAGTGGGTATTGCAAACTCTCTTCCTCAATATTACTTAAAGGTTATTTACATTTAACGAGCCACATTTGTTCTTGTGAGAAAGCTTTACTGCACTGTTCCTTCAATAAATGGGGATGTACAGTCATTATTCACAATTTGTGTCCCCAAGGCATTTTAATTCTTTCATTTGGTTTGCTCACTTAGTTTTCAGAGGATTAAGAAGTCTATTATAACGCTTTTACTCTCAGGCTGACTTTGCATGGATTTAATGATTGCGGCGCTAATGGTAGTCTGTGTCTCACAGCAGCCAGGCGTGCAACACAATTCACTCACTGTTCGTGTGCCAGCGACCGTTTGTCCCACTTCCTCAACAGTCTCGACTTGTTTGTTGCTGAGAGCTTTCATTCTTATGTATATTAAACGTGTCTCTTTTCAAAAGGGTTGTATGGACCTGCCTGGTCGCTTTACTTTCTTTGAGCTGATTAGACTGCTGTTTGTGGAAATGTGTCAAATGTTTTGCTCCTCTCACCACGTCAGAACTGGAGCCCTGATGATACTTTATTCTAACACTACTCAAACATAATGGCTAATATTCTGGTTTTATGTAAAGAAAAGAGGTCAAACTGGGTAAATCATCGATTAAACACAATACTTAATCCACGACACCAAAAGAATGTTGACTTTAGAAATGAGAAGTAGTGCAGTAAATTTAGGCAAACCAGAAAGTCAATCTGTCTTTATTGTTATAAATATGATTATGCATTGCCAATGAAAAAAAAATAATAATATTTTTTTCATGTTAGTGCCATCAGTGTCTAAAAATATATATTTATATTTCCTTCTTACTTTCAGGCCAGCAGTCCCCAAGAGCTTCGACTGTTCTATGAGAAAAATACAACTCTTACACCGAAGTAAGCAGTAAACTGATAATGCCTCCATATTTTAACTCCAACATTTTGTGCTTTGTGCAACAAATAAACTAATTTTGTTTTTCTTTGTTTTGCAGTATCCCTAGAGAGACCTCATCCCATTTGAGACATCTGCTGCTGGGACTGCTGCAGCGCAACCACAAAGACCGGATGGATTTTGGTCAGTCAGCACGGTCCATTCACTGTTATAGCTCTGTTTTCAAAAATGGTGAATTGGTGTGAATGCAGACGTAACTGCTAAACAAGACCTTTTGCCTCACACTGCCGCTCCTTTAGCAGAGATTACGAATAGTAAATCAATATGTTGGATACTACAATTCACCCTGCAGTACGTTGCTGTACAGAAAATGTATCTAACTATAAAATAGAAAAATTATAGTAATAATAATTTTTTTCCTGACCCTGGGCAGATGAGTTCTTCAGTCATCCCTTCCTGGAGGCCAGCTCATCCATGAAAAAGAGTAAGAGTGAATACATTCGTGTTGGCTGCCACTATTAAAGACAGTGGCCTTCTAAACACAAACAATGACAGTTAATTAAAAAAAAAATGAAACTACACAATTTGAGACAAAATGATGGCAAAATTGCCCATTGATTTTTTTTCTTTTTTTTTTTCTTCCAGCAACCCCCACTGTGACAATGACCTGCTTCCCCAGCTCTGCGTCAGCCAGCTCCTGTAGCAGCTCCTCCACCTCTCACCTGGCCTCACCACCGGTCTGTACTTGACCTTACTTTACCGTCTTAATTATCCTTATAGTAATTTACTACGATACATGCTAACCTATGACTGTGTGTGTTTTTTTTTTTGGGTCTCTGCAGCAGTCTCTAGCTGAGGGGCAGCAGGTGCGGACCAAAGCTCCGGCCTCTCCTACAAAGGAGGCCACTGGGTTCAAAGACTCTTCAGGCGGGGGGGGCAGCAGCAAGAACTCCTCCTCATGCGACACAGATGACTTTGTTATGGTTCCGGCTCACTTTAACAGTAAGCAGATATTAGCTTGAGCTTCAAATGTCGAGCTCAGATGATCATGTGTGTCAGGCAGACTAATTTACTTTCTTAGCAGATGAGGCCACTTTTTTTCCACAACGTTTTTGCAACCTCCCATTTCTTAACAATCTTCTACAACTGTACCTTGTTTTTTTAGTACTGGGAAATTCTATACAATGAAAATAAATATGGACCTGACTAGAGCCGGGTACCGCTAAAGGGTGCCAGAGTGGTATTGCAAAAAAAAGTTTGGTATGTGTCCATGATATGGACACAGAAAAGAGTACAGTTTAGGCTCTGGTATTTTAAATCAAGTTCTGTACGTGCTCGTATCGAAAGGTTCCCTGGTTCTTAAGCTGGATGCACACTGCGCGATTTTGGCCAGTTACGACTAACGATCACTTGTCATGGGAAATAAAAACCTTTTGGTTGTAGCTCAAAAACTTATGTTGTACACTCAGACAGGGACAACGATTTATTAAAATGAGTGGTGGGATTCAATATAATTTCTTATTTAGTTGACTAGGCCTTTGTAATTAAATTAAGCTCAATTAATCACATTTAAAGGAACAGGCCACCGTTTATCCACACTGAGATATGTTCTTACCTGAGCTTAGACGAGTTGATGCGCACCTGTCTGGTCTTTGTGAGTGCGCTCAGTCATGCAAAAAGACCAAAGATGTTGTTAGCATTTGGCCTCTCCTCTTCTCCTCTATGTGGCCAAACAGGGGTGAAGTTAGAAGTGACCAAGCTCTTCCATGTTTTCTCTATTAAAATATGGATTCGTGAGCAGTTACACGATCCGGGTGTGGTCACACAAAATTAAACACGATTTTCTAAGCTGATAAAAGGGTTTGTATCCGCTTTGAAAATCGACGTGTATGTACTTGTATTGTGTAACTACTCACGTAACCGTATTTAAATGGAGAAAACGTGGAAGAGCTTGGTCACTTCTAACTTCACCCCTGTTTGGCCCCACAGAGATGGGAGGAGAGGCTAAATGCTAACAACATCTTTGGTCTTTTTGCGTGACTGAGCACATGCACAAAGACCAGACAGGAACGCATCAACTCGTCTCAGCTCAGCTAAGAACATATCTCGGTATGGAAAAACTGTGGCCTGTTCCTTTTAAGCATCATTTATTTAGAGGTTGTATTAGAGGAGGTATGTTTTAGATGCTGCTTTGTATTTTCCTACATTTTTACTTATTTTAAGTGGATCATTTCAAACAGTTTGATTTATTTTGTCCTGCCAAGACATTGGAAAATTATCTTTTTAATTAAGTTCATGTCGGCTTAACTGTGTGAAGAAAACAATTTTGACAGTGAAAATATTTTTGCCGGCGTTTTAATCGCGGTGTTCGTCCCTAAGCAACATCTTGCTTGAAAAGGGAAACTGAAAAAATGCCTGTGCCGCTTAAGTAAAATTTTATTAATTTCGATTGATATCTTTAATCGCACTAAACCATATGTAGTTAATTTAATGGAATTAATCGAAAAATGTCCCGGCTTTATTAAAATAGAACCATTGCAGGTCAAACACGAGCCGCAGCCAGAATCTCTGTTGTTATTTGTTAAATGTCATTATTGAATTTGTTTTGCCCTGTTGTTTTACCCTGCCTATTTCCAACTGGCTATTTCTCTTTGTAATCCAGCAGGTGAGCCAACTTGTGAAAGCAAAGCGCTTCAGGACAGCCTCATGAACAGCAGGTAATAATCACTTTACTGAATGCCATAACCTTTACTGAAGTAATTTGATATCTGTCACATATAATAAATGTTTAGTCTTTTGCTGCAGTGTAATAAAAGGTTTATCTTGTCCTCTGTCGCTGTGTGTCTTCGCAGCTCCCTCCTGGCGTCTGCGGGTCTGTGTAGTAAAACACCACCACACTCTCCATCTTACAGCGGCTCCCCGAGTTCTGTCAGGTAAAATGATACAAAATTACAACGATATCATAGTGGTGGTTTTGGGATTTCTCTGTGTGTGCGTGCATGCAAATAGCATTCATTGTTTGGAGGAATGTTCAGTTATTCAGAGTGCAAGTGTTTTCACGACACGGCTTGTGACCACTATTCCACACACATTCATCAATCCCATCTTCTGTCTCCTCTGACAGTATTGGCACTGTCTGTTCATCTGGTGTTTTTGGCAGGCCCAGTGACTTCTCAGGAAGTAACTATGGAAACCACGGTCAGTCGCTGCCTATCCCAGTCCCCACTCAGGTCCACAACTACCAGCGCATGGAACAGAACTTGCAGTGCACCAGGCAGGACAGCTCACAGCGGTTAGTGAAAAGTTTGGCCAGTAAATGTACAATGCTGAAAGTAATACTCACCTCCAATAATGCACCTTCAGGATTTCAACAACTGTGCACCGCTGCAGCAGCAACAGCTCGCTGGGCTATGGTCGCCAAGGACCTTCTCCCCTGTACGGCCAGGGAGTGCTGCCCACTAACCGCCGCCTTTCCCTGGGTGGTACCAGGCCCTTCCAGCTCTCTCCTCAAGGTAATCCACAAGAAATCGTCACTTATTCCAATTTCCTTTTCGGCCCATTTGTTCACAAGTTATGAAAAACATTACATAAATTCTTAAATCCGAGTCAAGCTCAGGTCTCAGAACATTTGATCAAACCCGTGTATCATCCATATTAAACCGTCATTTTGAGGGTCTGTAACGCATTGTGTGTTATGCATACCGTATTTTCTGGACTATAAGTAGCTCCGGAGTATAAGTCACACCAGCCTTGGCAACTACCTGGGCATGGAGGCGTGACTGCACTGTTTACAAGCCTCTCCCGGCAGCATGTTGTTCATGCTCTCATTTGTGAACTCGTGCCTATAGCTGGCCATTGAGCTTTTCGCCCGCGATTAGCTTTTTTTGTTATCTTCATTGCGGTAACCTCCGCTTTTCGCCAGTCCCTTACAAGTTACTCACTCCAAACTTTCTTTCTGCTGCTTAATCTTAATCTCAGTGGGACTATTCTGGTTAAATTAAAGTCAAATAAATAAACAAACACAAGCCTAGAGCGCCCTCTAGCGTCTGTCTGTGTGAAAAAAACAAACATGTGAAATTAAATAATTCGATATATAAATCGCACCCCCCAGCCAAACTATGAAAGAGAGTGCGATTTATAGTCCGTAAAATTATAATAGTGGCTTCAACAGCACAATCCTCTGAGCCACAGGAGACGCAAAGGAAAGCACCAGGAAAACAGCCTCCATTCCATGTGACAGGACCAGACCGCTCACTGACAGTATTTGATGCATAAATCCCACCTCCTTGTCGCTTGTGTAAATCGATAATACATGACGTGGAAAATAACATGGCTGCAAATGGAATTTCTCGTTCTGGGGTGGAAAAAAATATGCTAAGTGAGTGATCAGAGCCACGGCAAAATGGCCACCCAAATGTAAAATGTAAAAATACTGACTCGCAAACAATTCTCCTCAATTACTGTACCTCCAGTGTAGGTAGATGAGATGGCCAGGAGATCTTCATCAGTTGAATCAATTGAAACTCCAGACTAGGGATGTCAAGATTAACCGGTTTTACGATTACCGCGATTATAAAAGGACGCGGTAGGTTATCCGTAAGAATTTCAGAAGCCACGGTTTACCGCAGATATTTTTCATGCGGACGCACGAGCCGCTGCGCGCCTCAAACAGCGCGTAAACTCACCGGTAGTTGAGCAAGGCAGAAGGACGCTCTCCTCCAGTGTTGTATCCACCCAAAAAACGATTAAAGTCAGCAGAGTGGGACTTCTTTAGGATCCAAAACATGACCAAGCCGTTGTTGTTTTCGATGGACGTCCGTTATGCAAACCCTGTCGTCAGAAAGTTGCAGCAAAAGGCGCTGATATCGGCGACGTCGACTATAAACAACATCTTGGAGATAATCCTTCGCTGTGAATGTCCAGGTCAAGGTAACGAACTGCATACTTCCCAAAAAAGTTGTCCAAATGTTCGGAAATATCCACCACAACCGGCTCAGGATGTAAACAAAAGGCTAACGCTCTGCTCTGCTTCAGCGCGATAGAAAGGAAAGTGAAACCACGCACATGTGGAAATCAGCTGTTCAAAAGAGTCTCCTTAGTCACTTAGTAAACACGTTTCATTCTCTGTTCATCAAAATAATTAAGCAACAGCTTAACTTTTGAGAGCATAAAACCGAGCCTAGCTTGTGGCCTAATAATATATAGTAAAACAATTATGATAATTATGGTCATTATAAAGAAGTAAAGTTGACATTGTTTTGTATTATTCAATGTAGGCCTATATATTTACAAGCTGCAAAGGAGTTATTTCTATTGAACATATGATGTCCGTATTGTCATTATCTATTGATTAAAAATGAATGAATGAATGAAGGTTTATTCGGTTCCGGGAAAACAAAATAGAACAAAATGTATACACCAAATCCATTAAAAACAAGGAGGGTAACCGAAAATGTTTAGAAACAGTGCATTACAATAACATAGAGGTACATAAAGGCAGCACTTATTGGTTTAATCATGGTCCATTTCAGGTAATTTGCAAAAGCAGGCTTTGATTTATACTCCTACATTTATAAGCATTCAGAGGTGAAGCAGATCCATTATCGCGTCAGTAATCACTTAAACCCCACATTATTTACAAGTTTGCAGACACATTTTGTAATAATTTCATGGTAAGTATATTATGTAGATGATCAATCTTACAAGAGGAGTCTAAAAGATTCTGAAAAGGCAATGCCACATGTTTGATACCTTATTATACCCAGTCATGTGCGTTGTGTCTTTGCAGAAGTAGGCTGGGGATTTATTAGGAAGCATAAGTTGGCATTTTGAAATTATAATATTAATAATTATATGTTTTGTTTTTGTGTGGATACAGCCTGAGTGTTCTGTCCATGTTAACCAACTTCACAAAACATGAACAAAATTAAAAAGGGTGTCCAACAATGATCCAGGGGGCTGATTTTTGTTTTCTTCTTCTCAGTATTGGAAAAGCCTTTGTTTGTGCAAATCCTATGCAATCATAACGTGTTGATGTTTTGATCGAATTTCTGCCGCTTGGAGAGCCCAGCGCTCTTCGATGCCAGCGCCACAGTGGGACCGTGGGTATATTCTCTATCTCTCGCAACACGAACAGTGTTTCACTCAAAGTGGGATTCCTAGAGTTTGCAGTTTGTCATGTGAGATGTAGCCTAAATGCTGAATGAAGTACAGGCTGTAGAGATGAGGAGAGGCTGCGAAGGGGAAGCAGTGGCTTTAGCGCTCTTGCAGCATGTCTCAGTCGACCTCCTTGTTTCTAAGCGATGCCCTCCAGCCACTGGCTTACTTTTACTTGCATGCAAGATGTGCCAGGTGGAAGACAGGCTGCTTAGTGTTTTTGTTTTGCTGTTTCACAAGTTTAAATGCTCTTGTTGCGACGGTGCTAAGCAAATGCACCTGCTTTCCACACACACACACTCTTTGAACACAATGTTGCTCTTTTCACTTTGGCAAATAGCCTGTTGCCACACTACAGTGATTTGCAATTGCCTGTTTATCTGCTTTTTGTTTTTCTGCATAACTTCAGCAATTGTTCAATTTTTTGTTGTTGTTGTTGTGTCTAATATCATGCCGCCTCACCCTGCAGCTCATCATGCTGAACTTCGGCCGGCAGTGCAGCAGCATCAAACGGGATTGGGATCTCGGCTCCACAGTGCTCCCTGTTTGTTGGAGTGTGCCAATGCCGGCTGCAGACAGAAAATCCGAAGGCAGCACTCGGACCCCATAGCAGTCCCCTCTCCCGGCCTGATGACTGTGAGACCTCTGCACTCCTCGCCTCGACTCAGTGAGCTGATGCAGCGCAGCCCCCTGCCCACCATACTGGGCTCTCCTTCCCGGGCAAGTCTTCTGCATTCCTTTGTGCGACAAGGGGAATAAAAGGGAGTGTTTTGGACATATTACCTTCTCGTTTTGTCCAGAGGCGTGTAAACAATTTTGCTTACGCCAGTACAAGTAACTGCACTTCTTGGAGTAGTTTTATCACACAGTTCTTTTCACTTCCACTGATATTACTTTTAAGTAACCGTACTCTTGCTTGAGTAAAATGTTTTGTTATTCTTTCCATCATGAGTAGATATGCAACAAAAGCTTCAAGCGTATTTGATTGCATTTTATCTTGAGAACTATTTCTTTTAAGCACATTTTTTTCTTTGGTAATATCAGAATCTGCACGTTATTTTAGATTTGTGTCAGATTCCAAAAATACTGAAACAATAAATGAGACCTTATAACAGTTAAGCGGTTAATCTATACTTTTCAGATTCAGATTATTTTATTCAGACATTTAACCATTTAACAGATAACGACATAAATAAACATAAAGTCTGAAATGGAATAGGCAGAAGCTAAAGCTTATTGCGCCTATCCCAGTGTATTTACATAACAGTAAAAGCTGCTAATGTCTTATGCATACAGTTATACAATTTTTTTGTCTTTAGATCGTCACAAAGAAAAAAATCAATCATCTTAATTTTGCATCCTTAGCATCCATTCTCATGGTATTTTTTTTATAATTGATTTCTTCAAAAGAATTTTAAATTGAATTAGTGTACTCAAGTAGTACTTTCACGAAATACTTTTTATTTTAATTTTTTTTACTTTTACTTTGAGTAAACATGTTTTCAAGTAACGCGACTCTGGGTTTGTGGTGTGACCTGTTGGATTAGATTTCTCTTTGCCCGACTCAGAACCCCATTTACGAGTCAAAGTTGTTACAGATGGGAGCAACATCCGCTTCTGTTTCGCCCAAAGGGGAATGTAAATCTTCTCAGTGTTGCTTGCTTCCATCTTTAGATTGCTTTAAGAGAGTTTTTTTTTTTAAGATTAGCTTGATTAAAATGTTTTAAATTATCTTGCGTGAGAGCTTAAAGGAATCGACGTGTTTCCATACTGAGATATGTTCTTACCTGAGCTTAGACAAGTTGATCCGTATCTGTCTGGTCTTTGTGCCCGTGGAAGAGCGTGGTCGCTTCCAACTTCACCCCCGTTTGGAGCCATAGGAATATGCTGGAAGAGGCCAAATGCTAACAACATCTTTTTGCGTGACTGAGCACACGCACAAAGTCCAGACGGGCACGTATCAACTCTTCTAAGCTCCGGTAAAAATTTATCTCAGTATGTAAAAACGGTGGCCTGTTCCTTTTTAACAAAATCTGATTAAATGCAATTCTTGTTAAAATGTTGAGGTGGAAAATTGATCAGATGAGATTATGTGATGTGAAGTTATTTCTTTTTTGTTTTTACCCGCAGGCAATCCCTCCTTTTGAGTTCCCCAAACCCACCAGCTCCCCGAACCTCATGACCTTCCTGACTCAGGGTTTGGTGATGGGGTCTCCAACCAACAGGACCGCCCTACCCGAGCCACAACCCTCCCACTGCATACAAAGAGTGACTGACGACACCACAGGCTTTGGGAGGTACAGACATTTAGGTTTGGTTTTCTCACCGTCAATAAAGACGATGAATAAGTATAACATGGAGTTTGTTTAATAGATCTCAGAGCGCTGGGCGTCTGTCAGACATGCTGCTAATAGCTGCTTTTGGCCCTAATGCACCTGTGGCTGAGAGGGGCAGCACGGAGCACCTCACATCTGCAAAAGCCATAGACATTATTGGTAAGAATTCTTCAGTTATAACCAGTTGTATGTTTAAATAAAAAGATGGAAAAGGGACTGATAACTGTCGGGTACATCTCTTTGTATGGCTGTAGCTTTGCTGAAACTGTGAATTTTGTGATACGTCCCATCTCTAATGTAGACCATCCCAACCAAAGTAAAACTTTGTCAACTCAGGTTCCATTTCATTCTAGGCAAGAGGGAAACAAATAAAAGTGTATTGCTTTAATTGCCTTTTGGGTGATTGGAAATACATTGTGTTGTTATGTTTTATCTTGGTCACCTGCCTAGTAGGGACTACTGATGGAAACTAGCATCTTTGGTTTAATCTACCATATTTACTTCGCAAATGTTGCAACAAATATATTTGTTAAATGACATTTCGACGTGATTGTTTGGCATTACACTGTCGACATTATACATTGCCTTGCTTCTATAGGACCATGTACTCCTGGTGGTGCTGCTGGCTTCGCTCCCAGCTCTGGCAGCCCGAGACAGGTGACCTTTACTGTGGGCTCTCCTCCCACCGGCAGCACCCCTCCTCAGTCTTCACGACAAAGGAAATACTCAGGTAATTTGAACTCAATTCTCTTATCACACTTTCTACACTGAGAGGTGGCAGCCATGTTTCAGCTTCTGCTCCATCCATCATCCATATTTCAGGACTATAACACTAAGGTAACACTTATCATGGAGTGATAAGTGTTACCTGTTTCAACTTGTTTACTGTGTTTACTGTGTTTGTTAGCTGTTTTCTATTCAGATTTGTATTTATTTTTTTATTCTGTGTTTATATAGCCTCTATAAGTAATTAACCCCTTCTGGTGTCTCTTGCCAGAAAACCACAATTGCAACTTCGCTGCCAGCAAGTCTAGAATCACAAAGAAGAAGCTAACAGGCTAACAGACAAAGCTAACTGCGGGCTAGCGCCACATAAACAGTATTTACAGCCAAATTTGAGTAAAATTTTTTTTATCTCCATTGTGTAATTGGATGTGCAATATCCCTCTCTCCCTTTGTCCTTTCTGTCAGCGTAGTATTTACTCTCACGGACAATTAATGAGTAAATAAAAACGCAACATGCTACGACACTTGCAGTGGTGCTTATGGCCTCTAGTGCTTTAAATGTTTAATGTTTTCAATGCAGAGAGGCTGCATACCAGTTAAACAATTACTTAAGACTATTTTTCTTCCCTCTCCATTTTGCAGGATCTTTGACTTCAGTCAGCTCTGGGGGTTCCTTGACCAGTCGGTACCCTCTGACAGGCACCTATCTGGATGGCTTCGAGGCTCCCCCCAGCCCTCGCTTGAGCTTCACTGATCCTATCACTGCGAACATGGGCGGTCCTGTAGCCTTTGAAGCACCGGAACTGCCTGAGGAGACGCTGATGGAGGTGAGGAGCGAGAAAGTCATATTACACCTATAAATTATCAGCACACTTCTATCTTACTTGGTAAAAGTTGCTTCCAAGAGAGCTGCAATTATTAAGCTCGAGCGCCCGGCATGGCGTAAGGGCCTAGACATTACATGTGAGGGAATAAACTACATGAAATTGATGCCACAGCAACAATATACAGTGCCTCTCGAAAGTACTAATACACCTTGAACTTTTGCACATTTTGTCATGTTTACAACCATAAACATAAAGATTTTATATTTAATTTTTCACTGAAAGTTCACACACAAGTAACGGACAACTGTGAAGTGAAAGCAAAATGATACATGATTCTGTTTTTTTTTTTTTATATATAAAAAGTGAAAAGTGGGGCATGCACAAGTATTCATACAGCATTTTTAGAGTGCATTAAATGGCCTTTATAACATTCCTAATGACTGCAGAATGTTCACACCTTGCCCTAACCATTAAATAGAGGCCACCTGTGTGTAATCTACTCTCAGTATAATTCCAGCTGTTCTGTGAGGGCCTCAGAGCTATGGTCAGAGTGTATTGGTCACTAAGCAACATCATGAAGGCCAAGGAGCTCACCGGAGAGGTCAGGGGTAAAGCTGTGGAGAAGTTTAAAGCAGCGTTAAGTTATACAAAGATTTCCCAAGATTTGAACATCTCACGGAGCACTGCGAACTTACCAAGACACGGCCGTCCACCTAAACTAACAGACCGAACAAGGAGAGCATTGGTCAGAAATGCAACTAAGTGCCCCAAGATAACTCTGGAGGAGCTGCGACGTACTGCCGCTGAGCTGGGGGAATCTGTACATGGGACAACTATAAGTCGTACTCTACACAAATCTGGCCTTCATGGACGAGTGGCAAGAAGAAAGCCATTATTGAAAGGAGGCCATAAGAAATCCGTTTGAAGTTTGCTAGAAGTCATATGGAGGACACAGCTACCATGTGGAAGAAGGTGCTTTGGTCAGATGAGACCAAAATTTAACTTTTTGACCCAAATGCAAAACGTTATGTGTGGCTCAAACCTAACACTGCTCATCGTCCTGAGTGCACCATCCCCAGTGTCAAATATGGTGGGGGGAGCATCCTGCTATGGGGCTGCTTTTCCTCAGCTGGGAACTGGGAAGATTGTAAGAATAGTTGGGAGGATGGATGGAGCCAAATACAGAGACATTTTGGAGGAAAACCTGCTGGAGTCAGCAAGAGAATTGAGGCTGGGGCGGAGATTCACCTTCCAGCAGGACAATGACCCTAAACACAAAGCTAAATCTACAATGGAATGGTTTAAAAACAAACATATTAATGTGTTAGAATGGCCTAGTCAAAGTCCTGACCTAAATCCTATTGAAAATCTGTGAAAAGACCTGAAAACTGCTGTTCATAAAGGCAAGGCAAGGCAAGTTTATTTGTAGAGCACAATTCATACACAAGGCAATTCAAAGTGCTTCACAGTTGCATAAAATTACAAGAAAACAGATCAAATCAATCATTAAAACATCAACATAAAAAATAATCAATTACAGTAAAAGGCAAGAGTGCAGATAAAATACTTTCAGTTTTCATTTGCTCGGGTAAAAAGAGCTGTTTTCAGCCTGGATTTGAACATTGTCAGAGTTGAGGCCTGTCTCACATCCTCATGAAGACTGTTCCAGATTTTAGCTGCATGAAACTGAAACGCAGCCTCACCGTGTTTATTATTGACTCTAGGAACCAGCAGGAGACCCCTCCCTGAAGTCCTCAGGGCCCGAGAGTGTTCATACGTCTCTAACATGTCAGAGATGTACTTTGGTGCTAAACCATGAAAAGACTTGTACACAAGCAGAGCTGTTTTAAATTCTATTCTCTGAGTGACAGGAAGCCAGTGCAGAGACCGGAGCACTGGACTAATATGGTCATATTTCCTGGTTCTTGTCAGGACTCGAGCAGCAGCGTTCTGGATGTTCTGCAGCTCTAACAGCTCGTTTAGAAAGGCCAGTGAGCAGCCGTTACAGTCGTCTAACCTGCTGGAGACAAACGCATGGATGAGTCTAAACGCTAATTTGACAGAGCTTGAGTTGTTTTGTAAAGAGGAATGGGCTAAAATGTCAGTCTCTAGATGTGCAAACCTTGTAGAGTCAAACCCCAAAAGACTTGCTGCTGTTATTGCAGCAAAAGGGGGTTCCACATACTTATTTAATTACTTTTTTTTATAACAGAATCATGTATCATTTTGCTTTCACTTCACAGTTGTCTGTTACTTGTGTGTAAACTTTCAGTAAAAAAATTCAAAATAAAATCTTTATGTTTATGGTTGTAAACATGACAAAATGTGCAAACATTCAAGGTGTATTAGTACTTTCGAGAGGCACTGTAGCTGTAAGTGTGCTTGGAGAAACCAGTTCAAGAATTCATGCAGAGCTGTTTTCCATTTAAAATTCTCAACCTAAGCCAGCTCTTTTCCCACCTGTGTCTTCATGGCTGTCATTCCGTGGTGTCGGAGAGCAGCAGGAGCATACCGACACTGTCCAGAGCCTGCGCTTCACCCTGGATTTCGCACGCTGTCTTGTGGAGGTGGCTACAGCCCGTGGATGCACAGCAGAGCATACGGACGTGGCTCACCCACCTCCCCGCCAGCAGCACAGCCTAGTGGCAGATCAGATCAGCTCTCTCAGCAGAGAGTGGAGGTGAGGCTCTTACGAATGTGGCACATACTCTGGAAAGGGGATAGGTGCTTACACTAACACACAAAAATACACACACACACACACCTTATGAAACAATTACCTCCTCAATATCCAAGTGTTTTACTGATTGCTAACAAGTGAAGCAAATAATGGGTCCATTTTTCCCACGTACTTAAAGGTAGGCAAAAAGCAAACTTTTTGTAGGTTTGGAAGGTTTACACTGCTGACGGACCCTCTCACCAGAAAACCTATAAAACAATTGATCCTGGTTCCTTGTAGAGACCACCATAATCGAAAGTAAAGGCACCATGCTGAGCACCCATACAGCCACTGGGTCACTGCAAGGTCAAATGTGCCCAAATATCACCTTTTTTTTCTCATGTAAAAAGTTGCATGCTGTACCTTTTTAAGGAAAATATACATTCCTTTGTAGTATTAAGTGTTTTGTCTGTTTCTTTCCCTAGCGATGCAGAACAGCTGGTCCTTTATCTGAAGAGTGCAGACCTTTTGTCGACCGCCTTGCGCACAGCACAGGAGCAAGTGAAAGAAGGCAAACTCTATCCGTCCACAACTGTTAAACAAGGTACACAGAGCCTCAGAAACTACAATGGCACAGCTCCCACTGCCTTTCAAGAGTTGTAGAAGTAACTTGTTCTCTGCATCTAGTTGTGAAGAAGCTGAATGAGCTTTACAAGACCAGCGTCGCATCCTGCCGCTCTCTTAGCACGCGCCTGGAGCACTTCTTTTCCCGGAAGCACCGCCTAATGGACCAGATCAGCACCATCACTGCTGAGAGGCTGCTGTTTAGCCACACTGTGCAGATGGTAAGTCATAAGTTCAGCAGGTGTAAATTTAAAGAGGACAGGCATTCGACAGAACATTGCATCCAAGCAGAGGATGAACAATTTTGCAATAACATATAACTACTGTTTTCCTGAAGTATTGCTGTTGTTATGTGTGTCTTTTTCTTTTAATATGGACCATCATTCTAGTGTCCGGAAAAAAAGTCAAATAATAATAATAATATTGCCATTGGGATATCGCATTTCAGAGCAATTGTAGACGTCTTAATAGGCAGGACAGTTTTATATGTAGAATGCAATTGGTACTCAAAGTTATTCAAAGTGCATTACTGAACAAGAAAGATGCATTAAATAACAAACTTAAAAGGCAAATAAAGCCATTGAAACAAACACATTTTTATTTTAGAAGTAAATTAGATTAGGTTTCCGTGGGGCATTGAAAGTCATTAAATGAATTGTGCCAATATCAAGGCCGTAAATGGCAATAAAAAGCATTGGATTCAGACTTGCATTAAATCTAAATTTATTGGAAAATGATGAGGATTCCGAAACACATTTACCACATTTTTTTGGCTAAAAGTTGCCCATTTTGCCCAGTTCTCTTTCCTCTGTTTGATGAAATATTTGCAAATCTTAAGAAATGAAAAATACGTTTATTTGTTTTACTGTGTTTGTGGCATTACAATATAGTATTTGGGCATTAAAATGCATTACATTCGACTTGCTTCTGCCCATATAAACCCTGATTTAAAGCAAAGCGTGCTGATAAAATACCTTTAGTTCCTATACGCACATGTAAATGGAACTGTTTTCAGCCTGGATTTGAAAGAAGGGGTCTCAGCAGAGAGCTGAAGATGACAATTTTATGTTGTGTAAATACCAGTTAATCAAATAGAAACTTTCTATTATCCTGAGCTGATTCTGTCCAGTAATATGCAGGTCATCAAGAACATGGTCGGGTTTTTATGATTTGTGTCTGTAAAACTCTGTAGGTCCAGGCTGCTGCGCTGGATGAGATGTTCCACCAGGGGGAGGCATCCATCCTGCGTTATCACAAAGCTCTGCTGCTGATGGAGGGCTTATCTATGCTGCTTTCTGAACAGGAGGACATCCTCAGTGTTAGCAAATGTGAGTGTTTCTAGGCAAGGAAAGATTGACATTGTTGACTTCTGACTTCTTGCTAATGAGTGATAATAGTAGTGGAAGCCTGTTCATTGTAAACCAAGATACTGTGTTTGTTTTCACAGGTAAAGAGTGCATTGTACGCCGTCTATCAGCTCTGCAATCTGGACTGTGTGTTTAAGACGGAACTGCAGCGTAATGGAGTATAGGCAACACCAAATCACATATTCATCTTCTGAAGAAAGCTCATGTTTTTTTTGTTTTTTTTTACTTTAGTAAAAATACACTTTGAAGAGCGAGGTGTTTGTTTCTCCTGCTGACCATTCTGCATCAGAAAGTGGACCGTTGTTGTGTCAGTAGGTCAAAGCACTGGTGTGGTGATTCAATGCCTGTCTGTCTTGAAGAAGACTTTCTTTGCACAGAAGAGAAATCTCCAGCCTAAATAATACATAGACATTTATCCGTACTCTCATTGCTTCTCATTCAAATGTATAAGTGTTTACCATTGCTTTTCCTCCGTTTCCAAGTTCATTCATTCATATGTGCGCTCAGGTAAGGTAAATAGGAGCCTCGAAATGCTGGTTTTCATGGCACTGTTGAAAGGTGTTGTCAAAATGACCAAAAAAATAGTTTGCGTTTTAATTTTAGATGTAGGAGGACAGCTCTGTGACTGGCTTTACGTTTTAAATACTTGATGATTATGATAATCAAACATTTATTTTAAACTTTAAAATATCAAAAAACATTAACTTTAAAATGTACTTTTGATTCAAAGACTGCGGCTTGTCCTACTGCAAGCACTTTAAGATCTGTCTGAAATGAGTAGTCACAAGTGAATGTAAGGCTGAGGAGAGAAGGATCAGGACGACTAAATGTTAGAGCAACGTTTAAACTGATCCCAGAGCTATTTCTAATTACTTTGCACTGTTTAAGTCATTTTTATTTGTTGTGTAGTTATTATTAGTGTCTGTTAGCCATGAGGATGTTATAAAAGATGGTATAAGCTATGTTTCATTGCAGAGTTCTGTGGATGACAGTGTTGATTTGTGGTGTGTATTGCATTGTTTTGTATAGTTTATTAGCCACACCCATTCTCCCAGAAGGTGTGATGAAGGGGTTGTTTTAGAAAGGCTGAGAGACCATGTGCATGCATGAGAGTTTAACATTAGAGACTGAGATACAAGAATCAGTTAAGACACTGTCAGTAGAATGAAGCAATGACTTGTGTGAAGTGAATATTGCTCGTCTATGTTTGTATTTTGTTTTGTGGCCTTTTATTAGAGCGGAAATTATATGTTTTGGAGGTATTTTGTTGTGTTTGTGTGCATATTCCTAGCATAACTCTCTGTCCATCACATGTAATCACAGTTTTCATATGCTTGTATTTTCTTATACAATTGAGGTATTGGTTACATTCTAAATTAATGCATATGTCACTTTCAGTTTCCTTCAGTTGTTAATTTGCATAAACTTTCCTTAAGCGAATATACTAACAAACATATTCCTGCAGCAGTCAGTTTCCTCAAAATGCACACCAGAGGTATGTAGAGACCATGGATGTATTTCACTCCATTGCTACATGCTGTTTGTTACAAGTGTCCTTGAAATATTGGTGAAGTTGAACCTCATGCACTCCCACATTGTTCTATCATTTTTCCAAGAACATACCTAAAAATGTTTGCATTTAATTTTCATTCTACGAACGCTGTTTTACTTGTAAATATTGTAAATTAAGTTATTGCCGTTATTGTACATATAGAGCTATGGGCAGCTCATTCCACCAATACATTTCCAAAGACTAGGCGTTCTGACCTTTCCAATGCCTTGAGATTGGCAGTTTAAATGTGTCATCAATCATGGTTTTTGATTGAGATGTTATGCTGTGTGACTGAGTTGCAATAAACAAAAAAAAAAGGTAAAAGTAAGATGCTTCTGTCTTTTACTTTATTTATTTATGACGTCTAATGTAGGGTGACCAGACGTCCCAGATTCCCCGGGACAGTCCCCAATGTCCCTGTGAATTTATCCCAAACCACTGACCTGTCCCAGTTTTACAAAAGCTCTGTCCTAGATGTCCCGTTTTTTTCACCAGTGCCATACCCAAAGTGTTTTGTTTGTTTTATCTGAAACATTTTAACTTGGCTTTGTGTGTGTCAAATACAAAGTTTCCACAGCGACTGAACCAATTAAAAAGCTCAAAAGCGCCCACCCCCAAAATAAAAACAATAACATTTTCATTTAACAATCAAAGCATACAAAACACAACAACAGCTGTTTCATTTCTTGTACAATGTCTAGTACAGAGCAAGTAACAAATGATGATCATTAATATATTTCTTACAAGTTGTTACCAATGCCAAACATTGGTACATTACTAAAATCACTAGTGTAACATTACCGGAAGTCACTACTTTAATGTTATAAAGGCAAGTTACTATGCAGCAGTACATATTATACTTCGTGATCTTGCTACTTCCCAGTTGTCATTACCATCCTCAGTATAATATCAATTTCCTCTTTTTATTTGTTGTATATTTTTTATTATTTTCATGTATAATGTATTGTGAAAGCCCTACATAGTGTAATGCGTTCAAAAGCATTAATACTTATTATGACGGGGTGACGGTGGCGCAGATGGTAGAGTGGGTCGTCTCATGATCGGAAGGTCAGGGGTTCGAATCCCGCCTCCTGAAGGTGCACGCTGTCGTTGTGTCCTTGGGCAAGACACTTCACCCACCTTGCCTCCAGTGTCTGCGTACATTGGTGTATGAATGGATGAGAGGTTCCTTGCTGTAAAGCGCTTTGAGTGCCTAATGTAGGTGGAAAAGCGCTATAAGTTGAGACCATTTACCATTTACCATTATACTCCGGGACCTTGCTAATTCCCAGCTGTCATTACCATCCTCAATATAATTTTTATTTGAGTTAAATTATTATTAAGTTATTTATGTATTTATTTATTTAAACTTTGTACATTTAAACAACTTTTAAACATTGTTTTAACCTCAAAAAGAGAAATAATATATGGAGAGAAGGAATAAACGCATTCTTCTTCGATTGGTTGGCACACCTGTCAATCTTTACATAAAAGGAACTTGGGGCGGGTCAACACACAACACACAGCAGCACAGCCTAACAGGTGGTTGTCATGGAAACGCCGCGTTCTCGGGGCTCATGTCTGAGGAACACAGTTATAGCATAATTTGCAAATGACATGGGGAAAGTAGCAGCGATTGTGTCAAACAATATGCAATTAGGATGTTCTGGCAACAACAGCGTCTAGAATGTCAAGCAGCAACGCCGACCTCCCGCCGGTGAGACATCTGCCACACTGGACCCGAGTTGGAAGTTTGGGGAAAGCATGTTCCGCTCTTCGTTTACCTGCCGGGAACCAGCTCGAGCCGCTCTGTCCCGACGCTGCGCCCTCAGCAGCGGACCGGGACCGGGGCCTGCTGAGGACACAGCCACAAGGGGAGTCCGGCCACGGCGAAACTGACCCCCGCGTCGCCTCACTGCAGAGGAATATCCAGTTCCTCCAGCAGCAGCACCAGGACACTCTAGGCAAGCTGCATACAGAAATTGAACACCTGCGACGAGAGAATAAAGGTGAAGACAGAAATAGTTGGCTATGGCCTATCAGTGGTAGCTAATTAAGAAAATGGAGTTCTCAAACACATATCGAACAGAAAAATCCCGCGTGGCGTTAAATGTAGGCTGGGACAGAGGCCTGGGCCCATGTGTTTATACAGCCTAACCGTGCGTAAAACCTTTGACTGTCTATGTGTAAAACCAAGTAGAAATGTTGGTGAATTGTTCTGAGCGATTTTGTTGTTGTAATTATTGTTCCATCTCAATTACAAAACAATAACATTAGGCATAGATCCTTTTTTTTATTACCCTGATACATTGTACCTAACTAAATTTAGTGCAAGGTGATATGCTTTGTAAAAATCTGTAATAACGTCTATGTTGAAAACAAAGTAATAATGTGTATTTTGTACTTCAGAGGTATATAAGAGTTAGGGGTTACAGAGTTAGGGTCTTATTTTATCTTCCATTATGTTCCAACTACAAATACATCCCTCCACCTTAACGTGGTTTGAGCGCCCGAATGATCCTGGGGGCTCTGTTATTGGGGGCTTCGTGCCCCTGGTAGGGTCTCCCAGGGCAAACAGGTCCTAGGTGACGGGTCAGACAAAGAGCGGTTCAGAAGCCCCTTATGAGAGACCAACAGGCCCGGCTAGAACCATGAGGCCGTCGTTCTGTGGACCCACCACCTGCAGGAGGAGCCATACGGGGCTGGTGCAATGTATCAAGGATAAAACAAATCACTTTTTTGCTTTTAAATTAAAATAATTATTTTTGAAATATTTCATTGAATTACGAGGCTCAGTTTTAGAATAGCAAGCCAGTAGACTGTAATATTAGCCTATGTACTAACCTGAAATAATGGTCCTAAATAAAAAGGGATTTGCGGTTAGGTTGTTGAATAGCCTCATTCTAGATGAAGAAGAAGTTCCCAAAACTCATCTAATCTTATGGTTTCTTTTCCCCAAAAAACTGTTTCTTTTCCACACACAAAATTAATGACGAAAATGGCTCCGTTTTCCTTTCGCTAAGGCGTGGAAAAACTGCAGACTTTTAATCTAAAGAGGGTGGTCGCTTAGCAACTCCTGCGTTTTGACAGAGGAAAATGAGAGGTGAGTGGTTTCTTTGTGGGAGGTGGTGTCACTTTACTATGAGCCTCTCTTACTGTTCCACTGGCTCTCCTCATCTGCCTCCATGCTGTCAGGTGTGTGTTGGCACGCCACACACAGGCGATGTTACAAGTGTGCGTCCAATGAGCTTCTATATGTCACAGACTATACCTCTTGTCTTATGGATGTTGCAGAGCTGCAGTATAGGCTGATAATGGAGTCGCCCACTGTCAACCGCAAAGGTAAGGCATGGAAAAAAAATATTATATGTTAACCACTTAACTGCCATGAATGGACAGCTTACAGTCTATATGCCAGTGTGATACCTAATTTGAAAGCCAAGACCTTCTACTTTCTAAAAATATGTATGTGATCTTACATTTGCCATTCTTAACCCTAATTGTATCCTGATTAGGGTTAACTAACCCTAACCCTAACCCTGATCAGGGGAGACGGGAGTTAAGGGGTTAAACAATTTAAACCAGTGGTTTGATCATTAGTTTAAAGGGATTGTTATTTGTAGGATTACCCACAAGTCGTCACGGCCTGAGACCGCCCACTCAAGGAAGTGATGCTCGCGCTGGACTTTACCTGGAGGAACACTTGCAGGACACACGGCCAGTGCATGAACAAGGAGCCAGGTTAGAGTTAACGTTGTTTGGCTTTAAACCACCTGAAATGTCCCTCAAATCAAATTCAACAAAAATACCTTTCAATTTAATACATACTCTCGGTGTCTGTTAGTGTTTGGAATTAAGTGTAAATGTACTCTGAGCTTTGAATCAATATCCTATGCAATCCTATACCAGAGTCCACTAATCAAACAGCCGACATTTCAATAATCATCTGATTCTTTTCTTCAAAGAGTAAAGTAAGTAAGGAAAGTTTATTTCTAAAGCACTTTTCACAGATGAAATCACAGTGTGCTGTTCAAGAAAATATGTACAATAGAAAACATATATGAATAAAAATGGAAAGAATATGAAAGTACAGAAAGGTCCAGCTGTGTTGATTGAGCGGACTCTGTTATGTATTACCCTGGATGATTGAGAATTCCTGTTAAATAGACAATTCGATGGTCAACTTTCATTCTGTCCTATTTATAATTTATTCCTTGGCTGTGCGGGAGAAGCTTTGGGGAGTCCACTGAAACGGCAGGCTCATTCAGCAAAGCAAAGGGCCCCGAGCTGAAAGGAGGACTCATCACTTCACTGCAGCCTTTACGCATCCACAGCAGCCCAGCACGCCCGCCACGCCCACCCACGCTTCACGAGTGTGAGGTCATCATCCGCCAGCTCTACAACGCCAACAGTATACAGTCTCAGGAAGTAGGTGCCATAGAAGTACATTTGTAGCTGTACAATGTCTGACATTTCCCTCTTGTTTCGGTCAGCTGTTACGCGTGAAAGCTTTGCTGAGAGATATTGTTTTTAGCAAGAAAATTACTCCAGAAAACTATATTCTCACCAAAACCTACCTTGCAGATGGGACCAGGTAATTTTTTAGGCAATTATTATACATGTTTCTTCACCCATACCGTGGATGCAACAGTTGTATCATTTCTGTTTTCCAGGAGGTTTTCTGAAGTGGAAAAGTTGCCAAAGCTTGGTCTTCAAACCTTTCCAGAAAAACTGTGAGCTATTCTCATATTAAGAGCTGGACATTAACACCCGCCAAATGTGGGTTGATTTTGACTGTGGTGGGTAATGTCCTCTGTCTAACTAGCCACAGTGGTGGGATGGACAAATCCTATCCATTTTTACTTCAATGTCTTCTCAAAGACGCCTTTACAACTTCAGTCTATTCGCACTACAACTCCCCTGTTGCATTTGGTCTGTCATGTGTAACGGCTCGCTGCTGTCTCTCTCGCTCCTGCACTCGAGTCTCAGCAAGCCAGTGACAGCGGCTCCAGGTGTCGTGGCAGATGGACTTTCTCCTTTCTCTTCTCTTTTTCTCTGGACAAAGTGTTTAATTATCAACTAAATACAGCAGTTTGATGTGAGGTATGAGCACAGAACGCATATAAATGACAGTGCAGAAGCTCGCTGTTATGAACGATCTCGAAGCCATGTATCTATGTATCTATCTATCTATCTATCTATGTATCTATCTATGTTTCTATATATCTATCTATCTATCTATCTATGTATCTATCTATCTATCTATCTATCTATCTATGTATCTATCTATCTATCTATGTATCTATCTATGTTTCTATATATCTATCTATCTATCTATGTATCTATCTATGTTTCTATCTATCTATCTATGTATCTATCTATCTATCTATCTATGTATCTATCTGTCTATCTATGTATCTATCTATCTATCTATGTATCTATCTGTCTATTTATCTATGTATCTATCTGTCTATCTATGTATCTATCTATCTATCTATCTATCTATCTATCTATCTATGTATCTATCTATCTATCTATCTATGTATCTATCTATGTTTCTATATATCTATCTATCTATGTATCTATCTATCTATCTATCTATGTATCTATCTATCTATCTATCTATCTATGTATCTATCTATCTATCTATCTATGTATCTATCTATGTTTCTATATATCTATCTATCTATCTATCTATGTATCTATCTATGTTTCTATATATCTATCTATCTATCTATGTATCTATCTATCTATCTATCTATCTATGTATCTATCTGTCTATCTATGTATCTATCTATCTATCTATGTATCTATCTGTCTATTTATCTATGTATCTATCTGTCTATCTATGTATCTATCTATCTATCTATCTATCTATCTATCTATCTAACTACTAGCCACAATGACTGGTGACAAAAAAAAAGTTAATGTCAAGCTCTGCTGTATATTATACTGATAAAATGCTTGTGTGAATCAAAATGATTCTATTCTTTTAATTTAATGTAAGAGCTCTATTGCAAATATATGTCTCTAGTGTGATTCTCTTACCTTTAGCTTGTATTCATTTATTTTTTCATTTTTTTTGTAATATCAGTAAAAGAAAAACATTGTTGTTCTGCATTACATTTGATATGGCCGTCATAAAGAGCCAAATGCACAGATTAATTTACAAGCTCTGAAGATTTGTATTCATGATCTGGGATTGCAAATGTACTCTTCTTTCCCAATCAAATAACAGCTATTACAGCTTTTCCCTATTGTGACAAACTATTATGGTTGAAGTTTCCAGTTAAGAATTTAGTATTACATCAATCCAGTCAAACCGTGAGTCTGCCTCATTCAACATGATACACTGTTATTTGTTGTTGTTAGTTTTTAGCAAAGACAATACGTTTTGCTAGTTTTAAAATGGCCTTGGACCCTTGAGTTAGGGATTTGGTAACGCATAGCCACAGCTATTTTGATAATGTCTTCAGTGCACTTTTCTTATCTGTCTCCAGCTCTGACACGCCACAGTCAGCAGTGGTCTTGCCAGCTCTAAAGCAGTCACTGAGCACCTCCATCGCTGACAGACAGAGGAGAACCCGTGCTGTCCAGAGGAGCCGCTTTAAGAGAACATTGCAGTGACTGGACAGGGGTGACAGTGGCTCATGTTCGATTCAAACGGTATGAATGTGGTGTGTGACTGAGCGGATGATGTTACAAATTGATAAAAGACTCGCATTATTATTGTGGGTTTTCTGTTATGGAATATATTCTCGATTATTACATAAAGTCAAAAGCTATTATGTGTATATAAATAGTACTTGTATTTAAAAAAGACTACAAATATGTTATGTTGCATTGAACGTCTGAGTGATTAAATTCTGATGTTGAGAGTTCTTTTGTTTGTTTGTTTGTTTTTATCGAGACCCACTGTTCAAATATAACTATGAGTTGATTTCCGCTTTTGTTTCCAAGAGTATTATCACACTAATACAGCCAGGCACGTGTGGAGGGGTGGCTGAGGGGGCTTGAGCCCCTGCCCATTTTTGCTCCATGCCCCTGAAAGGCCCTTTTCTCTCCATAACTTTTATTTATACATTTTGTGTATCCAAAGCTTACCCATGGTTTTTACCCTTTGTAAAATTCTGTTCCAATAAACCTTGTGTGCATCTTTTGATTTTTGAGCCCCGACAGCAAAAACAATCGTAGCTGCACAATATATCTAAGCTATATAAGAGAGAAGAGGACGACAATGGCTCAGATGGTAGAGTGGGTCGTCCAGTAACTTAGCAAAGTCCTACAGTTAAGGATCTTTTTTTCAGGGGAGTCCTGGCCCCAGACGGAAACCTATTGTACTCAACCGGAGCAAGAACATGCAAACTCCGCACAGAAAGGCCCTATCCAATCCGGGACTATAATATAATAATAAACTAAAGGAACGGGTGGCACGGTGGTGCAGTGGTTAGTACTTGTGCTTCACGGTAAGAAGGTCCTGGTTTCAATCCCCAGACGGGGCATCTCTGTGTGCATGTTTCTCCCCTCCCTCCTGGGAATTTTTACCGCTCACCTGGTTAAAAATATCCTCTCAATGCCTTTTATGTTTTTGGAGAAAACAGCCCTATTTATTTTATATTAATTTGCTGCATCATTGTCTCTATGTGGAAATGTAGGAATTGGCAGGCATTATCTTTTGAGTGACTCCAAACTAATTTACATTCAAGCTGTGTTGCAGTGATGGGTAGTGCCAGCTGCAGCCTCACCCTTTAGTTCCTAAACACCCATGGAAGCCAATGTTAGTTATTTTTGTGATTGAGTTGTTCATAATTGGTAGAGGTGGAACAAGAAAGAAATATAGCCATTACTCTTTGTTACCCTACACTGTGTGACGCACTTTAGGTGACTTGTCTCAAAGCGCTATACAAACAAGTTTCCATTCCATATAATTTGTAAAATCCAGTCAAATATCTGGATTATATATATTTGCTAGGCAATAACTTTATTGTGGGGCCGTCCTGGGTTGTTTGTGTGGCAATTTTGGGGGTCGTGGCCAACAAATGGCAGTGGGATCAGTCGCAGCGGCTCAAGACTAACCACCCAACACCTGAATGCAATTTTGTTGTACAAATGTACAATTGACAAATAAAGCCCTTATCTTTTAGCCTATTAAAACAGGGCCCCCATAGGGCACTTTACATAGAACTATGTGTGCTTGAATAAACTGTGGGAAATGTATGGGCAATGAATTTGATTAAATGCACCGTGAAATGAGTTTACTTTTGTTGTGTCCTTTGGTTACCTAAACGTCCCTGTGCGTGCGCTGTTTGTAACTGATCGGCGGTCATTTGGGGGACTGAGGAGTTGCCTAATATGATGCTCTTCTAAACTAATTAAATAATGCTGCTGGCATGTTGCACTTTTGTGCCTGCGATGACGTCTTAGTCAAATGCACAGTCGCTGTGTCATGGAACATGATTGACAGTGAAGGGGGTGGGGGCCTGTGTCAGCGCGTGCGCCCGCCCCCGCTTCCTCCCACTTCCCGTTGCCTCAGGCGTCTGTGACGTACGACCAGAAAGAAAGCGGGACCTGCCCTCCCGTCGCCATTTTTCGGACTTGTACTCGTACTTTTGGTGGTCCCTGTTAGAAGAGACGAATTAATACATCGTGTTAAGCATGTGTGTCTATGTCCTAAGACCGTTTGCGTGTGAAGGCTTTTGGTTAAAGTCTTGAGATGCACCCATTTGGAAAAGGTCCCTGCTGTGAAATATTTTTTGTGTGTGAAGAAGACGTGTTGCGGGCCGCCATTTTTTGCTGTGCTGCCTTAAAAGTCTGTCTTGACTCAAGGAAGAGGATTGTACACTGTGTTTCTTGAAGATATCCTGTCTAAAAGACATCAGCTATACAAAGTATCCATTTCACTTCCTATTTGCGGCTACTGATGGCCTACTAGCGCCATGCTTTTGATGAAAGCTAGAAGAGGGGCTATGCTTTCGGCTTCGGTTTACCGACATTGGTGGAGTTAGGTTAAATGCTTTGACGTGCTTTTCTCGGAAGGCGAAAAGGGGAAGCTTCATTGCTCATTGTTTGCTTTGACCTACATCTTGCCGATCTTTTGCCGTCTTGCCTACTTCTGTTTAACTTTTAGTCTGACATTAACGCTTGCGCTAAAGACGCTCAACATGGTCCAAAGTTGGCCCAGGCCCGTGTCACCCTGTTTCTGAAGAACCCGGGTGCCTTTGTTGGTAAATTCTGGTTTCACCTTGGGCTTTTTGACTTTTCTGACTCCCCTGAGCACAGCACAGTGGAAAAAAAAGCTTTGGACGACGCAAGCCCTGCCCTTCAACATCCGCTTTTCAACTCCACGCATTTTAAATTATTAAGACGTTTCACATTTGGACATAAGCTTTTATTTATCAGAAATGTCGCGCTTCGATTCGTCTGATCGACCCTCCTGGTATTTTGGACCTGTGTCCAGACAAGAGGCGCAGAACAGGCTACAAGGGCAAAAGCATGGCATGTTTCTGGTCAGAGACTCGTCGACGTGCCCTGGCGATTATGTGCTGTCAGTGTCGGAGAACTGCAAAGTGTCTCACTATATTATCAACTCCCTGTCTAGCAAAAGATTCAAGATCGGTGACCAAGAGTTTGAAAACCTCCCAGCCCTACTAGAGTTCTACAAAATCCACTTTTTGGACACGACCACGCTGATAGAGCCAGCTCCAAGGTAAGGAGTTCATGCCTGTGTTGAGCTGTGCATTGAGTGACCTGAGCTACACTGACTGAAGCTAATACAGCCCCATGTTGTACACGCGCAGCTCAACGCATATATTATTACAATGAATGTTTACTATTGATGAAATCCACCCCAAACACAAAACTGAACATGAACCCCAGGGAAATTATTTGAACTATATTCAGAATAAGGCTATTATCTTGCTGATTACAACAGACGACGTTTTTGTTTTGTTGTTTTCGTTTGTGCATCATCTGTCATTAGTATTGTTGCCGTCATAGTACCTTCAAATGCTGTCTCTTGCCACAAATTGCTCACATGAAGTACTCTTTACTGTCTCCAAAGGTACCCAAGCACTGTAACGGGACCGATCCAGCCTATAGGCGGCCCTGAGGATAACCTGGAGTATGTGCGGACTCTCTATGACTTTACAGGAAGTGATGCGGAGGACCTTCCCTTCAAAAAGAGCGAGATATTGATTATCCTGGAGAAGCCAGAGGAGCAGTGGTGGAGCGCTAAGAACAAGGATGGTCGAGTTGGAATGATCCCTGTTCCCTATGTAGAGAAATTGGTACGACCCGCACCCCTCCCTGGCCAGCCCTCGCTCGGCTCGCGTAACTCCAATAGTTACGGAATTCCCGAGCCGTCCAATTCCCTGGTCCATGCCTACGCTCAGCCTCAGACGCCTTCACCGCTGCCTGGTACCCCTGGACCAATCATCACCCCGCTACCATCTCTGCAGAACGGCCCTGTCATGGCCAAGGCCATTCAGAAAAGAGTTCCCTGTGCCTACGATAAAACGGCACTTGCTCTTGAGGTATTGTGTTTACATCTCTTTAGTGCGCCTTCCATATACTCAATAAAATGGGCTACATTACGTTACGATAATATTATTGCAATTTCACTAAACGATTTTAACATGGTAGGTTTCATTAAGTTTAAACACAAATCCCACGTAACTTGTTTTCAGCAAAGGCTAGAATGGAACTAAATTTGGAAAATTATAATTGAAACTGAACTTCTCCACATATGATAAGTGCCTATGTTTCAGGCTGCGCCAGCAAAAATGTGTCGGTCAAATGGAAGACTGTGATATTGTGCCTTATTTTATTGCGGATATTGCTTCATCTAATATTGCGACACAATATATATTGTGATCTGGTGTTCAGCCCTATTCCTTAAGCCGGGTGGTGGCACTGGCAAATGCAGTAAAATGACTCTTCCTGTAGAATATGTACAAGCATGAGGATCAAACTGTGTTTTACATGTTAAGGTTCCCATCATTTAAATTATGTATATGTTTATTGCATTTCCGTATTCATGCATGCACAATATATATTGGCAAAAACGCGTAACAGTACAGGTGTAACTTGGAAAAGTAGAATATCATTTAAAAGTTCATTTATTTCTGTAATTCAACTTGAAATGTGAAACTAATTTATGATATAGACTCATTACATGCAAAGGGACATATGGCAAGCCTTTTATGTGTTATAATGTTGATGATTATGGCTCAGTCCATTTTCAAAAAATTCTAATTTTATGAGATTTTTTAATTTAGAGTTTTTTACAAGCTGAGCCATAATCATCAAAATTATAACAAAAAAAATCTATATTTCACTTTGCATGTAATGAGTCTATCCTTGTATTAGTTTCACAGTTTAAGTTGAATAACCAAAATTAAAGCACTTTTTAAACGATATTCTAATTTTCTGAGTTTCACCTGTATTGGGCAGCGCAATATCCAGTCACAATATTTGCATTTGAGAGTTGCAAGTTTTTTCTAACACACCCTGAAACAAAAACACATGGTAACAAGAAATGCGCTGAAAGGGTTTAGTCTAATAATGTTCTCCCAGTATTCAAGACATATCAAAGATCATATGTTTTTTTTCTGACATGCGTCTGTTCGTGGGCTTTCTTGATACTCCTGCCCGTGCTTGTAGTGAGGTCTACCTGGCTATTGCAAGTTTCTGTGCCGGTGGGAGCGTGTTGAAACCTGCAAAGTAATGCACAGTAATATATTTGTATACTGCGCTGTGATGGCACACTGAGACGAGGACTGTCACTGTAACAAAACTGTGGGTTTGATTAATTGAGGCAAGAATAGAATGCGATCAACAATAATACTGATCGCAGTAATTAACATACCTCCAATAACCTATATGTTGCAATAAATGAGAAACAGAAACGGTATGTACTTTTTGGGAAATATTTCAAGCATGTAATAGAATAGGAAATTATGAAAACATGCCACTATGTACTTCTGATTAATATTGAGGCCAAAAATATTGTATTTGTTTGTCATGTATTGAACGATAAGTCAACATAGTAATTTATAGTCATATTTAGGATAATACAGAAAAAGGCAAGTGTCAAAGTTCTTGCGGGGCTCAAAACCATCCTTAAACCTCTGTATATTTGCATTGACTGCTGCTGAAAGTTCAAAAGTACAACCACAGGCTTTATTTGCATGCGTCACACTATCGCTGTCTTAGGTCCTCCACAGTTTTTACAGAGGAAACTAGTTTCCTCTGTAAAACAGACTATGCACGAAGTGAAAAGTCCTGTGTTTCCAGGGGCTGATGGGGCTTCTCATGCACTTAGAACCGCTGCGGCTTATAGACCAGTGCGGTGCCAGTATGTATGAAGGGGAAAAAAACCTTTATGAATGTTGGTGCAGCTTATATTCAGGTGCGCTCAATAGTCTGGAGTAGTACATGTGTTATATCCAACATATCGGCACTGATATGCAATGCCTACTGTGGTGTACAAAAGAGAACAACTGCTCTGCCTTGTGAGCCTGGTCATTTGTCAGGATGATTGTCTCTGGGTATGATGCATTGTATAGAGCTGGAACTTAAAGTAAAAGATCGTTTACTATATAGTATACTAGGGCCTCAACAATAGGAAGGTACAAGTCAATCCCTGTCATGCCTCGTGTTTTCAAAGGTTACAAAGTCTCGTCCTTGGAGCTGTTGTGAAAATGAAGTTGCATTTTCAGGTTTAATCATGTCTGGTTCTGTCTAATCCTCAATAGAGAGCATATGGTTCAAACAGATTGGGGTCAGTCACTTTGTCACAAACGCTTAGAAATGAAAGAATAGATGGAATACAGAAAGAATTTTACATGTCTTTTATATTTTCACTGTCGATTTTAATATGGACATCTTTTAGTTAAATATATTGTAGACATGGTGAGTAAAATAAATAAAAATGTAAATAAAAGTGCAGTAGCCACAGCCTAGTTTTCGTCACGGTCTGGGGTAATGTCCAGCCCTAGCTTACCTTTAGCCCCCAAGATTATATTAATATTATCAGAAATCAAATGCCTATTTACCCACTGGTAAAATTCTGAAAGCATTGTCAATTTGTTTAAAAGTCCTTCGTATCCCATGTAGGGAGACTACTTTATAAATAGCTAACATGAGCTAGTTTCTGGGGCAGGAGCTGCATGCCCAGTTACTTTGGGCTAATCCACAACACTTTAATTCAACCGTTACATGCTGCTCTAATCTGACTAATCGGCCAAGTTGCCGATGAGCTCAAGTGAAAGTCTGATCTCACCCCCCCACCAGTTGGATATACCGTGTTTACATAGGTTTGGGAAATCCTGCCCTAGTCAGATTAGGCGAGAGATTCCACTTTACCTTCATGCATGTAAGCACGATAAATGATTGGGTCTGGAAAAAAGTTTTCATTTGTGGAGCAGAATCCTATACTGTGATGGATATGATGATGTTTTCAGTGGTCAGTGCATAAAGCTTTATGCACTGGTTGTCTTTTGCATTGTTCTCACTTGTATTCTGAGCCTCCTGTGACTCATCCTGTTCTGCCTCTCCTGCAGGTCGGAGAGCTTGTAAAGGTCACACGTATGAACATCAACGGCCAGTGGGAGGGGGAGGTGAATGGCCGGCGAGGTCTGTTCCCCTTCACGCACGTCAAAATCATAGACCCACAGAACCCAGATGAGAGTGACTGAGCCTGTAAAGACGCCCTCCTGGCCACCGCCTGCCCTAACTCTGCTGGCCCTCTTCGTACCTCCACTGTTACCATGGTTATTTGCTTGCCATGCTTAGGGGTTGCGTCTTTACAGTGACCTTGCTTGAGTCTTGTTGCCAGACGTCTCAAGGCTTTCAGACTGTTAACAGCTTTGGGGCATTGGATCCAAACTGAACACTCGCCCTTCTGTGTCCGGAGTTGTTTTTGCCCTGGTGTCCTGTTTTAGTTCTCGTTCACTGAGCATAAGTGTGACTGACTGTATTGTGTAAATGCATGTGTGCGTGTTCACAATAGATATTTACTGCATTGCATTAGAACTTGTCTGGATTTCGTTCTCGGCATCTGTTACATCAAAAGGACTCGCGTGCCTGGCTACATATACAGATGTTATAATAAATGCATGTTTTCTATGTGCCTGGGCAATTTCTACTCCATGTTTTTGATTGGAATAGTGTTCATTAAAACTACAACACAAATTGGAGTGTTGAGTATGCTGTAGACAACAAAGTAAAAGGTCCCACCCTCCCAGAAGTAAAAATCCTATTTGATTGAGAACCTATTCTCATTTGCAAAGGCAACCTGGCCAAGAGGTGCTACCTACACCAACACGGGGACCATAGTAAAAGGTTCAGTCACCACAGATCTTGACAGTTAAAGGAATTTAAAGGTGCAGTGTCCAGAGATTAGGGCACAATGAGGTAACAGAACCATTGCAAAAAAAGAACATGCCAAATGCTTGACAATACACCAAATTACTTTTACAACTTTTTGTTTTGTGAAGTTTCAGATATTTCTTGGTTTGATAGTTTGACCCCCGCTGCCTAGCCCCTGTCATGACCGTAAACTTTTGTTTAGTTCCAACTCCATTTTTTCCAGGGTGTCGAATGTGATTGCTTCATGTGCCAACCCATGGTGTGGGGCGGAAGCAATGTATTGGTGGTTGATAACGACCAAACTGACACATTTTGTTGGACAAAAAATGACAATAAAAAAGCACGATCTTGCGTGTGCTGAAATGTAAAAGTGCATTTCTCTTGTAATTGTGGTTTAAGCCTTTAAACCTGACTGGTCCCTGTGCAGCCGATAGTCTAGTGGTTAAGGCTGTGCGTGTGTTCTATCTTCAGTGTCGTGGGTTAGATCTGCGGCCCAGTCAATTTTCTGAATATCTTGAACTCCTCACCCCCTTTTACCTTGTCCTGTCAAATGAAGACCACAGGCCGTGAAAATATATTTTTTAAAATAGAAAACCAACAAACTTGGTCTGGCCCTCGTGTCTCTCTGGTACTAACCCCCTCTGGGCCATGCCAGTGCAATAACACTCAACTTCCACTCTAAAAGATTGTTAATTGAAACATTTTATATAATACCTGTATAAGTAGCCCACTAGTGAGTGGCTATAAACTGGGTGAAACATTGACAGAATTTGGAGTCTAATATTTCTTCATACTCATCTTGAACCAGACGCACAGTTTACCTGTTGTAGATGTGTACATGTGGTGTGATTGTTATGAACTAATCTTCTGTTTGACCTCACAAAAAATCTCTCTTTACAACTAGGTTTGACAGACACTGAAAAGAAAATCTTTTGATTTTTATTTGTGCCACGTGATCAATTTTTGTTTTGTTTTTACTAAGCAGTCTAAGGGGTGATTTGCATGTCTATTGGGTACTTCAACAAAAACTGACATTTCTTTTAGACCAGAAGATACACTTCAATATGTTTTAATAGGAGTGCCAAGCTTGCAAAATAACAGCAGCCATTCGCCGCCACCTCTAGCAGCATACAGTGTAAGCTAAAAACTGTGAAAACAGTACGTTTTTAGGTGTTTAAATAGATCAATGCTATGTTTTCGAAGGTAAGATTTTTAGTGCATGCAATCCCCTTTTTTTTCACCCTTCTCATTGTAAAGTATGGTTGTGGCGGTTTTGTATTTAATCCATGTTTGTGTTTATTTTTATTTTTTTACAAGCAAGTTAAAAGATCTGACCTCCTCGTGACCACTTTGGAGCTGAAGAGCTCTTGATTTGTGCTGTTTTTGGCCTTATGTTCAAATCCTCCTGACCCTGCGTTTTGTTTAATATTTTTTTTCTTTTTTATCTGGACAGCAAACTGCTGTTGATTCAATGAAATTAATGGTTCTAAAGTGGCATTTTGAAAAGGGAATCAGTCTGTTGCCTTTGTGATGACCTCTTGGCTGGGGAGATGTTATTCTTGGCCAAATGCTGCCTAATGTCATTGTATTAATAGAAATCGATGTTTTTTTTGTGTCAGTTAACACATTGGTCTAATTAAGCAATACATTTGCTCTTATCTGGAGGTGAATCTGCATCATGCTTCAAAGTTGTTTTATAATGGCATTAACAGTATTACTGTACTCTTGCTCAATAGGAAAGCCTGTCTTTTACTAAGAAATGAAAATTGTGCCTTTTATTTTCTTATACCATATACATGTGTTAATATTTTCCATGGTTAACACCTGTGCTGGTATTGACCCTTTATGTACAGAACAAGTAAATAAAATTTATGTCTACTTCTTTACCTCGTCCTTCTTGTGCTTGTTTTCACTGCTGCCGTGTTGTGGATCTGGAACATTTATCATGGTCTCATTTCTGACAGTTCCAGTTCTGACTCGGACTGTGCCCATGAGAAAGGAAGCAATTAATGAATTTTAATGAAGTTCTAATAAAAGAACGTTAGTTGATCACCAGATGGGAGTGAACCGTTTTCAAGGGCAGCGTTTCACATGCCCCTTCACTCGACTGCAATTTATCTAGCACTTTACAGTCAGAAGTTAGTTCCCATATCTACTGTTGTGCTCAAAAGTTGACATATACCCTGGCCGAATTGTTTTTTTGTTTTTTCAAAGAATATGAAAGATAACAGATTTTTATCACATATAGTTAGTGGTCGTGTGAAGCCATTTATGGTCAAACATTTTTGCTTTTTTTGACTCCAAAAGAAAGTACCAAAATGACCCTGATCAAAAGTTTACATACCACAGTTTTTAATACTGTGTATTACCCCCTTTAACATGACAGCTTGGAGTTTTTTGTGGTAGTTGTTAAGGACTGTAACGAAATCTGAACAAGCTCCTGACTCAGGCTTTGCTCACACGCTACAGAACAAGAAGACCATGTCAGTGAGATTAGCTGATAAACAACGGTCAACACCATAACCATTCTGAACATAACGTGAAGTACAGATAAAGTACAAACATATAGACACAAACAACCGATTCACTGGTAGGCAGTCGCCCTCTCCGCGTAGAGAAGTGCAAGACTAGGATAAAAGGCACCTGTTAACGGAGGACTGGACTTCACTGGTTCTCTTTCTCTGAAGTCACCAGCTGGTTATGCTGCTTTGTAACTAGGAACAACGGCAATAAAAGCCTTTTCTTTGAGACAACTTCTACCTCCAGTGTATGCTTTGGCTATATCCAAATAACTGTTGTCGCGTTACAAAAGAACCAAGTCCTAACATCGTGGAAGGGGCGTAGGTTTGGCTATTGGTGGAGGCACTTTACACACAAATAGTAAAATAATATACAAATTATTTAGTCAAATGATACCCACTGCACGAAAAGCACGATCACAAAAACTCTTTCCTATGACAGTGTGATCATTTAAACATCACAAAACACAACTCCTCCTGAATACCAGCACACACGAGACCCGCAAGTACTTTGTGTATATACTTTAAACATCCTTTTGTAGCATTTTTTTTTTGTTTACCACTTATGGGCAATGAACCAAATATGGCAACTTCACTCACATTAATTTTCTGCATGATATTAAAAAATTTTGAAAAATATAACTGAATAGAACCTGTGTATGTCCCCCAATAACACTTGTCAATGAAATAAGTTATGGAAAGAACATACCAACTATTTTCAGATTTTTTTTGAGTAAAACATCCGACCTAAACTGCAACCCACAAATATGAATATCTCCGTGAATATTTGACCAATCAACACGAAACACAGTGTTGTGATGCTAATCTCCCCAAGCCTAATATGCAAACCTCATCCATGGTTGTGGATGAGGTTCTGTATTTTTTCTGATGGTAAAGCGGCCCATTCTGCTTGGCAAAAAGTCTCCAGTTCCTGTAAATTCCTGGGCTGTTTTGCATGAACTGCACATTTGAGCTCTGCCCACAGTGGTTCAGTGATACTGAGGTCAGGAGACTCAGATGGACTAAAGCAGGGGTGCCCAAACCTTTTGTCTCCGAGGGCCAACATTAAAAAGTGCTTGTGGGTCGCGGGCCAAACACGGCGATGTCAAGCAAGCGTGAAACACATACATTTGCATATGATTCTATCTATGCAAATAACATGCTACATTAAAACAAATGTTAACTGCGGCAAACGCATAATTTTAGTAGAATTGCAGCAATATAGTACAAAATGTAACAAAACAAAAACAACACCTGTATCTTCAGCACCTACATTGACTTTCCATCATTCGTTAACTCAAAGAAAATGCCATATGAGATCATTATGAAAGTCTCAGTTCAGCATCAATTCTTTTTAACACGTACCTTTGTCAACGGCCTTTGCAATAAAAGTTGGAAAACTGGGAAAGTTGATGCTACGACGCTCTGTCTAAACACCAAGACACCACAACAGTGTTTCCTTAACTTTGCGAAAGGAGTGAAACAGCGCCCCCAATTTAACGCTGGTGGCCAAAATAGTGTACTGCATCCATATTTACCATTGCGAATGAATGGGAGAGTTAGTATGCTGCGCAAAAGTAGGTCACGCTCTGGCGGGCCAACTTAATTGGTCCGGCGGGCCAACTTTGGCCACCCCTGGACTAAAGGGACCTTCACTTTATTCTGCTGGAGCCAGTGGCATCAGCGAACGACCTCCATATTTCACAGTAGGTATGGTGCACTTTATCATAGGTCATAATTGGCCTTGTTGACAACAAAAAGGTGACATCCCCCTGATGGTGGCACACAATCATTTTCAGGTGGTTCTCCAGAGTCTAACTGTATAGTTTTAGCCTTTGCTTTTAGACTTATATAAGTAGGCCTACGTTTATTTGTCCCCTTCAACCCATGTTTTGACTTGGTATAGTCTGTCTTTTTCTTGATAGGTGGTGGGCCCACAACTACTGCTCTCAAGCGATTCTTTAGTTCATATTAATACTGAAGCTATACATACAAACAATCTTCACTGTATCCATTAGTTGTGTTGGCACTCACTCCTGTGTGAGTTAAACTGCCATCAAACTCTGTCCTGGACTGGACTGTTACCGAGTGGCTATAACGCAAACGATAGCCATGAATCAATGCCTGTCTGACCTCTCCTCGGGCGCAGCGCCTCTCATTTTTGGCCACAGTCAATGGATACAGGCCTCCTCGCAGTCCATTAGTGTCACTGCCCTGAGCACACAGTATTCGCTACAGATGTGCAATGCTTTCAAATAAAGCGCCAGCAGTGGGTATGGTATACTGCAGGGCTAACAACTGCAGAAATATAAAGGTCATCTCTCATGCAAAGCTTTTTTGTATTGTAGTGGTGCACGACGTTTTTTTCTGACCTGTCAGGGGTTTTCCAATTGTACATCAGCCCTAAGAGCACAGTGGCTGGTTCAACTCACTTGCATAATCAGATGAGATTATATGACCGTTTTTTCTGTACTTTCAAAGCAAGAGCACTCAATTAAGGCCAAATGGTAGCATCGAAACACCCATAAGTTACTCATTGATTATTCATGTCAAAGATGATAGCAATTACCAAGAGTGAATTACTGCCTGGTAATTCCTGCAAGTATGATTTCCACTTCTATAGAATCTGAAGGCTAATTGACCACATCTGTACTGTATACAGCTTGATTCTTTTTTATAATTGTGAGAAGAAGTAACTTTACACCAAGTACTAGATCATAAAATATTTGACCTTACAAAGACTGGTCTGGATCAAGGGTCTAAAATAGATCCTTGATCCATAGCCCTGAATTTGATAAATGTGTACTAAACCTTAAATGAAATGATCTCTAATTCAATTGCAGATGATAAGCCAGTTCAATGTGTGCATGTGTGTTGATGGTGTACTACATAACAACAATATGTTTTTGCTGTCTGTTCCCTTTAGGCTTGTGAACGTCCCAGATATGGCCTTCCTCTCTCAATCGTTAATGATTTAAAACCACAGACGTCGCTGCCTTCTGCTGAGGACGCTGAGCCAGGCTGATGGTAACAGCGCACTGGTACCAACACACACAATCAGGTCAGTCTGCAATGGGACTGTCTTTTCCCTGTTTTCTCTCATATTTGCTGCACATTCACAAACGTCCCACTCTATTGATTGATTGAGTCGCATGTGTTTACGGGATGAAAACCGTATGTCTTGTATCAGAATGCGTGCAATTACAAGCATTCATAGTCCTCTTCCTATGTAATGATCAAATGTTCAAATATGTTGTATTTCTTACACCACATCCTAATAATACTTTATTTTACACGTATTGAAGCTTCCACATGATCTGAATACAAATTAAAGTTCGGGGTGTTTAGTAACAAACAGATATTGCTTTCTAGAATAAGCAGGTGCACAGGTCAGCCACTAGGGGCGCCCAATACACTCAAGATTACGATCACTAATGGAGGTTATGCGTGTGATGTCATGACATAGCATCAGCATGGCACTTATAATTCCATCACAGCAGCAAATTGTTTGATTGTTGTGTGAGTTGTGTTGAAGTTTCTATTTCTGTTAGGTAAATCAATTCCACTCACGTGTTAGCAATATTCAGTACACAGGTAGGGGAGAGTGTGGTGAGATGAGCCAGTGGGTAAGATGAACCACCCTTAAATTTTGTAAAATAAACAATTTCTTGAAATGTGAGATTATAGATTTAATCTTTACATGATTTGAATTTGACAGACAAAAAATTCGACAATTTGGCTGTAAAATAACCCCCCTTTCTTATGAAAAAGCTTTTTTTCGCTGTTCAGAGTACATTTTTGGTCTGATCCCAAAAACGATCGTCACAAACAAACAAGGGCATGCAGGTAAACATTTTTTTCCTGATGTTGGTTGGTCATTAAATTAGGTATAAAAGCAAAGCAGATTAATAATTTAGGATGATTTATTCTTAAATAAACACAACTTTCTTGGTATTCTCAAAGAAAATATAATGGGGTAAATTGACCCAAAAACGTTGGGGTAAACTGAGCCGCTTCTGCTCCATAAGAAACAATGAAAGAATAGAAAACATTCCAAAATGTGTATAAATAGTACAACTTTGCATCTATTGTATACTGTTTTTACACAACAACCACCAAAGCAAAAAGTGGTTCATCTTACCCCACTCTCCCCTACATACTGTAGCTACGACAAAACTGTACACGTTCTTGCTTAGGTTGTATAATGTATGACAAATATTTAAGATTTTTAATATGAATATGAACTCCACTGTCCACAATATAATGTACATTTGTAGTTTCAATCAATTATATTTCTTGCATTGCACTCTTCAGCGTAATCTAAAAATAATAACGCTAATAAAAATACACGTAGGTCTAAAACCTCTGCAATAATTTTTCACATTTGCACACACATTTATCTTGACTTTGATTAAAAAGGATTAGGAGTCCAAGAGCTTGTTTTTTCGGAGTTCACCAGCAGGAGTATGAGAAGAGAGGGCACTGGCTCCAGTCTGCCGTGTTGCTGTAGGTGTATGGGGGGTGGTGGTGGTGGTGGCGGCATGCGTGTTGGGGGGCAACGTGCTCAGCAGTGGCGGGGGGGTGCGGTGCAGGCTGCTCATGCGCTGCATCCACTGCACTGGTGGGGTAATGGTATCTCCCATATTCGATAGACCTACATTAAAAACATGGTTGTATCAATGAAAAACACAAGTAGTAATCTATGCACATTTTCTATTGGTATTCTGTGTTGCTTGTTACTGGCGTTATTAATGTAGCTAACTAATTTGTGGATCAACGAACTGACATCATTTTTTTTGTTTGAGACTAATTTCAGGGCTTAGCATTAGCATGTTGTGGCGTACACCCCCGAGCAGCAGAGTATGGAGTGAAGAAATAAGGACAACCAGAGGGGCTACTTTTACTGAACAGAACTATCAGAGGGCTACTTAACCCTGGAGAATTAGCAGCCAAGATAATTCAACAAGATTAAAAACACTGACTTCAATTCTGTCCTTATACTTTATTTGTTTTGCCAAATGGGTTTGTAGATTCTGATCAACATACTCAGAGCAGAAAGAAAATGTAGAAAGCCTTTGGGGAGCGACCAAGAAAGAGCTGGTTGGAGATTCCTGGACTGCAATGTGCACTGTAGGTGTCTAGAACAGGTACGGGCAAACTCATTGATGGGGGGTCTGAACTTGGCACGGGGGCTGGACCAGTTACAATAGAAATGTTTCAAATAATTAAGTTGTCCTCAGATGTTTGTCACGGCTCTCATTCATCCAGGGAGTGTCCATCGGAGAAAAGGTTAAATCATCAGCTTAACCTAAACCCAGTCCAGTTGATGATTAAACCTTTTCTACGTTGTCCTCAGATAGACTGCGGTAAACCACACACTTAAAAAGCAACACATTGGCGGTTATGTATTTTCTTTCTTTATGTCAGAAAAACATTTGTGTTTTTCACCCTTCAAAGCCAGCGGATATCAGGCTCGATTATGTTTTTGTGGGCCGGATTGGAAGGCGAGGTGGGCCGCATTTGGCCCCCGGGCCGTAGTTTGCCCTCCTCTGGTCTAGAAGGCAAAAGCTTGATGTAACTTGTAACTAAACAAGCACCAAGATTTTGAACGGGCCGCTCAAAAAATAATCGGTCTGTCTTTAGTAGAAACACTTTATAGCTGTTTCATTTTGACATTAGCCGTTAGCTCTGAGATTAAAATAACCTTAACCTTTTTAACATGTAGCCAGTGACGGTCCGTGAACTATTTATTGGCATCAACGAACTGCAGCTCTTCTGGGATTTGATTGCTCTGTGATCAATCTCGCAGGCCTTACTCTATACCTACTGTATGTGTACACCTTCTCATTCAAAGTGTAGTTGTACTTTCTCAATACCTGTAGGAGTTGTGGGGCATGGACGCGGGGACCATTTGCTCCTCGCAGCTGTAGTCATATTCGTCTGTCGAGTCAGTGTGCAGCCTCTCCGACAAGTCTTGCTCCTGGGACCAGGGTGTAAGGTTGGCTCCCTTTTGGGGCTTCTCTTTCTCTGCGGACGTAAGGACCTTCCATGTGTGTGAGGGCATCGTCTGGAGGCCTAAGGGAGAAATGACCAACAAACAAATGCCTCGGTGTCAATGAGTATCCCCTTCCCCTTAGTAATGGGACATATAAAGATTTTTTTTTTTTTACAAAATTACATAAACCCGGCTGCCACAAATCCCATGGACAATCTGCATTTCAAAAGATTAGTAATACAGTAGATATGATACTTACTCTGTGGAGTTTCCGGGAGAGGTCTTTGTGCTCTTTTGGCTGAAGGACTTCCAGATGAGCTATCATTTGCGCGGCACCTTTGAGACAGAAATAGCCCATTTCCCCCCCGCATATTTACAATACCTGAAATGAATACACATTTCTCTTTTTCTATTTTCTTATTACGAGCCTTACCTCTTATGAGTCCCCCCCTCTCTGAACCCTTTGGCGAATGGGTTGTTGTCAATCTTTAGTTTGGTGATCTTGGGGTTCTGGTAAGCTGTGACCGCGGTAAATGTTGTCTCGGGGAAGGAGAAGGTGTGGAATGGCCCCCATCGGACAGTATACAGACTGTCAGCCAGGATCACGTGAAAGCGTGGGTAGTAGCGGTGCATGGAGTGCAGGATGATCTGGAGATGGGCGAAACGAATGTAAACGTTAAAGGGATGTTGTTGTTTTTTTACACTGTGGTTTATGTAGCGGTAGTTCATATAGTCTTACATGGCCGTGCTGATCCAATGTGTTGTTTGTCAGTTTGAGCTTGAGAAAAGAGAGAGACTGCTTCATCCAGTGGCTTCCTGGGGCAGGGGAGTCAGGATGCACATATGTCCTGCAAGGGGGCTGTGGCTCGGCCTTCCCAGCAACGTCCCACTGCTCCTTCTTCCACTACAGAGAAATACGTTATTAGTCAAATCACGGAAAACATGTTAAAATGAATATCCTATATCAGTGTATATAGGACGAGTATTCCCTCATGGACAAACGTCGTGCTGATGAAGCGTCTTGAGGTGGGAGACGAAATGTTCTCAACACTAACCGAGTACAGTCAACGTGTTCAGAACTTTCGTGCACGACACCCTGTATCAGTGTTTCTCAAACTTTAATATGTGTACCACTTATGGGACACAGACTATTTATCTGGTGATGGACTGGGCAGTCTGTTTGTTGTGATTAAGTTCCTGTTCAGAGGAAATTTAGTGGCATTTTAGACCTAGCCTGGATTAGTCACTGTCTCCTCTGGGTGGAAAATAGATAACAGTGGCACTCATCCTTTCTCATTTAGTACCATATAAAAAAGTACTACCAGGCCTGGATAATGGACTAAACCAGATCTAAAACAGACCTAAATTTGAGTAAATTAAGTCTAAACTGAGTGTAAATCATTACTAAAGCAGAAATGGAAATATGACCCTGAGTGCCATCTTAGAAAGCTCAATGTTCTAATGTAGTATCCAGTTTGCAATACTTGCATGGCAGTTGCTGAACAACCCAGATCACCTTATTTCCATTCTCTGCCTGTCTGCATTGTTTTCAAGTGTGTGCTTAAAGCTCTGACCAAATGGGCCATTTTAGTATATGGACGACTGACTGCTCCTCACGTAATGATTGCAAATGAGCAGGGATGCTAATTGATTGGGCCCCCAGCCGGGGGTACACAAACAGGAAGCAGTGAAAGGCTTTGATATGCAGCCCCTGTGAGCCAAAGTAGGCAAACCAGTGTCTGGGCATTGTGTGCTGGTTCAGTGCCTTGTTTTATGAATAAGCCAAGCAGTCAGAAATGTCTGTCTGCATTACCTTGTATTTGTAGCCATCCACAGGAATCATATCCACCATGATGACATAGTTGGCAAAAGTCTGGAGCCCACACAGGCTGACGCTGCAGTGCGGGAACATTCTCCTAAACAAGTTACAATATACCGTTACAATGTCATTCATGAAAATAAAACAACGGTCTTTTCAGATTCATTACCGTCCGTGTTTTGTGATAATCATCTCGGTTTCGATGCTGTGGAATGACTTCCATAGATCAGCATTCTCCAAGTTCATCCTGATGCTGTTGTGCTGGTGGGACTCATTGGTCGGCGGGGTCAGTGGCACATTCATGCTCAGCACGGAATCTGTACCAAAAAAGAGAAAAATTACCTAACTTAAAACGCTTGGTTATTCTTCATTTAGTGAGACTCACCAGTATTGGCCACGTATCCAAAGTAACTTGTCGGTTTTTTTAGGTTTAGGGGCAAAGTGCTGTTTTCAGAGTTGCAAGTGAACTGTGGGATATGGCCAGGACCTCTGACATTAAAACAGTCCTGATCCCTGAACTTGATTGGTTGTCATGGTACGGGGAGGGTCTAAGCCACAGGGAGGGCAGGCAGTGAGCCAGACAGTGGGGGCCAGGTGAGAAGTGGTCGTGGGCCTTTTGTTGGCTTTAGTCCTATGATTAGTAGAACAATAACTGACAAACAATTCACAAAGCTATAGAAATACAGAATTACTTATTTGTATATTGTTACAAGTATTAGTACATAATGGGATTTTTGTGTGTGCAAATTAAATAGGCAGTTTAAGGGAAGACACTGCAGACAATTTTCTTTCTTTCTTCTTTTCTCCGTCAATCCAATTTATTTCCTTTATTTCATCAGGCAAAACATTAGGAAAATTATTTTTTTTACAATTTCGGCCTGAAAGTGCCAGAGTACAGAAGATGACTCAAGAACCTTCATTGAAAGTACGACGCATAGTAACAGTATATACTGATAAATAAGAAAATATTTACATTAGTCGTTAAAACGTCCTTTAGTCTATGTTTGAAAGCAGACAGGGAGATCATAGATCATCCTCAGGTGTAGGGCCAGTTTAGTCTCTTAATGTGTAAAAATGTACCTAGAAAAATGGCCCCTGGGAAATAATCACTTTAGTTATTTAACTGAAGCAACTTTATTCCATAGATTTAAACATGTATGATTGTTTTCTCTAAACTGGACTGGTCCCACAACACCATCGCCCTGTACAAGAAGGGCCAAAGTCGCCTCCACCTTCTGAGGAGACTGTGGTCCTTCAGAGTGAAGGACCTCACCTTCTGCTCAGGACTTTTTATGACTCTGTGGTAGCCTCTCCACTACGCTGCCGTGTGCTGGGCCCCGGGCAGCACAGAGTGGGAGAAGGACAGACTGAACAAGCTGGTCAGGAGGGTATTAGCCAAGCTCACCTCCATAATGGACAACACCTCCCACCCACTGCATGGGACTGTAGAGGAGCTGAGCAGCTCTTTCAGTGGCAGACTGAGACACCCTCAGTGCAAGAAGGAGCACTACTGCAAGTCCTACATCCCCACTGCTGTCAGACTGTACAACAAGACTGTAAAGTAACATGTGCAATAACGTCTATGCAAAAACTATGTGCAATAATCCCTGTATTCACATCACTTATCTGCGTCACTTTATCAAGCACTTGCACTATGAGTCTGTTTACTTTATTATTATTTACTGTTTACACTTTTTGTCCCCACAAAGTCCTTGGTAGTCATTGTATATAAGATACCACTATCTACTATTTAATTGTTGTTGTTTATTTCCTGCCTATTTGGACACCCTGAGTGTTTCTAAGAGCTGAATGTAAATGTCTCCATTGTGAGATCAATAAAGGCTATCTGATCTTAAATGCTTTTTTTCTTCACGGACAATGTTACCAATCAGACACCAGAATTTCCCGACACTTTTACCAGTGTTCTTGTATTAGTTCTTGTATTATCATTTTACTGTCTGAAAAGCAAGCTACTATAATGCACATATTTTTGGATTACAGCAAGAGCTTTCTTTATATTCATAATAATTATACTACCAAGCCTTGCAGTAAACATGAGAAAACTGGCAGTGCAACTGGGGCAAGGAAAGGCTAAATCTATATTGGCCTTACTTATACTTTTATGGAATAACTCTGTTGCGTTTGTCTTACAGCGATTATCCAACAACTGGAATATTTATTACAAGTGTTCAGAGGAATGCAAAAATAAATGTAAGCCCAAGTCGGAGAGCAGTAATTTCGGACCCCTGGTTCCAGACCAACAGGCCACTGATGTGTATTCAGACCAAATCAAAGGGATAAGAAGTCTCTCTCTTTGCCTGAAAAAGAGCACAATAGGGCTAATCTGACGAGGCCACTGTACCTGAGTGGGCTCGGAGGGTCGGGGTCCTGGGATGGAGCCACTCCAGCAGGTAGTGGGCCATTTGAGAATGAAAGACCCGTGGAGGAAGGGAGCGCTGTAGCCAGACCCCAGAGCTAACGGTCTCATAAATATCAGAGCAACCAGTCCCTCTCTAACTACTGCGTTTTTATTTCAGAACAACCCCGGTCTGGTTCATGCTGAGCACCAAACAACCCCTTTCTCTCTGAACTCACTTCCTGTGTGACCAACTCACTCACATCTCACATCTCAAGATTGTGCAGGCATACAAGAGCAGCCTGGACTTCTAAAGACCAGTTTATCATGATTCATTTGTGTAACTATACATTGATTGATTGATCTTTTATCCTAGGGATTCTTTAACAAAGTAAATGCTGTTATGGACAATTGCATGACTTAAAACATCTCCTAAATCATCAGAATTCAGAGCTGTTATTTGCTCAACATTGGATGCCCTTCCATTGTACTATAGAATGACTCTGTGGGATCCGCGCTAGTCCTTGGCTTACTTATTGCACAGTATCATCTCAGTCTCCGAAAGTATCTTGTCTGAACAGTCTTTTCGCCCGCACTACAGACGTGTTGGAACACTTCTCTTGAGTCAGATCAGCTCAGTACTGCAGGGAGGAATGCACAGAAGCCGCTCGCAGGATATGACACCTCAGCAACTACAGTCATATGGAAATCCAGTTTCCTCTAGGGCTTTGAAATATTGGCGTATGCGTTGGTGCGCAAATTCAATTACCAAATCAAGCACAAAATGAACCGTATAACACTTTCACCGTTTTTTTTTAACGTGTGATTTGTGTTTGTGTGTTTATGTGCGTGGGTGTGTGTGCATTTAAATGTCAGTGTTCAGCTGCCTAACTAAAGTTTAAGAAGTTTGAAGCTATATTGAAGATATGTTGAAAAGAGAGATTGCGGGACAAACACATTTGCATGCTAATGTGTGTGATAGCTAACAGTAATGTCTTTTCTGAAATCAAAATGACCGGTCATATAAATCTTCATCTATAATCCTAATATTGTTATTTTTTCATTATCCATTGTACAGTTATGAATTCTTGACCATTGGCTGCACATCTTAAAGGTCCCATGTAGAGTTATTGCACAGCAGAGGGCAGCATTACACTGTGTGCCATTTGAAGCATGTTTGGCAAGTCTTTATTGTATACCAAATTCACTCATGAGCAATGAATTTGAAGTCAGTTAATTCATTATGACTGTTATGATAGACTGCAAAAAGCAATGTCTAGATTTTAACTACAGAGTTGGGTTTCAGTCGTCAATTGGTATGAATTTTGTGTGCTTCTGATTTCCAATTCAAAGCGTCTGCACCCACACTCCTGCCTTTTGTGGGAAGTTGCCTGCAACATTTGAGTTTTGGCTTGCTTCGCTTCATAGTGATCGATTGACTGTGCTCAGCCCACCCACTCTCCAGCGTCAAAAAAACATCCTCCAGGTACCATCCTGTGGTGGAGAAAAGGCTGTGCCGCTGCCACCAGTGCTTCCATTTTAATACATTTCCATATTGTAACGCACATGCACATACCAAGACTGAGCCCACTCATATGAGACAGGGGTTTAGTCATCCCTGGAGCGGATGTGCATATGAAGTTGAGAGGTGGTGTGATTTCTATATATAGTGTATCCTTGAGAGTGGCTATCAATTTGTGCAGCTTGTGTTTGCTGGGGATTACCGTTTATATGCTAATGTGTGTCATTCTAGAAGTGGCCAATAAACTACTCAAGGTGCTCTGTCTCGCCGGTACTCAGTACCGCCACTTCCAAAAATAGCCCTTGAGCGTACCGCCACCTCTCCGTGCGCCAAGAACGGGCTTTCAGCGTACCGGTACGCTCATTTGCAACGCACGCTTCCTACTTCGTCCCACCGTGAGCAGAGACTACATTACCCATACACCCTTGAGTTTTATGAGTGAAAGGCGCCGTGCGTTGCTGTAGCAGCCGCTGTAAACAACTCAACGTGTTGCTCGTCCACAGAGTCAGAGGACGCGTTGGCTGACCTCACCTGCGCCGCGGTCATGGAGGTTCTCACAAGTGGCGACGAGCACGAGAGTGATGTGCCCCGTTTGGCCTCGTAGATGCGATAAAAACAAAACAAAGGGGTAAATATGGATGTAAACAAACCATACCAGTTTAGTATTGTTTGACCTTGTGTAACTCACGCTTCCTGTTGTACCCGGTGCTGGCGCTTGGGTGCTCTGTCCGACAGGTAGATATAGAATAGATCGAATTGTAATAGCTTCTTAAAATGCGTCCTTTATGCTCGCCCTGGGTCCCTTCACGGGAGCACGTCATGGTGCAACGCTGTAGCATCACAGTGGGTTTGCGGTTCCCCCGATGGTCCTGTGGATGACGTTTCCCTTAGTACAGCGCATGACAAGTGGCTCTAACCGGTATGGTTTCCAACGGTGGCGGCAGGCTTAGGCCACTTGAGAAAATATCTGTAGCTATTGTAACTATTAATTCATTTGTATAACAGCCACGGCAGTAGCACCAGCGCTGCCTTGTCTGGCTGTAAAAACCCTGTCTATGGTTTGGGTCTGTCCAGGGGTCAGCGGGGACTTGTTGGAGGACTCTTCCAAAATGTGACCTATGTATCTCATAGGCTCGACATACATCTGTGTTTTAAAGATTTAAAAAACATACTTATGAACTGAAACGAAATAGAAGAAACTTTTGTAACAAATACATTCTATTGAACTAATGGAACACCTGTACCCTACCTGTGTGTCCTAAAGCTACGGTTAAAAACCTCACTCTGCTACACATAGCACATGCCATATTCGGTCCCCTAACCAGTTTGTGTTTTAAGGCTTCTCGCTAAATTGTAATGATAATAATATCATTATTAATGATAATAATATCATTATTATCATTACAATTTAGCGATAATAATGATATTATAATAATGACTTGTTTTTACAAGTCATTGTTATTATCATTATTATTTGATAATAATAATGACTTACATGATGGCGCAGAGTAAGGATGCCTTGGTGCTATCGTGCACTCTGTTGTGTCTATTTTTGTGCGTTCACCAACACATCTGTAAATACAATACCGCTATGTCAAATTTGTCGTCTTATCATATTTCACTTTTATTTTCAATTTATTTATTTTAATATTCTTTATGCATGCCCTTGTATGCCAACCACTCACTCACTCACAAACTACATTCACACAGGCAGTGGGTAAAGTGTCAATTAGCCCAACATTCAATAGATAGTGGCTTCTTAAAGTGATAGTCTGGAAGTCTAAATGTAGTCCACATTTTATAAAATGTGCAAAAGGAGCTTGATCGTTTACTTTTACAAATCCTTTTCCTGCTCTCCTCATTGTGCAAAATAAGAAGAGTTTTCTGGTGGAACAGGGAAGGAATTTGATTCTTTGCTTTCAAATTTCACTCTATCGCTCCTCACTTTGCAAACTTACAGACTATCACTTTAATGCTCCATGTTTAACATAAGCATGGACAGGAAACAGGCAACCAAAAAACACACACAATACAACACATGAACAAGGTTTTTGATGTTTATACATGCCTTTCAGTCATGTGACTTTTGTTATGGCGGCCATTTTGAATACCGAAGTAGATTTATGCAGCACTACAACATGTAACAATATCTCGACTCAGGATATAAATGAAAGACGACTGATTGACAGTGGCATTTTTATGTACTCGTAATCATTGCTCAAGAAGATAACAAGAAAAACATGACCCCAGAGACGCACGTTTATGTGAAGAAACCAGTGAGTCAGTGTTTAAGCTACTCAAAATGTTAGCATGCTACCGGTTAGCATTTAGCTTCAACACGATAAACACATGTAGACTAATAGTAACAGTTCAGCTCTGTTACTGTAATATTTCCTTAGTGCCAAATAATTGCTTATCGTGTTGAAGCCATTGATTGAATCAACTGTCAATGGTTGAAGCTAAATGCTAACCGGTAGCATGCTTAAGCAGCTTAAACACTGACTCAGACTGAGATCTTTAGTAAATCCTGCTGTCTACGAGTAGACGTAGCAGATATCTATCAGAGTAGATATTGTTACATGTTGTAGTACTGCATAATTCTACTTTGGTATTCAAAATGGCCGCCGGAACTATGTGTGATGTCATTGGAAATGCATGTATAAACTACATTGCTTATCTAATCTCATTATTTAGGTGAGTGTTCAATAAACAGTCATGGACAGTGCCATGTCTGTTTGATGCTCACCCATGAGTTTCAATGGGTCACACCCGAGTCCCCCGTCCCAGTCATCCTCGGTCTGCTCTGCCGAGGGCTGTCATGTGTATTGTATGCCTGTGCAGCTTCAGGGGTCTGACCTGGAGCTTTTTGATGTGAGCATGGAGACAGGCAGAATGCAAAGTTGCCGTATAACAACAGCTGCTCATCTCCCCTGGACCGCTGCCTGGCGATCCGCAGAGAGCTGAGAGTCAGATCTGCACAACAAAGCTATTCAGAGACAGGGTTATGAAAGTACAAATGCTTTTTATTTTCATATAGGGTATAAGGCAAACATGTTAGGAGAATTTTCAATATTTAGGAATGTATACTACACAGCGAACACCATAAAGTAGTAAGTGTATGTTATTGTGCAGCTAAAACCTAAAGACGTTTATTTCTTCTGAGTATGCAAAGCAATGCAGAGCACACAATATGGTCATCCTCAAAGACCGGAAAATCAAAGAGTAATTGAAAGAAGGTCGCCATGGATCAATTTGTGCACAGTTTATAAACGCGTAAGATATTTGGGATCTTTACCGGATGGACATTGCTTAAGCCCGTCGTGCAGCTTTGAGAGGTTTAACTGAAAACTCAAAATGGCGGTCATTTTCCAAAGCTGCCCTTTAAGTTTGTGTCACCTTGAGCAAAACCAACATTTAAAACCTCCACGTGGAATGTACTTGCCATTGTCTAGCTGCTTCATAGTTGTCCGTTCTTGTTCAGCTTCAGCTGCTCCCGTTCCCTTTCCCAGAGTGGATTGATTTGACAACGCCATTAGTAGATAAAAAAAAAAAAAAAGCATCTGTACAAATTTTCGCACAGCTCGTACATTTGTTCCAGTCATTACTTGCTTCCTTCTCTGCCACCGTTTCTCGTCATGTTTCTGTTTTCATTGTGTGATTACGTTCAGTGGTGATTACTTCTCATTCCTCTCTGCTTTTCCAGTGTTTCATTATTGATCCGTCCCTCTCCCCTACTGATTTTTCAATTTTCAGCAAATATTCCCCTTGCTCATTCTTAGCTTTGCAGAGATGGCATATTTCATCTGCAAAGGCATTGATTCGTTCTGCTTGACTTGTATGGGGACTGGCACCACAAGAGGCTGAGCAATCTAAATACCAACTGTGAACATTATTAGCTTCTAAAAAGGGACTTCATTTGTAATATTTAAAACCAGTGATATCGCCTCAAAGTTGAATTAAAATGTGTCTGCATTAACATTGTTACAAAACTGCAAATTTGAAGTATTTTGCATCTGTGCTCAACAACGATTCTGAGCGGCTCCTTTGTCTGTCCGAACACACATTCACAGAATCTAAATGATGACGCATGCAAGGCAAAAACACACTTATGGTATGCTATGAAGTCATTTTTATTTTGCCTACAAAAATATTTTACATTACAAACACAGCCATAAAATATACACAGCCCACTGGATTGTTTGCAATGACAGCATTAACCATTAAATCAAATATAACAATCTTTTTTTTGAGTAGCTTTACAACAACAATAAACCTACATATCTTAAAGCAATTATAAAACATCTCCCAAAGACACAACAAAGCAAATGTCTCTGTAATAAAATATAAAAAGTGATCATTTTTCTCACATTTGATACAGAATGTACAAATAAACACTGAACGGGAAATGTGTGTAAAGCAATAAGAAATCCCCCACAGACACGAAAGATGCAGAGCTATGTCAAAAAAAGAAAGAACAAACAAGGTCTCATTATTTTCTATGTATTACAAAATATACAAATAAACACTGAGAGGTAAATGTAAGTGAATTAGAACTGTAAATGTTCAGGCATTTTCGCACCGCAAGAGTCTTTTGTCATTCTTTATTATTTCTTCACAAGCCTCCCTTGACGTGCTTTAGCTGTGACGTGCTTTTGGACAGCTGTAGTACTTTCCCGTCAGACCAGCTGCACTTTGGTGTAACACAGTGAGAGACTATGTATCCTTTACTATATTTGTATTGTAAATGGTAGGCCCAAAGCGCTTTACAGTGAGGAACCAGTCACCCTCTCATTCACACACCAATGTACTCAGACACTGGAGGCAAGTAGGGTGACGTGTGTTGCCCAAGGACACAACGACAGTGTGCATTTGCGGGAGCTGGGATACGAACCCATGACCTTCCGATCACGAGACGACCCGCTGTACCACCTGCGCCCCATCGCCCTGGATTGTTGTACAATCCAACCGCTCATTTTGAAGCTATTTAGACTCTCCTCTTGTCTTAGTATTTGAACCCATAGACTTTTTTTTTTTTTTACTTTTTTCGAAAGGACAACTTAAGGTGTAAAGGGACGAGGAACAGGGACAGATATTCGGTGAATTGTCCCAGCCAGGACATGTACCCACAACCAGTGCTTAATTTGTAAATGAGTAGTTTCAGGAACACTTTTGGTCTGATGTTATGGATTCGGGGAAAAGGCCAAAACATTTGCCGGAACACTCTCATTAAACACTATTATATCAGGGGGATCAAATTAAGCACTGCCCACAACGCTGGGACAGTGTTACTGTTAACCACTCGACTACAAGCTGTGCCAACACTTCCATCTTTTATGAGAGTCTTGGTGCAGCCGGTAGACGCCCAGCTCTACCATCTGGGGAGACAATGGCTTAGATAGTAGAGCGGGTTGTTCAGTTACCGAAAGGTTGACAGTTCGAATACCAGCTCCTGCAGGTGCAGACAGATTGTCTTTGTGTCCATGGGCAAGAAACTTCACCCACTGCCTGAATGTAATGTGTAAGTGAGTGGTTGGTGATAGGAGGGGCCATTGAATCTTTAGTTCAATTCCATGTGGAGCTTCTGCTTCGTGAAGTCTTAAATAACAGAAGCAGTAAAACTTGCGTTGAATCCTTAAGAATCCTTTCTGTAAACTCCCAAAGCCTCCTCATTGCTCGCCGTGTGGCGTATTGTTTTATTGCCGTCACACAGACACACGGCGTCACTGAGCCACTGCACTGCCAGTGTTTAACTGGTAGAGGAGGGCTTTTGTCCCTATGGTGTGAAAATGCCTATTGTGTAAGCTCTTAATCACCTTTTTTTGTTTTACAGTTTTCAAGAAGTATAACAATTAAATAGTAGTTATCTGGACTGGGTTGTTCAGCTCAGAGCTGAAACATCTTCAGTTCTCAACCCCCCAGTCCATGTGGCTGCTACTTGAACATCCCTGCTGTAGTATGAGAGAAACATAGATGTAAGACTGTGTGTGTCTTTACAGTCAGGTTTATTAAGGCACCCAATCAGTTACATTGTTCCTCTTTGCACAGAGAAATGATCTTACTGTTTTGTGTTGTGCCTTTTTTTTTGTCATTTGGCATCTTTTTAATGGATGTCTGTTGCATCCAGTCACATTAATGTCGCTGTCGTGGGACATACTGTAGCCCCGAAGGGCAAGTCACACCAACAAATTCTGAAACACATGGAAACCAAAAAACACACCAATTAAATATGAACACACGCCAATGAAAGCGAAAACACTCCAACAAACGTGAAATCACTGCAACAAAAGCGGAAACCTTCTACATTTTTAGTGGCTCAAAGTTTGTTTGTTTGTGGGCTTTTAGCGTTCACGAGACAAAACATTATAATTGCTCCATGTTTTTGGCACCACTGTATCTATTTTGCACATGTGCAAACAATAAATCAGTTCCTCAATGTCGTATTTGGCACCAAGATCTTGTAAAGTTAATTTTCCACGTGGTAACCCTGAAGGGACAACTTGCTTTTACATTGCCTTTTTATGGCTATGACTTTTTAATGGAACAATGTCCCCATGGTGCAATGAAACCATTATTCTGAGCGGCCGAGTTAAACTTCTACTTTCATGCGGCCGAAATCTCCCTGATAACCCATTCAACCTTCACTGCACAAGAAAACTCTGATGTTGTCATTTTAATGTACATAGTGACATGAGGCAACTATTGGTCCAGTGAAGATGCTCTTGAGGTCAATAAAGTTGTTTGCAGTAAGGCTCTTGACCTTATCCTACCAGCGAAATAAATATATTATCAAAATATATACTGTAACCACAATATCAAAGGAATGTGACTCTGTGCAAAATATGACTTTACATTCAAACAGAAAGTAATGTCAAATAATGGGTATTTGGGATGTGAAAAGGGGAGAAAATTATATATGTCATTATAACATGAAATGGAGATTATGCGTGTGACGTCACAGCATAGAAACGGCATGGCAACAGAATCAAAATGAGTGGCAAATAGCATGTCAGCATTATTATCACACTGCCTGACCAAAATAACAAGTCACCACATAAAAAAGGCCACGCTCTAATATTTCAGCGGACCTCTTTTGATTACGGTTTGCATTCACCGTGGCATCGTTTGAAAAAGTGTCGGCAATGTCAAAAGATCCAGTTTTTCACCAAGCTCTTGTATTGGTGATGGGAGAGTGTAACCACTGTGCAAAGCCTTCTCCAGCACACCCCAAAGGTTCTCAATGTGATTAAGGTCTAGACTTTGTGGCGGTCAATTCATGTGCGAAAGTGATGTCTCGTGGTCCCTGAACCACTCTTTCACAACGTGCACCCGAGGAATCAATGTGAGCACGATTCTAAGACTGTCTTGGAATCGTGCCGTCAGAGAAGAAGAAATCCACTGATGTAATAACCTGATCATTCAGGATGTTCAGGTAGTCAGATGATCTCCTTCTTTGGGCACATACAGTCGCTGAACCGAGACCTGAGGTGAGGTCAGGTGTAATGTGTACTTTATTGTCCCCATAGGGAAATCTGTCCTCTGCGTTTGGCCCATCCTTTGATACTGCCGGGGCGACCCGCATTGGGCAATAGCGGTGAAGCATGAGCGCACTAACCACTGCGCCACCATGCCGCCCAACTGCAGCAACCCCAGATCATAACAGTTAGTTAAATCAGGGTGGTAAATCTTCTTTTTGATTAGGCAGTGTTTTTAATTTTATCCACCCAGTACTGAATGTTGAGGGTTTTATTTGGAATAAAAAGAACACATGTGCAGACTAGCAACAGATACAGACGGCCTCTGTGGAGTTGCCCACAAATGGTCATGTTCGAAGAAAAAAACTGTTCTTTCACTCATTACTTCAAAAACTATGAACAAATGCTGAATTATGAATATATTTTTCTGCCAAATAAAGATACACAGACATAGGAGAGGAGCAAAGTGGTTCAGCAGCCCATACATACATTAATAACGGAGAATGCAAACCATGATTCTACCTTCGCTTTATGCAACATATGCTGATGCGAGCGACGAGTGCAGTTTTTGGCTTCTACTGGACTATCTGCTGTGAAAAAAAAAAACATCCATATGGACCTGGCTATGACTTGGCTAAATATGTTTACAGTCCGTCAGAAAACGGCTAAAAAGAGTGGAAAATTATTATTCCCATAACATACGTCCTTCCCCCTCGGCCAGGCCATGCCCCTAGGACACATTGCCGTCTGTATCTATAGGGATGCGTGTAAACAATGTTTTGATATTTTAAAAGGTATTGTATTTTTGTCATTCAGCATGAATTTTTCAGATGTGCTGCCATCAAGTACAAAATGAACAACTTCTTGCAATAAGAAAATATATATATTAATATTGAAATAGATACTGTATGCTCTATTTTGTGAGGAATTCTAAAGGATCCTGCTTTTATTTGCATTTTACACAGTGTCACATTTGCTTTAGTATTAGGTTGATAAAAATTTGAAAAGTATCTTTGTGTTCAGTTGAACATTCAACTGGACTGGTCTGTATTAAAACCCAGTGCTTTGGCATCATAGTAGTTGAGAGGGGAGCGCCTTAAAGAGCGTCCACAGTGGGGCCAGCAGCCAGAATGGGTTTGGCTGTGTAAACTGCCCCAGAGAAGAGGCGCTGTCCGAGGTGCAGGCGCACACTTCATAGCCGTTCTCTGCGTGGTCCGGGTGGCCGCTGCTTTTGGCCTCGGGCTCTGGGGAGTCCACCTGCATCTCCGTGCACTGCAGCCAGTCTTTAGCGATGGGCCGAGGGAAACCGGCCTCCGCCTCCATCTCACTGCTGGGCACGCGCCAGTACTCTTTCCCCTTGAAGAAGTATGTCGAGCCTGCGAGAGGACACAAGAACAGAGTTCGGTGTGAGACACTGGCCTATGCTATAATTCACTTAAAACAATTTGTTTATTACTGTAACACACTACCCCTCCTGGAACCGCCACCTTAACGTGGTGGAGGGGTTTGAGCACCTGAATGATCCCGGGAGCTCTGTTGTCGGGGGCTTCGTGCCCCCGGTAGGGTCTCCCAGGGCAAACAGGTCCTAGGTGACGGGTCAGACAAAGAGCGGTTCAGAAGCCCCTTATGAGAGACCAACAGGCCCGGTTAGAACCATGAGGTCGTCCTTCTGTGGACCCACCACCTGCAGGAGGAGCCATAGGGGCTGGTGCAATGTGACTTGGGCAGCTCCAACAGCTGCCCCCACGACCCGGCAACGGACAAGTGGAAGAAATGGATGGATGGATGTAACACACTATGTAGATATGATTGGTAAGAGAATCTGGCAGTGTTTTAAACAGGTAAAATACACCATATTTAAAAGTGACCTTTGCATTTTTAGTAAACAAAGCATCGGTATTAGATTAGACCCGTAAACACACATATGCACATGCTACATATACAGTAAATATATTTCTGCACATTACTCTTTCCCCTGGAGGTTGTTATTTCTCCCCCCCCCCCCCCACATTGTGACACTATAAGCCGAGCGCCATAACTTGGCCACTCTTGATCCTCAATAATAGACAACTTCAATATCCATCGTCTGGCTTTACTTTCCTTCTTTGGCCTTGGTGGTAATGAAGCCAAGTCATTGCAAGCTCATTTGTCCAAATGCGACAGGGAATTTAAATCAGCTTGGGAAGTAACAGCTTTTGCAAAAATTGTTTCATTTTCTAAAGGCGTTTCCAAATCATTTCAGTTGTATCCCTCACATCCTCATGCGTGTCCCCTTCATCCCCTTTTCTATTCCGATGGGCAGACCCGACTCTGTTTGGGCAGTGCCGACGCCATAATTGTACTGTCGCTTGATTGTTAGCGACGCGCCCCGCTGCCCATGTTCTTTCCCTTTCTGTGGACTGAAGTTAATTAAGAGACAAACAGGCCTGTGCTCAAAACAAACAAGAAAATGACAAGCTGCTACAAATATCTGAAGAACGAGACTGAAATGTTCTATGCGCTAATGTTCGACTTCGCCTCATTGCAAGCGATCACGAATAATTAGTGTTTAGAAAATTCAAATATATTGAGCATTTCATATGGTATTTAATTAAGATAATGGCTCCCCAGATCATTGGCCATATACACACACCGAAATAGGATATTGAAAGTATTATTAATTTAGGAAACATCCCTACATACCTCTTCTCTGTTTAATTCCATTCATTAGCAAGTGCAAGTAGTGGAGCATATCTGTAATTTTCTAAACCAGCCACTGAGAAGACCGCAGTTGAGAGATAAACACAAATAAAAGCACTAAAAGTTAAATATTGCTATCTGCAGATAATCATTAGATTGCATTCACTTTGTATAATGTCATGAGAGAGAGAGAGACGGCAAATCTACAAATATTCAGTTCAGTTCAGTCAATTTTATTCATCCCACATGGGGCAATTGCTTTAGAGCAGATATTGAACCTGATCGTTATTTGTATCGGATCCACAAACCACCTTCTTATTTTAATTCTTTTTTGGTCATGACTTGTAACCTCTTAACCCCGTCCTGAACCGGGCACATTTTCTACAGTTCGGCTTTACCCAAATCTGAAAGCTTCTCGTAAAAGAGTGTCAGAATAGCGACAAAAAATACACTCCCAAGTATGGAGGGAATGAATAATGTAATGCAAAGCTCGTCTCTGAGTGACCAGAAAATTATTGTTATTAAAAATTAGACGAAAACGGGGATGCAAATGCAACAAAAGGGCGACAAAAAGGCGATGAAAAAGTGACAAAAATGTGTAAAGAATACACAACAAAAAAAGCATGGCAGCACAGTGGTTAGCGCTCATCCTGGATTTGATTCCCCCCTGGACGAGGCCTTTCCATGGCCATACCGCCTTTGCTCTGCCCAGTCCCGTCAGACCTTGGAAGCTAAGCAGGGAAGGGCCTGGTCGGTTCTTGGATGGGAGACCGTTTGGAAACACCAGGAAGTCTAGCGAATGTAGTGAGTGGTTCGTGGTGGTTCGAGGGGCCGATGGCGTAGACTGGTTGCCTCGCTTCTGTCAGTCTACCCCAGGGCAGCTGTGTCTACAATAGTAGCTAGAAGTATGGACTGAAGGAATAATGTAATGTAAAGCGTCTTTTAGTGTCCAGAAAAGCGCTATATAAAACCGATGCATTATTATTATTTCTGTGTGGCGTTTGCATGTTCTCCCCGTGTCTGTGTAGGTTTCCTCCGGGTACTCCGGTTTCCCCTACCACTAAAAACATGTACAATAGGCCAGGATGAATGAGAGTGTGTTTGAGAGTGTGCATGGGGGACGATGGATGGAAATGAGCCCAAAGCTACAATCCGGTGTGTTTTCATGCATGAGACCCATGTATGTTCATTAACATGCACTGTCCCAACCATATCAACCAAATACGGCAACAATGCGAGGAAAAAGATGCATTTAATCCAGTTTTGAACACTAATAAAACAAAATTGGGAAGCTGAACTGGAGCAAATGCACTTCGTTCAATGTGGGGGTTAAAGGTGTGTCCAAAACAGTTGAGAACCACTACTTTAAACATCAGACCATGCAAGATGCGCCTAAAACTATGTTCAGTGGAGGGTATTTTAACATTTTGCCACTAGTCTATTCTGTTTGATGACAAAGTGGCTCAGTTATTGCCGGCATACACTATTAAAACCCTGATGTGGTTTTATCTATCACTAAAGCAAAGGATATCGAAATTGCATGAGACTGCTGTTAATGTAACATTCACTATAGTATCACTATCTTTTTAGACCAATCATAATCTCCTTCCACGTAGCCCTGGTAGTCACCGTTATATTTTCATAATGAGGTGCCAACACATCCCTGTCCTTTGTTATCGCACCACCTCTCTCTCTCTCTCTTTCTTATTCTTTCCTCCGGTCCCTGTACTCGGGCCAGTTCATCCCTAGCCTATAAAACAGCTCTTTCTTTGATGTGGCTCCCTTTCCCAGGATCCCATGCCCAAGTCGCGGTATCTCTGCGTGTGTGGTTTTCCCTGTTCCTCCTTCCAGCCTCAGCGGTGATAATAGCTGTGGGTAAAGGCGGACGATGCCGTTGGGTTTACACAGACACACGGGTAAAGGCTACACATGTTGTAGACACTTCAGAGAGAGCAGGGTTAGACCTCGGAGGTTAGCGGCTAAGGAGGCACAGAGCCAAGGAGTCTTGTTTTCTCTGATTATAGACAATTTATGGGATGGAAAAGCAAGACTTAAAAACAACAATGATGCTTCTGACAATAAAATAAACCTAAACTAATATTTTCTCCATTTTTATCTGCTTTAGGCAACAAAAAACTAATTCCAAACACTTTTCACAACAGATTTTAGTTAGTGGCATCAGAAGGATCCGTATAAAGTGGTCTTTTTGTTTGTACTATCTTGGAAGAGGCAGACATTGCTGGCAGAAAGAAATATATTTAGTTCTTTATTGTGATTACATATAAAACCATGATTTAGTACCACCCACAACAAGTGCATGTAAATGTCCCATTGTTCTACTTCCCTTAATAAAGTTGTAAATCATCTGAATGTATCAGCATGTTTACACCTCCAAGAAACACGAAGCACTTTTTTGGCAATGAACCCATTCACACTCACATTCATACACCGGTATATGGCACTGAAGGCAAGACGGGTTAAGTAGCCCAAGAATACAACATTATGCAGTGACCGGAGCTTGGATCAAACCAGCAACTTTGACAAGTTAATAAATCAAGGAAACTCTCAAGTAAATCTACTGTTATACAACAACATTGTGTAAGGATCATAATGGCTGTAGATAGAACATAGAGATAGAACATTTTGTCATTAACCACAAGTGCTTATTGACAATGAAAAACAGGTCACGGGTCATGCAGTCATTCAGGATAACCTCTGGGCGACAGTGGTGGCTGGTGGTAATTTTGTTAGAGGGCTTAAGTTAGGTACTTTAATATTAGCATTATTATTTTTTACAAAAACAAAGCAACATTAAAGCTGCAAGCGGCAATGAACGGCCCTCGCCTCCATACCATACCTCTGTAACCTTACCGGGGGCACTAAGGTGCCAACAACATTTTATTGCCTTGATATGTCATTAATCTTTGTCAGTAAACATCAACATTACATTTTAGCCTCTTCATGTGAATAATAGCTCTAACCTGCAGAAGAAATATTTTTTATTACACAAGCTCCCCTCAGACAGCTGTACTTTCATGACCACTGTCCACAAGCTCCTTACAGAGGGCGCTAACACGCTGTAATTTTGTATAATAGAATAACATAGGGGGCCCTGGGTGCCATCAACTAATTTTCTGCCAAATTACATACATTTTTGAGAAACAATTTTTTTCACTACCAATGCAGTTTTTGTTTCAACCTAGAGGGGAAGCTCTCGCGCCCAATGTCACTTTTTCACATTTCTTGTGTCCCTTATTCTAAATAATAGAGCTGCCCCCAAAAACACAGGCAAATTGCTAGCATGAACGAGCTACAACTAGCCTGCGCTGAACGCTATGGGCCATGCACACAGTCTAAGCATAGCATAGTCAAACATGCAGAGAAAGACCTACCAGGTGATGCGAAGCAGAGAGCTAATGCTGGAGGAGGCAGTAGAGATTTTGTCGGTGTAATATGATATGAGGTAAGGGTTGTAATCTGAATGGAAACAGCTTTGATTTAGCCACAGCATGAGGTAAACATGAGCGGCGCATTGAACAGAATCAGATTTAATCAGTAGCAGAAATGTGCCTCTAGAGGTCGCCAGTGTACAAAAGACAAGAGAATTGTTTGAAATTGTATTTAATTACAGATGACCAAATGCTTGCCTAAAAACTATTTTGTAAAGCATGTACTGTATTCTGAATACTTTCACATTGATTAGCATTATGCACAAATGTGGAGTCTTTATGATTAAAAACATGAATTCATTTGCATTATGTTTATTTATAAATACAGTGTGTGCTTACACCTGTTGCCCGCCTGTTATGAACTTATTTTCTAAATTAGGAACGTAACAAAGCACTTTACAATAACACACCGGGAACGCAGCAGAGATCAAGAAACTCAATATCATGGAATATGGAGCTAAAATGTAATAATTGGCTACCATAATGTATTGCTTAAATTTTTGGAAAGTAACTGTATTATATACCATCTGCGACGGTGGCGCAGATGGTAGAGCGGGTCGTCTCATGATCGGAAGGTCGGGGGTTCGAATCCCGCCTCCTGAAGGTGCACATTGTCGTTGTGTCCTTGGGCAAGACACTTCACCCTCCTTGCCTCCAGTGTCTGCGTACACTGGTGTATGAATGAGAGTGTGAATGGGCCCCCTATGAGAGACCAACAGGCCCTTTTGGAACCATGAGGCCGTCCTCCCGTGGACCCACCACCTGCAGGAGGAGCCATAGGGGACTGGTGCAATGTGACTTGGGCAGCTCCAACAGCTGCCCCCACGACCCGGCAACGGACAAGTGGGAGAAAATGGATGGATGGATGGATGGAACTGTATTATAAATCCTCTCAAATGAAAGTGTAACTGCACCTGAATACAGTTACTCAAAATTAGTATTTAAAATACGTATTCTAAATACATGTATTCCATTACTACCCAACACCGGAAAAGTCTAAACTCTAATCTTTGTCAATAGACAAAGAAATCTTACAACAGTCGGCAGCTGCAGAGTGTAACAAATAAAGTAATATGTAATGTAACTTTTAAAATCAAGTTATCAGTAAAGTAATTAAGTTACTTTAAAAAGGTATTATTTTTCTTTGTCAAAATAACTAGCAACACTGCTGATAAGCCTTCGTCATGCTCTTAATTTTGTTTCTGGCACCTAGCGGAGCCTCTATTATGAGACACCCCTGCCATAATGACGTCTAAAAAGCCCCAAAAAACATTTTGTCTGTATAGTTCCTGTTTCTGCCTTGAAATTCAACACTATGCAACGATTGTCTTGTTATTGTTACTGACTTGTTACTCATTTCACTTTGACTGATACCATTGTAACAGGCTCACCGTGCTTGGCCAGGCAGACGCTCCTCCTTTCTGTTCAAAAGAGGAACCGTTTGTGCCGTCATGGCACCTTTCATTTCCCGATTTTACCAGTATCGGACCACTCACGGACCGAGAGGTGGGAGTTGCCACAGCACTCTTCCAAAACAGTTTGTTTTAATAATTTGGAAAATATAAAATCTCTAATACCGGAGTAAGAAACAGCGTTGGAAGTGTTACTCGTGAAAACTGTTTTTAAAAGGCTTCCTCCCGCTTGTTCCTGCGTTATATGCAGCGTTTCTCTAATAGGATGCATTCATGGCTTAGAATGTGACGATGTCAACAGAACTCTATGAGAGAGATACCGTTTTTGTAAGAAATCTCCAAAAAGAAAATGGACAAATATTGTAACTCATCATTATTTGGTAGTGGGCCTCCTTGCTCGGGGTCATGATTTATGCCCGTGGGCCTGGGTCGAGTCGGGCTGGATTCTTTAGCCCGATCTAAGCTCTAGTTTGAACAAACAGCTGCTCCCATAGTATTTGACTGCAAGATTTGTCATGGACTTTCATTACTGTATACAATGCATATTGTGATCATCCTCAAATTAAAAGTAAACTTATATTTTTTTCAATTAATGCCCATATTCCATCAGCAATATCCTTTGTCGAAATATTTTTTACAAACCCCTAACAATGTCCATAAAACACATTTACCATGGCCTACATACACATCTATGTATCCACTGCACGGCATTTAATACAATGAAGGTAACAGTCCAAACTGTCCAATTCTTATTACACTTTTTTCCCCTCACTGTTTCCTTTGGACTTCTATACATGTATTGTCTAACAAAAAATTTGAATAATTTATTTACATTTTTTAATAAAAGATCCAATAATTTAAGCAACATATAGCTAAACCAATAACAAACTACTCACCGTCGGACCATCTCAAGACGTCGTCCAGGTGTGGGGGCAGCCCTTTCCACAGGGAGCTGTCTTTGGGGTAGCCCTGGTCCATCCTCTTCAGGTGGTCGTCATAGCGCCAGTACAGGTTTTCCCTAAATAAGTAGGTTTTGTCGTTGTGGAGCCAAACAAAAGCAGCGTCCACTCCGTCAGTGGGTAAGCCAAAGTCACTGATGGGACGGGGGTAGCCCTCCTCCACAATGTTGTCTTTGAACATCCAGTACTTCATGCCTGAAACCAGGGAAACAGATGCCTCAGTTCTCAAACTGTTTCTGCAGCGTGCACCAGTGCCAGAGCGACAGTGTTTTACTCACTGTGGGATAAATAAACTAAATGCAGAAGGTCAAACAAGTTGAGAAGATTTTGCAAATGGTTGGCAGTGGATTTTGCGCTCTTACAGTCACACCTCAGTCAGCCTCTTTTTTTCTAAGGCCACACTGATGCAGCAGGTATTTGCGCGAAAGATACCAGGCTCGTCTGGACCAACTCTGTTGTTGCGCCAGGTGGAATATCGGGCCCGAAGAGTGCTTTAACTTTATTAATATGGCATTATTCTGATTTTATACTATTATAGCTACAGTTACAGTCCGTGTGATTTTGGGTAACAATTCCAAGCAGTTCAAAATGAGATAGAGAGCAGAAATTGCCATAGCTTCCTTTGTTTTCTTGATTTGTTACAGTAAAATTTGTGACATCTGCTTACCTTTGAAAAAGATTATTTTGTGGTCCACAGGCCGCTCGTAAATAGCATCCACACTGTCCAGGTTGTTGGGAAGGCCTCTCCAGAACTGATGGATCTGTGCTGGCCTCAGAGAAACAAGCTGCTTCTCTCGGGTCAGTCTCCAGAAATACTTCCCTGGTCAACAAAAAACAAAAAAACAAAAAGTTGACCTTTTTTACTGCTTGCATTCATGTGTTGACTTGTTTTGTATTCGTCTGATTTTCTTCTCCTAAACTGGAGATTTTGACTAAATTAATGGAAACTCAGTCTGTTGTTACAGATTGGCGCTTAACCGAGCCAACAGTTAAGATTTGGTGTCGGCTTTCTAAAAAGCTAATTGTAGGCCTACTGGTTTTATTAAATATCCAAATAATTTAGCTTTTGTCAGCATTGCAGCACTTGTCTTATACTTGTTACGCCCTCTTCAACTGGCCCGCTCTACACTCTGGCTTTTTAATGCACCACACTATGCAGGGCTTACATCATACTTCACATATAACTCAATTAAATAAATATATAATAATAATGATGATAATGATAATTAAACCCAAATTAAAATTATACTGAGGATGGTAATGACAACTGGGAAGTATCAAGATCTCGGAGTATAATATCTATTAATGTACCTTTATAACATAAAAGTAACTCTCGGTAATCACGGGAAAAAATCTGAAAGAAATATATTAAGGATCACATTTTTTTACTTGCTTTGTATTAGACATCGTACATGAAACGAGATCGTTGTTGTAGTCGTGCTTTGTTTTAATTAATTATATAAACAGTTCATATATTTTTGTACGTTTGTAAGTCTGTGCTAATGTAGCTGCTTGAAATGTTTTGAAATGTTCTTTTATTATTTATTGCACTTGGGGGTGGGCGCTCATAAGCTTTTTGCTTCAGCCCACTCCTTTTGAGCAGAATGTGTACTGCTCAAATAAACAAATAAACTCAACTAAATTACTCCTAGGACAATGACAGCTCACATTAAACTCATGAAACGTTTAACCCAAAACCTCACATCTGTAGGAAACATTAACGACATGCCGCAATCAAAAATGCAGTTAGCAGCATGTTTTGATACGAGTTGTCAAGTTATTTTCTGACTTCTGCTATAGGAGTTCATGTGCATTTTTTACGAATGCCCCGTCACTACAGAATCGTTGATATACAAAAGGGTTTTGTTCCGGAGCTTATAGACAGTGGCTCTCAAAACTTTTCAGAACGAGTGCCACCTAAAAAGATTGAGGTCTTGAAGTACCCGAATGATCCTGGGGGCTCTGTTGTCGGGGGCTTGGTGCCCCTGGTAGGGTCTCCCAGGGCAAACAGGTCCTAGGTGACGGGTCAGACAAAGAGCGGTTCAGAAGCCCCTTATGAGAGACCAACAGGCCCAGTTAGAACCATGAGGTCGTCCTTCTGTGGACCCACCACCTGCAGGAGGAGCCATAGGAGCTGGTGCAATGTGATTTGGGCAACTCCAACAGCTGCCCCCACGACCCGGCAACGGACAAGTGGAAGAAAATGGATGGATGGTCTTGAAGTACCACCAGTGTGACGGACTATATTGTGAAATGTCTTCTGCATTTTTGTTTTTTTGTCACCTATTCCAATTAATAGTGTGAGATTTTTAACCTGTTACTTGCCATTGGGGGCAAGGGTTAGGTTTAAGGTCATGGGTAAGGGTTATGATTAGGGTTTGGAGCAGCAAATGTGATGCAGGTTGTGTTTCACTCACACAGATCTTACACACAGTTTTCAAATGAGAAATCAAGCTCTCCTGTCAAAACACTTTGAGATTTGGATATGCATAATTGCACCTGTAATGCGCTTTACAAGCCTGTATTACCAAGTTTTTTAAAGCGCTAATAACAGCAAAACAGCAACAACAGTTTTCAGAAGTGCTAGCACGAGGTTTTCTACTCATCAATTACCCTCTAACACGATTAGCTAACACAATGTACCACTAGAACACTGGAGCGATGGTTGCTGGAAATGGCCCTCTGCACACCTATTCCATTAAGAATCAACCGTTTCCAACTAGAACAGTCATTCGCCACATTATCAAGCTCTAGACTGTATTTAGGCCCGAGCGGACCTGGCAGGTCTCGGGCCTCTTGTAATTGTACAAGCAGTGCGCGGAGCGCACTGAAGAAAGACGTGCGCGTAGCGCACGTCCCACGGGAAAAGAGCGCGGAGCGCTCAAAACCCATGTATGAGACAGTAATCAGGGGGCTCCCGGCACCAACACCTGTCCGATGATATAGGTGTGTGCCGCGAAAGCGGCACATTTGTTGCTGCTTTTAAAAAAAAAAAGGTGAAAACCACAGTGAAGGCGCAACATGGACAAGAAAGTGGTCGATGACGAGCGAAGCTCGTCATCGACCATGGCCACTCACTAAAACACTGATACAGTGACTCGGGGCATCGAGCCCTATCCGGTGATATAAGTATTTGCCGCGAAAGCGGCAAATTTGTTCTTGTACTCACAAAAATACGAAAAAAAAATTCCATAGAGAAACATTGAAATAGTAGAGGTAAAAGACGAGCGCAACGCGCTCGTATTGGATAATAAACCCCATAGGTGGATTACTGGACATGAGACCTTTCCGAATATATAAGGTTTGCCGCCGGAGGCGGCCCCATATTGTTATTGTATGAGTTTTTCTTATTATTAGGCCCGAGCGGACCTGGCAGGTCTCGGGCCTCTTGTAATTGTACAAGCAGTGCGCGGAGCGCACTAAAGAAAGACGTGCGCGTAGCGCACGTCCCACGGGAAAAGAGCGCGGAGCGCTCAAAACCCATGTATGAGACAGTAATCAGGGGACTCCCGGCACCAACACCTGTCCGATGATATAGGCGTGTGCCGCGAAAGCGGCACATTTGTTGCTGCTCGTAAAAAAAAAAGGTGAAAACCACAGTGAAGGCGCAACATGGACAAGAAAGTGGTCGATGACGAGCGAAGCTCGTCATCGACCATGGCCACTCACCAAAGCCCAAAACACTGATACAGTGACTCAGGGCATCGAGCCCTATCCGGTGATATAAGTGTTTGCCGCGAAAGCGGCACATTTGTTCTTGTACTCACAAAAATACGGAAAAAAAAACGGGTAGAGAAACATTGAGAAAGAAGAGGTAAAAGACGAGCGCAACGCGCTCGTATTGGATAATAAACCTTACGGGTGGATTACTGGACGTGAGACCTTTCCGAAAATATAAGGTTGGCCGCCGGAGGCGGCGCTATATTGTTATTGTATGGGTTTTTCTTATTCTTATTATTATTTTTCTTCTATCCGTGTTTTTTTGGAATAAATCGCCCAAACTTTGACGAAAACTCCCCATTTTTTGCCCAAAATTAGAAATCACGGCGATACACAGTGTCAAAAAGTTTCGTTAAAAAAATCACAAAAATGGCGCGTCAGCGCCCCCTGGAAAATCAAGATTACATTGCGCCTATGGAGAGACACCGAAAAATCTGAAAATTTTAGTTCGTCGTAGACGAAAAAAATTCGGCACAGTGATTGGTCACGTGAAGCCCAACAAAAAAACACATTACGCGGTTGCTAGGCAACCAACAGTATGGCGGCCATATTGGCCCGAAGAGGGACTTGGCGCCGAAGGCGCCATTTCATGCCCACGCATTTGAACGAACTCGTCCTAGGGCTTTTAACGCAGCGACTCCCCGTTCGCTCCAGATCATCTCCACATGTGGGAGATTAAAAGTTATTAAAAACTTTTTAATAGGATTTTTGGTTTTGCCGTGGCAACGCCATGAATTTGGCGTCCGTTTTCGCCGCTCGCCGCCGTGTTCAAACAGCCGTAACTCACACATACTTTGGCCGATTTGAACAAAAATTGAATCGTTGGTTGAGTCGTCGACCCCGGATGTTCTGATATAGGAATTTTGAAAATTGCCGCAATAGCGCCCCCTGCAGAGCACAAAATAAAAATGAATGGAGCCAAAAATTAAACTTTGTCGTAGATGCATGAAATTTGGTACAGACATTCGTCACGTGATCCCGAACAAAAAATATATTGATGCCCCGCCCCTTTTCCCACCGTGTTGCCATGGCAACGACCCAATGTCAACTTTGCCGCAGCCTAACCAAAATCGGTACACGCGTGCGTCATGACTGTCCGAACAAAAAAGTACATTACACGGTTGCTAGGTGACCAACAGGAGGTCGGCCATTTTGGGAAAATCAGCGCCGAAGGCGCCATTTCTTGCCTGTGCTCTTTTATAAACTCCACCGAGGGTGGCAGCGACATTATACGCAGGTAGGGCGCGGCAGCGCCTCCCGGTTATTGCGGCGGCGTGCGGGAACCGGCGTCAATCGGCCACCGCGGCCCGCGAGGGCCTCCCAATGCCGCTTGCGGCTTTAATTATTATTATTATTTTTCCTCTCCCCACCTTAACTCCTTTATCTTGTGATGAAAAGTCCTGAATTTTGGCACATAATTCTAAAATGTTAACCGCTCGAATCGTGCAATTTCGAAATTTTACATTTCAAAAAAATGGCGCGTCAGCGCCCCCTGGAAAACTAGATTACATTGCACGTATGGCGAGACCCGAAAAACGTACTTCGTCGTAGACGAAAAAAATTCGGCACAGTTATTGGTCACGTGAAGCCAAACAAAAAAACACATTACGCGGTTGCTAGGCAACCAACAGTATGGCGGCCATATTGGCCCGAAGAGGGAATTGGCGCCGAAGGCGCCATTTCATGCCCACGCATTTGAACGAACTCGTCCTAGGCCGTTGAACGCAGCGACTCCCCGTTCGCTCCAGATCATCTCCACATGTGGGAGATTAAAAGTTGTTAAAAACTTTTTAATAGGTTTAAAGGTGTTGCCGTGGCAACGCCGTGAATTTGGCGTCCGTTTTCGCCGCTCGCCGCCGTGTTCAAACAGTCATAACTCACACATACTTTGGCCGATTTGAACAAAATTTTAACCGTTGGTCGAGTCGTCGACCCCGGATGTTTTGATATAGGAAATTTGAAAATTGCCGCAATAGCGCCCCCTGCAGAGCACAAAATAAAAATGAATGAGGACAAAAATTAAACTTTGTCGTAGATGCATGAAATTTGGTACAGACATCCGTCACGTGATCCCGAACAAAAAATATATTGATGCCCCGCCCCTTTCCCCACCGTGTTGCCATGGCAACGACCCAATGTCAACTTTGCCGCAGCCTAACCAAAATCGGTACACGCGTGCGTCATGACTGTCCGAACAAAAAAGTACATTACACGGTTGCTAGGCAACCAACAGGAGGTCGGCCATTTTGGGAAAATCAGCGCCGAAGGCGCCATTTCTTTTGCCAGCTCTTTTAGAAACTCCACCGAGGGTGGCGGCGGCATTATAAGCAGGTAGGGCGCGGCAGCGCCCCCCGGTTATTGTACATTACATGGTTGCTAGGTGACCAACAGGAGGTCGGCCATTTTGGGACAATTGGCGCCAAAGGCGCCATTTCTTGCCTATGCTCTTTTATAAACTCCACCGAGGGTGGCAGCGACATTATAAGCAGGTAGGGCGCGGCAGCGCCTCCCGGTTATTGCGGCGGCGTGCGGGAACCGGCGTCAATCGGCCACCGCGGCCCGCGAGGGCCTCCCAATGCCGCTTGCGGCTTTAATTATTATTATTAGGCCCGAGCGGCCTGCCGTAGCAAGGGCCTATTGTAATCGCAACGCAGTGCGCGCAGCGCACTGTACTGAGGTGCGCGGAGCGCACGAAAACAGCGCGAAGCGCTGTCCCCATGTCAAACGTAAACTCACCGTGTAATACAGTGACTGCCCACACCTCTGGTGTGGGCCCTTATACTTATAATTGCAGCAAAATGAATGGGGGAATATGGCCAACTGTCATACGGAGGTGGATGACGAGCGCGAAGCGCTCGTCATCCACCTCCGAGCCCCACGGGTGTGTGGGGGAAGTCGAAAGCTTTAAAAAAATGCATAATATGTTGTAGTCGCGAAAGCGACTATATTGTTTTTGCAAGAAATATTATTATTCTTCTTTATTCTTCTTTCTTTCTTCTGCTCTTTGAGCAGGAATTTGACCCCCTGAACATAGTCAAAAACTCACCAAACTTTGCCCAAAATTCAGATCCGGTGAAAAATTAATTAAAATGTGTGTTTCGTTTTGGGGAAATAAAAAATGGCGCGACAGCGCCACCTACAAAAGTGAAAATACATTGCGCCTATGGGGAGGGGGCCAACATAAACTTTGTCGCAGAGCGACGGGATTCGGTACAGACATTCGTCCTGTGAGGACAAACAAAATATATTATTGTGGCCACGCCCCCAGACAAACCGGAAGTCCGCCATTTTGACAGGAAGTCGGGAAAATGCTGAGTCAGCGTTTTCGCTGACGTCGCATTTTAACGAACTCCTCCTAGGGCGTTTCACCAAATGAGCCCAAAATCGCTCCACTTCATCTCGAGATGTGGGGCATCAAAAGTTATCCAAATTTTTTGGCTAAGTTTTACGGTTTGTTTGCGGCGAAGCCGCAATCTTTACGAAGATTTTTGCGACTTTCCGAAAACAACAAAATGCTCCCATTTGCACAAACGAACTCCGATTAAAAATCGGAAATATACATTTTATTGACCTTTCACCCCCGGACACAACAAATGTGAAAAAGTGAGATTTGGCGCGATAGCGCCCCCTCTAGGCTGAGAAGAAAATATGCATTATGGGAAAAAAATTAGTTTCTCGGAAATGGATAAAATTCGGCACAATAATAGCTGATGGCATCCCGATCCAAAAAGCCAATGAGACCCATACCGTATTTTGTACGGTGTTGCCATGGAGACGACCGAGGCTCGCCATGTTATTCCAATGGGACTGACCCGCATATCACACATTATACACAATTACAGCTCGTTAGCGCCCTCTGTGAGGAGCTTGTGGACAGTAGTGATTGAAGTACGGGCCGTCAAGGCCGTCCGATGCCGCTTGTGAAATTAAAAAGATTCGGGGCGCGCTAGCGCCCTCTGCAGGTTGGAGCCATCATTCACATGGAGACGCTAAAAATCTCGTTTTGATGTTTATTCACAAAGATTAATGGCTCATCAGGGCAATAAAATGTAGTGTGGCCACGTTGGCGCCCTCGGTAGGGTTATGGCGCGGCAATGGAGGCACTAAGGGAGGCATCCATTACATGGTTGCTAGGCGACCAACAGGTGGTCGGCCATTTTGGGAAAAATCGAGTAATCAGCGCCGAAGGCGCCATTTCTCATCTTTTATAATCTCGACCTAGGGTGGCAGCGACATTATAACCACGTAGGGCGCGGCAGCGCCTCCCGGTTATTGCGCCGGCGTGCGATAGCGTGCGGTAACTAGCCCACGAGACCCGCGAGGGCCTCTCGATGCCGCTTGCGGCTTTAATTAGGCCCGAGCGGCCTGCCGTAGCAAGGGCCTATTGTAATCGCAACGCAGTGCGCGCAGCGCACTGTACTGAGGTGCGCGGAGCGCACGAAAACAGCGCGAAGCGCTGTCCCCATGTCAAACGTAAACTCACCGTGTAAAACAGTGACTGCCCACACCTCTGGTGTGGGCCCTTATACTTATAATTGCAGCAAAATGAATGGGGGTATATGGCCAACTGTCATACGGAGGTGGATGACGAGCGCGAAGCGCTCGTCATTCACCTCCGAGCCCCACCGGTGCGTCGGGGAAGTCGAAAGCTTTAAAAAAATGCATAATATGTTGTAGTCGCGAAAGCGACTATATTGTTTTTGCAAGAAATATTATTATTCTTCTTTATTCTTCTTCTTCTTCTTCTTTCTTCTTCTGCTCTTTGAGCAGGAATTTGACCCCCTGAACGTAGTCAAAAACTCACCAAACTTTGCCCAAAATTCAGATCCGGCGAAAAATTTATTAAAATGTGTGTTTCGTTTTGGGGAAATAAAAAATGGCGCGACAGCGCCACCTACAAAAGTGAAAATACATTGCGCCTATGGGGAGGGGGCCAACATAAACTTTGTCGCAGAGCGACGGGATTCGGTACAGACCTTCGTCCTGTGAGGACAAACAAAATATATTATTGTGGCCACGCCCCCAGACAAACCGGAAGTCCGCCATTTTGACAGGAAGTCGGGAAAATGGTGAGTCAGCGTTTTCGCTGACGTCGCATTTTAACGAACTCCTCCTAGGGCGTTTCACCAAATGAGCCCAAAATCGCTCCAGTTCATCTCCAGATGTGGGGCATCAAAAGTTATCCAAATTTTTTGGCTAAGTTTTACGGTTTGTTTGCGGCGAAGCCGCAATCTTTACGAACAATTTTGCGACTTATCAAAAACAACAAAATGCTCCCATTCGCACAAACGAAGTCCGATAAAAAATCGGAAATATACATTTTATTGACCTTTCACCCCCGGACACAACAAATGTGAAAAAGTGAGATTTGGCGCGATAGCGCCCCCTCTAGGCCGAGAAGAAAAAATGCATTATGGGAAAAAAATTAGTTTATCGGAAATAGATTAAATTCGGCACAAAAATAGCTGATGGCATCCCGATCCAAAAAGCCAATGAGACCCATACCGTATTTTGTACGGTGTTGCCATGGTGACGCCCGAGGCCCACCATGTTAATCTAATGGGACTGACACACAAATCTCACATTATACACAATTACAGCGCGTTAGCGCCCCCTGTAAGGAGCTTGTGGACAGTAGTGATTGATGTACGGCCCGTCAAGGACGTCCGATGCTGCTTGTTAAATTTAAAAAGATTTGGGGCGCGCTAGCGCCCTCTGCAGGTTGGAGCCATCATTCACATGGAGACGCTAAAAATCTCGTTTTGATGTTTACTCACAAAGATTAATGGCACATCAGGGCAATAAAATGTAGTGTGGCCACGTTGGCGCCCTCGGTAGGGTTATGGCGCGGCAATGGAGGCACTAAGGGAGGCCTCCATTACATCGTTGCTAGGCGACCAACAGGTGGTCGGCCATTTTGGGAAAAATCGAGTAATCAGCGCCGAAGGCGCCATTTCTTGCCTTTGCCTCTTTTATAATCTCGACCTAGGGTGGCAGCGACATTATAACCACGTAGGGCGCGGCAGCGCCTCCCGGTTATTGCGGCGGCGTGCGGCAACCGGCGTCAACCGGCCACCGAACCCCCGCGAGGGCCTCTCGATGCCGCTTGCGGCTTTAATTATTTTTCTTCTCCCCCCCTAAATCCACTTTCCCACCGACGAAAAGTCCTGAATTTTTGCACAAAATTCAAACACGTAAATCTAAGATCTTTCACATTTAGAAAATGTAAAAATTCAAAAAAATGGCGCGTCAGCGCCCCCTGGAAAAACCACGTTAACATTGCGCCCCATGTTAAACACCCCCAAAATGCCGCAAAACCCGAAAAACTTACTTCGTCGTAGACGAAAAAAATTCGGCACAGTGATTGGTCACGTGAAGCCGAACAAAAAAACACATTACGCGGTTGCTAGGCAACCAACAGTATGGCGGCCATATTGGCCCGAAGAGGGACTTGGCGCCGAAGGCGCCATTTCATGCCCACGCATTTGAACGAACTCGTCCTAGGCCGTTGAACGCAGCGACTCCCCGTTCGCTCCAGATCATCTCCACATGTGGGAGATTAAAAGTTGTTAAAAACTTTTTAATAGGATTTTTGGTTTTGCCGTGGCAACGCCATGAATTTGGCGTCCGTTTTCGCCGCTCGCCGCCGTGTTCAAACAGTCATAACTCACACATACTTTGGCCGATTTGAACAAAATTTTAACCGTTGGTCGAGTCGTCGACCCCGGATGTTTTGATATAGGAATTTTGAAAATTGCCGCAATAGCGCCCCCTGCAGAGCACAAAATAAAAATGAATGGAGCCAAAAATTAAACTTTGTCGTAGATGCATGAAATTTGGTACAGACATCCGTCACGTGATCCCGAACAAAAAATATATTGATGCCCCGCCCCTTTTCCCACCGTGTTGCCATGGCAACGACCCAATGTCAACTTTGCCGCAGACACACCAAAATCGGTACAGGCGTGCGTCATGACTGTCCGAACAAAAAAGTACATTACATGGTTGCTAGGTGACCAACAGGAGGTCGGCCATTTTGGGAAAATCAGCGCCGAAGGCACCATTTCTTTTGCCAGCTCTTTTATAAACTTCACCGAGGGTGGCAGCGACATTATGAGCTGGTAGGGCGCGGCAGCGCCCCCCGGTTATTGTAAATTACATGGTTGCTAGGTTACCAACAGGAGGTCGGCCATTTTGGGACAATCGGCGCCGAAGGCGCCATTTCTTGCCTGTGCTCTTTTATAAACTCCACCAAGGGTGGCAGCGACATTATAAGCAGGTAGGGCGCGGCAGCGCCTCCCGGTTATTGCGGCGGCGTGCGGGAACCGGCGTCAATCGGCCACCGCGGCCCGCGAGGGCCTCCCAATGCCGCTTGCGGCTTTAATTATTATTTTTCTTCTCCCCCCCTAAATCCACTTTCCCACCGACGAAAAGTCCTGAATTTTTGCACAAAATTCAAGCACGTAAATCTAAGATCTTTCACATTTAGAAAATGTTAAAATTCAAAAAAATGGCGCGTCAGCGCCCCCTGGAAAAACCACGTTAACATTGCGCCCCATGTTAAACACCCCCAAAATGCCGCAAAACCCGAAAAACTTACTTCGTCGTAGACGAAAAAAATTCGGCACAGTGATTGGTCACGTGAAGCCGAACAAAAAAACACATTACGCGGTTGCTAGGCAACCAACAGTATGGCGGCCATATTGGCCCGAAGAGGGACTTGGCGCCGAAGGCGCCATTTCATGCCCACGCATTTGAACGAACTCGTCCTAGGCCGTTGAACGCAGCGACTCCCCGTTCGCTCCAGATCATCTCCACATGTGGGAGATTAAAAGTTGTTAAAAACTTTTTAATAGGATTTTTGGTTTTGCCGTGGCAACGCCATGAATTTGGCGTCCGTTTTCGCCGCTCGCCGCCGTGTTCAAACAGTCATAACTCACACATACTTTGGCCGATTTGAACAAAATTTTAACCGTTGGTCGAGTCGTCGACCCCGGATGTTTTGATATAGGAATTTTGAAAATTGCCGCAATAGCGCCCCCTGCAGAGCACAAAATAAAAATGAATGGAGCCAAAAATTAAACTTTGTCGTAGATGCATGAAATTTGGTACAGACATCCGTCACGTGATCCCGAACAAAAAATATATTGATGCCCCGCCCCTTTTCCCACCGTGTTGCCATGGCAACGACCCAATGTCAACTTTGCCGCAGACACACCAAAATCGGTACAGGCGTGCGTCATGACTGTCCGAACAAAAAAGTACATTACATGGTTGCTAGGTGACCAACAGGAGGTCGGCCATTTTGGGAAAATCAGCGCCGAAGGCACCATTTCTTTTGCCAGCTCTTTTATAAACTTCACCGAGGGTGGCAGCGACATTATGAGCTGGTAGGGCGCGGCAGCGCCCCCCGGTTATTGTAAATTACATGGTTGCTAGGTTACCAACAGGAGGTCGGCCATTTTGGGACAATCGGCGCCGAAGGCGCCATTTCTTGCCTGTGCTCTTTTATAAACTCCACCAAGGGTGGCAGCGACATTATAAGCAGGTAGGGCGCGGCAGCGCCTCCCGGTTATTGCGGCGGCGTGCGGGAACCGGCGTCAATCGGCCACCGCGGCCCGCGAGGGCCTCCCAATGCCGCTTGCGGCTTTAATTATTATTATTATTATTTTTTTTCCTCTCCCCCAAAACGCCAGTTTCGGCACTTTCCCACCGACGAAAAGTCCTGAATTTTTGCCCAAAATTCAATTAGGTGAAAAAAAAAAACTTCACATCTCCAAATTGTAAAAATTCAAAAAAATGGCGCGTCAGCGCCCCCTGGAAAAACAACGTTAACATTGCGCCCTATGGCAGGACGCCCCAAAATAAGGATATTAGCGAAAAACGTACTTCGTCGTAGACGAAAAAAATTCGGCACAGTGATTGGTCACGTGAAGCCAAACAAAAAAACACATTACGCGGTTGCTAGGCAACCAACAGTATGGCGGCCATATTGGCCAGAAGAGGGAATTGGCGCCGAAGGCGCCATTTCATGCCCACGCATTTGAACGAACTCGTCCTAGGGCTTTTAACGCAGCGACTCCCCGTTCGCTCCAGATCATCTCCACATGTGGGAGATTAAAAGTTATTAAAAACTTTTTAATAGGTTTAATGGTGTTGCCGTGGCAACGCCATGAATTTGGCGTCTGTTTTCGCCGCTCGCCGCCGCGTTCAAACCGTCATAACTCACACATACTTTGGCCGATTTGAACAAAACTTGAATCGTTGGTCGAGTCGTCGACCCCGGATGTTTTGATATAGGAATTTTGAAAATTGCCGCTATAGCGCCCCCTGCAGAGCACAAAATAAAAATGAATGGAGCCAAAATTTCAACTTTGTCGTAGATGCATGAAATTTGGTACAGACATCCGTCACGTGATCCCGAACAAAAAATATATTGATGCCCCGCCCCTTTTCCCACCGTGTTGCCATGGCAACGACCCAATGTCAACTTTGTCGTAGCCAAACCAAAATTGGTACACGCGTGCGTCATGACTGTCCAAACAAAAAAGTACATTACATGGTTGCTAGGCGACCAACAGGAGGTCGGCCATTTTGGGAAATATCCAGTGATCTGGTGCCGAAAGCGCCATTTCATGCCCACGCATTTGAACGAACTTGTCCTAGGCCGTTGAACGCAGCGACTCCCCGTTCGCTCCAGATCATCTCCACATGTGGGAGATTAAAACTTGTTAAAAACTTTTTAATAGCATTTTTGGTTTTGCCGTGGCAACGCCATGAATTTGGCGTCCATTTTCGCCGCTCGCCGCCGTGTTCAAACAGCCGTAACTCACACATACTTTGGCCGATTTGAGCGAAACTTGAATCGTTGGTCGAGTCGTCGACCCCGGATGTTTTGATATAGGAATTTTGAACATTGCCGCAATAGCGCCCCCTGCAGAGCACAAAATAAAAATGAATGGAGCCAAAAATTAAACTTTGTCGTAGGTTCATGAAATTTGGTACAGACATCCGTCACGTGATCCCGAACAAAAAATACATTGATGCCCGCCCCTTTTCCCACCGTGTTGCCATGGCAACGACCCAATGTCAACTTTGCCGTAGCCAAACCAAAATCGGTACACGCGTGCGTCATGACTGTCCGAACAAAAAAGTACATAACATGCTTGCTAGGCGACCAACAGGAGGTCGGCCATTTTGGGAAAATCAGCGCCGAAGGCGCCATTTCTTTTGCCAGCTCTTTTATAAACTCCACCGAGTGCGGCAGCGACATTATAAGCAGGTAGGGCGCGGCAGCGCCCCCCGGTTATTGTTCATTACATGGTTGCTAGGTGACCAACAGGAGGTCGGCCATTTTGGGACAATTGGCGCCGAAGGCGCCATTTCTTGCCTATGCTCTTTTATAAACTCCACCGAGGGTGGCAGCGACATTATAAGCAGGTAGGGCGCGGTAGCGCCTCCCGGTTATTGCGGCGGCGTGCGGGAACCGGCGTCAATCGGCCACCGCGGCGCGCGAGGGCCTCCCAATGCCGCTTGCGGCTTTAATTATGATTGATTTAATGTTATTCTTATTGAAAAAAAAAACTGTGCTTTTTTTCAAAAATAGGGATATTTCAAGTGACCCCAAAGTGTTGAACAGTAGTGTATAATAACACATTATAATGTACCATATCATAAGGATGGAACTGGCTACACACAAGCAAGAATAAAATGCAACATGTGGCAAAGAGCAGCTGAGCAGAAGGCAGTGTTAGCTTTACATCTCTAAAAAACTACTTTATAACAGCAAGGAAATTAGAGTGAACACAGGAAAGAATAGGAAACACATAGGCATATTTAAAAAAAAAAAAAACATAATTATAGTAGTGCCCACTTCTTCTGAGAGGAGGCCACTTACCACCTGTGGAGCATTTAGAGAAAGAACTTTGCAGACATAGCCGTCATAAATATAGATGTATAACCCGTGGTTAAAGTGGATTTTGGGAGGTGGTGGAACTCTAACCTTGAAGACTCGGAACGCTGTATTAGGTCGATATATGAAAGGCTGTGTGTATATTACAGAAGGTGTTTTATATTACTTTTAATTCATTTATTTGAACAATAAGTTTTAAACCCATCCATCCATCCATTTTCTCCCACTTGTCCGCTGCCGGGTCGTGGGGGCAGCTGCTGGAGCTGCCCAAGTCACATAGCACCAGCCCCCCATGGCTCCTCCTGCAGGTGGTGGGCCCACGGAAGGAAGTTTTAAACCATTTAACAGAATAACTCTTCTTTATGTGTGCTCTTGTTTGAGATACTCCCAAAAAGTTAGAGCAACAGCCAGTCCTATCCGGGAAATTATTTGAAAAATCAGATACAATTTAGTGCAATCTGGTGTATTTTAGGCAAAAATATGCTGTTTGAATTAGCCTCATACAGTGAGGAAAATCAGAACTGTCTACATTATTTTTTATATACTGTCAACATCCTGTGTAAGTGTTTCCCTGTGGGGCCCTCGGGTGCGGGACCCCAGTCCCTCTGCTGCCCGTGTCAGCTCCGCCCATGTTCCTCCTCCGTCTGTAGCTGCGCATCACGCTGAGCTGTGAGGAGACGACACAGGCTCCAGACGAGTCTAAAGACTCAACTTTGGCCTGGATTCAACTCTGTTGTTACTTTTAAACCGCGGACAGATTCAGAGGATCAGATCAGAGCAAAGAGTAGACTACCGTTTATGGACTAGTTTATGTCCATAAAGTTGATGATTTTGTGATAAATACTGTTGTATTGAGGCGCGTTAAACGGAGCGGACTGACCTGCAGCTGATCTAAGGATTACTTCTCCAGTTTCTCTCTGAAGAGTGGACTTTTGTCCAGCGCAGATTTAGCAAATTAACGATAAAACTACCCAAGGTGCTGGAACGCCGGCCTGACATAGTTTTATTGCATTGATTTATCTCACAGGCAGACTTTTGTTGTGTGAAAATGACAAAGTCGCAGTCATTACATTTTTTTTTTGCCACGCAAAGGTGCGCCACTTTAACTCCTGTGTATAACTATAAGTTCAGTGTAATTCACTGTATTGGAAAGAAATCTCTAAAATGAATATCACATGTAACACAAAATTAACAGGTTGGTGCCTGTTGTCATGGGAATAATTTCAGCTCATGGTTACGTGGCTGATGGTAGGGCGAGCGCATGAGAATGCAACTGAACTAACTCTGAAGTAAATGCAGGTGTAAAAAACAGTCTAGGGTGGTCTCGGGTCGACCCAACATGTGTGAAAATGCTAGGCTAGGGTGACCAGATGAGTTGCCTTGAACTCCTGATAGAAAGTCTCCCTAGAAATCCTTTGGACTCGAGTTCATCTGGTTTTATCGCAGACAGAATCAGCTCAGCCTCGTGCGGTTGAATGTGTTGCTTGCAGCTCTTTCTGTCACTAGCGGCACAGAGCATCTCTCTCCCTTTTGCCTTTCTTCCTCAGCTCGTGCTCATTTTTCCAAAACTTCAACACAGCCTCACAAATTTATCTCACAACCTTTCACGCTTTCACAGGACAGAGAGCTGTATTGATCCTGCTCAGAAGTGGACAGAAGAGAGAAAAAGACAGGAGAGGATGTGCCGCGGTATTCCTGTAGCGCGTCGATCAAAGGGCTTTCAAAAAACTTATTACGCACGTGTTTCTAAGCGCGCTCACCCCGGTCCCGAGCAGGAAAAAGGTTGGGGGGGGAGGGGATGCATTGGAGAAATAGGGAATTGTCTAAATTGGTGGGGCGGGGTGATAAAGACCTACAGTATAGCTGTCACGCTACATGTGTACGCATCTACTGAAACTTAAAAAGTCAACAAGGTCTGTTAGTAAGAGCCTTAAGTATTGACAAGTGAAACACGCACAATGAGCTAATGGGGAAACTTAGACTGCTCAAACGTATGTCCTAGTGTTGCACATTACCTTTATAACAGATTAGAAAAAAGTTTGATCAATTTGAAGGGTTGATACGAAGCTGGAAGTCTGCTTCATGTTGAGCTGCCAGTGGTAGCCTGGGGTCATTCCTCCCGAGGGCAACATGAAAGACTGATGTAACATTTGGACGCGGGAGCTCAGTCTGTCTCTGAAAACCTCCCCTGAACCTCAGCCCATCTTCGTCACTCTTCATCGTCCTTGGCTTTAAACTACTCCTGTTCTATAAAACTCATATAGCTCACGTCTCTGCCCTGCGTTCGCCTTTCTCCTCGTAACTCTTACCTTTGAAAAAGAAGGCCTCTCCGCGTATCTGGGCCACTGCATCAAAATGACTGGTGCATCTGTCTGGGGCATCTCGAGCCAGCCTAGGAGGAAGGAGGAAGTGAGATGGGTTACAAGAGCCAGCATCACCCAAACCTTAGCCCTTAACTGGCTACATTTCAAGTATTGTCCAACTGCCATTTAAAAGCTGAGAAGCCTGTTGAAACTTTCTCTGAATCCAAAACCATGTACATCGTGACGTTTTTAGGGCTGTACTTCAATCAATCAATCAAACTTTATTTATAAAGCGCTTTTCATACCGAAAAGTATCACAAAGTGCTTTACAGATGACAACATTTAAAAGAAATATGTCTGGCACACCCTCCCATCCCTCCGCATATACACAATCGTGACACACAAACACTGAAACCTGTAGCACACCGTCTACGCACACACACGCACAGAATAAAATAGATCTATAAGGCTGGGTACAGATGGACAAGTGTGGAAACCCCATTCGAGGAGCCGTCTGCGCCGGGAGCTACAGGGCACTGCAGAGACACCACACCTCCACCTGAGCACCCGCACAGCCACAGCCAATCACTGCTCCCAAGCCAGAAGGCCCCTACAGAGGAGACACTGGGAAAGCCTAAAAATATAAGAGACCATCTAAAAACACCCATAAGAGTTTAAAATCCAGAAGTGAAAGCAATTAATGAAGCTAGAAATAAATATAAAAATATCACGCAGTCACGCAAATGTTGTTAGCATTTAGCTTCCCCCAGCAGAGGTATAGCCCCAAACTGGGGTGAAGTTAGAAACTAAGCACAAAGACCAGACAGGTGCACCTCAACTCGTCTAAGCTAAGGTAAGAACATATCTCAGTATGTATGAGCCTGCTCTTAAAAACATGAACGTTCTCTGCGGCCCTGAGCTCCTCCGGCAGGCTGTTCCAGAGGCGAGGGCCATAATATCGGAAAGATGCCTCGCCGTGAGTCTTTTTGTTGCTTCAAATAAGCTCAGTTGATAGAGCATGTAGGGCATTTGCTATATATATATATATATACTCCGTTATTCGTTCCAAAACAAAGCAGAAGACTAATTACAAAAATACTGCTGGAAAATTTTGGATCCATGAGGTTGGTCATAGTACATTTTGTTGTCTAATCCATCCTTCAATGCCACTGTGTAAACCTGCCAGGAGCAGTGGGCGTCTGCAGTTCAGTGTCCACTGACCCTTCTTCAGATTTGGAAGTAGGTCAGGAGTAAATGGAGGATTAGCTCAGGGAACCCAATCAGACGCCCAAAATTGATTACATTTGTTAGTTTTTTCTCATCAGTCTACACACAATAATGACAAAGTAAAAAAAAAAGTTGTTGTTTTTTTGTTTTGTTTTTTCAGAATTTTAGGCAAATTTTGAAAAATAAAACCCTGAGATGTTTCTACAACTTGACTGCAGTCCACCTGTGGTAAATGAAACCGATTGGACTTGATTTGGAAAGACACACACCTCTCTATAAGTTTCTAGTTTATTATTTATCTAAGTTATATGTTTTATGTTTCATGTTGCATGATTGAACTGGTTTGTGAACCTGTTCACTAACAATGGACTATATACCTTTCAGGACAGAAGTCAGATTGAAAATGAAGCAGGTATTAGGAGCATATGAAGTAGAACATGTACTACTCGGAAATTGGAATACCACAGAGAAAAATGAAAAGAGCAGAGTAATGTCTCTTCTGGATTGTAAGAATAACAGAGTTAAAGCAAATTACCAGGAATTGGAAAGTGACGAAATTGCCAAAAATTATAGGCTGGACGGACACAATAGAAAATATACAGCTTACAGAGAGACTGTCTCATAAAATCAATAATAAAGAAGAAGAATTTTAAACTTAAATTGATGTAATTCAAATAAATATAAAAATAGAGAACTATAGCTAGATTTAAGGTGCATAAATATATACATGTAATTTACTTTTATGTGTGTATACATATGTGCATCTATGTATGTGTGTGTAACTATGTGTGTATAGGTATGTATGCGTATATTTGACGGTTGCTTTAGAGCACAGGGGAGAAAAACAATATGGTGCCAGAAAAATAAACTTAAAGAGGTGTATCATATGGAGCAAATAACAGCAGCAAATTGGTCTTTAATTGAAAAACGTATTGCAGGTTGATTAGATTGTGCTGTCTATTATGCTCCTGTGTGTAAAATGCCTGACAATTCTAGTTAACTGCACACAACTTTGAATGCAGTCTGACAAAAACAAACAGAAACAAATGTATACAAATAATAACTTCTTATGGGCTGTGACTCTGCAAAATCCAGAAATGCTCCCTCATTTTCCCGTACAAGCACAAGTGAGTTTGTAGCATGGGCGTCGGAACCATTCATTGTGAGGGGGACGTGTCCCCCCCACTTTTGAAAAGTGGTTGATTGGTCCCCCCCACTTTCACAACGTGAATTTTCATTGACTTTACATTTACTAGTTTAGACTGGACCTTTTCAATAGGCTCCCCGAGGCCAAACAATTAAATATGACCCGCGCCTTATTTTCCATACATTTAAAAACATATGTATTGGCATTATCCCATTATCCGCGCCAGTATCGCGTCGCTCCGCGGCGCATACGCTCCGCTTTGCGTAGCTGTGTTCATGCGGCTCCTCACCTCAGAGCGGCTGAAATGTAAACATGTCTCTGTAAACCGCTGAAAAACGGCTAAAGTGAGAATACTGAGGATTATTGTTGGACGGACAGATTTGACCAAACCGGAGCACAAGGACTCGTGCATCGTGTTTCCGGAGTTTCTCACGGATTCTCACATGGGGGAGCAGGACTTTTCGCGTCCTCGGCAGGTGGACAGCGTGTCTTCATCGGTACAAAGGGCCTGACCTGTAACTTTAAGGTGAGGAACATCAGTTTTGGACGTGTTTGTAAAGCGAGTGATGAAACTGATGTAGCGTGAGTTTGGGGAAACTGCACCGGGCTAGCACGAGTGTTCAACCGGTCAATACGCCGTTAAACCTCACTGTCTGGACTCTAACTTAACCAAATAACATCTGAATTATTCATTTGACGGATAAATGTTTGCTTCCTTTACCCCTTGACTAAATTTTATCTGCGTTTGTGGGAAATGTGAAGATACGAGCGTTGAGATGTTTCTTTGCGATGGCGGGAGTTAACGGGTGGGGCTGAAGCTAAATGTGGATGCAAACACGAGCGCCGTCTCATAAGAGCTTCATTCACTGAGTTTTTTTCACAAAGCGTCATGAAGCCAGGGCTGGACAGGAGAACAGCGGCTCCACAGGTGTTTGGTTATCCGTCCTATATGTCCACCCAGCTGCCAGGAGGAGGCGCTGCTGAGCCGATCGAGTCTCTCACGTATTCTTGAAGTAGCGCTCGATTTGGATGTAGTCCCACTAAAGCAATAACATTGATCTGTGTCCTGACCGTGTCCCACTGTAGTTCTTAATGTTAAGAAGTCGACCCCCTCCATTTTTTAAATGTGTCCCCCCCACTTTCCAAACGCTTCCGACGCCGCTGGTTTGTAGCCAGTTTTTGCATCTACATTTTATTCACATCCTTATCTGTTGTGAGTGGGATGTAGGGCATGAATGTTAAAATGCCTAAACAAAAGAGAAAACGCGATCATTTCGACACGCTGGGGTCCCCTGTGCATACATCCCGTGGGTTTATAAAGGATTTAAAACAGTGGTGTGGACTGACTACCAATGATGGATCCATTAGCATCACAGGGAGAGAGTGATCACCCAACAAATATTCAGAGCTTTGTTCAGACTAGATACCTCTACCCAGAGGTGATATTCTGGCCCACCCTGCTTTTATCTCTGAACATGAAGGTTGAAAAGTAACAGGCTAAAGATCATAAATTGGACAGCCTTGTAGTTTTGTAAACACTAGGTGATGTGAAAATAAGGAAACAGTGATATTGGAGAGGCTGCAACACATGCAGTGTATTTCATATCCTTAATATCATTACAAATATTAATATAATTAATTATTATTAAAGCAATGAAATATTATGTATTGTGACGTTACAAACAAACAAACAAACTACAAAGCTTAAGGACAACATGCTGCTGCATTTTACAGTTGAGGCCACAAAAGGGGAATACAGCATTAATGTTTGTAGTTTGGTCAGCTGATCCCGTCAGGATCACCATTGTTTTTCTGCATAGCTCTCCTATATATATGTTTTTCAATTTCCAGTTTTTGGGCCAAATTGGTCTCTTAACATATATACAGACCAGAAAAAATACAAATAAATAAACAATCTTCACATTAACATGTATAATTATTCCACAGATTCAATGTTCGAGAACATTGGGGAAATTGTCATTTCAAGAGCTATTTTCCTCATATGCCAACAAACTAAAAGCCTACATTTAATACATTTATTTTGTTGTCGAAAATATGGGAAATCTTGGGCATTTTTAGCCATAAAACGGCTTAGTATTATCATAACACATTTTTTCCTCATATCACTGAGCCATTGCAAATGGTAATTTAATTTCTCCCTCTTCCCCCATTATGTGGTTCTATTTTAGGTTACATTCTAGTTCATTATTATATTACATTATATATTATATACAATGGCCCTCATCAACATTGCGTAAAAAAATTGTGTATGCGTAGATGTATTTGCAATATACGCCAGAGGGCGCGTGACATTTATGAACCTGTGCTTTCCGCTCAGATCTTATCGTACGCAAGCGCAGAGAAATCCCAGCGTCATTTGAATGAAACGCCCAAAAATATTCACGGATGAGGAGGCCTCACCCATGGGTTTTACGGCACGCACGCACAAAACACGGCAAAAAAGAACATTTCTCCAACCAGGAAATGATAAATAGTTGTTTTTAACACAAATATGATATTTTTGCGCATGAAGAACATTAAAAAAATCTGTCAGTAACCCACGTTAACTTTATAGCCAATCCAAGATCACCTTTACTTAATAAAAACAGAGGGGAATAAAAGAAATAGGCTAATAATAAAAACTGACCTTTATTAAATAAGCTGTAGGCCTAAATAGCCTGTATAAAAAAGGGTATAAAATTAGACCACATTAAAAAAAAGCGTGGATATAAGTAAGTAAGTAAGTAAGTGCTTTATTGTCATTGTACAAGCATACAACGAAATAGCGTTCAGGTGTTAGTCCTGAGCTGCTGCAGCTGAGCCGCGCTGCCACTGTGTGTCAACCTGACCCGCATGACCTTGGAGGTCGGGAAACTGTAGCACTCGGAAGAAACCTGGCTGGCTGCTCTCTGTCTCCTCTGATCCACTGAAACGGTGCACCGCCTCCTGGGTTTGTCCCTGTTTCAGAGCGTGGTGTCCTGCACAGGTCAGCTCCACCTCCTCCTTCCTCTTCCTCCCCCCGCCTCACAACAGTCTTTCACCATCTCTCGTTTGTCCCGTACTTGTTTCCTGTAGCTCCTCTTGTGACGCCTCCTCTGTGCCGCAGCTGTGGGGGCTCTTGGTGCCTCTTCAGTGTCTCAGAAGAAGACATTTGTAGGTCTCAAATGGGTTTAGCTGATAGGCTAGCATTTTGTTTACCTTTAAAAACTTACACAGACTTTAAAAAGCTGCTTTCTTCAGGACCATTTTGGAGTCTCAAAGTAAACAAATCCACCAAACCTCCACAAAAACACGGCAAAGACGCACATATAACGCTGCAGTACAGACTCTGGACCATGATCTGAACCAGCGAAAAGCAGCTGTCAGCTCCCCGGACTCAGCGCTGGAGCCGGGGGCAGGACTACCCGTCTCCAGGAGGAAACAGGTGACAGCTGAACCTACCGAACCCGTCCGGACCGAAGACAGCCCTACGAGGCGTGCTTCGATCATTCCCGTGACGAGAGCGCGCGGTCAGCATTCCCTGTGCGCCGCTCAAACCCGGACTTTACGAACCCGTCCGGACCGACGAAAGCTGTGGAGCTGTCGAAGGATTTGTTTGACGCCCGGGATACTCGCGAGCACGGAATACGGTCCACACACTCAAACCAACCAGAACACGGAGCATGGCCTCGCGCAGACCCAGGTGAGGCCCTCAGATTGATAAATGCCAAAACAGGCGGTGATTTTTCGTAGATGCCGCATACGCTCTGATTTCACCGTACGCAAGTTTGATAAATGAGGGCCATTGAACTCCTCTCACAAAACCGCTTTCTGTTGGTGGCCCTGAATGTTGTGCCGACAAAATTTAAAACTGGAGGAAAATCTCTTCCCATTATCCGTGGTAATCTAAAACAGCACGAGTTGATATTCTTCCAAGGTGCTTGAGGGAATGGCTTAATTAGGCGGGTTCCCAAGCGCCCTCACAGCCTCAGCTCATTTGCACCATTGATTCCCAGTGACTTCATATCAAGCTCCAAAAAAAATCTCCCCACAAATGCCGTCTACTGCGGAGCTTCAATACATGTTTTCGGAAGCATGTAGTAAAAATGATTAGAATATATAAAACAAATAGAAAATACCCAAAAAACAATAAGACACAAAAGGACATAATGTTTGTTAATGTTGTTAAAAGTAATAGGTTGCAATTGTCTTTTCTTGTGCTGTTTTCAGTTATTTGGACGTACCACAGTCCGGACCCCAGGAAGAGTAGCTGTCCATTTGGAGACAGCTAATGGGGATCCAAATAAATAAACAAATAAACAGTCACGATGATTTTTGTGCCACTGGATTAATATTGGCTTGTGCCTTTTTGCACCCACATGTGCAGCCAGCGTTGGGACAGATGGCTCCGCAGAATTAGACAGACTCCAAAATATTTGCTCGGACAAAACAACATTCTGACTTTTGAGACTGAAGTTATGACCCTGCATTCTTCGAAGGAACAGGAACAATGCGGATAATATTCAGTACATGGATAACGTCAATTTGTTTAAAGTGTACTTAAAGGTTTAACGATAAATGTATTTCTTACCATTGGTATCTATCCATTCCAAAGTAATGGCATAACATACAATCAATGTATGTACAAGATAATGTACATAGTAAGTACAGGTTTTTTTCAGTCTACACTGGTCATGCAGAGGTGTTTTTTTTAATTAAAAGTTTCAATGGAAAGGGGCGGACCCACTTTTTGAAAGACATGGATGGGTCTGGATTACCTTGCATTACACCCTGGCTTTTTAACGCACTACGCTATGTAGGGCATACGTCATACTTCATACATAATGCAAAAAAATGATACTGAGGATGGTAATGACAACTAGGAAGTAGCGAGATCATGGAGCATATATTAAAGTGACTATCGGTAATTTTGCATTGGTAACGATCTGAAAGAAATATATTAGTGGTTGCATTTTGTTACTTGCTTTGTACTAGACATCGTACATTAAACGAGACCGTTGTTGTAGTTGTGCTTCGTTTCTGTTAATTATATGAACGGTTCAAACAGTGGTTTGTAAGTTTGGTCTGTGTTGATAATATTAATCTTGAACTTGTTAATATGTAACAAGTTCTCTTTTGTCAATGAGGCTAATCACTGCTCCTCATGGGTTGTCTCAGCGGCATCGAAGGACGGGTCAAATGCAGAGGACAAATTTCCCCACTGGGACAATAAAGTATACAAACAAACAAACAAATTACGGTCGTGTCTTGGTACAATAATTACAATACAATGCTGCTAATTCATAATGTAATTTGCAATAAAATGAAGTTAATTCACAAAAGGGTGCACATGCTTGTATGTTGTCCTTTCAGTGGCACTGATACTAGACCTATCAGTATATTGCCCGTTCTAAGGAAAATTATGGAAAAACATATTTGCACAGATCTTTTAATATTTCACAGAGTTCTGAGTTTCAGCATGCCAACAAAGACGGTAATTCTACGTCCACGGCACTAGTACAAATGATTGATGATTGGCTCGCTGAAATTGATGCAAAAAAATATGTAGGCGCTGTATTTTTAGATTTCAGTGCAGCTTTTTATGTAATAGATCATGACTTTCTGTTGGAAAAACTGTCTGCATATGGTTTTACAGATTGTGCTGTGAAAGTAGAGGATGGATTCTAAGAGACGACTCTAGTTCACCCCAAACAGCAACGCAAACTCCACGTAAGATAAGGAAGATGAAAGGTTTGTCTAGTGAAACCAAAAGGGGCAAATTGGAGTCAGACAGGTGTCGGAGTAAGACGAGAGTCAACATCGGAAAGGCGTTCAACAAATGGGGAGATACTGTCTGTAATGTCTGATACGGTAAATCTATGTAAACAATTGGCGATGCGTAATATGTGTAATGCTACGTGTTTAGCGTGTAGTGTAGCGTTAGCTAAGTGTAGAATCAGAATTGGTTTTATTGCCATCGTCAGTGAACAGGTTCACAAACTAGGAATTTTCTTCGGAGCAATCGTGCAACATAAAGCATATAACATAAAAGATGCTAACTACGTTTTTATGTGTGGTACCGGTAGCCTTTTGTGTTTTGCTATCGTCTTCAAAATGATCGCAAAAAGCTAAAAGTTGCTCATGTCCTTGACCAACACGCCCGACTTACGACTCAACGCTGTGGTATTGTTTTCAATAAAAATCTGTAAATTGTTCCCAGAAATATGGTACCTTTTGCATGTAGTTTATATGAGGTATGTGGGGAGAAAAAGGTTTACTTGCTGTTACTGTGTACTCGATTCTAATCAGTTGTTATTTGTGAAGAACGCAACCCATATACATTTGTTGTCATTGTTTAGTCCTGGTTTATTTTTTAGACCTAGTTCAGACCTGGTGTAGTCCTGGTTGTGTTCTGAATTTGTCCTGTGTTGGTCCTGGTTTATATGGTGTGTAAATTTCAAATAAATAATAATAATAAATCATCTCTTTTTACTTCGTCTGGGGTCAATAATGTGCATTTTTTCAAACATTATTGGCTAAGATACTGTGTGTTTTCTGTTGTACAGGAGCGAGTTTGGGCTATTTATGTAAATGGTATTTCTGTATTTTAGGGTGTGTGGCGAGGTGTACTCCACCATGTCAGTGGAATACATGAGTGGGCCCTTGGCAGATGTCTCCACAGGCCTTTGGGTGATGAAAGTAAGGAAAGAGAGGTCCAACCCCCTAGACCTGAATTTGCCTTTTCATATGAAGCCAGGACATTTCTTGTGGCGTTGGACTACAACCACCGACCAGTGCATGTCAACAACAATCAGTGTCGTAAGTGATTACTTCATGACTTCCCTATATAATGCATGTTTTGGGAACTAATGTTGTATAATTTGTTCTGCAGGCAAGAACGACTCTAGAGCAAGAAGTCACAGACTGGGTCCAAAGAGGCAAAAGACTACAGTTACATCCCTGACCTGCAGACAAACATTCTAGGAATACGACTTCAGTCTGCAGGAGAACGCTCAAGAACACGAAGCTTCAGACCAGATGATCCTTGGTTTCTGGGACCTCTGTCTGGCATTGTGCCCCCTCCTACAGCTGATCTGGTGCAGTCACAAGTCCACAGAGGGCAGCTATGTTGTGTTAGTGTTTCACTGTTTTACAATGAACATTTGTTTTTTCTTTTAGTATATATGGAAGATTCTTATTTTCATTAATTGTTTTAGCCACATCACTTCAATGTCCTTTTCCATAATAAAATAACTGTTCCAATGGCAAAAAAAATCACGTTTTGTTTTTCTAGGAGATGCCATCAGCTCCCTGAACAGACTCCAAGTCAAACATAAGCAGTGCATATTTATTTATTTTTACAAACATGGAACAAGATATTTACAATAAAGCCGTTTCTTCACAAATTCGTAGCCATATTTTCTGATGTGCTCACTACTTGTTTAATGCCTGAATGGTGCTTCTTTATGGCCAACATAAATGCCAAAAGGGTCAGGATAATTTTCTTCCCTCCTCACTGATCAGTCTAGATCTTGATTGTCCTCTGCCCCTTCCCCGGCCCCCTTCCCTGCCCCTGCCGCCCTTCTGCTTCTCCTCCTTGGTCTCCATCATGGTCTTCTGTGTGCTCTGCCCTTCCCACTGCTGTCACTGTTGTCCTCAGTGCTTCTCTCCACAGGAACATCTAATTGATTCGAGCTGGAATTCTAAAGGAAAAAAATGTAATAGTTTGTTATTGTGATAAAATACATGTTGTATTCTACACATCGCAGGGAAGACAATACAATGATAAAGGGGTACATATTTTACTTCCCTCATATTGTACAGCAGGCCTTCTATTTACCATAGCAAATAACTGTATATTCATCCACATCAAGTTTGCTTTGTTCTGAACTGCATAACTACCAGCCCATGCATTGTCTATTTCTCTGCAAATATGACCTTGTTCTGTTTCAACTAATTCCATGTTATGTGTATAGGTAACCTTTGTTCCCCTTTCTAAATGTATAAACTAGTGAAACTTGTTGAGGCACTACACACCTTGCCCAGGGACAGTAGTTGAAAAGTATTGGCACAATTCACAGAAATGTTTATCAATGTGTACTGTCCCTATCAAAATACCTAATAAATAAATAAGCACTGTTGTAGGCTATTCAGGTAAATGAGTTCAGCTTTGTGGATTGTGATGTAAAATGCTGGTATCTAAGCTTCATAATTAGAAAACAATACACACACGCACACAACAAGTTTTTCCTCAAATGTAAATTATTTTCACATATTCAAAATAACTTACAGATTTATAACTTTCTTACCTCTGTAGACATTACGACTCTGAACAAAACGTATGTGCAATTGCCGTCGCTGATGTGTTGTGAACAGCTCGTGCAAGCGTGCGTGCGGTCCATGAACGTCCACAACTCTGGATGCAATTCCGCTTGTCGCCAAAGGGGGCAAAGTTCTGCAAGAACTCCGAGACTTGCGTTTAGCACCTTTAACATGACAATGTATTTTAAACCTTTTAACTGGGAGAAAATTACTGCTTTGTTACTATTTTTATTTCTCACTATATTGTAGTGTTTTTTGTGTGTGTGTGTTTTGTATTCTGTATGCTTCTTATGATTGTGATGGACCCCAGGAAGACTAGTTGCTACCCTGGTGGCAACTAATGGGGATCCTAATAACAAATAAAACTAATAAATAAAACTCTTGTATGTATTAGTTGGCTCTTACAGAATTGTCGACCTGTTCTCTGGCACATCCAGGAGAACCGGGGACTCGGCCGTTTGAGCGGGGTTGCCAGCTTGATTTGTGTGGGACACGGACTCTCTAACACCTGAAGGAGAAAGTGAGAAAGTTAATCCAAAAGGAATATTGGGCAGTGTTTTCACACAGAGAACATGATTGATTTTGTCACCAGAAATTTCAAATGAAAAATCATGCACCTTTCCCTACACCTTCTCTTTTCTCTATATTAATTCAATTCCTCACTACGCCATCCTCTCAATTACAAAAGTGGTGTGATACAAGGTCAGGCGTCATAATGAGACTCACTGACTCCAACTAATACTTAGCTTAAATCAATAAACCCTCACCAGGCCTCTGCTACCCCTGCTGCATACCCAGATAATTAGAGGAGGGTCATAAGTCATAGTCAAGGAAGGGATGAATGGAAACATACAGTATACAGTAGTATTGCCTCCTCACATACAGCTGTATCATTAATAAGATCTTTGTGGGTTTTGTAGACAACCACCGTAACCTGTCACTTGACACTGTTAAGTCATGCCAAGGTATGTCTGTGTAAGCTCTCAGTTGTACAGGAGTTAGCCATCCTACATGAAGGTTCTTGAGCCAGCATCTGTACTCTATAGTGTAGGTCGTTTTGCCTCTAATCCAAAATGTCACCAACACTAAGGCTTTCTGCACACAGGTAGACTAAATGTAGACCACTGAAATAAAATTGCCTAAATATTTAATATTAGGCAGTATTTAGAATCTCAGTATAAAAATTGGCGGTATAAATTTTCAAAGCTGCTTCACAGTGCAAAAAAAAAAAATGGTAGTGTTCTAAAGTTAAAAAAATAATAAAGCGCACTGTCACGTGTCGGCGAGTTAAGAGTTCAGTTTCACTTTCCATCGAGGGCAGCTAAAAACACACAGATATACGAATTCATGAGGGCTGTTCCTGGACAACTTTATGCTTGTACTTAAAAAATATTGGCTGAAACTTGCACCACTTTAGTACGATGTACATCGTACTAAACCCTAGTTAGGGTATATTTTTTGTCTATTTCAGGGAAACTGGCCGTAGTGTTCATGCATCACAGCTAGGAAGCTGTGTGGACTTTGCATGTTCTCCCTGTCCATCCATAGATTTCCTCAGGGTACTCCGGTTTCCCACTAAAAACAGGTACAATAGGCCAGGTTAAGTGAGTGGGGGACAATGGATGGAAATGAGTCCATGGCTACAATCCGGTGTGGTGTGTTTACATGCACGAGTCCCATGTGTTTCATTAACATACACTGTTCCGATACAACTAAAGAAACAAGACCATTGAAACACCTCAGGATCAGAAATTTTAGGTTGTGTTCTTTAGAATATTATGCTAACTTACACCCAATTTGAAGAATTTAAAGTGAACACAGTAAAATTGATTCACTGACCAACATCCCCACTATCAGTTTTATAGCATGATACATAACTAACTAACAAATATACAGAGTATACAGTAAAGTCCTACCATAGAGCTGCCACACTCGTACTTTGTCTTGATAGGGCAGGTCGTACTTGAGAGGGTCTCCCACCGGGCCCTGGTAGTACGGCCTCATGATCGATTCTATGGCGGAGGTGTGCACCAGACCGATCGCATGACCAAACTCATGCACTGCCACTGAAAACAGGTCCATCCCATGAGAGTCTGCGGAGACAGGGAAGGAGATTACACTGAAGAGAGCTGCTCCTTTCCTGTTCTAGTCTAAAGCGGCTTTACAGTTTGATGCTTTTCTTAGTCTTCACAGTCACATTCAGAGGCCCATCTATCTACAGAGGTGTCAGACTGGTGAAGTGTGGCTGCCAACTGAGCTACTAGTAAGTAAGTAAATAAGTAAAGATTTATAAAGCGCTTTTCACAGTTAACAAACACAAAACAACAACAGAGGAAACAACATAAAATACACAACAAAAGAACAAAATCCACTAGTCGAAAGCTTTTCTAAATAATGAAGTCAAATGTTTTTTTAAAAGAGTCCACAGAGTCAAGCTCACAGATGGGACTGGGAGGGAAAGCCATTACAGAGTCTCGGGTCTACAGCTTGAACTGCCAGATTTCCCCGGGTTTTGGAGATTTTCAGGAGACCCTGGCCTGAAGAATGAGGGGTGCGCCCTGAAGAGTAGGGACACAACAAGTCAGCGATATACAGAGCGGGCGTTGCATGGTCAGACTCACATTTCAAACTCAACGCGACATTTTACAGAAAGCTAATGAAGACTTGATAGAATGGGGGATAATGGGGGCTGTTCTGGGTGCACCTGTCAAAAGTCTGGCAGCAGCATTTTGTACAATCTGAAGTCTGTTTAGAGTCATCAAGTTAAAACACGTGAAAACAAAATATTCAATGCGAGACGAGATGAACGCGTACGTGGATGATCATTTCAAGGTCCGATTTTGACAACATTCACTTTAGAGATATTTCTCAGGTGATAAAAACAGTTTTTGGTCAGCTGACGAGAGTGACCCTCCAGAGTAAGTAAGTAAGTGCTATTGTTGTCATTGTACAAGCATACAACAAAAGAAACACTTTACAACTTTTTCATATCTATGTTTGGTTTTCAAGATCCTGAAGGGCTTGGCTCCTGGTTGTTTACAAACCTTTGTGCGACAGCGCTTTGTGAACTCTTTAAGATCCACTCGAGCAGCTTCTCCACATGACTGCTTTGTACCTTTGCGTCACTCCACTTTCAGTCAGTCAGCTTTTGCAGTGAAGGCTGCTAAACTGTGGAACAAACTGCCTGACAATATAAAGACATGCACGACCATCAAGGGCTTTCAAACTGAACTCAAAAAACATCTAAAAAGTAGCCAGCATTGCACACACTAGCCATTCCAGCCCTCTTTGGTTTCACACTCCCTATGGTACTCTGGTACAATGCATCAAATGTCAACATTGATGTTATAATTGTACATGGTCCCTTTTAAATAACTAAACTAAACTAAATAGTGTTCAGGTGTTGGTCCTGAGCCGCTGTGCTGTGACCAGCATGTTTTTGGAGGTTGGGGAACCATAGCACCTGGAGCTGGCTGCCTTCAGTCTCCTCTGATCCTCTGAAACGGTGCAGCGCCTCCTGGGTTTGTCCCTGTTTCAGAGCGTGGTGTCCTGCACTGGTCAGGTCCACCTCCTCCTTCCTCTTCCTCCTGTGCAGCTCCCTCCGCTCCACAACAGTCTTTCACCATTTTCTGGGAAGAACTTAGCAGTTATTCTGTTTTATTCTCCAGTAAACGGCCATTAGCCAGAACATAGAAGGCATTTGTGGCTTAGTTGTGAGTCTTGCCTGGAAACCTCCTTGTTTGTCCCTTTTTTGCTTCCTGTAGCTCCTCTTGTGACGCCTCCACTGTGCTGCAGGTGTGGGGGGCTCTTGGTGCCTCTTCAGTGTCTCAGAAGAAGAAATTTGTAGATCTCAAGCTGCTTTCTTCAGGACCATTATGGACTCTGTGCAGTACAAAAAATCCACCGATCTCCACAAAAACATGGCAAAGACGCACAAAAATATCCAGTAAAACAATGTGAAACACAGACACCATAAATGCAGTTTGCAGAAGGCTTCTGAGGCTGGTTTACTACTACCATCCCTTCATTGCACATGAGGCAGACTGAAATAACAAGGTAACAGACAGAGAATGTTTCAGTACTGTTGAAAGGACAATGGAGTAAAGGACTTGTTGATAAGGCTCATCACATTGGCACCTTTGATTGGTATGCACCTTTTGCTGCATCCATTGAACGTGTTCCTCACATGTCACATCTTGCCAAATTACATGATGTAATTTTGAAAGGTGTAAGAGACAGCTAAGAAAGTACGGACAGCTCTTGGGCATGTGTTGACTCTATGGACACATGCATGGCCTTTAAGATAAACGCGCTATTACATCCAGTCTTTGTGTTGCCAATCAAAACCTAAGTGCATTGATACCTAGAGAAACTGCACGCAACGAAAGCACTCTTGTATTGGAATTAAGCTTTACTTAAGAGAACTGCATCTTGTCAATCTCTGTAATTAAAGACAATTCCTGAGGGAAGAAGGTTTAGAATGAGATAAAAAAAAAAAAAACATGGATTGAAGAGTAGTTAACCTAATGCTGGCCTTGAGGTGCTTACAGTACATGCTGACTGTGATCACTGTAGTCTGTGGCAAGGCACACTTGTCTACTTTTTATGTTATTCACATCACATAGGGAAATACTGAGTGCACAACAGCTTTTAACCTGTTTTATGCACATGGTTAGATACATAAAAGAAATAGGAAATCGGATTAAGAGTGTGTGTAATTCTCTTCATTATACGATTCCCTCTAAGACGTACAATAGGCAATAACATCTGCTGAAACTGGGCTTCTGGGTTTTCTTTCTGACAGCTATCAAATCACTGGCCAGTGTGCGCCCAGATTACAAGCCAAGGCATGTTTATTTATACCGCACATTTCGTACACAGGGCAGTTCAATGTGCCTTACAAAAGAAGATATGCAAAATTACAATCAGGTTAAAAGCAAAGCACGTACACAACAACATCAAGACATGGGAAAAACACAGTACATGAGGTCTCGTGTTGGAATTCTTGGGGACATGGAGGACGACCGGCCATTGACTGGGGCTGAGGAGACGTGTTGGGGCAGACGCAGAACGATCGGGGCGTGGTTAGGGGGGCATGTGTGTGCAGTTGTTTACAATCCTTGAAATCAGTGTTTTGTAACTATAGCCAGAGACATCACTCCTTATTTGTCTTTTAGCCCCGTGGCTTGGCCTTGAGGGGAAAAGTGTTGTGTGAAGGGTGAAAATAATTATTCTGGTCGTTCATAAATTGTATAATTAATTAGCTTTTACTTAGGGTACAGGTAGTTCCCTCCAAAATTCATCCCTGACTGTAACTTTACTGGGAGTGGGTACGTCTCCAGCTCGTCTCCATGGAGATGTCGACTGTTAGGTTCTCATCCAAATCCATTCTGATTACCCACTGCAGAAATATAATTTTCTGTGTCGAGCTGGTCATTGGGAACATGTTTTGTATTGATATTGCCAACACAGATCACCCAGATCTCACGCATATTTTTAGAAACGTCCTGGCTTTCAAATGAGGTATCACTCTGGCACAGGCTGTTAGCTCTCCAGTCAATAAGCTTTGAGATTTGAATATCATTAATTGCAAACCCTAACCCTAAGGTGGCCAGTAACAGGTTAAACCCCTCTCAGCGTCAAATGGTATCTCCCTGTGACAATGGATGAAAAGTGTGATGCAAAAGTTCTTTCTGATTTTTATACATCTGTCATTATTCTATATATTTACATAAAAATAAAAAAAATGCTTGTGTTATGTATTTATAATTCAAACAGCAGCCCAGGCTACCGCTGCAGCCCAGCTAAAGCCTTTAGGCCTGTAATTGTACAACTGTGAGAGTCTGTTATTATTATAATTTTTTCTGACAGCCCAGAAGCACTGCAGCCCCCCGGGAGACGTCCTGACTCTCCCGAGTAAGGTACAGCATCTTATTTTCACAAAAATGTGGGCTTATTACCATGAATAGGGTGGAATGTATTCTAAAAATATTTAGTTTTTAGTTTATTTATTTATTTGAGCAGTTTGTCTGCTCAAAAGGAGTGGGCCGAAGCCAATGGCTTATAAGCGCCCACCCCAAAAGTAAAAACAATAACATTTCATTTAACAAATTATAAACAAATCATAAACAAGGGAACATATGACAAGGTAACAGCAAATAAGAACAGTAATAAAAAAAAACAACAACAGCAAAATAAAGAAACAACAGCAAAAGAATATACAACAACAGTCAAAATGTCTGTTCATATTTGAGGATTATGGATTCTTTGTAGATCTTTTTAAAGTGTGCCAGATTTGTAAGGTTTGATGCTTTGATCTAGATTTTTCCAAATTTCTACACGTCTCGTGGGACACATACTTTTCAAAGTTGTTCTGGAGTACTGTTTATCGAAACCAATTTTACCTCTCAAGTTGTATTTGACTTCTCGTTTGCAGAACATATTTTGTATATGTGACGGTGCACCCACTAGGGGCGCAACGTAAAAAAGGTCACACCTATCTTCGCTCTGCCTCTGGTCTTTGTTCTTCCGGGTGGTCAGGTTTACAGCGCCAAGGGGCACAACTATCCGGGGGGAGCGCTTCAGCGCAATGCACGTAGGAACCACTGTGTATCGGGTGCGGAGGTCCCGAAGGTCCAGTGGACGTAGCATTTGTATCCCAATGCCGGAGGACACTGCGCCTTGGAGAGCGATCCGGCTCCAAGCACTGAGTCCAGTGCAGGACTCTGCCGTCTTGTATGTCGTCTTGTCTTATGTTTTGTGTTTCTGTTGTACATCTTCAACTACGCTTTGTGAGCCCACTGTTGGGGCGCGTGGGCTTGCGGACTAACCCTGGTGAAAATCATGATCCAACAATTATGGACTTCTGTGTATAAACCTGCAACTAAGAAAAAGGGGGAACTTAAGAAAAATAACTTGAACAAATAAAACATTGGTTATTTAAACTATGGAACCTGCCTCTGTCAATATTACTTACATGTGTGCCTTTGGGTTAATGGCTAAGGTTAGAACTGCTAATTGCTATAGCTGCCAGAAATGTACTACCCCTCTACACCACCCCCGGTTACATATACTTTCAGGAGGCAACTTTTGTGAGGCTTTGAACATGATTTGAGCCATCTTAAATTCAGTAAGGTCCTCAAATTTCATTGTTTTGATTTAAAGAATAATGGATTATGGGTCAAGATTACTTTTATACGCATTTCCCCAGATCTCTACACAATATGTTAACTGGGGAAGGATAAGTGAACAGTATATAGTATATAGAGCTTTATTGTTAATAATATATTTTGATTTATTCAGTAGGGCTCAAATCTTTGCAACTTTAGTTAGAATTTTATGATGTGAGGTTTCCAGCTGATTTTATGATCGAGTGTTACACCAAGAAATGTATGCTTACATGGTTCAATGGTTTTGTTGCCAATTTTTACTGGTAATTGTACATTCGTTACACGATTTCCAAAGAATATTGCTTTGGTTTTCGTAATGTTTAGAGACAATTTGTTTACGCAGAACCAATCTTTCAATTTATCAATTTCTTCTGTAATCTCGATCACCATTTGCTGTAAGTCTGCACCTGAGAGTAAGATTGTTGTATCATCAGCAAAAAGGACCAGTTTAAGCTTCTTGGAAACCATGTACAAATCATTGATGTATAATAAAAATAGTTTAGATCCCAGCACCGATCCCTGGGGGACATCACACACTAGGGTATCACACATGGATCTACACTGCCCCATTTGAACATACTGTTTACGGTTTATTAAGTAGGATTCAATCCAGTTGAAAGCAATACCTCTTATCCCATATTTTTGTAGTTTGTTCAGGAGTACATTGTGATCCATAGTGTCGAAAGCCTTCTTAAGATCGATGAAAATACCTATTGAATATTAAATCTATACTCACAGTGCACCCCCAACACACACCCCACCTGTCACTGCACCATGTAAACACAAACAAGGACAGATCGCAAAATAAGTGCAATGTTGCGCAATTGTGCGCTAACACAGTCAGAGTTTAGCATTATGAAAGAAGTTTACAAAAGATAGAGAACTGATAAACATCTGACTAACCCAATCTGATGCTGCTGAAATCCTCATGAAATGTCCATGTCCGTTTGTTTAATAATCCAATATTTACAAGAAATTGCCAGGTGATTGTTTGTTATAAAGGACGCACCGGGAAGAATATGAGGGATTCACGGGGTGTGGTATATAAAACCTCTGCACAGTTTCTAAATGGAAATATTATGTTCTAAAAGCAAAAGAAACACATATATATCATGCTGTTTTATGTGCAGGACAGGGGGCAGTAGAGGGAAGGAAGGGGGGAGTTAAGCTTCCTGACTGCAAGGTGTATGAAGCTGTCCTTCAGTCAGTTTGAGCTGGCACAGATTGAGACTTCTCCCTAATGGCAGAACTGAAGAGGCTGTGAGGTGGCAAACTGTTTTACAATGTCTTATTTACTGTATTTCCAAACTTCTCCATCTGCAAAACTTTCTACGTAACTTTCATATCTGAGCTAAGCAGATGTTAAATAAAGGCTTGTTTGACCATGTTCAACAACCTACGGCTATGCCTTGAAGTTTGCCCCCAGGGTCAGCAGATTTATTGACAAATCGCACAGCTGAGCTGGAGGAACCTTAGCCGACTCTGAACTGTTACCAGTGCATTGTACATTGATTATCATTTCATTACTGCTTGATGTTTGAACGTTTCATGTTAGTGCATTACAAAATTGTAACAATATTCAGAATCCGAATCCCTTTATTGTCATTGTACAATGCACAACGTAATACAAAAAAAGAAGAAAAAACAGCTCCACAGTGGTCTCAAGTCAAACCCTCACAATCAAGAAGAAAAAAAAGAATAATAAATAAATAATCATAATGATAAAACACAAATTCATCATTTATTCACTTATCAGAGTTCAGTGTTTTGATTGCACGGGGCAAAAACTGTTAAGCAGTCTAGAAGTGTGACCCTTTACAGTCCTATAACAATAAAGTGAATAAGGAATACGCTGGATGAGTCGTGGGTTATTCCTTTGGCCCTATGAAGGCATCTTTTCTGGTGAATGTCTATCAGAGAGGGAAGTGGAGTCCGTATAATGTTCTGCGCAGACTTCCTCACTCTGTCCAGCACCTTTTTCCTGTTGGAAATTGCCAATCAAACCTTTTGACCTCCGAAACTATGTAATTGTCACAATTATGTGCTCTATTCATTTCTACTACATTTTCTATTAGTCACATGACTTAAGAACTTCATGTGCACAAGAGCCAGACTCTGGGGACCAAGAAGCCGCTGACGTGATCTCTGAGCCAAGCAGCAGGGAGATGTCCCTGTCTGCTGCCCCACCACCCTGAGACGAAAGTGAAGGATGGCTCTCAGCTGAAGACCCTGCAGTGCGACCGGCATTTATGCCTTGCAGGTACTTAATCTACCAGCAAACCTGACATTAGAAATCAAAACTTTGCTCTGATTTTAATTTCTAGAGAGAAATATAGGTCTCTGTTTCAAGTCATAACACTGTTGAAAACACAGGAGCTTCTATACATTTGAGCCAACAACACTGGTGGGTAATACTGCCACCTACAGATTTCAGTTGAACATTCTCATTTCTCCCATGAATAAAAACAAATACAAGATTAAGAGAGGACTTGACTGCTTTGTCTTCCAGGAGACTATTGCCGTACAAACATCTTAAGTTGTTTACATAACCTGTTTGTATATTGTACCACTAAGCTGCGGGCTGAGCGGGACTTTAGTCGCTGACAAAGCCTTTTGGATGAGAGGCGAAACGTTCGAAGACTTCAACTACTGAGTACAGAAGATTACTCAAGTACCTTCATTGAAGATGGACAACTCCTGTACGACTGAGAACTTACACAGACTGTTTGGTGGCGGTAACAGTGGCACCAAATGTTCTAACAAGCTAACAGTCTGTTAGCCTTTTCAGGCACAGCTGTTTTGTGGATATGAAAGTAGCCTACATTTGGAGAAACATATGCCACCCCCAGTCTTGAGCCTGGATAAAAAAATTAAATGAAAAAAAACATATTTTTCTTTCCAAACTAAAGCCACAGTTCTGTGGTGTCTGGAAGGTGGAGAGCAGCAACTATACTTTTTAAAAGTGCATTTGGGTAACAGGAAAGTTTTGTTGTTTGTTGTCGAGACATCTTAAACACGCTCACTGCAGTTCTTTTTAAATTGAGTGTCATTAAAACGTCACCTGCTTAATGAAGCTGTTGTTTTAGTAGGGGTAATCACTTTGTACGAGCAGATTGCTTTTGGTGTAATAATTAATAGAAGCAATCTGCCTGCTGTCAGAACAAAATAGCACTCCTAAACCTTAACTTGATCCATCTCAGTGAGAATATGTCTTTATCAAACTCCCATTATTCACATTACTTATTTACATTACTTTACTTTTATTATTATAATAGTCAGTGCTGCTTCTAGCTGTTTTGGTTCCCTAAGCATAACGTGCTGTGCGTCGAGCATCACGTGCTCTGAAGAAGACCACATTGAGGCCTTTGTGATCGAAGGACAGGACACGGCCCTCATTCAAGTGACGCGTCAACAAGTAGCAACCTTCCTCTCTCTTGGTACTGCTGTGTTTTCTGCCTTTTTTCTGCGAACTGCATTTGTGCATAATGGTCCTGGAGGAAGCAGCTTTTTAAAAGAGCCCCCCACACTTACAGCACAGTGGAAGCGGCACAAGAGGCGCAACAGAAAACAAGGAAGGGACAAACGAGGACGTTTCATTGTACCGATGTACAATGACAAATAAAGCATTTACTTACTATAGAAATGATGGTGATAGAACGCACGTAGGAATCCCTGTACTGAGACTTTACGCACTTCTCGTCCATATGAACGTAGTAAATTTGCGGCAAGCGCAAGTTCAGATCCTGACAACCTTTTCCTCATGTATTGTTCTGTGGTGCCTGTGCTTGCAGCGGCATTTGAAACAAGGAAAGAGTGGAAAGCGCAGAGATTAGGGCTGAGACAAAATATCGGATCGGATTTGGATCGCAATACTTTGTGCTGCAATGCCAAGTATCGAAGTACTTTCAATACTTGTGTTTGAAGGCATTTTTATCCTGCACTCCTTTATGTTGCAGCTACAGCCCTTTGTTACATTGTTCCATCCCTAGAAGAGAGTCTGAGCTGAAGTGCACCGCAGCTGCTGGGGCGGAGCAGAGAAACTCTGGTTCTGGAGGCCACCAACTAAATCCTCAGTCTCCTCTGATGAAGGGGGAGTTATGGACAAAATGCTTCTATTTACAAACTGACATTTCAAATGAGGTTTAACATAGGGAGTAGGATACCAGAGCAATGATATTTTACATTTTATAAATTAAAATAATGTCTTCATTACTCTAGTACTCCATGCCCTATTCATTTCATGAGATTAGTTCACACCTGTTCAAATAATCATATGTTCTATAAAGATTATGTAGTGGACAGTAGTTTTGTAGTAGATGACCACTTACTGTGTATTAAATACATGATGTCAGATGTAAATACTTCAGCAGAAGAGACGTCTGTGTTAATACAAGTTGGAGAATTTGTCTTGAAGCTAAATGCTAACATACAATGATACATTTAATAAAAATAAATAGCCAATGAAACTATTGGCCATGTTAGGCCAAATTGCTCATATTTGTTCACACCACTTCTTTAAATATATTAATAATTTATCAAATGTAGCCTTTAGCTTCAGGACAAACTTGCCGACCTTTATAAAAGAAGACGTCTCCTCTGCTCAAGTATTAAACAAACTGGTCAAGCACTGGCATTATCCATAGCTGGTAATTTTATGCTCAAATTATGATATTTTCACTTGCAAATGCTAGCTCTTGCAATACCAGCAAACACAAAGCCATCACGCCCAGGGCTTTGCTGGGCAACATGAGCATTCACAGACATATCATTGCTTCCCTTGTGCTGTAACAAATCGACAGCAATCACTCGTATGGAACCTTCGAAAACCTTTTCTATGTTTTTATTGTGTTTTATGCTCAATACTTATTTCAGGGGTAATTTCACATCATCACATGGCATAATGAAAGGACATGATATCCTTATTTTACCAGCTCTGAAACTGAAACAGCACACTGCGCACACACACACAAAAAAATCACAAAAGGCATATTCTCCCATACCGGACAAACATACACATTCACCCATGAACACATTCCCCAAATACTCAGTAAAACCAATATGGCAGCCCCTGTCAGTCCGTCAGCAAATGACCAACTCCTCTATGTTCCACTTGAAGTCACCATTCCCTCACGTCAGCTTTTGTTACTCATATTTTCACACAGAATGGCTCTGTTTAAGGACGTCCCAGGCAGAGGTGATGAAAAGGTGAAGTTTGAATTAGCTACTGCCTGCCAAGTCGCACAGTGTGGTCCATGCTGGCTTGAAATGGGCCGTTACTTGGAAACAGGAAACTAATGGCATCCCTGAATATGTCTGAAATCTGGCGGGAGCTCTTGTGTTGGCTCCTGGGATGTTTCAGCAGATGGTGTCTATTTGGTTTGGCCCAGAGAATAAGACTGGAGCTGCTTTGGTTCTGTTTGCAGTCATTTAGAAACAATTATGATCCTGAAATGCAAATTACCTTGATGTGATTTTTAGCATAAGTCATGTGGTATATAATACGACGTACTGAAAAAAATAAAAGAGAGCGTGGAATAAGTAAGTACACCCCCTGAATCTCGCTGAACTGCAGTAGTTTTGTAAAGAGGAATGGTCCAAGATTCATCCTGATCGTTGTGAGCGTCTAATCTGCAACTACAGAAATTTTTATTGCTGCAAAAGCAGAGTCAGCCAGCCACAACAGCGTGGAATAAGTAAGTGAACCCTGGTATTAAATAGCTGGCTGGTTTGATTTGAAAACTAGAACTCTGTGAGCATGCTCACTAATAAAATATTCCCTATATACAATAGCTGTCCTTCACAGGAAAAAACAATACAAATTTACATCAATCATTTGTGTCTCATTGCCAATTTTTGGAATTTTCTAAACTAGCCAACCTAATAATCTGGCTGGCAAACCACTCAACACACCCCGCTACTGTGTCTGGGTGCATGGGGCGAAAAAACAGTTTTCTAGTCACTTTTATTCAAACAGCACATATTTTGTAACAAAATTATTATTATTTTTAAATTCTATTCCCTAAGTTACAGTCAAAGCACTCAAAGCATTTACACTTCATGCAAATATACAACTCAGGGAAGATCTGCACATAACAAACTCAAAGTATTTCCATTAGGATTTATAATAATTTTGGCTTCCTAACAATGCTTCCACAAATGCAGCCAATAGACAAGTTGGAAGACGTCACTTTCTTCAACAGCCAAATATGCAGTTTTACTCTACGCAGGGATGAATGATTTAGAAGGATAACAGTTCCGATTGAACATTTAACATATTGCAGTTTTTGCAGCAAAAATATTATGTTAAGCAAGCAAAATGGCCCCCCAAAAAAACACTCTAAAATACAAATCTCTTTCGTAACCCAAGGAACAGTTTCTTAAATGGCCAAATATGCAGTTTTACAGTTAAATGTGTATCCGTAATTCTAATTGCAATTTTAATGTGGTGCAGTTTTATTGTGAAAGGAACAGGCCACCGTTTTTCCATCCTGAGATATGTTCTCACCTGAGCTTAGACGAATTGATACGTACCTGTCTGGTCCAAACGGGGGTGAAGTTGGAAGCTATCACGCTCTCCCACGGGCACAAAGACCAGACTAACTCGTCTAAGCTCAGGTAAGAACATATCTCAGTATGGAGACGGCCTCTTCCTTTAAGTAGACTGGAAAATGTGGTGTTTGCTATATGTATGTGGAGATATTGTTACAACAAAGTGGCCCTTAAACGGCCCTTAAACTTACTGTTATATAAATGTAAAGAACTTTATTGTAAAGATTAAGTCATTTATTGGTTTTCAGGTGAAGATTTATATGTTAAGAGAGCAAACTGGCCCAATTTTGCTGCTCAACCCCCTCCCTCTATCCATCTATTGAGAGGGAGGATTGAGATTGATGTTCCAGGCAAAAGAGACAGGAAGGTCATTTCAACTCCAGTCATCTGGATGAGCGGAAGAATAGAGGATCGCAGTGAGAGAAGGAGACCTGCTGATTTATACTGTCATTTGTGTGACCGCTTTGAGTCAGCCATGCATTCAACACCGCGAGATTGGTTCATATCACCTGCATGAGTGCACTTCTGATAGCCTCCAAATCCAAGCTTCTTACTACCACATGCAACTTGACCCAAAAGAAGGACGGACAGTGACAGAAAAGGGAAATTAATTATGAGAGGGCTGTAATGAGGTAATTGGATGAGAATGAGAAACAAAATAACTCATCCTGTTGAGTAGTTGGGCACAAAAATGTAACAAATGTAAGAAATCCCGCCTGATTTAGACTATTTGGTCCGTGACTATTAGCAGTGTCAAGGTCCAAGAGCAACAGCGTATCAAATTCTATTGCAAGTTATGAAGAATGCATCTTTTCCCATGTGACTTTTGAAGTAAAAAAATGTATTAAGAATAAACCTGTACACATTCTCTTATTGAACGTGCACTTGAAACACCGAAAACAACACAACAGTCATCATGACAAAGACATAATTATACTTCTTTGTACAGCAAACTTCCTGATGATGTCAAAACTCAAACACAAACAGACAAATGGCCACTTTTTTTTTTTTTTTATCTTCAAAGTGCCCCCAAAACCTTCAAGGCTCCATATCAGATTTTCTTTTCCTTTGTAATGGAAAATTGTATTGATTGAGAACAAGTAGATAGATGTTGTTTATTGTGATAATATTGCTGTCGGAAAGTTGTCAAACTCATCCCTGTTAAAGAATTGATAGGTTTAAAGCACGTTACGAAAATTAGTTAGAATTAGTTTGGACAAAAATTAACCATTTCAAATGTATGGATCCCCTTTTATATGTATTAATAAATAATGTTTACACCCCCATAGTCGGCGTGAAGTTGAACAGAGCAAACACACAGACAAGGAGTCCTCTCTGATATCCAACAAAGGTTGATCAATGAATGAAACAACACAGACTTCAATAAAACATGGACAGACTGAATCTCCCATGTAAGATTGGAACTACAATTGCGTCCAGCTGTCTAAGAATGACGGATACCTCTAATATGAGCTTATCTATGTCTGATTGGCATAGCTGATTGAATTCCATTTAGAGCCGCTGCTGCGCTGCCCTCCCTTTTTCAAACCCACACATTTCGTTGGTGGATAGTCAAGTGTTAGATGTTTGATGATAGGAATTTGGCCAGATCATTTAAGATAGTGCTGCACAAATGGATATATTTGTATGCCCACACAGTGAAAACAAACAACACCGAAATGGACCATCTGCAGGCTCATAGTGGATTACAGGCCACTACAGTTCGGAGACAGCCTGCGTTTTTCTAAGTGATTTAACCCCTGCCATGTGCCAGGTTTGTGTTTACATAGCTTTCATTAAGGTGGGTTGGAAGTACCATCAATTTAATAAATATTGGGACATCAACTAATGTTTTATGTCTTTAAACCACCACAATGGATTTGAAATGAAAGAACCAAGATGTGCTTAAACTGCAGACGTTCAAGCTTTCATTTGAGCCTATTTACGTCCCAATCGGATAAACGGTGTAGGAATTGCAAGTGTTTGTATGTGAGCCTCCCTCTTTTGAAGGTACGAAAAGTAATAGGACAAAGTAACAAATATGAATCAACCTTTTTTTCTTTTTTGCCTTCGTCAGGCAAAAAAAACGAAGGCCACTGGCCGAAACGTTGCATTTAATAAAGGAACACTGGTGTTTCAAGTATACAGTGTGCGAGAGTTTTTTCCTGTTCTAGTTTGGCTTTTATGCATTCTCCTACACACCTGTTCTATACAAGAGATGTGCGAAGTATATCGTCTTTAATATTTGGTTGCAAATCCTTTGCAGTCAATTACAGCCTGAAGTCTACAAGGCATAGACGTCACCAGATGCTGGGTTTCATCCCTGATGCTCTGCCAGGCCTCTACTGTAAATATCTTCAGCTCCTGCTTGTTCTTAGGACATTTTCCCTTCAGTTTTGTCTTCAGCAAGTGAAATGCTGCTTGATTGGATTCATGTGAGGCGATTGACTTGGCCACTGAATAACATTTCACTGTCATGTGAAAAACATGACACAAATCACTTCACAAGGGAACATTTTTTTATTCACTCCATATTTGGTTCTGTACTTGTGTTACTACTAACAAGCACGGCTTCACAAATCTGCACCAACAAACCCTTCCCTCATAAGCCACTCAACCCAACTCACCTCAAGTGCGATTTAAGTTTTGAACGATTGACAGAAAAGCTGAAATATTTATTTGGCTGAAAATTGACTGAAATTCTATTGGCATATTTCTGGATTATTTAATTTTCACTGTCAAAGTAAACAGATTGCTTCTTAGTGATGTTCAGTTATTAAAAATTGTAGCTGTGTTTAATACAAATGAAATGTGTATTTAAACACAAAAGTGCTTTATTTGTCTTTATACAATGACCGGTAAAAAGGGTTTGATCTTACCCCCTGTCACTGGTATTTTTTTATATTGTTTATTTGTCTGTGTTGTTATTGTTTATTGTTAAAGAGCAACTAAACACCTAATCAACTTTTTTTTGCTGATAAACTATCTATATGGGTCACTAACACAGTTATCTACATGTCCTTATCATTATTTTGACATTTTAGTGCAAACTTGTTCAAAATCCAATTTTTGTGTACAAAACCGTCTGTTCAGCGCCTCTCACGTTTGAACAGCACTCACTACATTTGAATTTAGGGGTTGGCTGATGACGTACCATCATACGTCTCAGAGCCATCATACGTCACCAAATCTGCCGCTGTGGTATAAAAGCTGACCCCTCCCCTTTTGTGACGTGTGCACAACATGCTTGTCACAGAGCGGCCAGGGAGCGGGAGGATGAGGAGAGAAGACCCGAGACGGGATTTGACCTACAGGCTCCGCTCCACTCTGTGAACCACAGCACTCACACCCCCAACCTCTCCTACTAAATAAAGACAAATGTTTCCCCAAAATACCCAGATTCACTTATTTAGTGACATGGCTGGATGTTTTCACGTTGAAACTACAGACACGATAAAGCTGTATCGGGCAGACAGAGATAATCAGGGCTGTCCGTGCTTATGAGATGGGGCTGAGAGCTGCTTTTTACTGTAGTCTCCCCCAGGGAGAGCTCACAGACACCGGGGGCAGTGGTTAGCCGTCCCCTGCCTTGGAGGCTCAGAGCGGGGCAGTGTGTGACTGAGTGTCCGCTAAAGCCAGGAGGGGGAACGGGGAGATACGAGCGCCAAATGTCCGCCGCGTGTGCTCGGCATGTAGCCGGGACGAGAGGCTCGAGAGTCCGGGAAAGTGGCGCCACATGTCCGGAGAAGCTAGCCGGTACGAGAGGCTGAAGTGTCCGGGTGGCTGCAGTGGCGCAAACATTGTCTAAATGCGGCATAACGGGAGTCAGTCAGTCCCGGTCACACATGGTCTGAGACTGTCAACAGAGCAGAGACCGCCCACACACTCCCCCTCCCCGCGTCCCCCCAAAGCCTCCCGCCACGCCTCTTTCGCTGAGTTTTTTGAATTTTGGGAGTGGGTGGAGTAAACTCTGGAAGGGGTGTTTAGTAGCTCTTTAATTCCTATGGTCTAGTTTAGGTTGTCCTTATGCTTCCTCCGGTTGCGACTTAAAGGATGATTATTTATTGTTTGTCTTCTGTATATTTTTGTTACGACCGAGGCATCTGTTAGGTTATGTTAATATTTTTGTAAATAAATTCACTTCTTGTGCACTACTCCTGCCAGAAACATCCAGTTACAACATTAGTAACTACAACACAGAATTTGTCCCTTTGTTTTGGCTGATGCCAATGCTCCTAGGGCAACCTGTTAAGAGCGGTATGCAGCCGTGTGCAGCGCCTGAGGACCCTTCTTCAGATGTCGAGCCAGGCTCATGGTCAAAATCACCTGGCTGAAAGATTAACCTAGTGCCTGTTTTGGTTTGATAGGAGAAACCTTCTTGCTGTGAGGAGAGAGCGCTAACCAGTCACTGTGCATGACATACTAATAATATATAGTCTTCTACTCCCTGTCCATTTTGTGCCGGTTTTTCTTTTTGTAAATGTGACTACTTTGAGCCGAGAGAACCAACCAACGTGATCCGCGCACAGCGACCAAGCCATAGCTCCAACTATGCAGCATGGAGGAGGAGAAGGAAGTGCAAGGCATTCAGTATTGCAGCACAAGGCTAGTGTTGGTTATTAGCACTTACCACACTGTAGTGAAGCTAGCAGCACTATTGTTGTAAAAACTTGCCTCGTAGCCCTGACTCTCCCCCCCCCGCTCACCCCTCGGTGGTTACCGATTTTCTTTTAGGACTGTGGAAGTGGGCAAAGGTTAGTGTTTCGATTCAGTTTAACTTTGGTTTAAACTAACCCCCTAATGTCAGGCCCAGGGTTTTAAGTTTCAACTTTGAAAATTTGCTGAATATCTCTCCCCGCTTTTCACACCTTCTTACCCTGAGCAGTCCTGCCAAATAAACCCTAGGGCCCAAATATCCTGATAAGAAAATACACAATACTTCAACCAACCAAACCAAGTGAAGGGCACTAATTATCACACAAATTTGAATTTCTTAATTAGAACTTATTAGATGAGAGAAGGGAAGCATATGGTAGATTCTTCGAACACAACAGCTTTAATCATTACTTGTTTAAGTTTCATGGTTCTATTCACACCAAAGAAACTCACGTTGTGTTACCATCTGCTTCTAGCGATTCCTTGCTTGGTGTTACAAGGTCTTCAAAAACAATGTCATGCAGTTACAGGGTATACCTTCCATACCTGATCTGAAGGTCCAGGCCTCGTCATCGTCAAAGTGCGTGTCCCCGGCCGTGAACCTCTCTCCGGGGAAGAAAGCATGGGCCACAGTGCCTCCAGGTCCGTCGAAGGGGTAACCGTCGTTGTGGTCGGCTTTGGTGAAGTCGATCTGAATGTCTGCGTCGCTGCCCGCCACCTCATGGAAGTTCAGAGGAGCGATGTCACTCCACACCTTTAGCGCATAGTGCATGAGCACCCGCACTGTGTCTCTGCTCATCAGCGCTGAATCTTTAGGGAACGTCCTCACCCTATGAGAAAAAAAACAAAAACACAATTGAAAGAAATCTAATGAGGGCATAACTGGTTGACAAATTATGTTTTCCTCCCAAAACCAAGTCAAATAAACTTGTTTGGATGACTTGATCTTGACAGAGTACACACCAAAACAATGCCTGTACAATGACCTTCACAAGATAGCAGGGATCCAGAGACAAAATAGTTTCCCCTTAGTCACCGTTGCACCTGCCCAGATCCTCATTAACAGCCATGTTATTTATTTGATCTTATAGTGAGAATTACTGTCGAGCATCTGTCTCATTTTGAATGATGTTACTTCGAGGACACAGCAACAGCTCACACTAAACTCAAGAAAGTAGTTTAACAAAAAAATAAAGAAACACATTAAATAAACAATTCAGCTGATTTTTGCACTCAGGCGCTGAAGTCCGGAAGCTTGTTTAGTTCCAATCATGTTTCCAAAGTGCTGAGCACAAGCTCAGGAACCTGTGGAGTGCATGATGTTGGATTTTCATTTTTATCAACGATTACAATGGACATTGGATTAGATTTTGGAGTTACTGGTACAGAAGGAAGAAATGAAAGTAAGGTAGCACTTAGCATCAGCAAAAAGACGTTTTCTCAGAATCGCACGGCAGCAGTAGCTCCTCCTGAAGCGAACACAATCGAAACATGCACCTGATTGCAACCTGTACAAGCAGCCAACAGCGCTTAACGGAGTTGATCCGTTTGGTCTGAACATAGTGGAGAAGCTAAATGATATTCTGGTGAGCAAAAATTTAAAACTTAGTCAAATTAAGTAACTCAAAATGGTAATTTGGAGCCCTGGATGGGGTTCTTGATTTACAAATGATCACTTAAAAGCAGCAATATATATGGATGGGGAACAATGGGGAACAGAAGATGAGGTGCTGGAGGTTCCATCATGAGAGGACAAGCCCCTACCACCGAAACATAACTGAAGTGGCGTATATCAAGAAATCCTACCAATGGCTAGACAGAGCTGGACTGAAGGACAGCACAGAGGCTCATCATGGCTGCACAGGAGCAGGCCTTGAGCACCAGAGTAAAAGAGGCCCAGATCAGGTGTAGACTGTGCAAAGAGGCCAATGAGACAATCCAGCACATAACTGCAGGGTGGAAGATACTGGTTTCTTTTTTGAAAGTGATGTAAAACATGAAATGGGGTTTGTTTAGGGGAAATGAGCTTTTAAAATTGGTAAGAACATTTAGAAGTGACCTGGTTAAATCTAAATGGATTTCATCATACTGGATGTGTGCTTTCTCAACCATGACAGTTGTGATTGGAGTTCTGTATAGCGTATAAAGAACTCCAATCACAGCTGTCTGAGTGATGAGCATTAAATAAATTATTCTGACCTTTGAGAGATCCGAAAGTTTGAGAACTTGAGCAAGCGCACCTACACACCACTCAGACGCCCGTTTACATACTCTTACAGCTCTGCTTGTGTACAAGTCGTTTCATGGTTTAGCACCAAAGTCCATCTCTGACATGTTAGAGCCGTATGAACCATCTCGGGCCCTGAGAACTTCAGGGAGGGGTCTCCTGGTGGTTCCCAGAGTCAATAATAAACACGGTGAGGCTGCGTTTCAGTTTCATGCAGCTAAAATCTGGAACAGTCTTCATGAGGATGTGAGACAGGCCTCAACTCAGACAATGTTCAAATCCAGGCTGAAAACAGCTCTTTTTACCCGAGCAGATGAAAACCGAAAGTATTTTATCTGGTCTCTTGCCTTTTACTGTCATTGATTAATTTTTATGTTGATGTTTTAATGATTGATTTGATCTGTTTTCTTGTAATTTTATGCAACTGTGAAGCACTTTGAATTGCCTTGTGTATGAATTGTGCTCCACAAATAAACTTGCCTTGCCTTGCCTTGCCTTACTATAATTAATGTCCCAATTTCCTTTAAACATAAACAGCACTGGCAATAACCTTGGAAATAAACACAGCCAAGCAAGTGTTACATAACTATTAGGGACGCAACGATTCACTCAAGCCTCCGATTTTAAGTTCCGGATTTCGAGTTTTTTTGTAACCTTTTAAAAAAAATTAAAATAAAAATATGACTCAGACGCCCCTTATGAGAGACCAACAGGCCCGGTTAGAATCGTGAGGCCGTCCTCCCGTGGACCCACCACCTACAGGAGGAGCCATAGGGGGTGGTGCAATGTGCACGACCCGGAAACGGACAAGTGGAAGAAGATGGATGGAATATGACTCATTCATACCAATGTTTCTTTTGTTTTAACATCTGCATTTTTGTCCTTTTGTGACATGAAAATGAACAATAATCATTTTGACGTGTGTGCTTGTACATTTACATGTTTTCAGCATTAATAAGATATATAGCAAAGCAAACATTTTGAGACTTATATTAATTTTACCCAACTTTTTTTTGCAGTTTGAACACTACCATTTAGAACTAATTTTACAGTGCAGTTTTTTTCCTGGCGATCCTCGAACGCCCCACTGCCTCTGGTGCTGCCTTTGTAATCATAAGGAGGAAAAAGACATAACAGATGAGGATTTCAGCTGCATCAGAGCAGGTTGGTCAGATGTTTGTCAGTTTATGATCTTTGGTAAACTTCTGTCATAATGCTAAACTCTGTGTTAGCTGCTAACGTTAATCTTGTGTTTACATGGTGTGGCGTGTGTTAGGGGTGAGGTGGGGGGAGGTGTGGAGCTTGTCTTGAGAAAAAGTTAGCTCGCTGTTTCTCACCATGCACTGTGAGAATAAAGCTATTTCGGTCGGGCAAAATGGAGTAGCTGAGGGTGGCTTTAACCTCAATTCTTTTCTTTTTTACATCGATTCACATTTTATGCATATTAAATAGATTTAAATCGATTTTCGATGAATCGCTACATCCCTAATAACTATGCAAACAATACTTTCCGAAATTAAAGTCAGCATAAGATATAGGAGGGGATCACAAACCCGGACACATTAAACGCATATGGCAGAAGGACGGCCCTGTAGATTTCCAACACTGAGGCCCATGTGCACCAGCGCATGGTCAGCTCAGCTGAACAGTCACTGGTTACATCAGGCGCCCGTCAACCACTATGACAAGATTTATTTGTTGAGTACAATTCATACACAAGGTAATTCAGTGCTCAAGTTCTTCAATCCATAAAACAGCAATATTATCTGTAAAAATCAGGATCTTGTACTTATAGAGCTTATGCGTGTGATGTCAACATAACAACACTATCTTGTTACAAAAAAGTGTAACCTTCCCACACGCACACACACAATTTTTCCCTTAAGCGACAGTGGCGCAGCTGGAAGAGCTGGTCGTCGTCGCATGATCGAAAGGTTGGGGGTTTGAATCTCAGCTCCTGAAGGCGCTCACTGTCACTGTGTCCATGGGCAAGATACTTCACACCCTGCCTCAGTGTCTGTCTACATTGGTGTATGAATGAGAGGGTGAAGGTGTGACTGGTTCCTTGATGTAAAGCGCTTTGAGTGCCTGGGGTAGGTGGGAAAGTGCAAAATAAATATGATAATTTTACGATTTATATTATTGGCAACATAATGTCAGAGGAAATTGTGTCAATAGATCAAACATTGTTAATTTGAGACAATTTAATCCCTGTATGACTTTACTTAGATTATCAATGCTGCCAAAATTGACCAATGGTATGGTAATGAGGTCATTACCTGCTGTCGCCAGGTCTGACATGACAGGCCACCGATAAGGCAGCGTCCAGTAATGCAAAAGACCAATTACAAAAGGATTACTACTGAAAGTGGAATAGGACTTCACATACGAGCTTGAGTTGGTGATTCAGAGAGCAAGCTCTGAATGCGTTGAGTTTTAGGGTGTCCCCCGCCTTATGCAAACGTCTCGGCGGGTTCGCAGCACACCCGCGCCTCCCATGGTGGCTTCAGCTCCACAGAGACATGAGCCAATAACATCAAACGGCCCAGCTAAAAACACACTTGCTAACCCACCACCGCACACCCTACAATACCCACCTAGTGAGCCGTGATAGCCCCCCCCCCCCCCCCAACCAGACATAAGCTCATTGCTGATTAGCCAGAAAATGGAAAGCTCCAGTCGGCGGTGGGGATTCATATTCTCGTATTAGCAGGTGGACGCTAATTATTTGACATACATGCAAATGCTAACACGATTAATGCACACTAACATGCTGCATACTTGTGTTTAGACCTAACAACCACTGACTGGGATTGAGCCAAGACTGATCTTAGAACCAAGATGAAAGACGGGAGAATTAAGGCTGGGCAAACAGTACTTCTACCCTCACTCTCTCTCTCTCTCTTTCAAATCTTTCTGACTGACTGTCTTCCCACTTTTCTATTACGGTTGGCGACTGAGCGTGGGGAAATGTTGGACTCAGTAACAAAAACGGAGTTATTCTTAAACCTCTGTGGAGCAATTTTACAGGTTAGTGGTCATGAATGGATGAGCGTTGATGGCTTAAATGGTATTATGTAGTGACATGTCAGTAGAAGGCCATGATACATTGCAGTGCTTGGATATACTTCAACTTTGTTGTTGTACCACCTCAGCCGACACCCGGGCATCACTTAGGAGGTAGCTGGTAAGCTAAAGGCACAAAACTCGCCTTTCTCGTTATTGTTAAAACGTGGTGGAGAGATACGAATGTTGGTTAGTGCGCACACTAATGGTTAACCGAGTATTAACCGCTAGGGGCCTCGGTTAACGGTTAATGAAAAACTTGAAAACGTGCAGCCCTAGTGCATACATCGGAACAAATTATGTTATGTGGCTTTTTTTTTTTTTTTTAATCACCTTTACTTTATGTGTTTGGAAATATCCCAGTGAAAGAGGGATGCATCCTTTTCCTCAACAAATACATCGGCAAAAATTTCTAAAGTTAATGGGGCTGGTTAGTCACACAAAGATTTTATTGTCCAAAACTGACAGGCCATAACTGCCACCTGCTTTACATTGTTATCTTTACCACCCTCGCACACCTTAAGACCTCAACAGTTGGCATTAATGCTGCCTGCTGTGCCATTTCGTAACTCCCACAAAGAATTGTGATCCATGATTACAGTTAGCTGAGTGAGACAACCCTGCCACGAAGTTAATGATTAGATTAGAAGGCACTCTCCTGTTTTGGACATTCCTCTGCATGTGCTCCATGGTCCTCAGTGGAGTGCATGTCTCTGTAGTGACCGGCTAAACAATTTTCACGATATGTAAAGATAATTCAGTTGAGGTTGATGCAAAAGTACTGACGCACGAGAGATCTTCATTGTGAAGTGCCCATTTCCACATCAACTCATGCATTGTTTGTTCAGTAAAGGCGTCTGTGGCAAGTATACAGACTGACCTTTTGGGTTGGTTATAATATACCCAAACTCACTCAGGCAATTCTTTAATTTATCAACTTAAATGAGAGATAAGAGATGCCGCCACCTACTGTCAACACATCCAGTGTCTAATCTTCCTCCTTTCTCTATTTCCCTCTCTCTTTTTGTAACTGTTCACCTCTGCACGGCCCACTATGCCTATCACGTTGAGTTATCACCCGGGCTGCTAATGACTGTCAGGCCGTCCTCTGTGATAAGGGGCTAACAAAACGAGCTAATGAGCTAAGGGTGAGCCGTTACACTATTGTATGAGTTGAAGCTGGGAGACAGACGTTTAGCACTGACTAATCTTGTTACACGTTCAGTAATAGCGGCACACATAAGAATTTTTTCAGTATGCAAAACTAAATTGAGATCAGGAAACCACCTTGTGGAGTATAACACCGGTACGTGTGGCAGAAGCCCACGCAGGAAGTCATTGAAGGCTGTGGTTTGTATCCTGTCGCGTGTGTCGTGTTTCCCTTTTCACGTGACGCTGTCAAAGGACCAGAGAAGATGGCCGGCACATCCAAGGCAGTCAAGTGCATGCTTATCTTGCTTGTTGCTATTGTCTTTTTGCGCATGCATGAATAAGCCTCATCCAAAACAGACCTGGAGTGGCGCTTTGTTTCATTCGCGCTTGTTTCAGTAATCCAGCATACTCGGCTTTAAACCCATGAATGAAGTACAACACTCTTCGCCGCGTCCTGTCCACTAGTAATGGGATTTGCGGCTCTTTTACTGGGAGCCATGTCTTTGGGATCCGTTCATTTCAAAAGACTAGCTCTACAATGCCAGCAAGATACCTCACAATATCTACGTGGTCATTAAAACGCACACTTTTTAAATTTAAATAATGTAAAATTACAATGGAACTGATATTTACGCTTTGAAAAATGTGTTTGTGAATAAAATCTCGCCCCACAAGTAAAAAAAGAGGCTGCAACTGTCTGACTAATCCTTTTGAGTGCATTTAGCTTTCACTTGTGTCGCCTGCTCTATTGTTGGGCTGATTCTTGTGTTCGTTCAGGGGAGTTCTGGGTAAAATTGACTGAAAAAAAGATCCTGCCCTTTACACAATTGAGATCCACTTCGAACTGTTTACCTTAAAGAGCCGTTCAAAAGAGCCACACGGTCATGAACGTGCCTGAAAAAGTAGGTGAAAAAGCACTATATGCAGCGAATGAGCTAAAGACATTTGAGAGCTACAAATGTCTTCGTCTGAAACACCGAAGAGGCACCAAGAGTCCCCGACATTCATTCGGGTCGAGGATTGTCCAGTGTCCTGACCAACAGCCAATCGAATCCTCTGGCTCGGCGCTGGTGACATTATTTTAGGTCTTCCACTTTTTTGTTCCATAACCCTCAGGATCTTTAAAGAAATTCAAAGTGACTGTCTTACTGCGTCCCACCTCAGCAGCGATGGCACGCTGCCAGAGGCCCTGCTTATACAGCTCAACCCAACCACGTTGAAAACAAGATTTTAATTTTTTTTTGTCTTTGTCATCAGGATGTGGTGCTAAACCTTTGATCAGCTAAGAATGTCATTACATTGTTTCCATAGCGTTTCAGAAAACAAAACAAAAAAAGTTCTCTTCGGATATGAAAGCAGCAAATAACTGCTCCAATGCTGTGCACTTAATGTGAGCACTGCAAATACCAAAGCACCTTCCCAGAACTGAGACAAGCCAGTGAGAGCTGACACGAGCAAGGTGGATGATTGGCAGTTCTTCAAAAGGCAGCAGCATCGTGGAAGCCCACCCTGCAAGCAAGAATCAGCAGACAGCTCCGAGTGCCAATATGCTAGTCTTCATGTGTCAAGTCCTGTCAGATTCAGAGATTTTTATTCCGGGGGTTTTCACATTCTGCTCACAGACGTACAACAAGCCTCCAGCTCATACATCTCCCCTCCGAGTGTGAATCGGCAACAATATGCACCACTTACTCTGTCTGCTGAAAGATCTAGGACTGACCTCAATCTGATCGCAGGCATGTCTGTAGTAATGAAGCCTCTAGTGTGATACAGCTGTAACATGAGATAGAACAGTTTAATTTTACATGATGTGTCCTGACCTGCCGAACCTGGGCTACGAATGTGATGGAGAAAACATCAGGCCTCATAAAAAAGCATGAGCGGGACTCCAGTGGATGCTAATGACTAAATATCGAGGATACTCATGAATCCACAGTGTGATGGAATGTAAAAGAAAGACACCACTTGGTCCCGACCGAAAAAGGGGGCGGTATCGAAAAAGTGCCAACTTTCTGTACTTTTTTATCTCCATATATAACCTTTACCGAGTCTAAAAAAATTGAAGTAAAACTATAACTTAGGAAACTTTTGTAATTATCAGAGATGGCAGAGTCGCGTGGTGTGTGGCAGGTCTGAGCCAGGACTGAACCAGGACCTAGACTAAATCGGTTGTAAACCCAGGTCTAAACCAGGACTGAATAAGAAAAGCATAACAGAGCGGCGACAACAAGAAAGACGTTTTTACCTTTGGCGACAGACCAACGGAGGAGGCTGAGCTTACGTGACTGGCGTTTACTAAACCCCAGAGCTGCAGCGAGGGGAATATCAAAGTTGTTTATGTAAAAGTGTGTGATAGAGGTGCTTGCTGCTGTTATCTTGAGAAGCTTTTTGTGTCAATTTAACTTTTTAACGGATAAAAGGATTCTTTTTCGTCGCCAGCTTCCCCACACTGAAAGTTCAGTAAGCTACGACATCTATTCATTTGGCCAGTTTTTGTTTATGCGCCCCTCCCCCACGTACCTGTGTATTTCACTTCAACAATGACGAAAACTTGAGAGCCCTTTACATCTACTAAAACTGTGTGAAAAACCTTGAGACCCAAAAGTAGTTGAGAACCTGGATAACAAGGGCAAACCCACAATTCAGGATGTAAGAAAGAATTTCGCAAAAGAAAGGAGTGTGGCAGGTGGGTGTTATCCTGTGCCTTTTCAATGTAATAGAACAGGGGAGTCCGACCTTTTTTCCATCTTGGGGAAGTGTATGGAGCATAGAAGGCCAGATCGCTGCTAAGTGCAGTCAAACATTCAAATGGGTGCATTTAAGAGAGGTTTAAAGCTTTCCCCTCACCTTTATTTCAGAATATTGGAACCTCTAGCGCTCAATAAAAGGCTTTAATTGTGTGGAATGATTAAACTTGTAGTAAAAAAAGAACCATCTCTGGCGATGTGTTCAAATTCAACGAGAAGCCAACAAATGTTTGAGTTCAGGGTCAAACTGTGGGCACCCCTGTCATAGAATGTAATAAAAGTCAGCCCGCAGACTGAATGCGTCTGCTCCGACATAAGGCCAACACTATTATGGTGCTTCAATTTTACGGTATGTTATGGCTGCATAAATCACGGGAATTAATTTTACGCTCGTTCCATACCTCCAGGACAGATGCCTCTTGGTCCATTTGTTGAGGGGGGGCGTACTTCGTCTCCTGCGACCCCCTGTCATCTCGGACACATCTGGCAGCGAACATCTGGGAGTTTTCATGAGGCCAAGAGTGGCTTGGTCTGGAGAAGAGATGCAAGGGGAATGGAAATCAGACAAATGTTTTACTACAGTGACGGTGAAACTGATGTACCCTTTGCTAATATAGCCAACTGTGATAGGTCCAGGGGTTCGATTCCCACCTGGACGGGGCCTGTCTGTGTGGAGTTTGCATGTTCTCCCCGTGTCTGCGTAGGTTTCCTCCGGGTACTCCGGTTTCCCCTACCACTAAAAACATGTACAATAGGCCAGTATGAATGAGAGTGTAGTTGAGGTGGCGCATGCGGGACAACGGATGCAAAATTAGCCCAAGGCTACAATCCGGTGTGGCTTGTTTACATGCTTGGGACCCATGTATGTTCATTAACATGCACTGTCCTGACCAAATAAACCGATACATAAAAATGAATAAATAAATAAAAACATACTGTGTGGTGTGATGAAACATTATATCTGTGCTATTCTCCACCATCCATGGAGTCTTTTGACATACTGGAATCATCCTCCGGAGTCCTGACACAGATTCTTAAGGCCTATCCACACTTATCCAGATATTTTTCTGTGTTTGGGAATTACAAAAACACGCATCTGGATAAATGATCTCATTAAGAGATTTCGATAAATGGAGAGGTATGGAGAAGCTGAATATTTATTTTTCCAAGCTGCGCATTACCATGGCAACGCGGTCACGTGGCCTGACATGATGCATGAGTTTGGATATGTGTTGAGCTCTGGTCATTAGCCGCTCTGTTATATCATGAAAACACATCGTGTCGTTGAGTCCAGTCTGTGGATTTGGCATCGTGGACATTATGCTGGAACACATAATTAACTTAATTAAATTCAGCTAAATCACTTTTTGTTCCAATTGGTATTGTAACATCTGTAACAAAACTGAGTAAATTGCTACACATTTACATGTGGCACACTTTTTCACAATGTTGAAATTGTTACGTTATGATTTGATAATTACTATGTCGTCCTTTTAGGACGATAACATTTTCACACTCGAACTGATAAATGCACGACACGCTGTGTGTTTGTGCTTAAATACAGAACCCATCACAATGTGCGCTTGTTATGGGCAGGCGGATGGGGGGAAAAAAATAAAAAAATAACAAAATCTATGATAACCACAAATAATAAAGAAAATATCACAAACAAAATAAACCAAAGCTTGGAAAAAATAGGAATTGAGAGAAGCAGAAACACTATGCACACCTGCTCAGTACACTGTGCAGGGGGAATGCTTAACAGCTTTCTTTTTCAGTTTGGAAAAGACAAGAGTAGAATGTCTATGGAAAAGTTGATTGATGGGACAGATAAAGGCAAGGCATCTTTATTTATTCTGTGCATAATGATTTCATACACTAGGCAACTCAATGTCTGAAAAGTCTCTATATGGGTGATTTGTTGAACGTTGTCTGTTCATCTCGGAGGGTGTGTCCATGTGTTGTTTAGATGAAGTTGTTAATTCTCTGAGTGATAAATGGTTATCTGACACTGAGGTCAAGGCCTGTGATGCACTGGTTTCTCTCGGGGCTGTCGAGGCTGCTATTAAGTCGCTGAGTAACGGTAAGAGGATGAACTCACCTCTGAGATTTACACGCGCTTTCTGCCCAGATTGGCCCCATCCTCCTCTTGCCTTCTTGAGACATAGAGAGGGAGGGAGGGCAGGGAATCAGATTCTTTTGCTCTTAAAGCCATCTCTTTGGTTTTCTGAAGAATTGGGGGCAGAATTAGAAAGGTTATAGGCTCTGTGGTTATTTCTGTTTAGCCTTGTCCCTGGGAGAGATATCTCAGATTCCATTATTTCCATATTTGCTTAAGTGTATGCATGAGATGGGCTAAATACACACGAGTGTGGACTTCCACAAGGCCTTTGACAGGGTGGAGCCAGGTTGTAAATGTGTTGCGCGGTTGAAGTACCGTACATTCCGGACAACTGTATTAAGCGCACCTGAATACAAGCCGCACCAACAAAATTCAAAAAGAAAAGGCTGTTCTTGTCTATAAGCCGCATGTGTCTGTCCATGTAGTAACATGAACGCGCACACACACTGCACCAGGGCCGAAAGGTGAGCGCGGTGCGGGACAGGTTATGTGCACGGCATATGCGCAGCAGCACAAGCAAGTGTCCCTCCAGTTTGCTGTTTCAGTCTCATCTCCTCCTTGCTTGTTTTTCCACAAACATCGTGCGCCATTTTCCATACTTTTATGCACTACATGGACACCAACAAACTCCTTTTTTAGCCCACTGTGAGTTAAAACTGTTCTGAGATAAACAGCATAAAGCAATGATCTTGGTGTATCAAAGCCTTAGCCTAGCCGCTTTAGAAACCAATACACATTCTCCAATACACTCGGGGGGTCATTTACTAAGCGATTTAACACGTACAAACACCGCAGAGTGACCAAAGTGGCGCAAAAAGCTAAAAAACGGCAAAGGCCGCAGCGCAAACTTAGCACATGGGTCCTCCTGAAAATGCAATCGACGGCAATTTTGCCACAATGTGCAAAATTTGAGGTGGAGAAAATGCAAATGATTATGTTTAGCGAGCGCTGTCACAACCACCTGGGCTTGAACACCAGTAAGACGAAGGAGATGGTGATCGACTTCAGGAGGAAGTCACTACCGCACACACTGCTGAGCATCCAGGGGGAGGACATTGAGGAGGTGGACAGTTTCAAGTACCTGGGTGTTCACCTCAACAATAAACTGGACACAACACCAACGCCCTGTACAAGAAGGGCCAAAGTCGCCAACACTTTCTGAGGAGACTGAGGTCCTTCAGAGTGAGCAGGCCTAGGCTCAGGACTTTTTATGACTCTGTGGTAGCCTCTCCACTACGCTGCCGTGTGCTGGGTCCCGAGCAGCACAGAGTGGGACAAGAACACACTGAACAAGCTGGTCAGGAGGGCCAGCTCCGTCCTGGGCTGCCCCCTGGACTCTGTGGAGGAGGTGAGGGACAGGAGGGTATTAGCCAAGCTCACCTCCATCATGGACAGCACCCCACCCACTGCACGGGACTGTAGAGGAGCTGAGCAGCTCCTTCAGTGGAAGACTGAGACACCCTCAGTGCAAGAAGGAGCGCTACTGCAAGTACTTCATCCCCACTGCTGTCAGACTGTACAACAAGACTGTAAAGTAACATGTGCAATAACCTCTATGCAAAAACTATGTGCAATAATCTCTATCTACGTTACTTTATCAACCAATTGCACTATGACTGTAAACCTGCACTGCTACTGACATGTTTTATTATAGTCTGTTTATTTTACTTTTTACTGTTTGTACTTCTTGCCCCATAGGATACCTCTACTTCCTATTTACTATTTCATTGGTTGTACATATCCTGTCTATTCTGCACACCCTGAGTGTTTCTAAGAGCTGAATTTAACAAGTGAATTTCTCCATTGTGAGTTACATAAAAGCTATCTTATACTATGTGAAGAAAGACTGCGCACGAAATTAGTACATTAGCAGCTTTAAACTTTTGCACACCAGTGTGGTTGTTTTATTGGTGTGCAGGGTTATAAAGAAAGTACATGTTACCTGCGACATTGTTTCCCTTGGCTCTACATTGAACTGTGGTTGACAGCTTAAAAAGGCACCACGAGTCTGTTCCACATCCTTTTAAAGTCCTTATTATATCGATGTATTGATGATAGGCTACATGAGGAGGCACGAGCCGTATGTTCGCTGGGCACCTGCCACTCATCCCCAGGCATCTCCAAAGAGCGAGCCGGTCCGCACATGTATTCCTGCCATTGATATTCTCCTCGCTTTCGAGGAGTCCATGAAAACTATGATAAAAACAAGCTCTGTACGCGCAGCAGCTTACATGTGCTCCTCGAACCAGCACACGGATACTGCTGAATTAGCGCATGAGGGCTTGGAGCTGTTTTTGTTTTATCCTGCGCCAACACGTACATGATTAAATAATTGAAGGCAACAGACACAAATCACAGGCAATATCTATAGGCTATTTCTTTAAAGCCCAGAGTATTTCTTTGCTATAATAATAATAATATGTTTTTTTTATTTAAAGTGATAATTATTGATTGTGGACACGTGTGTCATTTATCCATCATCACTTGTTAATATCCCCTCAAAGGCTCAGTCAGGAATAAGAGCCGCAGCAGTTTTGTGCAGACTGTGCTCCCACAGTTATGTCATTTGCATATCACATTTGCAGCACTAATAATAATAATACGCACAGTTTCTAATAGTAAATCAGATGCAATCCGCCCACTCTAATTTTAAGTACTACTCGCAATTTAGCACCTGGCTCAGTAAATGCCCCCCTCAGTGTCTCAGACCCCCTCCCCGCGCGGCAGAATGGTAGCGGTCTGAGTAGGAAAAAGGGCTGAACTACAGGACAGCTCTGATATCTCGGCCTGAATTACTGGTCGGGCTTGGGCTTTTAAGCTAAACCCTACATTGTTGTCTTATAATCCGGAAATTACGGTAATTATATGGTTCTGTTAGAAAGGTTAGTAAGGTTAAATGCAACGGTTTACAGACTGAGGCTTTTCCTCACTCTGTCCATCAGCGATGTCCTCAGTCTGTTTTTCTTTACAGAGTTGTTGCAGAGCCCTTTGTTGACCTCAGAGAGGGGGGTCACTGCATCCTCTCACCCTCGGGAGTGGAGCATACAGTTTTTCAGTTTGTGGACGGTACACATTTATTCTTACATGATATTGATTTATGGTTTGGCCGCTCTGGTGCAAAAACTTCCATACACGTAGCCGGGCACGCAAACGGGACTTCCCGCCTTATTGCCCTTTTAAGGAACAGGCTTCGTAGGAGGAGATTGAGCATCAGCTAATTTCACAGACCACTTGGGATAATTACTATGTATGGGGCTGAATGGAACGCCGCTTATCTCTGCTATCTATGGACATACCTGATAAATTTGTGAATAAAATGAGTGCAACTTTATCACACTTTTTGTGAATAAATTACAGCAGTGCAATTACTCATTCTGTAGTAATTAATGATATTGAGAAAGATGGTCTATATGTAATTAATGTCGTTCTAAAAAAAAAAAAAAAAAGCTTTGTGGCTTAAATTATTGAGGAAACTGTTGGACCCAAACTGTAAAGCACCTTGGAAATATTTTGTTCGGGCATATCTGAATTCATGGAATACTTTTGGTATATTTAATCTGTTCCTTTTGCCCCCAGTCTCGAGCCTCAGGGCAGACGTGGGTGGCCCTGTCGACTGCCCCTCCATTATAACCCCGATTTGCTTGAGATAGAATGATGAGTGCGGCGATGGAGAAGGCTGGTTGACGGGAAATGTTTTAATCTTTTGGTCATTACAGCACTGATTTTGTACCGGAGTAATACATATTGTCGGGTGTGGATTTTTTTCTCCCAGTCCCGGCCTGCTCTAAGACATCCACATACCTAACACTCCGGTCTCTTTCAGCCCACCAAACCTCTGCATGGCTCTGATGGCCTCGGTCAGGGCCTCGTTGGTCTGAAGCTGCCCAGTCACCGGGTCAGGTGGCGGGAGGTAACCAAACTTACTCAGCCAGTCCTGGAACAAAGAAACACAGAATGCAAAATGGCATTTCAATTATTAAAATTATTCAAAAGCCCCCAAGAGGCCACCTGTCCATGTTAACAAACGATTTAGTGAAATGTTGTACTATAGTTTAAAATGATTGAATTTGTGTTGACCGTAGCAGTATAGCAGCATAACTCGTGTTTTTCCGAGGTCACCGCGCTGTTGATTATCAGTATCAAGAGCTTGTTGTTGGAAAATGATACTGCCACACAATTGGATGTACCCGACAATTCTGATCTTGCAACAATCCAGGTTATCAGTAGCGTTTGTAAAGCTCAAAGACTTATTTCACCATTTCTAAGACATTATTGAACGTTTCTGTTAATATTTACAAATGTTAATGGGTAATTACAAAACGCATCAAGAGAGCTCAGAATAGAATGCAGAATTTACATTATAAAAGTACTAAACATTTTATTACACAATGTTGTCAAAATGTTATAACAATAGTATTATAACAACAATACTAAATGTTTTATTACGCAAAGAAGACTTTGAAGATTTGACTACATCACAACAGTTATTACATGACGCAGTAGTTTTGCATAATGTGGCTTAAAAATCCACAGGGAGGAGTTGGAAAGAGTCCACTCTGTGTGTGGGGAGGAAGTTTGAGTGATTCTTCCTGGACGGCACCTTATTTTCCATAAAAACTATATATTTTGCCATTATCCACGCCAGTATTGCGTCGCTCCACGGACGCTTAGCGTAGCTGTGTTTCAGCGGCTCCGCTATCGTCTCCTAAGAGCTGTAAACCGGTGAAAAACGGGTAAAGCAAGAATACTGGAGGTTTATCGTTTGACGGACTGACAGATTTGACCAAACCAAAGCACAAGTATCGTGTTCTGCTCAGATTATCAGATGAAGGAGCAGGACTCTTCACGGTCCACGGCAGATGTGGGTCGGCCCATTAGTCCGACGTCTCAGTCAGAAAATGACTAGGGGTTGAAAAATAAAATTAGGTTTAGGCAAAAGTCCACTGACCTTTAGGGTTAGGGCCAATGGTTGTATATGGCTCTTTAATCCACAACACAACTGGGTTAGAAGAGAGATTTCGGACTAATGGCACCTGAGTTCAATGGTAAATTTTCGTTCAACACGCTTGTTAAACCCATAGACATATTTTTAATAGACCGCCATTCCTCACTCCTCCCCGTTTACCATAATGACCACATTCGAGGGTGAAATCATGGCGGATTTACAGACTCCTCCCTCCCTACTCTGACGAAGTATGTTTCTAAAAAGGGCATAAGGGCGGGATCTTCACAGTAGACTCGGCCCTTGCGTGACGTGTAGCTCGTGCAGCTCCAATGCTAACACATGTTCTGACGAAAACCAGCCTGGTTTCTGTAATTGTAACTAACTCAGCGTTATCACAGGAGGAATATGTAGCTGTAGAAAGTTCCCAAAAATTAGAAACCAGGCTTTAAAGTTCTTTTTAACTAAAGTGCAATGCATTCCAATGGGGGACTAGCAGCTATAAGGAGGTGCTACAGCAATGGCGGCGCAATGGCGGCCCCTAGTGTCGTCGTCACAAAGCAGAGCAGCCAGCGGCCATTGGTTAAACCTCACTGTCTGGACTCTAACTTAACCAAACAATATCTGAATTACTCATTTGACAGATAAATGTTTGCTTCCTTTACCCCTTGACTCAATTTTGTCTGCATTTGATACAAGCGCAGACATTTTTTTTTTTTTTGCGATGGCAGGAGTTAAGAGGCTCAAGCTGAATAAACGAAGATGCAAACATGAGTGTGCCATCTCATAACAGCGCTTAATTCACACAGTGTGTTTTCATAAAGCTTCATTAAGCCAGGCCTGGACAGGAGGACAGCGGCTTATAATCCGGAACATTTTATTTATATATTTGAACAATAGTAAACAAAATACAAATATTGACAACATGTTCAGAGTTAGAACTGCCATTGAGCTCCTCACTGTGCTGCTTGAGGGTCTGAAGCAAACTTTGAAAATAAATCAGTTTCTCCTTAACCATATATTGTTATGTCTCTCGTGCTAAAATTGTCCCAGTCTCCCTTCTCCCTGTCGGTCACGAGCATAGTGCCAACACTGGCAGGTATTAAATGGGTTTTTGATCAGGGCTCATCTGAGGTGAGTGGAATAGATCGATAGCATGGCAGTCGTTCAGCAGCAACAAATCTGGCCAAATCCTATCACCTTAGAATTGGCTTAGCAGAACTTGCTCCTGATCCCTGGATTTTTACTACTCTCACAGTGTTGGGAAGTGCCTAAAACAAGAGCAACTTAAACTAAACTACGAGATGTCTTACATTGTGGGACACTGACAAAATGGCCGCTTGTAAATTATTTGGGATCGCCTATGATCAGTTCTTGACTCAACACATAATAAAACTAATATTTTCATTATATGCCCTAACAGGGGAGTCAAACTGCATTTTATATATTTCTAAGTGAAAGTGAAATTTTTTAATTGGGTTGGAGTTCACACTGTCCTGAAGCCATACCGGTTGAGAATCTCTCCTCTAGTCTGTGGGGTTTTTGTAACCATGCAACTACTAATGCAACTGTTCAAACATTTCATCTGTGAAATGCTATTTTCTATGATTTCATCTCAAGTCACAGCAACTCCAAATCCACAGGTGTCTGGCCCAGCTGTGTTTAAAGAGGCAGCCCAGGGCCAGTTGAAGAAGCAGGACTCATACAACTGTGTGAAGGTACTCGAGCATGAATACAATATTTTCTTATGGGGCATTTCAGCTTCACAAACCAGAAACCTCTAGAACATTTACAACCTTCTTTTACCCCTTTTGTTTGACCAAAAATAATAATAACAGATGGATAACAACTGTGCCATCTCCTTGTTTTCTCACATGATTCATAAACTCATTCAAACTTTTTTGAGGTCGCAACAAATTTCAACTCTGAGATCAAATTTCAACAAAAATCCACATTGCAGTGCTCCCAAGAAGTACAACACACACAAATCATAAAATAAAACATTGTTACACGTGCTTTACAGATACAAAAAAATCCTGTAACTTTCCCCACATTTGCACAGTCAACAATGGCCTGTATAAACACACATTCGCGAACTCTCACTAGACCAGGGGTGCCCAAACTTTTTGTCTCCGAGGGCCAAAATTAAAAAGTGCTTGTGGGTCAAACACGGCGATGTCAAGCGTGAAACATATATAAACTGCAAATAATAATAGTTTTTGGTAGTCTATACATTTGCATGATTCTATCTATGCAAATAACATGCTACATTAAAATAAATGTTAACTGCCGCAAACGCATAATTTTTGTAGAATTGCAGCAATACAGTACAAAATGTAAAAAACAAAAACAACACCTGTATCTTCAGCACCTTTCCCTCATCCGTTAACTCAAAGAAAATGCCATATGAGATCATTATGAAAGTCTCAGTTCAGCATCAATTCTTTTTAACACGTACCTTTGTCAACGGCCTTTGCAATAAAAGTTGGAAAACTGGGAAAGTTGATGCTACGACGCTCTGTCTAAACACCAAGACACCACAACAGTGTTTCCTTAACTTTGCGAAAGGAGTGAAACAGCGCCCCCAATTTAACGCTGGTGGCCAAAATAGTGTACTGCATCCATATTTACCATTGAGAATGAATGGGAGAGAGTTAGTATGCTGCGCAAAAGTAGGTCACTCTCTGGCGGGCCAACTTAATTGGTCCGGCGGGCCAACTTTGGCCCGCGGGCCCCACTTTGGCCACCCCTGCACTAGACGAATGAAATGAGGCTTAATCAAATGAAGTCATATGGGAACACGAATTACTGTCATTAACAGGATCAGGAGGAAGGGAAACTCACTGCACATCATGTCCACTGACACCGGGCTCTACTGAAAACTCTGGAGGTAGTTACAAGTCTCACAGCTCAGGAGGAACGATGAAATCACTGCACATTCTACAAATAACATTCTACAAACAACATTTAATGACTTACTTTTACTGCAGACTGCATCAGACTGTTTTGAAAAGAGTTTACAAATTAACCCTTTGTAGGTGGACACACGTTGGAATCTAAGTGATAGGTGCTGTATTATTTACATATTGGATTTAATAAATCATAAAGTAATGCAACTGTTCTCCCTGCACTTCCCTGCAGGAAATATGAGAGGAGGGAGAATGAATTAGTACAGAGGGGGACAGAGGAATTTGCGTCACAGTGTGTCAAACCCCTGATTAACCATAAAACATAATGGATAATGAGGCCAATGTTATTGTGACGGCCCCTGGTCTATTAGGAGGATTAGATAGTGTGTGTGCTCGGGGAGGGAATTGTCTGGCCAAGGTAAAGGGTAATAGGGCTGAATGATTAATAGCATTTGCAATTTTATCGCGATTTCCAAATCTCAGAGGCACACGATTTTGGCCCATGCAGCTGATGTCCATAGACATAGTCTAGTTAAGGTGCACAGTAGATCGTGGATGTACAGTGAAAATATCAGCGTTTATGATGCAGCCACCACGAAGGACTATTGTTTTTTTCTCCGTTAGCATTGCGTTATTGCTAATCACTCTATTCAGAGTCCCGGGCCACGCTCTGATGCACTGATCACAGAAACTCCCTCAGCTCCGACTGTCTCTGCCTCCACAGAGATGAAGGTGAGCCTGTGCTGCTTGTAAAGAGCTGTTTGCAGCTCAGTTGGGACTTTTTAGAACCTAAAAGGAGGCTTATGTTTGGGAATGTTTTGGATGAGAACTTATCTCATAAGCACTGACTAAAGCACAATTAAATTATTTAGGCTATTTACAAAAATATTACACTGGTATACAATTTAAAAAAATGTGGGCTATTTTGAATTATTTTCAAAATGATTATTAAGGACTAAAAAGTAAGTAATACTTAAATAAGACATATTTCATGAGCAATAACGTTGTCTCAGTTTAGGCTATAATTTAAGTTATATGCAACAAAAAGTTATTAATGGTAAATGGGGAAGGAAAATCGAAATAAAATCGAAATCGCAATTTTGATTTTTGGCAAAATCGTTCAGCCCTAAATGGTAAATGGTCTCTAGTTATACGGCACTTTTCCACCTACATCAGGCACAGAAAGCACTTTGTACCGAGGAACTGTACTCACCCATTCACACTCTCAAGGCTATTTTACACTTCAGTAGTGAAGTGCCGAAAGCTCTGTGATTGGTTGATCGTGACACGAGGAAACAGACAGTCTCCGTCTTCCAAGTTATTTTTGATTAATAAAACTATGTTTTAGTGCTTTCATGTTTTCACTTTTTATGTTATTAAAAGAAAAAAACGAATCAACGTGAAAGCCGAGGAGAAACGAGGTTGCGTGACGCTACTGTGATCTGCGCTCAGCCCTGCTCCAACCTGTGCCTCTGTGCCACCCAGACTTCGCACACTTGCTCTTTTTCCCACGGAGTCGGTCGTGACTTCCCTTTCACAACAGCTGATGCTCACGTAAATGCACTAAGCAGGAAGACAGTTCATGTTATGTTGAAAGGCATAGCGATTACAGTATGCTACTGTTTTAAGTACAAGGATCAAATGATTAGACTGATACGACGACAGGGATCTAGGCCGGAGCCAGGTTTAGATTGGAGTTACGGTGCCAATTGAATATGCTGACACAGTTGTGAAGAAAATGGTACATAGTATACTCAGAGGATGAGAGGTGGCTGACTCAGATTCAGAACACTTTATTTCTCCCCAAAGGGTATCTGTAGCAAATCCCAGAACATTTCACAAACATCACTGTCACTGTGTGTCAGTCGCAACGGTTCAGACAAGCGTAGAGGCTCAAGATGAACACTATTTCTACAAACAATAATGAAATAGAGCACATGTCAATCGGTCTATGTTACTTAATAAACACACTCCCTTCAGAATTCAACGGTTCAGCGGCAGAGGGGACAAAGGAGTTGGAGAAATGTTTTCCGAGAAGTTACTACTGCACGTAGGGCAGACAAAAGATACATTTAGCCGTCTTTAGCGCCTGCTCCTCCCATAGAGATTGTAAGTCCCCTTGTTTAAACCCAATGATCTTAGAGCCGGTTTTGACAATGTTTTGCAGTTTGTCTTTATCTTTCACAGACAAACCGTTGAACCAGCAAACAGATGGCTCTCCGTGAAACAACAGTAACGGTAAAATGGTTTTGCAGCTGCAAGATGAGATACGACAGGAGTTTATTGATCTCACAGTTGAAACAGCAGGATGATCAGGCTCGAGACGTGATTGGTTTCAGAAGTTGAATATACTAAAGAAACTAACGACTTTAAGTCAATGATTGCCAAATGTGAACAAAACAAATTGGGTGGAACTTCTGATGCCATTGAAGTTCATAAAGTGTTATTGCAAAAGCTCTGTCAGGCCTCAGGACGGATGCCAAAGTCTGAAAACACGTGCTCGCATATACTTTGGTAATTGCTACCAATTTGCGTCATCTGTCTCCATAACACAGAGTATTTGTAGAGGCACGTAAACAAATATATTTATCTCGCTGCAATGTTGTGACAGGCACCTTGCATCATAGCTAACTTTTACCCAAATCAAGGCTATACGGGAAGAGAAAGTTTAAGCCGTGCCATGTGCCAGGAACGCACAAAAGGTTGCGTTAATGTGGCATCAAAACATCGAATGAGCCTAAGTTTTAAAATCGAGTGGGCGGCTGAGATTTTGAATTTGAGGTTTGGGTTGATGACTAATATTTTGCGTCATTACTGGGCCTGTCCACAAGAAGCAAAGACGGGCATGTTTGGAGATTTCATTCATGAACGGTTTCTCTCCCAGAGTTTTATGGGCCCTGGCTCTTCTACAGTAGAATGTAAACGCAACCTATTGATTGCACTTCGGTTGCTATTACTGGTTTAAATTAGCAAATCACAATGTTAGACACATGATAGAATATAAAGAATATAACAGAACAACTCTATACATGCTAGTAGAAATGTGTACAAAATGTCCTGTGTCAGTGGCCCTTAGTATATATAAAACCTGCAACGCTAGACCCCTACTAGCAAACATTTTGTTATCATTATTATGCGCAGTGTGGATATTATACAAAGATATTATATCAAAACTTGCAGCTCAATATGAATAAAGTCCAATTGCTCTCATCTAAAAAAAAATATATATACATATACTGTGTCTCAAGATCTCGGTGCAAAAGTGCACTGGGTATTTCAACCATTATGCTAATTGATAAATATGCTAAAGTTGCTTAACCATGTTGTAATGTTTGCATGGAAAACTTCTATTATTATTAGTATTCTTCCTATGATTTTCTTCTAAAAAGCGAAAAATGCGTTTAAGGGATTTACAATGAGAATGAGATATTTGTTGATCGGGGCCAATATTTAAAATGAATAATTGGCAGAGTGAAATCACACTGGCATCTTTTCTTACTTTTTTTTTTTAAGTTTAAATACAGTATGAAGACTTTTATTTTCTAGAATACATTAGCCGCTTCCTTCCAGCATGGCAAATATGCAAATCCCGCTTGAACGAACAAAAGATCAAAAGTCAAAACATTCATGTTAAACATCTGAGCCTACACATTTTCCAAGCTAATCGCGTTGAGAAGACGTTTGAGAAGGAAGAGTCCCAGGTTTATGTGGCCTTTTCAGGGGTAAGATGTAGCAATGCCAAGAGTGGAGAGCAAGTGATGAGAGCAGCTTCCTGATCACATGCTGCGTTCATCGTTTTAGAATGAAAAGGAGACCTATGAAGTGTGGGGTAAATTGTGACCCGGCCATTCAGATTCAAATCACATCGCGAAGGATCAGAAATTTGGGACCACATACTGTGTGTGTAAGTGGCCTGGGTTTCATTTGAAAAATTTAAAGTTAAAAAAAGTAATAATAAAAAAGTCTGTTTGTCGTACCCCCATCTGCCTGTCTTATTCTTCAGTTTTGATTATATCGATCTCTTTTTTAGGAGAAGCGCACAACTAAAGATCGAAACGTTTTGCCGGGATGAAATTAATAAGCAAGCAATGAGCTGGGGGGCTATATCACGTGTTGGAGTTCACCCCGGTGAACGAGAGGGTCGCGTCCCTACGCCTTCGGGTCGGGGACAGGTCTCTCACCTTTGTTTCGGCCTACGGGCCCAACATCGGTGCAGAGTACCCGGCCTTCTTGGAGTCCCTGGGGGGGTACTAGATGGTGCTCCGGCTGGGGACTCCATTGTTCTACTGGGGGACTTCAATGCCCACGTGGGTAACGACAGTGAGACCCGGGTGGGGGTGATGGGGAAGAACGGCCCCCCCGATTGGAACCCGAGTGGTGTTCTGTTATTGGACTTCTGTGCTAGTTACGGTTTGTCCATAACGAACACCATGTTCGAGCACAAGGATGTCCATAAGTGCACGTGGCCCCAGGACACCCTAGGCCGGAGGTCGATGATCGACTTTGTAGTTGTGTCATCTGATCTCCGGCCGCGTGTCTCGGACACTCGGGTGAAGAGAGGGGCTGAGCTGTCAACCGATCACCACCTGGTGGTGAGCTGGATCCGCTGGCTGGGGAAGAAGCCGGTCAGACCTGGCAGGCCCAAACGTGTTGTGAGGGTCTGTTGGGAACGTCTGGTGGATCCCTCTGTCAGTAGGGTCTTCAACTCCCACCTCCGGAAGAGCTTCCGAACCCGGTGGTGGCGCCCGGAGGTAAGGGATGCCGTCAAGCTGAAAAAGGAGTCCTATCTGGCCTTGTTGGCTTGTGGGACTCCGGAGGCAGCTGAGAGGTACCGGCAGGCCAAGCGTGCTGTAGCTCGTGCAGTCACAGAGGCAAAAACTCGGGTCTGGGAGGAGTTTGGAGAAGCCATGGAGGAGGACTATCGGTCGGCCTCGAAGAGATTCTGGCAAACCATCCGGCGCCTCAGGAGGGGGAAGCAGTGCTTCACCAACACTGTTTACAGTGCGGGTGGGGGGTTGCTGACCTCGACTGGGCATGTGGTCGGGCGGTGGAAGGAGTACTTCGAGGATCTCCTCAATCCCACCGTTACGTCTTCCGATGAGGAAGCAGAGGCTGGGGACTCGGAGGGGGGCTCGTCCATCACCCAGGCTGAAGTCACCGAGGTGGTTAGAAAGCTCCTCGGTGGCAAGGCCCCAGGGGTGGATGAGATTCGTCCTGAGTACCTTAAGTCTCTGGATGTTGTAGGGCTGTCTTGGCTGACACGTCTCTGCAACATCGTGTGGCGGTCAGGGACAGTGCCTCTGGATTGGCAGACCGGGGTGGTGGTCCCCCTCTTCAAGAAGGGGGATCGGAGGGTGTGCTCCAATTACAGAGGGATCACACTCCTCAGCCTCCCCGGTAAGGTCTATTCCAGGGTTCTGGAGAGGAGGATCCGGCCAATAGTCGAACCTCGGATCCAGGAGGAACAATGCGGTTTTCGCCCCGGTCGTGGAACACTGGACCAGCTCTATACCCTTCATCGGGTGCTCGAGGGTTTGTGGGAGTTCGCCCAACCAGTCCACATGTGTTTTGTGGATCTGGAGAAAGCGTTCGACCGTGTCCCTCGTGGTGCCCTGTGGGGGGTGCTCCGGGAGTATGGGGTCCGGGGCCCTCTACTAAGGGCTGTCCGTTCCCTGTATGACCGTAGCAGGAGCTTGGTTCGCATCGCCGGCAGTAAGTCAGACCTGTTCCCGGTGCGTGTTGGTCTCCGCCAGGGCTGCCCTATGTCACCGGTTCTGTTCATTACCTATATGGACAGAATTTCTAGGCGCAGCCAGGGGCTGGAGGGTGTCCGGTTTGGGAACCTCAGAATCTCATCTCTGCTGTTTGCAGATGATGTTGTTCTGTTGGCTTCATCAAAATAGGACCTCCAGCGCGCACTGGAGCGGTTTGCAGCCGAGTGTGAAGCGGCCGGGATGAGGATCAGCACCTCCAAATCTGAGGCCATGGTTCTCCACCGGAAAAAGGTGGTTTCCCCGCTTCAGGTCGGTGGGGAGTCCTTGCCCCAAGTGGAGGAGTTCAAGTATCTCGGGGTCATGTTCACGAGTGAGGGACGGATGGAGCGTGAGATCGGTAGACGGATCGGTGCGGCGTCAGCAGTGATGCGGTCGCTGTATCGGACTGTTGTGGTGAAGAGGGAGCTGAGTCAGGGGGAAAAGCTCTCGATTTACCGATCGATCTACGTTCCCACCCTCACCCATGGTCATGAGATTTGGGTAATGACCGAAAGGACAAGATCGCGAATACAAGCGGCCGAAATTAGTTTCCTTCGCAGGGTGGCTGGGCGCACCCTCCGAGATCGGGTGAGGAGCTCAGTTACCCGGGAGGAGCTCGGACTCGAGCCGCTACTCCTCCACGTCGAAAGGAGCCAGCTGAGGTGGCTAGGGCATCTGTTCCGGATGCCTCCTGGTCGCCTCCCTCGGGAGGTGCTCCAGGCATGTCCCACTGGGAGGAGGCCTCGTGGAAGGCCCAGGACACGCTGGTGGGACTATGTCTCCGAGCTGGCCTGGTGTCGTCTCGGGGTCCCCCCAGAACAGCTGGAGGAGGTGTGCGTGGATCGGGAACTCTGGGCATCTCTGCTGAGACTGCTGCCCCCGCGACCCGGCCCCGGATAAAGTGGAAGAAAATGGATGGATGGAAATTAATAATTGCTCTTCGGTGGTAACGCCAATTTATTTTTCAATAAGTGGAGCATTGTATCTAATCAGAATCAATGCTTTTTGCTGCTATCAATAGCCTGGCATTTATCACTGTCTCCGAAAAGGTGATTTGTTTATAGAAGATGAGGCTCTTCACTGGGGAACAATTATCGCTCAGAAGTGTTGATGTACTACCCACTCACTCACAGCATGTGGCCTTGTTGATACAGAGCATCTTCATAATTTACTTCCTTGTACGACGTGTACCGTGCAGGGTTTGTCTTGGTGCCAATATGCCGTCTTCAAACTCCAGTCTTACATGCAAATGTGTAAGGATCCCTTTATTTAACCTGATCTTAGGTTTGTTTTGTAACTTTCAATCAGCGGTAGGTAATGCCGATTTATGCACAAGAAAGATCAACTACGTTTAAATACTGAATACAAGGTACTTCCCCCCTAGACTACAGTGGGATGAAAACGTATATGAACGCTTTGGAATTTCACGCATTTCTTATGATTTTCATCAAAATCATAAGAATGAATAAACAGTGTCTGCTTAAACTAATACCACCCAAACATTTACATTTGATCATATTTGTAATGGCCATAACATGTAAACATTCACAGGACAGGGAGGAAAAAGGAAGTGAACCAAGAATCTGGCTGAACTGCAGCAGTTTTGTAAAGAGGAACGGTCCAAGATTCATCCTGATCGTTTGAGCGTCTAATCTGCAACTACAGGAAAGCATTATTGCTACAAAAGAAGAATCAGCCACTTATTTATGTTGTGAATGTCTTAGGTCTTTCTGGCAAATATCTTCATGTAATTGAAAGCCTTTTATCCTCAAACACAAAAAAATAAAATGTTTCAGTAGATAACGGCTCAGCAAAACATAGGCTTTAGTTCACTCATATCGGCTGAATATGTCCCGAAGAGATGCGGGCAAAACTATCCTGGAGTTTGTTGTTTTTGCCCAAAAGAGTAAGTAATGCTGATTGTCCCGCTGAAACACGGAAAAAGGGGTTCTGCCATGACATTAATGTTAAAACTGTAACATTAACAGCGTACAGTAATGTGCAGAATAAACAAACTTGCGAGCCTCAACCATGGGCGTCGGAACCATTCATTGTGAGGGGGACGTGTCCCCCCCACTTTTGAAAAGTGGTTGATTGGTCCCCCCCACTTTCACAACGTGAATTTTCATTGACTTTACATTTACTAGTTTAGACTGGACCTTTTCAATAGGCTCCCCGAGGCCAAACAATTAAATATGACCCGCGCCTTATTTTCCATACATTTAAAAACATATGTATTGGCATTATCCCATTATCCGCGCCAGTCTCGCGTCGCTCCGCGGCGCATACGCTCCGCTTTGCGTAGCTGTGTTCATGCGGCTCCTCACCTCAGAGCGGCTGAAATGTAAACATGTCTCTGTAAACCGCTGAAAAACGGCTAAAGTGAGAATACTGAGGATTATTGTTGGACGGACGGACAGATTTGACCAAACCGAAGCACAAGGACACTCGTGCATCGTGTTTCCGGAGTTTTTTACGGATTATCACATGGAGGAGCAGGACTTTTCGCGTCCTCGGCAGGTGGACAGCGTGTCTTCATCGGTACAAAGGGCCTGACCTGTAATTTTAAGGTGAGGAACATCAGTTTTGGATGTGATTGTAAAGCGAGTGATGAAACTGATGCAGCGTGAGTTTGGGGAAACTGCACCGGGCTAGCACGAGTGTTCAACCGGTCAATACGCGCGTTAAACCTCGCTGTCTGGACTCTAACTTAACCAAATAACATCTGAATTATTCATTTGACGAATAAATCTTTGCTTCCTTTACCCCTTGACTAAATTTTATCTGCGTTTGCGGGAAATGTGAAGATACGAGCGTTGAGATGTTTCTTTGCGATGGCGGGAGTTAACGGGTGTGGCTGAAGCTGAATGTGGATGCAAACACGAGCGACGTCTCACAAGAGCTTCATTCACTGAGTTTTTTCACAAAGCGTCATGAAGCCAGGGCTGGACAGGAGAACAGCGGCTCCACAGGTGTTTGTTTATCCGCCCTATATGTCCACCCAGCTGCCAGGAGGAGGCGCTGCTGAGCCGATCGAGTCTCTCACGTATTCTTGAAGTAGCGCTCGATTTGGATGTAGTCCCGATAAAGCAATAACATTGCTCTGTGTCCTGACCGTGTCCCACTGTAGTTCTTAATGTTAAGAAGTCGACCCCCTCCATTTTTTAAATGTGTCCCCCCCACTTTCCAAACGCTTCCGACGCCGCTGGCCTCAACACACAACTGCATGAAGAGAGAAAGAGCGAGGGAGCGAGATTAACATGTGACTAGTCGACTCACCTAAAGTTCACTAGTTGGTAGGGATGTAACGATGTAAAAAATAAAAGAATCGATTTTAAAGCCATCCTCAGCTACTCAATTTTGCTCGACCAAAATAGACCGGAACATAGCTCGTTGTTTCTAACAAGATTTACTTTTTCTCAAGACACCACACCTCCCCCGCCTCACCCCCAACACACGCCACACCATGTAAACACACACACGTGCAGGCATCGAAGCAACAGACGCAGCTAAAGTTAGCAGCTACCAGATTAGCGTTAGCGGCTAACGCAGAGTTTAGCATTTTGACAGAAGTTTACCAAAGATCGTAAACTGACAAACATCTGACCGACCTGCTCTGATTCTGCTGAAATCCTCATCAAATGTCCGTTTGTCAAATAATCCAATATTTACAGGAGCTGTCATGTCTTTTTCCTCCTTATGTTTACAAAGGCTGCACCGGAGGCAGTGAGGCGTTCGAAGGTGGAAAAAACTGCACTGTAAAATTAGTTCTAAATGGTAGTATTATGTTCGAACTGCAAAAAAAAATAAAAATTATAAAAAAAAAATAAACAAAGGTTTGGTAAAATAAATATAATCTCAAAATGTTTGCTTTGCCACATAGTTTATTTATGCTGAAAACATGTAAATTTCAAGCAATTTCAAATAATAATAATAATTTCAAAATTATTATAGTCATGTCTTGTAATTGTTTGTAATGTAAAGTTCTCTTACTGAGACAGTTGCAATTTGTTACAAGGACAAAAATACAGATGTTAAAACCAATGTTAAAGAAACATTGGTATAAAGGAGACATTCTTTTCTAAAAAAAAATCGAAATCGGGAACTTCAAATCGGAAATCGAGTCAAATCGGGGTTTGAGTGAATTGTTACATCCCCACTAGTCGGTTAAAGCCCAGGCCTATAGTGCAACATGAACTATACAGTAAAAAAGGCTTTTCTATTTCCCTACTTTTCCCTGCTTTATATAATAATAATTTTAATGCATTATTATTTTTGGTACAAATGTGACTGAAAGTACCGACTTCCTTTTTCTATCCCGTGAACTTCTGTGCAAATGTTTGACACAGAGTGGTTTGTCAAGACTTCTGTTCGGACTCTCCTGAGTAAAGCTTTAGCTCAGTGGTCCTCGTCCAACACTCTCAGTCTCTCCAGACTTACCCTTTTCAAATGGCCCCAACTTTCACCCTGACTGACCACCAGAGCCTGATGACTTGTCTCCGGCTCCACTGTGGCAGAAAAACATGGTCTATCTGACTATCCACGCATTTCAGGGTTTTTCCAAAGAGGCTCGTTTTGAGCTACCAGTTTTATCGGCACATGGACATCTGTAAGTTGGGACAAGTCAGTCACAGTCACTAATAATATACTTTTATGCTCACTGCAAAAATGAAATACAACACTAAGACTCGAGAAAAAAAATAATAAAACAACTGGATTTTCAATGTGCTACAATTACTTGCAATAATCACTACTTTGTACTGCTCGTCCGCAGTACCTAATGTTGAGGCTGGTAAAACCCAGAGCATGATTTTGAAACCATTCCTCAACAGAAAATCTCTCTAGATCATGAAGATATTGCATCGATTCGGATTCTTTGTGTCTGGGAGCAGGAACTTCATTTTGTATATCCGGGAAGGAAAGGAAAAGGGGTCTCGCTGTGTGCGCACAGTTGCATGCTTGTCTGGCTGTTAAAGGGTGAATGGATCTGATTGGAGAGAGTAAAACAGTTCTGTGTGACGGAGATGAATGTGCACTCTGATTTGAAGCAGTGCCGATGCATCAGTTAACAGTGTAGAGCTGCAGATGGGGAGCCAGAGTGTGTGTGGGTGAGACCTGGGGGTAGTGCAATGCAAACTGGGGAAATGCGCTTTATACTCGGTGTAATATGAGAATAAAGGAGGGTCTATTGCAGGACAAAACCCTTAAAGTCGTGGTTTTCTGTTTAGTTTCACCTTTCATCTCCCATCCCTGACACCACCGACTGACAGATGACTTCCATCGCTTTACAACTACACTTTTCTTTTTAGTTCTGGGACCTCATTTTTCTCGCTCCCAGCTTACACAGAAAAAAAATTCGCACGCGACTTTTGCCATGTCGTCACCTCAGGGGCCTCCCCCAACACAAAATCTGCAGAGCTTTGAATTCTCTTTGTCATGGTTCAGACTGAACAGCTGCAGCATGTCCTCATAACCCGGCTCCGCTCAGGAAGTGACTCACTGTAGCTTTGGACCTCCTGACCTAAATGTCAATGGAGACTTGTTATGAAGTTGCAATTGTTCTAATACACAGCATGGGTAAAAAAAAAAATATCTGCTTTATCAAGTCTAAACTCATACAGGAATCTCATGCATTTCAGAAAACAGAGGTCAATCTACAGGGTTAGCAGTTTTCTACGTAGTAAAACCACGTGGAACGACAGGGATGTTTAGTTATGTGCCATTATTTCACTTAATAATCGCAGCCTTTGCAATTTGATAAATGAATTAACCTTTCAGCGTTAAGTGACTTATCTCAAATGTTTAGCTGCAGTACCACAGATTCGAATGACTCCAGTGAATATGTTGACAGCCTATTTGCTGCACTGCCAAGAGTCCACTAATAAGATGAAGTCAGACTCCAGGTTTCGCTGGTGCCGGGAAGTCCCTACTACGACATGGAAGAATGATAAATCACACAATGAAGTTCTTTCCCAATGAACACATGAGGAGCTTGTATAAACACTCGAAGACAAAATTAAAAGACATTTCAGTTGTGACTGAGAGCGAGCAGAAGTGGAGAAAATTGACAGAATTTGGAAGTGTACTGCCAAGTATATAGAGGATGGTATGTTATAAGTGCCCTGTTACCATGGAAATCAGCTCAATTTCTGGTACATATTGTTGATATACTAACATGATCAAAAACAAAACAAAAAATAAGTAAAAAAAACATATAGAGAAAAGAGCCACAGAACAACTCCATTGGCTGCAGGCTCATAATATATTAGTCATAACAATTCAAGTAACTCGAGTTACAAGTGCATTTAAATGGTTTGTATTGATGTATGAAAAAAAAAAAGCCACACTCCCCCCAGATAAAATGGGAGGCAAGGCAACTTTATTCATACTGCGCATTTCGTACACAAGGCAACTCAATGCAGCACCAAATCAAGTTGGACACTGGTGTATAAGATCTGCAGTTGCATGTGTTTCACGTGGCCAAAACAAAACACGAGAGAATGGGGATTGTGCAGGAAAAGGAAATCTTTGATTGCACTTTTGCTCGGTGGCATTATTACCATTTTTAGTTTACATTTTGCCAAAAGTAACTCAGAAGTCACTCAAAATGGTGTAACTCAGCTACATTTTGAAACAGTAATATAAAAATACAAACACATTACATTTAAAACTGTAAATACTAATATAAAATATATTCCAATTTTAAAGTAACTTGCCCGACGATCAGCCATGTTTGTTGCAAGTAAGTGGCAACTTACTCTGAATCACTACAGGTAATTAGTTCAAACACACGTTAGCATCACAATACTTAAACACATGTGAAGGCTAACTCCAGTATATTACATTTAGAAATCTACATTGGTTTAACGTTATACTGGGTATAAACCACTGCACCACTTCCACCCCTGCTTTGTATTGATTATACACAAAATATGTAATTTCGTACCTTCACTGTTATCCCAGCCACTTACAGTAGCCCCCATCGGCCCCCCATCTTCTTGAGCACTCGTTCAAAAGGTTTACTGAGCATTGCACTTGGATGATATGGATTTTAGGATTGACAGCTCACTTAAGTGTGTTTGCTAGTGAAGCCCTCAGATCTGTGTACACGATGCAACCCTCTATGTCTCATTTATGGGAACAGATCCGATCAAAGCCATGAGAAGAAAAGTGGGAAGGAATAAGAGGAAATGGGGAGTGACACGTTGTCTGCATGACATGTTTAATTGAACAGAAAATTGAGGCAGGATTTCGAGGTCCAGAAGTAATGAGTAATCATCCGTGCTAAAGTCATCTATTCTGGGATTTTTCTCATCTTCACGGAAACAACCTCTTTGTTCCAAGTGTGTGTGGGACTGTCTGTCTGAAGCCTGCAATCATGACAGAGCCGCTGACAGAAAATATATCTATTACTATAAAATGAGAGCCTGAGTCGTAGTGTGCTGATGCACTGGTATGATCCTCGGCCCGAATACATTGGCGTTACTGCGTCGTGCAAGACAGCTGATCCACATTGCATATCATACGTTTGTGTTTGTTTTTAGCAGATAAGAAGGAAGAACATTGTGAGCCTTATCAGTTTGCAAGTTCCCCTCAGGTCTGGGTGGGTTTCCTCCGGGTGCTCCAATTTTCACCTTATCCAAAACATGCACAATAGGCTAATCCTTCAGCTAGGTTCAGAGGTATAGCTAGCCAGAGGAAAGGCAAATGCTTGGTGCTGCAATTGCGTCCGCTCTCCTAGTGCATGCGTGGATGGATGAGTACACACTGTTTTTTTTTATGGATTTGATTTGGTTTCTAGTTTCCATTGAAAGGATTTGTCACATTTTTGGGACTTCTATTCTCACTCTACACCTCTGTAACTCTGGGGTGAGTTTTGCCATTTCATGAACCAAATCAACAGTTTAATACTTTGTGGTTTTGTGGAGTTTGACTCATAACCCACCGAGCACAGTAAACTTGTTTAGTACTTTCACAAAAAGTTGTAATTTACAAGATTAAAATAGTTAGTGCTATAAGGTGTAACTTTTATTGTTTTATGTGAAGGTGTTTTTATTGTGTTTGTGTGTTTCCGGTGTTGCTGTGAGGCACATTGAGTTGCCTTGTGCATGAAATGTGCTGGATAAATACATTTGCCTTGCCAAACTTAATTGAATTCAGCATGAAATTACATGCGCTAATTGTCCTGTATTTTGTCGCTTTCATTGTTTGTTTACAGTTATGGATTTGATTTCTAGTCGAAAATGTACTGGATCTAGCAGCATCAATAAAATATAATATAGGGCCCCTTATTTTAGATTTTAGTTTGGTGCCCAAGGACCCCATTACCCACGCCATTCAAGATCGACATTTGCTTTCAGCATTGCAGAAACCTGCTCAGTCTCACAGTTATTAATTAAACCTTAAACTGTTGTAGCTCAGTGCGTGTGATTCTCCACCGGTTTGTGTGTAAGTACTGATCCAGAAATTATAGAAACAGAGATAACATTAATCATTATTTTGCTTCGCCATACTGTCACTGCAAGTGTCAGATAGTCTTATTTGCTTTTAATTGCATACGCACATCAGTGAAATAAAAAATAGAGGGAGAGGCAGTGGGGCGTGTAACAAAAAGGTTTGGTGTCAAATTAGCGCTGTTAAAAAAAATACATTTAATTACCGCTGTCTAAGAATAGGAACTACCAGAGCGAAAGCGCACGTTAACTTTGATCTCAAGTGGCAGGACAAGAGCACTCAGACAGACAGGCCCACCACAAAATACAAACAAAATGTCCACAAAGTCTAAATTAGAACTTGTTGACATGCGTTCAGCACCACAATCCCACAAATACTTCTTTAATTACTGCTTTGTTGAAAAACTATTGGCTATTCTTCATTAGGCAACTTGGTCCGGCCCAGGTGATACGTTTTTAAACGTTTTGTTACTAATGGAAATCATTTGACCGAGTGGAAGATAATACATGTACTTCAAGCGATTTACAGTTTAAGAGACTTGACAAATCTCAATCTCCGCTGGAATTGTTTTCACCACGACACCCTGGTGGCTCACCATCGCGGAGACATCTCGAGTAGCCCCACATTGTTGTATAAGCCACGAGGTTCAATGCGTGGAAAAAAAGTACCGGCTTATTGTCTGGAAATTACAGTACATGCTTTTAGCGGTAGAGCCGTGGGAAGACATTTTAGTTAGGGGGTGCTGAGGAAAAAAATGTACCCCTAAACGTGTGCATATTTCCTATTTATTGATATTGCCTGCAGTTTGCAAACTAGCCACCAGGGGGTGCTGCAGCGCCCTCAGCACCCCGAGTTCCCACGGCCTTGGTGGTAGGGGAAACCTACACAGACACGGGGAGAACATGCAAACTCCACACAGAAGGGCCACGTGTGGGGATTGAACCGGAGACCTTGTAGCTGTGAAGCACGAGCGCTTACCACTGCAGCATCGTGCCACCTTTAGGATAAAGGTTTATTATTTTTATGTGTGATCAGATGAACTGGATTCCACAGAGGCCGCACACACAGTGCAATGGCTAAATGGTTTTCTGGCAGCATCCCAGAGCCTATTATCTGTACTATTTGTCCAAATGAAGTATCCATTTCCTCCTTATGAACTGGCTGCAGTCTATTACAACCCATCCTCCAGCTTTAAATGAAAACAATACATTTGCTTTCACAGTAATATGGGGTGCCTTTTAGACCTGTATGAAGAAGTGCTCTCAGTTCCAGAGTCTTAAGGCAGGGCTTACACGGTGCAATTGTCAGGGTGACTTTGAACACGTTAAAATGATCAACTCACACTGTGCGACTGAATCTCGTGAAAATTGCGCAGTGTGAGCCCAGCTTAAAAGGATTGGTCTAATCAGTTTGTCCATAAAACATCATGCATATACTTTCCAAAATAAATGGGAAACGGTCGCTGTATATGGCGCTTTTTTTTTAGGCCCAAAGTGCTTTACATCAAGGACGCCGTCACCCACTCTCACACATACACCAATGTACGGAGACACTGGAGGCGAGGTGGGGGAATTGTCTCGCCCAAGGACATAAGGACAGCCGTGCTGACTTCTGGTTGCCATGGAACCAATTGGAGATGCCGAGAAGCAGCCTGCAAATCGGTTAAACCTGCAGATGTTCTTGTCCTGAAGCATCTCCAATCAATAAGGATGCGCTCTCTTTTGTACATACTGTATATCGTCTCAACCTCCACATCTTGACTGAACTGAAAAGCTTCCTCAGCGAGCGCTCCGACAGATGGCACACACACATTCAGTCACTTTGCATCCGGAAACACAGACACCGTATGGAGCTCCAGACTTTACTAGTTGAAAGCATAGGATACGTTCTGATCTATGTGTTTTCATTTTGGAGGCATTCGGTTAATTTCGCAGATGGGAAATCTGTCCCAATTTGCATCTTTGTGAGTGCGCACCGGGATTATAATGTGACAGTAAGTGAATCAGTTAATCCCGGTTTCAGGAACCGCCGCTCAACAGCAGTCAGTTTCTGCAGGCAGTGGCGAAGAAAGAGAGACAGACAAAGGGACAGAATTAGGAAGATGAGACGCCCCCCCGAAAGCTCACTGGGAAGTAGAACACACATGAACAAAAGATAGAGATGGGAAAGAGGGGAGAAAGTTTTAAAATAAGCACAAATAAATATCTCAGAATGAAAGGGGTAAATATTGGAGGAGAGAAATCAGGGCAGTAAGATCTACCAAATCTAGGTCAAGGGTTTTTCATGTGGATATTTCAACAGAACAAAGTCAAAAGCACTTGCTAAATTGGTGCCAAAAAGCAGACAGGATTTGAGGATTTAGCGTGTGATTTACAAAAAGTATCATTGTTGAATAAACTTGAAAATGATGAAGCGTGAATATTTTTGACTTAATGATGCGCTACACTTTAAAACGCTACACTTTTAAAAACCATATCGTGTCATGCACAATGGCCAGACAGGGCTGTGTAGATGCATACTACGTTGAAACGTGCCTTATGAATCTGCCCTGGTGACTGGTCTCAGTGCCGTTGTGCCAGCTTAGACAGTGCTCCTCCCACAGTCTTATGTGACCAGGAAATTATTTCCTTGTCTTATGACCCATTGCAAAGCTTATCTATCCTTGTGCAAAGACACCAATGGTTTTGTATAGCCCAATATCACAACAGGTGTTCCCTCACAGGGCTGCACTAAACATTAAGGCAATAAAACAAAACAGCAAATAAGACCATGTAAAATCCAGGCAAACATAAAGTCCAATTCAATATCGGCAGCAGGTAGCCTGTGGGTGTCCCCCATCCTCAGACTCACCAGCACAGCAAGGCAAAACTCAAAAACCCAGAGGGAGAAAAGAGAAACCTCGGGGAGAACCACAGAAGGAAAGATCCACTCCCATGGACAGACAGGCAGAAAATGGGCCAAGATCACTGAACGTCCAGTCCTTGTTCTTGTCCAATCCCTATAGGCAGGGTTCCTCCGCTTGATCTAAACAGGCACTCCCCCTGGGGGAGTGGGACAGGGGACACCATGTGAATAGTAATGAACAGACTACAGATAAAAAAATATATTGTATCATAATAAGACAAAGTCTGCAGTAAGAAGAAAAGTATAGCGCTCAGTTTAGTTTAGTTTATTTGTTTATTTGAGCAGCAAACACTCTGCTCAAAAGGAGTGGGCCAAAGCACGAGCTTATAAGCGCCCACCCCCAAAATCAATACAATTAAAATCATAATTTCACAAGAACATAGTGGAACAACAAGAGGAACAAAATAGCAACAAGGAAACAACAGCAAAACAAAATAGACCCTACACACCCGCAGGATCCGGCCATACCCCAAAACGGAGCAATACCGATTATGTAACGGCTAATTACGAAACAACTCTGATAAAGCTACATACTTACAAAGTATTAACAAACTATTTACAAAGAACTATAACTTACAAAACACTGTTTGAAGTGTTCATACATCAACAGAAAGAAGCACAATTACAACAACGGCCTAGTTTCAAGTACGGAGTCTAGTACAGTCTTCAATACTATCTAAGAGCGCGCGCAAAGTTGATTGATTATTCCTAAAAGCAAACTGATTTTCAGAGAGCAAATTATATCTTTCAATAAAGCTGTCAAGTCTAGAATTGAAAACCTTTTCTCATATTTTTGAGAATTGTGGTAAACGGGAAACCAGCCTGTAGTTTGCAAATAGATGTTTATCTCCTGCCTTGAACAGAGGAATCACTTTTGCTACTTTCATACTGTGTTGACGGCTTAGCGATACATTCAATGACACGTTTTAAGGTCTTCATATCCATGTTGAAATAATCTGTAAAGGTTTTATTTTTACAACCTCTAACAATATCCAGAATCTCCTTTTCCTCAACAGGATTGAGAAACAAAGTCTTCGGCTTTGTGTCTATGAGCTCACAATTAGCAAATTGCAAATGTTTCTCAACATTTGCAATTTTTGCAGCAAGGTTCTTTTACGAAGAATTGATTTAAAATGTTGACTACTTCATCCATGTTATTAATAGTTTTATCCTGATCTTTAAAACAAATGTTGGATAATCGAATACTCTTGGTTTATTTCTAATTAAACTATTTAAGACGTTCCATAAGCCTTTAATATAATTTTTAATTATTATATTTTTTTTATTTATTGGTTTATTTGGTCGGGACAGTGCATGTTAATGAACATACATGGGTCTCATGCATGTAAACAAGCCACACCGGATTGTAGCCTTGGGCTAATTTTCGTCCGTTGTCCCCCATGCGCACTCTCAAACACACACATCATTCATCCTGGCCTATTGTACATGTTTTTAGTGGTAGGGGAAACTGGAGTACCCGCTGTACTACCGTGCCGCCCATTCTAACAATTTATTATAATAATTCTGTTTACATTTTCTAATGATAGCTGTTAATTTTTTAAAAATATTTTTAATATCCTCAGCTTCCTTTGTTCTATTATTTATAAAATGTTTGTAAAGTGATTTTTTTTTTGCATGCAACCCTTAGACATCCATAGGTTTTCTTTTTACAGTATTTTTTCACTCTGCAATTTGTATCAAAGATTTTTAGAAATACTTGTACAAACTCATTTGCCTTGTTAGTGTCATTCTCTCTGTATATGAAACTCCAGTCTTGCGTTAATAGCTCCTTTTTAAATACATCCATAGTTTTCCACGTTTTTACTCTTCTAAACCAATACATGTTTTCCACTTCAATTTTTTGATATTCAGTGAGGAGCAGGATTTTAAATTTGATTCTAAACCCAACAGGAAGCCAATGGAGAGACTTTAGCACAGGTGTAGTGTGTTCTCTTCTCTTTGTTTAACAATCTTGCAGCTGCGTTTTGAACAAATTGAAAACTTTTTAGGAAACTTTTAGGACATGCTGCTAGCAGGCAGTTACAGTAGTCCAGCCTTGAGGAAACAAATGCATGTATTCGTTTTTCTGCATCACCCTTAGGTAGGATGTTTTGTATTTTAGCAATGTTGCGCAGGTGAAAGAACGCTGTTTTACAAGCCTGGTTTATATGCGCTTTAAAAGAGAGGTCTTGGTCAAACAGAACTCCAAGGTTTTTTACTGTAGAGCTCATCAATACGCTAACATTATCCAGGGAGATGATCTGCTGAGATAAAAAACTCTCTCAGTTTTTGAGGACCTAACATAATAACCTCGTTTTTATCAGGGTTAAGGAGGAGGTAATTTACAGTCATCCAGGTCTTAATGGCTTTTATGCAGGAACTAAGCGCATCTAATTTATCTGTCTGACCTGTTTTCATTGATAAGTGCACCAGCATGAGCAGCCCGTTGTACACTGTTGTTGTACAGAGGCTTTTAATTAAAATCCCAAAGTGCAATGTGGAAATGGAACAAGCTAAAAAATATATACATTGCATTATAGCTTCCTATCTGAAAGACTCCAGCCCAGTTAAAAAATGACAACCAACCAAACCAACAACACACTGAAAAAAGTCTTAACTGGTAAATCATTTAAAAGAACTCTTTGAAGTTAGCTCCGTTTGATATCAGTAAGCAATAACAGCTGACCAGTGCAGGACACCACGCTCTGAAACAGGGACAAACCCATGAGGTGCACTGTTTCAGAGGATCAGAGGAGCACTGATGGCAGCCAGGTTTCCTTCAGGTGCTACGGTTTCCCTGACCTCCAAAAACATGCTGGTCAGGTTGGCCCAGGTGGCGGCTCAGTCGCAGCGGCTCAGGACTAACGCCTGAACACTATTTAGTTGTACGGTTGTACAATGACAAATAAAGCACTTACTTATTTACTTGATTCAAAAAGAGAACATTGTTTGTTTCTAGAGGTAGATATGATCGCTACATCATAACCTACTCAAGGAAGCTGCTAACGTTAACAATATCAAGTCCGATAATGTTATACATTTCAGCAAAATGGGAAAGAAACATTAAAAATAAAAAGGGGCCATAAGAGATAAAAAAAGAAAAGAAAAGAGAAATACAAAAAAAAAAAAAAGAAGCAAATTAGCCGATCGCCCTATCCAAATATGCAACGCTCTGCAGTTTGACAAACACTGGAGGAGCCTGTTTGAAGTCCTCTCTCAGAGAGTGGCAGAGTAATGTGGCAGGGCAGTGAGCCAGTGTCCACAGACTGTGCCGGTCAATAGTCATCTCCCTGTGTCCCCAGATACAGAGGATATGGGAAAAGTACTTCAAAGCCGGACAAATCTCTGCAGAGCATGTCCCTTGATTTGTGGAGAGCTCTCCCATTCGCCTCGAGCTGTCAGTTTTTGAATAGTTCAGTTTAGCTGCAGAGGTATTGGAAAGGCTGAAGAGTTTCAATGCAACGCTGAAATTTCAAAATGCAGTGTTTATTTATAGAATTGTCTTAATCACTAAAACAAAGGTTCCGTAAGTGCAGCCATTAAGTGCTTTAATGTCACCAATGTTATAGCCATAACGTCTCTCTGGGCTGTCTGTTGTTACTTTTGGGCCAATCTGAGCTCACTTGTAGATTTACACTGCCCGCCACAGGCAGGAGTTATAGCTCCATTAATACAAGTAGAGCTCTAATAAAAGGCTTTGATGTCTGCGACGGCCAAGGCTGACATTTTGCATTAGGAGCCAACCCTGCTGAGTCAGACTAGGAGGGCCCATGTTTACTGAATATGGGGACATTCAGCATCCACGAAGCTGCTTTAAGCTCCCTGGGTCATTGCAGTTTAGGGCTAGATTTCTCTTTAAGTGTGTCCCTGTGCCTTATAAAGCTTCAAATAGAATCAAAAGGGATTTCTCAAACGGCCAATTTTCTCCCAAAAGGTTGAGTTGAGTCACAATATAATCAATTTGGATGTGTTGTTGTTCTAAGCATAAAATGGCAGCCAAGCTCATCCAGCAGACTTCAAATGTGTAATATTTATATATATCTATATTTCACTTTTAAGGAAACATTTTCTGAGTTTAGGGAATTTTTAACAGCCCAAGCCAATTTCTATCAAACGTTTAGCTGTATACAACATAATACGGATATAAATATTTCAAATACTGTAGAGTTAATACCCCTGCTTCATGCAGAACATATTCAAATTCCAGGATAAACGCTCATGTTGCATTGTTACATTTGCTTTCAGGTAGCCTGGGTAAATGGCGTGTGAGTGAGTCATACAGGTATATTTGATGTTGGAGGGTCTATTGGCATGTGGGCAGCCGCACTTCTGTCAGTCTACCCCAAAGGCAGCTGCGGATACATGTGTAGCAGCACCGGGCATGGATCGAATGAATATGGGTGACTTGTGCTATGTGAAAAGCACAATACAGTGCAAATACAATTCCCTTCCCTTCATCTAATACAGAAGCCAAGGCATGGCGAATGTTCCCTCATAACTATATATTGTTTCAGGCCACTGCTGCAGTTAATTGCTCTCCTATATTGTCTATTGTTATGATTAAGAAGTAGGACTTGAAGTTGCTTGGTAGTTACATAGTTGCCCTGTCCTTGCTTTTTGGTGAATGACTATCATTTACTTGAATAACTGTGCACATGCTGTGGTCTCCTGGGTCTTCCTGAATCTCGTTTCATTATAAGACTAGATTTACTTACTGCATATAGGTTCTCATCATTTATTCTTACAGTGCAGCGGTATAATAGCTGCAATGTGTTGCTGCACGTGTATAGAACGCACCTGAAAAATATCCTCAGCATCCGGTTTCATCATGTAACAAAAGATGAGGTCTATGCATGGGACTTGATGGGTCGCTGAACCCCACCCATCTCCACTGTCACCAAAACTGGACGATGTAGTACCTGCCAAGCAGATCCTCATGGCCGGTGTCCGCCCGGCGTCGGCCACGTGGTTGCCCCACAATTATAAGGACGAAGTAGGCCTCATCCAAACTACCCCTGGGGGACCTCATTTTCTTAGCCCAGTCTTCAGACAGTTGGTCGCCACGGGTCACTTTAAATGGCCAAGAAGGGAAAAGAAAGTATGTGTTGTTTTGGATGAAGATGATATCTGTATAGCATTATCTGAATGTGTAAATGAGTGTATAAATTTAGCTCCACTCTGAGACCCAATGTGTCCCCGTTCTTATATACCAACCCAAATACATGAGGCCTAGTTGAGGCACTAGGGACCAGTGCTCACATTGTCACGGTGCTGCAACACATCTTGTTTCCCAGAGGTGGCATATTATTAGGCCTTTTAGACTGTGTTCTACAGTAGGATATTCCTCTTTCCCTAACATCTCATTTGTGTGAGGCTGATGCGAGGGGTTAGCCAGCCTCCAGCACCCAGCAGAAGCATTTCAAGCTACACACAGTCTCCAAAGACTTTGTGCAGGAATACAGTATGTGAAACAAACAAACCACAAACAGTGTGAGGAAACAAATCGACAGAGCATTCAAATACAAATACTTTTATTTCTGTGGTGTGTTGGAACAATATGACAAGCCACAAACCAAATAAGCATATTTTATTCCAACCCATAAAGATTTTTTTTCCAGCTTTAATCTGTATAAAATCTAATATTTTCCCTCAGACTGTTGTTCATTGAATTGAATTGGATTAGTCTAGTGTTTTCCTACTGTTTCAGTTCATAATCAATGAAAGGCTTTCGACCAACTGATAATGGCTCCTCACTTGAGAACAGTGGCCTGGGAATTTAGAGAAGACCGGCCCACTTTTCTGTGGGTTTATAGCTCAGTGATAGCGCACTAGTCTGTTGCAGGAGGTCCCTGGTTCAAGTATGGCTTTGACACATTTCTAACGCTTTCTCTTTTTACATGGGCCGCTGCACACACAGTCTGAGCCTGATACAACTCCACAATCAGCACCAAGTTATGAAGATAAACATATTTATTTGTCCACTTTTCTGCCTTTCACTGGCTTTTTCTCCCTTTACTCCCGCGGACACTTGTCTTCGCTGGATTGGACTGCACCAACTTCAACTAAAGCGCGGGGGGTGTTCCACTTAAACACCCTTTATACACCCCTCTGCGTAAGTTCAACATCAAATGGTATCTTCCCGCCACAAGGATGAATAGATACACAAAAAATCTGATTTTGACATATTAATTCCTCCTCATGGGGGCGGCCCGGCCCTAAACAGTGCCGCGGCCCACCGGGAAACCTCCCGACTCTCTCTATGGCCAGCACGCCTCTGCTTGAGAACCTTTAAACTATAGGGCTTTCGTTTTGGCATTGGCTTTTGGGGGGGGGCGGCCCTTAGAATTATTTACCAGAACGTATTGATTTATTAATCTTAAGGTTTTTAACACAGTGATACAAATTTGCAGGGCTGTAAAGCGTCAGTATTGTCAGTATGCCTTCCTGCTCTGACAAATCGCTTAAAGCAGTACTAAGTAACTCATGCCCCTAGAGGCCATAAGCGCCACTGCAGCTGTCGTAGCACTTTGCGGTTTTTTACTCATTAATTGTCCGTGAGAGTAAATACTACGCTGACAGAAAAGACAAAGGGAGAGAGGGATATGGTACATCCAATTATACAATAGAGATCTTTTTTTTTTACTCAAACTTTCAACTGTAAATACTATTTAAGTGGCGGTAGCCCGCAGTTAGCTTTGCCCATTAGCCTGTTAGCTTCTTCTTCCTGATTCTATTAGTGTGTATTGGTGACTTCACACCCGGTGGCAGGCAAGTTGCGATTGTGGTTTTCTGGCCAGAGACACCAGGGGGGGAGATGAAAGACCCCCCAATCATCCCATTAACACTTGTATTACCCCCAGAGGGACTACGACAAGGATTTATTAAGGTAAACAAGTCACTCAGTAATGCTTTAATGTCACTGCACGCTCAACTGTCTCGTGATAAAAATAAAAAAAACATTGTACCCACCAGACATTCTAGCTTTTTTGGAGGGACACATTTACAATAATACCCGATGGGGCATAGGAACAAGTTTGCACAGGCATTTACCTTAGAATACTTTATATCAAATAATACACACAGGTGCCATCACGTTCATCACATAAAATCTGCCCAGCGCCGCAGCTCATTATTCTCACATGACGGGGAGCACAATACAACCGGGAAAAGTGCACCCATAATTGCCTGTGATAGTTTGACGAAGACGCATCTAATCCCTGCCCCCACTCAGTCTCTGCCTCCTCTTTATAACGTCTAATTCCAGTCGTTGAACTTCAATAGGATGGGATAGGGCACTACACATCAAGTTGAGGCTATGGAGGAATGTCTTTTTAGGGCGAAAGGAGGGCACTATCACGAGATAAAATGTCTCGATTTGGGCATAATCGTTTCAATTTGGGTTGTTTTGACGCGTTGAAGATGTAGCTGGGCATTTTCCTTCGATTATTTCACTTGTTCTGAGATGTTTGTGACTCGTTTAAATAGGTTTTGTCTTTATTGATTTCTTTGCCAATGGGGTAAGAAAATTGCCCATGTCCCTTTGGCAGATTCTTATTTCAAGCGAGATGACCTTTAAACGGTCTCAAATGTCACCGAACAAGCAAAGTCAACGCAAAATCTGTATTGTTATCTTGTTGAATGAAATGATCCAAGTCATTTAAACCCATGCTTGATATTGACTTTTTGTAGACACAGGAGAATTATTAGTATTACTGACACAGTTTATTTATTTATTTTTATTCCCTTGAAGTGCATCGCTCGCTTGCTTGACGTACGGTTAAATCGTTTTTTGGTTTTTTTTCAAGCACTTTTGAGAAAGGGGAGGATTTCACAAACAAAACACTGCAGTGCTGCCTGAAAAGACAGCGAGCACGGCAGCTGTTTCTGTCGGTCCACCCCGGAGTCTAAATGTTAGGTCGCCAAATGAGTGTTCCAACCGCTGTCAGGAAACTGTCTTTTTAGACAAGACACTTCACCCACCTTGCCTCTGTTTAAAGGAGCAAGTGATTGGTGGAGGTTATGGGTGCAGGTCTTCCATCTGTCTATCCCAGGACGTGTATGACTCCAGTAGGCAAGTGGCTTATAGCTCTTCCTGTCTGTGGCTGTACCAGTGATCGCTGCATGGAGAGGCAGTTTTTTGGACCAGAGATCAAGTAAAATAATGCAGAATATTGTTGTGTATGAAATAATATCCACATCTGAGATTTTTTATACTTAATTACTTTAAAAAAAAAATTTTTTAATCGGTCCATATTTCCATTTCGGCATAAATCAAGTGTGGTTTTTGTCAACGGAGACTATAACAAAATCCTCTTGCTGCTTGTTTTTTTTTCCCTTTTAATACACTTAATTTCACAAATGACTGCATCCCGTGTTGTACTTTGTTACCGAGTTGTTGTTGTTGTTTTTTTTTAGCCCTTTACATTTTAATCTCCAACTCATCCAATTATTTTCTGTTTTCCTCCATGCTGTCCAACATGCCTTGTTCCCAAAATGACAAATGCAAATGAGAGCTCGGGGAACACCAGAGATGCGTACGCAAACTGATGCAGCGCAGAGGGGAAAAACAGGGGAGGGTTGAATGACAGCCGCGCACACAAACCCCATTTATTTTCATTGTGCCAGTTTCTGCAAGCAATTTCAAAAGAGGAGCTCCACTACGGCTCTGGGTTCCCTTGAAGGAGAGTCTGTTGTCCTGTGGGTTATTTCCTGCATTTCAGTGGAGCACGCCGCCAGAAACCACTGTAATTACAAGAGCTTGTGGCGACCAGTGATCTGGGTTTGGGACAAGTCGAAAGGCGGAGGGGCAAGCCGGTTAAAATAGCGGCGTGCACATGGAGCTAATTTGAGGTTTTCTATATGGGGAGGCTCAAGAGTGGGCACGTCGCTCTCCCAAATGCAAGTAATAAAAGTGAGCGACGTTTGAGCCAACGGAAAAGAGGCGATCGCGTGCGGCTCTGTTGCGGAAAGCTGTAACAGTCTTCTATTGGACGGCCGCAAACTTCGAAAACCAAGACCGCACAAAAATCAAGCACAAGTGGAGCCACAGTGCTGTGAAGGGACTTCTAATAAACGTAGTAAGCCATCCATACTGTGGCTTTGTGAGATGGAAAGCCCATCAAAGTGTTATGGATATAACAGAGAGAGAGAGAGGGGAACAAAAGTAACCCTTTAGTCAGAAGTGCCCAGAGACTGCCATTCAAAAATCACTATCCAGGAAGCCATGCTGAATGGGAATCTTTCAGTGCTTCTGCTTCTTCCATGGATTGGAACGGATCAAAACAGTTAAAACAGAAACAGAACAACCCTGTTAAACGCATATACAATTTCAAGTGTTGGATTCTCCAAAGTATGTATTGGATCCTTTACCCACACGAATCAAAAGTGCTTCCACAAACATGAGAACAAATAAAGCACTACCCTTTAACCTCTCACCACCCGCCTAAACCGTGCAGTTTCTACAGTTCGCCTTTACTCAAATCTCAAAGCTTCTCGACTGGAGCTTACAGCCCACAGGCCAGAGTAACGCCTCATTTGAAAGCTAAGACCTAGAAAAACGGATCTTTTGCCGTGTTGTCGTCAAGTTCTTTTTCATCGCTATTGTAATGCCTTTTTGAAGAAGCTTTTTAGATCTGGGTAATGCCAAACTGGAGAAAATGTGCTCCGATGATGTGGGGGTTAAGAGGTCAACAGACTCAAGTAGTGATTTGACACTTTTCTGTACATAAATGTAAAAAAATAAAAAAAAATAAAAAAAAACAACAACAGGGAAACGCCCACGATCCACAACCCGTCATAACTGCATGTATCATTGGACGTTTTCTCTGTTGGGATTTGATACTTTCCACAGAGCAACAGAAAGCTTTCTAGATGTTCCCCTGCATGACATGAAGAGGCATTAAAATATTAATTGGTCTAACACGGAGACGCTCATGCATGCTTTTATCACCAGTCGTATTGACTACTGTAATGCCCTGCTTTCTGGTCTTCCCAAAAAGAGTATCTCAGGTTTATAACTTTTACAAAATTCAGCAGCTCGTGTCCTGACGAAGACCAGGAGGCGGGACCACATTACACCGGTTTTGGAGTCGCTGCATTGACTCCCCGTGTGTTTCAGGATCCATTTTAAAGTTCTTTTAATGGTTTTTAAAAGTCTTAATGGTCTTGGTCCTTCTTATCTTTCAGAACTGCTTTTACCTTATGAACCTTCACGGCCCCTTCGCTCCTCTGGCAGGGGTCTCCTAGTTATTCCTAATAACTAGGAGCACCTGTTTGTCTGTTTGTTGTCTGTAAAGCACTGTAACGAACAGGCTGTTCGTTACTGGACATTTGCACCTTATTCGCACAGCACTTTGGCATTTACCTTGCACTTTAAGCACATGGCACTTTAAGTAGGCTATTTTGCACAAAAGTATACACACGATTGTCTTTTAAATGATTTATTAAAGATTTATTTGTTGCCCCGTAGGTCCGGTTGGGGTACGTCACCTTCGGTAATGGCAGCCGGTCCTGCGGAGGCAACATGACAATTAGTATTGATTGTGCAATATTATGTGCCAGCTTTTAGGTGTTGCGTGCTTGTGGTGGATGTGGAGAATGTTGTGTGTGTGAATGTTGATCGGTGTGCTAAGCAGCTTACCTGTCCTCTTGTGTCCAGGGTGGCGGTGTCTGGCCAAAAGATTCCCCGGGGAACCAGACGCTGCTGAAATGCGTTCCGGGCTGGACCAAGGGGAGAGCAAGCGCGGGGGTGGCTGCAGGAGTTTTAGTCGTTTTTAGGATGTAGTTGGGTTTAGTTTGGGTTTGTCGAGGAGTTTAATATAGTGGGGTTTTCTTTGTTTGTTAAGGTTATGGGTTTGTGTTGGAGGATTTTAATGGGTTTTAGAGTAGATGGCTATGATTGTGCACCTGTGTAGTTGGTTGGTTTTATCCAGTTTAGGGGGAGGGTATTTAAGGCGTGTGATGCCCTCACTCTGGGTGTGCTGCTGCTGGAGACCAGTTTTAAAATCCTCTATTGCATTTTTTTTGTTTTTTTTGCACCGTGCACTTTATTGTATTTTGCACCTTAATAAAAGTGGACCACTAAAAGACGGCCTCCCTGGTCTTTCCTCGGGTACCCACCGCCACTCGCTCGTGCCGCCCTATCACATTTGGAGTCAGAAGTCATACTCAGTACTGTGAGTACAAACATCAACATGCCTAGACCAGGAAAGAGAGGTGAGGAGCCAGATGATGGGGGTGCTACAATGTCTGGCTCTGCAACGTCGAGTGGTGGTCCTACAAATGAAGTGGAGGAATTGACGGCCCTGGTTAGATCGCTGATTGAAAACCAGGGTGCCAGAGACAAAAGGCTAGAGAAAGAAATGTCTCTACAGGAGCAACGCTGGAAGGCGATGCAGGAACAGGTCCTGCAGATCCAGCAGCAGCAGGTTCAGCACTCTGAGCACTCTGAGCTTAATGTGCGAGGTCGTACAGTTGGTGTACAGTCTTCTCGTGGCTATGGAGAAGAGGACCTAGAAGAAGATGGGCTAGACCCTGGTGGCGGATATGGGTACAGACCGCAGAGGGAGCCCAAACTTCCTGTGTTGACACCAGAAGACGATATTGAACATTTTTTAATTACGTTCGAGAGGATGGCCCTGGTCTGTCGCTGGCCAGAAGAAGAGTGGGCGGTCCGTCTGGTTCCCCTGTTAACTGGGAAGGCACGCAGTGCTTTCGTGCTGATGGACATTCGGAATTCAGACGAATACGATAAGGTGAAGGACGCAATTCTTGCCAAATACGAAATAACTGGAGAAACCTACCGTCGTCGCTTCAGGTCGCTAAAAATTGAGCCAGATGAGACCCCACGGGAGCTTTACGTGCGATTGAAGGACTTGATAAACCGGTGGCTCCAACCTGAGAGGGTGGATAAAAACGTAATTTTGGAGAGGCTGATTCTGGAGCAGTTTCTTCAAATGGTCAGTCCAGAGCTTGAGGTGTGGATCCGGGAACGTGACCCAGGCAGTGCAGAAGAAGCTGCTCGTCTGGCAGAGGCCTTCCTATCTGCACGTCAAGGGACCAGAACTGGCTACTCTGGACGGGAGCCCCGCTTCACCCAGTCAAGTAAGTCCTTTGGGGGTGATGGGTGTGGTCCGATCCCTGGGGGTAATGCCAGTAAGCCGTCTTCATCTTACCAGTCTCACTCAGTTCCATCCAAGAAATCCTCAAATTGGACACAGCGCCAGGATATTCGGTGCTACAACTGTAATAACTTAGGCCATACACAAAATTTCTGCCCAGCCCTAAAATCTAAACCATCTTTATTGTGTGCCGTACCAAGACCAGGTGCAGTACTAAATATAAAAGCGGGGGGGCGCACAACACCGGTGCTAGTGAATGGCCAAAAAGTAGAAGCACTGTTGGACTCGGGTTGCTTCCAGTCTGTAATCCTGTCCAGTTTGGTCCCAGAGGAGAGGTAGTCTAGAGACAAAACACCACTTACCTGTATTCATGGAGATGAGCATTCGTATCCCATAGCTGAGGTTTATATGACAGTGGGAGGGCAAACTTACTTATTAAAGGTGGCCCTTGCAGGTAATTTGCCTTTTGATGTCATTCTTGGTAACAACATTCCAACCTTACTTGACCTCATAGTTCAAAATGACCTGACAAGAAAAGAGAAGGTTAATCTGGTTCCTGAAAAGTTAATTGTTGAACCAGTTAATTCGGTGAATGTCCTCACCAGAGCTCAAAAGGCAAGGGCTATGTTAGAGGAGCTGCCTTTTTGGGAGGAAGAGTTTGAAGCTCAGCCGGGGAAGCGTCGAAAGACAAGAACCCAGAGAAGGTGAGAGAAGTTTGCGGGCTCCCCCAAAGAAAACAATGATTTGGCTAAACCCATTAGTCCAGTTGAGTTTGCTGTCCCGTCAGATATTGCGGAACTTCAAAGACAAGATTTGTCTCTCAAATCTTGGTTTGATAATGTGACCAATCAAGCGAAAACACGTTTGGATGGGGCCAGATACATTATCAAAAATGGCATTTTGTATCAAGTTAAGGGAAAGATTGAAGCCCTTGCATTACCGCACCAGTTAAGACAACAGGTTATGGAACTGGGCCACTCTATCCCCTGGGCCGGTCACATGGCTTTTCAAAAAACTCTGCGCCGAGTTGGCAGTCGCTTTGTGTGGCCTGGCATGTATACGCAAATTAAAACATTTTGTAAGTCCTGTGAAAAGTGTCAATTGACAGCAGGGAAAGGAGTGGCTCAGGCTCAGTTACAACCCTTGCCAATAATTGGTACCCCATTCGAAAGAATTGGCATGGACATTGTGGGCCCACTGGAGAAAAGTTCTACCGGAAATCGTTTTATTTTGGTTCTTTGTGATTATGCTACCCGATACCCGGAAGCATTTCCGCTGCGTTCAATTAAAGCTAAACACATTGCTAATTGTTTATTGCAGCTGTTTTCCAGAGTGGGTGTCGCACAAGAAATTCTAACGGATTGTGGTACCAATTTCATGTCAAAATTGTTGAAGCAGGTCTATCAGTTGTTGGGGATTAAGGGGATTAGAACCACACCTTATCACCCCCAAACGGACGGGCTGGTAGAGCGCTATAACAAGACTCTGAAACACATGCTGCGCAAGTTTGTTTCCAGCACAGGCGCTGACTGGGACCAGTGGTTACCGTATCTGCTGTTCGCATACCGGGAGGTGCCACAGTCATCCACCGGCTTCTCTCCTTTCGAACTATTGTACGGACGCCAGGTGCGGGGGCCATTGGACCTCCTGAGGGACTACTGGGAGCAGACGGAGAATGAAGGCGACAACATCATCGCGTATGTCATCAAGATGAGGGAGCGACTGGAGGCAATGGCGGCACTGGCACAGGAGAACCTGAGGGAGGCGCAGCAGCACCAGAAAACGTGGTTTGACCAAAAAGCAAAAGAGAGAGTCTTCAGCCCAGGCCAAAAGGTACTGTTATTGTTACCAACTAGTGACAACAAATTGCTTGCTAAATGGCATGGACCTTATGATGTTACTAAGAAGGTGGGGAATGTAACTTATGAACTCTATATGCCAGATAGGCAAAAGAAGCACCAGATTTTTCATGTAAACCTGCTTAAGGAGTTTCATGTTCGTCCGGAGCCTGCACAGCAGTTGTTGGTCCGGGTTGTGCAGGACGAAGAGGTTGCAGAGAAATATTTCCCTACTGGTACTGAGGAAACTGTTGCCATTGACCTCTCCCACCTCTCTCCCTCCCAGCGGGAATCCATTCAGCCACTGCTCGACCCGGCTCTGTTCACGGAGACTCCTGGTTTCACCTCGTTGGTGCAGCACAAAATACGCCTGAAAAAGGATGCCCCGGTTCGCCAGAGGAGCTACAGGATACCAGAACGGTTGGTGCCTGTTTTACAAAAGGAAATCATGCTAATGCTGGAGCTGGGAATCATTGAAGTGTCCAGTAGCGAGTGGTGCAGCCCCATCGTACTGGTTCCCAAGAAGGATGGCTCTTTGCGATTTTGTATTGATTTTAGGTACCTAAACGCCATTTCCAACTTCGACCCGTATCCAATGCCACGGATCGACGATCTGTTGGAGCGAGTGGGAGGAGCAGCGTATATCACCACTTTGGACCTCAGTAAAGGTTACTGGCAACTGGCACTGGCCCCAGAAGCAAAGGAGCTGACGGCGTTCAGGACACCGTTTGGTATGTACCAGTTTAAAGTAATGCCATTTGGTCTGCAGGGGGCGCCAGCAACCTTCCAGCGCCTGATGGACCACATACTGCGGGATGTGGCAGATTTTTCAGCGGCCTACCTGGATGATGTGGTCGTGTACAGTAACTCCTGGGAACAACATACCACCTTGAGGAGGTCGTGCAGAGGATCGGAGCGGCTGGGCTCACCATCAATCCCCGGAAGTGTGCGGTGGCCCACCGGGAAGTGCAGTATCTGGGTTTCACTATTGGCTTTGGGAGGATTAAGCCACAGGTGGACAAAGTGGAGGCTGTCCGCTCGTTCCCGGTCCCCACCACGAAAAGGAAGGTGAGAGGATTTATTGGACTAGTCGGCTGGTACAGGAAATTTGTGCCAAACTTCTCTGAACGATCGGCTGTTTTAACTAATCTGACTAAGAATGCGGCCCCAAACAAAGTGCGCTGGACAGACGAGTGCGAGCGGGCTTTCAAAGATCTGAAGGAGGCCATTTGCACGGAACCAGTCCTCCACAGCCCCGATTTTGGTCAGTCCTTTGTCCTTCAGACGGATGCCTCGCAGAGCGGCCTGGGGGCTGTCCTGATCCAGGAGAAGGAGGGGGAGAGGAAACCGGTTGTTTTCCTCAGTCGGAAGCTGTTGGACCGTGAAACGAGGTACTCAACAGTTGAAAAGGAGTGCCTGGCAGTAAAATGGGCTGTTGACTCTCTCAGATACTACTTGCTTGGACGTCACTTCATACTGGAAACAGATCACCGCGCTCTCCAATGGCTGCACAGGATGAAGGACGCCAACAACCGCATCACCAGATGGTACCTCTCATTGCAGCCCTACGACTTCACAGTCCAATATCGGCCGGGCAAGGCGAATGTGGTAGCGGACTGTCTCTCCAGAAGCACAGAAGATGGAGGCTTCGCCATGGAGAGGGAGGAGGAAGTGTAACGAACAGGCTGTTCGTTACTGGACATTTGCACCTTATTCGCACAGCACTTTGGCATTTACCTTGCACTTTAAGCACATGGCACTTTAAGTAGGCTATTTTGCACAAAAGTATACACACGATTGTCTTTTAAATTATTTATTAAAGATTTATTTGTTGCCCCGTAGGTCCGGTTGGGGTACGTCACCTTCGGTAATGGCAGCCGGTCCTGCGGAGGCAACATGACAATTAGTATTGATTGTGCAATATTATGTGCCAGCTTTTAGGTGTTGCGTGCTTGTGGTGGATGTGGAGAATGTTGTGTGTGTGAATGTTGATCGGTGTGCTAAGCAGCTTACCTGTCCTCTTGTGTCCAGGGTGGCGGTGTCTGGCCAAAAGATTCCCCGGGGAACCAGACGCTGCTGAAATGCGTTCCGGGCTGGACCAAGGGGAGAGCAAGCGCGGGGGTGGCTGCAGGAGTTTTAGTCGTTTTTAGGATGTAGTTGGGTTTAGTTTGGGTTTGTCGAGGAGTTTAATATAGTGGGGTTTTCTTTGTTTGTTAAGGTTATGGGTTTGTGTTGGAGGATTTTAATGGGTTTTAGAGTAGATGGCTATGATTGTGCACCTGTGTAGTTGGTTGGTTTTATCCAGTTTAGGGGGAGGGTATTTAAGGCGTGTGATGCCCTCACTCTGGGTGTGCTGCTGCTGGAGACCAGTTTTAAAATCCTCTATTGCATTTGTTTTGTTTTGTTTGCACCGTGCACTTTATTGTATTTTGCACCTTAATAAAAGTGGACCACTAAAAGACGGCCTCCCTGGTCTTTCCTCGGGTACCCACCGCCACTCGCTCGTGCCGCCCTGTCACAAGCACTTTGTGATACCTTTCGGTGAGAAAAGCGCTTTATAAATAAAGTTTGATTGATTGATTGATTGAACACAATGCTACTTTCCAAATGTCAATGTTTTTGTTACAGAAGACACGTAGGTCAGGCTTCACTGGCAAGAATCCTTTTTGGACATTGATTTTAGAACCGCTTCTTTTCGGTCAGATTCAAGAACATATGGGCATTCCTCATAACTTTTCAACCACGTTTTGCCCTTTGATATCTTTCTTGGATTTATCGAGTGCATTTGTGAAATTTGTTGTCGAACAAAGATTCATAGTTAAATGGGCTTTACTGATTTTAAAAGGAAAGCTAACTGCTTTTTTATATATTGGAAAGAGTATAGTTTTGGACAGATTCATTGCCCAAATGTATTGATAGAGGTAAGAGCAAGAAGAATAGTGGATCAGAAAGAAAGAGGAGGAGGTCATGCGCACACAGACATCATTTATGAGTTTGTCCTGCTCTTTGTATTCCAACCAAATGGACAGTTTCATTTCACTTCAATATCGCTGAGCCCTGATATACCAAATATACCCACGTGTACAAGCTCTGTGTAATCACAGAAATGCAAACTTTCTGCCTACTTCCTGCTAAAACCTTATAGTCACAATTCAGAAGACTGATTGGACGATAAGAGTCACACAGCAGTGGCTCGTTCTCTTTCTTTAACCTCTTAACTCCCACCTGAGCCGAGCACATTTTCTCCAGTTCCGCTTTACCCAAATCTAAAAGGTTACAGCCTATAGGCCAGTGTAATGTCTCATTTGAAAGCCAAGACCTACAAGACTGATCTGAACTGATCACCTTTTTTGCGTTGGCGCCGTGTTGTCACAACCCCTTTTGACGTTTCTTTTTGTTGCTTTTTTGTTACTCTTCTGTGGCGTTGTCACTTTTCCATCACATTTTTGGTCACTTTTTCGTTACTTTTCTGTTACTCTTTTGTGGCATTTTTGTTGCTTTTACGTCACACATTTTTGTCACTTTTCTGTTATTCTTTGGTTGCCTCTTTGTTGCATTTGGGTCACTTTGTCATCACGTTTTTCCCACTCTTTTGTTGCGTTTTCATCCTTTCTCGACTAATTTTTTTAGCTATTTTGACACTTTTTTCAGGAAAATTTTAGATTTGGTTAAAGCCGAACTGGAGAAAATGAGCTCGGTTACGGTGGGGGCTAAGGGGTTAAAGAGAGAAATTGCAAAAGTGAGTAAAACTACTTCTGTATAAAACTACTACTGTGGAAGCTAAACAGCACAGGAAAGTCGTATTATATTCACCAAAGTCAAAGTCCTATTTATTGATTGTGTTGCTAATTGTATGAATTTCATAAACTGTTGCATAATTGTTATGCATGACTAATGTAAGCAGCTGCATAACTGAATTTCCTTTGGAATCAATGAAGCACATCTTACCTCAGTGGTTGACATACCTGGTGTTGACAACGACAGGAAAATTGAACTTGAGAAACTGGAGCTCAGAGACGAGCTGGAGAACTCCCGGAGGTTGAAGGCGTCAGTGGTTCCCATGGTCATTCGGAGCTCCCAAACTCCCAAAATGTGATAGTTTTCTATTTAGTATGTTTTCTTTTAATCTTCTTTTATTTCATGTCTAGTTTTATTTTGTTCTTAGGGCGTGCGATTCAGTTTTAAAGGAATAGGCCACCGTTTTTACACACTGAGATATGTTCTTACTTTAGCTTAGACGAGTTGATGCGTACCTGTCTGGTCTTTGTGCGTGCGCTCAGTCACTCAAATGTTGTTAGCATTTAGCCTCTCACAGCAAAGGTATAGCTCCAAACTGGGGTTGAAGTTAGAAGCTACCAAGCTGTTCCACGTTCTCCCTATTTAAATACATTTATGTGAAAAGTTACACGATCCAAGTCTAGTTACACAAAATTAAACGGATAAAAAGGGGTTCTATATTGTGAGGCGTAATAACACCTTAGGAGCACTTCGACAATATTACTGCGTGGACGTCGAAGTGCTCCAGGTGTTATTACTCCTCCCACCTTTTTATCCGCTTAAAAAAACGTGTGGCTATACTTGGTAAAGACTCGCATAAATGTATTTAAATTGAGAACGGGAGAACGTGGAACAGCTTGGTAGCTTCTAACAACTGCTAACAATGCTAACAACATTTGCGTGACTGAGCGCACGCACAAAGACCAGACAGGTTCACATGAACTCATCTAAGCTAAGGTAAGAACATATCTCAGTGTGTATAAACGGTGGCCTATTGCTTTAAGAAGTCCTTGTTGTGTTTTTTAGTGCTCATATTTATTACATTTTTAAACTGGTCCGTTATTCACTGTTCATTTATTCCTCGTTTTCCTTCTTTCTTGGTCAACACATGTGTGTCAACAAAAAAAAGATTTCCCCAGGCGATCAGCAACGTTATTTGGATTCTGTGGCAAGTTGTAGTTTGATTTACATAACAGACTCCTCAGTGACACTCAGTGGTGGAAACTTTACAGATATCCTTTGGCTATTTAACAGACACACTGCAGCCACAGTCCTCGCCAACCACCTTCACATAATGGCCCAGCACATAATATAAGTATAAATTATGCATCAATATTTCTTAACAATGGTGACTTTCGACGCCTTTGATGTCATCTACAAATGGAAAACGGCAATCCATGGTTTGGGATTATTTTGATCTCATTCCACCCAACAGGAATTCAATAAATTAATAGCCTATGCTTTTTCCCTTATAAACTAGGCTATTGTTTATCATTTGGGTTGTCATGGTGAAATTGTCATCATCATTAGGTGCAGTGTTTGCTTTTCCACAAGTATTGTCTTACAGCAACAATAGCCAACTTCATCCATGACTAATAAGTAGATTTCGGACACTGTCTCTTTGTCATAAATTAGAAGCATTTAATAGTAAATACATTGGCTATAAACATCTTTTGGCGTTGAGTGGTTTTACTTTAAACAGAGATAGAAATTCACGACTAAAGTAATAGCCACTGCTCTAAATGTCAGGTACAACTCAGGGGATTGTACAGGAAATTGCGAATGTATAGTTTTAAACGTTGTTCAAGCTTTCATTCGCGAACTCGTTCCTCTGGCTGTGGCCATCGAGCTTGTAGCCCGCGATGAGCTTTTTTGTTTTTTTCTTCATTGTGGTAAGAGTAACCTCCGCTTTTCGCCAGTCCCTCGCAAGTTTCTCGCTCACTCCAAACGTTCTTTCTGCTGCTCGATTATGCCCTTTAGCGGAATGTGAAAAAATTTATTTGAATACAAATTAATTTAAAAAAATCACATATGATATTAGTCACTCCGCACCCCGAGCCATTGGCTAGTATTGGCAGCTTTATAATAAAGACAAAAAGAGACATTTGAAAGTATACATACGCAATTTCCTGTACAATCCTCTAAGTTGTACCTGACATTTAGACAAATGGATGTCTAGCACTTAACGTGTCTTTCTAATTATTGCTGCGTGCGTAGGCTTAAATATGTGTGTCCAAAGTAGAGAAAGAAGTAAGAAGAAGAAGTAAGCAATGCACTTCCTCAGAACCTTTTCAGGGAATAGCCACAATAACCTTTGCAGAGAGCAGTGGCTATTACTTTAGTCCTATTCAAGTGTGTGAATTTCTATCTCTGTTTAAAGTAAAACCACTCAACGCCAAAAGATGTTTATAGCCAATGTATTTACTTTTTAATGCTTCTAATTTATGACAAAGAGACAGTGTGCGAAATCTACTTATTAGTCATCACATGGATGAAGTTGGTGTAAGACAATACTTGTGGAAAAGCAAACACTGCACCTAATGATGATGACAATTTCACCATGACAACCCAAATGATAAACAATAGCCTAGGTCAGGAGTTCCCAAATTGTGGTACGGTACGCAAGGAAATTTTGGAGAAAAAAAAAAGTGTATCACAATTTGATCGATATTGCCGCCGCATGGAAAACGCGCTTATACAGGCGATAGAGTCTTATAATTCAGACGTGGATGAGCTTGTTCTGGACCTAAATGTGTCCTCTCCAGAACCGAACCTCACCCGAGTGCGTAAAACTCCGCGGAGGCCCGGGAGCGGGGCTGAGGCGGCGTCGGCCCTACAGCAACAGCAGCGCCGACGTTCGATCGAGTTGCAATTTCTGTATCTGTCAGGAGCTTGTGCGCCGTCAGACTGACGGTGACTTTTTGCAACAGGAGGTTTCCTCTCATTCTGATCCGAGGAGCGAGGGGAGAAGGACAAGCGTCTGTCCCTCCTCTGCCGCTAAACCTGTGGCTTTGTATCTGACAGATACATTTACATTTACGAGCTGATGTGCGCTGGCACGTGCAAAGTCTGTAATGTTCTGCATAAACATTATCTCCGCTTAAACCAGCGCATTTGAATCTGTACCGGTGGTTTGACAGTACGACGACTGAGGGGGCGGGGCCAGAGCACAGAGTCCAAACCAGAGTCTGATGTTCAGAATGAGCTGGTCACTGGGACAAAGCAAAACACTCAGCTTTACCCATTCACTCTAACAGCCCAGTTTTCCAAGAATATAAAAAAAAATATAGCATTTTCCTTTTTTTTTGGCATTTACATATTCTTAATAGCCTTAATCACCCAAAACGAGCAAAAAGAAATTATGTAATGTGGAAAACCTGCTTGAGTTCACTGTAATAATGGAGGAAATAAACATAATATTACATGTGATATTCCCAGTGCTTTCAATCGCGTCAAACTAAGGGGTACACGACTCGTCACCCAAAGCTTCAGGGGGTACACGGCTCCAAAAAGTTTGGGAACCACTGGCCTAGTTTATAGGGGGAAAAGCATAGGCTATTAATTTATTGAATTCCTGTTAGGTGGAGTAAAATCAAAAATAATCCCAAACCATGGATTCCATTTGTAGATAACATCAAAAGTCACCGTTGTTAAGAAATATTGATGCATAATTTATACTCTAACTAGTTAGCGCCTATCCACTCAGGAAGAGCTCCGGAGCTTGTATCACTGGTATATTGTTTGCCCATCACTACTACTTTCCCCTGTTCATGTTGCGTCTTTTGGCAAAACAGTCCCCATTATGTGAAGGTGGTTGGCAAGGACCGTGGCTGCAGTGTGTCTGTTAAATAGCCAAAGGATATCTGTAAAGTTTCCACCACTGAGTGTCACTGAGGAGTCTGTTATGTAAATCAAACTACAACTTGCCACAGAATCCAAATAACGTTGCTGATCGCCTGGGGAAATCTTTTTTTGTTGACACACACGTGTTGACCAAGCAAGAAGGAAAACGAGGAATCAATGAACAATGAATAACGGACCAGTTTAAAAATGTAATAAATATATGAGCACTAAAAAACACAACAAGGACTTCTTAAAGGAATAGGCCGTCCACGCAGTAATATCGTCGAAGTACTCAATGTGTTATTACGCCTCAGACTATAGTTCCCCTTTTTATCCGCTTAGAAAATTCACATGTTTGATTTTGTGTAACTAGACTTGGATCGTGTAACTTTTCATGTAACTGTATTTAAATAGGGAAAACGTGGAACAGCTCGGTAGCTTCTAACTTTACCCCAGTTTGGAGCTATACCTTTGCTGGGAGAGGCTAAATGCTAACAACATTCGCGTGACTGAGCGCACGCACAAAGACCAGACAGGTACGCATCAACTCGTCTAAGCTAAAGTAAGAACATATCTCAGTGTGTAAAAACGGTGGCCTATTCCTTTAAAACTGAATCGCATGCCCTAAGAACAAAATAAAACTAGACATGAAATAAAAGAAGATTAAAAGAAAACATACTAAATAGAAAACTATCACATTTTGGGAGTTTGGGAGCTCCGAATGACCATGGGAACCACTGACGCCTTCAACCTCCGGGAGTTCTCCAGCTCGTCTCTGAGCTCCAGTTTCTCAAGTTCAATTTTCCTGTCGTTGTCAACACCAGGTATGTCAACCACTAAGAAGTAGTTGTGACCCGGAAAATAAAGATAAGATGGGATTATTTGATGTCAGTGTCCTTTTAGTCAGTGCCAAGTGTCCCATTTGACTTGAATGCACGCTGAATGCTTTTTTCCCCCCCACAGGCTCCACATCTTCAAAAAAGCCCATGAAATCTGATAATAATGCTTTCTAACCGCGCGCATAAGGGAGTGTTCCCCTCTCAAACACATACGTCACAATGTACCGGTTAAAAGCTGAGTAACGTCAAACGAGCACGCCAACCGCCGCCCAGAACATCCACTTTAAATCCCGTACCTGGGGTTTGAAAATGCGCGTGGATAAGTCCGTGTCATCATTTAGCGCCTTGCTGAACTGCCACACATCAGTTCCACGCCGCCGCGCCACTGTAGCAGCCAATAAAGTGTCAGCCGCCTTTAGGAGCCGGCTTGAATGGGCCTCTAAGGATATAACTCTGTCACAGTCTGTTCTTTAAAAAAACTTCCAAGTGTCTAAAGAAGTTTTACACTTAGCGGGAACTGCATAGACAGCCGAGACAAAGCAAGAACCATTGCCTATAGTTCGCACAGTGCGACAAAGTCTGCGGAAAATGGCTCGTGTCAAATGGACCGGACCGAGAACTTTATTGTTTGTTTTTTATTCTATTTTCAGCCAGATTTGTATGTCTTTTTGTCAAAATTTAGACATGACTATAAGGTATTTCAAAAAACATTTCACGGCACACAAATTTGCTTCAATATTATTACTTCATTATTTTCCCGTAAAGACTAAAATATGTGAAAAATCTATTGAATGCTAATGTTTTGCCTCGATCCCCTGTAGACTGTAAACTTCCACAATATGTTAGGGCATGGGCGTCGAAACCATTCATTGTGATGGGGACCTGTCCCCCCCCCCCCCCCCACTTTTGAAAAGTGGTTGTTTGGTCAACTTACACAAGTGGTTGTTTGGTCAACTTACACAACGTGAATTTTCCTTTACTTTGCATTTACTTAAAGTTTAGACTGGACCTCTTCAATAGCGTAGCTATGTTTATGCGGCTCCGCTACCATCATCTCAGAGCGGCTGAAATGTAAACATGGCTCTGTAAACGGGATAAGTAAGAATACTGGAGGCTTATTGTTGGATGGACCAAACCAAAGCACAACGACACTCGTGCATCGTGTTTTCAGAGTTTTGCTCGGATTATTGCGTGGAAGATGGGCAGCGTGTTTCCCTGTCTTCATTGTTACAAAGGGCCTGACCAGTAACATTAAGGTTAGGACAGCTTTATGGATGTGTTTGTAACGCGGGTGGTGAAGCTTGAGTGAAGTGTGAGTTTGGGGAAACGGCACCGGGCTATAGCGCGAGTGTTCAACCGGGCAACACGTTTGCTAAACCTCCCTGTCTGGACTCTAACGTAGCCAAATAATATCTGAATAATTCATTTCACAGGTAAATGTTTGCTTCCTTTCTCCTTTGACTCAATTTGATCTGCATTTGTGTGAAATGTGAAGATACAAGCACAGAGATGTTTCTTTGCGATGGCAGGAGTTAAGAGGCTGAAGCTGAATGAATGAAAATGCAAACATGAGAGCCCCATCTCATAAGAGCCCCCCCCCCCCCCCCCCCCCCTTCGAAACGCTTCTGACGCCAATGTGTTAGAGACACAGGCTAATCAGCGTGGGAAAGAAACCAGAGACCAATGAACAATATTAATATAATATAAGCTGTGGTTATATGAATTTTGGATTTAATCGATTCAATTTGCTTGGGCCTAGGACCAAAACGAATTCAAAATATGTTGTCAAATCTAGCTAAAGCCCTTAATTTCACGTGTTGCTACCTGTGCAAACCCTGCATTCATTACTTTTTGTTTTTTTCCTCTCTTTTTTTTGGTATTGTGGCGTTTGTGTTTTTTCTTTGTTTTATTACGGTTTGCCTTTATTACTCAGTATGAGCCCCGCAGCAATAGCTATTCTTTCTTCTCTCTCATGCACAGTTGCTTCTGATCAGTCAAGAACAAAAAAAGTCCCCAAAATATATACATATAAAAGTATATCTCACAGGGGCACATTTTATTATCTCATTACACCGGAAACTGAAGAATATATAATCCATTCTCTTTGACCTTCCACAGATGAGTACATATCTTTGCCCTGCCTGCTAGTGCATATTTTTTTCCCCCCCGTGTTTGAGCCTCCCCAATCCCTGGCCTACTGGATATAATCAGACGGCACAGGCGGCGTGAAGCTTCCTATCTCGATTGGAAGATAAAACGTAGAGGCTGCGCTGCGAGACGCAACGCTCTGGTGGTGAAGTGCACACTCGTCAGTGGCAAAGGCAGAGCTAATGAGGGCATGCGTTACAGGAGCAAGACTGACTTAGGAGCAGAGGCGTAGGGATTAGGAAGTCCGAAAGAGAGGGAGGGGAGGCTCCACCATATTCTCTCTCCCGCGCAGATGGCATTCTCATTGAAGATGTTAGGACAGAGACTGACTGATGAGGAGAGGTTGTTCCAAAGGAATACCATGTTTTATATCGGTACTGCAATCGCATAAAAATAACAATGTATACTTTTGTGGCGTCCTGAATGAATCAGAGTACGAGTATCAGCTTGAAACTTGCATTCGTGCACTGTTTTTTTTTTGTGACCACGGGCGCAACACTCACACTATTCCGGTCAGAATGCATGTGTTTAGCCTTGTCGGCATTCATACATCACTACTGCATACTAGCTACTGCCAAAGACAAGAGAAGGTATATAGACAATGGTTTTCAAACCCAAGTACAAAGTAACAATGCATCGTTCCAAGTGCCGGCCAAAGGGTCTCAAATAGACCGACATTGGATGAAGGCAAGACACCAGCCCAGTGAAAACATCCATTTTTTCACATAGTGGTTATTGTTGGGATTTGTTTTCTAGTTTCCTCCCTTAGTTTTAATGTCAGTGCGAAACAAAAGACGACAAAACTCACCCCTATCTCATGACGTTTTGTCCACGAGCAATAACCGCAACATCACGGCGCATCGGCTGGTTTCCCACGCGTATTCATTCATAAATATTGACACGTTTGGTATCCACGTGTAGTAGCCCATAAGAGGTGATGCCGTGATCCAAATATGGTAATGTCCTTTCTGGGAGACAGCTGTGGCCATTAGGGCTGTAATCAACCAAGGAAATGGTTGGTCGACCAAGAGTATGGCACATGAAGCAATTAGTCGACCAAAAAAAAAAAAAGTATTATTATTAAATTATTAAAAAACATTATAAAAACGGTTGCGCAGATGGTAGAGCGGGTCGTCTCATGATCGGAAGGTCGGGGGTTCGAATCCCGCCTCCTGAAGGTGCACATTGTTGTTGTGTCCTTGAGCAAGACCCTTCACCCTCCTTGCCTCCAGTGTCTGCGTACACTGGTGTATGAATGAGAGTATGAATGGGTGAAGCCCCTTATGAGAGACCAACAGGCCTGTTTAGAACCATGAGGCCATCCTTCTGTGGACCCATAACCTGCAGGGGGCGCCATAGAGGCTGGTGCAATGTGATTTGGGCAGCTCCAACAGCTGCCCCCACGACCTGGCAACGGACAAGTGGAAGAAAATGGATGCTGCAATTGAAAGCCCCTGCATAGTAAAGTCTAGTCGACCAAAGAAAATCTTGGTCGACCGCGACGGCATCGACCAATTAGTCGACTAAACGACCAAAGTTCCCAGCCCTAGTGGCCATAGACATAGTGGCTAAAGACAGGAGAAATACACAGGAGCCTGTGCAGACGTTACACAACTTTAGGGCCCGTTTTCTCAAAATGAGGCTCAATAAATCAGGCAGGCAGATTTATTGAGTTTTGAACTGCAAAAAAAAACAAGGTGAAATTTGAATGTTTACATATTTATTCGCTTATGAGTAGCATATTCAAAAATATGCCCCTGAAAAAAAATCGTTGTAACTAATATTTCAACAAAATAAAACCAAGCATTTAAACCTCAATCTATCCATTATTTTGATTTTGTCATTGAAAATTAAGGACATTTTTCAAATCAATCAATCAGACTTTATTTATAAAGCGCTTTTCATGCACAGGTGCATCACAAAGTGCTTTAAGGAATCAAATATTTAAAAACACAGATATCACAAGGACATACACTCACACACCCACACCCCTCTACACACACGCGCACACACACACACACACAACAGAGTAAACATTAAGTACATAAGACTGGGTACAGATGAATAAAGTGAGGAAACACCAGAGGAGCCGTCTGCACAGGGAGCAGCAGACCAGCCGCAGCTGTGGCCCAGAGGAGGCGTGGCAGAGACACCACACCTCCATCAGGCACCCATAGGACAGCACCCAGACAGCCACAGCCAACCACCACTCCCGAGGCAGAGGAAACACTGGAGATTATAAAGACAAAACATTAATAAAAGTATAAAAGTAAAAAAAAACGAAAATAATAAATCAAGAAAAAAATATATATATATATGTAAACAATAAATGTTTACCTGTCTCGCCAACAGTCTAAACTGTTGGTATACCATGTCCAAACAAGAAAAACACTAAACATAAATGGATAAAGCATAACTAAATTAGTAACATCTTAATTTGCAGAGGATCCAGTTACCACGGTGAAGGCACAAACAAAGACATCACAACTGGGTAATTAGGAAACTTTCAGATTCCTTTCAGACAGGATGTTTTTTTTTTTTATAATGCCATTTATCACATGTTACATTTCCCGCCTCTAATTACATTTTGCCACCATTGTCAGAAACAGCAATGAACAGCTTAAAACCCAATAAGACAAGGAAATCAAGCACTAGTCTCGGAGATACAGTCCAGTGGTCAGATGGCTGATGGTTTTTGGAGGGCCCTAATAAGCAGCACTTATGGACACAACTGGGCTGAAGATGGGACCAACCTTTCCAAGCCTCAACAGCCAATTATCCACCTGCCCTCTACAGCTGAGTGCAGTTTCACAGCACGGCACCCGTCTTGTTTAAAAGTCAATCCGCTCGCCCCAGGGGAGAGAAGCTGTGGAGCTGTGGTCTGGGGAGCAGCCCGTCCATCTGTCTTATCACTTGCCATAATTGCACAGACAGCTAAAGGCCGTCACTCAGGAGGTTTGCACACTGTAAGCCAGCCTTAGTTCTTTAAATGTAATTTATGTATTTGAATAAAGGTTAAGGCAAGACACGGCAGTGGAAAACATTGATTTTCACGCAGTGCTCAATGTTGAGATGTTTTTTTTTTTTTGTCACTACAAAAGCGTGGTGCCACGACCGGTTTCCCCACGCGTATTCATTCACAAATATTGTTTGGTATTCACATGTAGAACGAAAGATGAAGCTGTAAAAATATGGTCATGTTCTTTACCCTTTTGCCACAACCTCCACCTTAGTTGCACCTACAGCCTCCAAACTGACTTTTTTCCACTAATAACTATCCATTATTTAGATATCATTGCTGGAAATGTAGCAAATTTTGACAATATTTATGCATAAAATGCCTTTTTTTAAATATGAAAACAACCAAATCAAAGAAAACTTGCTACACATTTTTCTCCCTCATATTTTGGCCTATGTCTGTAATCTCTGTAACCAGTCCACCAAAGGTTTCAAATGTATGTCAACTTTTTTTTTTTCATATTCACTTGCAGTGTCTCGCCTTAAAATACCAAACTAAATGCAAAACTTGCCTGTTGCTCTGGATTTATGAAGTAAACCTTTTCAAATCAAAAAGAGATTCAACAGATCCTGACTGAGCTCCTCAGAGCCCACGTGCAGCGATACAGGACCTACTGTATATTATTCTTTAACCTACCATAGTAACAATACACAAAGTTTAAGTTAATTCAGCCACAATTGTCAACCAAAACACCTGACATTGTGTTTTTATGCCATGACTGTACAGTTTACAAATGCACCTTGACCAGGTCGTCATTGTAAATGAGAATTGGTTCTCAATTGACTTACCTGGTCAAATAAAGAAAATAATAAAATTGCCCTATCAACTCTATGCTGACAAAGAGGAGAAAGGAGAATGGTAGGAGGAATTTCAAGCGCTCAAATTTTTGAAAATGGGTCCAGAGAAACACCAGAAAACAACCAAATCAATTAAACATTCATAAAAGGACTCAGAAACGTTTCTTTTAAAATGTCAACTTTAAAAAGCGGTGAGGTCTTCAGTCCAGGCCAACTTTGGCAGCCCCACCCCGGCTGTCCCTATCCCATTCATCAGCGCGGATATGTACTATGTCAGCAGACTGTGCTTTATACCACGACAAGCCAAATACATTTACATTTATTTATCGCCAGTCATTACAGCGCTTGTGATTTGAGATGGGGAGGGTTATTGTGGCGGCGCCGCTCTCCCCACTCATTGTGCGCGCGTGTGTTCAATGACCGACTGACTTTTGAGTAGTGTTAAAATTCAGAGCACATGGGAGCAGCCGCAGACAGGCGAAAGGGGAGAAGGAGCCAATTTCCGAGAGTCATTTAAAAGAAAACAATCATGGTTTGTATTAAAGATGACTATCCCTGCCAATATCCAGCTGCTGTTTTCATCAACATGACTCTAATTGCTATTTAATCTTAATCTAAATTTGAATGGACATGATTATATGCCGCAGACCTGACATACAGTGAGTGTGGCTGCTGATCTGTGCCATTGGCCAAACAATTTACCCACCTGTCTTGCCAAGGGACATTGAATGAGTGGACAAACACTCTAAACATGTTTGTGAGCCATAACACTGAACACATTCTACTGTTTTTAATACAAAAAATTAACAATTACTACAAATGAAAAACCATTTAGCATTATTGTTGAAATTGTTGAAAAGCGGATGAAGCTTGGATGCAGTGTGGAGAAAAAAGGAATCACACCTGAATCACGAATCAAGGACCAAACCGGGAATAATTTTCAAACCACAGTTTAATCAAGAGTAGTTACGCATGTTAAACTAGAAAGAAAAAAAAATGAGTAAACTATACATTAATTTAGACCTGATTTCTAAGTGTATTTTAGATGTTAAACCAAACACACACACCAAAGATCAAAATCAGACTTCTGAGCTAAATCTCTGGAACTGTGGACCAATATCAAATGGCCCTCGTGAGATTTATGTCCTCCAATCCATACTTTAACTTGTGGATAAACCATTCAAACCAATGCCTTCCAAGTCATATGGTTTTTTGACAGACTGAAGCGTCAAAAACTGAAACTGTCACTGTTGTCAATCAAAAAGTTACAAACCCAGAACAAAAATAAACTTATTTAAAGACAGACAATTAAAGCAGCGACCCAAGCGTGTGACTAAACTTCCACACCCTGATACTGTGTTAAGCAAACAACATCGCCTTTGGTCGTTCCCAAATATGACACGGTGCGTTCATGCGCAAGGAAACGTGCCACGTGCAGCCAATGTTTTATGAACTTACCACCCCCGCGTCCACTTGCTCCGTGGTCTGAGAAGGAGCCGCACCGGCGAGATGTAACAGCCACAGCACCCGTAAAACGAGTCGCATCTTCGTAGCTATTCCTCAAACAAGTGTGGGGAGGCGGCGAAACTGCGGTGCCCTCTATGTCAGGTATGTCCCACAGAGCTCACGAATCAAGCCCCGAAAGCAGCCGTAGCAGCATCCATGGGGAAAATCGGAACGCACGCTCCAAGGCAAAGAATAGTGAAGTGTCCCTGGTTGTGGAGCGCAGCCACATGAAACACGAGAACACATACGAACAGGACAAGTTAAATAATTGGACTTTTAACGCGCCGCCGAAAACTTGTCCTTTGTCACAAGAAGTGCCGACCCGTGCCAAACGCGATCAACCTCCGTGCACTCACTCGACTCGTCTGGGTGAGAGAACAGCTGCGCGCGGGTTTGTCCCGAGAAGCAGCAGAAGACGAGAGAGGGAGGGAGAGAGAGAGAGAGAGAGAGAGATTTGACGCACACGGTACGCACTGAATTAATATTTGGCCTTGGGGGTGCAGAGATACCGGCGGTGATGACGAGGTGGGAGGGAATTGAAGTTCACCCGTATTTGTGATTTATTTATTTGGCCCACTCCACTAGCAACGCTTCGGTTCACGTCTGAATTCAAGTCTATAAGAGTCAAGTGGAAAGACATTAGGAGGAGCCGTTGTCCTTGCTTCTGTGGCTTTTACGAGAGAGATGTCAGTGTGCAGAGAGTGCGATACGTCTTAAGGTGTGCAGGCATACAACATTTATTGACATGCACACCCATGCCCCTCCGACCACCACCAACCACTCACACACTACATTCGCCGGGCTTCCTGGTGTTACCAAACAGTCTCCCATCCAAGTACCGACCAGGCCCTTAGCTTCCAAGATCTGACGGGATTGGGCAGAGCAAAGGCGGGATGGCCTTGTATGCTATGATGTAAATATTACGTTTAGGCTATGGAGGACTGAGACCAACCAATCGTAAAGATACAGTTGGTGCGTAACCAGTGGCAAACATTAGATATGGGCGCCTTTGATTGATTGATTGATTGATTGATAGGCAAACGAGAGACAGGACAGCCTTAACTATTTACATGCAGGTCATACAGATTTGATATTTCCCAACATCATACTGGCGTTCTAAAAGGGGATTTTGCAGATATTAGCATTTAGCCGCTGTCAGTGCAACTTTAGCTGATGTTACCATTTCTAGCATGCTACTTACCTTCAAAGCTCGTATTTTAGCTTTTTTTTCCCCTGTAGTATTAGCCTTGGCACCTCTGAGTAATTCCATAATCCCCACCAGAAGGCCACATTGTTCTCATCGCGGCTTACAAAGCTTTAATGACGATCTGTACAGCGTGCACATCTGTGGGGGCGCTGCCCACAACAACTGCGGTAATGTCGTGTAGTGGGAACACAGGCTGGGTAGAGTAAAAGTAAGTAAAAGACGGCTTAAAGTCTTGAATCATGCCTTATGCTGATAATGTTTGTTCATCTGTGTTTTTTTGTTGTGATTTTTGTTTTTGTTCATTAAACACTAGGCCATTGCGGCTCTTTATGCTCGCTCCTAAGTGGCTCTCAATGTAGCTCGCAAACACTAGCTGTGTGTTCTGTTTGTGTGTAAGAACCTTAAATTGTAATTATTCTACTGCTACAAATAAAATGCTGCATCTATTTAAGGAAATTTATTTTAAACTGTAAACCTTAAATAAAAAGATTGTTATTTTTCTACCACTGTTGTCTGGTTCAATGTTGTTGCCAAACGTACCTGTAGAATCTAAAAGGGCCTTGCCACTCCGGTTACAAAAATATGATTTGTTATCTCCCAAAAATAAAGGCCGTAAAGTGTACTGAACTTTTGTACTTTATTCAAGACAATCACCCTTTTGAGCGACAAAGCAATCTAAATTGTTTTGCAAAAATATCACTTCAAAAAATGGACAGTAATAAATCACTGAGGTCACCTGGTGTGGCGCAGCAAGTTTCCCATCCAGGAGCCAGGCCTGGGACACTCTGGGGAAGGGAGGGGCAGAGCTGTCAACCAATCGCCACCTGATGATGAGTTGAATCCACTGGCAGGGGAGGAAGCCAGTCAGACCTGGCAGGCCCAAATGTTTTGTGAGGGTCTGTTGGGAACGTCTGGCAGGTCTTCAACTTCCAACTATGGAAGAGCCTCTCCCAGATCCAGAGGGAAGTTGGAGACATGGAGTCCGACTGGACCATGCAGGAACTAGGTTCACATTGCCGGCAGTAAGGTAAAGTACTGCGAGTAAGGCCGGTTCTGTTCATTACCTATATGGACAGAATTTCTTGGCACAGCCAGGGGCAGGAGGGTGTCCAGTTGGAAAACCTAAGGATCACATATCTGCTGTTGTTCTGTTGGCTTCATCAAATCGGACCTTCAGTGTGCTCTGGGGCGGTTTGCAGCCGAGTGTGAAGCGGCCAGGATGAGGCTCAGCACCTCCAAATCTGAAGCCATGGTTCTCCACCGGAAAAAAAGTAGCCTCCCCTCTCCAGGTCGGTGGAGAGTCCTTGCCTTAAGTGGAGGAGTTTAAGTATCTTGGGGTCCTCTCTTGGGATGGATAGAGCGTGTGATCAACAGACGGATCGGTGCAAAGTCTGTAGTGATGCAGTCACTGTGTCAGACTGTGGTGGTGAAGAGGGAGCTGAGTCAGGGATAAAGCTCTCGGTTTACAGGTCCATCTAGGTTTCCACCATTAACTATGGTCAAGAGATCTAAAGAACAAGATCGGGGATACAGGCTAGAGTTTAGATCTTAGTTGCCCTGTAGTTCAGTCTTTTTCCTGAGGCGCAGGGGGTTCCGGGCATGTCCTTGGGAGGAGGCTTCGCGGAAGACCCAGGACACACTGGAGGGACCATGTCAATGAGCTGGCCTAGCGCCTCTGGATACCCCCAGAACAGCCGGAGGAGGTTTGCGTGGATAGGGAAGTCTAAGTGTTGCCTCTGGGACTCAGCCTCAGATAAAGTGGAAGTCAATGGATCAATGGATCACTTCATTCACACTTCACTTATTGAATAAGCATGTCTGTGTCTTTTGGCCCAAAGCACTTACGTTTTAAACCGTGAAGGCTGGCGCGGTTCAAGATGGTTTCTTGTGTGCTAGTGACCTCACAAATACTGCGAGAATTCAGCTAACAGGCAAGGTAATGCTTCTTATGCGCTGACTTCTTAATTGTATAATGTAGACTCAGTTGCCACTGTCAGGAGCAGTTTTAAAATGTATTATTTAGTAGACCAACTCAATTCATGAATTGATGGAATTAGTCTTTTATGGCTTTGTGACATATGACACATTATTACGTTGCATTTGATGTCAAAATACAATGTTGCAATGACAGTATAATGTCACCATCCCGCCTTTCTGTTCTCTACTTCCTGCATTGTGTAAAACACTCTTAAATCTCTTGGTATATTTGTGACTAGTTTCAGAATAAACCTCATGATTAACCATAATGAAATCTGATATGGATGAAGGCGCTGCTTGCAGACAGCCAACTATACCGCTGTTAAAACGAAAATATTTTGTTGCATGGAGTTCGTTATTGTTTTCCCCGAGAGGAAAAACAGGCTCAACTGAAAATTGGATAGTGAAATGAGAGAGACCATAGGGTTGCGAATGCCATGGATGGGCTACTTTTGTTCTGTCCAAGTTAATCACACTGGAGGAAGAAGAGCCTTGGTTGAAATAGGATGTGCACAGCTCTGAAGCCCTGGCTCCTTCCCGCTCACCCAAGGGTTATCTGTGTCCACTCAGCTCAGACAAATTCAAGAGCAGGGGCCGAGCTAAACAAGCAGTCAATCCTTACTGCAGGGGAAGGTTAGTGCTGGAGTGAGGGTTAGGACAAGAGGCTGTGCAGTTGTAAACGAGGTGTTGCTTTGGGTCGAGCAATCTTTGGTGGATAGGTGAGTGCCTTATTGGTATGTAACAAGAGAAAAAAATAGACAGGTGTTTAGTATATACAGAATTTTAGTATGTGGGGCATTTCAAGCAAGCATCCAAAATGACGGGCTTCATTCTTTAATGTTTTCTTAATATTTTTTTTTTTTTTTAAGTTCTGGTTATACGGGCCTTATTAGGTGTTAATACTACACAAACAGGTGTTACCCATTCATTACCTCTCGATAAACAGGGACAAATCACAAGCAATAAAACAAATCATACACTGTCTAATTTATATAGCAATTAGCCCCATTCTGAAGTGATGTTTTGATTATAACTAACAAACTATTAACACTAATTCAACCCAAATAGGTCTGTGTTCTAAAGTGGTCTTCTCTTCACAACTAATAAATGCAAAATTACATTATGTGACAGTTTAAAAGTCAAACCAAACATATTTTGACCTTAAGGATAACAAAGTCAGTGTTTTGGAGTGACCGTCACAAAGTCCTGATCTCAGTCCAGTTGAAAATGTATGGGCAGAGCTGAAAATGTGCAATAAGGTGGCCTATAACTTTGAATCAGTTACACGAGTTCTGTGTGGAAGAAAGGACCAAAAATTCCTGACAACTATTGTGAGAAGCTTGTGGAAGGATATCCAAAATGTTTGACCCAAGTTGTTTAAAGGCAATACTATCAAATATTGTAGTAAATATCTTTCACTCTTCTGGCATTTAGGAAATAGACATATTTTAAATATAATATTTCAATTAAAATTCTAATAAAAAGTTAATTGTGTTTCATGTCAGACAGTGAGAAAAATGCATATGTGTTTTTATTTATATAGTGCATGTGAACATCTGGTTCCCACTGCATGTATGTACATCAGAGGGAAAGAGAAAACTTTGGATGAGTCACTTTTGGCAGATCATTGATGTGTTTCTTCAAATGTCCCAGAAAACCAAAATATCTGTTTCCGTGAGAAAATAATGATGTGCAAAGTTAGGAAAGGTTCCCCTTTTATTGAAGAGTTTCTGTTGCTGTGTATCGAGGGAAGGGACACATCACCCTGGACTCTGGACTCTGACTGGCTACTCCAGGTGCCACCTCACTCAGGCCGGCGCAGAATGTTAGGGGTCAGTAACAAGTTCAAGTCAATTTTACTTTGAAAAAAGCTAAATTGACTGAATGGTTTGGTAATGGAATGTATGAATTATCACAAATGTATGTAGGCACATTTACCAGAATACGGAACATTTTCTATCATCATTCTATCGGTTAAAAAAATTGTGGAATGGGACGTAATGGTATGCAACGGACACAACCACGCTACGCTGGATCAATTGTGTGCACCGATTATCGTCACATGACTAGCATCTGTGGCGACTTACAGTAATCACGAGGTTTCATTTGACCAAAAGTCAAGTCATCCCCTGGTGAGCGCTCAGTCTTACAATACTTTTCCATTGTCCAAAAAGGGATATGTACTCGGATCTCGGTTGCTTTGATGACATTTTTTTTTACAGTCTGCTCCAGTAGGAAGGGCTAGGCTTGTCATTAGCTCGACCGTCTTTACCTCATAACACAAAATGAAGATATAGGCCGTTTCTCAATCTGTGTACTTGTGCAGACTTGACTCGTGAAACGTCATCACGTCCTGATCCAATTCAAAGTTCGTTTCTCAGCAAGTCCGCTGTAAATCCCCGGATGAGAACTTGCTCCGCGCGTTTTACCGAGGATGCGTCAGAGGAGACTTGTGCGTTCTCCGCCAGCTATATTTCCCACAATCCGTTTCGCTTTGAGCACGTGGATCACGCGGCCCCTCCTCCGCGCGCACCGAGCCGCTCCAGCTGATCAACAGCTGATCGTGCGCATGTAAATAAATGCGGAGATGTGACCGGTTTAAGAGTCTTTCGAAGTGTCTCCAGCTCAAGATGGTTTTCTGAGCAGATGTGTTGAAACAACTTTTCTCATAATGATCAGCAATATTAAGTCGTATCGTCATGGACAGGTTATTGAGGACAAATGCATTTTATTTTTACTTACGTATTATTAAGGGGCGCACTGCAGACAAATCTTTATATGGGAACTTCCAACAGTTTCATATGTAGCCGGTGGTGTAATACTGGTAATTAGAAGCCGACAACGCCACCTAGTGGGAAGGGACTAGGACCCAATAAAAAGGCTAAAAGGAGGTTCGTAATCACGGGGGTGAACAGTGAGACCAGAGAATTAGAAAAGTTACTAGCGTTTATTACAACAATAAAAAAACAAGGACACTCAATGACTAAAAGCTAGGCCTAGTTGTACTAAAAATAGAAGTCATAAAAGTCCATTAAAATAAATAGTGATGCAGCAAGCCAGACAACCGGAGACAACCGCCACGTGGGTGGGTCCTAGGTCTGCGTATCCCCTGGGTCTGCGTCCGCCGTCCTCTCCCCTAAGACACACAACACAGCCAGGAGACAGTCCCATACACCAAGACGCCGCTTAGGCCCTTTTGTATCCGCGTCTGAAGAACACCGCTCCAATGTCTGATACTTTCAACGAGGGCAGGGTTTCCCCTGCCGCTGCGTGTTGTCGGCGTGCGGTGTTCTATCCTTGGACCAATCCTGCCTCCTTCTGTTCAGCTTGCCGATTATGCTTCGTCGTTGCCGCGAGCCCGTGCCATGTCGTCCTTGTCCCTTACAGTCGACCGTCCGTGCGTCGTTCTGCCTCGGAATTGCTTCCAACCGGGGGAGTCAGCCACTGACACCTGACCCGGTCCCGACATCCCACCATGTACCGCCGCGGCCCCCGGTCGCCCAGTCACTCTTTGGGCTCCAGTGCCCTCTTACACTTCACCTGCTCACACCTGTTTCCTTGTTCACACCCCTGCTGTTGTCTGTCACGCCCTCCTTTTATCCCCCGACTCCTGATCCACGTCTGCAGCTGCACTGATTAGTTAATTGTCCCCAGGTGCGCCTGGCCAATGGCGGTGGAGTGGGCGGGCCCGCATCAATCCACTCCAAATAATCATAAAACATGCAACAACTGGAAATTAACAACATGCACATAAAAATTCAAAAACAATATTGGCCACGGGCCCACGCATATTTTAAAGTTTAAATTGTTTGTTTGTTTTTTTCAGAATAATTTGCAACCCCCAAACAAATGAATACATATTATTTGACCCATTTTTTTTAATCATTGTTTCGGTTTGCTCATCAAATATGTTTTATTATTTTACACATAAACCTTATGTATGTAGGCTATAATTGTATAAATAATGTGAAATTGACTAAAATGCAAATTGTTTGTAATTGATGTCTTTAAAAACATCTTTCCACTTCGCCTGCAGTGTCTCACCTTTTAATTTCATATGAGGTTGTTTAATGCTATAAAAGCTCACAGCCCCATGTTCATGAGCTACTTCCTGTGATGTCATCGAGTCACCTCGTTCCAAACGCAGAAATAGCCGAGTCCACACTCGTGAACTCCTCAAGTCCGTCCTCCGAGTCTGCCCCCGCAAGTCTGTACTCCGGAGTTCACAAGTACAGAGTACGCATACTGGGGATCGAGGAACGGCCACAGGCTCATTCCCGCCAAATCGGTGCATTTTCAGCTTTGGATTTACACATTCAAAATTGGTAACAGGAATGACATGATATACAGTATTGGACCCACTCTCCATAAACAGTTCACAGTGTAAAATATAGAAAAGAGAGAGAGTCACTGATTTGTTTAGATAGTGGGAAAGTCTCTTCTGAAGCAACAACTTCTTGATTGTGATGTCATTGTACTGTACCATTAATATGTGGAGAGTTTTTTTTTTCGGTAAACAGGAATAACACACATACAACTGTAAATGTTTAATTAACATTTTTTGGGGGGTTTTCTTTATTTTTGTTTTATTTTTTACTAAATATTGTAGATTTTTTTTCAAAACTATTACATATTACAAAAGTGGATCTAAATAATGTGACGTAATAGTTGTCTTTCAACAACTGGTTGTGATTGCCATTCTCTGGCTGTTTATTTCCTTGGGATTACTCTATAATAGATGTGTGTAATGTTGTTTTGTTCGTTTGGACCAAAACGTCATGGGACTGTTTGCTGTGGAGATAACGCAATCCAGAATTAGGATTAAGGTCAATATTTAATAATAATACAAATAATAATAATGAATGCACTTTTTCATGATATTCTAATTATATGACGAGCCCCTGTATATACGATAGAAGTATAAGATATAACAGCAATCATAATACCGTGGAATATTAGGGATAAGAAACAGCTATTTCCCATGCTCAACAATTAGAGAGCAGTGGGCTTTTTGATAATTCTGTAAATTACCATCCTTATTCGGGAGATTAGTGCGTGAGACTGGGATTTTGTGCTTGCATTAATCTCCTTTAAGACCCTTCATAAGAGCTTAGTCCAGATGATTGTGCTAGATGCTGACCATGTAGTTCTTCTCGACAAATGCCACATTCAAATAAATAAGCGTCAGATGTTTGTTTTTACTAGTTTGAGCAGTTTGTTTGTTTTTTCATATCTTTTTCTTGGGTATGCACGTTCATCTGAATTGTTGCATTGTTTGCCAAACCTTACATATCTGTATTGGGTGTACAGTATTGTTCTCTTTTAAACACTTGGTACTGCAATTTGTCTTCAACTGGTAGAGTACTGGCCACCATGAATAGTCACCTTCATAAAATCCCATATTGGTCATAACCCTCTTTCTACACATGTCGAATCACAGTAAAACGCTGTGATTCCAACAAATTAAAGCTTCTTTTTTCTTTCTTTTTTTACACGAACAGTTCAAACACAATCAGCGAATCAAATGCACTGCACTGTGCGTTTAAACTGCATTCATGGAAAGTGAAACGAAAAACGTAGCAAGCATATGGCCGTCAGGTGACCGTCGCTTCATTTGCTCACTTTAGGGCACTGAGCTTTTGTTTCGTATTTAGTCCGTTTCACTATGTTTGGATTTCAAGTTTTATGGAGCTATGCATTTTTTGCAAACAGCGGATGTGAAACTATTCCAGGAACTTAACATGGCGGGTGGAGGTGACCCCACTCTCAAAGCGGTATTTAGGACTCCGCCCAAGTCTCCCAAAGGCAACTGCTGCTTGCTGCATTCTGCTTTGAACCTCACTGTCATCCGAGATAAAGCTCCCGAGGTTTCTGAATGATGGGCCCACTTTCATATGTTCATCAGCAACATGCGATCACGGTCATCTGCATGCAGCTCGAGTACCCCCATACTCATTTCAGCTTTGTGATTACCCGCAGCCTCCTGGTGTCTGTAGTCAATGTTAAGCCAACTGCTGTTTTCAATCTCTTTATGGCGGTTGTTGGTCACACAAATGAGAAAGGTGTTAAAAAACAAGCCCCGGTGCTATGTATCCCAGCCTGACCCCCGTACACTCTTTACCTCATACAGTGACCCTGACGGCCATAATGAAACTGTCGGAGAAGGGTGACAAACTTAAGGGAGATCTCGTTGCATACACTGGCGTCTGTTTGTTGCTGTCGGATGTTTTCTTCAGCTCAGACTTTAGTAATGAAGCAATGTAACATTCGTAAGCAAAGGTATCCTTTTATCCAGCTAAATAACAATTCTATCATTTGACAGGTTTTACTGTAAAAAAAAAAAGCATCGGAGTCGAATCTTTAGCCTAGTCGGATTAGACCTCAATGCACTTTGAGCTGACTGTCTTTAATTGAGCTCTAGAACTGGAAATGACATTCAATCCTCCACGCACCACTAAAATATGAACTTTATCACCGGACATACATTAGCTTGTATATAAAACATGAGTCTGGAGTAGTAACCAATGACTGCGGCCAATTACCGAGCTACGGCTGACTGCATGTCCCGCATATATATTATCAAGTATTAGGGCAGATGGGCACTCTTTGTATCAGGATCAAAGCCTATGGTCTATGTAGCTTGTTATTGAACCTCAGCTGTACTGAACTAATGCTAACCCCTCAGAGATTCGGAACATTTGAAATTGAACACAGTCCCATAGCTACATGTGCAGTGTAATTTCGTTCTTTGAGGTCAAATGTAGAGTTTCTTTGATTCACAGGCTTGTTGAGACGCAGTGACGCAGTTGTTGGTGCTTGTGCCTCACATTAAGGACGTTTGAGTTCGATTCTCAGTCGGTGGGGCCTTTCTGCGTGGAGTCTTTCTGTGTGGAGTTTTCATATTTCCCCCGTGTCTGCGTATAAATTTCCTCTGGGTGCTCCCGCCTCCCCTACCACTAAAAATACGCACAATAGCAGGCCTACTAATTTATAATCTCTTATCATATACATCAATTTAAAATATATCATAACAGTGGGTTTATCTCTATTGCCCCTTGGGTTCTCCAAATAGCCTTGTACACAAACAATCTCGAGAGATGCAGAGTTCAGCTTGTCAAGTCGTGGCAATGAATTCAAACTATTCTTCTGCGGCTCAATGTTTTACAAAGTGTTTCTTCAAAGGCAATTTAAACTGTGATCCAACGCTTCAAGAGCAGCCATTATCCCAAGCACAGATGCCACGTCACTCTAGCTAGATCGAAAAGGTAAACTGATTATTTACGCTCAGACAAAGATTAATTCTGTGTCCAAGCACTTTGAACCTTTATTGATGTTTATGTATTTTATTGCAAATATATAAATATACTACAAAATATAGTCATTTGCCTAATTGGGTTCACAGATGTAGTCATATAATCTTTTCAAATAATGAGATAAATACTGTTGATTTAGGCTCCAGCTTGCAAAATGCACAATGCAAATAGAACTGATGCAAATCAGAATTCCAGGTGCAGTACAAATATTTGTTCAGCTGCGTCTGTGCACTGGTTCTCAAACTGTGGAAGTGGTACATCTAAATTATTTGATGCCCTCTATAATCAGGGTTTCTGCCGGGTCAAACCATGATAAACCATGAAATAAAATATTATTGTACAGTTTTATTACTTTAATGGGTGTAATATGAGTTTTACATAGACTTTTACGTGACATAAACAGTTAAACCTAATTGTTGTACACAGAAATACTGTATAGAACATACAGTATATTTTCTTACAACATATTTATGAGAGTGATGTCACTGCACAGAGCACAAGGGCACACTGGAGACACCACTGCAGTTCCATAGTATCAGTAACTATGTAACTATGGAGTTACTGATACTAGTGTTACTGCTTGAACCTATAGCTGAATCCCATACACCAGGGGTTCTCAAACTTTAAATCAAAAGGTCAGAAAAATGTATTCTTTTACAAAATTAAAAGTGCTCATTGAAGTAAAAGTATAAGCATTTAAATAGTGGAAATGTAAGATGCATTTGTAAATATAATTATTTACTCATCAGAGTGCATTTTAACAAAAGATGCATAATTTTGGAATTTATAAAAAAAATTTAGTGTAAAAAGGAAGAAGGGATTGAGCTAAAGATGTTGCGATTGGATTGGTTTTGGCGTTTCTTTTTTTTTTCTTTTTTCCAAATTAATTTTTTCATCATATTTCAGTTTAGATTTAGCAAGATTGCTGCTTTGCTTTCTTACCCATTTCAAATTTTTTAAAAGCTCCCAATTTTTCCCAAACAAAACGTGTTGCCGAGCCTCCAGTAATGTTTGATTAGTCTGCTCATTTCTTGTTTTACATCGCTATGTTTCATTTTCCAATAAGAGGAGCACTTCATATTTTCATTTTCTTTAAACAATGAATTTGATACAAGCCAGTAATCTCGACGGAACCTCAAGAGCTTTTTTTCAGCAGCTATGTTTAAAGGGAAGCGCACTTACGGTTTTATTTGAATGAAAATGTGCCCGTCACGCACAAACTAGTTGCCTTGCACATGCTCTCTTCGAGGCTCCACCTGCAGCCCGACGAAGAGGTCTGAGGCGGACTGAAGTGGAGGTCATTCAGAGGCGGTCTGGAGCTGAGTGAACAGGTGGAAGATTTAGAATCTGGGCTTTAGTTCAATCCGATACGCTTTATATAGGAGAAATCTGTGTCTCCTGCTGCTCTAAAATTAACATTTAAGTTTAAGTTTGGTTCTCGTGAGCCTTCCCGTTGTTTCTTTCTCGCATGTTTTGATGGAAATGATGTGGTGTCATAACTCTTTCAAGTGAATGGGGCCTGCGAAACCAACCCGACTGACCTATTGGATGTTATTGGCGGCACAACAGCCTATTGGTCCTTTACTTTCTACCGTTTATGTTTATGCCCTCCAAAATGAAAGCTTTGTTTGTGAATCATTGAACCATTTCTCTATGTGACATTGTCTGCCACTTTGCTCTCATCTCAACCTGTCACTGTAGCGGTCCCTCGCATTGTTTACCGTAACTTCCAATCCAAACAGAATGATAGCCATAGGGGTCAGACAAGGATACAGGCGAGCCAAAGCTGTTATGATGGTGCTGAGGGAGATGCATCAGTTACACAAACACTGATTGGTGGATTATACAGCGGGGCCATAAACACATGCTTCCTTACAGTCACAGCTGACGATAGACGCTCATCGTATCACTCAGCAGGACGAGACCTGACAACCATGTCTGTCTCCCTCCGCTAATCTCCTAATTGATCACAATGAAGACCTGATAACAGCCCAGTCTTGTTTAAAATCTATTACAGGGTTGAAACTTCTACAAAGAACCGTCAAAACGTCCCCGAGCTAATTTGCCACTTTGTAGCCATGCATGTAAGTTAGTGCCTTGGGGAGGCTCACAGCTCGTAGCGAGGATCCTATATGATCATGCAAAAATAACCCAAATTCTTGCGCTACTTGCACATCCAGTGGTAGAATGAAGCCCTGATACTGCTCTTGCTTCGCCTGCCTGGGAAAGCGTTATTTAATGAGAAAGGCATGGCAAACATACTATGAAGTGCTATTTTAGGATTTTATCATATAAGAATGTGGCATGTTGGGGTAGCCATACCTTTAAGGTGAATGGTGGGTGGCACCGACGTAGTTTGTAAATCCAGGTGCGCGCGCGGCGAGCAGTATGTCGCTGTAAACTGTTAAAGGTGCATTGCGTAATGTTTTTAGTATTCTTAAAATATCTAGGCCTATTTTAAGTTTTGTATTCTATAAATAAATAACCCTTTTGTGATGAAAACCCACCTCTCCTGTTGTCCTGACCTAGCGCGGCCTTCTGGGTAAAATAAAAGCTAACCGTCTGGTCCCAGGGCCATACCACTGGGTGGCGTTGTTGCATTTCCAGTGATCTACGACCGGTCACGCTACAAAATAATAATACAGGTGCATGAAACGGAAGCTCGCTGACTCTGCTTGGCTGTTTGACTTACAGCTGCTTTTGGCTTCATTCAATGAAAAGCATTTTGATTCCCATTCATAGATTTACAGATAATTCAAGGCTGCTTATTATCTTGCGTAGTAAATAAAATTTAATGTAACATACTTATCGTTGGATATATAAAGATTCTAAATTCAAATTCTTCTGCATATTATTCTTGGCATCACGCACTGAGAAGTTTTAATTTAAGAGTTGCGCCCGGACCTGTCACATCCATCTTCAGTGCAGACTCACAGCTGTGTTGTGTGAGCTCACGCAGGCGGTGGGTCGCTTTCAGAATACACAAAACCGTCGTCGACCAGGCCTCCACGCTCCCATTTACATTCACATAAAGTACGCACATGACATGTTTCTGCACCCAGCCATGTGTGGGCCGATTCCTACAGTAGAGGAGAGATTAAGCAATTCAACCACAATGATAAATGAAGTTGACATTGTTATCAAATACTTTATTAGAAATCAAATGACAAATAACAATCGCACAAGAAGCTGTTCATTGCATTTCTTTTTTAAGGCTTTGACGACAGGTTTGTGCAACAAGTCATCTTGGCAGATTATCGGGTTATCTATTCCCCTTGCATAAAATCAAATCAGCCCTTTGATGGTAATCTCAATAGACATTTATTTAAATGTCTTCAGTGCCATCAAGTCTCCTGGCCACAGATTGGTGCCAATGGAAATTAGCACAAGTGCTATAACCTGGTACAATGCATCTCTCCTTTCTGAGGCTAATGTATATTAAACACTGTCCCTGTTCAAATAAATAAATAAATAATAATAGATGTCAAGTCAAAACAGATAATTAAACCCTTGATGAATTGAGACATGTTTCGTTTTCTGAAACATAGGCTACAGTGGGTTGAAAATGTATCCGTACCCCTTTCACTCTTCGACATTTTTCACGCTATGGAACACAAATATAAAAATATATGATTGACATTTTATGTGAAAGACACGCACACAAAATTGTGAAGTGAAATTTATACATTTACACTATTTTTTTTTTTTATACATTAAAAAACCGAAAAGTGGGGCATGCAAAAGTATCTATACCCCCTGAGTTAATACTTTGTGAAACCGCCTTTTGCTGCAATTACAGCTGCAAGTCTGTTGGGGTTTGTCTCTACCAGTCCTGCACATCTTGAGACTGGAATTTTTACCCATTCTTCTTTGCAAAACTGCTCAAGCTAGATAGTTGCAGAGCGCTTGTGAACCGCAGTTTTCAGATCTTTCCACAGATTCTCGATTGGATTTAGGTTTGGACTTTGACTTGGCCATTCATAGAGCCAATTGACTAGGTTTGGGAGCAACAATACAGGTGAAACACAAGACAATTAGAATATCGTGAACAGGTTCATTTATTGCTGTAATTCAGTTTAAAATGTGAAACTAATATATGATATAGACTTATGGCATGCAAAGTGTCATATGTCAAGCCTTTGTTTGTTTTAATTTGGAAAAATTTGGCTTACAGCTTGTAAAAATCCCAAAATGAACATTTCAGAAAATTTGAATATTACATGAAATCAATGAAAAAGAAAGAAATGTGGGCCCTCTAAAAACTATAATCATGCATATGTACTTAGTACTTGGTTTGGGCCTTTTACTTAAATGACTTAAATGTGGCACTGCTGAGGTGTTATGGAAGACCAGGATGCTTCAACCAGAGGAATATGACATTTGAAGCCCATGTCCAGGATCCGTCTGTGTGTGGAGGCTCTTGATGCACTGACTCCAGCCTCAGTCCACTCCTTGTGAAGGTCCTTCCCACTTTTGAATGGCCTTTTCCTGACAATCCTCTCATCCCTGCGGCTTGTGCACCTTTTTCCTCCACATTTTCCCCTTCCATTTAACTTTCTGCTTTGAAACAGCACTTTGAGAACATCCAACTTCTTTTGCTATTTCCTTTTAAGCCTTTCCCTCCTCATGGAGGGTGTTAATTATGGTTTTCTGCACAAATGTCATGTCAGCAGTTCCCCATGATGGTGAATTACTGAACCACTGAAAGACCATTTAAAGTCTCAGGGACCCTTTGCAGGTGTTCTGGATAAATTAGCTGATAAAAAGGAGACACTTTGAGCCTACAATAATAGTCCCTTTTCACAATAATCTAATTTTCTGAGATTTTGAATTTGTGTTTTTTACTAGCTGGGTGCCAAACTAATCATGCAAAGTGAGATATATCAACCCTTTATTTGGATAATTATGGGTCACAGCTTGTATAAACCCCAAATAAAACATCCCAGGATGAGCGCAGTCTGGAGTTCTGAGTTTCACTTTCTCCTTCCGGCTCCATGAGCCCTCTCTTCCCGATTACACGCACCGGCAGCCCACTCTTCCAGGTACTCAATGTCCGCACCAGTGAGGTCTACGACCAGGCTGCTCCTGAGCCTTTGTCACGCTGTCTCAGGAGTCGCTCTTCCCACCAACACGAACCGGCCTCCGAGAGCACGGCACGGATACATCAGGTTCGAGAGTCTTCTCCTCCATTGACACTGGATTCGCCAGCCTCCTTCCTGCGCTTTGGCCGGCCACAACATGCCAGCAAGGCTTCATCAGCAATTCACCGCTACAATCTACGTAGGATAGGGACCAGCACTCTCCCTCAACTCCGTGTTTGCACCAGTGAAGCTCCCGCACATCGCAGATCCATTCAAGTCCTATGGGGTGCCAACTGTGTATGGACTGCCGGTGATGGCTCATACCATCTTGGCACCAGTGACTCCACCCTCTGTGTTTCTTCAACTCATCAGTCGGTCAACCAGGTCGTATTTGTTACATATCAGGCAAAGAACCCAAAAGCAGGCGGGGCGGGTCAGGGCGGAGCAGGATGACTGGCGGCTGGAGCACGGGGAGATAAGTAGAGTTTAACGATGAGTTCACCGCTCGATTCCTCCATTTGGCTCATTTACGAAGCTTACACCTGTGGATCCTCCGCGGCCTCGGAGAGCTGAAATTACCCATGATGCACTGCAACATTGTTTTTATTTTTTAATGTTCTCGCAAAACTTTATTACTTTGAACTCACTTTAAAAAAGTTTTGTTCCACGTTTGTGCCAAAAAAATAATTGTAATAATAAAATCATTAGTAGAAGTGTTGTAAGCAAGTAAAGATGTAAACAAGAGGTTTGTATAAAGTCAATGAAAGGCCTAATAAATAGGCCTCTTTATTGAGAAATTAGGCGTATGGTTGTTCACGTAAGTCTGCAATAGGCTCTATGCACTCAAATGACACGTGACTTCCAAGTGGATCCTAAGTCGGTGCTTCCATATCCTGTTTCCGTTATTTCCCTATGAGGTCTTGTCTAAAACAATGTATAGTTCAAGGAAACATCACTGACAGTGAGATACTGATCCAAAGTGACTCGGTACGTGTTAAAACATTATGTCGGATGTAAATTCTTGACTGCAGGAAACGTCTGTGTTTTGAGGTAGGACTTTTTATTTAAAAACACCACCACAAAAATTAAACCTCTAAAAAGTATTTATACTAAAGACAGGCAGATTATATTTTGAGTAGGCTCGTTTAAAATCGTGTAGCTATTTTCATTTTTAATTCGTGTTAGCCGTTAGCTTCAAGACAAAAACACTTACTGTGATGAGCACGGAAGTTTCCTCTAGTGAATTTTTTGCCCCTGACGCGAGATTTCTAACATGATGCTAGTGACTGTCCACCAGTAAGTCACTGTCTACCATGTGATCTTCAGCTATTTATGTTTTTAGACAAGACCTCATAGGGAAATAACGGAGACAGGACACGCAAACGACTACTTAGAATCCACTCGGAAGTCACGTGACGCTTGTGTGCATGTAGCCCATTGTAGCAATTAACAACTGGACCTGCTAAATATATTTAATATTTGAATTGAATTTCTTACAAATCCTTGCAGAAATTGTATTCAGGCCAAAATGTTCAAACAGTAAGACGTTCAACCAAAACCAGTTTATAAACAGCTTTTATTCATAAAACAGTAGTTTTTGTGAACATAATTAGTTTTATCATATGATTGGACACGTGATATAACGCAGATGCTCGCTCTGAAGGCTGTTCCAATTGAGCTCAAATGTGGCGGTGAGAGGACACTCGGCTTCGTTTTGGAGGAGCCCACCACCGAGGACGTCAACGAAGTGGAGAAACGGAGGAAGGATCCTCGCAATTGAGGAACAGCCAGGGAGTGGAAGATGAGGCCTGAGGTGCTTGAGGTGCTATGACAATAGGCTTGTTTAAGATGAGCCAGGCGGGATCAGGCGGCTGCTGCAAGCGGCTGCAGGCCGCAATCGGTCAAATTAAGACATGTGACCAACGACTCCACTGGAGGTTGCCATTTCGGCTGCGTGTGATATGACACCTTTCAATCGTTGTGTTGATTGGTCTGCAGCACGGAGAGAAGGCCATCATTGCGCCCCACGGCTGAGACCCAGGCACCCTCTGCTAATTTGCTCAACCTGCCCTCCATGGCATCATTTCCATCTAGAAAACCCATACAAATGTAGGTTTCTTGTAGCAGCCTTTCACGTGACAACTGCTCACCACTTTCTCACTGCAAACTCTTCTGTTTAGCAATAGCTAACTTAAATAATCACTCGGTGTCCCACCAATGAGAACACGGGCAATGACGTCTACCCTCCACAATGGTGCATTCCAGGGCCGAATGCGACGTCACAGTTTTTTGACCGATAGACACACACGGCCTGATGCTCCTGAGAGAGCAAGGTACCTGCAGGGCCTGAGCCCTCCTGGCTCACCTTAAACACACCTAGTATTTCCCTGCCCCACTCCAGCAGTGACGTTTGTTTCGTGAAATAAGCATGCACAACTAAAGTGACGCCTCTCCCCCAAAGAGGAATAACCTTCATTCTCCCTGGCTTTGACGTGCGTTTATCGCCATCCGCTCGCATTTGCTACGCTTCATACGCTTCATACGTAGACGAAGCACGTCTACATAGGGTTAACATGGAAGTTGGTGGTGTGGTCGCGTTTGGTCTGTATGCACCTTTAAAGCTCTACTTCGCGCAGTGTCTCAGGGTGATGGGAGACACCATCAGGCCCAGCACCATGTTTGAACCACCTTTACAGTTCAAAAGCTTTATGAGGGGAACTTTACAGATTATTTGTACAAAATGTGTCTTGCTTGAAGAACATTTGTTTTGAAACTCTGCTTATTTATTACACTATATATTTCATGGGCCAATCTCACCGTCAGTTGTTTTCTATCGTTTCAAACCAATTTCAAACAAATAGTTTTGCATTTGGTTGTTATGAAACTATACAATGCCAAACAATTTGCCAAGCATTTTATAGCTACTGTATTTTCCGTGTGGAGGCTATATGCTGATTTATTCTAGATTGTATAGATTGCTATACTTACTATATTGCCCTAAAAGGTGTGAAATGTCAACAATTCACAACCACCAGCCTGTACATTCTATCACTGCTTTTTTTTATCTCTCTCTGTTATGACACTCTCACTCTCATATTTCTCCCAGTATCTCACTGTGTCCCATTGTTTACAGCCTGTTGATGCGTCTCTGACAGGATTACGCATACCCCGCCGTATTGTTCCCATGTGGTGGAGAAGATTTCAAGCAGTGTCAGTGGCGGACATGTGTGGATTAAGGGTGCCTTTTTTTTTTTTATCCTTTAGTGAAATTCAGCTGCCCACCCACCAACACACAGCCGGTTATTTCCTTTCTGACTGGTGTTCCAAAAAGTGTCAACACAGGTGATTCACACAGCTTTCCTTGGTTATTGTGTACTCTCAGGCATTGTATATTGGGCCAAATGCACAGAATTTTGGCTTATTGCCATCACCATACTGTTTAACACAGGTATAGGCAAACGTCTCGACGCGAGGGACACTTAACATTTTTAAAACTTGCCAGGAAGACCACAATGGTTGCGGTTTGGGGCATTTTAAAGTACAATTCTCAATAATACACTGTTATCGCCTAAACACATTTTTGAGAGAGAGAGTGCTACTATCGCTGTAAAAAAAATGTGCGTCGATACTTGAAAAGTCTCTGCGCGGTCTCTGCTGAAATCAAACTTGTTTTCACCGCGACTCCCTGGCGACTCGCCTTAACTCCAGACGTCACGAGACATCTCTGTGACTCGAGCCACCAGCAGGTTGCCAACTAGTCTTCAGGCCACGACGGATAGGCCCTTAAAGCTGCAGTCCGGAGTTCTTACGTTTTGGTGATTTTTTTTCAAACGTTGCACCTTCCCTTGTCCCTCCCTCACCTTCCAAACACTCACTCAAGCCCCGCCCTCCTCCCCCCTCCCTCACAGGAGATCGCTCTGAAGGCTCATGTGCGTTTGTTGTTGACAGTGAAACTGCTACTCCGTGTGAAGGTAAGCTCGTCTTTTTAAACATTTCACCATCGCCAATCTCACACCTGAACGTTTATCTATTGCTGTACAAACATTAGCAGTACTAAATATCACATGTATTTGTCAAACTTGTGAAAGAAACACCACAGACAGTGGTTCAATAGCATCAAAAGCTAAGACATGCTAACATGCTAACAGATCTCTCAGACCATTTTACTAGTTCTCCTGGCTTATTATACTTTATATTGTGATCATATTGTGATAATGTGCAGGGCTGAACATTTACAAATACAGAACTACAGTTTTAATGATAAAAACAATAAATGTGGCCTTTCTTGCGCCAGTAAGTAAACAGATGCTGCACTCTAAACTGGACTTTAAACTGTGGGTAACTGTCCTGCTGCAGAGGCAAAGGTACTTCTAAACCTCACAGTATAACATCCCCATGTCACCCCTCAGCTGCTCCTGCACCACGCAAACACACACACATCTGCAAAGGAGCCACTAAAAACGTGCAAATGTCAGAAAGCCACTACTTCAGGGAGTTTAGCGCGTTAACAACTTAATATGTACATAAAGAAATATTTGTAAACAGTGCATTGCAATGCAAATACAAGACATCCTCTTTTGAGAGATTGACAGATGGCCTCAAGTCTTTCTGCAATTATCTTAGCTCCTCATTGGCCAAAGTGACTAAAATATCCTCAACCATGTGAGGAGGATTCCACACTGATCACAGAAATCAAGAAAGTGATGACAGCAGACTTATCAACACGCTATAGAGTGGTGTACTGTAGGCTTTGTAGCACAAGCCACCTTCCTGCGTTGGCTCCACTGAGGAGCACAGACAGGACCACACCTCCTGCAGCGCCCAAGAAGACGATGTTCGACACACCTCCTAGTCATGCAGTGAGTTTGAAGCAGAGGTGCTTCATGTCAATACCTGCCAGGGATTCATTTGAATATGTTTTGATTTGAGACACAGGCCCCGCCCACTCCTTGTACAGTATTGGTCACCGTTTGACAGTGTGATAAAACAAAATCATTTTGTTTAGGTTCATCAAAGTTTTCTTATGTTTTGCATTATGTTTCATGAAATCACACTGTATGGATCATTGTGACATTATTAAAATGCATGTTTTATGATTCAAAAACACAATTTATGAGTAAGTAATAATTCACTAATTGTTGATTCAACGAACATTTTTATTCAATTCAATACTTTATTCCATCTCCAAGGGGCAATTTATGTGCAGCCAGCAGAAACATACAGAAACACCATCATACAAAAAAACAAAACAATGCACATTTCTTCAGTCGTTTGACATTTATGTGCAATAGAGATGACTGGCACCACTCAAAGAACTCCGACAGAACAGGGGCATGGTCAGGAGCATCACCGTTTACCAGAGAAACAATGACAGAATCGTAATATTTATATATCATAATATAACGGTTCTCATGGTGGCTTCGACACATAGTTGTATACAACACAAACAACAAGTGCGACAAAATGCAACCCTGCAGCGCTACAGACTTCTGTTTGTTAAAAAGTCAATTAGTCACAAGATCTACATTGATAGATTTCAGTCTGTCGGCCAATAAGGGTTGCTGAATACAATAGACTGGCACTGGTTGGACACAACTCAACAGTTCACCTTTAACCCTTTTTTCAAAGGTTTTCATAATCAGAGATTTCAGCGCTATTAGGCCTAAAATGTTAAGGACCTTAGGTGACTTAACTTTGGGAACAGGAACAATTAGATTGTTGCAATGGTTGCGATGGACTTTGTTTTTTGAATTGCAGACGCAAATGCAGAAATTGCGTAAACTGTCAGAATTGCTACATTTGCATATATTGTGTAATTTGCATACACTGGTAAATTGCATAAACTGTTATGGTGCGTAAACTTTAGATTGCATAAACTGGTTAAATTGCAAAAAATGGTCAAATGCATAAATGGGTTAATTTGCATAAATATAAATAGCATAAACTGTTTAAATGTCATAAATCCTAAATGTCATGAAGTGTTATGTTGTATAAACTGTTATGTTGTATAAACTGGTTCAATTCCATAAAGTGGTCAATTTGCATATATTATTGTTATATTGTAGAAACTTTTTACATTCCATAAACTGTTCATATTGTTGAAATCGCTGAACTGCTGAGATTGCAGAAGCTGCGCAAATGGACCCGAAAGGACCCGGAGAAATCTGGAAATCCTGTTAAAATGCTTGAGCCGTATACATATCCCCATACAGTGACACAATTCCTCAAAACAGACAATTCATGGCTAAACTCATGGACATTGTAACACTTGTTTGAGAAGGTGACATCAGGTCCGGGGTTGACACCAGTTTGGATAATGGGCTCCTTATTAGAACCCATCCCCATCATAGATTTCACACCCTCCCATGCTGGATGTGAGTGACCGGAAGTGAGAAGGCTTATCTTTGTATTCCTTTTCACCTGCTTCTGGAGGTCACGATGTAATGTAAAATCCCCTGCATTGAAACTTCTATTCCTCTCTACAATGGGACTCCTGACATCATTGGAGAGCCACTGTTTATTATTGGAGAATGTATAACATTGTATGTGGGGTATTGTTTGATCCTCACTGAACCGTATATAAGCAGACACTGTTTCAGTTCATTCCTCCAAGTTCTCACAACTGTCTTAAAATACGTTCCAGTCAGGGCAGCTGAGGCAATCTTGGAGACACTGGGAGGAGTCATCAGACCATATAGGAACAGAACAACACTCTGGTTTGACCCGTTTAAGAATGGGCCTGTAGTAGGGCGTCAAGTAGATGACGATTTGGTCAGACGTACCAAGTGGCGCTCTACGGAGGGATTTATATACCCCTTTGATAGAACCAAAACACAGGTCGAGGCATTTTAAGTGATTTAGCTGGACTGCAATGAATAAAATCACCCATAACAAGGCTTGTTGCGTCGGGAGAAAATCCTTAACATAATCATGTTTGTTTAAGCATATTGACAGTTTTTAATATTTGAAAATTCCCACAATCTCCGAGCTACATTTCCTATTGAAAGTTTCCGGAAATGATCTAGAAATCAATCCAGAATGTTCCGCCCCATTCCAACTCCATTTATACCAGTTAATTCATAGATGGTGCTGTCTCAATTTGTGTTATGATGATTTCATAGGTTTAATGTTTTTGTTTATGGAAGAGTATAGTGATGATGCGTTTGACTGTGTTGTGATTGGTGATGGTGCTGTCAAGTTGGATTTTACGGAGTGACAAACCTGATTGACAAAGTCAGAGATCATATCACAACAACCCCCTCCACTCACAATTTTCTGCTCGAGTGAAAGTCTCTAGATGATAGACTCAAAAAGAGGTATCATCTATGATTATGCACAAAAAAAGGAAAAGAAAAATCAGATAAGAAATAGGAAAAAAGAGCCATGCACAGCGAGTGGGGTTTGTGCCCCCTTGAGGCAGACTATAGAAAGATTATACTATTTAACAGCATAATTAATATTGCTCTATTGTTCTGTATTCTTAACCGTCTGTTTAATTCTAAGGTTTGAGAGTAGCCCAATGCAGTGCTGTTCCTCCTCTTTGCTCAGTGCTACACTGAGCCCTGACCTGGTATAGACCTGGTTCAGTTTAGGAGGAAATACTCACCAATCCACAGCTCTCAACCAGTGTGCTGGATCAAAAAACAGTACAGTGAAAAAAGATAGATCTGTATCCTCACCAATTTTTTTTTCTTCTCACTGGCAGCAGTGATATTTCGTCAGATTGTATGGGCTGATTGTGTCATGTGATCAGAGAAGTCAGACAGTAGGATAAGATCTTTAAAATAATGTACATTATCAAGCACATAATGTATACAGTATGGCAAAAAAGAAAAAAATAGTGTAAGACGAGTGAACTGGCACATTTAAGAAACCATTCGACCAGTTTAACCACAACATGGAGCAAAATACAAATATATATATATATATTTACATATATGTACATGTGTATATATAACAAATATTTACTGTTATGGCCCGGATCGGAAGCCGCAACAAAGAAATGGGGGAGACACAAACAACGAGGAGTTTTTAAGCCTTTTGATAGGAATTTATTTAAAGAATAACTGTTTGCATGGCATCAGTGTAGGTGTGGGGGTGGATGCACACCGTGGTCAGTAAGACAACGGGTGCAATGCGTGTGGTGTTGTTAGTGGAGGTGTAGGTGCTGAAAAAGGAGAGTGGCGTGGCGAGGTGGCATGGCGAGAGGAGGAGAGTAGGTGTGGATTGCAGCAGCCCAGGTGTGTCGACCTCCACCCGGGAGCCGCAGATCTGAGAGAGAGAGAGCGAGGCAGAAACTCTGTCCTTTTACGTAGGCGACCCGGATGTACCCCACTAGCCACCTGGGCTCCCTGGTTGTCACCTGCTGCCCCCATCACATTACAAACAGCATTAGTATCGCATTTACAAACATTCAGAGATAGGACATTTACAAAAACTGACAACAATACTGTAACGGCTGCTCACTGGCCTCTCTGAACGAGCTGTTAGAGCTGCAGTACATCCAGAACACTGCTGCTCGAGTCCTGACAAGAACCAGGAAATACCACCATATTAGTCCAGTGCTCCGGTCTCTGCACTGGCTTCCTGTCACTCAGAGAATAGAATTTAAAACAGCTCTGCTTGTGTACAAGTCTTTTCATGGTTTAGCACCAAAGTACATCTCTGACATGTTAGAGCCGTATGAACCATCTCGGGCCCTGAGAACTTCAGGGAGGGGTCTCCTGGTGGTTCCCAGAGTCAGGACTAAACACGGTGAGGCTGCGTTTCAGTTTCATGCAGCTAAAATCTGGAAGAGTCTTCATGAAGTGCATATGACACTGAAAGTATTTTATCTCCACTCTCCACACTTTCCACACTCTCCACACTCTCCGCTTTTTACTGTAACTAATTGAAATGTGATGTTGTATGGATTGATTTTATCTGCTTTCTTGTAACTTTAGCTACTGTGAAGCACTTTTAATTGTCTTGTGTATGAATTTATGAATTGTTCCACAAATAAAGTTACCTTGCCTACTACAGTGAAGGTATGGCACAATCAAATACACAGGCACTGGAGTATTAGTTTGAACATAAGAGTTCAAGTCATAGGAAAGCTCTTAGATCGAATTGCTCATTGAGACCTTTTGGGCTTTGTGTGTTGAGAGCATACATCCAGAAGGCTTTTCTTTTTAAAAGCAAGTTGTTAATGTCACCGCCTCTATTAGAGAGTTGGATTTGTTCCAAATACCTCAAATGTACTCATAAATGATGAGTTGATGAAGTATACCTCGGGGTCGTGTTCACGAGTGAGGGACGGATGGAGCGTGAGATCGATAGACGGATCGGTGCGGCGTCAGCAGTGATGCGGTCGCTGTATCGGACCGTTGTGGTGAAGAGGGAGCTGAGTCAGGGGGCAAAGCTCTCGATTTACCGATCGATCTACCTTCCCACCCTCACCTATCATGGTGATTTGGGTAATGACCGAAAGGACAATATCGCGAATACAAGCGGCCGAAATTAGTTTCCTTCGCAGGGTGGCTGGGCGCACCCTCCGAGATCGGGTGAGGAGCTCAGTTACCCGGGAGGAGCTCGGAGTCGAGTCGCTACTCCTCCACGTCAAAAGGAGCCAGCTGAGGTGGCTAGGGCATCTGTTCCGGATGCCTCCTGGTCGCCTCCCTCGGAAGGTGCTCCAGGCATGTCCCACTGGGAGGAGGCCTCGTGGAAGGCCCAGGACACGCTGGTGGGACTATGTCTCCGAGCTGGCCTGGTGTCGTCTCGGGGTCCCCCAGAACAGCTGGAGGAGGTGTGCATGGATCGGGAAGTCTGGGCATCTTTGCTGAGACTGCTGCCCCCACGACCCGGCCCCGGATAAAGCGGAAGAAAATGGATGGTTGGATGGATGGAATAAGTATACAGGGCTTTTGTGATCATGATTACGTATGTTAGATCTATGTTCAGAAATTCTGTTTTTAAGATGTCTTGTCATTTTTTCCAATATAGGCTTGCCCACAAGGACACTTAAGCATGTAGAGATGGCATTTTTCGTGCTACAGGTGGTAGGATTTCCCAGTTGGTGGATGGTTGAAGGTCTGAGTCTTGTGTGTAAAGCCACACTGGGGACAATGCCCACACCTGTAGTTGCCATGTATAATGTCATTTAAAAAATGAGGTTGTAGCAAGTCCTGGTTTAGACCTGCTAAGTCATTCCTGTCCGACTCCACATTTTACAAGACATTCCCTGCACTTTTCCGCGGAAATTAAACCCATTAGCATGCTGCACTTGCCTTGGCTCTGAGGCAAGCTCTGCAGCCTGAAACTGCTACGACAAAACTTTGGTCGTAGCTACGATTCTCTCTTTGAACTATCGGACAGTGTAGACGTGTGCAGCTCACCATTTTACAATCCCCATGTCTTGCAATGTGACATCTAAAATCTTTAAAAAATAAAATAAAATCGCACGTGTACACGAGGCACGCTCTGCTCCTGAGAGACAGAGACCATGCAGCCGCTCCACTGAGGGGATTTACGGTCGGATTCAAAGTTCGGATTCAAGATTGGGCTCGGACGGGAAGGCGGAAGTCCACCATTCCGTAACCTCTGGTTTAGTGGAATCACATCTAACACTATGCGCTGTAATCTAATTAACACCAAAGCATGGTCACTGTGAGTCTGGTCTTACTGGTTTGAAATCGCAGGAGGTGCTTGGCGAGTCTGACTGGAGTCAGGGAGCAAGGGGCACAAGTGGGGGATAGAACTTGCTTCATCACAAGAAGATAAGAGTCAAAACGTTAGACGCTATGCCAGGAGGAGGAGAGCAGCCAGGAAGCAGGTAGACAAGAGAGATTCTCATCCGTACACATGGGCTTGATCTTCCCTAGCTAGTGGGCGTTTTCATTAGGGGCAGACACGCTATAACGTTGCAAGAGTTTGTTTACTGTCCTTCACACCACAAACTATGGAGTGTTGTCATGTGAAGGAAGGTGATGAAAACTCAGAAAAAAAACGCACAGTAGTAGTTGGGACATAGCTGATTAATGTTGTTGGGTTGATGATTCAGGTTCTTAGGACTCGTCTATGGTTATCTAAAAAAAAATAGGGTGTCGATAAGGGTATCGATAAAGTACAGGATCGAGATAAGAGTAGTATCGATAAATCCTAACGATGATCATCCCTACTTACCACCTTGTGAATGAATTCTTCTGAGTGTATTGAAGTTTGCTACACTAAGAAAAATGGGGGAGCTGCAGCATAAAGGTTGACTCGGTATTGCTAACGCTTTTGAAAACATGCAATTGTTTGCCACTCAATCTAACACCTTAGCACAGCCTCCGACAGTCTTCCGTTTAAAATACAAAAAAATAAAGATTTGCAGTGATTTAAGAAAACAATGACCACAACAAACAGATCCAAACATTGACGACATGTAAAGAACAGGCCTAAGCTCAGACCACGGCCCATCAACCTCAGTTTAAATTATATTAAAAATGTTACCTACATTCTTTAAAACCCTCTCTGACAGACCAGCTGCACAGAATAAAAAAGAAAAATCACAATTAGATACTTCATTATATTTACATCATCTCTGTTTGTTTAATTGTAAAATGATTTGTGGCACAAATGACTGCCTGGTCCTGTTTTTAGACAGAGCTGGGCACCTGTACCTTGGACCAGAGGGGAGCAGCTCAAACTCTCTAAACAGAGGATGTTTTGAGTCCGATAATATTTTATCTGCTTTATCTAGAGTTAGAGCAAAATAAATGTCCTGCAGACCCTTCAGAGGAATGCCTAGGATTTACTTACGACAATACAAAAAGTCAGAGCCCTCTCCACTAAAGTAGTGAAAAACATGGTTTTATCCACCTGAAAGGACACCAGTTTCTTCATAAAATAATAGTGTCTGTTGACCCTTTTTTGTGATGTGGTCTGTATTTTTGTCTGACTTTAATTTGTTATCCAAGATCACACCCAGAGCTCAGAAACAATGACTTCTCCTTTTATGATGGTTGGGCTGTGTGGAGACTCCCGCCTGAAGTCTATGGTCAACTCCTTCGTCTTTATTGTGTTCAATAGGAGTTGGGAGTCATCACACCAGGAGATGAACCTGTTACATATTCCAGTTACATTTGAAAAAAACTCATAAACAGTTTACCTTGCCTGGCTCTGCCATACTATTCCCTGTCCATTCCACACAGGAAGGTTAGTCTGGTCACGGAGCAATTGGAGCACAATTGGAGCCGTTTGAACGTGGGGGCCTAACGTGCAGAGATTGTCAGTAAAATAAACCAATTAGAAATGAAAATAAACTCACGAGAACGCGGAAGCAAAATCCTCGACTACTTCAACCATGATTAGTTTTGGCTAATAACTTCTGCACGTGTCACTGTTGATTGAACTACAAGATAGTGGCACAGCGAGTGACGTAATCTTGTCAATTCTCTGTGACGGTCGTGATTGGTTCGGCGAGGCCTTAGCCACCAATCAGCCACTTGTTTATCATGTATGTCCAGACCCACCTTCTTTCGCACAGAAAAGAAGTGGGTGTGGTTTATCAGGCTACAGTTCACCATTTCACATCCAAACAAAACAATTATAATTTATATTTCATAATAAACAATTTATATTCAATCCTTAATTTCTCATTTATGCCATTTTGATTGGGAAGCTAGTTTGACGGCATTTCTAACCTTGTATATTTTGATAAACGAACAGTGACACTCTTGACATTTTTGTTTATCATTATCATACGAATTGACGTGACCCTGATGCCATATGTTCTCTCTCTTTCTCTCTGACAGGTTTTGCAGAGGCAGGTTTGGTAACTGTCACTCCCCTTGTTTGTTTTGACATTCAGCACACTCCCATTGGGCTCTCATATACTAATATTACGACGTTGGCTTTCCTCTATTTGCTCCTTGCTTGTTTCGAAAGTTATAATTTTAACACGTTTTAACTAAGAAGTCTGTTATTTAAGTAAGTGAGTAAACTTGATTTGTATAGCGCTTCTCAGACACAATATCACAAAGCACATTTAAGAATACAACATTTACAATCACAAGCGACGCATTGTCAGTAGAATTAGAATGCTTTCCGAAACAGATATGCTTTTACGTGCTTTTTGAAGTCATTTGTGTCCACAGAGCGAGAGGAAGTTCATTCCAAAGTCAGAGCACTACGGCGTTGAAAGATCAATCTCCCTGAGTTTTAAAGCAGTTATGTGGAACCATCAGCAAGTGCCATCCAGACAACCTCAGACCTCCAAGAACATGGGGTGCATGAATAATTTTACCTTTTAAAGCGCTTTGTGTCTGAAATGATGTTCCTGTATCAGATGGGTTCCCAGGACAAAATATGCTTTTTAAGTAAAAAATAGATATGTTAAAAAAATAAAATGGCCTTGAAATCATTTTGCTAAGCCCCCTTCTGCTTGTGTGGAGACCTTCTGATCATTCATCTCCCTGGGAAGTGTCCAGGAACGTCGCACTGAGCTGGCCTACAAATGCCTCAGAATCTCCCCATAAGAGCTGGAGGAAGTGTGCGTGGATAGGGAAGTTTGGGCATCTCTGCTCAGACTGCTGTCTCCACGTCCAGACCCAGATAAAGCAGAAGAAATGGAAGGATGGATAGTCCTATAGAGAGTTGGGACTCACTCATGACCAGTGTGAGTAGAGTGAATCAAATCCTGGGCAGTGAAATATTACTACGAATGTTTTCGATTTTCCAACCTCATCGATCACTGTTAAGCAGGAAGCATTTCCTTAGTTACTGCGCTATCAAGAGTGCAGACGTATCTCTGCTTGCTGCTACTGCTTGCCTCTTTATTTGCTTTTTAATCATTCTATTTTTGGGCACATGTCTTGGATATGATTTTATTCTCTTCTTTTAAGTGAACCAAGGCTTTTTAACCATTTTAATGCCTTTTTTACAGCTCATTTGACAAACCAACAACAACAATCTTGTCAACATGGCTGAGGGTGTAACGCAAACATCTCCTTGTGAAGGTTGTCACAGTATATGTGAAAGCTGTCACAGGGATGAGTATAACGAACAGAGAAAGTCAGAGAGAAACAGAGAACAAGAAGTCAAAACAAAGATGGAGAGAAAAACCGTGCCAAGTGTTAAGGCCAGAGATATCCTGGTGCTTGGAGACGGAGCCATATCTAATATAAACAATGAGATAATGACTACAAGCAGCTATCTGAGCGGCACAGTTTCTGACATAGTAGATGTTCTAAACAAGGAAATTACATATAACCCTGGAATTAATAAACTTCTTCTACATGTTGGTGCTGTTGACGTAAAGAAAACAGAGAGTCTGAAGCCCTGAAAGAAAAGTTTAATAATTTTTTTTAAGGGGCTTGATTGTCTGGATAAAGTGGCAATACAATTTCATCAGTGGACCTATCCCAAACATCGACGTGAGAATAAACACATTCTCCCGGCTGTTTCAGTTGAATGCATGGCTGCCCAATGTCTGAGTCAAGAGGACTGTATTTCATAGAGAACTTTAATCTTTTCTGGAAACGCGACAATCTGTTGGAAATGGCCCACATTTGAGCAGAGATGGAGTAAGACGGCTGACGGAAAATCTCCTCCACACTCTGCAAAATCAGTGGAGGCCTGAGCAACAAGAGAGAGCAGAGGGGAGCATGAGAAGAGCTCCTGGCTCGCCAGCAAAAGTTTCACCTGCATCCCCAGTAAAAGATTCAGTCGCAGCTGCATCATCTACACCTACAGTAAAGGACTCAGCCACAGTTAAGGATCCAGCCACAGCAGCACCATTCTCTGGAAAACATTTCAACCATAGCAGCAGCGCCACCTGCATATGCATCTCCGGGGAAAAGCTCAGCTTCAGTACCACCTGCATCTATAGTAAATGTTTCAGCCGAAGGAGCACAGGCCTCGAGCCCGACTGCTTCACCCTCCAGAGATTTTTCTGAATCATTCCCATCTCCAAAGTCACCTATGGGATTCCCCAACCATGTTGAACCCTTGATAAAACAAGGGATTAAAATGACTCCCCTGACTCCAGTCAGGTCCATGTCAAGACCAAGACTTTCATCCCCAAAGAAGTATCATGCCCCTCTCCCACCTCCGGCTTTTTCACCAACCAATGTCCCCTTAGCTCGGCCCCCACCACCAGGGGCTACAGCTGTTATCTCCAGCAGCTTCACTGCTGCTGTCTAGGAAATTGGGGCCTTTCCGTTGCTACCATGCATAGCAAACTCAAAACAAACCATAGAGGGAGGTCCATAGAGGGAGTGTGTTCTTCTGAAACAATTAGTATTGTCAAACAACATAGATTAGATAAGAGAGGGACAGTCAGACCGTCCAATCAAAGAACTCTAATCCATATCCCTTGCAAAAAGATTCCATCCACTCAAACACAGATAAATCTCAAACATGCTGTACTCAATGTCAGATCATTAAAAAACAAAACAATAAATAGTTTTATAATATAGATTTTATGTTTTTAACTGAAAAATGGCTTGACAAAAACACTGGTAACGCAGTTTTGATTGAGTGTAGTCCATCAAATGTTTTATTTTGTGTCTGAAACGCGCCAAAACCAAAGGGGCGGGGGTGTCTGTGCAATATTCAGGGACAATATAGTCATCCACAAATTATCATTTGAGTATGTGTCTTTCAAAATGGAGATACTTTATATGACTATTTACAAACCACCACAGAATTGTTTTATCGAAGATTTTACTGAATTACTTTCATTCATATTGACTGATTTTGATTGTTTAGTCATTTCTAGGGGGTTTTAATGTGCATGTGCATGTGGATCAAATCAAATCAAATCAAACTTACACACACAAAATATATAATTAGGACTAAATAAATAGATGTCAGTTAAAAGCTAAGCTAAAAAGGTGGATCTTGAGCCTGCTCTTGAATATATGAACCCCGGCAGGTCGTTCCAGAGGCGAGGGCCATAATATTGGAAAGACGCCTCGCCATGAGTCTTTCTGTTGACTTTAGGAATAACTAGGAGACCCCTGCCGGAGGAGCGAAGGGGCCGTGAAGATTCATAAGGTAAAAGCAGTTCTGAAAGATAAGAAGGACCAAGACCATTAAGACATTTGAAAACCATTAAAATAACTTTAAAATCGATCCTGAAACACACAGGGAGCCAATGCAGCGACTCTAAAACCGGTGTAATGTGGTCCCGCCGCCTGGTCTTATTCAGGACACGAGCTGCTGAATTTTGTAAAAGTTGTAAACCTGAGATACTCTTTTTGGGAAGACCAGAAAGCAGGGCATTACAGTAGTCAATACGACTGGTGATAAAAGCATGCATTAGCGTCTCCGTGTTGGCCCGAGAGAGAATGAGGCGGACTCTGGCTATGTTCTTTAAATGGTAAAAACCTATCCTTGTGATATTCTTAATGTGTGGAATTAAAGTCAGCTCAGAGTCAAAAATCACACCCAGGTTCTTCACCTGTGAGGAAGGATGAAAAGACAATGACTGTAGTTTGGGTAAAAGTTTCTCTCTCTGGGCCTCAGGACCGATGACTAAAACTTCAGTTTTGTCCTGGTTAAGCTGGAGAAAGTTTTTTGCCATCCAGGATTTGATATCTAAAATCCAGTTAAAACGTGCATCCATTGGCCTGGTGTCATCAGGAGACATGGAGATGTACAACTGTGTATCATTAGCGTAACTATGAAAGTTGACTCCATGTCTCCTGATGACATCACCAAGAGGGAGCATATACAGGTTAAAAAGCACTGGGCCTAAAATCGAACCCTGGGGCACACCACATGTAATGTTATGGACCTTAGAGGAGCAAGTATCCACACTTACCATGAATGTCCTGTCTGTGAGATAGGATGTAAACCATTTGTGGACAGCACCAGAGAGGCCGATGTGTTTTAAACGAGCTAAAAGAATAGTATGGTCGACTGCATCAAAAGTGCCGCTCAGATCCAGTAGAACCAACACTGTGACCTTCTGTGAGTCATTATTTAATCTAAGATCTTTAAAGTGAGTGAGGCAACTCACAACAAAGGTCACACTCTAGATCTAGTTATTACAAAAGGCATTAATATATCAAATGTGAATGGTGTTGATGTTGCTCTATCTGATCATTTTTGTGTCTTCTTTGACCTGTCTGTTACACCCAAACCAGTGGTTCGGCCTGGAGTTATTCAAAGAAGACACATAAATGATACAACAAGGACACAGTTTATGGAAATGATCAGATTTGAAAATCCTCCACGTTCTAATGTTGATAATCTGACTCTTACACATCAAGCGTCTTAAATGTTTTGGATTCTATTGGTTAACAATAGACAAAAGGCACCTTGGAGAAGTGAAGATTCGGTCAGGGCACAGAAAAGGGTGTGCCGAAAAGCCGAACGGAAATGGCGCAAGTCAAAGTTCCAGGTTCATTTTGAGATATACAAAGAACTAGATTTTGCATGGAGAAAGGGAGAAGTACCTCTCCAAAATCATCGCAAACTGCAGAAACAATTCTCGTGTTCTGTTTTCCATAGTAAACAGATTAACTAACCCTCCAGTTTCATTGCCCTTAGAACTAATCTCTACATCTAAGTGCAATGAGTTTGCAATGAGTTTTTTTTATGACAAAGTCCAAAGCATTAAAAATGCCATTATTTCCACAACACAAACAGCAACCCTGCCACCAGATAAACACCTTGAGCTGACACATTTCACACCTGTTACTGACAAAACAATGGAAGAGGTTATCTCCGGTCTGAGTTCATGCACATGTAGCCTGGTCCTACCCTCGTACTTGTTTCGTACAGAGGGTCTGGACTTTCTCAATTGAGCTCCGTTTACAAGTGGGAGGGGTGAACTCTGTTTAAAGTTTGAAACGATTGGGTCTGATTTTACCCAATCGCTAGCGTTTGGTTGTGAAGTAATGCGCCCGGCCGAGTCAAGCTATGCTTGACGTCACCTACAACACCCGCCTCCCCCGCTCGCTGAATGGTAGGATGAAATTCAACCGATTGAATCGCAGCCATTGAGATCAAACCCAGACGTACATGCAGGGAAAAATATTTGACCGGAGTTTACGGATGGCAAAGGCCAGGCAAATGCACATGCTGCCTCGATGAATTACCCACTAGATTTCTGAAGTCTGTGCTGACCAGCTTGTTACCACAACTTGTTCAGTTAGTTAACATCTCATTTGAGACTGGAGCATTTCCAAAGGCCTTGAAAAACACGGTCATTAAGCCTCTTCTAAAGAAGAGCAGCTTTGATCCCAAGATACTGAACAACTACCGGCCCATATCAAACCTACCATTCTTAGGAAAAGTCCTAGAGAAAGTAATATATCAACAGCTCACTTACTTTCTCCTATCTAACAATGTGTTTGATACTTTCCAGTCAGGATTTAGGCGCCACCACAGCACTGAGACAGCTCTGATCAAGGTGACAAATGATATCCGTATGAACACCAACGTAGGTAAGGTCTCAGTTTTAGTTCTGCTGGACCTGAGCGCTGCCTTTGAGACAGTGGACCACGGGATCTTACTTCACAGGGTGGGAATCTCTGGTACTGCTCTAAACTGGTTCAAGTCCTATCTCGATGATAGGACGTACTTTGTCGAAATTGGCAACTGTGTCTCAGACAAAATGTGACCAGTCACTAGAATCAAAGAAACAAGTCGGTTCTGGGGCATTTTGAGATTTTCACAGATAATTAAAGTGTAGTCTCCAAGCTTTCCAACGATGTGTAACACATGGACATCTGATAATATTTGGAGACATGTAGCGGTGATTTGAAGTTAACACCTCAGAAAGGTCAAAGGGGATTAAACAGCCTCAGTTTTTGGCCATACTCACCTCTCTGCTGTTGGGAGTGACAATAGGGTTAATTTACATCTCATTTGGATAAGCCATAAAGCTCCCCACTGTCATGTCATGTTATGTGTATGTTTTTGCTATGTGTATGTTGGGCCATAGTGATGTAGATAATGGACATAGTGTACAGACAATTCTTAAGAAATAGATAATCTAAAAAATTAAATTAAATATAAGATACAAAAACAAATTGGTAACTACAGTGCCTCTCAAAAGTACTAATACACCTTGAACGTTTGCACATTTTGTCATGTTTACAACCCTAAAAATAAAGATTTAATTTAGATTTTTTTACTGAAACACACACAAGTAACAGATAACTGTGAAGTGAAAGCAAAACAATATGATTCTGTTATTTTCAAAAAATAGAAAAGTGAAAAGTGGGGCGTGCACAAGTATTCATACAGTATTTTCTGAGTGCATTAAATTGCCTTTATAACGTTCCTAATGACTGCAGAATGTTCACACCTTGCCCTAACCATTAAATAGAGGACGCCGGTGTGTAATCTACTCTCAGTATAATTCCAGCTGTTCTGTGAGGGCCTCAGAGCTATGGTCAGAGCGTATTGGTCACTAAACAACATCATGAAGGCCAAGGAGCACACCAGAGAGGTCAACCTATCCTTGTGATATTCTTAATGTGTGGAATTAAAGTCAGCTCAGAGTCAAAAATCACACCCAGGTTCTTCACCTGTGAGGAAGGATGAAAAGACAATGACTGTAGTTTGGGTAAAAGTTTCTCTCTCTGGGCCTCAGGACCGATGACTAAAACTTCAGTTTTGTCCTGGTTAAGCTGGAGAAAGTTTTTTGCCATCCAGGATTTGATATCTAAAATCCAGTTAAAACGTGCATCCATTGGCCTGGTGTCATCAGGAGACATGGAGATGTACAACTGTGTATCATTAGCGTAACTATGAAAGTTGACTCCATGTCTCCTGATGACATCACCAAGAGGGAGCATATACAGGTTAAAAAGCACTGGGCCTAAAATCGAACCCTGGGGCACACCACATGTAATGTTATGGACCTTAGAGGAGCAAGTATCCACACTTACCATGAATGTCCTGTCTGTGAGATAGGATGTAAACCATTTGTGGACAGCACCAGAGAGGCCGATGTGTTTTAAACGAGCTAAAAGAATAGTATGGTCGACTGCATCAAAAGTGCCGCTCAGATCCAGTAGAACCAACACTGTGACCTTCTGTGAGTCATTATTTAATCTAAGATCTTTAAAGTGAGTGAGGCAACTCACAACAAAGGTCACACTCTAGATCTAGTTATTACAAAAGGCATTAATATATCAAATGTGAATGGTGTTGATGTTGCTCTATCTGATCATTTTTGTGTCTTCTTTGACCTGTCTGTTACACCCAAACCAGTGGTTCGGCCTGGAGTTATTCAAAGAAGACACATAAATGATACAACAAGGACACAGTTTATGGAAATGATCAGATTTGAAAATCCTCCACGTTCTAATGTTGATAATCTGACTCTTACACATCAAGCGTCTTAAATGTTTTGGATTCTATTGGTTAACAATAGACAAAAGGCACCTTGGAGAAGTGAAGATTCGGTCAGGGCACAGAAAAGGGTGTGCCGAAAAGCCGAACGGAAATGGCGCAAGTCAAAGTTCCAGGTTCATTTTGAGATATACAAAGAACTAGATTTTGCATGGAGAAAGGGAGAAGTACCTCTCCAAAATCATCGCAAACTGCAGAAACAATTCTCGTGTTCTGTTTTCCATAGTAAACAGATTAACTAACCCTCCAGTTTCATTGCCCTTAGAACTAATCTCTACATCTAAGTGCAATGAGTTTGCAATGAGTTTTTTTTATGACAAAGTCCAAAGCATTAAAAATGCCATTATTTCCACAACACAAACAGCAACCCTGCCACCAGATAAACACCTTGAGCTGACACATTTCACACCTGTTACTGACAAAACAATGGAAGAGGTTATCTCCGGTCTGAGTTCATGCACATGTAGCCTGGTCCTACCCTCGTACTTGTTTCGTACAGAGGGTCTGGACTTTCTCAATTGAGCTCCGTTTACAAGTGGGAGGGGTGAACTCTGTTTAAAGTTTGAAACGATTGGGTCTGATTTTACCCAATCGCTAGCGTTTGGTTGTGAAGTAATGCGCCCGGCCGAGTCAAGCTATGCTTGACGTCACCTACAACACCCGCCTCCCCCGCTCGCTGAATGGTAGGATGAAATTCAACCGATTGAATCGCAGCCATTGAGATCAAACCCAGACGTACATGCAGGGAAAAATATTTGACCGGAGTTTACGGATGGCAAAGGCCAGGCAAATGCACATGCTGCCTCGATGAATTACCCACTAGATTTCTGAAGTCTGTGCTGACCAGCTTGTTACCACAACTTGTTCAGTTAGTTAACATCTCATTTGAGACTGGAGCATTTCCAAAGGCCTTGAAAAACACGGTCATTAAGCCTCTTCTAAAGAAGAGCAGCTTTGATCCCAAGATACTGAACAACTACCGGCCCATATCAAACCTACCATTCTTAGGAAAAGTCCTAGAGAAAGTAATATATCAACAGCTCACTTACTTTCTCCTATCTAACAATGTGTTTGATACTTTCCAGTCAGGATTTAGGCGCCACCACAGCACTGAGACAGCTCTGATCAAGGTGACAAATGATATCCGTATGAACACCAACGTAGGTAAGGTCTCAGTTTTAGTTCTGCTGGACCTGAGCGCTGCCTTTGAGACAGTGGACCACGGGATCTTACTTCACAGGGTGGGAATCTCTGGTACTGCTCTAAACTGGTTCAAGTCCTATCTCGATGATAGGACGTACTTTGTCGAAATTGGCAACTGTGTCTCAGACAAAATGTGACCAGTCACTAGAATCAAAGAAACAAGTCGGTTCTGGGGCATTTTGAGATTTTCACAGATAATTAAAGTGTAGTCTCCAAGCTTTCCAACGATGTGTAACACATGGACATCTGATAATATTTGGAGACATGTAGCGGTGATTTGAAGTTAACACCTCAGAAAGGTCAAAGGGGATTAAACAGCCTCAGTTTTTGGCCATACTCACCTCTCTGCTGTTGGGAGTGACAATAGGGTTAATTTACATCTCATTTGGATAAGCCATAAAGCTCCCCACTGTCATGTCATGTTATGTGTATGTTTTTGCTATGTGTATGTTGGGCCATAGTGATGTAGATAATGGACATAGTGTACAGACAATTCTTAAGAAATAGATAATCTAAAAAATTAAATTAAATATAAGATACAAAAACAAATTGGTAACTACAGTGCCTCTCAAAAGTACTAATACACCTTGAACGTTTGCACATTTTGTCATGTTTACAACCCTAAAAATAAAGATTTAATTTAGATTTTTTTACTGAAACACACACAAGTAACAGATAACTGTGAAGTGAAAGCAAAACAATATGATTCTGTTATTTTCAAAAAATAGAAAAGTGAAAAGTGGGGCGTGCACAAGTATTCATACAGTATTTTCTGAGTGCATTAAATTGCCTTTATAACGTTCCTAATGACTGCAGAATGTTCACACCTTGCCCTAACCATTAAATAGAGGACGCCGGTGTGTAATCTACTCTCAGTATAATTCCAGCTGTTCTGTGAGGGCCTCAGAGCTATGGTCAGAGCGTATTGGTCACTAAACAACATCATGAAGGCCAAGGAGCACACCAGAGAGGTCAGGGATAAAGCTGTGGAGAAGTTTAAAGCAGCGTTAAGTTATACAAAGATTTCCCAAGATTTAAACATCTCACGGAGCGCTGTTCAAGCCATGGAGCAAAATACAGAGACATTTTGGAGTAAAACCTGCTGGAGTCATCCAGAGAATTGAGGCTGGGGTGGAGATTCACCTTCCAGCAGGACAATGACCCTAAACACAAAGCTAAATCTACAATGGAATGGTTTAAAAACAAACATATTAATGTGTTAGAATGGCCCAGTCAAAGTCCTGACCTAAATCCGATTGAAAATCTGTGGAAAGACCTGAAAACTGCTGTTCACAAACGCTCTCCTTCTAATTTGACAGAGCTTGAGTTGTTTTGTAAAGAGGAATGGGCTAAAATGTCAGTCTCTAGATGTGCAAACCTTGTAGTCATACCCCAAAAGATTTGCTGCTGTTATTGCAGCAAAAGGGGGTTCCACAAAGTATTAAGTCCCACTTTTCACTTTTCTATTTTTTGAAAAATAACAGAATCATGTAGCATTTTGCTTTCACTTCACAGTTGTCTGTTACTTGTGAAAAAAATCTAAATAAAATCTTTATGTTTATGGTTGTAAACAAGACAAAATGTGCAAAAGTTCAAGAAGAAGAACTTTTATTTATATAGTGCCTTTCACAGACATAGCCACAAAGCGCTTTACATGAGAGCATTTTACATTCACTCCATATGCAGTGGTGGTAAACTACATTAGTAGCTTCAGTTTCCCCTGGGGGAGAGTGACAGAAGCGCTGTCGTGACTGCACACATCTGCGCCAACGGTCCCTCTGACCACCTCCATTCAAGGTGTATTAGTACTTTGTAAATATAGGACCTAATCTTGCAGCAAAAATTATCATCTTCTTAGCAATGTGATCGTATGCATATGGATATTATTGTCATTATCAACTAAGGAATTGTATCAATGAAATTAAAGTCATCAGCTATGTTTGTTAATGTTTGAGGGGGTAGGCATTTATATGTTATCTTCTGCCTACTCTCTTTGGGAACATCGTTGTTACTAATAACAATCTTGCAGCCCAAATAAACCAAATAATCGACTCTTTTATTTACAGTCAAAATCCTGCGTGCTTCTCCCATAGCTTCTCCCCCGTCCCTCCATGTGTCAGCTAGTGTTGCCACCTGTCCCGGTTTTACCTGATTGTCCTTCTTTTTAATGGTCTGTCCCGGGGGAAAAAACAAATTCTACTACAGCGCAGTCCTACACGCACTTTTTATATATATATATATATATATATATATATATATATATATATATATATATATATGTTGTGGCGCATTTAAAAGTTGGATGAACGCGTGCTTCGGCTATGTGCAGGATGAATTATTGTGAGTAGAAATAATGTACCAGAGTTTTGCAGATGTCCAGTCGGATATGCCAATCCATTTATTTTGTTGAGAAGGATTATGATGACATTTACAGCGTTGTTGGTTATTGTTTTAACACAAACGAGCACGGTCAAAACCATTTGCCTCTGTAGCACCACCCCTGGCACTAGATTGGCTCACCTTTTATCTTTTTTGGTAGAGCCACTCCCAGAGCGCCCTCTACCTGTATTGGCTCCGACAATATATTTATATATATATATATATATCATCGAGAGTTTCCGCTCTTTTCCTCCAGCCGCTCTCTCTCTCCTCCGCTGATCGCTCCACACACACACACAACAGCAGCAACTGCAACTCACTCCATGCTCTCATTGGCCAGAGCTTAAAGAGAGCGAGGCTGACATTGGCTCCTCGGGCGCATGTCCCGCCTCCTTTGACTACTCTTTGGCTCTGCCTAAGTGTGTCTGCCTCTATGGCTCAGCGTGGCTCTGTTTGTTTTTACAGCGGGGATACAGAGACTGAACGCGAGGAGACTGTCTTATAAACACTAGGACAAATATGCTGAGCAGTAATCAGGCACAAAACATACATTTTGTGCAGAATAGATAGAAGGGAGTTTGAAGGAGTTTACAGGAGCCAGCTCTCCCCACGTGAGTAACATTAGCATCTCAATTAAAAGTTTTTCACCTCATTCATACAGATAAATAAACAAAACAAAAAAAAACAAAAAACTTTCACTCGTTTGAAGTAACCTTTGCGTGCCTTCTGCTCAGCAAACTCGTGGTAAATCCATTTTCCAGCGTAAGTAGCGGCAGCTTCTGAGAGCCATACAGGGGAAACGTTGCATAGTCATGAAGCCGCACACGCCCCCACGGCGTGCGCTATTTCTCTGAAGTCACGCCCGTACTGCAAGCTCCGAAACTAGTCGGTTTGAACCTAAAGGTTTACGCTTTTAAATACACCAATACTGGTCGCTTAAACATGGAGAGGCTTCTTCGTGACTTTAACTGAACGATTCTGCAAAAAAGTGAAAATCATCAATTTAAAAAAAAAAACCTTTGTTTACGTTTTTCCCGACTTGTGTCTTTGGAATCCACACATTTCCATGACCTGTGGAGTCCCCCAGGGGTCAATCTTGGGACCCCTCTTTTTCAACTTGTACATGCTTCCATTGGGTCAGCTAATAAACAGCAACAATGTGTCGTACCACAACTACGCAGATGACACTCAGATCTACGTGTCACTGACGGCAGGTGAACATGGGCCTGTAGATACTCTCTGTTACTGCATCGAACAGATCAGTTTGTGGATGCAAAACAACTTTCTCCAACTAAACTAAGACAAAACTGAGATCATTGTTTTTGGCCCACAGACACAAAGAAAAAGTGTTATCAGTCACCTCGAGTCTCTCTCTCTAAAACCAAAACAATCAGGTTAGAAATCTAGGAGTAATCATGGACTCAGACCTGAACTTAAACAGCCACATTAAAGCAATAACATCATCAGCTTTTTACCATCTGAAAAACATTAAGATCAGAGGAATAGTGTCAAAACCAGACTTGGAGAGACTCATCCATGCATTTGTCTCCAGCAGGTTAGACTACTGTAACGGCTGCTCACTGGCCTTTCTAAACGAGCTGTTAGAGCTGCAGTACATCCAGAACGCTGCTGCTCGAGTCCTGACAAGAACCAGGAAATACGACCATATTAGTCCAGTGCTCCGGTCTCTGCACTGGCTTCCTGTCACTCAGAGAATAGAATTTAAAACAGCTCTGCTTGTCCACAAGTCTTTTCATGGTTTAGCACCAAAGTATATCTCTGACATGTTAGAGCCGTATGAACCATCTCGGGCCCTGAGAACTTCAGGGAGGGGTCCCCTGGTGGTTCCCAGAGTCAATAATAAACACGGTGAGGCTGCGTTTCAGTTTCATGCAGCTAAAATCTGGAACAGTCTTCATGAGGATGTGAGACAGGCCTCAACTCTGACAATGTTTAAATCCAGGCTGAAAACAGCTCTTTTTACCCGAGCATATGAAAACTGAAAGTATTTTATCTGCACTCTTGCCTTTTACTGTAATTGATGTTTTATTGATTGATTTGATCTGTTTTCTTGTATGTTTATGCAACTGTAAAGCAATTTGAATTGCTTGTGTATGAATTGTGCTCTACAAATAAACTTGCCTTGCCTAATTCCAGGAGCCGAGGTTAAGAGCGAATTATGTTCTCACAACATGCGCTTTGCAGTCATTAGATGTGAAGAGTGATAAATGTGCCTCTTGACAAAAAGTAATTGCCTCTCATTAGACAAGATTTATGAAATATAAATTGTACCTATGATAGATGAAAACAACCTTAGATCAGTAGTTCTCAACTGGTGTTGCTTTAGGGCTTTACCTTCAGCATATCATGACAAGCTGTGACCCAATTAAAATGAATTTCAACTTAAAAAAAAATCAGACTTTGCAAGAGAGCATCAAATATGGGAAATTGAAAGGTGGAAAAAAGTTTTATTCTCTGATGAGACACTGTACGATTCCAAAAAAATAATGAATTTCCCTTTTTGCCACCTGCTGTAATCTGGAGCACACAGCAAGGAATCGGCAACTTGTTCTGTCTGTTTCCTATAAAAAAATAAAAAATAAAAACAACACGAACGCATTTTTAAAAAGCCTCGTCTTTGTACATACCTTTTGCTTCGATGTGACATTTTTACTTCAATGCCTCAGCTGCTGAAACATGAAGACATTACTTTTTTTGTCTGCATCCCCAGATCTCAGCTGGATTCAACATCTTAGGGATGAAGTGGAACAGGATTTTCACAGCTTGAATGCACCGCTGAAATATGGTGCAAAACTATCAAACCCACATACCCCTCATATGGCTCCTCGACTTGCAACAAAGGTAAAAAATCGCATTACATTCTAGTTGCCCCCCTTACTCCGATCCAAATGCATGTATTGCACATCCATTAAAACTCTGGAGAATAAATTTGAGAAAAGAATAACAATCGCCCTAAGGGTAGAAGCCATAAGCTGTGGAGTAAGAGTGAATTTCTTTCAAGAAAAAAAAGTGAGGTTTGTGTAAGGTAAGAATTGTCATGGAGAAATTCAGGTTTGGAAAGGTTTGGTGCCACCCCTCAGAATCTGTTTAGGTATACCCCACACATTTGTGACCCGCTGTGGTTTCCAGGGACACAAGTCGGCAGACTCACTTTCTTGCAAATGGAGAAACAAGCTAACTTTTTGAAAATTGGTGATTTTTGCTTTTTTGCAGAATCGTTCAGTTGAAGCCACAAAGAAGCCTCTACATGTTTAAGCTAGTGTGGCAGGGTGGTGTAGAGCTAGGCAGCTTTAGCCATGTAAAACTAAAACTTCTAGTTTCATATGGCTATGACCATGTTCCATTGTCATTTTCTGGTCAGCCCAGAAAATGACCATGGAACAGAACTACCAGTAAGATCACACAGGTTTATTTAAATTGAGGACACAGACACTTGTTTTGTTTAGAAAATATAATACGTTAGTTTATTTTACATTTGTTTGATAAAACAGTTTTAGTTACCAATTCATTTTGTTTAGGGTTCGGTTTCACCAGTTAAGTCCCAGTAGGCACAGTTATTTTTGTTACCCAGCCAGCTTTCCTCTAATTCACATTTAGGCAGAATTTAGTTCAGTGACAGTAAAGCAGTCAGGGATCATCCAGTAACCAAACAAGTCCAAATTAAACATGTGTAAACATAATTAAACAGAGCTATTGCAAAGCCTTGCTCAGAGTTATATACACAGAGGTCAACCATCAGAGCAACAGTTGCTTCGCAGTGTCTCTGGGCTCCAAGTAGCCGGGGAATACCTAAGAATGGAAAACGTTGGTTAGCTATATAACCTGGTGGCTATCCGGCTAGCTGCACCTGAAATGAAGGCTACATACCAAATGACCTGCCTCAGTGGTCCAGAGCTTAACACTTTTGAGTGACCGGAGGCCTCAAAGGGCGGGTCCGGCCAAGAAAAACTGGGCACTCAAGTTCCACAGCATCACTGGAAAGCCAACTTTACACTACAGATAAACACAAACCCCAGGTTAACATTTGCTATGCTAACAATAGGAGTCAAATACAATAGCCTACCTTCACACATAGCTGTGAGGGCATGAAGGTAACAGGGGAGCCAGCATCTAATGCGCTATACAGGGGCACTAAGAGAGTATAGTTAGAAAACGGGTCTCTAGTCATGTTTGATATAATGGATTGAATAGGCTATACTTGAGATGGACGTGGTGGTGAACTAGAGCAGGAAGTGCTTGAGGTCAGGGAACAGGAAGCTAATTGATACACAGGGCGCCGCCAACAGACGGGAGGGAGCCCTACGGGCGCCATGTCACACTAGCAGTTATGGTATATTTAAAAAGCGTAAACTTTTTGGTTCAAACCGGCTTGATTTGTGAGATTTTGGAGCGTGCTGTAAGGGCGTGACTTTGTCTGTGTGAATTTACATACTGGGTAAACACCACGGAGGAGGCCCCGCTGCTTTGGTTTGCATTGTTGACCCATGCTTTAGCAAACAAATGCCATGCAAAAACGGCAGTTTTATACACGCGCCTATTGTCGATCCGTTTTCAGGTTTAAATCGGCTTGTTTTGTCGAAGAAATAGCGTACGCCGTAGGGGCGTGTCATTGTGCGTGTGGCTTATGGTTATGCGCCGCTTCCCCGTGTGTGGCTCTCAGAGGCCGCCGCTGCTAACGGTGGAATACTACTGCGGAGGTTCGTTTTTCTGCGTGAAACCAGTGAACTTGTCCAGGCTGACTTTCCCAGTGCCACTGATGATGCCGTGGCTGTACGCATAAGCGCCCTGCTGACCATTACGTTTCCCGAGCCAACTCCTCGCCTTCAGAATGTGATTTAAGACAGAAGGATGTAGCGCGGATTTGCCAAACTCTACATTGAAAATAACTGAGCGAGGAAAATGGATTTGATCAGGAGTTTGCCGAGCAGAAGGCACGCAAAGGTTACTTCAGATGGGGGAGTGAAAGTTTTTTTTTTTGTCGCTTGCTTTTTGATGAGGCCATTGTTGTGCTGCAATCTTTTCATATGCTAATTAGATCATTAGCAGCATTGCTACGCTAATACACAGGCTAAACAGGCTCTTGGAAAAAGGCTAATTCCTGGTGACAACACATGTTCAAATACAATCTCTTAAAACACTTGTAAAGTTCACCCAACACATACAAACTTACAGCCATTGCTTTCGAATGTGTAAATAAAGATGTAGAAGACAGGAGGTCAAGTCTGGGCATGTACAGACAGGTTTTCCAGCAACACGTTTTTCTCCATCTGGTTACTCCTTCTGCTACCCATAATACATTGCGACTACTGACTATGCCTTCAAAATAAAGTTCAGCTAAACTAATGCTGACTGTGTAGAAATACCTTTTAACTGAATTAGCGTTCTTAGCATGAATTATGACATATTTATTTCTAAATTATTAAGAACTCTTTTTTTTTTACATTTTCAAGTAAACACACTGTACATAGGGCAGAACAATGTACGTTTTGTGTTGAGTTGGCCAGAGTTGGAAAGGACTTCTGAGGCTGATGTTGGGAGATTGGGAGGCAGTGCAAGTTGGCTCTGGGTTCTCGCTCTACGGCTTGTGAGCTCTCCTTTTTAGATGCTGTATCCGGGCCCGTTTACTGTATGCCTGGGCATAGGAAATTCCCTTTGTAAGCTCTATTATCATGATTCATTAGATCCCATGTGCTAAAATAGCGCAGCAGACTTGTGTTTATTAGACACACACATATTAACTGACAACTGCTTTTTTTCTCTGCTTTAGTATGCACTATTGTGTTTGCAGGTGTACAAACACTTAGTGTATTAAATATAACTTTTTTTTTATTGCAGACATATTTTGGCTTGTCACTGCTGGAAGTGCACTAATAAAATCAATGATATCTCTGACAGATGTCTAAGTAATCCATCACAGTGTGACAGTGAGACAGCGCATTCACTGCAGTACCGTTCCTAAAAATATGTCCAGACTTTGTTATGACAGACATCAATCCAAAATATGAGGCAGTCTTTTCAGGTTTGTCAACAGTAGTAAACACTTCACCACCGGAGTATTCCTAAAATATGTTTTTCTCTCTTGCACCATATCATTAAGATAAGCTGGAACTTAATCACAATGGAGAACCCGATTTTTTGGGGAATTCTTTTACTACTTCATTGTATCATTTGGGAGGTTGTATTTCAGAAAAAAATAAGCATAACGTTTAAAGATAGCTGTTAATCACTTTTTCTCTTGCTTGCTCAAAGTGGCAGTAAGACACAGTGAAGCACCTTGCTCCACTGTCATCCGAGCAAATGGAACTGGAGCCACACAAACTATTGAATCTATTTTTCTTTAACTGGCCATAATGCCACAATTGGATTGCCTTGATAGAATTGTTTTATTCAAAGAGATGTTCAGTTCCCTCCACTGCCAGTGTTCTCACTCATCAGGAATCCACATTGTTCAGCACACTTGGTGTTATCTTTGACCGATAAATGTCCTTAGAGCATCAGTCAAAAATGGAAGGAATTGGAATTGTTTGAACATCTAGACTTAGAACAATTGTGTCCAAAGATGATCTCGAAATTATTACTGTCCTTTCAGTCTTCTCGTTTAGACTACTGTAAGTTTTTTTGTCTGAACAAAAAAAGAGCGGTCTCGTCTTGCAGCGACTGAGGGGCTCACATTACTCCGAGACTTAAAGCCCTTCACTGGTTCCCAACCTCTTTTCGTATCCATTTAAAAATCCTGGTGCTGACTTTCAGAGCCTTGCATGGTCAGGCTACCTCCTATTAGAGACTTGTAATGTCCCTATCTCCTCTCTTGGAGGCTGAGATCTTTGGATCAGAACTTTCTTGTGGTCCCTCATACTCATTTAGCTTGATTCTGTTGATGTTTTCAAGAGCATACTAAAAACCGAATTGATTCGGGAAGCATTTTAATTCCAGTGTTTTAGGGTTGTTTTGTGAAGCACTTTGTGACTTCTCTGTCTGTGAAAGGTGCTATATAAATAAACTTTCCTCACTGCTTACATACTACATGCTGAAATTGGCACACACAGGATAAGCCACATAAGATTGGAAAATAAAATCATAATGTGTTACGGTAATGCACTCTCCACTCTATATTCTATTTCATTTCAATCCAAATTTGATGTTAAACAGAAGAGAGCACATGCGATAGGCAGCACGATTGGCTGATAGTCGCTGAGTCCCGGAGAGAAATTCCAACTTCTGGCGAGTGGCCTCTTCTTTAGGAAGGTTGAATAAAGTCCTGTACCTCTCGCAGCCAAACGCGTTTTTCTCCGTGCCATTATCGTTGGGTAAGAAAAAAGAACAGGTGTCCAGACTCCAGAGTAGGTTAGAAAGAGCTCCTTCTTCACAAATTTCGATGCAAACATGACATGACATCTGTTTAGGCACTTTCTTTCTTATGACAGAAATAATGAAAAAGCTGTTTTACAAATTAAAATCAGGCCGTAAGGCATTACATTACAAACGTCAAGCACTTCCGTTCCACCCTGACGACACAACGGAACAACTCAGTCGTTTTCCAGGAGAGGGCGGAGCAGCTGCTCAGAGAGCAGGATTCAGAAGGATTGCAGAGAACTGCGTGAATGAAGTCAAAAACCACTCTGGGGGAGTTTGTGATAAGGAATAGGCATAACAACATGGTTAAAAGCTCCAAAAAGTCGATTTTGCATGATGTAGGACCTTTAAAAGCTGCTTTTACAAGGGAATTGCTCCACTGTGAGATTAATATCTTAGCTCCTCTTGGCCCAGGGGGAAGACACTCCTAAATTAGTGTATAGCCTTCTTGTCCTTGCACCATATGGAAGTGGCAGAAAGCCAAATTGGTATGTGCCGCGTAGAGCAGGGCAGCAGGGACCAATTTATGATGGCCCTCAGACTTCTATCTCCAGAGAAAGTACTACAGGTGAAACTCGGAAAATTAGAATATCGTGAAAAAGTTCATTTATTTCTGTAATACAACTTAAATGTGAAACTAATATATGATACAGACTCTTTGTTTTAATTTTGATGATTATGGCTTACAGTCCATTTTCAAAATATTCTAATTTTCTGAGATGTTTTATTTGACGTTTTTACAAGCTGTGAGCCATAATTATCAAAATTATAACAAATAAAGACTTGATATATCTTACTTTGCATGATGATTTTGGCTTACAGCTTGTAAAAACGTGAAATTCAAAATCTCAGAAGATTAGAATATTGTCAAAAGAGACCATATCGTCGGCTCAAAGGGTCACCCTTTCATCAGCTACCGTAAATTTCGGCCAATTAAGCGTACCTGTACACATACAGGCCCCACTCCAATAAGCCGCAGGTTTTCATAGAGCCGTGCATCCGCTCACAGCGGCCCATGGCGCAGATGAGGAGGAAGAGACACTTCATCCCGGAGAAAGGTGCAGTTGCGGGCAGAGGGAGGGCGACAGGGACGGCATTGATAAATGCGTAAAAAAGGCAGAAATGGCCAGTGTTGCTGACCTCAATGTGGAAGAGTAGAGGCCAACGCACACCAGAACCACACACCGCGCCGCGTCACGGCACTTCAGGAGGTTGTTTTGCAGGTTAATAGCGAGTAACATGCTTCCCCGATGCATGAGCCCTGACGATGGTTTCTCTGTCTCCGCGACTTCTCTCGTCCAAACAAAGTTCACGGCGGTCTCTCTGTCTGTCATGGCCAGACCCGCCTCTGTGCCTCTGCAGGAGGTTAAAAGCCCGTGTTTTCCTCCGCGGCGCTGCGTCTGAATTCAGCAGATCTGAATCGTGGCGTCACTGCAACCTCGGTGTGCGTTCTGTCATAGAAAATAAAGGAGGCGGCTCTTTTGCCGCGCGTCAAGGCGTTTCGGTTTGCGTTGGGGCGAGCAAAGCCCTTTGACATTTAGGCTAAAGTAAGCTTTCATCATTTTAAAAGTTCCTCATCTACCGTTCCTCAGCCAAGAGCAGATTAGAAGTCCCTTCTCACTTTTGCGTTACTGCTAGAGACGCCTCTAGTGCTTGTTGGCGGCTCTATATTGGCCGCACCGTCATATTGGCCGCAGGGTTCAAAGCGTGGGAAAAAGTAGCAGCGTATAGGCCGGAAATTACGGTAATTAAAAAACACTCAAAAATCCAAAACATCTGCAAAAAGTCCCTGAGACTTTAAATGGTCTCTGTTTGGTTCAGTATAAATACACCATCATGGGGAAGACTGCTGACCTGACAGTTGTGCAGAAAACCATCAAAAGGTAGTGGCAAAAGAAGTTGGATGTTTCTTAAAGTGCTGTATTAAAGCATAATAATAGAAAGTTAAGTGGAAGGGAAAAGTGTGGAAGAAAAAGGGGGACAAGCCACAGGGATGACCACAATCTGGAGAGGACTGTCAGAAAAAGGCAATTCAATAGTGTGAGGGACCTTTACAAGGAGTGGACTGAGGCTGGAGTCAGTGCATCAAGAGCCTCCACACACAGACTGATCCTGGACATGAGCTTCAAATGTCATATTCCTCTGGTTGAAGCATCCTGGTTTTCCATAACACCTCAGCAGTGCCACAGGCTGATAGCATCCATGCCACGCTACCGCATTAAGGCAGTCATTCAAGTAAAAGGCCCAAACCAAGTACTAAGTACATATGCATGATTATAGTTTTCAGAGGGCCGACATTAATTTTTTTAAATTAATTTTATGTAAAATTCTAATCTTCTGAGATTTAGAATTGGGGCTTTTTACAAGCTGTAAGTCAAAATCATCACAATTAAAACAAACAAAGGCTTGACAGAATGTGTCCATTCACGTGAATGGGGGACACAGCTCGGTTTTGGAGCATTTTGAGTTGGACATAGACATAGTTTCCAACAATGTGTAACACATGGAAACTGATAATATTTGGAGTATGTGGAAATTTGAATGGTGAGAAAACGGCCTCTAAACTTTGGTCACTTCTCACCTCTCTCTGCTGCTCTGAGTGACAATAGGGCTTATTTAAATATCATTTAGAAAAGCCATAACCCTGTAAAGCTCCCCCCTGTCATGGTGTGGGGTTTCCATCCTCAGTCCTTGAGTTCACTCACTCAAACGCATATAAACTGATCGACAAAAGGCGTATGTATTATACTGCTTTTTTTGCGTGGCATTTGTTCGCTAAGGATGTGTCAACAAACCAAAGCAGCGGCGCCTCCTCCCCAAACAACAAAAGGAAACACACGACACATGACAGTGGAGTCGAACGTATTCTTACAGTTTGGTGCTTTGCTCTTCATGTGGAAGCGGCGCCAAATATCCGTGATTAATAAATCCACTTCTTTCTTCTTCTATGTGAGGTTTTAGGGAGAAGTACTTCTCTAAAATCATCGCAAACTGCAGAAACAATTCTCGTGTTCTGTTTTCCACAGTAAACAGATTATCTAACCCTCCAGTTTCACTGCCCTTAGAACTAATCTCTACATCTAAGTGCAATGAGTTTGCAATATTTGTTTATGACAAAGTCCAAAGCATTAAAAATGCCATAATTTCCACAACACAACTGGCAACCCTGCCACCAGATAAACACCTTGAGCTGACACATTTCACACCTGTTACTGACAAAACAATGGAAGAGGTTATCTCTGGTCTGAGTTCATGTACATGCTGCCTTGATGAATTACCCACTAGATTTCTGAAGTCTGTGCTGATGAGCTTGTTACCACAACTTGTTCAGTTAGTTAACATCTCATTTGAGACTGGAGCATTTCCAAAGGCCTTGAAAACCGCGGTCATTACGCCTCTTCTAAAGAAGAGCAGCCTTGATCCCAAGGTACTGAACAACTACCGGCCCATATCAAACCTACCATGGGAATCTCTGGTACTGCTCTAAACTGGTTCAAGTCCTATCTGGAGGATAGGACGTACTTTGTTGAAATTGGCAACTGTGTCTCAGACAAAATTCAGATCTACGTGTCACTGACGGCAGGTGAACATGGGCCTGTAGATACACTCTGTCACTGCATCGAACAGATCAGTTTGTGGATGCAAAACAACTTTCTCCAACTAAACTCAGACAAAACTGAGATCATTGTTTTTGGCCCACAGACACAAAGACAAAGTGTTATCAGTCACCTTAAGTCTCTCTCTCTAAAAACCAGAAAATCAGGTTAGGAATCTAGGAGTAATCATGGACTCAGACCTGAACTTAAACAGCCACATCAAAGCAATAACATCATCAGCTTTTTACCATCTGAAAAACATTACTAAGATCAGAGGAATAGTGTCAAAACCAGACTTGGAGACACTCATCCATGCATTTGTCTCCAGCAGGTTAGACTACTGTAACGGCCTGCTCATTGGCCTTTCTAAACGAGCTGTTAGAGCTGCAGAACATCCAGAACGCTGCTGCTCGAGTCCTGACAAGAACCAGGAAATACGACCATATTAGTCCAGTGCTCCGGTCTCTGCACTGGCTTCCTGTCACTCATGGTTTAGCACCAAAGTGCATCTCTGACTGAACCGTATGAACCATCTCGGGCCCTGAGAACTTCAGGGAGGGGTCTCCTGGTGGTTCCCAGAGTCAATAATAAACACGGTGAGGCTGCGTTTCAGTTTCATGCAGCTAAAATCTGGAACAGTCTTCATGAGGATGTGAGACAGGCCTCAACTCTGACAATGTTGAAATCTAGGCTGAAAACGGCTCTTTTTACCCGAGCATATGAAAACTGAAAGTATTTTATCTGCACTCTTGCCTTTTACTGTAATTGATAAATTTTATGTTGATGTTTTATTGATTGATTTTATGCAACTGTGAAGCACTTTGAATTGCCTTGTGCATGAATTGTGCTCTACAAATAAACTTGCCTCGCCTTAAATTACAGAAATATACAGTGCCTTGCGAAAGTATTCGGCCCCCTTGAACTTTGACCTTTTGCCACATTTCAGGCTTCAAACATAAAGATATAAAACTGTAACTTTTTGTGAAGAACCAACAAGTGGGACACAATCATGAAGTGATACGAAATTTATTGGATATTTCAAACATTTTTAACAAATAAACAACTGAAAAATTGGGCGTGCAAAATTATTCAGCCCCTTTACTTTCAGTGCAGCAAACTCTCTCCAGAAGTTCAGTGAGGATCTCTGAATGATCCAATGTTGACCTAAATGCCTAATGATGATAAATAGAATCCACCTGTGTGTAAACAAGTCTCCGTATAAATGCACCTGCTCTGTGATAGTCTCAGAGGTCAGTTTAAAGCGCAGAGAGCATCATGAAGAACAAGGAACACACCAGGCAGGTCTGAGATACTGTTGTGGAGAAGTTTAAAGCTGGATTTGGATACAAAAAGATTTCCCAAGCTTTAAACATCCCAAGGAGCACTGTGCAAGCGATAATATTGAAATGGAAGGAGTATCAGACCACTGCAAATCTACAAAGACCCGGCCGTCCCTCTAAACTTTCAGCTCATACAAGGAGAAAACTGATCAGAGATGCTGCCAAGAGGCCCATGATCACTCTGGATGAACTGCAGAAATGTACAGCTGAGGTGGGAGACTCTGTTCATAGGACAACAATCAGTCTATACTGCACAACTCTGGCCTTTATGGGAGAGTGGCAAGAAGAAAGCCATTTCTTAAAGATATCCATAAAAAGTGTTGTTTAAAGTTTGCCACAAGCCACCTGGGAGACGCACCAAACATGTGGAAGAAGGTGCTCTGGTCAGATGAAACCAAAATCCAACTTTTTGGCAACAATGCAAAACGTTATGTTTGGCGTAAAAGCAACACAGCTCATCACCCTGAACACACCATCCCCACTGTCAAACATGGTGGTGGCAGCATCATGGTTTGGGCCTGCTTTTCTTCAGCAGGGACAGGGAAGATGGTTAAAATTGATGGGAAGATGGATGGAGCCAAATACAGGACCATTCTGGAAGAAAACCTGATGGAGTCTGCAAAAGACCTGAGACTGGGACGGAGATTTGTCTTCCAACAAGACAATGATCCAAAACATAAAGCAAAATCTACAATAGAGTGGTTCACAAATAAACATATCCAGGAGTTAGAATGGCCAAGTCAAAGTCCAGACCGGAATCCACTCGAGAATCTGTGGAAAGAACTGAAAACTGCTGTTCACAAACGCTGTCCATCCAACTTCACTGAGCTCCAGCTGTTTTGCAAGGAGGAATGGGCAAATATTTCAGTCTCTCAATGTGCAAAACTGATAGAGACATACCCCAAGGACTTACAGCAGTAATCGCAGCAAAAGGTGGCGCTACAAAGTATTAACTTAAGGGGGCTGAATAATTTTGCACGCCCAATTTTTCAGGTGTTTGTTAAAAATGTTTGAAATATCCAATAAATTTCGTTTCACTTCATGATTGTGTCCCACTTGTTGTTGGTTCTTCACAAAAGATTACAGTTTTATATCTTTATGTTTGAAGCCTGAAATCTGGCAAAAGGTCGAAAAGTTCAAGGGGGCCAAATACTTTCGCAAGGCACTGTATACAGTGAGGAAAATAAGTATTTGAACACCCTGCTATTTTGCAAGTTCTCCCACTTAGAAATCATGGAGGGGTCTGAAATTGTCATCGTAGGTGCATGTCCACTGTGAGAGACATAATCTAAAAAAAGAAATCCATAAATCACAATGTATGATTTTTTTAACTATTTATTTGTATGATACAGCTGCAAATAAGTATTTGAACACCTGTCTATCAGCTAGAATTCTGACCCTGAAAGACCTGTTAGTCTGCCTTTAAATGTCCACCTCCACTCCATTTATTATCCTAAATTTAGATGCACCTGTTTGAGGTTGTTAGCTGCATAAAGACACCTGTCCACCCCATACAATCAGTAAGAATCCAACTACCAACATGGCGAAGACCAAAGAGCTGTCCAAAGACACTAGAGACAAAATTGTACACCTCCACAAAGTTGGATAGGGCTACGGGGAAATTGTCAAGCAGCTTGGTGAAAAAAGGTCCACTGTTGGAGCAATCATTAGAAAATGGAAGAAGCTAAACATGACTGTCAATCTCCCTCGGACTGGGGCTCCATGCAAGATCTCACCTCGTGGGGTCTCAATGATCCTAAGAAAGGTGAGAAATCAGCCCAGAACTACACGCGGGGAGCTGGTCAATGACCTGGGAGGAGCTGGTCAATGACCTGAAAAGAGCTGGGACCACCGTTTCCAAGGTTACTGTTGGTAATACACTAAGACGTCATGGTTTGAAATCATGCATGACACGGAAGGTTCCCCTGCTTAAACCAGCACATGTCAAGGCCCGTCTTAAGTTTGCCAATGACCATTTGGATGATCCAGAGGAGTCATGGGAGAAAGTCATGTGGTCAGATGAGACCAAAATGGAGCGTTTGTCATAATTCCACTAAACGTGTTTGGAGGAAGAAGAATGATGAGTACCATCCCAAGAACACCATCCCTACTGTGAAGCATGGGGGTGGTAGCATCATGCTTTGGGGGTGTTTTTCTGCACATGGGACAGGGCGACTGCACTGTATTAAGGAGAGGATGACCGGGGCCATGTATTGCGAGATTTTGGGGAACAACCTCCTTCCCTCAGTTAGAGCATTGAAGATGGGTCGAGGCTGGGTCTTCCAACATGACAATGACCCGAAGCACACAGCCAGGATAACCAAGGAGTGGCTCTGTAAGAAGCATATCAAGGTTCTGGCGTGGCCCAGCCAGTCTCCAGACCTAAACCCAATAGAGAATCTTTGGAGGGAGCTCAAACGCCGTGTTTCTCAGCGACAGCCCAGAAACCTGACTGATCTAGAGAAGATCTGTGTGGAGGAGTGGGCCAAAATCCCTCCTGCAGTGTGTGCAAACCTGGTGAAAAACTACAGGAAACGTTTGACCTCTGTAATTGCAAACAAAGGCTACTGTACCAAATATTAACATTGATTTTCTCAGGTTTTCAAATACTTATTTGCAGCTGCATCATACAAATAAATAGTTAAAAAATCATACATTGTGATTTCTGGATTTTTTTTTTAGATTATGTCTCTCACAGTGGACATGCACCTACGAGGACAGTTTCAGACTCCTCCATGATTTCTAAGTGGGAGAACTTGCAAAATAGCAGGGTGTTCAAATACTTATTTTCCTCACTGTATATTTTTTTTACAATATTCTAATTTTCCCACCATGACAACCAAAAGACCTAAATTTCTGCCTATACTAGTTACCCTGCTGCACTGAGTCAGGCGGACCGCAGTAACACATTAATGCCTTGTCTGAATCACAGCCTGGAGCTTCCCTCCACATAATTGGCTACTGTTAAAAGGCAAAGCATGAAGGAAGTGCGACCGCGGGCTGATCTTCCGTCTGAGCCGCTCCACAACAGAAGGCCAGGAAAAATATGCATGCCTCCAACAAATTGCAGCGCATACACATTTTTAAAAGCCATTTGGTGCCATTACTCCTATGACATGGCATGTTAGCGCAGAGCGTAATGAGATACAATGAGGGATTCTGCAAGTCAACAAAGTGTAGCCCACAGAAGCCAAACTACTGTGGATAAAATGAAAAATATTTGACGACAATTCCTGAAAGAAGAAAATACATCTGACCTCACACCGTGTCTCATCGTTCCTGTCTCAGAGGTGCATTGCCCGATTTGAGATCAACAAAAACAGGCTAAAAATGTCTTGTCAGTTAATTTAACCAAAAACAAGCCAGGTCAAGGCAGAACACTTGTCCCCACAATCGATACGCCTCACCGCTACCTCATCAGGGCTCATATAAAATCAATTTGTTACCCTGCCTCCATCTCTCTAAGCAGAGACACAAAACCAGCTTTTATGCCTTCCAGAAGGACTTGAACCGAAGTGCTGAATGAATTACCTATGTATGTCCAACAGCAGCAGATGTGCAGAGGCACCACGCTGTCTGTGTTGTACAAACTTTATAAAAGAGTGCCTGTGCTGGACTATAAATCATGTCACCCAAGGTTAAGGTGATACTCCAAACAAAAATGTAACTTTGTGCCGTTTGCTTACAAAGGGAACGCCAATGTCTATTTTAAGTTAAGATAAGATAAGCCTTTATTGATCTCACAATGGAGAAATTCACTTGTTACATTCATCTCGCCCCTCCTGGAACCGCCACCTTAACGTGGTGGAGGGGTTTGAGCACTCGAATGATCCTGGGAGCTCTGTTGTCGGGGGCTTCGTGCCCCTGGTAGGGTCTCCCATGGCAAACAGGTCCTAGATGACGGGTCAGACAAAGAGCGGTTCAGAAGCCCCTTATGAGAGATCCACAGGCCCGGTTAGAACCATGAGGCCGTCCTTCTGTGGACCCACCAGCTGTCACACACAGCTCTTAAAAGTCTTTCTTTACCAATGTTGACAGTTGTTTATCATATTATCTATATTGAAACATTTGGAAGGAAGTCACATACAGCTTATATTGTTTCTTTTTTGTTTTCACCAATTGTCCTCCTCGGGCTTAGGGTTGATGCTACTCACCAGAGGCGGGTAGTACAGTTACATTTACTCAAGTAACTTTTTGAAGAAACTGTGCTTATAGTTATATCATTCAGTACTTTTTACTTCTACTTGAGTAATATTGTAATGAAGCATCTTTACGGCGGCATGGTAGCACAGCGGTTAGTGCTCTTGCTTCACAGCTAGAAGGTCCCGGGTTTCGATTCCCACCTGGACAGGGCTTTTCTGTGTGGAGTTTGCATGTTTTCTCCGGGTACTCCAGTTTCCCCTACCACAAAAAAACATGTACAATAGGCCAGGATGAATGATGTGTGTGTGAATGCATGGAGGTGATCAGAGGACCGTTGGCTCAGATGTGTGTAATCGCTACAGCGCTTCTGTCAGTCTCCCCCAGGGGAAACTGAAGCTACTAACGTAGCTTACCACCACCGAGTGTGGAGTGAATGTAAATGCTCTCATGTAAAGTGCTTTGTGACCATGTTTGTGAAAGGCGCTATATAAATAAAGATCTTCTTCTTCTTACTTACTTATCCAAAATATATGTAATTTGTGTTTTGTGGTCCTGTGGGGAAGCTGGCCAATGTGGTCAAGTAGGAGGCAGACTCACAAATTCCCATAGTAGCCGAAATTTATTTTTTCCATGTAAATGTGGCACAATCAAACACATGTACCCAGCTACCAGGTTCTCCCAGACTGATTGCACATTTCCTGGTCCATGGGCACAGCCAAGTTTTTAAATATGGCTGCCTGATAGGACACACCCCTTTCCAGACCAGGTGGCAGGTATTACCTTGATTGAAATACAATTAACAAAATGAAAAATTTAACATAAATCCTTTGTGATGCTTTAACTGAACAAATAAAACAAAACAAACCCGGGATAGTCGTGTTTAACTGTCTAGTTTGGATATTGCAAAAATTATAACTATGAAACAATGAATACATAAACTTATAACCAACATGTTTAAAGAAATTAATGGGACAAAGTAACCTAAAACCTACTTTGTCACAGGTCCTTTCTAAAAAAAATATATAATAATTTTTATGGTATTTTCTTTGGAAATATTAGGATTTTTACATTGTTTCTCATAATTTATGTAACAACTGATATATAAAACTGACCTGACAAGCAGCATTTTCTACAAGTACTTAAAAAAAAAAAAAGGTTTACTTCAGTAAAATTATTTATTTAGTTTATTAATTCATTTATTTTAATTATATAGTTTATTTAATTGGGTTACAACGTTTTACATGTACTTGAGTAAAATAGTTTCAAAGTAATACTCTTACTCACATACTACATCGAGCTATGCGGCTGGGGAACGTACCTCTGGCGTCTGGTACAAAGCGGTACCGGGAAACATGGGGCTGACCCCTATAGGGTGCCAGATATTTATTGAGCTAAATATAGCTTGTAGCTGCCGCTCAGTAAAACGCCAGCACCAGACTGTACAGCGGAATCCACACATCCTGAGGCAGTAGACAGGATGTAGCTGCTTTTCTCGGCACCATTTTATTTTCCGGCTTAGAGCTGCTGTCTGCGAGCATTCCAATCCTTCATGGGGAGAGGCTGGAGGAAAAGGTCAATATGCTTGTACTGATTATGAATATGGCGCCCCGTAATGAAGATAAAATAAAGTTTACCTTTCTCGCCAGCCTCTTTAACAACCATCGCCATCATTAAAAGCAGCGTGAGCCCAGGAGCAACACAGTTACACCTCCGATAATCCTAATAAGTAAAATAAGCTATGTAAAATACACACAAGATGCGCCTCACAGTCAAGATAAACAACACTGTTCGATGTGGACTGTGCATTTTATAATTGGTCTAAGTTAGTGGTTCTCGAAGGTTTCCCACTGAGCACTGCCTCACAAAATAACTGACCTTCAAAGTACCATCTTTACCATCGAGGCCAATATCAAGATCAAATCAGGACTAAGTATCTGAAACACCTTACTTAAATGCATGAGTAAAGTATATTATAAATGTGTACTTTGTATATGGGTGAGGCTGTTTATAACATTACAACGTGGTTAAAAGCTCAGATTTTGCATGAGCCCTTTCATCAAAATGTTAAAAAAAAGTGACACCAGTTTATTATGAAACAAACAACAACAATGAAATGTTGCAAATGGCCATGTTTCACAAATAAGGAAGGAAGCAAATATGTATGTATGCTTTGGTTCTGACATCCCTTTTTGTTTTTGTTTTTAAGAATCACCAGTGTTAGTATTGAGAGGATTCAGTGCACCTGAGGTAAACAGCAAAACCCAAATCCTCTCCTTAAGGAGCAGCTGGATTAGCAGAGTTTCATCAAGAAGGTCATAAATATTTATACACAATTTCACACATTGTTTAACCCGAGTATGTTTAAAAAGGGCTGTTTTTTTTTTTTATAATAATGAATGAGCTCACTACACTGCAGTCTAATCCTTGTAAATCCAGCTGTCACCTGAACACTGCGTCGCGTGCCAATGCTAAACAATAGTGGCACAGGAACATAGAAATATTTGTCTGGACATTTAGGCCATTTTCACATGTTGGAGCGCCTTGTGTCGACATGAGACAGCCCTAGTTTCAACTGGATTTACTTTAACGTTAGTTCAGTCGGATTCTCATGTGATATTTGAGGCGAGGAGACGGTACGGCACGGTAGTACGGTGTTCATTTTAGGACATCCTCAGACTCAGGTGTCAGATCCTGAAAAACATGCGTCATCCTCAGACGAAACTCCCTCAGCGTCAGAAAAACCTCTGTCATCCTCAGCCAAAACTGCGTCAAACCAAACGGCCTCAGAAAAACCTCTGTCATCCTCAGGCAAAACTGCGTCAATCCAAACGGCCTCAGAAAAACCTCTGTCATCCTCAGCCAAAACTGCGTCAAACCAAACGGCCTCAGAAAAGTCAGAGTCAGGTCTCGGAAAAAACATAGTCAGGAAAACCGCTGTCAGAAAAAGTGGAGTCAGACGAAAAAGTCTCAAATTAAAAGTTATCAGAATTAACTGAAAAATATCACGCGCCACGGACGAAGCTGAAGTTCGCTCATATCTTTGGTTTTATGGTTAGATAAAGTCACGCTGGGTTTGTGGAGTGAAAAATAAACAATGCGATCACGCGCGGAGCGGCGATACGTAATGTCGACATTTTCCACAGGTGTATGAGCCCATTGCAAAAGCAACTAAAGCAGAAGTACAACAGGAGTCCAGGTTAAAGTCTGGACTTCAGTGATGTCTGGAGTCTGTATTCCTCTCTCAGCGCGAGGCTCCAGCAGCTCCAGACTGAGCAGGACCAGGGGCGGAGCTACAGGCAGAGGGACTGGGCAGAAGCTATGGGAGAAACGCTAAGGATTTTGACTGTAAATAAAAAAAAGAGTACATATACGTATGTGCCAGTCTTAAAAGTGTGTGTGTGTTGCTATAAAAAACAATGGCTGGAAAAGTCAACTTTGATTCCTGAAGACAAAACAACACCACTATAAGCCAATATCACATTATTATAGCAATAGAGTATAGCAATTTCTTTCTTGATTATAGTTGTTTTGTGCAGGGAGTAGTCGAAAAGCTCAGTTAGCAAGCCATGAATCAAAACCTCTCCTAAATTTTAACTGTATTATGTATTTTAGTGAGCCGATCCAAATGATCCGGTTCACCAAAAAGACGGCAGGATACGTCATCAGAATGCGACTAGCCTACTGTGATTACACGGGGAAAGAAGAAGACGACAACGGATACAGAACGGTGAGTTTAATAATATTCTTAATGTATTTATTCTGTCGCTGGCATGTTATATTTGGCGCTTGTTTAGATGTAGAAATTACAAGTAAAGGTAGAAAGCGCCAAATATAACATGCCAGCGACAGAATAAATACATTAAGAATATTATTAAACTCACCGTTCTGTATCCGTTGTCGTCTTCTTCTTTCCCCGTGTAATCACAGTAGGCTAGTCGCATTCTGATGACGTATCCTGCCGTCTTTTTGGTGAACCGGATCATTTGGATCGGCTCACTAAAATACATAATACATGATACAGTTTAAATTTAGGAGAGGTTTTGATTCATGGCTTGCTAACTGAGCTTTTCAACTACTCCCTGCACAAAACAACTATAATCAAGAAAGAAATTGCTGTACCCCATTGCTATAATAATGTGATATTGGCTTATAGTGGTGTTGTTTTGTCTTCAGGAATCAAAGTTGACTTTTCCAGCCATTGTTTTTTATAGCAACACACACACACTTTTAAGACTGGCACATACGTATATGTACTCTTTTTTTTATTTACAGTCAAAATCCTTAGCGTTTCTCCCATAGCTTCTGCCCAGTCCCTCTGCCTGTAGCTCCGCCCCTGGTCCTGCTCAGTCTGGAGCTGCTGGAGCCTCGCGCTGAGAGAGGAATACAGACTCCAGACATCACTGAAGTCCAGACTTTAACCTGGACTCCTGTTGTACTTCTGCTTTAGTTGCTTTTGCAATGGGCTCATACACCTGTGGAAAATGTCGACATTACGTATCGCCGCTCCGCGCGTGATCGCATTGTTTATTTTTCACTCCACAAACCCAGCGTGACTTTATCTAACCATAAAACCAAAGATATGAGGCGGATCTTTCTCAAATAAGAAGTGGCTAAAAGCTAGAGATGTACGGACTACATTTATGGATTAGTTTAAGTTTGTAGAGATCTAGATTTTGTAAACAGCAGGTTCGTTCCTCGCGGACGGGCTGCAGCTGCAAATGTTTTACCTCCTTTCTCTCTCTGTCCCTGAACCCATTCTCTTACATATTACGATTCGGAAGCGAACTTCAGCTTCGTCCGTGGCGCGTGATATTTTTCAGTTAATTCTGATAACTTTTAATTTGAGACTTTTTCGTCTGACTCCACTTTTTCTGACAGCGGTTTTCCTGACTATGTTTTTTCCGAGACCTGACTCTGACTTTTCTGAGGCCGTTTGGTTTGACGCAGTTTTGTCTGAGGATGACAGAGGTTTTTCTGAGGCCGTTTGGTTTGACGCAGTTTTGTCTGAGGATGACGGAGGTTTTTCTGAGGCCGTTTGGTTTGACGCAGTTTTGCCTGAGGATGACGGAGGTTTTTCTGAGGCCGTTTGGTTTGACGCAGTTTTGTCTGAGGATGACGGAGGTTTTTCTGATGCTGAGGGAGTTTTGTCTGAGGATGACAGAGGTTTTTCTGAGGCCGTTTGGTTTGACGCAGTTTTGTCTGAGGATGACGGAGGTTTTTCTGAGGCCGTTTGGTTTGACGCAGTTTTGTCTGAGGATGACGGAGGTTTTTCTGATGCTGAGGGAGTTTTGTCTGAGGATGACGGAGGTTTTTCTGATGCTGAGGGAGTTTTGTCTGAGGATGACAGAGGTTTTTCTGAGGCCGTTTGGTTTGACGCAGTTTTGTCTGAGGATGACGGAGGTTTTTCTGAGGCCGTTTGGTTTGACGCAGTTTTGTCTGAGGATGACGGAGGTTTTTCTGATGCTGAGGGAGTTTTGTCTGAGGATGACGGAGGTTTTTCTGATGCTGAGGGAGTTTTGTCTGAGGATGACGGAGGTTTTTCTGATGCTGAGGGAGTTTTGTCTGAGGATGACGGAGGTTTTTCGGAATCTGACACCTGAGTCTGAGGATGTCCTAAAATGAACACCGTACGGTAGAGCAGCGGTTAGCGCTTGTGCTTCGCAGCAAGGTCCCGGGTTTGATTCCCATGACGGGGCCTTTCTGTGTGGAGTTTGCATGTTCTCCCCGTGTCTGCGTAGGTTTCCTCTGGGTACTCCGGTTTTCCCTACCACTAAAACATGTACAATAGATTCCCCTGTGGGAACAGGACTCCCCTGAAAAAGAGATTCTTAATCTAAGTGGAATTATTCTGGTTAAATAAAAGTAAAAAAAAAAAAAAAATTGAGAGGAAAGCTTTACTAGAAGGAAAAGGGCAGAAGAGAGACATACCTTGATGACATAAAGTTGATTCATTTGGTCTTGTTGGAGCAGTAATCCAAATGTCTGTCATGCAGCGTGTATCTTTTAAAAATAAATTATTTCTCCGTGCAGAAAAGAGGAATGAAAGTGAGAGTACTTCAGCCCGAGTTCGGAAGTTTTCTCACTACACCTGCTCCACCGCAGAGTGTGAGTAGAGCCCAAGACCACCTGTTTAGACCGGCCTAAAGTGCTGAAGTTGGATTCACACTGACCCAAAAGAATGTGAAAACGACCATAGAATGCAACCCTTGTGTATTGTTACCGTTGTTTGTTATGTTTAATCAATTTTATTTATTTGTAATTTGGCCATGACTTTTTCCATATTTGAGATAATCCAATGATTTGTGGTGAACAATCTTCCTGATTTGCGTGTTCATGAGGAAACACATTGCCCTGCTCTTGCGTCTCTGACTGTAGTGAAAGGTGGCCTGGTAAAGTCCTGGTTTCATCTTGATATGGATTCTATACAGAGGTTAAACTACCTTCGGTAGTGAAACAAAATAAATAAATTGCACCAAATGAACAAAGCTGAAAAAGAGCATATGCAGAGAGAAACTGGGAAAATAATCACGTACGATTGGTAGCAGCTCAATCCGCTCCCCGTGCGTGCGGGTTTAATACGCCTCAATCTAACAGCATTTATCATGAAATTGTCAACTTTACTGACATAAACTGATCCATAAATGGAGTCTACTCTTCCAAAGCTTTCAGCGCTCGGTTTCAGCTCAGTGTAGTGGTATGCGCCTGCCCGCTGGCCAACCAATTGCGCCGCGGCAGAGCCTTGATTGCGGTAACTTGCTCCCCCTGTCGCGTCTCTCTCCTCACCTCTGGCGTCCGTATGCAGTGTAGCTGTCCTGAAGCAGAGCTGCTGAAATAGGCTCATATCGTCACTAAAACGCAAATTGCCGCTGTTATAGCTCTAAGCCTGTGGCTTAAATTCTGCGTGGCGATCTCCGTGGCTTCTGGTGACGGTGTGCGGGCAGCCCTTGTACTGCTTGGTACTTGTGTAAAACACGCTCTTGGTTTCTGTCAGCGGCCGGCCTGACTTCAACCTGTTGTCGCCGGGTTTAGAGCGCCTCCTCGGCTGTTGTGTTGGCGTGGGGCTGCGCCTAATTCCCGCAATCCTCGTTGTTGAGCATTGTGCATTCTTGTGTTGTGCGTTTAATTCGGAATTGACTAAGAAGTTGCACCTCCATGCTGCACTTTAAACTACAGTGATCTTGGGTCATCAGACGGGCCTCCCCTTCTGGGCTCCCCTTTTTGAGGCATCCTCTTTTGGTTCTCCTATTGGCTGCCATCGTCTCCACTACTACATTGCCCTTCGTTCAACCAGCTTTTAGGCATTGCTATTTGGACTATAGTGCCTCTAAACTACTGTCTGGATCGGTTCGGGGTCCAGGGAAGCTCATGTCCAAAGAAGGACTGGTAACGTACAAACTGGGCACTCCGTTGGCCCTTCTTGCCATCTATAGGGGGTTTCAGAAAGGCCCTGACCAAGGCGTGGTGTAGCGCTTTGTCCCCGGTTACTTTTTGTGTTTATGTATTTTATGTTCGTGTGAAAGTGAAAGAATGATTGAAACAAAGGTTTTAAAAAGCAATTTAATAACACTATTTTAAACAAATTGTTAAAAAAAAGGAAAGTCCACGAACCTGTGCTTGCCTTACCGCGGGGGGTTATTTCGTGCTGCTGGTTATTACCAGCGGTTATTGTTTGGTCCTGGAGCCATCTCTCCTATTCATTTGTACCCTTCTTACCATAAGGCCACATCAGTATTGGCCTTTTTCACAGAATCTTTCCTCTGATCTGATCCTCTGAACCTGACCGGTATAAAAGCAACAGAAAAGCCAGGAATCCTAGCTAAAGTCTTTTGTGTTGTCTGGAGCTTGTGTCTCCTCAACGCGAGGTGCAGTTCTCAGACAGAGGAAGAACAGGGGCGGAGCTGACACAGGCAGCAGAGGGACTGGGGCCCCACAGCAGAGGGGGGCCAGGATTTTGACAGTACATAAAAAAACAAGACAAATAGAAAACATAATAAAAGTTGTGTAATTGCAGCTATAAAAATCTGTGTTTTTCTTTTTTTCTTTCTTTTTCTTAAGAAAAGTAATCATAATGTAGTTCTTATTTTCATCACTGTATAAGGCTGATTTGAACAGCTGATTGCATTAAATTTGATCAGATTAATTAAACATTTCCTGTGGAGGACTAACTTTCTGAGAGTATCTCAAACAAGAGCATAAAGAAATATTATTCTGTAAAATGGTTTTAAACGTATTTTAAATATAAAGTAATTAAAAGTACTATAAAACACCTTATTTTACATGCAATCTATACACAGCCTATGAACCTAATGGAGCATTCTGAGTCTCCCAGACTAGAGTTCCACCACCTCCCAAAGTCCTTTTTAACCACTGATTCTTTATTATTGAACTCTACTCGTATGAGATTATAATTACTTGAGGATGTTGGTAAAACACAATGGTGAGCTGCGATAAACCTAATATGGAATGTCTGCATTTGTGTGTGTTGCAAAGAGACACATTTGACAGCTGAGACTGGGTAGATTTAGTATTTCCCCAGAGAGCCAGATCTGTCTAATATGACAGTTTAATCCTCTTAGAGTCGTATTAAGTGTGATCAAAGAACAGCGCAGCAGCATTCTAAGTTTCACTGCTTGTTTAGCCTCAGTGCCCTGTTTTGACTTTACCCAGAAATCATAACCGTAAGAGATTTCACATCACCTCCAAAAGCTCTTTTTGTGATATTGCCACTTAACTGGCTTTTTGTTTGCTACTTAACAAGTTTTGTTTGTCTATGATTCTTGAGAGGGTGCAAATTCTGAAGACAAAAGGATAATGTTACAAAGTTGTTCTCTCTAAGTTGACAGTTGTGTCTCAGTCATGCATGTTTGAACATTCTTACATATTTATTCCACCTCGCCGAGAGTTCAAAGCTCAGTTTCACCAGCTGGCGTCACGGGGTGAGGAAAGTCAAGATGCCGATCACTTTATGCACCTACACATCTGTGAATACAATCCCACTGCTGTTCTATGTAAATGGTAAATGGACTCAAAGCCCAAAGCGCTTTACAAATTGTTGTCGTCTTATATTTTACTTTTTATTTTTTATTTTAATCTTCTTTATGCATGCCCTTATAGTGTTATAGTTTTAAAGTTTTTTTATGGCTTATCTAAATTCTATGTTACATTTTGTTCCTGTTGTACGATTGGAGAACAATTCCTAGCTATAAACTATTCAGATTCTGATTCTAATTTAGATCAGATGTTCAAAATTGTATTGTATTTTCCAAAATGAATCCACATTTCAGTGAAGTGGTTAAGCTTTATAACTTTTTCTGTAATGGCAAATATAATCTAAATCTGTTTTAATATTTACGTCAGACTATTTCAGCACTGAATCTTTTAGGCATACACAGAATTATAATGAATCACATCAATATTTTTTTTCTCCTTTTCATTCTCTGTTTGAATCAGCCCAGGTTGGAGGAGACGCAGACTTGCCCAGCAGAAGCCCACGAGCGCTGAGTGGTGCTGTCTCGTCTGCAATGGTTTATCTGAATGATTATGGTGAGCATTTCATTGTGTTTTTTGACACATTTGAATGCCTTTTATTTTAAAATGTATAGAATCCCTTCTACAAAAATGACCTTGGCCTTATTGTCAAATTACAAACATGCGTAGTATTAATCAGATTCAAAATTATAGTCCGACATCAGGTGGTAACAACACACATGGTGAACAGGTGCAGGGCAAGAGAGATGTGAATTATACATGAAGCCTTTATTTGTGACAGACTGTCATTTCTCTCAAACCATTTAAATCAGCATTGGGACCGCCGCAGCAACAATCAAAGCCACTGTGTATATTTGATATTTTTGCAATGACATTTTTGTAGACAGGTGAATAAGTTGTAGCAAAGTACTTATGATCAGCAACAACCATAACAAATAATAGAAACCACCAGTCTATTCTGTTCTGTTTGTAATTCTTCATACGGCTGTACACATCAGCATCAACGGACCCTCGGACCACCACCAACTCACACATTATTCACTCGGGCACCTGGTTTTCCCTCAAGGTCTCCCATCCAGGTGCAGGCCCAAGACTGCTTAGCTTCCGAGATCAGAGGAGATCCGCATATTCAAGGTGGTATGGTCATATTACAATGTTCTTCTCTAATCAAATACATACCTGGAGTTGTGTTTCGGGGGTTGGGTAGGTGATCGCTTTTGTGTTAGCTGTATATTGGTAGTGTTTGCAGTATGCATGTATATTTATATATACATATATTTATATATAACCTGGAGTCAGGTCCAGTTTCTGGCTGTTAGCCTATTTAGAAAGAAATGCAAAATGTACTACAAATGTCCTTTTAATGTAGTGTAGAAAGGCCCAACCAGGGGCTGGAGCTGATAACGAGCACTAGCAATAAGCTTCAGCTACAAACTTGTTCCGTTCATTTTCAATTACCCTGTAATATAAATAAATACATAAATGAATGTGTAGACTTGCCAACTCTTGCCATTTTACAGACTCTGGTGCGTCTGAGATCAGCTGATTGAGATTCACCTCATGTAAATAATGTGGAGTCATTGGCCTCATGTCTTTTTGTGACATACAGTTAGATAATTGATGGTGCTTATATTTTTTACTGCCAATGTTGCTGTAATTATTATAGCCTTTAGCGCAAAACCTGCGCCACATGCAAGATCGCACGTGTACCACGTTGCGTTTAGAGTTACGCACAGGCACAAGATCTGGCCCAGAGTGTCTCGTGTCCTCACGGCAGAGAATTTGTTTAAAGTTGGACACCTGCTATTTGGAGCAATGTAGAAGAACAAGGCCCGAAAAGGTTGTTGTGCATTATTCATGCGCTGAGTCCTGATGAGGGCTACATACACCCTTATGGAGAGCACTTCTTTTCTACACTGTCCCGAGGTAACGACAGAGATTCATCACCAAAGTGACTTAACAGGGCTCTTTAATAATTTAGCTTTTCTTTAGCCTAGATTTATGATGCTGTGTAGGGGCCGGTCTCAACCACACTATATTATAATATTAATAGCAATGGCACTATTTGGTGAATTATAGCAGAGTCGGGGCTGATGCTAGAATATAAAGAGGTGACTGAAAGCTATTGGGAAAACAAATTCGCACATAAGACCCTGGGACTCATGACTTTTACTATTGCTGTTGTCAGTTTCTCTGTCATTGAGGTCCATCTGTTAGACAATTCAACTCTGCTGCTTTCTACTTCAGCTGACCTTCAGACAGCTCTTGAATGCCTATTAAGCCATGCTCTTTTGATTGTCAGAGCTACTTCCAAATGCTGCATCGGAATACTACTAATAAAAAAAGAATACCTTCAATTTGTATACTACTTTTCAAGACAATCAAACACATCAGAATAGCACACCACACAGCGCAACACCCATCCACATAAAGGAGTTGCTGACTTTAAATATATTTAGGCCATACCTTTTACAGGGCATATTTTGTACTTGCAATATGTCTTCCCTAGTAGCATAAAGACACCCTTCTTTTTTGTGTTTCAAAAGGGCCTGGAATCATTTTGTATTACCATGATCCATTACAGTGTCTACATCCTATTAGAAGTCCAACCTATCCCAGACAGAAACTAATTTATTTTAGGCAGAGTAGGAAGAATATGAGAGTGCAGCCTTGGAGAAATACAATATCCTTTTATATATTTTCACACAGGAGGTAATTTGGCCGCAAAGACCCTGTCGATTGTGACTGTCTGGGTATTTTAAAGCCAATTCAAGACACCCTTGGGGAAACATTACCTTTTGCACTTTCATTTAATTAACACAATGGTCTAATTTAGACAAAAATGAAATGTTTTATTACACAGTAAGTGCATCACGACCATTTTAATAATGCATCAGACTTATACACTGCGCTTAGAATTAGAGGTATAACTTATTTACTTTGATTCTATAGCTGCAATAAGGCAGACTTGCAGAAAAGTTGCAGCTATTCTAACCTGGGCTGGAAACTAGGGCTGGGACAAAATATGGTTTTGCAATAAATCGCAATACTTTGTTTATTTGAGCAGTACACATAGTGCTCAAAAGGAGTGGGCTGAAGCAAAAGCTTATGATTGCCCACCCCCAAGTGCAATAAAATAAATAAAAAAAGAACATTTCAAGCAGCTACATTCATACAGACCAACTTACAAACTTACCAAAAAAAATAATAATATATGAACTGTTTATACAATTAATGGAAGCAACGCACAGCTACAACAACAATCCCGTTTCATGTACGATGTCTAGAACAAAGCAGTCAAAAAAAAAAAAAAATGTGATCCTTAATATATTTCTTCCAGATTTTTACCCTTGATAACCGAGAGTTACTTTTATGTTATGAAGGTACATTAATAGATATTATAATCTGAGATCTTGATACTTTCCAGTTGTCATTACCATTCTCAGTATAATTTTAATTTGGGTGTAATTTCCATAATCATTATTATTATATATTTATTTAATTGAGTTATATGTGAAGTATGCTGCAAGCCCTGCATAGTGTGGTGCATTAAAAAGCACAACTTTTTTGTGATATCCGTATTGTGTCGGAAGCCATGCATTGCAATACTTCTAATACACTGTGTTCCAAATTATTATGCAAATTATATTTTCCTAAGATATTCTAAAAGATCAACTCAAATGAGAGTCAGTGTATTTTTTAAGTCTTTAACTGTTAGAGGATAATATGACTGTGATAGAAAAAAACTCCAAGTGATAACAGTATTTTATTCAAAAATAAATATAGTAAAATCTACTGTTCCAAAATTATTATGCAACTCATAGTTTCAATACATTTTAAAGGCTGTAATTAACCAAACATTGTAATTTGCAGCATTAGGAGGTCATATTTACTTAAATCAAACACATCTTAACAGGTCATGTTATTATTTTAACATAGGACCCTTATTTGATAGCAGCTTCAAAATTCTTAAATCAATTAAACTTGTGAGTTTCTGCTTGGATTTCTTTGCAAGATGTCAGAATAGCCTCCCAGAGCTGCTGTTTGGATAAAAACTGCCTCCTACCCTCATAGATGTTTTTGCTTGAGGATATTCCGAAGGTTTTCAATGGGGTTGAGGTCAGGGGAGGATGGGGTCCACATCATGAGTTTTTCTCCTTTTATGCCCATAGCAGCCAATGATGCAGAGGTATTCTTTACAGCATGACATGGTGCGTTGTCATGCATGGAAGAAAGGGGTCAGTCAGAAACTCCACATATTTTTCTGAGGTCATTTCACACTTTCAGGGAGCCTAAAGGGGCCGACCAGCTCTCTCCCCAAAGAGCCAAAACATGACTCCACCACCACTTTGCTGACGTCACAGCCTTGTTGGGACATGGTGGCCATTCACCAACCATCCACTACTCCATTCATCTGACCATCCAGGGTTACACTCATCAGTGAACAAGACTGTTTGAAAATGAGTCTTCATGTATTTTTTATGAGCATTCAACTGCAGCCTCTGGAGGGTCCTACACCTTGATGTTCAGGAGACTCCAGATGCACCAGCAGCTTCAAATACCTGTTTGCTGTTTTGTAGCAGCTGTTCTCTTAATCTGATGTGTTTGTCTGGCAGAAACCGTCCTCATTGTGCCTTTATCTGCACAAACCCGTGTGTGCTCTGAATCAGCCACAAATTTCTTAACAGTAAGATGATCACACTTAATCTTTTTCATACCTAGTCCAAGGCATTCAACTATTTCACGCTTTTAATCAGCAGAGAGATCCTTTTTCTTTCCCATATTGCTTGAAAATGGTGGTCTGCATACTGATGTAGAACGTCCTTTTTCAGTAGTTTTTCCCTTAACTGGGCTTACCTGACAACTAATCATCCCAGGCGTCTGAGATTGATGTCAGTGATTCAAAGAGCCCTGAGACACAATACCATCCATGAGTTTCATTGAAAATCTTTTTTTGTTTTACCTTTATCTCAATGAAATACAATTTGCATAATAATTTGAAACGCACTGTACAGCTCTAGGAAGAAAAAATAAATAAAAAATAAAATAATAATAATATTATATATATGTTTTACTTATAATGTCACTACAACAGCTTATAATGTCAATAGGTTGGTTAAACAAAAGAGCCAGACTTAAAAAAATGCCTCTGCCTTTTGCACTTTGCAAAATGTTATACTCAACGTCAGACTAATTTTATATAAAATATGCCAGTTCATTATAATGGCAAATCTTAGTACTTAAGGGGGTCCCTTACCAAGCATTTGCTCATGTGCAAAATGCAAAAGAGGACCAACAGCAGAGTCATTTACGCATTGTTTTTACTCATGCAGCGTTCTCTCATTTACATTATTCTTTCCTCATTTTGTAGGAGGATGAAGATGAAAATACATCACTATTCTGAATCTAAGGCAGCATTGTTGCACTTCCAATAATCCGAGTAATATTGGAAAAAACAGATATCATTTGCATTTTGAGGCAGGGGATGGTGATGGTGGCAGCTGATTAATGTCTTGAATGAAGTCAATTGTAATCTAACTTAGTTACTCAAGCAAAGCTCCAGACTAACTTTTTTTTTAGTAGCGCTGGTGCCACCAACCTTTTCATTTGGCCGCACAGACAATATTTTGGTCACACAGACTCGAGACACAATATCAAAATTCATAATTTTGTAGGAAAAAAGCCCCTTGAGATGCAGTATGTTTTCATTGACTTTACATTGACTTAAAGTTTAGACTGGACCTTTTCAAAAGGCGGGCCCCCGAGGGCAAACAATAAAATCTGACTGCGCATTATTTCCCATAAAAAATATTTGGGCATTATCCACGGCAGTATCACGTCGTTCCGCGGTGCATCCGCACCATTTTGCGTAACTGTGTTTATGTGACTCCGCTACCATCACCTCAGAGCAGCTGAAATATAAACATGTCTCTGTAAACCGCTGAAAAAAGGCTAAAGTGAGAATACTGGAGGCTTATAGTTGGACGGACTGACAGATTTGACTAAACCGAAGCACAAGGACACTCGTGTTTTCTGAGTTTTGCTCGGATTATCACATGGAGGAGCAGGACTTTTCGTGGTTCGCGGCAGATGGGCGACGTGTTTCCCTGTCTTCATCATTACAAAGGGCCTGACCAGTAACTTTAAGGTAAGGAACATCAGTTTTGAGGTGTTTACAAAGCGAGTGTAGTGTGAGTTTGGGGAAACTGCATCGGGCTAGCGCGAGTGTTCAACAAGTCAATACGCTTGTTAAACCTCGCTGTCTGGACTCTAACCTAACCAAATAATATCTGAATTATTCATTTGACTCAATTGTATCTGTGTTTTTGGGAAATGTGAAGATACCTGCTCCTCTAAGGTCCATAAAATCACATGTGGTGTGCCCCAGGGTTCGATTTTAGGCCCAGTGCTTTTTAACCTGTATATGCTCCCTCTTGGTGATGTCATCAGGAGACATGTCAAATTTCATAGTTACGCTGATGATACACAGTTGTACATCTCCATGTCTCCTGATGACACCAGGTCACTGGATGCATTTTTAACTGGATTTTAGATATCAAATCCTGGATGGCAGAAAACGTTCTCCAGCTTAACCAGGACAAAACTGAAGTTTTAGTCATCGGTCCTATGGCCCAGAGAGAGAAACCTTTACCCAAACTACAGGCATTGTCTTTTAATCCTTCCTCACAGGTGAAGAACCTGGGTGTGATTTTTGACTCTGAGCTGACTTTAATTCCACACATTAAGAATATCACAAAGATAGGTTTTTACCATCTAAAGAACATAGCCAGAGTCCGCCCCATTCTCTCTCGGGCCAACACGGAGACGCTAATGCATGCTTTTATCACCAGTCGTATCGATTACTGTAATGCCCTGCTTTCTGGTCTTCTCAAAAAGAGTATCTCAGGTTTACAACTTTTACAAAATTCAGCTGCTCGTGTCCTGACAAAGACCAGGAGGCGGGACCACATTACACCGGTTTTAGAGTCGCTGCATTGGCTCCCCGTGTGTTTCAGGATCGATTTTAAAGTTCTTTTAAATGTTTTTAAGTGTCTTAATGGTCTTGGTCATGTCATATCCTGGCTGTCCTCCTCTGCCTCCCCCCTTCAGTGTGTGTGTGTCTTTGGGTGGAGTCCTTCTCTCCCAGCTGCTGGCTGATCACCTCTCACCTGCAAGCTATCTACAATTCAACAGTCTTCATATACTCCGATTCTACCTCCACTCCTCGCCAGTTCGTCATACTACGACAGTGGTAACTAGACTACGGCTCCAGAGACTATTTGCAGTCAGTTTGGGCTTTTTCCCCATTGTCCTGTTTTTGATCGTTTCCTTCGTTTTTCAGCCAAGACTCCAGACACCTCTGCTCCACCGGCCCCCAACCCTTACTTACCTGCTCCCCCTTCTTGGTGTTTAAAATAAATATTTCTAAACCTCTTGAGTTCTACCCGGGTTTCGTAACAAGTCATTCTTATCTTTCAGAACTGCTTTTACCTTATGAACCTTCACGGCCCCTTCGCTCCTCCAGCAGGGGTCTCCTAGTTATTCCTAAAGTCAACAGAAAGACTCACCGCGAGGCGTCTTTCCAATACTACGGCCCTCGCCTCTTGAACGACCTGAGGAGGAGCTCAGGACCGCAGAGAATGTTCATATTTTTATAAGTAGGCTCAAGCCCACCTTTTTAGCTTAGCCTTTAGCTGATATCTATGTACTTATTTATTCAGTCATTTTTATTATTTATGTTTATAATTAGCTTATTATATTGGTTCTTAGTTAGTTTTATATTTGTTATTATTTGCATATTGCATTTTTAGAATCTCCAGTGTTTCCTTTAAGGGAGCCCTCTGCCCCGGGAGCGGCGAGTGGCTGTGTGGGCGCTGTCCTCTGGGTGCCCCGATGGAGGTATGGTGTTTCTGCTGCGCCTCTGCAGGAGTCCTGTGGCGGTGCCCTGTGGCTGCGGCTGATGTGCCGCTCCCGGTGCAGACGGCTCCTCTGATGGCATTTCCTTACCTGGTTCATCTGTACCCAGATTCAGCCCTACGTCCATTATCTCATCGTATTATGTGTGTGTGTCTATGGGGAGGGGGTGGGGTGAGCAGTATTATTGTCTGTTTTTATTTGGGTGGGTGGGCAGGAACTGATTTTAATCTGTAAAGCACTTTCCGTTACAACTTTGTATGAAAAGCTCTTTATAAATAAAGTTTTGATTGATTGAAGATATCTTCAAGAATCTGTTTTTTGGTTTTTTTGTGACAGCAGGAGTTAACAGGTGTGTGAATGCATGGAGGTGGTCAGAGGTTGTCGCAGATGTGTGCAGTCACGACACCGTTTCTGTCAGTCTCCCCCAGGGGTAAATGAACAGCACCGAGGATTGAGCGAATGTTGTCTCATGTAAAGCGCTTTGTGACTGTCTGTGAAAGGCGCCACATAAATAAAGTTCTTTATGTATAGGTGTATTTGTAGGTGTATTTTAAATAACAAAAATAACTGTGGATTTATTTTGGAGATTTACTCATTAATAAAAAATGTCCTGTGCAGCGTGCCATCCATTTCCATTATTTATGGAATGAAGTGTTTTGCTTGTGTGATATTTACTGCATCTGTATCTCAGCGGCTGATCTACTGTAAATCTTTCAGAGCTCCCAGAGAGCAGAACCGCTCAGTGCAGCTGTTCAGCCCAGTCCTCCGAGAGGCATGAGAAAATTCTGTTTTGCATTTTGTAACAGAGCCCTGCAGCCGAGCTTTTTCTAAACAGACTATGCACATGAACTAAACACCATAATCACAATGATGATCAGATAATATTAACACTTCCAGTATTTTCTTTGTACATTTTTCATGTTCACATATGTATGTTTGATTTATAAGCCCCTATGCCCTAAAGTCCTTTCGTCCAGGCCCTGCTCCAAAATGCCTCCAGCTTCTCTTTGCTCAAACCCCCTAACCCAGTAACTCTGCCACATTATTCACTGTAGCCTTTTTAAAGACATTTGAACAATTTTGTAATTAAACTCCTAACAACGTTGCAGTCTCTTGGTTTCCATGTACTCTGGTGATCAGAACTGAACCTAGAAGGGTGTTATATGCTGTAGGCACAATAGATTAATCGCCCGGCTTGGTGATCCTGGCTCTGCTGGGATTAAAAGTTGTAACAAAAACCAAGATGTAAAAAGGTTAAATAAAATCGTAATTTAATCAAAGGTAAGGTACAAAAAAAGAGTAACAAAAGTAACCAAACTAAGGCCATTTACATATTTATCAAGGTTAACCAAAATTAACCTTTACTAAGTCAAACCAAAAAGAGTTCAAAACCAAGTTACCAAAGCTAAACAAAACTAATAAGTGTCTCAAAAATCACGAGTGTCACACAGGCCTATAAAGCAAGTGACACAGAAAACACAACCGGGAGACACCACTGAAATAACTGAAAACGAGTGTCTCTGAACACAAAAGTTAACTTTGACAACAACGAGACACAGAACGAATGGCATACTGGCCACAAAGGCCAGCAGCCCAGAATGTTCCCAAGTGTGTTCCTTTTATAGGAGCGGCTGGTACAACGAGTCAACCAGGTGTAGAGCTGCTCCCCCATCACACAGCTTCAGATCCAGGGACTCCCAATGCACCAACCGCCAAGGACCACAGCAGCACATTGACATGGTGTAAAAACACAGAATTAAGCCACACAAACAAACTTACACAAAAAGGAGGTAGACTGAAGGCCTGGGCCCGTAACACTGACCATGAACTTAGTTCAAGATCTGAAGAAAACCTGCTCTTGACAGGTTGCCCCAATGGTATTGAAGTATGAGTCAAACGCAAAGGAAAAAGTGTTTCCACAGCAAAGTTTAAGATTAACTTTTATAATTTAACAAAATATGATATATATTTATCCAGTTCAATTGAGTGATACCCCTATAAAAAAACTCATACTCAGTCAACAATTTTATCTTCCATTACAACAACAGTGAGTTACAAAAAAGGTGGGAAGCAAGACCTCAGGTCCGGTCTGCTCAGAGGCACCTTTGTGATAGAAGGTCCCACTTAAAGAGTGACTGTGTAAAAACAAACTACTCTATGGGGCACCTCAGACTTTGGGGGATTATTAGCTATTTTAAATGTTTTTTTTTTTTTTTAAATGTTCATATCACTCAAAAAAATAACTTTTTAATAACTAACTATCCTATCCTAGCTCCTTTCCAGTCCAGCTGTAGCTAGTTGGTCAGATTCGATCATGTGGTGCATGATGGACAAGAGTGCGCCTGCTCTTTGGGCCCAATAGTACAGAAACAAACGAGGAGTTTGGTTCCAAAACGCTATAAATCCATTTTGAGTAATTTGAGTAAAAATGTGTTTTCTTTAGCAAGAAAGTGGTATGATGAAAACCATAATTTTCTTTTCCAAACTCCTATACAGCATCTCAAGGTTGTAATAACAATAACATTTCAAATCTAGATTTTAATATTTCAAGATTTATTTGAAAAATCAGATGATTTTTTTGTCAAAACGCTATAAATCCACTGCATCTCTTTTTGTAAACATAGCGTAGAGTCGTGGGCGGATGAAAACCACAATGTTCTGTTTCTAAACTCCCATAATAGGATTTCAGGATTGTAATAACAATAACACTTAAAACTCAGGTTTTGATATTTTAACATTTATTGTAAAAAACAGAAGATTTCTTCTCAAAACGCTATAAATCCATGCTTCACCAGGCATGTGCACCTACACACTCTTTCCCTTACTCCCAATCTCGTTCTCCCACACTTTCCACACCAACAAATTCATCCTTGCACATTAAAGCCGAATTTCACTGCATGTTCTATCCTGTGGGAGTAAGTCACTAAATGCAAGTCTCGAGTCAAGTCGTGAAGGTCCAAGTCGATTGGTCATGGGGTCGAGTCAAGTCGAGTCATAGCTTTTGTCAAGTCAAATCGTTCTTTAGTCGGTAACTCACAAAGGTCAGCGTTAAGCCTAATTCTTCTTTTCAAAATGTGTTTAATTTACTTATAAAGTGCTTTCTCAAGATTTAGCGATTTTGAAAATGTAGGCTAAAATCAAACTCTTAAAAATCTAATTGATTTGGATTTAAAGTCTAATTAATATCGCCACAAAGTCTATCGCTCCAGTCTATGTACAACATTTTAAGGAAGGGGGCCCGGGGGGCCTACTTCAATTTTTTTTAAACAGTCTTTTAAACATGAGCTGCTTTTCCCTGCAGTCTGAAAGATAAATATAACATATTTTATGTTTTGTTAGTTTCTGGCAGTGTTTCTGTCAGGGGTTCCCCCGTAATGCCCCAGCCCCTGTATACTCGGATTCGCCCCTGCTCAAAGTCGATTCTGCACAGCCTTCAGTCCCGCTGTCACTGGGCTCTGTGTGGTTGCGGAAAACAACAACTAAATGCTGTAACTTTAGTGAGAAAACACCGACAACGAAAAGCCCCCAAGATTTCTGTCAATAATCCAGCTCTTACGCATCGTCGTTCTGGAGGCTCCGTTTGTGCCGTAGCTTCAGTCATTGTTTCAAACGTTTTCCTGTCCTTAATAAATGTCTATGAATCTTCACCTCTTCACTCACTGTAGAAAACTTTTAATGCATCCAAAGAAACACACATTTCCTCCTGCCTTTTCCGCGCTGTATTGACTAGACGCGCTCCGCCAGAAAAAGCATGTGGCTAATTACCATATGTAAACATAGATGCGCCGCTTTTACGCAATGAATCCTGTTCTTTCAACAGTTATGCTCAAATAAATAATAACTATAAAGTCACAGCAAGTCATTGAGAGTCATGTACCTCAAGTACAAGTTAAGTCTCAAGTCAAACAGCAAGTCCCAAGTCAAGTCAAGTCTCGCTCTCCCGTCAGATAACCCAATGATACGCATACAACAGACAGAAATAACTTCATCTTCAGTTCTAGTAAACATTTCGTTAATAACATTTAACTCATCCAATACGCTGCAAAAGGTGGCCTTGCAGACCGGGACTTTCGTCGGATGGTCTACACACAAGTTGTATTCGGTGGTGACGGCTCGTTTTTCTTTTCTCTATACATTACCTCACTGTTATCAAGACGTTTATAATGCCGGTTCCGCTCAGGGCGCCACCTCCACGACGAAGAATGGTGCGCTATGATTGGTTGAGTGGATTTGTGTCGTTCTGCTAAGAAACGGAATGGGCGCTTATCGCTGCTTGGAAAGAAACGGAGGATGCAGGGCAATATAATACGGCGGTTATCGCGTTTTGCGGAAAATTTCTTATTGGCTTTTCAATAATGGCCAAATACACTTCTGATTTTGGCGCTAACTCATTTTTTTTTTTAAATGGCGCTTATAGCGTTTTGGAACCAAACTCCTCGTTTGTTTCTGTACTATTGGGCCCAAAGAGCAGGCGCACTCTTGTCCATCATGCACCACATGATCGAATCTGACCAACTAGCTACAGCTGGACTGGAAAGGAGCTAGGATAGGATAGTTAGTTATTAAAAAGTTATTTTTTTGAGTGATATGAACATTAAAAAAAAAAAAAAAACATTTAAAATAGCTAATAATCCCCCAAAGTCTGAGGTGCCCCATAGAGTAGTTTGCACTTAAAGAGTGACTGTGTAAAAACAAACTCCTATCGTAGCTCCTCTCCAGTCCAGCTGTAGCTAGTTGTTCAGATTCGATCATGTGGTGCATGATGGACAAGAGTGCGCCTGCTCTTTGGGCCCAATAGTACAGAAACAAACACTAAATGCCGCCATGCGCAAATGAGCACAGACCATAAAGCCTGGGGCTCGAGCAAGACAGAATTAATGTTTTAATTGTTTTATTTGGTCGGGACACACTGAAAAAAAAAACGGGTTCAATTTACATGATTTGAAAATGTAAACTGGTCGCAAACAATTTAATTGTCTAGTCAGAAGACGATTACGATGTTGTTCTCTGAACCAGTTTGTGCATGTAAAAGCAAAGTGAATCATTCGAGTTTTAATAAAGTAATTGTTACATTTCTTGTTGTAGTAATGTGATCACTTTAACGTAACATGAAGATTTCATGTTGAAAAAAGTAATTTGATCACTTTAATGCAGCACGATCATTTCATTTTTAAGAAAAATGATCAACTTAAGTAATGGTTAAGAATTTAGATTATGTAAATCAAAACAATTTCTAATATGTAGCTATGAAATTATTTGTACTTTTCCTATTATGAATCTAAAGTACTGTGAAATTATTTCTTTACTAAATCTACACACATCTACATTCATATATTCAGTGAAATATCAGTTTCAAGTGTTAGCTTGCATATGAGGTGTACACAATTATACAAATGACAAAAAATATGTTCTGAAATGTTTTAAAGAACGTTTCTTTTTAAATCTTTTAACATTTTAAAATGTTCATTGCCATTGCACAAGCAATATTAACAAACATAATCAAGAATGCCAAAGCATCTGCCATTCTAAGTATGATAACAGTAACAAAGTTGAGAAATATGTTTGTAAATAAGTAATGTCCACATTCTTTTACTATAGCTTAAAAAAAAGAGGTTTTTGTTTTGGTCCAATACCAACCATTATGAGAAAACTAAAACATAGCTAACAGTCCGTTCAGAATGATTGCTTTTCAACCAAAATGTAACCTTTTAACCAAGTTTATTGAAACAGCTTGTTCTTCAGACCAAGTACCTTGTTAGACAATTTGCTGCCATCAAGCTTCATGATTATTTTCTGCAGTATCTCGAATGTGTAGCGGAGGTTGGGAAGGTAGCTGATATTGAGGCAGTAGAGCAGTCCGAAGAGCATTACAACTGGCAGGGGAACATTGTCCAAATCCTCAAGCACTTTCACTCCTTCAAGGACAACGCCAGGGTTGTCCTCAGCTGAAAAAAGACTTGAAATGGAAAACTCCAACAACAGTGTCTTCAATGGCCTCTTCCACAGCATTTGCATGCATAGCATTTTGCATAGCATTATGTCCTGTAAATGATTAAAAGCAAAACTATTCAGTTAAGGGATAGAACAATAGAACCCAAACACAAGTCATTGTTTCACCTTGGATTATCACATCTTTCCAACTATAAAAACACAGATCATTGCTAACAACAGATATTTAGAATCATGTTAAGAATACAGCAATACTATGACAAATGTAAAGATTTATCTTCTTTCTGCCAAGTGTCTAGGAACTCATTACTGATCTGAGCATCGGCAGACCATTTTGCTTTTCTTTTTTTCATTCAGGACCTGATACTTCACTTTAATAGTAAGGTGAGATTCTTAATCACCATGGATGTTAGAAAGCAAGTGTTTGTTTCATGGGAGTGAAATGTTTCTGCTTTTTGGACATTGACATGAGCAATAAAGAATAAATGGTGTGATTTCTAACAGAAAGTCATTGTTAAAATTATTATCAAAGCCATGAACTTTCGTTCAATAAAAAAAAAAATGGCAAGGATTTGGTAGGTTACACACCGACTATAGTCTAATGGTAGATCTAATTTTGAGTAAGGTAGGTTTAGAGTTAGATACATTGATGTGCTGAAAAATGGAAAAAAAACAACAACAACAAACCACTTAATGGCAGAGAAGTTTTTTTTTTTTCATATTAAATCACTATCGCAATATTGAGGCCAAAAACATTTATTAGATTATTTTCCAAAATTGCTCTAGTTTCAATTATACTTTTTTGTTAAAGAATTGTACCTACAGTATACATAGGCCTAGGCAATTAATCACATTTTTATCCAATTGCGATTTTAATAAAGGTCGATCTCAATAATCACGTGGTGCGTTTTAATCCTCAGGATTATTGGCCAGTCCTATCGCACTCTGGAAGAACCTTTGGGGCACCGCTGTGCTGCAGCGCCTGTCAGGTCAAGCCCAGGGAATCACTCGGCCAGCCCTAATTATACAGTCTCAAAACTTTAGCCTAGGCCTTTTTGACATACTTCATATTCTTGGATCAGGTTCTTTGGATCCTCCCCCATGTAGACGCAGATGCCCTGGAGAAGGCACTCTCGACCAGTGTCCACATCGCCACACTATAAATAAAATCCTCTCATTAATACCTCATGAAAAATGATATATTTGATTTACAGGCACAAACCAAATGAAATAATCAATCATTCAATTGTTTTGTTGCCTCACAGGGCAAAGCACTAACTGACAGTCAACTTGTAATCTGGAATACTAAAACGAAAACAAAAAAAGCATAAAAAAATGTGGCCTTTAATTTTAATTAAAACTAAAACTCAACTTCACTGAACTTACATCAGTCAGTTGTGCATTGATTCGGCGCAGTTGTTCCCCGACTTGTCGTTCTCTTCTTTTGAATAGCTCCTGCAGTTTTCCAGAAAAAAGACTCGAGTGGGAACGGTTGTTATCCTTCGGAACTCTGCGTTGACCTTGGAAAGAAAGGAATAACAAAACAAAAAATAGAATAAAGTTGAGCGCGCTCGCTAGATCACCTCTGTAGGCAGGAGAAACGGGTGCTCATCAAGATCTCAGGGCCAGAATATACTCAACAAAAATATAAACACAACACCTTTGTTTCTGCTCCCATTTCTCATGAGATGGACTTAAAGATCTAAAATTCATTCCAGATACACAATATTACCATTTCTCTCAAACATTGTTCACAAATCAGTCCAGATGTGTGATAGTGAGCACTTCTGCATTGCTGAGATAATCCATCCCACCTCACAGGTGTGCCACATCAAGATGCTGATCTGACATCATGATTAGTGCACAGGTGTACCTTATACTGCCCACAATAAAAGGCCACCCTGAAATGAGCAGTTTTTTGCTTTATTGGGGGTCTGGGGACTCAGAACCAGTCAGTATCTGGTGTGACCACCATTTGCCTCATGCAGTGCAACACATCTTCTTCCCATAGAGTTTATCAGATTGTCAATCGTGGCCTGTGGAATGTTGGTCCACTCCTCTTCAATGGCTGTGCAAAGTTGCTGGATATTAGTGGGAACTGGTACACGCTGTCGTATTCGCCGGTCAAGCACATCCCAAACATGCTCAATGGGTGACATGTCCGGTGAGTATGCTGGCCATGCAAGACCTGGGACATTTTCAGCTTCCAAGAATTGTGTACAGATCCTTGCAACATGGGGCCGTGCATTATCTTGCTGAAACATGAGGTGATGTTCATGGATATATGGCACAGCAATGGGCCTCAGGATCTCATCACTTCAAAATGCCTTCAAAATGCCATCAATAAAATGCACCTGTGTTCTTCGTCCATAACAGATGCCTGCCCATACCATAACCCCACCACCACCATGGGCCACTCGATCCACAACATTGACATCAGCAAAGCGCTCACCCACACGTCTGCCATCTGCCCTGAACAATTCATCCGAGATTCATCCGTGAAGAGAACACCGCTCCAACGTGCCAGACGCCATCGAATGTGAGCATTTGCCCACTCAAGTCTGTTACGGCGACGAGCTGGAGTCAGGTCAAGACCCCGATGAGGATGATGAGCATGCAGTTGAGCTTCCCTGAGACGGTTTCTGACAGTTTGTGCAGAAATTGTTTGGTTATGCAAACCAATTGTTTCAGCAGCTGTCTGAGTGGCTGGTCTCAGACGATCTTGGAGGTGAACCTGCTGGATGTGGAGGTCCTGGGCTGGTGTGGTCACACGTGGTCTGCGGTTGTGAGGCTGGTTGGATGTACTGCCATATTCTCTGAAACGCCTTTGGAGACGGCTTATGGTGGAGAAATGAACATTCAATGCACGAGCAACAGATCTGGTTGACATTCCTGCTGTCAGCATGCCAAGTGCACGCTCCCTCAATGCTTGTGGCATCTGTGGCATTTTGCTGTGAGACAAAACTGCACATTTCAGGGTGGCCTTTTATTGTGGGCAGTATAAGGTACGCCTGTGCACTAATCATGATGTCAGATCAGCATCTTGATGTGGCACACCTGTGAGGTGGGATGGATTATCTCAGCAAAGCAGAAGTGCTCACTATCACACATTTAGACTGATTTGTGAACAATGTTTGAGAGAAATGGTAATATTGTATATCTGGAATAAATTTTAGATCTTTAAGTCCATCTCATGAAAAATGGGAGCAGAAACAGGTGTTGCGTTTATATTTTTGTTGAGTGTATAATAGCGCTTTTCCACCTACATTAGGCACTCAAAGCGCTTTACAGCATGGATCCTCTCACCCATTCATAAACAGACACTGGAGGGAAGGTGGGTGAAGTGTCTTGCCCAAGGACACAACGACAGGGTGCACCTTCAGGAGGTGGGATTCAAACCCCCAACCTTCCAATCATAAGACGACCCGCTTAACCATCTGCGCCACCGTCGCCCCAAAAGAAAGAAATAAAAAGTAACCTTACCAAAAGTTTTGAAATTTCATTTGTGTTTACTGCAATTTTGTATAAAATGTTCCATGTTAAAGCGGGTGTACAGATGCATGCTGAGCACTGTGTATATTTACGTCAGGTTTGTTTTGGGCTCTGGCCTAAAGTTCAACTTAATTGGTCGGGTCAGCCTTTATGCCCGGGGTCGAGCTGGATTTTTCAGGCTCAATCTCACCTCTATAGTCCAAGGCTTAGGAAGGTGCTACAGGTGCTGCAGCATTCCCTGGTTGATCATTGTTACATTTCAGACAATAGTGAAGATTAGGAAATACTGACTAGCTGTTTTCAGCTCCAAAGAACAGTTGCAAATAACTTTATTTTTTCTTTCAAATGTTGACATGTTTTTATGCACTAAAAATGTAATTAAATATTCAAACCCAACTACAGTTCTTATTAGCTACAATATATTCAGTATATCCCGTTGCCAATGGTTGAGCTCAGTGTTAAATATGCACATATCTAACCTACGTTAGAGAGGCTAAGCTTGCCCTGACCACTGACCATTGACACATCATGTTCTATCTTGTGGAAAAAAAGAATCGGTTTGAATAAAATTACCTCGAGAAGTCAATCAATTTTGAACTTAAAGGTTGCAATAAGCAAGACTTATTCAAAGCACGATCACCATCAAACTTTTTAAACAAAGTTCCACTTTTAAACAAAAGTGTAATATATAAAAGGTAATAAAATGACAAAGTGTAATGTGAAGGACAAAACAGGGCCTCAGGAGGTCTGGAAAAGGATGTGATCCAAACTCATTTTAACTTTTCTTAAACCATTTCTACAACTTTCAGAGAGCAATACTGTCACAGTAATTTATGTAAACAACAGCAACTAACTGCTGATATATAATTAGATGGGCACAAAGCTGTTTTCCCCCCACAAATGTCTGCTTTAACATTATACTTAAGGAGTTGTTGTTGGTTTTAGGATTACGAGCACATGCTATCACAGGCACATGTGTTCAACCTGCATTTAGGTTAACTTGTTTCAAAATATAATCTGAAATGTGCCGCTGTGTGGCTTTAATTAGGATCAGCATCCCGTTTCTCTCTCAGATTTATATGCTCTCTAAGATATCACCATTTCTAGTCTATTTGCAATGGCGAGTGGAGCTAAACTTGATGTGGCAGTACTTCTACTACTCACTGCGCCTCAAAGGGATACACAATAAACCCAATTCTAATTAGAAGTGTAATATGCCAATTGGTTTAACCAGTCTAAATCCTGCAAGAGCATGCGTTCCCCTCTGCACCAATTACACACCTGCAGAGCAAGTGCATCGTGGCGTGCCGCATCCAATTTCAAAGAAGAAACACAAAATTCACATTGTTTTTGCTTCACTTGTTTAAAAGCTGCCACTTTTCCCAATATAGTGATCTAATAGGATGTGCTTGTGAGGGCAATTCTCTGGAGTAATCTCGATGAACAATGTGAAATTAAATCAGTTAGGAGGACTGCATAGGTTTGCGTGCCATATTAAATTAAATGAAGTGCTGTTTTATTGCCACAGTTAATTCTTTATGAGAGATCCAGGCTGGAGGAAAGCTTTTTGTTGTACCCGCCGGCTTTTGTGGTGAATGTGTGTGATGCATGGCACTGTGACACACAACATTTTTCACACATATCTCAGATTCATTATAAAATAGCAGCGGGGGATGGTTCAGTTGCCTTTTCCCCGTGTTACAGTGTGTCACGAATCCTCTGAGCTCTATTGAAGACTAAAACATGGAGGGACAGGCTAAGATTTGGATTTTCACACCCGCCGCTTTTGAATCTGAATCTTCAACTGTGGACACAAAGCAGCATGTGGTTGTAGTTTCATTTTCAACTTAAGGTATATGCATCATTTAAACAGGTGAGAAAACAATATCAAACTTTCATTTTCAGGTGTTTTACAATTGACTGTCACATTCATGCACTTCTCTGTCACAGTGATCATAAACTACTTCTTTCGTGGCAGATGGAAGCGCAGCTGCCAGGCTGTGTATGTAGGCCAATTGCCCGTGCTACTCGCATCAGTCACATACATCATAATCTATAGGCGAACTCGGTGAGGGGTCCTGCCCAAACATACGAGAGCTTGGAAGACATAAAGGGATATTTCAGGATTTTTGACATAGGGCCTCATGTTGTTGATTTTTTTTTATTCATGCAGTCCTTATTTGAAGAGTTTAGTGGTGCTAGACTAGCGCTAGGCTAGTGCATGTCTATGGTAACTAGTAGCCTGCATCAAAAACAATCTGACCCAAGCACAGTGCACCTGAGGCAAATCACTTATAACGCCAGACTACTGATATAAATGTCTGTGTTGACTGAATACAATTTTAAAAATATAATAATTATGCATTTAAAACAACTTGTATTTGAGTAGCATCCGCTTCCTGGTTGCAAGCTACCCTACATGATCTGCTAGGTTACCGGCTCTACAGTAGTTTGTTGTGGACGACCGACACCCACGCTCAACCTGCGGATGTGGCGGGTTGGGGCGAGTCGGATAACTAAAAAATCCGACTATGGTCGGGTGTGGGTGGGTCGGGTCATAAACTCCTGATTTATTTTTTCTCATAGAATAAAATGTCTACAGTAAGACTGGCCAAAATAATAAAAAAATAAACATCTTAAAAATAGTGTTCCAAAACGTTAAGCCACACAACTACATATGTTTGCATGAGTTTTACAATTGTGCAAAACTGTCCTTTGGCCTAAAGGCATCCGTATTTGAAAGCGCCAATGTTCTCGAGATTGACCTAGCAAAACAACTACTTGCATTATGTCGGACTTAAGAGATAAATGAAAAACAGGCGAGGCAAAAGTTGTGCAGAACAGAGGGCAGAAGAGTAAAGTATGGGAGATGTTTGGACAAGTCGTTCTGCAAGATGGTTCTCCTGCAGACCACGTAATTTGCCTAACTTGTAAAGCACTGTACAAACATCAAATCTGCTTCGCCGTAGTTGCGTTCCCGAGACAACAGTGCAGCCAGAACATCCTTTAATGAAAACAATTTTATACAACAAGGTGCCTCTCTCAGCAAAATCCAAGACAATTGTAGACAAATTGGTGGATTTCTGTTGCGCTGACTTACGCCCATTCGATATTGTTTCTGGCAAAGGCTTCACAAGTGTGGCACAGGGACTCATCAATATTGGCGCAATGTATGGTTCTATGGATGCAAACTCCGTGATTCCTCACAGACAGACCATTGGTGATAGGGCAAAGGATAAAGCCAAAAGAGAAAAAGGTGCTCTATCACATTACTAAAAGCGCTTGATTATGGGATTGGCATAAGAAAAACATCTACTAAAAACATGTACAATAGGTCAGGGTGAGTGGGTTTGAGAGTGTGCATGGGGGACGACGGATGGAAATTAGCCCAAGGCTACAATCCGGTGTGGCTTGTTTACATGCATGAGACCCATGTATGTCCATTAACATGCACTCTCCCGACCAAATAAATACAACCGATATGTGGACGGATGGCTTCAGTGCGCGATCATATACTGCACTCACATGTCACTTGATTACAGAGGAGTGGGTACTACTAATTATATATATATATATATATATATATATATATATACACACACACACTGAGCCACGTGATCTCTACTTTGGAGTTTGACGCAAACAAGAAAACTGCAGAAAACATACACGATCAGATAAGCAGGGAATTAATTGACATTGGCGTGTCTCCTCAGCAACTTTCCAAGGTTGTTTTTCTCACAGACCAGGGCCCCAATATAAACGCTGCTCTAAAAAACTACTCCTGGATTCCATGCGCCTCACATGTACTTAACATCCTGAAGCATACGTTTGAGGACAAAGATGCTCCAGCATTCATGAGTTTGATCACAAGTCAAATACTGACGTGCAAAGCGCTGGTCACTTACCTGAAGAAGTCTGGCAGCACACTCAGTCTTCCTTACGCTGTGTTGTAAGAATGCGAGACAAGGTGGAATAGCAAAGTGGCGATGATAAACTCCGTGGCAAAACAATACAGACAGATCCATGAGCTGCTTCAAATCAAAGACGCTTCAGAAGAAATGGAAGGTGATCGCTCTCCAACCATCAACACCAAGGTGCCCAGAACCCGACTACATTCAGTATATTCGCAATCGGGCGGGGAGGCTGTTAAACGTAAAATTAATCTTAACAACCACCCACGAAATCCCCACCTTCCTGACTCCATGCTTCAAAAGTCTCAAAATGCTCCAGACAGATGAAAGACTTGTAATCCACGCAGGATTACAAGTAGACTGATGGCCGCTGTGACAGCACAGGTAGGCTACGTTACGCACGCTACAGGCCGGTGCATAAGCGTGCTATATGGATTCGTAGGCTTATAATATTTGATGCATATAGCATCACAAAATTGTGTGACTAAGTCCCCGTTCCTCGTTATTTAGTGTCAGTGGAGGAGATGAAGAGGAGGAGGCGTGTGAAGGTATATAGGCTATGTTGACGATAGCCTTTAGAGCTTGCTTAATACAGCCTTAGCCGATATTAAATATGTTTTTTTTTACTATTATTATTAGGCCATTAGTAGAAGTAGTAGTCTTACAGGATTAATCCATATTTTTCTTATAATTGCTAGGGGTGTTACAGAAAAGGCGCAGGCTTTTTGCTGAATGGGAAGACACCAGCGGCGTCGGAAGCGTTTGGAAGGGGGGGGGGGGGGGGGGGGTCGATTTTATAAAACTAAAAACTACAGTGGGACAAGGTCAGGGCAAAAACAGAGCAATGTTAGGGCTTCAGCGAGACTACATCCAAATCGGGCACTACTTCAGGAAAACATGAGAGACTCGATCAGCTCAGCAACAATGATAGAGTAGAACGGGGGGAAAAACTCTCGCACACTGTATACTTGCAACACCGGTGTTCCTTTATTGAATGCAACGTTTCGGCCAGTGGCCTTTCGTCAGGCAAAAGGTTTTTTTTATGAATGAGGGGCCATCCTTACATAGGGTGTGGCCTGCTGCATCACAGGATGATGTCATAATGGCCTATGGCAAAATGTAGGCAGCTTATGTATACAACATACATCCAAACACAAAAAACAAAGCCAGGAAATAGTGAATAGAAAATACATATGCACATATACAATAAAGACATATAGTGGCACATGCATTACACATAGGAAATTGATATATAAGACAGTTCAAAATGAAGAAGAGCTGCCTAAATATATGCAAATCAATGTGTACACCCAGGAAATTAATACAGTCTGTGAACATGACAGGACACCTCTATAGAAAAACATTCAAAACAAGATCATTTTTTTTTACGTTTGGCTTTTATGCATTCTCCATGCACCTGTTCTATAAGAGATGTGCGAAGTATATCGTCTTTAACAATGATAGAGTAAAATCATAACACGTCGTTTTTTCCCACACAAGTATATTAAAAGTTTTAAGCAAGCAGTTACAAATGTAATTCTTGACACACTCTTATGAGACGGCGCGCTCGTGTTTGCATCCTTATTTATTCAGCTTCAGCCACACCCGTTAACTCCTGCCATCGCACATTTCAATGAATGGTTCCGACGCCCATGGAAGACACTCCAGAAGAGCTGTTTGAGGCCGAGGATGACGTCCAGCTTTACGTTTCCAATGTTTCACCCTCGATGATTGTCATGATGATATTCTTGCCTTTTGGAAAGATCACCGGTGCCATTACTCTAAATTGTCCGTTGTTGCAAAAGCTGTGTTGTCCATCCCTGCTACGAGCGCTTCCAGTGAGCGAACTTTCAGCTGGAACTGTGGACTCTATCCTCTTTCTCCACAGTGCTGCTAAATATAAGATTGTTAAAATATGGATGATAAGCCTGACATTTAGAGCACATTGGTTAGCTATTTGTTCAGAATCCACGGAAATGTAGCCTATATTGTCTCCATTGTTTACTGTGGAGATGTTGATACTTTGAAGGCTTGAGTTCCGATATCTTTCTGTAAATTAACATTTGAATTAAATGTTTCACGTTGATTTTATTAATTGAAAAAGAGTTGCTTTTTGAGCTGCAAAACGGTAGTTTTAATATATGCGGGTTTGGGTTGAGAAATCAAAGGGCTCATTTATGGATCGGGCGGGCCGGGTTGAGTTTTGATGTGGGTCGGGCGGGGCGGATCATAAAAAAAAGCTGACCCGCGCATCTCTAGAGCTGCCCAAATCACATTGCACCAGCCCCTATGGCTCCCCCTGCAGGTGGTGGGTCAGAAGGACGGCCTCATGGTTCTAACCGGGCCTGTTTGTCTCTCATAAGGGGCTTCTGCACCTTCAACGCTCAAAATAATACCACAAACTCAGATGTTTCTGCATTCAGGGTCGGCGCATTCAAGTGACCTTTGACCTTATTTAACCAGGCAACTCCCACTGAGATTTGGAATCTCGGGGAACCTACTGTACATATTTTTAGTGGTAGGGGAAACTGGAGCACCTGGAGGGAACTTACACAGACAAAAAATCCACACAGGTGGAAACCGAACCCAGGACAACAAATGACTATGAGAAGATCCTGGAGCAGAGACTGGCACAGAACGTGTGGCGAGGACAGACAAACATCTCTGAATCGGTGTCACTTCAATCACCAATGTTGACATGTTTGATGTTTTATATTTCATATTACCATTTTAATTAGCTTATTTAGTTCCCTTTTTGTTTTATTATTCACTGTACATACAATACTTTTATTTGCACATTACCCTGCACATGTTTCCCCACTATTTGCACCCCTTGAATGTTCTTGAAAGCTGTTACAAGTTAATTTCTCCATCATGAGCTCAAGATTTTATTGAGCTCATGATGGAGAAATGAACTCGTAAAAAATGAAATAAAAAAAAAATATTATTTAGAGAAGCCAAAACCTCAAACAAACCGGGGCTGACATAGACAATGACACGACAAAGGAGAAGGGAAACACAGGGGTATAAATACATGAGAAAACGGGGCACAGGTGAAACACATCAGGGCGGGGCAGGCAACTAACAAGAGAAAATCACAAAGACCAAAAAGACATGTCAAAATAAAGGACCAAGGACACAAAATAAACCAAAACAAGGTAACAAAAAGCCGAATCGTGTGCTTGAAATTATTTCAGATTGGGAAAAAAAAATTCAATATGACTTTCATCACAGGTGGTTCTGAACTGGTGGGTCACAGATCCTGTTTTCAGTGGGTCGCGAGACCTTGTCAACAAAACAGGCAACACAAAAGCTTACAACAGCAGCAATCTGAATGCTGGCACTGACACATTGCCCTGCTCTTGGCCGTATTGCTGTGCTAAATAATTAAATGAATGAATGATTCTTTATTTTGCTTGTCGCTTCAACACAAAGATACTCATTAAACAATAATATAGTAAATCACAACAACAACAAAAGGAATAGACAGAAGCAATGCATATTTTAGCCCATCCTTTTTACTGTATGAATTAAGAGGATATTAACTGTGAAATCAAGCAGACAATTTCCCCATTTTCCAGCCCATGTGAAAGACTGTGTGAGAGAAAAGATGTGAGGCCACCAGGTCATCTGTGCACTGCTGCAAATATCCGCCCCTCTGCGTCTCGATCTTTCATCATGTTTTGCACATGCTATGCTTCAATCTGCTGTCAAATTGTGTTACAAAGGTAACCAGGGTACTGATGGCGTATTATCAACATGCACAGATTGAGGGTGCATAGGTTAAAGTCGCGTTCACACCATAGACATATTATTAATAGGCCGTCATTACTCACTCCTCCCCGTTTACCACAATGACCACATTCCAGGGGGCAATCATGGCGGATTTACAGACTCCTCCTCCCCAGCGCTGACGAAGCATGTTCCTAATAAGGGCATAAGTGCGGGCATTAAAGTTGTTTTTAACGTGTCTAAAGTGCAATGGATTCCAATGGGGGTCTAGCGGCTATATGGCGGTACTACAGCAATGGCGGAGCAATGGCGGCCTCCAGTGTCGTCGTCGCAAAGCAGAGCAGCCAGCGGCCACCTGGGACTCGGTTTGATTGGGGACCAAAGTTGCGTTCACACCTCTTTTTTGTCAGTCGAACCAACATTTTAAATGCAGAGCTCCTCTGCAGCCTGTGGGGGCGCTATATCAAAATCTTCTACAGGAAAAACAGTGAACAAGAAACACGCTTCTCTGATTGGTCGAGTTTAATTGACCAATCAGAGAAGCGTGTTTCTCGAACAGTTCCTGTTCCGTCTTTTGTTTACAAAACGGAGCGGTATCAGACTGTGACTGTGTTGGTTTTTCTTTCCGCACTTTTTAATCTGCCTCATATTTACGAGTCATGGCTTTTGGTGTAAATTTTGTATTAACTGTTAGCTCTAATTATATATTATTCTGCAGATGTGTTTTCATTTTAAATAGAACCAACTACATTCTGTAATGAAAGTCGTGATTGTCTCCGCTCTGTTCTGTCTGTGCGTTACTCGTTTGTTTTGGTTGTATCAGACGCACAACGTCCTGCAACTTTCTCTTCCTAGTTTTGTTCCGCTCTCTGGCTCAGTTGCGTTCATAAAACAAATGATCCGCTTCAGAGTTCGTTTGAACCGGACCGAGACCCACATTTTCAGCCGGACCAGGGTTCGCTTCTTTGGCCCCGGATCAGAGTCTGTTTGCTTGTTCACAACACCTCAAACGAACCAGACTGTCCGAGCAAACGGGCCCGGATTGGGATCAAGAGGGGGGCTGTGAATGCGACCTAAAGGTGTGGGGTGAAAACGTTGAGGTGAGCGCAAAAAGTATGGCAGAGCGCTTATGTCTCTTTATACGCCCGGTGTTTGCTTTTCAGGGCGCTGTTTTTGGGCCCACTGTGCCCTCGCTCTTCCACATTTTGCTCAGTTTTCTTTTTCATTCAGCACGTTACGTCATCAGAAGGCTGACTAGTGGATCACAGATTCACAATGCGGAAGTATCCAGATCTGACACTGAGCACAAACATACTGTATATTTGACAAAAGCACAGCCACTTCCATTATTCGAAAGAAGTTCAAAACCACCGGGACTTCTCCTAGAGCTGGCTGTCGGTCCAATTTGAGCAATCGGGGGGAGAAGCGCCTGGAATTCTTTCGAACAATGGAGGTTGCTGTGCTTTTCGGGACCTTCAATGCTGCAACAGTTTTTTCTGTAGCCTTCCTCAGATCTGTGCCTCGAAACAAACCTGTCTCGGAGGTCTACCGACGGTTCCTTTGACTTCAGAGCTTAGTGTCTGCTGTGAAATGCAAATGTCAGCTGTGGGACATTGGAGACACATTTTTAATTTACCGCAGGTGGACTTCAGTCAAGAAACATCTCAAGGACGATCAGTGGAAAAAGGCTCCACCTGAGCTTAGTTTTGAGTGTCATAGCAAGTGTGACTCACTTGCTATGACTCAGTTTTATTTTTGAATATATTTGCAAAGCATTCTAAATTACTTTCTTTCACTTTGTAATTATGGGGTATTGCGTATAGATGGATGAGAAAAAACAAACACATTTAATCCATTTTGGAATTAGGCTGCAACATAACAAATGTGGGAAAATACATTGTACATGCACAGCAAATACTGCCAGTAATGCTTGATGTAAAATTAAAAGCATTCTTACAAATTAGAGTCACTTTAGATTATGAGTTTTACCACAACAAATTGCAAAGACTTAACAGGCCATTCTGCATCATTAAATCACCATAATGATAAATTACAAAGGGCTCTAAAAAAAATAGATTTGTTTAAGAGCTTGTGGGAAACGTTATTGCCTAGCTGTGCGTTGTCATAGCACTGTTGTATTACTCTGTGTAAAATATGACTGCTGCTCCTCTCCTTTTGGATTACCATAGAATAATTTGTCAGACAAAACACAGCTGTGTTTATTCTCTTATTGTCATGTGTGGCATAGTCTGGCATGAAAATGGCTGTTAATGTGTTAATAATAATAATTCAGACCTATTGCGTTTCACTTATAATATATTTAGTATGTAATTGCAACATCTGTGGAGTTGTCGGCTACTTTATGAATAGTGCACAAAACATCACCATTAGGGGTGTAACGGTACGCTAACATCGTATTTGGTTCGGTTCAGTGTCTTGGAGGGCTCGGTTCGGTTAATAAAAAAAAAATCTTATAAATTTTTTATTTTGAAAAGCAATAGAACTCTTGCATAAAATAAATAAAGGCAACCCATTTGGGTGGTATTTTAAATAAATTGCACTCTTTATAATGAAATAAATTTTTTTTTAATGAAAATGTAAATACTGCAACTAGTTAGGACATTAAATCTTTTAACACTCAGCAGCAACAGCTTCAGCTTGTATATCAACAAACTAACTATTCAAGTTTTACGTTTTTGGCTAAAAAGATGATACTATCCACATTTTCTGAAGAGAGCACAGATCTGGTTTCAGTGACAATATCTCCAGCAGTAGAAAAAACCCTTTCACTTGGAACAGAGGTAGCTGGAATAGAGAGGTAGCGCTTTGCTAGTTTCGCAATGTGCGTGTATGAGGCCTCATTGCTTTTCCACCACAGAAGAGGATCAGCTTTAAGGGAGAGGCACCCTGCAGCTCTGTACCTAACAATTTCATCTTGGACCTGCTCCAAAAGGGGTACCTTGCTACTTCCCACGTGTCCCTGGAAAAGTTCACCAAAGAGTTCAGTCATTACAGACTTCTTAACTGGAGGTGATGAGGAGGGCTTTAAATCTGGGGTCTAGGGCAGTGCACAGCATGTAGAGTATCTGTCCTGCAGATTCTTTGTGACTGCTACCTTAACCTCCCTCACAATTGGAGAGTCCTCTTGTTTTGGTGCCATAGAGTGGAGAACAGTGGCTTTCAGTGGGAGTATGATTGACACTTTTCTTTCAGTGCTCATTGGTGTTATGAAGGTTTTTAGAGGTTTGAGCACTTCAATGAGTTCCTCTGCCATAGTCACTTCCTCATCATTGAGTGTGTAAATGTCTTTGTTCTTGAGAGCTTTCTCCTTGAGTGCTGAATATATAGCGGCTTGCGGTTCAAGGTACCGTTCAATCATGTCATAACTTGAGTTCCAGTGCGTGGGAACGTCTTGAATGAGTGAATGCTTTGGAATATTCAGTATTTCTTGCGTGCACTCCAGTATGTGGGCAGCTGTTGTACTTCTATGAAAAAATGTCACAACTTTTCTGACTTTGCCCAATAATCTGGATACCTGGTGAATGGCTGTTGCTTTTTGGGAAGCTAAATTGATGGTGTGTGCAAAGCAACCGATCTGAGGGCCCAGTCCTGCTTCTTGTACTGCATTTACGACGTTATGTGCATTGTCTGTTGTAACAGGAATTGTAGTCCCAGGCCTCTCTAGCTTCCATTCATGCACCGCCTCCTTTAGGTGCTCCGCAAGGTGTGTGCTTGTGTGCTGTTCATACACGGGACTCGTTTGCAAAACGTGACTCACCATCTCCCAATGTGGCGTCATGTTATGCACAGTTACAGTTAAATAGCTCTGTTGCTCGCAATGTCAACTTATCTGTTGTAAGTGATACAGTAGGCGCACTCGATAGCTTGCTGACCACATCAGTTTGAACTTCTTCAGATAGTGCTGGTATAACTTTTTGGCTGAAGTGCGGACGCGATGGGATATTGTAGCGAGGCTCAAGACTTTTAATCATATACTTAAAGCCAGCGCCTTCAACAACTGAATATGGACGCAAATCCGTAGCGATGAAAACATCTATACCATGCGTTACTGCTTTCGCCCGATCCGAAATACTTGAGTTGTTTAAATGCTGACATTAGCGGTACTTGCACTTTTCTTCTTAGTAGAAGTGATTTTCACATTCGGATGATGCCGTTTTAAGTGCGTGAACATGTTAGATGTGTTGCCTGCCACATACCCGATCTCCGTGGAACAATGTCGGCATACAACTTTGGATGTATCCACTCGTCTATCCCCGTTATGAATTTTAACTGGGAAGCCAAAGTGTTCCCAAACAGGAGACCACAATGAGGTGGGAGGGTCTTCAAGCTCTGGCTTCTCTTTCGCTGTTGCCATGATGCCTCACGGCTGCTCGTGCAGCTCTACTGTGCGTCACTCAATAGCGTCCGTGCGAAAACTCTCCTAGGAACTTTGTTCCGCTGCGCCTAATATCACGCTAATATCCAACCATCCATTTTCTTCCACTTGTTCGTTGCCGCGTCGTGGGGCAGCTGTTGGAGCTGCCAAAATCACATTGCACCAGCCCTCTATGGCTCCTCCTGCAGGTGGTGGGTCCACAGAAGGACGGCCTCATGGTTCCAAACGGGCCTGTTGGTCTCTCATAAGGGGCTTCACCCATTCATCACGCTATTAATAAATGTATATTATTTCATGAAAAAAATAAACCGAAACGGTATGCAAGTCGACCGAACCGAACAGGCCGAACTGAAACGGTTCAATACATCCCCGTGAACCGTTACACCCCTAATGGCCTATTTTTGTGTCCAAAAGGCTTCTTGGATGAGAGGCGAAACATTCGAGGACTTCAACTACTGAGTACAGAAGATGAATCAAGTACCTTCATTGAAGATGTTCTTACAAATCTTCATCACCTTAAAGGCCCTATACCTGACAATGAAAGAGTAAACCACCAAATTGAAATGTTGGTTAAAAACTCATCCTCAATCTTCCTCACATTTGTAGCATCCGAGTTCTTTACAGGGATACGTTTAATGGCACATTTAACAATTTGCAAGGTCACTTTTCAGGGTCACGATCCTGCAAGTTCATGAAATTGATGAAGATGTTGTTAGCCTTTGGCCTCTCCCAGCATATTCCTATAGCTCCAAACGGGGGTGAAGTTGGAAGCTACCACGATCTTCCACAAGGCACAAAGACCAGACACATACGTATCAACTCGTCTAAGCTCAGGTAAGAACATATCTTAGTATGCAAAAACGGTGGCCTGTTCCTTTAAAGGAATAGGCCACCGTTTTTACATACTGACATATGTTCTTACCTTACCTTAGACTAGTTGATATGTACCTGTCTGGTCTTTGTCCGTGCGCTCTGTCATGCAAACGGAGCACAAACGCAGCCTCTTCCACATACTGTATAGTTCCAAATCAGCTCCCGTTAGAAGCTACCAAACTCTTCCACGTTGTCCCTATTTAAATACAGTTACGTGACGTGTTACACTACAAAGTATAGTAACACAGAAATGTAACATGTCGATTTTCTCAGCGGATAAAAAGGGGGTACTATATTGTGAGGCGTAATAATACGAGGAGCACTACGTCCGCGCACTAACTCCTAAAGACTTTTCTCTCGCTCACTACAAGTCACGCTGCTTCTATTGACGGAAGTGAGCGGGGGAGAAGTCTTTAGGTGTTAGTGCGCGGACGTAGTGCTCCTCGTATTATTACGCCTCACAATATAGTACCCCTTTTTATCCGCTGAGAAAATCGACATGTTACATTTCTGTGTTACTATACTTTGTAGTGTAACACGTCACGTAACTGTATTTAAATAGGGACAACGTGGAAGAGTTTGGTAGCTTCTAACGGGAGCTGATTTGGAACTATACAGTATGTGGAAGAGGCTGCGTTTGTGCTCCGTTTGCATGACAGAGCGCACGGACAAAGACCAGACAGGTACATATCAACTAGTCTAAGGTAAGGTAAGAACATATGTCAGTATGTAAAAACGGTGGCCTATTCCTTTAAGGCTCTGTTTTTGACCAATCCTCGGAATGGTCTGGAATTTCATAGGCACAAATCATAAGCACAACCCATAATGTTGCAACACTAAGCCTGTAAAGTAGTAATATTGTTATATATATTATTGACAAAATTATGTTAAAATCCCCAGAATCCAAACAGATTTACCTGCATTCCACCAGCATTCAATGCTCATCCCATACGTCAGCTCTGTACGTGTGGGTGTGAAAGCAATTCTCGGTCAATGTATTTGTAGCTATCAGCTCAGTGCAGACAGGTTCTCAGCAGCAGATAGGACCAGTGGGTGCTGAGTGTGTCAGCATGCAGCTTCATTGATGTGCTGGTGGAGGCTCACTTCTGCTTTAGCTGCAGTTGCCAGGCATGTAACCAAGCACACCGGTCCTCCGTGGTTTCTGTGATAAGCATAATGCAAGAGCTGCTTCAATCAGGTGGATTTCATGGACCATTCGCCATTTGAGTTTCCACCTGTGAGTGAGTACCCCGAGGAAAGCTTCACGCTCAAGTCAATTCACTGAAGAAGGCAGTGTGGGAAAGTAAAGATGTCTGTACCTGGATCGCTTTACTCTTCATACGCTGCTGTGTGTCACAAACCCATCCATCCATTTTCTCCCACTTGTCCGTTGCCGGGTCGTCACATGGCACCAGCCCCTATGGCTCCTCCTGCAGGTGGTGGGTCCACAGAAGGACGGCCTCATGGTTCTAACCGGGCCTGTTGGTCTCTCATAAGGGGCTTCCGAACCGCTCTTTGTCTGACCCGTCACCTAGGACCTGTTTGCCATGGGAGACCCTATCAGGGGCACGAAGCCCCGACAACAGAGCTCCCAGGATCATTCAGGCTCAAACCCCTCCACCACGTTAAGGTGGCGGTTCCAGGAGGGGCCACAAACCCACTTTAAAAAATGAAATAGTTTTGTGATGAACGCATGAATAGAGTTTCATATCTCAATATTATATCTCCACCAACTGGTCAATTTCAGCCCGCTTGCATCAAATGTATTATTTGATTTTGTGGGACCCAGTAGTACCTGTTAAATTAGAACTATTATTTTGTTAGTAATTCAAAGTAAAGTGACTATTTGTTTTGTAAAACACAGTTTTGAAATATTGAGTGAGGTGAATCCAAAAGGCCATTCCGCTGTTCTAACGATACGATTGTCTTTATCGGAAGTCTCACTGATATTCGAGCAAAGATAAATTTCCTCTACAAAGGAAATGTATCTTATCACTTGTGGTGGCAGTCTTATTCTTTGTGGTGGCAGTGTTATTCTTTCTACTTCAGCTGGTGCTGTGAGAGTATCAATGTAAATTACCTACTAAATCAAGTGTTTCTGTGTGTTCCTGTTTCAACGTGGCCACTCGGGACAACATCAGTCTGCTCCAATCTGAAAACACATCCAACACTCCCACTCACACTGGTCACAGCATTGGATTATTTATTTATTTTTTCTGTTTAGGTGAAAATGGGTTTCTCTACAACATAGGCCATCCTAAGGTCCAGCACGTTACAGTCCCCCTTATTGATCCAAAGATCCCACGGGGCCCTCCCAACAATATAAATCCATTATTTTCAAAGAATATGTTTTTTTCTCATAAATGTACATAATACTACTGCTTTTATGTGGTTGAATACTAATTATAGTTTTTTTTAATTTGTTATTAGGAAAGTATGTTTTTTCTTGAGCTCATTTCACACACCACAACATTTTAGCCAAAACTAATTCAAAACAAATCTTTTAAACTATTTAAATATGCTGATGATATGGCGCTGGTCGCTTTATAACAGAAAAGGAATACTGCGATGGGAGTCAGTATTTTAAATACATGTCCATGTTACAACAGCTTTTTAGAGATAAATGTTCTTAAAACAAAGGAGCTCATTGTGCATAACGACAATGAGGCACTGACTCCTGTACAGATTCATGGTCAAAAGGTCGAAATTGTTGACAGCTTCAAATATCTCGGCACACATATAGATGGAGCCATCGCCTTTCTTGAGAACACTGACTTTATTTATAAGAGGTGCTCACAACGTTTGTATTTGCTTCGCAAACTGAATAATTTTGGAGTGAGCCAATCTATTCTTGAAACGGTGTATAAGAGCCATGTAGAGAGTATCCTCACCTTTAACCTGCTGATGTGGTATGGAAACCTTAGCATGAAGAATAAGAACAAACTCCAGAGGATTGTGAACATGAGCTCAAAGATCATTAGGAAGCCACAGAGATCTTTGGAGAGCCTATATGAGAAGAGCTTGGGACAGAAGGCAGTGCGTATCATAAATGACTCTTCCCACCCGCTAAATAATGAGTTTGAACTACTGCCATCAGGACGGCGATATAGAGTCATTCTCGCAAAGAAAGACATTTATAAGAACTCTTTTGTGCCAAGAGCAGTAAAAGCTGCAAACTCTTTAAAGTTGTAAGAGAAGCTGTTCTTGCTGATAAAGCATTAGCCTGTATCGTTTTGCCTTTTCCAATGTTTTTAAGACTTTTACTGTAAATTGTACAGGAAATGTGGTGCCACATGATGATGATCTGGATGTTGATGTATTTTTTATGTGTCTTAAAGGTGAAACCAAAGACAAATTTCCACCTTGGTGGACAATGAAGTTTTCGTATTCGTATTTGTATTCGTATTGTAAAACGTATGTTTGGTCCTTCTTGATAACGCCTCATATCCCACATTTGGCTGGGCATGAGCAGGTCACCCCAACACCATGACATGCACCAGCCGGGGCCAATCGCTCCAGTCTGTCCTCTCGCCTGAAGATGTTGTGTGTCATTCAATGGAAAACACTGCAAGTTTGGTTGGTGATTCCAATCCCTTTTTCCTCAAGCTGAATCTCTTGCATTTGATACACCCACACCAGGCATGAATTAAACATAGAGGTGAGTGAACCCAGACTTGACGAAGGGTTGGCAGACAGTGAGACATTCTGATGAGCACCAAAGGTCAACGGTCAACCAAAAACACCAGGGCATTGCTAAAAAATACAGACTGACTACTGTGAAGTGTTTTCAGATATGGCAGCTTCTTGACATCATTTATGGGCACATGATTCATGTTCACCACATTTTTTGTGATGAAATGACTAAAAAGTAGCTTTTATAATCTATCAAGACAATTATATTATTGTGTGCAAGTAATAGGAAAAAAATCTGATTAGGTTACTAACAATGCAACGTGCCAAATTTATCTTTTTTGTTTAAACGGTCTCAATGTATTTATATAGTGCTTTTATCCTTTACAGCCCGTTCAGAACTGGGGAAAAGGGCATTTGTTCACTCTGCTCCTTCTGCATGGAACACGTTGCAAAAAGACTGGAAAATAACTGATCTTCTTCCATTGAACGAATTTAAGTCCAGAGTGAGAGCACTTGAGTCAACCTCTTGTAAATGTTTTTTATAATGAGTATGTAATATGTATGTAATTCTTTAACTGTATCTTTTGCTGCCTCTTGACCAGGACTCCCTTGGAAAAGAGGTTTTTAATCTCAATGGGACTTTCCTGGTTAAATAAAGGTAAAAAAAAAAAAAAAGCATTCACACCCTCATTCATGCACCAATGTACGCAGACACTGCAGGCAAGGTGCAAGTGTCTTGCCCAAGTACATGACAACAGCATGCATCATCTGGATCATCTGGACCAGCTCTACCATCTGCGCCACTATCGGCCACTGCCCAAAGAAAAATAATTTACAAGATGGTGCAGGTGCACAATATTGCTCCACAGCACAAGATAAAACACCTGTGCAGTGCAGGCATCACAAAAGGAGCAAGAAAAAAATAAATGACTCACATGTCACGTGACAATCTGATGTCAGCGAGCCAGGGCCAGGGTGTACAGACTTTAACTACACTGAATTATTTTTGTTTTTGTATTAATAAACACAAAATAAACCGTTTGGTAAGCTATTTCCAACTCACATTTGATCAGCCTTGGAGTAAGACACAATGGCGTCACTGATCGGCACACCCAAAGCTTGCCAAAAAGATTGCCATTTACAACTAGGGCGAGAGATCGCTGAAGTATGGGCGATTATGCACATAGGCTCTGAGTTTGTGATACGTTTAACGTTACTGACGCAAACTTTGTGCTTTGACATTAAGACATCCGTAAGATCTCAGCCTAGTCACTCCTCCGGCTTTACGAGCTTCTCAGTGGCTAATCTGAGTGGGACCAGTCTCTCTTTCCGGGTGTCCTTTTTATTATGACTGTGTTTGTGCAGATGACCTCAGTCCAGATGTCCCCATCTTTTAAGATTCACCCCCCTCCTCTTCGACTTACTTTCTCTGAAAACCTTGTAAAGAACTTGCATCCCACAGCCGTTCCCACAATGCCGTATTGTATTATCTCATTTATCTCCACTAACCCTCCAACTCCTTTTCCCCAATCACAGAAGTAAAGCATTTCCTTACTTTTACTCAGATCTATGAATTATGGAACTATCAAGGACAAGGGCCCGATTCCGCTCCAAGAAATGTGGGAAAGCAGAGTGCAGGACACCACTTATGTTAAGACTTCACGACCAGCATATCGATTAACTTCCTTGCAGAGAGAGAAAACACCACTGAAAACTGTAAATCCAAGGATTTGTTTGTAGTCATTAGATTGGTTATCCTTTTTTTTTGTTATTATTATTAAGCATGGTTAATTGGCAGGCTTTTATGTGTCCTTCATGTTGCAAACAGCCATATTACTTATAACTTACAAACTCCAAAGGAAAAAAGTAAATAGCTCAACAATTGTAACTTTCTCACTACATCCACAGGGTGTACAGCACACAATACACCAGCATCTTAATTTTATGATGGTATTACAGCATACTGAAAACCTCAAAATGCAAACAAGGAATCAGTACCTCAGTCTTGTTTGTGTTTCATATTTACTTGCTGCCTTTTTGTGTTTACCTCCATTGCGATTGCAAGTTCCGCCCCGAACGTTCTCCACCTGTCTTCCATGGTCTTCCATGGTATGATAGGCAGTGGCCCCTTCTGAAACCACTTCCTCCTTCCTTTTTCCTACACCCACTTCCACCAATTGCACCGTGAAGTCACTTACAGCAGGTCCTTCAGTAGAACGCTTGGAGCTGTGGTTTTCAGACGGACTTTCCCTCATCCCGTGTGTGGTAGTTTGGGGTGCGCGTCCCTTCCCCGGTCTATAAAAGGCCACCCACTCCCTCCATTCTTTCTCGCACCTGACCTCCCACCCATGTGACGTCACACGCTGTCATGGCGGAGAGACTGGGGAGCCGAGCTGCTGTTGGGCACGATATGGTATAGTAGCTATAGATTGTGGCGCGGGCGTCGTGGGTAAGCGCTGGTGCCGTCAAACAAAACAAAACAAAAAATTGATCCTGGAGCATCATAGAGGCCTCTGCGATGGAAAGGTTTTTTTTTTCACATAAAGAGTTTCATAATGCACTTTAAAGGGACTAGATGCAAGTTCGTGATTTGTGTCCTCACTACTGCCACCCCAGGTCTAATGTGTAACTGCAGCATCTATATTAAGCTTGTGCATGACCCGAATGAACACCTTTTTGAGTGACAGTGCAGGCTTTTAGCAGCAGTTGTGGCTCATTCTACACATTAGGACAGGGGTCACCAACCTTTTTAAAGCCGAGGGCTACCTTAAGATTACCTAATGGCCGGAGGGCTACCAGGTCAAAATGTATTTAACATTTTAAATTTTAAAAATCCAAAAACCGTACAATGTTACTCCTTACTACACTCAACAAAAATATAAACGCAACACCTTTGTTTCTGGTCCCATTTTTCATGAGATGGATTTAAAGATCTAAAATTCATTCCAGATACACAATATTACCATTTCTCTCAAACATTGTTCACAAATCAGTCCAAATGTGTGATAGTGAGCACTTTTGCTTTGCTGAGATAATCCATCCCACCTCACAGGTGGGATGGATTGGGATGGATTACTGCCCACAATAAAAGGCCACCCTGAAATGTGCAGTTTTTTGCTTTATTGGGGGTCTGGGGACTCAGAACCAGTCCGTATCTGGTGTGACCACCATTTGCCTCATGCAGTGCAACACATCTTCTTCGCATAGAGTTTATCAGATTGTCAATTGTGGCCTGTGGAATGTTGGTCCACTCCTCTTCAATGGCTGTGCGAAGTTGCTGGATATTAGTGGGAACTGGTACACGCTGTCGTATTCGCTGGTCAAGCACATCCCAAACATGCTCAATGGGTGACATGTCCGGTGAGTATGGTGGCCATGCAAGAACTGGGACATTTTCAGCTTCCAAGAATTGTGTACAGATCCTTGCAACATGGAGCCGTGCATTATCTTGCTGAAACATGAGGTGATGTTCACCTAACCCTAACCGAGATTCATCCGTGAAGAGAACACCTCTCCAACGTGCCAGACGCCATCGAATGTGAGCATTTGCCCACTCAAGTCTGTTACGGCGACGAGCTGGAGTCAGGTCAAGACCCCGATGAGGACGACGAGAATGCAGTTGAGCTTCCCTGAGACGGTTTCTGACAGTTTGTGCAGAAATTGTTTGGTTATGCAAACCAATTGTTTCAGCAGCTGTCTGAGTGGCTGGTCTCAGACGATCTTGGAGGTGAACCTGCTGGATGTGGAGGTCCCGGGCTGGTGTGGTTACACGTGGTCTGCGGTTGTGAGGCCGGTTGGATGTACTGCCATATTCTCTGAAACGCCTTTGGAGACGGCTTATGGTGGAGAAATGAACATTCAATGCACGAGCAACAGATTTGGTTGACATTCCTGCTGTCAGCATGCCAAGTGCACGCTCCAAATTTCAGGGTGGCCTTTTATTGTGGGCAGTATAAGGTACACCTGTGCACAAATCATGATGTCGGATCAGCATCTTGATGTGGCACACCTCTGAGGTGGGATGGATTATCTCAGCAAAGCAGTGCTCCCTAACACACATTTAGACTGATTTGTGAACAATGTTTGAGAGAAATGGTAATATTGTGTATCTGGAATGAATGTTAGATCTTTAAGTCCATCTCATGAAAAATGGGAGCAGAAACAAAGGTGTTGCGTTTATATTTTTGTTGAGTGTATTTCATAACTGTATTCATAAGTTTTTGACAACTATTTGTAAATGAATGCATTTCTCAAAGTGACATTTATTTTGTGCAAATGAACATGTCACGACTTCATTCAACAAAAAAACAGAACACAACAAATCATTGTTTTTTCAATACATGAAATTGTTTGAACTCCAACTTTGGATCTGAATTAATCATTGAACAATGATTAATTGACCAGTCAGTGTTTTACTAAAACACTGTTCAGTGTGGTCTGTTAGTGAGACACCTGGCATTCCATTTTGTCCACTAGTTTGCTGTATTCTGGTGTATAGTTGGACAGAATCAGTTAGGCGTGTTCGGTGTTTATTTTTTATGAAGTTCATATTTGAAAAGGCTGATTCACAGAGATAAGTGGATCCGAAGAGAGAAGCAACCTTCATAGCTGCTGTGCAGATTGATTTGTACTTTTCTGTGTCCACAAGGTTCCAAAAGTTTGGGCTACTCAGATGTGCTTTGAGGTGCAAGTCATTTTACAATGTTATTATGTCCATTTCCACCTGCCCTGCATCGAAGCTGAAGGTTGTACTTAGGCTCTCAGCTGTGCCTGTAATGTCCACTGACATAAAGGGATTTGAAAGGAATGACATACATGGCTCAATTTGATCAAAATCTGTTATCAAACTCTTGAATCAGTCTGTTAATCACTTGGCTGTATTTTTCTACACCTTTATCAAAAGCCACAGAAACATTGTCAATAAGAACGCTTTGTACAGAGGGAAAGTGCACAACACTTTTTCTTTGCAAGTGCACAGAGAAAATAGCTTTAAAAGCTTTTACAGCACTAATCATGTTTGTGACAGTCTTACCTGTGCCTTGCAGCTCACAGTTCAAATAGTTCAGTTTTTCTGTTACATCTGTTAAAAAGGCAAGGTCAAGCAACCACTCAATGTTGTCCAAGAGGGAGGTGTCTTCTTCTCTGCTCTGCATTAACTCCTTTATTTCACCCACAAGTGACAAGAAACGTTTCAAAATCCGCCCTCTGCTGAGCCATCGGATGTGTGTATGCAGCAACACGTCTCCATATTCTGCGGACAGCTCCTCCAAAAGCAGTTTAAATGTCCGGTGTTGCTTGGCTTTAGAGCGAATGCTATTGATAATTTTAACAACGGGCGTCATTACATGGTCAAACCCGGTCACTTTCGCGCATATCGCCTGCTGGAGAATGATACAGTGGTAGTGTAGGAAAGGTGGGAAGTCTGGGTCATTCTTGCACAATGCGCAATGAAGCCCACTCAGCATCCTACCATTGCCGGTGCGCCATCGGTAGTTACCGACACAAGCTTCTCCAGCGACACTTTTTTCTCCACGAAGAAAGTTTTTACCGAGTTGTAGATGTCCACTCCCCGTGTAGTTGTCCTCAGCGGTATCAGCGTTAGGAGCTCTTCTTTAGTGGAGAAATCGTCAAATACCATCCGAATAAACACCATTAGTTGAGCTGTCCTGCTGCTGTCCACAGACTCGTCACATTGGATGCTGAACCACCGGCATGGACTTAAATCCTTGTCCAGCTGCTCATTCAAGTTTTCGGACAAAGCGGACACTCTTCTGGCCACTGCACTTGCCCCAAGTTGTACATCAGCTAGACTTGAGATGACATCGGACCCATTTTTATCGTCTTTAAAAACAGTCTCCGCGATTATCATCAAAGCCCCCTTAACAATCTCTCCATCAGAAAAAGTCATCCTATTTTTAATAAAATAATGGGTAGCACTGAATGAAGCTTCGGTTGCCTTTTTGGACTTCTTTGTGAAAAAAGACTGCTGCTTGGTCAAAACGGCCTTTAGCTCACGCGCTTTCGCCGCACGAAGCGCACTCTTGGGAGGAAAGTTTGTGTGGAAGCTGTCGTGAGTGGTTTGATAGTGTCTCTCCACATTGTGCCGCTTTGAAATCGCCACCGTAGCTCCGCAAATCAGACAAACACACTTATCTCGTTATATATTGTTTTTTTCAATATATAATTTAGCACCTTAAGTGCTAAATTATATGCGCATATATGTGTAACTTTCAATTGAATTCGCAATACAGCATTTTAATATATATATTTTTTTATTTTTTTTTGTGAACCGCAAGGCAACTTGCTATTTTTAGAACATGTCTTGCGGGCGACTGAGAAGGAGCCAACGGGCGACCGGGTGCCCACGGGCATAGGGTTGGTGACCCCTGCATTAGGACCAGTGTTGGGTGTAACGCGTTACTGTAACGAAATTACAATTTGAGTAACGTAGTAGTGTAACGCGTTATTATGAAAATACGTTTCATTATATTACAGTTACTACCTAAATACTTCGTTACCGGCGGCACCGGCCTCGGGAAAGCAGGGGAGAACTGCACTACCGCTGCATGCGTGCCTGCGCGCTTACGTCACGCTGCGCACATGAGCGAGATTGTTTGTAAAGCAACATGGCAGAGTCAGAGGAAAGGAATTCGTTTTACCGGTGGAGATATGCACACTATTTTAACTATATCAGTCAAAAAGATAAAAACGTTGTCGTGGAGTGCAAGCTTTGCGCGGGCAGCAAGCGATTGTCCACCGCAGCCAACTCATCCTCAAACCTTTTAAAACACTTGCAGCATCAACACTCAACTATTAAGCTAGTCGCTAAAGAGCGTCTCAGCGAAGCCGCCGCCGCAACCTCCTCCGACAGCACAATACCAACACGATATAGGCAACCTCGACTTGAATTACGCTGTCAGGTAACCTCAAAGACTGAAATAAATAGACTTTTAGCGGCGTACGTTGTAGAAGAGATGCTGCCCATTTCTACTGTAGAGTCGCCGTCTTTCAGAAACATTTTACGCAAAATGCAAACTGCAGATGGATTGGCCAGTACAAGTGACAGAAAAACATTTGTAAACTATCTGGAGAAGTGCTACAGCAAGATGGAAAGTGAGTTAAAGTCAACCTTTGAGATCCTGGAATACATTTCGACCACTGCTGATATTTGGACCTGTCATAATAAATGTTTCATGGGCATGACAGCACTTTGGATTAACCCAAACAACCTCAAACGTGAAAAAGTAGCTATTGCCTGCCGAAGAATAAAAGGACGCCATACATATGACGTTGTGGCAAGGGAAATAGAACATAATATACATTCAGCTTTTGGAATCACTGACAAGGTAACTGCTACTGTGACAGATAATGGGTCAAACTTCATAAAAGCCTTTCGGATCTACGAGGCAGCAACAGCATCTTCTGAGTCGGAGGAGGACGGGGGTGAAGAGGAGGACCATGTTGTTTTTGCTGATCTCAATGACATCCTATCTAATGGCACCGCAGAAGGAAATTATATTCTGCCCCCTCATTTACGGTGTGCTTCACACACGCTGATGTGAACAAATGGCTGTCTGCAAATGCTGAGTCCAAAGCTGTGTACAGAAGTGCTACAGCTAAGTGCTCTGCCCTCTGGACCAAGTGTAGCCGTTCAACTGTAGCCTCAGAGCTTGCTGAGGATATATGCAAAAAAAAAGCTCATTGTCCCAGTAACAACAAGATGGAACTCATTCCATGATGCCTTGACATGCATACTCACTATTCCAATCCCACAGTTAAACCACTTGTGTGCTCAGTTAGACATAAGAGTCCTCTCTGAACGTGAACATAAATTTCTTACTGAATACTGTTCAGTAATGAAACCCCTCACCGTCGTCTTGGATATTTTGCAAGGTGAAGATAACTGCTACTATGGACGCCTTCTGCCAACACTAGAAGTGTTGATGTCCAAGATGTTGGCACTGCAACCTGGGCTCTCAAGAATGACTGCTGGTCTGCCAGATGTCATTGTGCAGGTATGTATACTTTACCTTAGTTTAAACTATAAAATACATAATTCACTATTTTTTATGCTGTTGTACTCTTTTTACGTGTAGGCCATCAAGACCAGATTGGGGTCTGTGCTGGAAAACAAGGATGCTCAACTTGCTGCTGTCACACTGGCAAAGTTCAAACTGAGGTGGCTGAAAGAAGAGCAGAGAAAGGACTCTTTAAAGACACTGCTGATCACAGAATGCCGATCTTCAATGGACACACAAGAGGTGAATCCATCTGATTCTGAACTACAGGCTTCTTTTTCCTCCAAACAAGATGAAATTGACTTTTTTGCTTTCGAAGATGACCTTCCAGCTTCTCGTAACTGTGAAAGTGAAGTCTTTAGTTATTTTCAGTCAGGTTGCGAAATAGACATTCTCCACCAGTTTCCAAACATTAAGGCCTTATTTCTAAAACTGAACACAGCAACACCTTCAAGCGCCCCAGTAGAGAGGCTGTTCAGCCTGAGCAGCCTGGTGCTAACTCCAAGAAGGAATAGGTTGTCAGCTAAACGATTTGAGAAACTATTGCTACTCCGGTACAACCATTACTTTGAAAAACAACAACATTAGAGTTAGTTGTTAAACAGTTAAACTGTTACTTTCTGCACTTTTGATATGTTAAAATGAAACTCAGGTTGTTGTTGTTGTTGTTGTTTACATAGAGTTTTATTTTATTATTTAAAAATGTTTTTTTGCACTACCAGCCAGTAGTCTTGATGACTAAACTGCCTTAATTTAATTGTCCTGGCTGCTATAGTAATTTACTTTCATGTTAATGTTATGCCATTTGAGCCAGTTTATTTAAATGGATTTAATAAAGCATACAAACTTGATTCTGTTCTCTTTTTTGTGACACGAAGTAATCCAAAAGTAATGTAACTTAGTTACTTTCTTGGGGCCGTAACTAGGTAATGTAACCAATTACTTTTTTTAGAAGTAACTAGTAATTTGTAACTAATTACATTTTCAAAGTAACTTACCCAACACTGATTAGGACATGGCTGGAACATGTAGGGGGATGAAAATCCTTAATTTAGACATTTTTAAACTCTGTACACTGTCAAATCTAATTGTGGTCATTACATGAAATGAAATGTAATAATTAATACGGGACCATAAATCTTCTGCAATTACCTTCTATACAGTGTAAGAAGTACATTTTCAAGAGAAAATTGTGGTTAATTGCTTTTCCATTTACAAAGCTTGCAAAGGTCAAGCTCATTTTGTCTCAAGAATAGACTTAAATACAGTTATGCAGACCGGGAGTTTGGCAGTAAAAAATGGGAGGCCAATTATTATGAAGAAAATGGCCCTGTATTATGTCAGCACTTGGTGCACACTAAAGGCTCTTTAGAGCCGAATGGCTCTTTCACCCGTTTTCTCGAGCTTTTCCGCAACAAAGGCCACTGCCAAACCGGTCTGCACTGAAAGAAATAGAAATGTTACAATAGACGTTGCAAAATAAATTCTGTCAATTTAACAGATGGCCTTTCCCATGTTTCAGTGCGTTAGTGTTGAACTAACACAAAACACGATAAAATGTGCATACACCTTATAGCATACACTTTATAGTCGGGGGGCCAAAGTCTCAAACGCTCTTTAAATTGGATTGAACCTGACATGGTCTGCCATACTTTTTATTTGTGTTTTTTCTGTCAACTTTAACCCTAAGGATCAATAATTGGAGGGTCTGCTCTCCTGGAAATATCACGGAAAAAAGTGTGGCCATTTTAGCGTATGCACTCCCATGTCGAAAAAGTCGCTTTTGACCCTGGTCCAAAGTTTGGTTTAGGCCATTTCCAGCCCATTAGAAAATGACTTACACCATTGTATTTGGTATCATTTTAAAGAAGACATTGTCATGTGTCATTTGAGCCCAAATGTACTACTCTGTGACAATTACTTTTTTAACCATAGCTCCTCTAACTCAAACCTGAGGACATTTTTTCACCATTTTCGCCAAAACAGTTTTACTACGTTTCACAGACACAAATGTTTGATACTGGGCAACTCTCTAGACTCTCTGAGGATTCAGTAAATGTATAACATGTCAGCACTTCCTCAGCTTAAGGCCTCTTTGTGAGCCACAAAGTAGAGGAATGTCCACCTCATATGAGCCTCTTCAATAGAAATAAGCCTGTATCTGCCATTCTGAGGTTGGAACAGCTGGTCAAGCTGGCCCAACTTGAAATTACATTAGAGAAGAACAGTTCTGTATTTAAAAAAAAAAAAAAGTTTCAAAAAAAGTTCTTCCTCTATTTTGTATTATATAACTCATTACGCCTATATTATGCCAAACACACAATGTCATTATGTTGCTTTTACAACTACAATATACGTAACCCTCTAAATCTGTCTAAAATTTCACGATAATACAAGATGATCCTAACAGTTTGGCTTTGAAGACACCACATGGGTATGCCTAAAAATATCTATTGGTTGTACACTAGATACTGTGTTCTGTGATTTGGTCCTGGACTGTACTAGACTGTAGTTATTTTGTGTTGACTCTTCATGTCCTGGTTATACCTCACTATTTGACTTATTAGTGATGAAAAAATCTGTGTATATGTGTGCAGACTGTATGAAAAGGCAACATAGTAAATGGATAATGATAAGATTAGCCTGCATGGCCATAGCCATCCATAAACTCCTGTCAATTATCATTTCCCTACATGTCACGTCTGGGTCTGATCTCAGTGGCCACGTTACGTCGAGCGGGGGGAGGCGGGTGTTGTAGGTGACATCAAGCATTTGTGCCGGATTAGCTGGTTGTAGTTTGGCAATGGCTACGGATACAAAAGTAAAGGAAGCTCTCCAATCCATTCTGGCTTGGCTCCCAAATATCCAGAAATTGAAATTGAAGCCTTGTGCATATGATAGCTTGCTTCACTCACTCTGGCGCATTACATACATCACGACCAAAAGCTAGCGAAAATCAGATGTCATCGTTTCAAACTTTAAAAGGAGTTCACCCCTCCCACCTAAAACGGAGCTCAATTGTGAAGATCCAGCCCTTCTGTACGAAATGAGCACGAGGGTATGGTACCAGGCTATGATAAGATTAATGGTGTGTAGATCTTTGTTGTTTATAAGGGGGATCCTTTCAATAAACATACAATCATCACAATCTCACTAATACCATACACAAGGACAAATGACAAATGGCAGTTTATCCCAAAACGCTTAAAATTGGGCCAAAATACACCTCTAATATAGCCCAGGCTTGATGCCGCCATTTTGTAAGACTTTCTCAATAGAAATATAACAGCTAGCTAAGAATAAGACTATTTTCAGCCAAGGACTGTTGATATGATCAGGAAAAATGTTGTATTGTATTGAACATGATCATGCGCCATGATTGTGTGAAATGTATCGTCTGCCTTTAAAACTCAGCTCTAATTTAGCCCGACAGTGGTATTCTCTTGGGTAATTAATAGCAGTTTGGAGCAGACAGTTAAAACTAGGCCTGAAGGCAGCACTGTGGGAAATGCGGAGTATGTTTAATCAGCAGGAAGTAAAAAGTTATATCATGAAATTCCTGGGGCACTTGGCTGTAGCCCATTGCTTTGTAAAATAATTCCTAATTACATGATTCTGGGAACACAAATTTAATATTGTTTAATAGCCATTTCCACCAGACAACATCAGAGCAATGATAACATTCAACCTTAGTAATGTTGTTCAAAAAGTAATTCTTGAAGGTGCTCACTGGATCAAAAGACGTAGCTGGTACCAGGTACTCTACAGAAAATTAGACAAGGGGGCGACAGTGGGGAAGATGGTAGAGTGGTCGTCTCATGGTTGGGGGTTCGAATCCCAGTTCATCAAGACACTTCACCCATCTCCAGTGTTTGCATACATTGGTATATGAATGACAGTGTGAACTGGTGACTGGTTCCTTGCTGAAAGCGCTTTAGGTCTAATAAAGGTAGAAAAGCGCAATATAAGTTGAGACCATTTACCAATTTGATTATGGGCAGATCAGAAAATAAATGTACAGGAAAAGAAATCCAAGGTACGTCTGGTCTTTAAAGTATTTATTATACACCAATGCATTTTGACTCGTGGGACCCGATCTTCCATGTGGCGCAGCAAAAGCGTTGCTCAACCCACGGCCGGTATCTTGCTTACAAACAGCGCCAGTGCTTGCGACCAGTAGTTTCAGGGCGTCACTTAGGGGAAAAAAGGGGTCAACCGAGGCATGGTGTGTTGCAACATGCTGAGTACAACTGGTTGCTTCCCCTTCACTCGCCTAATCTTTACATTAACATCGTGTTCAGCCTTATGTAGCCTACTTCATTCAGCATTTACGCTCTCACAGGACAAATGCTATGGTGTCTGCGGGGCATTATGCCCCTGGTAGGGTCTCCTATAACAAACAGGTCCTATAGGTGACGGGACAGACTAAGAGCAGTTCAGAAACCCCTATGGAGAGAGCATCAACTACTAAACGACCCGGTTCACATACACAACATCTGGCTGTCGGGACATGGAATGTCACCTCACTGGCGGGGAAGGAGCCTGAGCTTGTGTGGGAGGTCGAGAGGTACTGGCTAGATATAGTCAGGCTCACCTCCACGCACAGCTTGGATTCCGGATCCCAACTACTGAAGAGAGGCTGGACGCTCCACTTCTCAGGCGTTGCCCATGGTGAGAGGCGGCGGGCTGGGGTGGGCTTGCTTATTATCCCCCAGCTCAGCTGCCACGTATTGGAGTTACACCCCGGTGAATGAGAGGGGTTGCCTTCGGGTTGGGGACAGGTCTCTCACCATTGTCTCAGAGTACCTGGCCTTCTTGGAGTCCCTGGGAGGGGTACTAGACGGTGCTCCGACTGGGGACTGCATTGTTCTACTGGCAGGGGGCTTAGACGACCATGTTGGTAACGACAGTGAGACCTGGACAGGGGTGATTGGGAAGAACGACCTCCCCGATCTGAACCCGAGGAGTGTTCTGTTATTGAACTTCTGTGCAGAACAGTTTGTCCATAATTAACACCATGTTCGAGTACAAGGGTGTCCACACAGTGCCGTGCAAAAGTATTTGCCCCCTTCTATATTTCTTACATTTGTTTATATTTACCACACTTAAATGTTTCCGATCATCACGCCAATTTTTATATCACACAATGACATTCCCAGTGAATACAAAATGCAGTTTGCCAATGATTATCACATTTATTAAGGAAAAGAAAATCCTGGTGGAAGAAGTAAATGCCCCCTCTGTGATTATCTGTGAATAACCAGATTTTTGGAAAAGCTGAGTTCAGTTTCTAGGGCCAAGTCTGATTACAACCAGGTTTGTTGAATCATGAAAATATCACATTTAGACCGGTCAGACAAATAAAATCTCATAAGAAAACCTAATAACGCCACAAAATGACTCCAAGAGTGCAACGGCGACTCATCCAGGAGGTCACCAAAGAACCCAGAAGGTTGTCTTAAGATCTGCAGCTTTACTGGGCTCAGACAAAGTCAGTGTTCATGACACAACTATAAGATAAACAATGAGCATAAATGGCATCCATGGAGTGTTTCAAGGCGAAAACCACTGCTTACAAATAAGAACGCAACAGCCCGTCTCTCATTTAGACCACCATGCCACAAGTCAAACATGGAGGTGGCAGTGCTTTGCTGCTTCAGAACCTGGACAACCTACGGTCATTGATGGAATAACGAATTCTACCAGGAACTCCTGGAGGAGAACGTCATCAGTTCAAGCCCTCAAGCTCAAGTGCTCTTTTGCCATGCGGCAGGACAAGGATCCCAAACATACGAACAAATCCACTTCCGATCGGCTCAAAAATAACAAATTCAAGTTTTGGAGAGGCCAGATCAAAGTCCAGACTTAAATGCATTAAGATTCTGTGACCTCAAAGTTCAGCCACAAAAACCCTCCAATATGGCTGAGTTAAACTAATTGCAGACGACACAACAGTGGTGGGTCTCATCATCAACAGAGACGAGTCAAACTACAGTGAGGTGAGCAGTCTGGCCATGTGGTGCACACAGAACAACCTCTCTCTAAATGTGGAGAAGACAAAAGAGATTGTTGTGGACTTTCGAAGAGCACGGGTCCAGCATGCTCCTCTAACAATCAATGGTGCTGCAGTGGAGAGGGTGACCAGCACTAAGTTCCTGGGTGTGCAAATCACAGAGAACCTCTCCTGGACCATGCACACTACATCACTGGTCAAGAAAAGTAATCAGCGTCTCTGAGAAGCTGAGAAGAGCCAGAATCGCAGCTTCCATTATGTGCAACTTCTACAGAGGGACTAGAGCACTGCCTTCTGCCGAAGGAGCCTTCAGCGCATCGTGAGAGCAGCAGAGAAGATCTGCGGAGCCCCTCTCCCCTTCATTAAGGACATGTACTCACCCGCAAAGCCGTCAGAATCAACAGGAACCCTGCGCACCCATCACACAGTCTCTTCTAGGTAATGCCTTCAGGGAGGAGATTGTTAAATCCACGGGCCAGCTCCAGTCGACTGAAGAACAGTTTCATACACAAGGCCATCGGGAAGCTGAACTCCCTTCCCCCCCCCGTCCACCCACCCCCGCTCCACAAGAAGGACGAGAGAATGAACAGCCTGATTCATTGTCAAATGAATTGACAAATAAAATCTTTTGAAAATCCCCAGAAATTGTAACTCAATCGTAGTCAGTAATAAGTGCCTATCTACACTCAATTAAATTTGCTCTGATTTTTTATGGAATGAACTCAAAGGCATGAAAAAAATTTTTTATACACGCTCGAATCCTTTCGAACTTCACAACAGCCTGGGGACCATGGCTGAAATCTTCGCATGGATTTGAGGACCAATCACAGAACGAGGAGGGACGGTAAGACGATGACGCACTATTCGACATTCGGAAGCTTGTAGTTTGTTTACGGATTTTAAAAAAAAAACACGTTATTTACGGATCCAACGTGACAGCAGCAGATGCGACGCAATCTTTCGATCAAGCTTTAGACCATGTTCTAAATAGTTTACAACGGGTATGTCATACGTCATCTGATATGATGTAACGATTAGCTATGGCTACGTGCAGACGCATGACAGACATTCGTAGCGCCCAATAAACGGCTATGGACGATCGTGAACCACACCTCTCCTACGTGAAAATGAATTGGTGGTCCCCAGACTAAATATCATTTGTGATTTTGGTCTGTTATTGAGCACTTCACCTTTGTCAAGAGTACTCCATGCTCTTGTGTGGCTACATCTGTCACAAGGTCATTAAGCATAAACGACTTACTGCGAGAAGAACTTGAGTTGGATATTGCTAATTCAACACCAGTATGATTGTCTTTATGCAGTCATGGCTTGATTTCCAGAGTCAAGTGTGAGTTCAGTTTAGACAGAAGGCGAGAGCCATAGAGTTTTATCCCAAATCCTCAAAAAAGACTGATAATGATGCCACAATAAAATATGTAGCATGAACAGATCCACTCATTGACCTGCTCTGCGCCATGTTTATAACTAGGCTAGTGGGCCCAGCACATTCAAACAGCTGGCTTTGTCTAAGCTGCATCTGCATGAGCTCAATTCCAATGCTTTAAAACATCTTAAAATGTCTTACCGCTCAGGACAGAGCACACGTTTGGCAAGGAGTCAGACAGTTACTGCAGTCTGCTTCGACAGTGTTTAAATGCCCACCAGTATGATTTTGAATGCGGAAGAGCAGGAAACACAGGACACACAGGTACTTGGTAACACTGCTGACTATTACATTTTATCAATTCAATAGAGTGTTCATCAGCCAATCATGACATTTTGTATTTGGCTTTTTGTCTGGTCTATTCCACCCACGGACAACAAAGTATCCCCTTGCATCAATTTGTGAAATTTACATAACATCAGATCCCATCATGAAAGCAGCTAATGAATGATGAGTCATTACATGCCAATTTCTGAGACTAATCAGGCTTATAACAGCATACTCCTGTCACACAACATATCACATGCCAAGTCTGACCTACGGTGCACATTATCTGACAGCTATTTTCAGTAGCCATTCTCACTTGACCAGAGAATGCACACAGGTGTAAGTGTGTCATCACCAATAGCCACATTCAGGTCTGTCTGCTCGAGCGCCATGGCTCTCAGCATTGTGCCTCTCCAAATTGGCTTCCTGGGACAATTAAACCGAGCAAAGCCTGTTGTTTCTAAGCATATCCCTGACACCTGTGCTTTTCCTGCAATAATGAGATGAGGTGTCCTCTGCAAAGGAAGCACATTACAAAGGTTCCCAAGGAGAACATTTCATAATTAGTCTGGGATTTTAAAAGTAGCAGCCTGATTCCATTTAGCCGTGTGTTGGGGTTGTGCTGGGATACATGCTGTAATGATTTACAATGGTATCTCTCCGGTAAAAATCCAAATGACAGCGCCACATAGAACAGTCACACTTAACCTGCACATTTCACCAGAATGTCTCATTTCCATTGAAGGGTGCATCTAACAAATTAGCCTGGCAAGTCCAGAATGACACCCTCCATATCTTTTACACACAATGATCAGTCTGCAGCAAGTAAATGTAGTGTCCAGGCAAATATGTTGTCGGACTAATAGGCCGACCCCATATTTACCCCTTTTAGTCCAACGTCTCATTATTCCGAAAAATGTCCCATTGAGTAGGGGTTGAAAAATAATATTAGGTTCAGGCAAGAGTTCACTAACTTTAAGGTTAGGGCCAGTGGATGTATATGGCTCTCTAATCCACAACACAACTGGGTTAGAGATGTCGGACTAATGGCACCTCTGCTTAATGGTACATTTTCGGAATAATGAGACGTCTGACTAATGGGTTGTCGGACCAATGGCATGGCACCACAAATATAATGTCAAAACAGATGTAATGTCTAAATAAGCAGTCCGCAGCAAATGGAAATGAGCCCCGGGCGTCCGCTGTCCTTAGACCCTACCTGACAAGGGAATAATTCTCAATGCTGAGATGGTACTGGATAAAGAATAAACTACTCATACTATGATGCAAGTGACTAGGATTTTTTTTGCCAAATTGATAAAATGCATGTTTTACACAAAAAAACATGAACTTCTTTTGCATTTATAGCCTCGTTTTACAGCCAGGTGGGGCATAGTCGATTACATTGTTGGTTCGTGTGAGAGACTACTAGCTGTGATTGTATGAACCCAGCACACACATCCCTGATAATGTCACTATGTAATGTCAAAGTAGTCTTTGCGGTGCAGGGCAGTATGCCATTTATCAAGACAGGTGGCAAATAGCGACTGCCAGCTGGATAAATGCATATAGCTCTTTGTTGGCATGTTGCACCTAATTTACTATTTGAAACTGCTTGAACTATGGTGTAATTAAGGGTGCACTCACACTTGTCCGTTCGAACCTTGCCCAAGCGCTTTGTGCTTCTTCCTCGCTGTGTCATTTCTCTGCTACTACACCCTGATTTCGGAATAGGCTTTCATTTGATAAATGCTGGAGGGGCATTTAGATTGCTTGTGATTATGGTGCGCGTCCGAGTTACCGTATTTTCCGGACTATAAGTCGCACTTTTTTTCACAGTTTGACTTATAGTTTGTCTTATACTCCGGAGCAACTATGTGTTTTTTTTCCCCTTTTTTTAATCCAAATATATAATTTCACTTGCCACTAGAGGGCACTGCAGGCTAATCAAGCAGCAGAAAGACAGTTTGGAGTGAGTGAGAAGTGGAGGTTACTACAATGAACAAAAAAAAGCTAATCACGGGCTAAAAGCTAGATGGCCACAGCTAGAGGTACAAGTTTACAAATGGGTGCTTAAACAACGCGCTGTTGGGAGAGACTTGTCAACGATGCAGTTACGTCTCCGTGTCCACAATTTCTCCGTGTCAAGGCGATTGTTCAGAAGTGACACCGAGGATGAAGATTTCAATAGATTTAGTGATTTGGAGTGAGCTTGAGAGTTTGGTATGTTTTTATGCTATAGTTATCTGAACTGTGTATGTGACGTTAACATACCAGACACCTATTTAGTTCTTTGTTTATGTAGCTAATCTAGGGTGACCAGATGTCCCAGTTTACCCGGGACAGTCCCAGTTTTAAGTCCTTTGTCCCGCGTCCCAATAGATTTCTCCAAAACCATTGATTTGTCCCCGTTTTACTCGTAATCTGTCCCAGTTGTCCCGGTTTTGGCCAACGTAGTCCCCGAAATAGCACATTCTGCTTTAAAATTAATGTCTTTGGCCCATGTGAGTATCAATTGCCAAGTGTAAACCAATTCAAAATCTCAATTCAGGATGCGGATTGGTGCATGTCATAAGTCGTTGACAGTTTAACCATTCATCGTGGGTGAAGACAGTTTAGATTTGGAACCCCTGCGGCCTATTCCCGAATATTGTCCCAGTTTTTTTGTTGGAACATCTGGTCACCCTAAGCTAATCATCAGTGTGTTACGTTAGCATACCGTACGCCTATTCAGCCGGTTGTTTTTTTTCATTACGCATTTTTTGGCTGGTTTGTCTTATACTCCGGAGCGACGTATAGTCCAGAAAATACCGTAAGTCTATTACAAACGTTGATTTCCAGGAGTTCCAGTGCTATTGAACTAGTGGCTGAAGCAGCAATGAATGACATAAACCGAGCGTAATTTTCTTCTGTTCATATAGCCTTTTTCAAGGCTGTATTTTATCCATGAATTCATGGAGGAAAGGCTCAGAGACAGGTGCGCGTCTGCCCTACCCACTGTCACAGCTGATTCAAGAACAGGGGGACGCGCAAAGCTCTATTTCTAACAGCTTTATTAAAAGTGACATTATTCATCAAAGCCTCTTATCTATAAAAAAAAGTAAAATGCAAAGAAAAGTGGAGTAAACAGATTTGACAATGGGGCTCATTTTTTTTTCTCCCCTTCTGCATTAAACATGTTGCGCTGTTACTGCACATATAAACAAATTACTCATGCTGTTTTAATCAGCCGCGGCTCGGTTCGTTTGTGTAAGTGCGAGCGCGGGCTAGAGAATGGCACGGTTTGGACGTCAAGTGTGGAGAAGATAACTAAGATTTTATTCACGAGGTTATAATGTGCAGAGCTCGAAATTGCGACCATTTTAGTCGCATATGCTCCCAAATGTATGCCTTTGCGATCTAAAAATCGAGTTACTCGCACTATAGCGACTGCGAGCGTACATGCCCCGGTCCACCTTAAAAGAAAGCCTTCTCGTACTACCTTAAAAAAAGCTTGCGTCATTGTTTTCTCAAAAACTGTCTGTTCCAAACAAGGCCGTGGGAACCCAGGGAGCTGAGGGCGCTACAGCACCCCCTGGTGGATAGTTTGCGAACTGCAGGCAATATTTATAAATAGTCAATATGCACAGAAAAAGCATTTTTGGGGTAAATTTTGTCCCTCAGCACCCCTTAACTAAAATGTCTTCCCACGGCTCTGGCTCTAAAATAGTTTGAGAGCATATCGTAAACTCCGATCTGTCCTCTCTTTTGGCTGCATCAGCCCGGTCCGCCTTTTCTGCATATACTAGGCTTGTGTGCCGCTCTCATTCATCAGCCCGCTTTCACTGAATGAGCCGATGTATTTACGCAACTCTAGTCTCTTTATGAGTAAACAGGAATAGCCTATATATTGTTTATAAACTCGGGACTGGAGGCATCTTACAAATGACGCTCGAATGGATGTCAGGAAGAGAAGCAGTGCAAACTTCAATCCAACCCGCTCGCCACCTCGCCACCTCGCTGAAAGCGGCTCATCGCCGGAGGTGAAGATACAGAGTGAGGAGATGACACAGTGAGTGCGGTGAAGCAGGGGCGGAGCAAAGAAAGGGGGTTGGGAGGCACAAAATGGTGTGCCATTTACAGTGTTGGAATGTAATGAGTTTTGTAGATTGCAGTATCAATGCAAACAGCTAGGATAATACATCTAGAATGCATCAGAATGATGGAAGTGGCATGTGATATGCCTGTTAAAAGCTTCCCTGTAATTTTTTTGGCTGTGCTCCTAGCGCTACCATAAAAAAAAAATAATTTCGAGCCCTGGTGTGGAGTGAAACTAGGCGAGATTGTGGGTGGGGGCTCCGTCTTAGATTAACTCAGCTCTTCGGGACCCCCCTCGAAGCAGAACAATCAATGTTGAAAAGTAAACAGACATGAAGGGAGAGAAGGTGGGGTCGACAGTTTCAAACAAACAGAAATGAAGAGACTTGGCTTGGTATATGGCTCATGGGTAATGAGAGGCGTGGTTGGGTCAATGCAAGAGCGGTTGGTTGATATTAATTCCTTAAAATCTAAAAGATTTGGACCTTACACATTATAAAGAGACAAAAATAATTACTCAAGAGCAGTGGTGCCCAAAGTGCAATCCCCCAGATCATGTCCAAATGCGGCCTTCAGACCAATTTTTAGTGGCTCTCAGGCTTTTTATTGAATTGGCACACATCTGCAGAGATAGTACTCAAACACTTACAGACATACTCGCAATGAAATTAGTAACTTTACTTTTTACTAAGAAATGTCAAATGCTCTTAAAACCGTGTCATTGGAGTGTACTGGGCACACTTTGATAAAAGACTACACATTTACATAACTTGACTTTGCTGAATTCATACCCCAATGAGAGATGTCCACAAATCACGATGATGCAAAAAAGAAATACATAAACAACTTTTTTGCTGTGAGGACTTTCTGTGAAGATTAAAAAGGAAGAGACCTCTAATAAGAAAATAATGACTTGAGCAGAAACTGGGAACGAGTCCAAACTGAAGCATTTAAACAGCAGCCATCTGTAGATTATCTTCATCCACTAGAGCACATTCAAGCCAACTTGTCATCATCAGCTGCTTATAATTGCACATTCTTCATAAAGCATCCTGATCTTCCTTTGAGTCATTTCTACAGATGGAACCATTTACGCAGCCTTTAAGTGCTTTAAACACTTAAAGCAGGCTGCGTAAATGGTTCTTGCCAAAAATTAACTTTACAACAGAGGCAGAGAGTGTCGCTTTTGGCAACCCATGCACAGAGGATACGTTTAACTGAGCTCACCCTTGATTAGCCTTTGCAGCAAAATCCTCTTCATTTCTTGAACCCGTTAAAAAATGTTATATTTGAACCCAGCTCATTGCCTTCGTCTCTTGGAATATATATAAAAAATAAACATATGAAGGGTCACGTGATGCATTGAGGAGAATAGAAGTGGCGCGGCGGGTCTCCTCACTGGATTCGTCGAAATATCATATTTCTCGGTTTGACTACGGCTATAACTTTAGCTACTGTTGTTGCTAAACGTATACGGACGCTAAATATGTCTCTGGACAACTTTTTCAAGAAGCCTCCGAAGTCTGCACAGCGGAAGAAAGGCCGCAAGAGGACTGCTAAAACGGCGTTAGCTAGCCAAGATGGCGAGGCTGAGCACGAGCTAACTAATGACGAAGACGAACAAGAGTCTTGCACAGAGCTGGAAATGTCGGATGCTGATTGTACCAGAGACGACATGGTGGTGGATCGTATGACTCGAAACATTGAGAAATTATTGGACACTAAACTTGCTACAGTCCTGAAGCCTGTTACAGAGATGTCTGAAAAGTTAGACAAGCTAGTGAACAGAGTTGGGACAGCAGAGCAACGGGTGTCTGACTTGGAGGATATAGTAGCAGCTGACTCATCAAGACTGGACTCCGTGAAGTCAGACCTCCAGAAAACAATGGAGAAACTTGAGAGCTATGAAAACCAGAGCAGACGATTAAACGTGAAAATCATGGGACTTAAAGAAAAGTCAGAAGGCAGAAATCCTATAGTCTTTTTTGAAAGGTGGATCCCAGAGGTCTTGAACATGGACATGCACGAACCATTCAAAATAGAACGAGCGCATCGCTTGGGTCCGGAACCGGATCCTAGCGGTGGACAAAGACCCAGAGCAGTCCTGGTGAGGCTACGCGACTACACGGATAGGCAGAGGATCTTACAAGCAGCAAGAAACAAAGGCAAAGTGTCGTTTGGGGGCCGGGAGGTGTCTTTCTACCAGGACTTCTCGGCTGATGTGGTGAAGAGGAGGAGTGAATCTGCAGGAGCGCGTAGAAAACTTCGTCAAGCGGGGGTGAAATATGCCTTTCTCTATCCTGCCACGATTAAGATCTTCCCTCAAGAGGGGAGACCGATCTCTCTACCTACATTGAAAGAACACTGCCGGGAACTGAATAACTGGATCAACATACCTGTTAATGCAGGTAAGAAGATGGCGGAAATAAACTGTAGCTTATACGGGACATCTTACGTAAGTTTGTGGAAGTGCGCTGAAGTATGTTGCGTTAAGATGTCACTCGTATACCGAGAAAAAAATATTGCTGATAGATAACTATTGCGATTAATATTATAAATATGATGTGTAATTACATAATCCAGGCGGGGAGGCTTTGCATGCGATGCGTCCTTAGTTTTACTTGATTGTGGTATTTCCTGACCTCTCAAGCTGTACCAGTATAGCTAGTGATGAGAAGATTTTTGATTTATGTTAGGTTTTGTTTAGTTTTGTTAGGTAGTAGAGTCCAGGCTGTAGTGTACTCTTTTTGCCTGAACTGGTTCTTTGTTTTGTTTTGTTTCTGTTTCTTTGTGTCCAGATATGGTTTCCAATATCAACAGATCCTTTTTGTTTTATTTGACATTATACAGCAGGATATAGCCCCTCAATGTACTAAGTATTAAGTTTTGTACTTGGAATATAAAGGGATCAAATAGTGTAATAAAAAGGAAAGCGGTTCTAAATTCTTTAAAAAAGGATAATATTCAGATTGCATTCCTTCAAGAAACACATTTGACCGATGAGGAGCACAAAAAATACCTCAGGGAGTGGGTTGGGCAGATTCATTTTTCTTCTTATTCTACAAACAAAAGAGGGGTGATTATTTTGATACACAAACAGACGCCATTTGTAGCTGGGGATTGTTACAAGGATACAGAGGGGCGCATAGTTTTGATAAAAGGAGAATTATATGGAGAATCAATACTACTGGGAAATGTTTACGCTCCCAATATATACGACGAAGATTTTTTTGCTCACCTCCTCTGTAAAATTGCAGAAATGGATTGTACCAATATTATTTTGGGGGGGGATTTCAATTGTAATCTGTCCCCCACTTTGGATAGGAATCCTCCCCATAATACTCAATCTCGTTCAGGAAGAGTTTTACAAAACCTTCTTGAAACATTTAAATTATTAGATAGTTGGAGATATATGAATCCCAATACAAGACGGTACTCATTCTATTCTCCCCCTCATTTGTCATGGTCAAGGATTGATTACATTTTTATATCTGAACATCTCACTCAGTTAGTTGAACAATCTGACATCGGATCTATTGCCCTCTCAGATCATGCTCCAGTCATCATGGCAATGCAGCCACTTAGGCCTGAAGAGCAATCATTTTTCTGGAAAATTAACTCTTCACTGTTTTACGATGAGAATTTTATCACATTTCTGGAATCTCAGACAGACTTGTATTTAGAACTAAATGATTGTAATGATTCTGACCCAAGATGGGTATGGGAGGCATATAAAGCCTATATGCGAGGTATGATTATTTCATATTCGAGTAAGAGAAAAAAAGCGCGGATGCAAGAACAATCTAAAATAGAAAAGAAAATAAAAAAATTAGAGGAAGATTTCTATATTTCTAAATCCGATGAGGTGCTGAACGAATTAAAGGCGAGAAGAATTGAACTGACAAACTTATTGACAAAGAAGGCAGAATCTGATATTATGTTTGCCAGGCAAAGACTATTTGAATTTGGAAATAAACCTAATCAGTTTTTGGCCCGCTTGGCCAGAAACTCTTCCCAAAAGGCCTTTATTTCTGCAATAGTGGATGATGATCAACAACGCCAAACGAATAATGGTCAAATTAACGATTGTTTCAAAAAATTTTACGAACAACTTTATAGTACAGAAATTGACAGTAACAAAATGAACGCAAGTACTTTTCTAGACAACTTGGAGATGCCGCAGTTAACACAGGACCGGGCAAAATTGCTAGAAGGACCTGTTACTTTAACAGAAATTGACAGAGCAATTTCTTCACTTCAGTCAGGTAAAAGTCCAGGAGCTGACGGATTCTGTGTACAATTTTATAAAGCAATGAAAAGCAAAATAAATAAACTGTTGTTGCGAGTGTTCAACAAATCTTTTGAAGAGGAACAGCTACCTCAAACTATGTATTTGGCTCATATTATAGTTATTCCTAAAAAAGGAAAAGATCCAGAGAGATGTACCTCCTATCGCCCAATAAGCTTACTCGGGGTTGATGTTAAAATACTTTCTAAAATTGTAGCTAATAGATTGGAGCGAGTAGTTACTGATATAGTTAATGCAGATCAAACAGGGTTTATGAAGGGCCGCATGTCCTCAAATAATACAAGACGCTTAATTGATATAATTCATCATCTTGATGTCAATGAAATTCCAAGTGCCATCGTAGCGATGGATGCAGAGAAAGCATTTGATCGTGTCGAACGAAAATATATGATAGACGTTTTGCAAAAATTTGGCTTTCAATCTGATTTTATTCGATGGGTACAACTTTTATACAGGTCTCCAATTGCTTCAGTTTTAACAAACGGACTTCTATCTACCCCATTTCAGCTCAATAGAGGTACAGCCCAAGGGAGTCCCCTCTCTCCCTTGTTATTCTCTTTAGCTATAGAACCACTAGCAATAGCTATCCGACAAGCATCTAATATTAAGGGAACGGTGATTGGTAAGACAGAATATAAAATTTTATTATACGCGGACGATATCCTTCTGACATTAACGGACCCTTTTAACACAATGCCAATATTAATACGTTGCGTGGAAGAATTTGGAAACATTTCTGGCTACAAGGTTAACTTTACAAAATCTGAAATCATGCCTTTAGGACTGTCGCACGATCGGGAGCCAAATTTTGTAAAGCCCTTTCGTTGGGCACCAAGGGGATTTACATATTTGGGAGTGAAGATAACACCAAAGATAAATCAACTTTATACTGAAAATATTCCTCCCATAATAAAACATGTGAAAGAAAAAATGGTAAGCTGGAAGAAGCTTCCCCTATCCTTTCTTGGCAGAATCAATCTTATCAAGATGACAATCCTCCCCAAGGTGACTTACCCCTTGTCTATGCTTTTTGTATTTTTGAAGAATAGCCATATAAAAGATATAAATAAGGCATTATCTGACTTTGTATGGGCCGGCAGAAAGCCTAAAATAAAGTTAGACATTCTACAATTACCGAAAGAACAAGGTGGATGGAGCTTCCCCAACATTGCAAATTATGTATTATCAATGCAAGCCAGAATTATTTCAATATGGGCAAATGATCAGCCAAAGCCACCGTGGTTTGAGATAGAAAAAGCATATTGCGAACCGTTTTCTCCCATCAACATACTTGATAAACGCAGAGGAGAACTACCACATAAGACCAAAGATAATTTTTTAATTACTAACGTGATCAGAGCCTGGAATGGGCTGAGGAAATTATTTGGTGCCAAACATAAATTGTGCTGCTTAACAACACTGATTAATAACCCGAATTTAGCTGGAGAGGGCACTGGCTCTAATTTTCGCAAATGGCATGAAGCAGGAATCCACAACATTTTAAATCTCTGGAAAGATGGGCAATTTAAAACATTCGAATCCATAAAAACTGAATATAATATACCAAAAGGAGATTTTTTTAAATATCTCCAGATTAGACATTATGTATATACCAAAATGAATACTCTTAGTTTGCCAGAGGACTTTAATTTGTTAGAGAAAGGCTTGTTAAGCTGTGCAAAACAAAGTCATTTTATTTCAAAATATTACTCAAAGCTTCAACACCTGAATAGTGATAGATTATCATTTTTAAGAACGACATGGACAAATCTCCTGAAAACAGCTATAGACATTGAGTCCTGGGAAAAGATCCTGCATCTACCCTCAAAAATATCAATCTGTAATAGACTTCGAGAACTGCAGTACAATATTTTACTAAATGTATATATATCACCGCAAATGTACAGTAAATATACACCTGGGGCTTCTCCTAACTGCCCAAAATGTAAGACTACTCTTGGAACTAGATTCCACTGTCTTTGGGAGTGTGGAAAAATAATACAGTTTTGGAATGCGGTATGCGGTGAGATTAGTGCAGTAACCCAACGGTCTATACGACCCAGTCCACTACTGTGTTTACTTGGTCTTATACCGGGACCACTCACAGTCCACAAGGATACAATACAGTTTCTACTTATGATAGGACGGAAGGCTATCATGACTAAATGGGTTGGAGATGAGCCACCCTCATTACAAATGTGGAGAGCGATGGTATTGGATATTGTCACTTTGGAAAGACTGAGATTTTGTATAAAAGGTCAATACGGAGCATTTGAAGAAAAGTTTGGCAAAATGGTAGAATATATTAAAATTTAGGGTCAGATTGTCTGACATACAACAACTTGGAAACTAAATGCTGTAAATGCTGTATATGCACATTTTATCACTTTTTATTTTTGTGTTGATTTACTTTTGGATCTGTATGGAAAACAAGTTTTATATAAAATGTATATTTCACTGGACTGTTAAAAACTGGAAAATGTTCAATAAAAACAATGTTTAAAAAAATAAAAAATAAAAAATAAACATATATTTAAAAAAAGTCAATCAGCAAAAACACCTCTAACACCAATTTCATTTAAACTAGGCTAAATGTAGGTAAATATTGATAACACTACGCGTGTCTTTTGTCTTAATAAATTCTCCAGTGGCAGTAGTACAGTGTTAGTTTTCACATCACCTCTTCAGCTCAGAGCCTCAGCCGCTGCATGTGGCGATGTGTGTGGAATACATTCATATCTACTCCCACACGTTCAAACAGGGACTGAATTTTGATGTAGCGCCATAAAACACTGTGGATTTATTCAAATAGAACTCTAAAGTGATGATTTCCTCAGAGAGTTTGCAAAGTTTAATATCATAAAATGTCTCAAAACCTTTTTCAGGTGAAATTATCTGTTGGTTACAAATACAAAGAATCCTTGAAAGTATCTGAAAATGTTCGTACGGTCGCGCCAATGAAAACTCACCAACGAATGAGGAAACGGCGTGCCATTGAAATTTGCAGACCGATGTTACATGACAGAGCGCTCGAACTGGATGGCACAGAGACCAGGAAGGAGGAAGTGAGAGGTCAGAGGCCGAGTAACCTAAACAACGCAGCATTTTTTAAGTATGTTGCTTCCTTGTGGATCCATTTGAACATTTTCAATGACCATCACTTTCTGATTGTTGAGGTTTGAATGACCAGAGTTTTGGTGAAATGTTTCGCAATGGGGTAGTCTGTAGTTTGAGTTCTGACAGCTTTTAGTTTGTCTGATAAAACATCCACAATCGCAACCAATCGTGTATACTACATAGGATTAAAGGTTGAAGGTTTTTTCATGTTTCGAGTCACTGGACCTCAGGATCTCGTCTATGCTGTTTGCAGACGATGTTGTTCTGTTGGCTTCATCAAATCAGGACCTTCAACGCGCACTGGGGCGGTTTGCAGCCGAGTGTGAAGCGGCCGGGATGAGGATCAGCACCTCCAAATCTGAGGCCATGGTTCTCCACTGGAAAAAAGGTGGTTTCCCCGCTTCAGGTTGGTAGGGAGTCCTTGCCCCAAGTGGAGGAGTTCAAGTATCTCGGGGTCATGTTCACGAGTGAGGGACGGATGGAGCGTGAGATCGGTAGACGGATCGGTGCGGCGTCAGCAGTGATGCGGTCGCTGTATCGGACTGTTGTGGTGAAGAGGGAGCTGAGTCAGGGGGCAAAGCTCTCGATTTACCGATCGATCTAAGTTCCCACCCTCACCTATAGTCATGAGATTTGGGTAATGACCGAAAGGACAAGATCGTGAATACAAGCGGCCGAAATGAGTTTCCTTCGCAGGGTGGCTGGGCGCACCCTCCGAGATCGGGTGAGGAGCTCAGTTACCCGGGAGGAGCTCGGAATAGAGTCGCTGCTCCTTCACGTCGAAAGGAGCCAGCTGAGGTGGCTAGGGAACTGTTCCGGATGCCTCCTGGTCGCCTCCCTGGGGAGGTGTTCCAGGCATGTCCCACTGGGAGGAGGCCTCGTGGAAGGCCCAGGACACGCTGGTGGGACTATGTCTCCGAGCTGGCCTGGTGTCGTCCCGGGGCCCCCCAGAACAGCTGGAGGAGGTGTGCGTGGATCGGGAAGTCTGGGCATCTCTGCTGAGACTGCTGCCCCCGCGACCCGGCCCCGGATAAAGGGGAAGAAAATGGATGGATGGAAGGGCTTTTTTATTCTTTTTTATTCTTTTTTTGCTCTTTGCCCTTTGCTCAGAGAAAGAAGGTCCTCCTGCACAAATGTGCCAAGAAATTACATTTCACATTTACAGGTAAATTTTTTATGGCGAATGGTGTTACTGTTTACATGTTCAATTCAATTAAGAGTTACCTCAGGATTTTTTGTTTTTTTATGAGCTCAATCCAAATACAGTTTAAATAATTTGAATGTTTGGCAAACGTTGTCAGTTAGAGAAAGGGTTTGCTGATGCATTTAAATTAAATACAATGATCAGCATCACTGCTGACGCCGCACCGATCCGTCTATCGATCTCACGCACCATCCGTCCAGCTCTAGCAGAAAAGTTCTGCTAATCCAAGCATCTGTTTTACTGTACATCACCTCTTACCCCCCACCTCACAGAGCGCATTTTCTTCAGTTCGATATTACCCAAATCTAAAAACGTCTTGACTGGAGCATACAGGCTATAGGTCAGTGTAACATCTAATTTGAAAGCTACAAAATTGATCTGAATGGATCTTTTTCAATGCATTGTTGCCATCACTTTGACTTTTTTCATCATCACTCTTCTGTCGCTTTTTTGTCTCGTTTCTGCTGCTCTTTGGTTGCGTTTTTGTCATTTTGTCATTGCCTTTTTTTGTTGCACATTTTTGTCTTGTTTTTGTCTCTGTTTCATTTATTGTTTTACTTTCAGACTTGGATAATACCAAACGGGAAAAAAATTGTGTCGGTTCAGGTGGGGGTTAAGAGGTTAAGACAATAACAAGTGAAATACTGATACAAAACTGTCCCAAAGTATTTAAAACCTTAAATGAAGCCTGATACTGTGTTTTCCTTTCCAAGTCCAGTCTCTGCCTATGTGGCAAACCTTTTAATGCCGATTGGGGGGAGGTTGTAAAGCGTTCAGGTCTAGATTTATATTGCCATTTAGCATGCATCTTAGACCTGCCCTCCACTCTCTTTCTCCTGGTTTTATTATCAGCTGATGAGCCAAGCACCAGCCTGTAGGGATGGTGCAAAGAGAGATCTTCCAATTCCTTCTAACAGAGTTTTCTCACGGGTATGCAATATCATAGATTTTGATGACTGCATCATGCAACTGAAAGCTATATTGAAAGGTGTGCTATTATCAAATCAAATGGATACAAATTTCAGAATTACAAGAAGACAATTTCTCCAGCACTCGTGTATGTGGCCTCTTAATCGGATTATGGTTAGTGAGAATAATGCTAACTGGCGTGCATTATTTTGATATAAATTAAATAACTGTTATAGATACAGACAGCAATGTGTCATACATAAAAGGGGGCATGGCCTAGCCAGGGGGAAAGTAAACCTCCCTTGGGAATCTCAATTTTTCCCTCTTTTTAGCCGTTTTCTGTCGGACTATACACATGTTCATCACACACCAATGAAGTCAAGCCAAAATCCAGTCCATATGGATGTTTTATTCGGAGCAAATTGTTCTGTAGAAGCAAAAAACGGCACCCGTTACTAAGGTAGCATTATGTAGCATGAAGCTAACATAGATTCCTGGTTGTTGTTTTTGCTCCTGTCCAAGTCTCTGTACTTTATTTAGTAAAATATATTCATAATTCAGCATTTGTTAAAGTAATAGTGCAGAAATGGGAGAATGTTTAGTTGTTCTCTTCTTTGTCTTCCCTCTGGCTGCTTCGAACATGACAATATATGAGCAATTCCAAAAATGGTGTCTGTATCTGTCATGCCACTGCAGGTGTCACAATAGCATAGCACGTAGATATCACATTGCAAGATGTGGGAGTTGTGCACAATGTTGGAATCAATTAACGGTAGCTCCACAACCCACACAGTGAGTTCCTGTTGTCGTTCATAGTTCTGCAGTTCATTAGATCAACTCTCTTTATGCCTAACTATTAACAGACAAAAACATATTTAATCTGAACTGAAAGAAAATGTATTCAGGTGACATGACCTGTCCTAGTACTGCATCTGGCAGTTTCTCTCCCCTCACTCTTGTCCCTCTCTCGCCCACTCTTGCATTTCTAAAGCAGAGCCAGAGATGAAGTCACTGCAATGAAAAAGGTCATGGACGTAAATGGACATTTCTGCCCATTGTGGCATTAGCCTACAGGCTTATTTGTGCATCTCTTTAATTTGAGTGGCACTCGTGTTTCACAGGTAGAACCTCCTGGGTTCGATTCCCACCTGGGTAAGGCCTTTCTGGTCTTAACACTACGTCAATAAACTGGAGAGGGTACTGAATTGCATTTTTATAATAATCTTATATATCTTTTTTTGTTTGTTTAGGACTGTGCATACTTGTCCTGCACCCATACTCCAAAACACACACTCATTAATCCTGCAAACTCCACACAGAAAGGCCCCACGTTGATCCAAGTTCAAACCTGGGACCTTCTTGCTGTGAAGTAAGGGAGCGGAATACCATGCCACTACACAAACTACAAGTCCTCAGTATGTGATGTTGCATTTATGAATCCAGCTTTGGAACTGTTCTTCTTTTGGCACGCATCTTGTCAGATTCCAAAGATGAAGAAGTGAGCCGCACGCATGCACTTTTTAAGACAAGGTGAGAATTTTGAATGCTACAGATATCGTGCAAACCAACAGTGTACATAAATGGGATATTCTATTTATGGTACCAAGTGTGTGTTCTGGCTCAGAGCAAATTTACATTTTAGGGGCTCCGTGCTAGCTCAGCTGGGTGTGAGCTGGTGCATATGGACTGCCAATGAACCGATTGACCCACGACACAGAGCAGCAGTTTGGGCCTGGGTCAGTAGATGGCCTCAGTCAGGGGTGCAGCTCATTTTCACTCCCTGCTTCCTCATTTGCCTAGTGCTTTATCTGCTGTGGTTGGCTGCACCATTGTTCTGCCAAAAACCTTCACCACTTTCCTCATTAATTTTCTCAGCCTCAAAAGTTCAACAATGGCCCTTGCAAATCTGCCCCATTAGAAGAGCAGTCATTTGTGCTATAATTGAAAAAGTTTTCTAATGAGTGAGAGTTAATGGCTGCCCACCTGACCAAACATGTGGGGAGTTGTTAAGGCCTTTCGTCGGAGTGCTGTGGAGCGGGAGTGTTTGGCACTGTTTGTGTTCTGCAGAGGGGTCAATACTATAGTCATTTTGAAGTGGAAGTAAACTTGTTGAGATCTTTGTCGACAATGATGCAGAATTTTATTAAAACGTATGTTATGTGATATTGTTGTCGGTGAGTAAGATTTACTCTGGATAATGTTTAGATGCCGGCCTGTCTTTACAATTCTTCATACAGTAAACTACATGAAACTCCCTTCTTTGTGTTGTTCTATTTATGTAAAACAGAACATTATTATTATTATTATCAAATGTCTTATGCCTGTATTACCCAACTACTTCACCGACCGGTTCATTGCTTTTCAACTTAGCAACAAGAACATAATAGTCCATGTCAATTTCTGCTCCTCTATGCACTCGACAAACTTGCACATGCTTTATATTTTTACTGTTTACAATCAAATTATCAATTCCATCCATTTTCTTCCGCTTTATCCGGGGCTGGGTCGCGGGGGCAGCAGTCTCAGCAGAGATGCCCAGACTTCCCGATCCACGCACACCTCCTCCAGCTGTTCTGGGGGGGACCCCGAGGCGACACCAGGCCAGCTCGGAGACATAGTCCCACCAGTGTGTCCTGGGCCTTCCACGAGGCCTCCTCCCAATAGGACATGCCTGGAGCACCTCCCGAGGGAGGCAGGAGGCATCCGGAACAGATGCCCTAGCCACCTCAGCTGGCTCCTTTCGACATGGAGGAGCAGCGACTCTACTCCAAGCTCCTCCCGGGTAACTGAGCTCCTCACCCGATCTCGGAGGATGCGCCCAGCCACCCTGCGAAGGAAACTCATTTCAATAACAAAATAACACAGTAAACTAACTCCAAAATAAACGGCGACCAGCACTGAGCCTATAAAAGCACAGTGCGATTAGTAAACAATAATGGCAAACAGAACAATATTTACAAGATAAAAGCATACCTTTAAACTGGAATGTTAGGACCCTTAAAGAATACAAAATAATGTACAACATCAGTGTTTTGTATACACTAATGATAACAATATAGAAAGTCTTAAAACCTAAACATTTCTTCAGCTCACCAGAAAGCAACATGTGCACCGGCCTGCTTAGGAAGAGGAAGTAGGCATGTGTAGCTACTTCCTTTATAGACTGTCATGTGATGTGATCACATGACCAGACCTGTCCCTGCCACAGTTATTTGGGGTCTGGGCTGGAGTTTCCCTGGTGCTTGAAGCCGGTCTCTTCTTATTCTCCGCTACATCCATCCTTCCAAAGTCACCTCTCGCTCGGCGGCTTCAGTATGGAGAAGATAGCTAACGCTACACCTGAGTGTGAACACGCATTACGCTGCCCCGTGTAATCCAGGCTCTCTTTACTACATTGAACAATTATTTATTAACAAAATAAATAATACATGTATTTATTTATTTTTTAAGAAGTTAGCTGAGGCAGCAGCCCGGTGTTGTTTAGGCGGCCGCCTACACAGGAGAGCGCTGTGGGAAACCCTGTCATACATACCTTACATGAGCAAAATGTAATGTCACCATGATTGTGTTCAAATTCTTTCATTGTAGAATTCGTTTAATAAACCTCTCTGTTACAGCTGTAAGTTTGTGTGAAACAGTAGGTCAAGAAACACAAGTAAAAACTTCAGTCTATAAGTTAACTTTTCTCAGTTTGAAAGTTCAGAGCTATTGTGGTGTATTTACTGATATTTCAGCACAACCTCTTGACATTCAACACAATGCTTGTCCAACAGTTATGGAGACAGACAATAGCTTGATTTTCCCCGGACAAAGCAATTGACATTTATTCTGGTATTTACAAACCAGGCTGTCAATAAACGCTGGAGAACCATAAGCCTCAATGATAATATGAACGTCTCACAAAGGGAGGAGTCACTGGCCATTTTTTTATGTTAAATAAATGGTATCATCAATGCATTGCCAAATTAATGTATTGTAGGACCTACACAAAGCAAAATGTAATAATTATTTTAATATTATTTTTTTTTACTTTCATACTCAGACAACTTTTTTTTTCCCCAAGGGGGCAATTAATTTACAGCTTTCCAGCCACACATGCATTTGTAATGAGTTCAGTACGTAGTAGATAATACATGCAAAAAAAAAATAAGTACGCGGTATTCAAAACCTGGAGCCATAATAGATCTAATGATGACATATTATGCTGTTTAGATTTATTTAGCAGTTTAATAGCAGAAGGTATGAAAGACAACAAATGACGATTAGTTGTTCAATGATGAACACAAACTCTGAGGACAGTATGTGCTGGTTGGCTCGTGGTTTCTATGGCCTTATTGGTCGATTGCTTCTCCCGTGCTATGCTGTGAAGACCGTTTTTCACAGACAACTCTTTGAACAGGCAAATAAAAGAAAATGTCAAAAGGCTTTGAACACAAGAATTTCAAAAAAATGCATAGACTGGTGTCACAGGCATTTACCTGTTATCTGCCATGTTGGGGTTTGGTTAAGGGTTAGGTTAGGGTTAGCAATTATGCATATCCAAATCAAACAAAGACTATTCCCCTGAGAGCTTACAGCCTAATATGTGATACCTCATTTTGAAAACCAAGGCCTAGTTTTTAAAACTATGTATAATATCTGTGTGAGTGAAACACAACTTACATCACACATGCCGTTCTTAACCCCTGATCGGGGATACGGTAAGTAACAGGTTAAAAAAACAGGTCAATTCCAAAGGCTGAGGTGGATTTGTGACATTGATTCTAATTGAAATAAATGCTCAGGACATGAGCCAAAGATTTTAAAGAGAGGATATTCCAACAACATGTGTCTTCAAAATAAAAGCTCAAACCAACTGTTTTTTGTGACAGAATACAGCACTGAAGTGAACAAAATTAAACAGATAATCCAACAAAACTGGAGTCTTTTAAGAAGTGATGGCACACTGAGAGATGCTCCCAACAAGACCCCCACCATTAATTTTAGAAAGGCCCCGCCCTTGCTAGTCAATTTGTTCACAGTTATCTCCCACCCTCTCCCACCCCTTTATCAAGCCAAAAACCATGGCTTGACATTAAAGCTGGTTGCTATAGATGTGGTAATTGTTCTTTGTGTGAAAATATACAACAGACTAACACCTTCAAGGATACAACATCAGGTCAGACTTAGATCATTAGAACAATCATCAACTGCAACACCACCTATGTTGCATATAGACTTGAATGTCCCTGCAGTCAAAAACAAAAAAAATAGACTAGCAGAACACAAACAATTACTACAGCACGCGCAGGGGGGGCTTCAAGCAAAAAAGGTTGGGAACCACTGGTCTAATACATCTAACGCACATAAATATTCTTATTTCTAAAACATATATTTCTCTATGGTCTTGAGAAGAATGTATAGTAATGATTTTTTGTGTGTGTGTTGCATATAATGTACATATTTTAGAGAGTCGTATTCTATGAACCAGGTGACAAAGCACCTTGGACCAACCCACTTGGGACATGTGACCCAGTACAGAGGCAGCCATCTCGAGTTTGCCCTGAGGAAGGCCTAGATTATCTGATCTAGCCACGTATCAATAAAGGCTTTTTATTAGTTCTACTTTTGGAATGCCTCAGGTTTATTTTATTTTTTGCTTAAACAGACCCCTGCACTGAACACCCAAAGGACACGGTTTTACACAACTTGTTTTCATCCAAGTAGCACTCCAGCCTCCCAATTGTTTCCTCTATTATAGGCACGCAATGTCAAATTTGGCAAATTCTTGATGAGAATTGTCTTGTCACTCGACACTATTTCAAGTGACAAAATGTCCAATCCAAGGTTCTCAAAGCTGCGCTTTTTCAGGCGGAGCAGAGGAGCACATGAGCTCACACACATTGGAAATTCCAGCTGCAGTATACGTATACATGTACTGTATATACGCAGACGTTGGGCGGCTTAAATAGTTTGAGGTCTAGCAGGAAAGGCGTATTAGTTCTCTTTCCTGAGCCTGTCAGGGGCATGGGCAGCTCCATGCAGCGCCTGAGTAGAAAACACAGTGTTCACAGCGTGTCTGTCCTGTGGACTTCAGCACGGTGTAGTAAAATACAGACGACATGTCAACAGTGCACCTATCATTATCTTTGCTCAAAGCCGCACTCCCAGGCCTTTGGAGAGGGACACACTGAGCTGATCCTGGGACATTAACTCCTCTGGCATGTAAAAGAGGACTGTCTGGACGCGTCTATCGTCTGAGCGGTTCAAATGTTTGGGATCGGACATATAGGCAAAATAAAAAATTGACAAATTAGACTATGGCGGCAATCTGTGCTGGGTGGTTTTAGTGTTGAAAACATTTCGTCTCTTACCTGAAGAGGCTTCGTCAACAACTACAGTATTTCTCCCTGCAGAAGGCTCCCTGAAACAGTAATGCAGCTTGCTAATAAGTAATTAGTTGCTGACAAAGCCTCTGTAGAGAAGAGGTGACAAGAGAGTTTAAAACCAGCTTGATTACTTGAGGATGCAGGAAACCAAGAAGATGCTTTTGGAGAAACATCCTGAACCCAACAACCCAGTCCAGTGGAAAACTTTGAAAACTGAAAGCTTATTATTGAATCCAGCTTATCAATTATTATTATTTATTATGTTAATGACTTCACATTAAGAACCAGACTCACTCCCATGCCTCCTCCCCCACCAATGGTTGATGCTTCCCAGTGGCTCCTAATTCGGCACACTGTAATCATAATGATGCTTTTAGGATAGAGCCGTGTAAACCCTTCGGAGGAGTGGTGATTTATCACTACTAACTGCATCCACACAAACACGCACTGGGCTCAAAGTGAAACAAACTCCCTTCCACCACCGGCGACCGCGGATTCAGTGCTTTCAGAAGCCATAAAATACCTCCATTTTCATTAACCCTGAACTGAACCGGAGTGAACAAGAAAGAGGGACTTGTGCGTGGCAGTCGGGTGGACGGGCGAAATTACGGCCCCGCCTCCCAGATGTTTTATGCCTCCACGCTTCCCGGGGCATTCAGCTGGTACGGTCATAAATTAGGCCGCGCAACAGCAGTGGTCATTTTTGTCTTTCTGTTGCCCAAATGGACTTTGTAGCCATATTGTATCGTACCGATGCACACCTCAGAGGCAAAACATGAGCAGCTCATATTTAACCTGGCTTCATTCCATTATACACACGTAGCCAGACATTTTGTGAATCCGTAGAATTGCAAGCACATACGACACTGTCCTATTTTATTTACCTAAAACATTTAATGTGAGTGTTTTTTAGCGGATCACGAGTCATTTTCCTCCCTGGGTAGTGGTAATGTAAAAGATTTGCTCTCCGCATGGAGCGAGTGGAGGATTAATAGTGGCAATATGCATACTGGCTCAATACACTATTCCATTTTTTTTATTTTTTATTTAACTAGATTAATATGGCTTTCTGTGACTCCATGGAATTGCCTAAGCTGAGTCGTCTGTTGAATCTCAGTTTCCAAATTGCACACAGCAATTAACTAGAAACTTCTGTAAAGTGTATACCCGATTTCTATGTTATTGCCTCCTCTTTAGTAAAACTTGGGTTGGATTTTTGGTTCTGCCACGAGTTTCTCAGAACTCCTTTTACACTCAAATCATGACATAATAATAATAATTATTATTATTATTATTGTTATTATTATTATTATAATGCCATACACTTGTATTACGGGCGGCACGGTAGTACAGTGGTCCGGGTTTGATTCCCACCAAGGCCCGGGGCCTTTCTGTGTGGAGTTTGCATGTTCTCCCCATGTCTGCGTAGGTTTCCTCCGGGTACTCCGGTTTCCCCTACCACTAAAAACATGTACAATAGGTTCCCCTCTGGGGCTAGGACTCCCCTGAAAAAGAGATTTTTAATCTCAGTGGGACTTTCCTGGTTAAAAAAAGGTCAAATAAAAATAAAATTACGCTTTTCAAGCCTGTGGTAGACTGATGGAAGCGAGCCCACCAGTGCCATTGTCTGCGCCATCGGCCCCTCCGACCACCACCAACCACCCCCAACTACTTACTCACTCACTACCTTCACCAGACTTCCTGGTGTTCCCAAACGGTCTCCCATCCAAGTACCAGCCAGGCCTTTCCCTGCTTGACTTTCGAGGTCTGACGGGATTGGGCAGAGCAAAGGCGGTGTGTATTTCTAAACCCTTTGGTAAAAATAAGCATTGAATACACATTAAGTAAAGTAAATCACAGTTGCAAGGCTTGAAACCATTTAACATGTTTGTATAACCTCACAAAAGTCCAAAATCCGTACGTTTATTTATTTACTTCATCTGTATGTTTTTATGATTTTACTGTCAACACCTTATAAATATGTCTTTCCAAGAAAATTCAAAATATTGATTACAAAAAGTAGAAGCTTGAAGTTAACTCCTGCAAAGAGCTTGAGTTTATTTCTGCTTTTATAGCGTCCCTTCAACTTTTCCCATTTTCTATCATCCTTCCTCCAAAATTAATCTGGCTAATGGACCTGGCTCTGTGCAACTGAGCACAACACGAAATATAGCTCCAGTGTGATGCATGTAGTTTATATTCTTTTAATGGTGTGGAAGCCACTCATTGGGAAAATCCAGTGGGTCGCGGTGTACAGCAGTGCATAAACAAGCGAGTGTGCACAGATGTGACGGAGTCTTTACATTTCAAAGCTTCAGTGAGTCAAACTGTTTTTTTGTGCTTGTCCTGTGAATGAACCAGTAGCCCCGTCATGGGCACTCTTTAATTAACAGTGGATCAGAGTGAGTGGCAGGGTGGGGCGGTATAGGATTGACACACGCACATATACATGCAGGGAGAAAGTGGAGGCAATGGACTTGAAAATCTCCTCGATTGATGATCCTCAAAGATAGTGACTTTCTTGTGTGTAAATTATAGACTGCTTTCAGACATGTTGGTGTGAAGCCTGAGGCAGGAGACTTTATCTGGTTTGGAAGCTGATTAATATAGATTATACACGGTTTTGTTTTCTACTTCCACACAATAGAATAGAACAACCACTGGGTGCAAGTGTAGTAGGTTGAAAAACGCTACATCTAAAGTTAATATTTTGACAAACCCCCCCTCTATTTTTTTGTATATTCGCTATTGTCTGTTTTGTTTTGGGTAATACACATCCTGACCAGTAGATGGTGCAGTAGCGCTACTGTGGGGACTAGAGAGGCTTGCGCAGGCGCAGCTTCAGAAGTGAACGAGCTGTGGCCAATGGCCGCTGACTGCTCTGCTTTGTGACTACGACACTGGAGGCCGCCATTGCTCCACCTTTGCTGTAGTACCTCCATATGGCCGCTATTCCCCCATTGGAATGCATTGGACTTTAGACACGTTAAAAACAACTTTAATGCCCGGTGCCTAATGGTTTAGAAGTAGCTAGAGCTAGATATTCCTCCTGTGATTACGCTGGGTTAAAAACAATCTGGGGCACCGGGCTGGTTATCGTAGAAATACATTTTTTAAATCTTGCGTAATTAATGAGGGCCTGACTTTGATTGACAGGCCGTTTACGTCGCTGCCTGGCCATGGGCGTGATTACAACAGAAATACACGCCCATTACACGCCCCGCGAGGGCCGAGCAGGGCCGGGTCTACAGTCAAGATTCCTCCCTTATGCCCTTTTTAGAAACATGCTTCGTCAGAGCTGGAGAGGAGGAGCCTGTAAATCCGCCATGATTTCCCCCACGAACGTGGTCATTGTGGTAAACGGGAAGGAGTGAGGAGGAGCTGTCTCTCTTTTTTACAGTCTATGGCTGTGGCCATAGGGTTGCCAGATGTACGATAATTATCATATTTGTACGATAATTTTGACCCCTGTACGATGTACAATCAATAATTTAAAAAAAACCTAAATGTACGATTTCAGAGTGCCAGATAAAGTTCACTTTCGCTCTGATCTGGATTCAGACTTAGCCTCCGTATTCACGAAGGCATAATATCTGCTGTAAGAAGGAGAGACTGTCCCTGGATCAGTTTTACAGTTCCACTATTGCATTATCCTTCTGCCCTGACGCATCCTCTTTGGTTAGCAGGTCGTGTGTGTGCGTAATGTAATAAATGGGACAGTGCGTGGGGCTGTGTAGGGGTGATGATGATATGAGCAATATTTTGCGCGGGTGCTACAGCGATATGGGCATATTTATAGTGTACGATAGTTTGTGCTGAACAAATTTTGTGACCCTGAAATTTACATTCAATAACAAAATACAGATGTGCGATTTGAGACATTAAAGTTATTCCAGGCAAATTTGGATGGAATTACTCCCTTCTTTAGACGCCGACGACCCATTGGTGTGACATAAATATTATCGTCCAGAAAATGAAGACTACAAACATAGGTGCAACCATGACGAACTGTAAAAGTAGCCCCCTCATCTCTTCGGATTGCTCTTACCCAGAGCAATCGCGTGCGTTCCTCCGTTGGAAATTGGTGGAAACTGAGGTACGGCTGTGACTGCGTGTTGGTTTTACATCGAGGTACACAACACCAACATTTCGAGGTAGTTTGGGCTTTTCTTTGCACCATCACCGCTGCTGCCGTTAGCTACCGGAAGTTGTTTAACTCAGCTATTCATTTACTTCCGCATTCGTAACGTCTTCGTGAGATAGGTCTATTGTAATCCACTTCGAAGTGTTGAATGTATGATCTGAACTATCTGTGAAAGTGTCAGATAATTCGTTTTTTTAGGAGAAGATGTATTTTTCGTTGTGAACGTTGCTCAACGGTAAAACAAAAAATGTTAGTAGAAATGTAGTACATGTGTAGTTTAGAAAATGTGTATTTTTAGGCATATCCGAGCAGTGTTTCATGCTAAAGTGCTTTTGTAACGAGTAGTCAATATGCTACTCACATTCAAGTTTAGTTTCAGAGTTATATGGACTTTTGCCGCCGCTTGCTAGGCGCTTTCTTTTTCTGTTGCTACGCTACGTGTGTGTATGTATGTGCGTGTGCGTGCACGTGATAGAGAAGAAAAGGAGCAAGCGAGGGAGATGTACTGTTGGAGATTTAGTGGACTTTTAATACACAAACCACAGTCATATGGAGTTGCAATGAGTGTGTATGTGACTTTATATTTTAATGTATTTTGCAAATGGACAAATATTGTCAATGTTTTTGGATGTATGTTAATATTGAATTAAGAAGTAAACGAGCTGTGGCCTGATTAACAACGTCTCCTCTGCGTCTGTCCACAGCTACACCACCATTGGCAACACAGGTACGCTAACTGTGTGCCACGTGTCACCGCCCGGCTTCCCCTATAGGGCTGGCGCCGGTAACACAAGCACGCATAGTTAGTTGTTACACAGAGACACAAGCTTTAGAATCTTGAAAAGTAACTTTGCTCCTCTGATCACACATAATAGTATCTCTCAATAAAACTTTTAGAAAACACACACGTTTAGAACGTAAAAAGAGCCTTATTAAGACGGTTGATTGTGTCGGCTGTATTTGTAACTCTGCAGCATTTAATTAATCCAACCCTGTAGTTCATTGCGCTCGCTGTACATGTACTCGGGTTCTGTGTAGTCTGAGGCAGCGGTTCGGTCCGGGTGGTGAGGAGAGAGTGCAGCCACGGTGCATAAAGACGGCATTGTCTCTGAAGGGCATTGTGACCCGTGCTTTGGACCTAAACCCATATGGGCCACTGCAGGATCAGACTTATTTCCACGGAATAGTTCATTAAAGCACAGACAGTAATTGGTACAACGAGATCATTCCTGTTTCCTGTTATGTGGGTTAGAGCTTTACCTAACTGACCTGATCATAAGCTAATTCGAAGAGGTACGTTTTGAGCCTAGTCTTAAATGTAGGGACTACTAGGAATCACTAGTAGCCCTGAGTTGGCTGATATGGAACGATAACGTCTTGGAGATAAAGCGGAGCCAAACCCTTTAGGGCTTTAAACGTGAGGAGCAGGATTTTAAATTTGATTCTAAACTCAACAGGAAGCCAATGGAGAGACTTTAGCACAGGTGTCATGTGTTCTCTTCTCTTTGTACGCGTTAACAATCTTGCAGCTGCATTTTGATCAAATTTTGTTAAAAATTAACTGATTTGTATTCCTGTGTTTGCCCTGTAGCTTAGATCTCTAAGGCTAATATTTGAAATGGTGTTACGCTCCTTCTCAGGGACTTGTGTATACAGTAAATATGAATTACCCATAAGAAGTGCATGTCGGCTATGAAAGGAATACAAAGGATTATTATTCTGTTTTATCTTCACTTAACCTCCTATCTGGCCTCCCCATTCATCAAAAAGACGTGCGTGCGCTGAAGAATGACAGACTCAAGCCACCAACTACCCAAGGGGGTGAGCACAATGCAGCAAGTGGGTGGCCATAATGTGATCAAAAATACATCACCGTTTTTTTCCCCGTGTCAAACGCCAACATGAGCAGTCTTGTTTAAAGTGGATTTTGCGGTGAAAAAAGCCTTACTTACCTCTTCTGTCATCCCTCCAAGCACCTCAATTTATTCCCGGTGTCACGATTTTGCCCCTTCCCAGCGCTTCCCGTGTCATATTGCTAAAATAAATAAAGGATGATGGTACAAGCCGAGATGATTAAACAGACAGGTGATAATGGCAGAGGAATACGGAGGGAGAATATATATTGCTGAAAATGGCCACCTGGGAAGAGAGGAGAGATCAGAAAGCACCTCAGGGAGGGATTCAATTAACCCGGGGAAGAGCGAGGTGATTAGAGGGACGAGCCGACGAAACAACAGCTCACTAAAGATCAAGAAATTACCCACCAGAGGTCAAATGATGTCAGGCCTGTGTGTTCTGGTTAAAACGATGAACTCTAGAACAATTATTTAAGTTCAAGTAATACTATACAAAATACACAGGGGCTGACATATGCATACAGACCTCTTTGCTTCTATTTTAATCATACATACATCTGATACTAAAATGTATATATATATATTTCAACATAGTTTAAAATTGTAAATTGTTTGGAAACAACAGAAAACAAACAACTCCTACAGACTCCACAGTGAGTGGAGTCCACACTCATGTGCCGTTTTTGAGCAATAAAAATCAGTGATACATTTGCTTGATTGCCCATTTCAACCTGGATAGACTCAAACAGACAAAAGCAGTGATTAGAAAGCTTTATTGACATTAGTATTTAGCAGTAGCAGTAGACATCAATATATGGATTCAAGTTAGTATGGATGGGTAGGTTAGCGTTAAGGATGTCCCCCCCGGAGCCTGGACATTGGTGGTGATATGGGAAACCGGTGAGGGATGTAAGCAGGGTGATCCTGTAAATAGAAGAGCGGTGAAGGTGTGGAGGTGGAATGCAGCACAGCTGGGAAACGGATGAGCAATGAACGCTGGAGGCTTCAAAGCGGGACAGAGGGCGAAGATTGGCCCTCTGCTCTCATTCTACCAGTGGTGGAAGAAGTACTCGATATTCTTACTTAAGTAAAAGTGCAGCTACAGGACCAAAAATGTATGATAAATGTTTTACTTAAGTAAAAGTACAAAAGTATGTAAGTAAAAAGTAAAAGTATTTAAGAGTTTAATGTGTAAGGATTTTTCTAAATCATTTCAATCAAACCAGGTCTAAACAAGTAAACCACTAAACCAGGTCAAAAACAGGAAGTAAACCAGGTCTTAACCCGGACTAAACTAGGTCAGGTCTAAACCAGATCTAAACCAGGTCTAAAGAGGTAAACCAATAAACCAAGTCTAAACTGGGACTAAACCAGTTCATCGTAAAGAGGTCACTTTGATAATAAAATACTTTTACTTTTAACCCAATTTTAAAAAAGAAATTGTAGAGTAGAAAGTACAGCTACACGTTCTAAAATGTAGTGAAGTAAAAGTATTCATCATGAAATATACTTAAGTAAAGTAAAAGTACCTATAATTTGCACTTTTTACTTGTACATTTTACTTTGTTACTTTCCACCACTGCATTCTACAGTCAGATACATCTAAGCTGAGGTTATCAGTAACAAAGTACATTTATTTAAGTACTGTCGTTAAGTAGACTTTTTGAGAATACTTTCCAACTACTTTAGACAGATCTTACTTTACTACATAATACTTTCTACTCCACTACATTTCTGTATAAGCTCCTAACTAAAAAGTAACAATATGGCAATGTGAGCAGAAAGCTGCGGACATCACGGCACGCCCCCAGCCCGCCTCCATTTGACCATAAAAGGCAACGTGATTTATGAATGAGATTTGCCTAAACATGAGGCGATAATGAGTGGGTTTTACCGAAGGCGAGGGGCAGAGAGGGAGGGGCCGACGCTGCAGCAGCTCGTGCAGGGACGACACGGGCTCGAGGAGATTTGAATGAAGAGTGATCTCTGCTTCTCTGATTACACGTGAAGGCATCTTTCTGTGTATTCCATCAATACATTTCATTCATCCAAACTGTCTGCAAATGCACGTCAGGTCGGGTTCGGTGAAGGACGAAGCAGCGGTTCGGTCTGAGTGGTGTGTCTGAGGCAGCGGCGTCGGAAGCGTTTGGAAAGTGGGGGGGACACATTTCAAAAATGGAGGGGGTCGACTTCTTAACATTAAGAACTACAGTGGGACACGGTCAGGACACAGAGCAATGTTATTGCTTTAGCGGGACTACATCCAAATCGAGCGCTACTTCAAGAATACGTGAGAGACTCGATCGGCTCAGCAGCGCCTCCTCCTGGCAGCTGGGTGGACATATAGGGCGGATAACCAAACACCTGTGGAGCCGCTGTTCTCCTGTCCAGTCCTGGCTTCATGACGCTTTGTGAAAAACTCAGTGAATTAAGCTCTTATGAGACGGCGCTCGTGTTTGCATCCACATTCAGCTTCAGCCACACCCGTTAACTCCCGCCATCGCAAAGAAACATCTCAACGCTCGTATCTTCACATTTCCCGCAAACGCAGATAAAATTTAGTCAAGGGGTAAAGGAAGCAAACCTTTATCCGTCAAATGAATAATTCAGATGTTATTTGGTTAAGTTAGAGTCCAGACAGCGAGGTTTAACGGGCGTATTGACCGGTTGAACACTCGTGCTAGCCCGGTGCAGTTTCCCCAAACTCACGCTACATCAGTTTCATCACTCGCTTTACAATCACATCCAAAACTGATGTTCCTCACCTTAAAGTTACTGGTCAGGCCCTTTGTACCGATGAAGACACGCTGTCCACCTGCCGAGGACGCGAAAAGTCCTGCTCCTCCATGTGAGAATCCGTAAAAAACTCGGAAACACGATGCACGAGTGTCCTTGTGCTTCGGTTTGGTCAAATCTGTCCGTCCGTCCAACAATAAGCCTCCAGTATTCTCACTTTAGCCGTTTTTCAGCGGTTTACAGTAGGGCTGAACGATTAATTGCATTTGCAATTTTATCGCGATATTACACAACGCGATTTCGTAATCGCAGGGCACGCGATTTGGGAAGTAAATAGAGCAACGAGATATGTCAGCAAAGTCCGCTCCGTCGCGTGCTTTTGTTTACGTCTCAGTCTAGTTAAGGTGCGCGGTAGATTGTGGATGTACAGTGAAAATATCAGCGTTTATCATGCAGCCACCGCGAAGGAATATTGCTTTTCTCCGTTAGCATTGCGTTAGCCACAGCGCTAATCACGCCGTTCCGTCGCCGCTACTACACGCTCTGATGATCACAGAAACTCCCTCACCACCGGATTCTACGCCTCTGCCTCCACAGACATATATAGGTGAGTCTGTGCTGATTGTAAAAAGTAAAGAGTCGTTTGTGGCTCAGTTTAGGGGGCTTATGTTTGGGAATGTTGTGGATAAAGAACTTATCTCAAAAGCATAATGACGGTTCATGACCATTAAGTATCCGCGGAGGCGATGTGCCTTTATTTACCTTTGCATCTACCGCATATCCGCTCCGTAGGTCGTACAGACGCAAGATATAAACACTAAACTGCTGTATGAAAAGGGTTGGTAACTAGGATCCGAGGCAGGAGTCCGTGTCATGTCTTATTTTGCTGAGGAAATGTGCTGTTTAAGCTGAAATGTCACTAAATGGCTGCGAGTCAAAGAGACGTGTCTGTGTCTGGCACCTCATGTCGCCGTCTCCTTGTGTCAGTGTTCTTTTCTTTCTTCATATTGTCCAAAGTTACATCCCAAAACCAAAATGCTGCTCTTAATTCCACTGTGATTTGGCGTGTGCTCCATCTGGCCTCTCCGTGTCCATCAATAACGCGCATCTGAAGCAACTCAGACAGGGATTTGATTGGCCGAAATAATAAAGTACTATTTAATAAATTAAATAGCTTATTTTGTATTAATTGGGAGTTTGATTTCCTAAAACTTTTCCAACTAGTTAAAGCAGACGTTTGTTCTTACTTTCCTGCACTTTAGTATGGGTGATGTTACTGACTGGATCAGTGAGGATTTTTTTTTTTTATATCTATATAATCAAGCATTTATTTATAGACTGTACTGTTAAGTTCAGACAGTTTAAGAAGGTCAGTCCACACAAATTTTGAATAGGTCACTTCAAATATTGTTTATTATGAAACAGGCTGATTTATTGCTTGTGTTAGGTGAAAAATACATGAGAAGAGGACCTTGCAACAATAATCGCATATTTAATCGCAATCGCAATATTGAAGAAAAAAAATCGCAATTAGATTATTTCTCAAAATCGTTCAGCCCTAGTTTACAGAGACATGTTTACATTTCAGCCGCTCTGAGGTGAGGAGCCGCATGAACACAGCTACGCAAAGCGGAGCGTATGCGCCGCGGGGCGACGCGATACTGGCGCGGATAATGGGATAATGCCAATAAATATGTTTTTAAATGTATGGAAAATAAGGCGCGGGTCATATTTAATTGTTTGGCCTCGGGGAGCCTATTGAAAAGGTCCAGTCTAAACTAGTAAATGTAAAGTCAATGAAAATTCACGTTGTGAAAGTGGGGGGGACCAATCAACCACTTTTCAAAAGTGGGGGGGACACGTCCCCCTCACAATGAATGGTTCCGACGCCCATGGTCTGAGGAGGGAGCGGGCAGTGGAGCCGCGGTGCCGGTGCGTAAAGACGCAGCTATATAGTTTGCGTGGAGGAGCGCACTGTTTCACGTTCAGTTTGTTTTCTATAAATACCATATTTGGCGCAGAGGAGCGGCTACGCAAAGTTTTGGCGTCATTTTTGTGCGCAGCAAGCTTGATAAATGAGGCCCCAGAACAGTAGGAGGCATCAAATCCCACAGCGAATGTGTGCTGTAATTAGAGCTAAAGGAGGCCCAACATTTAAACAGTAGAGTCGGCACTTTTAATCAAGACCGTTGGGAAGTTATGATGATTTAGATGTCTTTGTTGTCACCGTACCAATGATGGACATGAACAAGGAGAAATGAATACAAAATAAATGTGTTGTTTTTACTTTTGGCCCCTGGTGTGACATTTGGGCCATATTCAAATTTCAAGAGATTTAATAAGATTTTTATATAAGGTCACTAAAGGGTTTGCTCCACAAATGGTTGCAAATACTATGTTCAAAATAAACAGAGGCCACGGTGACAAGGCAGGTCCCCAGAGGTGAACCTGGTCGCTCCTCGGAAGAATCTCTGGGAGAAAATGAGAAACAACAAAGTCTAGATTAGGGATTTATGGCTCTTAAAGGATATTTGGAATAGTTCCGGAGCCGTTCAAATGATTGACTTATTTCTCTACTGATTCATTAAAGCTGCGGTGCCCAACGTATGTCTGTATGGTAGTGTACATTTCTTGGAATATATCTTTTTTGGAAGCTTCTTGGCTGAGAGGCAATATGCTTAACACTTTATCTACCAAGTACAGATGGCCATAAGAACTTTTGTCTACTCTTCGGAACATTCATATTACTCAGCCTTCCCATCTCTTCGTCTTTACCCCTATTTCCTTGTCATCCTCTCCCTTAGTCATGTTACTGGCCCATACCTGCCCATATTAACTCACCAACATTAACCCACTCACTTTTCTGAGCTTATTCTAATTATTCAATGTATTCCTTTCTGCAAGGCAAGGCAAGTTTCTGGCTCTCAAAAAGCTTTCCTACTCTCCCAGTGAACTTGTTGAATGTGTTGTGCTTTTTTCGGTCCAACGCAAATTTGCAGCTAAAGGGTCAGGGTATCATTTAAACTATTTGCTGGCAGATTGTATAGAATTGAGCTGATGGACTAAGGTTATGGGTCATATTGTAGTATTTCTACTGTTCTTCAGTCATGCATGCGTCTTCAGCATTTGGACTATCCTTCAGCACTGACAGCCCGGGGCAAGGACCAGTGAGTGGCACTTGAGCACTCATCACCAGACCTTGTGCTTGAAAGATCCACCTGAATTGTACTGTTGTGAGGGCAGAAGACCCCACACAATCCAGAAATCGCTGCCACTATGTTTCAGCTTGTTAGCGGCAGATGGAACTTGAAGAATCAAGGAAGAATGTTTCCAGCATCTGCAACATTTATGCGGCTCCCCAGCGACGAATTCACCACTGTGCCACAATGATGCGCCACAGTCAGGACAAAAGACATCCTCTTTTTCTTCTTCTCTGTGCAAATGTGACCTTTCTGAACAGACGGGCCTCATCAATTATAGATTGTAGTGGATCATTGCTTTGCATACTATACTGCTTACAGGTGAAACTCGGAAAATGGTAAAAAGTGCATGTATTTCTGTTTCTTATTCAACTTAAGCTGTGAAACTAATATATGATGGACTCAAAGTGAAACATGTCAAGCCTTTGTTTGTTATAATGTTGATGATTATGGCTCAGCTTGTAGAAACAACAAATTAAAAATCTCATAAAATTGGAATTTTTTGAAGATAAGCCATAATCATATGTCACTGTGCATGTAATGAGTCTATGGTCATATATTAAAGGTGTAGAGGAGGATGTTCTTTTTCCGGGTGGATCATCAAGACTATTGGTCCTCCTGATTGTCAATCATTCTGGTGATATGTTTACGTAAGGACGTCGTACGTGCTCGTTCCTGGGTAGTTTTCGTTTTTTTGCGCATGCGCACTTTCAGGTGTATATGTTGAGCTTCGCCTTCAGCTTTTCACTGTAGCTCGCAGTTCTCACCGGGTGCTTTGAAAATGGCAGAGAGTCGCAAGAGAAAAAGTGTCTTCGAGGTTTATGAGAAGAAGAGAAAGGCTTCAGAAGAGAGAAACAAGACCAGAGTGTTTTTGGGAGATTCTTTCACACGATGGCGTGCGCTGAAAGCACACGTTGGGCTTCCCACTGACGCTTCAGTCGCGAAGTTTCTACTCGACAGGTAAAGTTTGGCATTCTATTTGGAGAAATCCATTTAAAATCACTTCTAGTAAAAGTGTACATTGTAACTGTATATTGTAACTTTCTAGGGTAGATTAGTTTATTTAGTTTGTAATTTGCATCGTCAGTAGTTATTACGATGGCCACAGGTCTGCTAACATTTCCTAATCTTCACCGCAGCCCCCAAACAAAGGCATGTCAAGATTTTTAAATGTACTAGCAGTCATTTTTGCGATGAAAGTTCTTAAACATAAAAATGGATGAGATGAGATCTATCTGAGTGACCGTCTTTATCATCGCGTACCCGCCGCCCCTCCTCCCTCATGGCTCGGAGCCTTTGCTAACAAACAAACAAACAAACAGAGTAGCAGCTCGTGTAGAACACCCGCTCCTGCATCCATTTACTAAGTAATGTCGTTTAAAAGCGGGCCAATCACTAACTGGAAACGAACTCAGAAGAGGATCGTTGTGGTATGCTTTGGATTATGATTTGAGAATAATCGACCGAGTAGTTATTAGGAGAGAAGTTTATCCTAATGTAGGCTCTGATTAGCGAAGCCTTGGCACAGGTCACGCGCCGCGCAGACACGGGAAAGCTCTCCATTTGTCTAAAGTAGCCTTATGACAAATGGTAAAAGACATCACGCTGAAATGATCTAAAATCTTGTGTGTTCATTTTGGATAATCCCAATGGTCACCATAGTATAAATTAGACAAAAGCAACAAGCTACTTCTCCATTGTTCTTGAAGTCTCAATCAATCTATCATTATAAGTAAATAAAACATGGAAGGGCATTTGATATTTTGTATTGCATGACGCTGCTAGCCAAATTTGGATGCCCTTCCATACAATCTACTGTGATGCATATATGTGCACTAAAATATAAAAGATGTGTTATGCTTGTACTTTGGTAGAACAAACAACTAATGTGTATAATTCTATATTTGTTACAGCTATGATAAAATTACATCCACTCCACTGACACACACTCAATGGGCCAGACCCCGGCCTCCAGCTGTGTCCACAATTCAGGAGTCACTGTCTGATCGGTAAGTTATTGTCATATTTATCATCAAGCTACATATTTCTTAGTAGAAATTATTCCTTGTTTTTGTGGCTGGATTAGCAACATTATCTATATTCTGTATTTGTGTAATTTACAGAGAAGGTGATTTCTCTGTGAAGGGAGTTGAGAAAATGGCCAGCAGTAGTAGCAGTGAGGAAGAAAGAAGAACTATTCCACAAGAGGAAGCAGGGTAATTACAATTCAACATCTCTGTGCAGATAGCTGTTATTTATTTTTGCTTTATATTTGGTAATTTACTGAATATATTTTCTAGGGCCTCAACTAGTGTAAATATAGTTGACATTGAAGAAGATTCCTTCAACAATCTACACAATTCAATGTAAGTATTACTGTTTTTTGGGTTTATTTGGGATGGTACTGAAGGGGGCACTAAAATTACTTTATTCAAAAGGATTGACTGGGATGACGACACATGGGATGAAACTTGGACTCCGGATACAGAGACACAATCACAGTCATCCTCAGAAGATGAGACAGAGGAGGTAGATTTCTCAGAAGATGAGACCAGTGAAACCCCAGCTGATGTGGATGAAGAATACGACCTGGGTCCTCATATTTGCATAAGGTATTATTATTATTTTATCATTTTGTAATGGAAAATATGTTGATGCGATTTTCATTGGGGTAAACCTTATTGTTGCATTTCCAAAAGAACGTCTTCCTGCAATCAATCTCTGAAAGCAATAAAGATGAAAAAAACTGCTACTAGAGCTATCACCTGTACGTAAAACCCTTTGTAGGTGTTTGAAAGGTCTGTCTGACATTCCGGGCGGTGTCTCCAACACATGTAAATGAAATGTCTCTGTCTCCAGCATCCTATTGACTTGTAATAGTTGTTAATTAGCACAGGAGTGGCTGGCAGAAGCTTTTGTTCTTTGGGTGATGTGTGACACATCTTTTTCTTTACATTTGCAGGTCTGGTGTTGCTCTCCCAAATGGACTGTCGTTAGAGGATTATCCTGTGATTGGCCTTGATCAGACTGTGCACGATGACCCGGAAGGTAATGAAGATGAAAGCCAGGAAGTTGCCACTCCACCAGACGCACCAATGGTCCTCACAGAGGAAGACGTAATCGGCAGGCCCGCATCCATAGTCTATCATGACATTATAAAGCAGTTGCTGGACTTCCTTATTCTTCCAATTGAAAAATGCACAGTGAAGAATTCAATCACAAAGGCACCCTGTAATGCAGCTAAGCCATTTGAGGTTTCTGTAAAATCAAGGTGCTCTGCAGTCATTGCGGAATGGGTGAGTATCACATGTTTACATTTAAATCTCAAAATCATTTCAGTAGTGGCATTTTCTGCAGTGGCGCTCAACTCTTGCACTCTTACAGATATGTCCAAATGGTCACACTGTTTGGAAGTGGAGTTCACAGCGATATTTCAAATATGGAATGCTCGCTGGCGATTTTATGTTGGGTGCAAATATCCTCCTGTCTGGTAACAACTTCCGGAAAATAGCTCTGCTCTTCAAGTTTATGAACTTGGGGATGATCGACCCAACAACATTCTACAAAATCCAAACCAAATTTTGTCTGTCGAACATTGAAGATTTTTGGAAGAGGGAGAGTAGCAATGTCATCAGCCAGTTGAGTTCAAAGGACTCTGTTGTGCTCCTTGGTTAGTATATAACATCTCTGCAACTTGCAATATTATCTGTCGTTATTGTTTTATACATTAACAAAACATTGAACCCATTTATATTTGTCATTATAAGGTGATGCTAGGATGGACAGTCCTGGGTTCTGTGCCGAATTCTGCACATACACCACCATGGAGAACGACACAAAAAGTATTGTGTCGATTGTCAATATGGACAAACGACAGGTCGGAGGGAACTCTGTAGCTATGGAGAAGGCGACATTCATCGAGACCTTAGACACACTCCGTCCAAAGTTGGGGAATGTGAAGGAATTTTGCACTGATGCTAATATTCAAATATCAGCACTTTTTAGTACGTGGCTTTATGCAATATTAGTTACATATAGACAGATTTGATGTTCAATTAATAATAATACTGCTTTGATGTTTGACAGACAATGGCCAATACAAAGACTGTGGTGTGAAACACAGTTTGGATATCTGGCACGGTGCAAAGAACCTAAGTAAAAAGATTCTGGCTGTATGTTTACTGTTATTGAGACCTTTTTTTGTTTTTTTGGCAAGGAACCAGTTAATCTAATTCAATAAATTTGTTTTTTAGGCTGGACATGAGAAGGACTGTGCACTACTTCTGAGTTGGAACAGAGACATTTGCAATCATTTTTGGTACAGCTGTAAGGAAGCAGAGACCTTTGAAGCTTTCAACGTAAGTTTTTATTTACTGTATATATTTCTACACAATTAGAGTATACTAATATATAAAGGGTGTTTGTCAAATGTTTTTTTTTTTTTAATAGTACGCATAATTTACTGAGTGAAAACATTTGATTACAGGATCTTTGGACAGGAGTTCTGCATCATGTAACTGGCAAACATGAGTGGTACTTTGGGGCCTGTCGACATGGTCCTTTGGAGGAAGACCGGAATAAAGAATGGATTCCAAAGGGCTCTGCAGCACATGGAAGACTCCAAAAGATCGTTTACGATGCACGCTGGTTGAAAAATATACCCAAGTATCTCTCTTTCAGGTAGACATTTTTGTAGTGCAATTGCATTCCAAACCACCAATTTGCTTTATCAAAATTTGGAAAATGCCAGGTTCACACATTGTCTTATTTGCTTCTTTATTTTTGTTTTATAGATCAACCTCAGACCTGGAGTCCTTCCATAACCACATACTTATGTACGCCTCAAAGCGCTTCTGCTTCAAACCACCAGTGTACTATGCTCGGACCCTGTTGGCAGGGCTGGATTATAACTACCACCTAAACCGAGGAGCACGAACAAATGCAGATGGCTCATATCAGTAAGTTATCACTGATCTATAATCCATAATTTATACTATACACGCAATGGCAATATTGACATGTTTTTGTTTACTCCTCCAAGGTATGGCAGAATTTTTAACAAAAGATCAAAGATGTGGCGGCTGTACACCATCAAGAACCCAAAAACCTACAAGTACATTACAGATCTACAGAGTGTTATTCTCCATTCAAGACTGTCGGCTCCTAGGGGGGTGGCAGGAAAGCAGCCTCTTGCACTTCATGATCCACGAAGGCTGGGGCTGTTGTCCGGTGGCCCTGCCCCAACAGTACAAGAATTGAAGGAAAAGAAAGCCCGCAGAGGGCTAGGTGAGTTGTATTCGAGTCAAGTGCCTTATTTTGTTGAATTCAATCCTCTACAGCAGGGGTAGGCAAGTTTGTCATTGAGGGACAATTTTCTTCATTGCCCAAATGCCAAGGGCCGAAAATTACAATTCTCGTCCAAAATAAAGCACAAATATTAGCTTTGTACATCATTTATGATCTAAAGGAGTGCTTTGGAAGGAAATGTGAAAATATTGACAGTATTTTCAACATTTTTGAGTGCTTTATCAGGTATTTGGTCTCCTATTTATTGAATAATATTTCTTCATAATGATCTTGGGGGCCACATGTTTTATGCAGGAGGGCCAGATTTGACTCCCTTGGCCTGATGTTGCCTACCCCTGCTCTACAGTGTATGCTGCTGTTGCATAGGATAAAGTCCTGATATGTAAACTTATTTTATTTATATTTTTTTTTAAAGGTCAACCATCTCACACATGACCTGTAGATGTGGTGCTTCAAAAGGAGTGACGTACGTGTGCTTCATTTCCCCTGTACATAATGCGCAAATCAATAATTTTTATGGTGAATGTATGTCATGTATAAAAGAACAGCATATAATTTTATACATTTGAGCAAATAAAAGACAAAATCTGCATATGGCTATCTCAAATTGCGTTGATATTTGTATATGTAAGTTCTAAACCGTTATCACATACAGCACATGTTTATGATAAAGAATGGGCCGGTTTACCATTAGATTATACAGAAAATTCTCCACAATGACCACAAGACTACAAGCTGTCATTGATGCTAAGGGGGAAATACACATTATTAGGAACAGGGGTGTGTAAACTTTTGAAAAGGGTCATTTTATTTAAAAAGAGCAAACACTGTTTCACCATAAGTGGCTTCACACAACCACTGAGTGGGAAAAAAAAAGTAAAAACATTCTGCCAGGATATGTAAACTTTGGAGCACAACTGTACAAGCCTACATACATTGTCCTTTGTGAACTTTTTAAAGCCACGTACAAATATTTTAGAGAAGTATGGGAAACTCGATGGAAGTACATGGACAAAGATATGCTTTGTAAGAAACTTTATCAACATCAATCAAAATAGTACATGTAACAAAAAGTTAGCATAAAATACACACATGTATTGATCCAGCTTATTTTATGGTGCAAGTTTACCTGATGAGGTATCTTGGAATAAAGCACAAAGAATTACGTTGAGTACACAAGGTTTACACTCTGGCCGGAATAAAGCCTACATAATTACCATTAGAATCCGGGAAACGATCTCTAATTTTCCACACACAACATGACGCTATAACAATTCTAACTCCTGGTCCCAGAACACCATATTGCCAGACAATAAAGTTCCTATATGCAGCATAGCGGAACTGTCTGTGACTTTCTCCTGTCTCCTGGATGTCCACCTCTGCCCTAAGGTCATTCCAGATTCGCCTGGCCAGTCTCAGCACACCTTCCTCCAAGATGTACAGCTCTATGTGTGGCAACAGTGACGTGCAGTTTTGTGGTTGTTGTTGACAGCATTTCTGTTCCAGCAGTGTTGGCATATTTCTGCAGTTTCCACAGACACACCAGTTGGGTGCCTGTGGATTAGGAGGGCCTGGTGGAGGGGGATCAGGGGTGAGACTCATGAGGTCAAAGATGAGACTCGGTTCACGACTGAGGCATCTTTGTAGAAGTTGTTGACACTCCTCTAATGTCAGTCTCTTTATCCTAGCCTGTTAAAACAAAATCACACTTAAAAAATGTTCTATTTAGCCCTTTGACACACAGCTTTCTAAACCATTGAACAGGCGAAATGTGAACACATTTTCTAATAAAAGGGAAAAGTGCAGTACATTCACTCCAGTTTTGAGTGTATTCACTGTTCACTGTCTGCCTCGCAATGTAGGAGGGAGCATTACAATAACAAAAGGAAAGATCACGTCTCACACTGTCTGTCTGACACCCTGGACCAGTAATATTACAATAACAATAGTAATGCTTTGTACTGATAAGAGTTTGTAAGTTAGCCTGTGACGTATTTTGCGACAAAAAAATGACAAGTTAGCGGTTATATGTGTACACATACCTCCTCAGTTGCAATCCTCTGTTTATGAAGTTCTTCAACCCTTTTGAAGTCCTCCCGTGACAGGTCAGCTAGCAGACGGCCACGGGCTCTAGCCCGACCCTTGCCTCCCCTTCTCTCTCCTTGCTCTTGGCTGGTGCTGGCTCTTGGAGGTCTTGTGCTCTGAGCTCGTCTCCCGCGGCCTCTAGGCGCACCCCCCCTCCTGGATCTTGGTCGGGATGCACAGGGAACGGGCTCGTAGTCCATATCTGATCCCACAAGACTGTCCTCTTGAAAGCTCTAAACGGACATAAATGAAATAAAACAATTTAGATGCTAAATGATAGCTTGTTTATGCTCGTAACGCTACATAGACACGAAACATTTTGTATTCACAATCCCTGATTACGATTGGCTTTATACATATTCTTTAAAACAAATTTTGATGGTTGTAATAGATTTTCACTTACCGGTGGGGAGTCTGACATTGTGGAAAAAGTGCAAATCTTCTTGGAAAGTGAGCTTGTGTGAGCGATGCCGACAGTGACTTGTAAACAGAGCGTGCACGAGGAGAACTGGGCTCGTGCATGTCTCTCGCACACGTTTTAGAAGGCGTTCCCTCTCGGGAGCAGGTAGAGCGTTGCGCATGTGCATTTTTTTCAAAATGTGGAGAGGGCGGTTCTTTCCTAAAATTCGGGAAAATCCTCCTGTATACCTTTAGTTTCACATTGTACGTTGAATTACAGAAATAAATGAACTTTTGAACAATAGGCTATTCTATCCGAGTTTCACCGGTATATAAACCAAGCCTCGATATTAAATAACTATAACGGCGTCACCTATGTTCATTCTTCTGTGTTGAAGGGTCATACTGCCCTCAAGTGGCTGTTATCATAAACTGCATTGATACATAGAGCCTATTATTTAATTAAGTTGAATTTACCAACTGACGAGTCAATAATTTAACCTGCGCATTCGGTATAATTTGTTTAAAACGTTTTACCAAGGATAGCATTTTATTTCATAAGACATCTGGCGTCTTGTCTCACATAGCTACAGTATAATGCTACAATAGCAGGTAGATGATTTAACAACGTGTTAAGACAATGAACCGTGACAGGCGTGTTTGTCTTAATGTGGAGGATGAAGAAAGAGACGAAAACCTCTGGAGCAGGGGTGGGTAATTCATTCTCATAAGGGGCCACATGAGAAGCCTGCATTAAGTCCGAAGGCCGCACCAACAATAATTAAAACTTATTCTGCTCAACTTTATAGTGTATTTCGAATAGCTAATACCTACTGTTATTATAGGACTATTGTTTTTAGCCATATCAAGCCAAGCATGTGTGTGCATCGTTATTTCAGCTATTCAACTTCTTCCTCGTGAACCTTTACCATCGCACATTCGCACTGCGTTTGAATGGAATGAAGCAATGCACTGTAGCAGGGGTCTCCAAGTAAATTTTCCCCCAAAACATAAATGGGGAGTGTATTTCCGGGTCCAAAAACAAAAGCTCCAAAATAAAAATATGTTTTAATTGGAAAAATACTGTTGGGGAAACATTTTTTCAATAAATAAATAATGATATGCCTGACAGGACTGTAGCCAATGTGTTGTTCATATCCTGATCTCTCATTATGTCAGTGCCCTCTGCTGGACACGGGTGAAACTCGTTATTTTTATTTTTTATTTAAGCAGCCCCCTAGTGGCTGGAGTGAGCATTCTGGTAATGTCTTCAAACATAACTCCACACAGAGACTTAGAGACTTTTTTTTTTTTTTTTTGACATACTCAGAAATGTATGCCCTACAAGCCGTGGGCCGGATTGCCCAGGTCTGATCTGGAGTCTCTCCAAGTCCCAACCACAAGTAAAGCGGGACAACTTCGCGCCAGTATCAAAACATCATATCCGCCCTACACGGAAAAACAGCCCTTCACAGTAAGGGAGAACTTTGTGTGTGATATTAAAGTAGTGACGCCACAGTAACAACATAGCGTCTTTCCATTCAGTGGTTAATAGGCCTGTTAAAAAGTAGATATAAGTCACGAAAACCCTGCTATTCCTTGAGACTTAGATCGCCCTGATAGTGCTCCCAACTAAAAGAAAAAGGGGTTTGTAGGTCTACACAAGAATTTTTTTTGTTTAAGTAAAATTATCTCAATCTTAGTTAGGCTAAGCCAAGCTAAGAGATGACAGTAGAAATGTTAAACGCGTGGTAAATGACTCATCAATGATGTCATAGTTAACGTGACAGCATCCTCTAGTGGCGCGTAACTCCTAGTAGGTCTATATATTTGTGTTGTGTTTTTTATTTTTTTTCATAGTGCCCACGAAACACTCTGCGAATGAAGTCTTCTGAGCCTGTCAACTTCTCCATTTCATGCTCCTCCTGCTGACTTCGAGGAGGAACTACGGGCGTTTGTTTGCCCTTTGCTCTGCGCACGCGCACCGCAGCTCTTTATAGTCACAGGTGTGCGCTCTGCAGGTGACGGTTATTATTGTGTAAATACGCTACCTACCATAAAAAGCGACTTCATCTTTAATCCAACACGAGCTCGCCCACACCGTAAGACACACGACGCAGTCAGGTTAGTGTTACCTGGAAAGAGAATAGGAAGTCGTCGTAGGGAATAACGCACGGGAGTGGCTGACGCATATGGCAGCATCCCCAATGAGAGGACACATTTGGAACAAATAGACTGCTGCAAAGTTTGGATCTGTTTAACCTTTTTGTCATTTTTGGCCCTACGAACGTGACAATGGAGCACTTTTTCGAGACGGTGGGTAGAAATGATTAGTTTACAGATTGTGTTTTTTGTTTTTTTTGTCGTGTAGGTAGCCAGTGTGAAGCTTTTGTTTGTGTGCGTCCACAGGTGGAGGATGTGAAAGGTCTCATCGACAGAATTACTGGTCAAACTGAGGAAGTGGGGAGAAAACAAAGTGTTCTACTCTCCACACAAAACAAAGACACAAGTAAGTCACAAATCTCTGACTCTTTGAATAAAACTAAGGACGGTTTAAGGCTAAAGTGGGGGCTGGTTTAATGGTTGTGTTGTAGAACAATTTACATAGCAGTAGTATGTTTGTAACAATTCCTCTTTAATAATAAACAGAACAAATACATAATGCATGTATGTTTCAGTTTTAACGTTTTGTAGAGGCAAGTTTATTTGTAGAGCACAATTCATACACAAGGCAATTCAAAGTGAATAATCAATTACAGTAAAAGGCAAGAGTGCAGATAAAATACGTTCAGTTTTCATATGCACGGGTTGTATCTTTGCTTGTATGTATTAATTATCTTTAATGTATTCTTAGAAATATCAAGTGAGCTGGAGAAGATGAACGATGAAATCAGAAAGAATTCAAGTTCGGTTCAAGCCAAATTGAAATGTAAGTTCACATAGTTAACTCTCATGTGAAAGCTATTTCTGAATGTTATGAATTATTTCTTGTGAAGTTTTCTTTTTGCAAATGCCTGTGTCACCTTTACAACACACAGCATAAAACACAGCAGTTTTAACATTCGTATTTATTCACCCGGCGTCAGTACAATATAATTTGATAGGCAAATATGTTGGCAAGGGAAAGTCTCTGCTGCTCTCAACGTCTTATTACTGTGAGATTAACAAAGCTTGAATCGTTTAAAATATGTGTAGACAAACTATTATAAATGTATTTATGTATAACTGATTTGACTTTACAGCCATGCAGAGTGACATACCCACAAATGAAAACGGCCAAAGTATTTCCGTGACACAGCGGATTTACAAGAACCAGGTAAAGCATGGTTATTTTGTCCTTATAAAAAAAGTAAACTTTTCAAGCCATCGTAGTGAAGCTTTAAATTGTCATCTTGATTGGACAATTTAAGGCTTCACTACTATGAATACTTCCTGGACGAACGAGAGCCAGTACAAACATAACTATTGTGAGCTTTCTACAGGCATTAAAATCACTCACCTTTCCGTTTTGAAACCAAAATAGGTGACCTACGTGAATCGTGTAGAATCGATGAGAACATGTTTTTTGGTGGGCGGTGTTATGGTAGATATGGGCTTTGGTGTGGGAAATCTCTGTGATTTAAGATCAGTGAATATAATTATTCAGCTCGACTGTAGTCCAGTTCTGTGGCGGTGAACTCTGCTGTTTATGGCTCTGGCATAGACCGGTCACCAGCGGGGCCCGCACGGTGCCCGTAAGCAGCCACAGTGTGAGGTTACGAAGTTGGTTTCCCTTGTATAACGAGTGTCACTCCAAACTCCCCCAAGCTCCTCGGTGCGCACTCATTTGCATAAAGCCCCAATGCGGAGTTTATGAACTAAAAATTGGCTTCTAAAACAATCTTATTCACATGATTAATTTACCAAATTAACACAAATGCTTCATTTTCCACTATGGATTTACCAATTAAGTAAAAAAAAAATATATATATAATAATAATAATATGATCCACTAAACGGCCTACACACAGATCTCACACAAAGTGAATAGATTCTGATTAGATGTTCACTATATTTTAAAGATATTTTATTTTTTTATCTTTTAAACTAGTTTATTCAAAAACTAAACAAGATATCCAAAATCCACTCTGAAAAAATATTTGTAACTAATGTACCAACAAAGCTAAACTATTAAGGTTACCCATAACTTTGCTCATAACTTTGGAAGTATTTTTCACCCTCTTGCTGACCTCTACCATCTGCGTAGGTTTCCTCCGTGTACTCCGGTTTAAATAAATAAAGATCTTCTTCTTCTTCTACCACCCTATGCCATCATAAATATTATCTGCTGTAACTTCTCTCGAGTAGTTGTTATAGTTATTTCCAACATGTTTATATAAAACAATTAATTCAATTGTATTTTAAAGGGTGGATATTGTTTTGGGTTTAGAGAGTAGGCTGCTAGACATTTTTAAGTCAGCTTAAAGCACAAATTACAAAGCTCTAACATAAAAAATATATAAGCCTATATTTTTGTATAAGAGGTTTTTGCCAATAAAATGTATTCAAATCTGAATTACCATTGTATTATCTGTCAATAATGATGGAAGAGTAGTGGAGTTAAGTTACAGCGTGTCCACTGTCCGCCATCTCTTGTTTGGGTTGTTCATTAAGCGTTTGTGTGCACTTACCACATTGTGCCTCATATACTGTAGATATTAGACCCAGTGACAGGCTGGTATGAAATGGCTTCCATAATACTAAGTAAGGAGGCCATAATATGTTTGACTCATGGCTGAAGTCAAGTTTCTCCAGCTCTCCCAAGGTTGGCGAAAAATGCATCTCGAAATGCATCAGATTGATGCTTTAAGATATGGAATTAAAAAATAATTCTTCCGTGGAGGCATGTCCCCGGATCCCCCAAGAGGGGGACTAGCCTCCTCAACGTTTTCAACCCTGACCCGTTTTCATGCCTGTTTCTATCATATTCTACAGTATCACTTACACAAGGGCTGGGTGTTATGACAAAAGATAATCACATTTTCCCCTTTATAATGACCAATATAAATTTTCAATTCAATTACACATCTAAAGGAGAACTCATTATTGTTACATCCCGAGGTGGATAGAATTAGCCCGGCTAGCACCAGCCAAAATATCACAAGTGATATTTAGTCTGGGAACCACCCATTCATTTTCTCGTGGGAGAGTTGTGGTTTACGATTGTCCATAGCTGTTAATTGTGCGCTGTGACTTTCTATCATATTATGCTTCTGCACGTAGCCAATAGCCAATCATATCAATTGTACCCGATGACTTATGTCAGCCAAACGCTGTTCTTCTTTTAAAATAAACATTTGAGCTAAACTATTAGGAACACAGTCTAAAGCCTGATTGACAGATGGCTTTGTGTCTGCTGCTGTCATGTTGGAGCCGTAAACAAACTACAAGCTTCCGTCTGTTGGATAGTGCGTCTTCGTCATCGTCTTGCCGTGACCCTTTCTGTCCTGTGATTTGTCCCCAAATCCATGTGAAGATTTCGGCCTTGGTCTCCAAGCTGCTGTGACGTTTGAAATGATTGAAGCGTGCAAAGCAGCATGGGTATTCCAAGGCTAGGATAGAGCTGGACTTAAGAAAGAATTACTTTAGAATAAGTAAAAAAAAAAAAAATCCAATTCAAATGATTACTCAAGTAAATAATTAACTCAATTAGTAACTGTGAGCATAAAAGTCTGATTAATGATTTAGAGTTGATGTAACTGTACCGACAAAATTTAAAAACACATACAATAAAAAAACATAATTCTAAAGATCAATTAAACTTTGTTTCATTTTCATATTTCACATGAAGCTTTCGTCACTCACAGATTTACTGACCGAGAACGGGTAGCCATGTTTTTTTACTTAAGTACATGAGATTCCACACAGAAGAACAACATTTGGACAAACTGTACTGTTTTGGAATTGCCTGTCGACAGATATAACAGAATGTCCAACTTACATCTCTGCTTTTTTTACGTAAACATCAAAAACATCAAAATCAGTCCTGCACTCATTTTCATGAATATGTTTATCTACGTACAATCCATATAGTAACAATAGCTATTTTTCTCCTTTTGAAACAATCCAAAATCGAAAACAGGCAAAATTATTGTGTATTTGTTTGTTTTTTTAGCACTCCCACCTGACGTGGCGTTTTGTGGAGGTCATGAAGCGCTATTACAAGATGCAGACTGACTTTAGAGACAAATGCAAAGCTCAGATTCAGAGGCAGCTGGAGATTGGTGAGTTGCCAAAAAAGAGAATGAGATCACCTTCACTCTGCACAGCGTCCTGACTGTACCTGCGCATAAATTTAATTAAATGTACTTTTTAAATCCTTTGCCAAAATGTTATCAATATCTTGGATTATTTGTTTCAAACATTTCAAGGTGCCTTATGAGGAAGCGTAACAGATCACCCATGTCCATTTTGCAGCAAAAAAAAAATGTTCTAAATGTTTATTTTTGTTTGTTTTATAACACAGTGGATAAAGTGACTACAGATGAAGCGTTGGAAGAGATGCTGAATTGTGACAGTCTTTCAATTTTCATATCTGATGTAAGTCAATATTTTCTCCTTATGGGCTGTGGCGGCACTTTTAATCGCACATCAAAACTGCAATAAGAAAGGCAGCGCATAAACCTTTCCAAACCACGAAATGTTCTTTCTCCATGGGGTCTTATGTTTAAAACCTGCAAACCCTGTTGTGTAGACCTAAAGCCTACAGTTGGCTTGGTAGTTCTGACTAAACTTAGAGTAGCTCTAGCTCTGGAGATGAGTCCCACTGCAATGACTCAAGCCTCCCAAGGGCCTGACCGATATGGATTTTTGGGGTCCGATACCAATATGAAGGGGGTTGGCATGGCCGATATAAAGGCCGATATGTCATATAAATTTAATTCCTTTTTTTTCGATCTCTAAAATAGCCTATAGTTAAAAATGTATAGTATAGTAAAGGTTTAAAATTTAGAGGTTTTTTGTGTGGAGTTTCTGTGTGGAGTTTGCATGTTCTCCCCGTGTCTGCGTAGGTTTCCTCCGTGTACTCCGGTTTCCCCTACGACTAAAAACATGTACAATAGGCCAGGATGAATGGTGTGTGTGAATGTATCGTGTTGGTCAGAGGGACCGTTGGTGCAGACGTGTGTAGTCGCGACGCTCTTCTGTCAGTCTCCCCCAGGGGAAACTGAAGCTACTAACGTAGTTTACCATCACCGAGTGTGGAGTGAATGCAATTGCTCTCATGTAAAGCGCTTTGTGACCATGTCTGTGAAAGGCGCTATATAAATAAAGATCTTCTTCTTCTTCTTCTTGTAACGCTGATGCCGATAATATAGACCCTTTAACTGCTTACATCATCAGTGACATCAGCTGGAGGCAGGAAGTGATCAAGAGAAATAAGATTAAACTAAAACTATTTAAGTGTAAAACTACAACTGAAAAATGTGGTCTTGTTGTGGCTTAAGGTGCAAGAACAAGAGGAATGACATTTGAGACGATAAAATAAGGTTTATCTGATATTTCTGAAAACGGTTAGACATTTGTTTATCGTTACTATGACAACAGCTACAATGGAAATAGACAGGAATCGAGCTTCCCGTCTCCAGCTAAGCCCAGAATGTTTACAAACAATTAAATGGTCTATACCGCTGATATTAAAAAAGAAAAAAGAAAAAATCTGGTCTGGTGTGTGAACCTTCTAAACATGTCAGTGTTGACCTTTGACAGCAGAGGGCGCCATATATTCATATTTAGTAGGTACTAAATGAAAGCTAAAAATCAGTAGATTCCAAAACAAAAAACGTCTTGTTAGGTTCTGCGTCAAATTGTTGTTGTCCTATCATATTTAACTTTTTATTTTTTAATAATTTATTTTAATCTTCTTTTTTCTTTTTCTTTTTTCTTTTTGTTTATTTTTTATTTTTATTTATTTTTATTACAAGAAGTGCATATTTACAAAAAGGTATAGAGATAAGACATAGAAAGACATAACAATACAACACACATGAGGTGTAACATTGGGCAAAAAGCAAAACAAAAAACTGTATATTAAACAGTTAAAATTAATAATAAATACGAGAGGGGGAAAGCAACAACAAAGCCAACTACTACTCGTACCATTAGTACCGCCGCCTCTGTATTTTAATCTTCTTTATGTATGGCCTTATAGCCTTATAGTTTTCAAGTTTTTATAGCTTATTTTTATCTAAATTCTGTGTTATATGTTTTATGTTGCACGAGTGTACTGAGAAAAAAATTCTAGTTTGTGAACCTGTTCTCAGACAATGACAATAAATACAATTCTGATTTCTGAAGTTTTTTCAGCCCCCTGGGGCCTAGGAAGTTGTGGGCGGTCTTTTTTAAAGCTCTGACTGATATTTTAAAATACCTCATATCGTTGGGCCGATATATCGGTCGGGCCCTACTTATGACTCTCTCAATTGCTAATGCCCGTCGATGTAATCTCAATACTTGTTTTGTAGCTGTGTTTTACACTGTATTTTCATGTGCAAGAAGTGAACTGCACACCTCTGTATGTATACACAGATGAAAAGTGATTCTTCCCTGTCAAGCCAGGCTCTAAATCAAATTGAGTCCCGCCATGTTGACATCATGAGCTTGGAGTCCAGCATCAGAGAGTTGCATGAAATGTTTACAGATATTGCTTTGCTGGTGGAAATTCAGGTAAGATTGCTGTAAGACTTAATAAAGCGCCTTTATTATTATGTATTAACTTATTAGTATCGTTTCCTCTATTACCAGGGGGACTTGATGAACAACATAGAAAAGAATGTGATGTGTGTCACGGACTACGTTTGCAGTTCAAAAAAAGACACTGATAAAGCGATAGCGTATAAGAAAAGCTCTTTCAAGTTGATCCCACCAAGCCTGCTGAGATCCTTCCGGAAACACTCCAAAACAGCCTCTGATCAAAGTACAACAACGCTTTAACTCCGTAACTTGTTAAACACTTTGTTTAAATCATTCTTTAATTTATTTGCTCACATCATCCGATTACTTTTAGTCTTTCATTTATGGCATATTTGAATTCCATAACACCGTTCCTCCATTTGGCAATTCAATAGAAGCATCAGAATATTGTCCAGAAGTAATGACAGTGAATCTATACTCAATTGTCTCCTATCATTTCATGTAAACAAGGTTTGCCTATTAAAAAAAAAAAAAGCATTTTGAGAAAACGTTTTTTGAAGTAAAAAAAAAAATATATATATACGTGTATAGAATAAAGTGTAAAAAGTGAAAGAATAAATCAGATTTTGTAGATTAGACTTTTTTTCCCTGTAAATCTCGCATGTTTGGGGACCAATTTTGTATTTAATATTTTTTTTCGCTTGCAATATCTCCCATCAGAATATAACACATTAATGCTAACCAAATACATGCCCTTAATTTATCGGAAAACTTCAAGAACTTCCAGCAAAAGTATTAAAATATAAGCTGTCGATCAGTTGGGTTACTCTGTAACGGGACTTTTTGCCTACACTTATTGTCCAGTAGGAGGTGTTCTCGCCACTGAAGTTTTTTTGTAATTTTTTTTTCCCTCTTTAAGCCTGATCAATTATCACCAATGCCTTATCATAACATAACCTTTAAAACGTCTCTAATTTGAAATTAGCTTACAAAGTTACTTGACCTGCCCTATCTTTTCCATGCATGTTGAAATTATTCTGTTTGTACATGTAAATTGTTAAATAAAATTACCAAATAGTCCTTTAGCCCTTTGCATTTATACATAGGCCTATATAATGTAATTAACGTCACATGTTATGACGCTAAGATGCAAAGAAAAGCGCTTCGTGTGTGACCACTTTAAAAGAAACAATATACATCTTTGTTTCTGACACTAGGGGCAGACAAAGCCCAATTCTAGACTGCCTCTTTGCCTGCATCACAGGAGCACTGCCAAAATGAACCCATTGACTCTTCCTATCAGACGATGCTCCTTTCTCCCCTTCATCACGGATTCAATTTCACAGCACCTTCGCACTTTGCTGAAACCACTTGTTTCCACCTTTGAAACTCAAGTAGGAGGTAACGGATCGGCATGACAGTGTAATTTGAAGAGAGTGAGAGGAAAATAGACATTACAAAGTACAGAAACATATGTACACAAAAAAAAAACATGTTTTATTGGTGATTCCAGGTGGTGAGGCCCTCAAAATGGGGCCTGATCATGATTTAAAAAGGCTGAGAATCTCCACAGTGAGAAATTACTGTGATACATACACTGTGATAGAATTGACTAAAACTTGTTGGAATGGATGTTTGGTAAAGCAGTGAACAAAGATGGACTGATGCTTGGGTCCTTCTGCTCTTTTATGTGCACTTTTACTTCTTGACTTTGCCCTGAGCGGCTACAGCCTCCATGGCCTTCCTCACGGTCTCCTCGTCCCCCAGGAAAGACATGGGCTTGACGGGCTTGAGGTCGGCATCCAGTTCATACACAATTGGGATTCCAGTGGGAAGGTTGAGCTCCATAATGGCCGCATCAGACATACCTGCGCAGGCGGACACATGACAAGGCAGACGGGTAAGTAGTGGCCAATGAGCATATGGAGGTGTATGGTGCTGAGGTGAGTGGGAACTAGTGCAATTGTCACATAGTACAAATAATAACGGCTGCAAAAACAGTTTGCCATTAAAGGGATATTTCAGGATTTTTGACATGGCCTCATTTCCTAGTTATCCAGAGTGTTGTTGATGTCTGGAGATATTTGTTTCTTAAATTCATGCAGTTCTTATATTTGAAGAGCTTAGTGGCGCTAGGCTAGTGCTAGGCTAACCCTGCATTAAAAACAGTCTGACCCACTCCACAGTGAGGTAAATCACTTATAAACGCCAGACTAACGATATAAATGTCTGTGTTAATAGAATAGTTTTTTAAAAATATAACTGACCTTGTATCACATGAATTACCTCATTTTGAGGGACTGTTTTCTCGCAGATCACTCCGCCGCTGCGTTAGCTTACAGCCACGAAGCTGATGCTGCTCAAATATAAGTTATTTTAAATTCAAAATGGTTAAAATTATTCTATCGACACTGGTCTGGTGTTATAAGTGATTTGCCTCAGGTGCACTGTTTTTAATGCAGGCTAGCTGATACCATAGAAATGCATTAGCCTAGCACTAGCCTAGCGCCACTAAGCTCTTCAAATATAAGAACTGCATGAATTTAAGGAAAACATATCTCCAGACATCAACAACACTTACTTAACTAGGAAATGAGGCCCTATGTCAAAAATCCTGAAATATCCCTTTAATGTGTATCGGCAACATAAGGCTATGATAAATCATTCATTTCATTTCCCTTCTAGCTTGCAAAAAGTTGAGACTAAAGACCTACAGTCATTGCATAGCTAAACCTTAATAATAGGTTAATAATAGTAAACTTTTTAAAGGGGCCATGGAAAACAAATAAGGTGGTCTCCAGTCAATACTTGGAAGAACAATGCCAGTAACCTGAGTGTGTTACTTACTTCCTATGTTCTATTTTAATTCAACAGTGTTCCTGTATTAAAATTGAGCGTGTTCTAGTTCGTCCCACTCCAGTCTTTGTTTCGTTATTGTAGTACTGGTTTGGACTTGATTTAGGCTTGTAGACCTGGCGGTGCCCGTACGACCACCCACTTGTTTGTAGGAGGCAGTACTTGGTGTGCATAAGTACATTTAAGTCACTTTTGAGACCGTTACGCTCTGCAAACACCACAAGGTCAAAGATATATTCAATATCTACATGCCATTACCAAAAGCAGCGTATACAGAGGCAACACGAAGGAGGTTGAATTACTGAAATCCACCTTCTTATCTGGCATTTGCTGTTGCCCTTTTGCTTATATCCAGAGGTGCGTCGTACTCTGGATATAAGCATGTACTTGAGTAACTTTTTGAAGTGACATATACATTTCAAACAGATGCATTGTGTTGTATGTGCTTTTATTACCGAATTATTGCCTTTTTATATATTATTATGGCATTGTCTTTGAAAATATATGATTTCATGTTTTTATTTCTCATAATTTATGTCACTACTGAAACATAAAGCACACTTTTACACCCAGTTACCCCGTACTCACAGTACTCGTGTAGTATTTTATCAAAGTTCTTTACTCTTCTTTCAGGAATTATTTGGTTACGTGAGTAAATACTTTAGCTACTCTATCCACCTTTGCTTATATCACATCAAGTCTGTATTCTCCACGTCCAGTCACTTGGTCAGTGCCCACAACCTTTCTTCATAAAGGTCATGACTGTAACTGGACCCCTCCTCATGAGTGCCTGCCCTGTCCCTGAGCTCCACAAACCCACGGTGCTATTTATATCCACCATAATCGCTGGAGTGTGCGTGTGGCAAGTGTGGCGTTCACTTTAAGTTTTGTATGCAAACGTCCAGTTCAGTCTGATGTATGCTCTGTCCTTCTTCTGTCTATCTTTGCAGACCATTATGAATGCGTTTCAAACTCACCTTCCAAGTGCTTGACGATGCCACGGAGACTGTTGCCATGGGCGGCGATGATCACGTTTTTCCCAGCTTTGATTTCTGGAGCGATGACTTCGTTCCAGAAAGGCAGGGCGCGGGCAATGGTGTCTTTAAGGGATTCACAGGTGGGCAATTCACCAGCCTTCAGGCCCTTATAGCGGCGAGACTAAAGATATCAAAAACAGGAGAAGATTATATTTAAATTATTCACAAAACCCTCATACAGAGTAAACATGCTGTGAGGTCTGACCCAAAGGCATCGTCAAGCAATGGATTGACCTTTTCAATCATGCAGTGTTGTGGTGTAATGTAGTCCTTGCATCAACTATATATACTTTTATTTGAGCTTTTGCAAATGTTCTCCGCCAGTCTTACCTCACTGATGATCTGGTGATAGGGGTGGTCCTTGTCCATGGGAGGAGGAGGGGTGTCAAATGAACGCCTCCATATCTTCACCTGCTCCTCTCCGTGCTTGGCCGCGGTCTCCGCCTTGTTCAGACCAGTGAGGCCCCCATAGTGTCGCTCATTCAGGCGCCAGGTACGAATGACGGGCAGCCACATCTGGTCTGTCCCCTCCATGATGGTCCACAGCGTCTTGATGGCGCGCTTGAGCACTGAGGTGTAGCAAACGTCAAACTTCAGGCCTGCGTCTTTGACGGCCTGGGCTCCACGCTTGGCCTCCTCCATGCCCTTCTCACTGAGGTCGGCATCGAACCAGCCGCAGAAACGGTTCTCCTGGTTCCACGAGCTCTCACCGTGGCGAACAATAACCAAGCGATGAACTGCAGTCATGTTTGCAGCACTTATCCTCAGCCTTTCTAAACTGTTCACATACGCTGCCCGACCAACAGTGCCCCCCAAGCCCACATGCCACTCTTTTTATAGCAGCGTGCATGACCGCAGCGCACAGCAGGCACGCCCCTTTCACCAGCCACCTGTAGGAGCGGCGGCTTCTGTGATGGACACAGAGTCAAACCTATAACAGCCAGACTCTGAAAAAGCTGGTGTGAATGTTTGGCTGCGAAGGGCAGAGGTCAGGTATTAGGCCAAAATAGCAACATGACTTTTAAAGTGACACAAAAGTGTAAAGATCAGAGTCTACAGGAGATGAAATGCATGAACATAATGTAGCCTGTTTTTGCAGTAGTGAATAGTCAAAACACAGATGTGTTCAGTGTACACATAAATGGGCATGCACTGTAATACTGGTATATTTAATAATATTGTTAACCAAAGTTACATGTTTGCACAATTTTACCAAAGGAATTTCTTAGTGTGTGAACCTTAATCAGTGACGATGAGAATACTGATGATTCAGATTCTGAAAGGGGGGAAAGTATTTTGGAGCTGCTTCACAGTCACTGGCAGAATTTAAATGGTCAAAGTTTCAAAATAAAAACCCGATGAGCCATTACTCGGACCAGAGGACAATAAATAATGATCTGATGACACTTAACAGCAAATCTGCAAAAGAAATTCACTGAGTGAAGCAAAGTCTCAGCCCCATCCCATACTATGTAGAAATTGGTCTTTATAGAAGCAATACAAACCGGAGCACCCAAAGGAGACTTACACAGAGAACATACGAACCCCACACAGAAAGGTCTGGAATTTAACAACTTTCTTTTTCAATGTTGTCTTGTTTGGAACAGGTCCGTACGAGAAGGCACATATAGGCCAAACGTTAAACGTTTCAGCCAGTGGCCTAAACGTTGCACAGAATAAATGACCACTGGTGTTGCAAATAAGACAGTGTGCGGGAGATTTATTACTGTTCTAACTTAAGTTATATTTGCAATTCTGTGCTACATATAGTAGTAGTCTATGCCTAGCTATCCAGTGCATCACATAAGCACATGGAAATAACTGTTGTTACATATAGGAGTAAGCTTGAGCTCCTCATATTTAATTTAAGTCTTGTGTTTTTTCAGTTTTGTGCAAAATTATTGCATATGAGTTTGGTTTGTGTTAAAAGAAACTCATCTCTTTTTCATTTCCCTCAGGATGCCTAAACTAGAGAAAAGCCCTGCCGCAGATTGTCAGAGTGCTGTTGGGTTGAGAAAAGTGTACACAGGGGAGTTTGTGTGATCAACTGTTACGATGAGTCAGCTTACAGTATAGACCACACAGCCCCCAGCTCCCACTGCTAAACATACCTCTGTTTGGGCACTCTGAAGGTAAGTACGAGGGTGGGAGGGACTGCTGCAACTGCATAACACTGGGACAGATACATGTACATTACAATATGTGTTCATTGGTAAAGCGAGAGCTTTGACTAATAATAATAATAATAATAATAAGAAGAATGACATTAATCAAAACAAAATATGACATAAATGAGGGAAAAAACGATGTGTCAGAATATAATCCGAATACCTAAAGTAGCCTAATAAAGTAAAATCAGCCACTGCTGGAACGGCCAAGTGTTTGTCTTTTAGTTTATGAAATTCTGTTAAAGAGTAACATATAAAATATTAGTAATGCACAAGTTGTAATGATCAGATCACTTTATGTGAGTTGTTTATATATTAATATAAAATAGCCTGTCCCAAGAATAGTGTCGAAAATCATTAGATTGTTAGATTATTAATAAATAAAATGTATAAATTGTTTTATTGCAAGAAGTGCATATTTACAAAGGTGCAGAGGGAACATACGACATTAAGAAAAGAAAAAAAAAGAAAGACATAACAATACAACACACATGAGGTATGACATAGGACAATAGAACAGTATATTAAGCAGTAAAAATAAATACTTGTAATACAAGAAAGAGGGGGAAAACAAAACAAACTACTACTCGTACCATTAGTGCCGCCGCCACTATAACCGCCACTAAATATAATTGATAATTGTTTATAATGAACAAGCCACACCGGATTGTAGCCTTGGGCTAATTTCCATCTGTCGTTCCCCATGCGCACTCTCATTCATCCTGGCCTTTTGTACATGTTTTTAGGGGTAGGGGAAACCGGTGTAACCGGAGGAAACCTACGTAGACACGGGGAGAACATGCAAACTCCACACAGAAAGGCCCCGTCCCTTGTGGGGATCGAACCCCGGACTTTCTAGCTGTGAAGCACAAGCGCTAACCACTGTCGTACCGTGCCAAAAAGTAACATCATGACTAGAGTTTATTGAATTCACAATGGACATAAGAGGACCATTCACTTTTTCACTTTAAAAAAAGTCTCTTGGTATCGGTTAATATCGGATATCAGCAGATAGTCAACCCCCAGTATCGGAAGCAAAAAAGCTGGATCGGTGCTTCTCTATGCATTTTCCTACCTTTTAAAATGTTTTGTTTGTGTTTTTTTTAAGTCAAATTATAAAAGACAAATTTAGCATGGTTGCTTTCGTGCTAATTGTCTTTGTGATGTGTTTTGTAAGAGGTGAAAGATCAAATGTAGTTTTATAAAGTCTATGGAAAGATACAGAGAGGTGTACACCTGCAAATTCCTGTGTAATTTGTGATTTTTTTATGTATTGTTTTGAGTTGCCATTGGTGTCTACTTTCTTAAACACTGACAATTTAGAGTTGGGCTGCTCACAAAATATTTATATTTATATATATATATATATATATATATATATATATATATATATATATATATATAATAAAAAAGAACATTGATCTTTCGCCAAAACTCAGTCAAATCAATTGCACTTATATCAAATAATTTGTACTATTATTTAGTTGTTTATTTTTCACGAGCAATAGATACATTTATACTTACTAATTTATACGTTATGTCCATCATTACAGACCGTGTCATTATCAGCGATGGTCCAGTCCTTTCGTTTATAACCTCTGTTTTGAATGAAGGTACTTTGAGGTTAGACCTGTAGTTCAGGTTTTCCACCACAAGGAGAGATGCTGAGTCATTGTAGAATCAGAACAGCCCCTCCCCCCATCAACACTCCCCTCTCCTCCTGCAGTGTGCATACAGTATCTTAAAGTCGGTAGGTTTTTCTTAGAAAATAAAGCCGGAGTACTCCTTATGTTCCCCAGATATAAAACAGATTCAAATATTGTTAACTGTGAATGTTGACCTTTTGTAGTATTGTACATTATGTATGTGGTTATAAGATAAACACAGAAAGTGAGTAGCCTTGTGTAAATCTGTCACTTTGCAATCTATGTCTCTCCCCTCATTAACCCTGTTCAATATCCTCCCACATGTATTCCCAGGGTACCTGTCTGATGGTGCCAGCCATTGCAGTGTAAGACTATCGAGGCTGCATTGTCAGAGTTTGGGGAAAGCGCTTGCGTCAGAGCTCCCTCTCTCTCTGTATAAAAGGCGTCGGTGCTGCAGCAGTGAGCAGTCGAGGCTTAGACTTGAGCCGACCTGACAACTACACACAGTTCATAGAGGAGAGGGAGAGCAGCCTTGTCCTCACCATGAGTAACATCGGATATGACCCCTACTACTCTCCTTCCCCGTCCTACCGCCGCTGGTACGTGGAGTCTCCCCCTCGTGTCTCTCGGGGCAGGACCCATGCCGTGTACACCCCCCACGCCGTGTCCTCGTCCCGGGCTCAGTACTCCTCTCCGGGCCGCGTGCTGCTCTCCTCCTCCTCACAGGCCGCGTCCCTGGAGCTGGAGCTCAGCCAGGCAGCCCAGATCAGCTCCGAGTTTCGAGTGGTCCGCACCCAGGAGCGCTCCCAGCTGCAGAACCTCAACGACCGCTTCGCCGGGTTCATCGAGAGGGTGAGGGAGCTGGAGCAGCAGAACCGTGCGCTCGAGGCTGAGTTGATGATACTGAGGCAGAGGCACACTGAGCCGTCCCGCCTGAGGTCACTGTACGAGCAAGAGGCCCGTGCACTAAGGGCCGCTGTGGATGAGGCCAGAGCAGAGCAACAAGCCGCCCTTGGACAGAGAGAGCGGCTGGAGCAGACCCTCAGTGCCCTGCAGGGACGATATGAAGAGGAGGTCCTGGCTCGGGAGGATGCCGAGGGCCGGCTCATGGAGGCCAGGCGCGAAGCTGACCAGGCTGCTTTGGCAAAGACCGAGCTGGAGAAGGGGGTTGAAACCCTTCTGGAAGAACTAGCCTTCCTTAAGAAGGTCCATGAAAATGAGCTGGCTGAGCTCCAGGCCCAGGTGCATCTGGGGGTGCAGGTCGCAGTCGAGTCCGAGGTTGCTGCTCCGGACCTGTCGGGGGCTCTCCGGGACATCCGATCTCAGTACGAGCGCTTGGCGGCCAGAAACATCCAGGCGGCGGAGGAATGGTTCAGGGGCAAAGTGGGCACGCTGACTGAGACGGTCGCCCAGCACACGGATGCGGTGAGGAGCTCCAAAGACGAAGCGGGAGAGTACAGGCGGCAGTTGCAAAACCGCCTCCTGGAGATCGACGCCTGCCGCGGCCTGAACGAGTCCCTGGAGAAACAGCTGCAGGACATGGAGGACAAGCACAGTGCAGAAATAGCAGCCATGCATGTGAGTGTGACAGGAACTGTTGTTACCCGATACCTGACTTCCTGTGTTTGTAATCATGTCTGCACTATCTGGCGTCTAATGTGTCCTTTTGTGCGTAGGATACTATCGGAGACCTGGAGAATGAGCTGAGGGGCACCAAACAGGAAATGGCCCGCTATATGAAAGAGTATCAAGACCTTCTCAATGTCAAAATGGCCCTTGATATAGAGATCGCTGCATACAGGTGAAAGTTGCTGTTACCACATGCAAACCCGAGATATGAATGTTTGTAGAGAAAGTGTAAAACCTTAGGCCATACCAGGTCAGTAAATGGGGGGGGAAATCGATGGTTTTCCTCAAAAATCCAGGCCATGAAATGTAAGTTTGAATTTGCCCAGAAAGATTTGTTCATGAGCTGATTCTTCTTACAGGAAGCTGCTGGAGGGGGAGGAGTCTCGCTTCAACGTGGGCGGAATAGGAGCCGCGGCGTCTCTGTACAGCCACAATCTGTCGGCCCCCTCCTACAGCCGTCCCGTCTTCTCCAGCATGAGCTCGGGCACCTCCTCCTACCTGATGACGTCACGCCTGCTCAGCTCCAGCACCGCTGAGGGCTTCATCTCCGCCAGCCAGGCCCCACAGGCAGAGGCCAGCCCACCTGCCGAGGAAGAGGAGGAGGAAGAAGAGGAGGAGGTAGCAGCGGAGGAGACAGAGGAGACCAAGGAGGAAGAGGCGGAGGAGGGAGAAGAGGAGGGAGAGAAAGAAGAAGAGCAAGGGGAAGAAGAGGAGGCTAAAGAAGGGGAGGAAGAAGCCACTGAGGCTGACGAAGCAGGTGGCGATGATGAGGAAGAGGAGAAGGCCGAAGACGCTGAAGCCGCGGATGAAGAAGGAGAGAAAGATGACAAAGAAGAGGAGGAAGCAGAGAGTGAGGTGAAAGAAGAAGAAGAGGAGGCCAAGGATGAGGAAGGCGACGACGATGAAGGCGATGATGCCAAAGATGAGCCAAAAGAGAAGGAAGAACCAAAGAGCGACGAGAAGCAGGAAAAAGAGGAGAAAGCTGATGGCAAGGAAGCAGAGAAGAGTCCAGCAAAAGAGGAAAAGGCTGCTCCGGAAAAGAAAGAGCAGCCCGAAAAGGTAAAAGAGGAAGCTCCGGCCAAAAAGGAAGACAAGCCCGCTCCGGAGAAAGCGGAAAAGGCGGAGAAACCGGCTCCTGAGAAGAAGGAGAAATCTGATAAAGAAGACAAGCCCGCAACGGAGAAGGAGGAGAAACCTGCTCCTGAGAAGAAGGAGAAATCTGATAAAGACGACAAGCCCGCGCCGGAGAAAGAGGAGAAGAAAGAAGAGGGGAAAAAGGAAGAGAAGGCCGCTCCCAAGAAAGACGTCAAAACTGAACCAAAGAAAGAGGACAAAGCAGCCAAACCCGCAGCCGCAGAGGACAAAAGCAAAGACGCCGATGCCAAAAGCAAGAAGTAAGCCAGTTGTAATCACAAATCTCTGCTCGTCTCGACACTCATAATAGAGGCATCTGCTTGTTCCATGGTGCTCAGTCTATGAAGTACAGTCGCTATTTACAGCAGCCTTTCAAGGTTACCTGCTTGCCAATATCCAAACTAGTCCGTTCTGATGACCGTATACACTTGAATGTAACATGCAGCAATGCTGGATGTATGTGTGTTTTGGGGATAGAATAAAAACACTTCTTACAGCATGTACAATGTGTTTGACTTATATTTGAGTTTTGGAACAATTCTTTGGGCCTATAACATTTTATGGAGATGGGGCAGGTACAATTCTTGTGCTTAATACTTAAAACTTTCCTGGTTAAATAAAGGTCTAATAAAAAAAATTTAAAGATAAATATGCGGATTAATGTTATACAGCAAGTTCAATGGCCTGGTCAGTAATATAAAAAAAAAAATGTGGTTCAAAATTTGTGGGTTGTCCTTTTTGGATATTTCTGCAACTACCATGTAAACAATAGAGGAATAAAAGCTTCTTAGCCCTCTGAAACTCATCAATCCCAAATGAGCACAGTAGTAGTAGAAATAGGTCACTAGTCAAACCTTTCACACCACGGCAAAGCAAGTTTTTTTGTATAGCACAATTCATACACAAGGCAATTCAAAGTGCTTCACAGTTGCATAAAATTACAAGAAAACAGATCAAATCAATCATTAAAACATACAAATTTATCTTCATTAATTAAATTAAAATAAATATTTGACCTTCCTGTTATTCACCACACCTAGATCAACATCAAGTCCACTAAAAAGGGTCTAAAATGTGTCTAAACCGGGTGTAACTAGGTCTAAATCAGGAAGAAAAAAAAACAGGCTAAAATTGTAGATGTTACTGCCCAAGCACGAGCGCCACAAGTTTGAGAACCACAGTTGTATTTATTATTATTTTTGTTTTAATAATACCAATCTATACATTATGATTGGGTGGGCTAGAATATGGATAAGTGTGTTATCTGTGTGTCGGGACCACACCTCACGTACGCCTTTTCCGGTCTCCGTCTCATAAAGACCTCCCAGTCCCACTCCTCAGTCTCTCCTCAACATTCCCGTTAACGTGTCCCTCCCTCCCACCCATATTTCACTGCTTTTCATTCCTTCTATCTTTTCTGTCCGTGGAAAGCCCGAGAGCTCCTACGAAGCCCCACAACAGCAGCATAACATTATTTGCCTTCGTCATCTTGCTCGTTCAATAAAGTTATTTCACTTTAATTTGAGGTTCTTGTGAGTGAAATCCATTTTGTGTTGACTGCAACATCCTTGCCTATAGCTACAGCTGAGCCGTATCAAAGTAAGACAATCATTTCTGTAGCCAGGCGTATAGGTTACAGTGACACGTACTATATATTGTGATTCAAGTAATACAGTTTGCTGCAACACTAATCCACATTGTCAAAACACACTCACTTGACAACTTGTTTAAGTTGCTGTAAATTCTTGTAAAGGTTTATCTTATCTATGCCACTTAACCCTATGGAACCTTATGTGCGTTTGTCACACACACTCCAACTAATTGCGCTTGCATATTTCAAAATGTTTTATCTGTCAACTGAGTATAATGCACTATATCCATGCACACTGGAGTTCTTGTTCAGGTCTCTAATGTGTTCAAGTTTAAGGAAATGCATTGTTCAGTTATTTACCCTCAACAAAAATATAAACGCAACACCTTTGTTTCTGCTCCATTTTTCATGAGATGGACTTAAAGATCTAAAATTCATTCCAGATACACAATATTACCATTTCTCTCAAACATTGTTCACAAATCAGTCCAGATGTGTGATAGTGAGCACTTCTGCTTTGCTGAGATAATCCATCCCACCTCACAGGTGTGCCACATCAAGATGCTGATCTGACATCATGATTAGTGCACAGGTGTACCTTATACTGCCCACAATAAAAGGCCACCCTGAAATGTGCAGTTTTTTTGCTTTATTGGGGGTCTGGGGACTCAGAACCAGTCAGTATCTGGTGTGACCACCATTTGCCTCATGCAGTACAACACATCTTCTTCCCATAGAGTTTATCAGATCGTCAATTGTGGCCTGTGGAATGTTGGTCCACTCCTCTTCAATGGCTGTGCGAAGTTGCTGGATATTAGTGGGAACTGGTACACGCTGTCGTATTCGCCGGTCAAGCACATCCCAAACATGCTCAATGGGTGACATGTCCGGTGAGTATGCTGGCCATGCAAGAACTGGGACATTTTCAGCTTCCAAGAATTGTGTACAGATCCTTGCAACATGGGGCCGTGCATTATCTTGCTGAAACATGAGGTGATGTTCATGGATGTATGGCACAACAATGGGCCTCAGGATCTCATCACGGTATCTCCGTGCATTCAAAATGCCATCAATAAAATGCACCTGTGTTCTTCGTCCATAACAGATGCCTGCCCATACCATAACCCCACCACCACCATGGGCCACTCGATCCACAACATTGACATCAGCAAAGCGCTCACCCACACGACGCCATACACGCTGTCTGCCATCTGCCCTGAACAATGTAAACCGAGATTCATCCGTGAAGAGAACACCTCTCCAACGTGCAAGATGCCATCGAATGTGAGCATTTGCCCACTCAAGTCTGTTACGGCGACGAGCTGGAGTCAGGTCAAGACTCCAATGAGGACGACGAGCATGCAGATGTACTGCCATATTCTCTGAAACGCCTTTGGAGACGGCTTATGGTGGAGAAATGAACATGCAATGCACGAGCAACAGATCTGGTTGACATTCCTGCTGTCAGCATGTCAAGTGCACGCTCCCTCAATGCTTGTGGCATCTGTGGCATTTTGCCGTGAGACAAAACTGCACATTTCAGGGTGGCCTTTTATTGTGGGCAGTATAAGGTACACCTGTGCACTGACACATTTGGACTGATTTGTGGGCAATGTTTGAGAGAAATGGTAATATTGTGTATCTGGAATGAATTTTAGATCTTTAAGTCCATCTCATGAAAAATGGGAGCAGAAACAAAGGTGTTGCGTTTATATTTTTGTCGAGTGTAAATTACTGTAAATTCTGATTTAAATCATTTTCCTGAAAGCGTATGTATCCGCTGAATATTTTTGATCTATTCTTATCACTGATCTAATATTCTGGTCTATTGTTATCTTTATAATCGTGTACCTGTGTGTGTGTGTGTGTGTGTGTGTGTGTGTGTGTGTGTGTGTGTCTGTATATATGGTTTATGGAGCCAATTGACCTGACTACTCACCAGCACTACGAGAACCTAAGGGGATTAGCAGGACTATGCTACGGTCCTCATAAACCAAGATTTTGTATTTTAATTTTTAGCATATAAAGAGCATAATTTCATTGTTTTTCTGAAGTCCTTTTAATGCTCAATGATAATATATCATGCACATATCAAGTTTTTTTAAATTCTTAGCTTTTAAAGACCATAAATTGAAAGTTTATTTGACGTCCATATAATACCCCAACCTGACTTCTTGTGTATGGAGTGTATGATGTGCTCCCCCTACCCTACTCTGGCGGTATTGAAGGCTCCATTGTGATTGGTTCTTTATGGGGACACGTGCGGGATATGTGTCCGGGCATGTTGAGTGATTTCGGAAGACATCTAATGGTAATGCGAAGAAGAAGGACCAAGAGAAAGTTCACTCCAAAGAAGACAAGAAAATATATTGGTAAGTATCTAGTCCTTGTTAAATATACGTTATCAAGTATTTTCTGAATGGAACTTAGCCCCGGCCTGGAGGATTTATCCCCGGGCTGGATGATTTGGGGACCGGGCTATTGGGTTTTGGAGCTGGCTGTGGAACTTAGCCCCAGCCTTGGTGAGTTTTCCCCGGCCTGGATGAGTTGGGGGGTGTAGTCCGAGGAGGGGTGCTTAAGAGTGGGTCCGAGATGTGGGCTGTGTGTCCCCGGAGGTCCAGAGGAGTCAGGGGGGCGAGTGTGTGCAAGTAGGGCCGGGGTAGGAGTGCCCTGAGCCGGGTAGTGTAAGTGGAGTAGAGGGTGGGTCATTGTGGTGGATGTCGGTGCGGAGCTGGTAGCTTTAGGAGCAGGCTGGTCAGAGGAGGTCCAGAGGAGCCAGGGGGGCGAGTGTGTGCAAGTAGGGCCGGGGTAGGAGTGCCCTGAGCCGGGTAGTGTAAGTGGAGTAGAGGGTGGGTCATTGTGGTGGATGTCGGTGCGGAGCTGGTAGCTTTAGGAGCAGGCTGGTCAGAGGAGGTCCAGAGGAGCCAGGGGGGCGAGTGTGTGCACGTAGGCCGGGGTAGGAGTGCCCTGAGCCGGGTAGTGTAAGTGGAGTAGAGGGTGGGTCATTGTGGTGGATGTCGGTGCGGAGCTGGTAGCTTTAGGAGCAGGCTGGTCAGAGGAGGTCCAGAGGAGCCAGGGGGGCGAGTGTGTGCACGTAGGCCGGGGTAGGAGTGCCCTGAGCCGGGTAGTGTAAGTGGAGTAGAGGGTGGGTCATTGTGGTGGATGTCGGTGCGGAGCTGGTAGCTTTAGGAGCAGGCTGGTCAGAGGAGGTCCAGAGGAGCCAGGGGGGCGAGTGTGTGCACGTAGGCCGGGGTAGGAGTGCCCTGAGCCGGGTAGTGTAAGTGGAGTAGAGGGTGGGTCATTGTGGTGGATGTCGGTGCGGAGCTGGTAGCTTTAGGAGCAGGCTGGTCAGAGGAGGTCCAGAGGAGCCAGGGGGGCGAGTGTGTGCACGTAGGCCGGGGTAGGAGTGCCCTGAGCCGGGTAGTGTAAGTGGAGTAGAGGGTGGGTCATTGTGGTGGATGTCGGTGCGGAGCTGGTAGCTTTAGGAGCAGGCTGGTCAGAGGAGGTCCAGAGGAGCCAGGGGGGCGAGTGTGTGCACGTAGGCCGGGGTAGGAGTGCCCTGAGCTGGGTAGTGTAAGTGGAGTAGAGGGTGGGTCATTGTGGTGGATGTCGGTGCGGAGCTGGTAGCTTTAGGAGCAGGCTGGTCAGAGGAGGTCCAGAGGAGCCAGGGGGGCGAGTGTGTGCACGTAGGCCGGGGTAGGAGTGCCCTGAGCCGGGTAGTGTAAGTGGAGTAGAGGGTGGGTCATTGTGGTGGATGTCGGTGCGGAGCTGGTAGCTTTAGGAGCAGGCTGGTCAGAGGAGGTCCAGAGGAGCCAGGGGGGCGAGTGTGTGCACGTAGGCCGGGGTAGGAGTGCCCTGAGCCGGGTAGTGTAAGTGGAGTAGAGGGTGGGTCATTGTGGTGGATGTCGGTGCGGAGCTGGTAGCTTTAGGAGCAGGCTGGTCAGAGGAGGTCCAGAGGAGCCAGGGGGGCGAGTGTGTGCACGTAGGCCGGGGTAGGAGTGCCCTGAGCCGGGTAGTGTAAGTGGAGTAGAGGGTGGGTCATTGTGGTGGATGTCGGTGCGGAGCTGGTAGCTTTAGGAGCAGGCTGGTCAGAGGAGGTCCAGAGGAGCCAGGGGGGCGAGTGTGTGCACGTAGGCCGGGGTAGGAGTGCCCTGAGCCGGGTAGTGTAAGTGGAGTAGAGGGTGGGTCATTGTGGTGGATGTCGGTGCGGAGCTGGTAGCTTTAGGAGCAGGCTGGTCAGAGGAGGTCCAGAGGAGCCAGGGGGGCGAGTGTGTGCACGTAGGCCGGGGTAGGAGTGCCCTGAGCCGGGTAGTGTAAGTGGAGTAGAGGGTGGGTCATTGTGGTGGATGTCGGTGCGGGGCTGGTAGCTTTAGGAGCAGGCTGTGGAACTTAGCCCCAGCCTTGGTGAGTTTTCCCCGGCCCTGATGAGTTGGGGACCGGGGTATTGGGTTTAGGAGCTGGCTGTGGAACTTAGCCCCAGCCTGGGTGGTTCTTTGTAGGTTCAAGTATTGTCTGTTTATCTTTCAGAGTGACACTGGGAAGGACCAAAGGCAGGAGATGGCACAAGAAAAAAACAACCCAGACTCAGACCCAGACTATGTGGGTGATGAAGATTTAGATGAGCTCCCCCATCCAAATATATGGCTGACACAAAAGTCGGATACAAGTCTTGCTCCTGCTTCTAGTGCACCGGGAACCAGCCAGCAAGGTAGTTCTTCATACACCTCAGAGTTGCATTCAGAGAATGGTCCACGAAGAGGAGACCCACAGCGGACAAGTTCCATAAATTACTGCTTTGTCTGCGGTAAGCCCCAGAAGAAAATATCGAGACATCTTAAAACACACAAGACCAATGCAGAGATTGTACAAGTCTTTTCCCTTACTGATGTCAAGGAGCGCAACAAACGGATTGAAAAAATTAGGAATAAAGGGAACTTTTTACATAATCAAGCAGTATTACAAAGTGGGAAAGGGCAATTGAAAGTGAAGCGACGATGCAAAAAAAAAGCTTTGGATGGAAAGTTTATTCACTGCATGTATTGTCAAGGCATGTTTCTCCGCAAAGAACTATGGAGGCATACTCGCAGGTGCCCTCACAAACCCGAAGATGCAAACCAAGAAGAGACGTCTGGAAGGAGAAGGATCCTCGGCTCTGCATCAGCTCAGGATGCCGCCTTATGTGCGCAAATCTCGGGTGGGGTTTGGAAGCTTCTCAGTGTTATGAACGTGGATGAAGTTGGATCAGTTGTGCGAAATGACTTCTGTATTCTCCAGTTTGCCCAGTCACTTTACAACATTCATGGACAGGATACAACAAAGTATGAATACATAAGACAAAAACTGAGAGAAGTGGGACGTCTGCTGCTGTGCTTGCGGACAGATTTCTCTGTGCCGACCCTGGAAGATGCTGTTAGGCCTGCAAACTTTGAGAAAGTGGTACAAGCGGTCAAAAAGGTAGCAGGTTTTAATGATGACAATCTTTCGTACAAAACCCCGAGCCTTGCTCTTAAACTCGGCCACACACTGAATAAGATCTGCGACATCATCCACTGCCGGGGCTTGATGGCAGAAGATGAGAAGCTGGTGAAGTATACTGAAACATTTAAGAAGTTGCTCAGTACCAAGTGGAAAGAATATGTATCTCACAATGCCCTTAACACACTGAGTGATGCCAAGTTTAATAAACCGTTAACCTTACCATTCACTGAAGATGTTGTGAAACTTCACAAGTTTTTGGAAAAGGCAGCAGAAGAGGCCACAAGCAAACTGCAAGAAACAGATGATGCTCAAACTTATGCCCGTCTTGCCATGGTGTTGCTCACACAAATCATTGTGTTCAACCGTCGGCGAGCTGGAGAGGTTTCCAAAATGCCTCTGAAACATTTTCTGGAGAGGGATAATCAACAACTTCATGCGGATGTAAGCCTTGGTTTATCGGACACAGAAAAGAAGCTCTGCCGGTATCTAAGTCGCGTGGAAATTATGGGTAAAAGAGGGAGAAAAGTTGCAGTTCTTCTCCCCCGACCTGTTGTCAATGGTCTTACACTACTCACAAATAAGAGGAAAGAATGTGGTGTGTCTCCCTCAAACCCATTCTTATTTGCACGACCCAAAGCACCAACCCATTATAGAGGAAGTGACTGCCTGAGACGTTTCTCCACACAGTGCGACACAAAGTACCCCGAGCACCTCCGGTCGACGGGTCTCAGGAAACATGTGGCCACGCTATCTCAAGTCTTAAACCTCCAGGAGAATGAGCTGGATCAGGTGGCAGACTTCCTTGGACATGATATCCGCGTACACAGGGAATTCTACAGACTGCCTGTTCCAACAACACAACTTGCAAAGATATCCAAAGTATTGCTTTTAATGGAGAAGGGATCCATTTCCTCGCTAAAAGGAAAGACGCTGGAGGAGATTGAACTTGAAGGTTTGTTAAATGTATCTCTTATCTGGGTGTGCATGTAGGGCCGGGGTAGGAGTGCCCTGAGCCGGGTAGTGTAAGTGGAGTAGAGGGTGGGTCATTGTGGTGGATGTCGGTGCGGAGCTGGTAGCTTTAGGAGCAGGCTGGTCAGAGGAGGTCCAGAGGAGCCAGGGGGGCGAGTGTGTGCACGTAGGCCGGGGTAGGAGTGCCCTGAGCCGGGTAGTGTAAGTGGAGTAGAGGGTGGGTCATTGTGGTGGATGTCGGTGCGGGGCTGGTAGCTTTAGGAGCCGGCTGGGGATCTTAGCCCCAGCCTTGGTGAGTTTTCCCAGGCCTGGTGGCTTTAGGAGCGGGCTGATTGAATTGAATCCCCCTTTTGTTTTTAGATGAAATTCCCATCAGTGCAGATGAGGCCGAAGAGGAGAGTCACAGTGACTCGGGGGACTCTGCTGAGAAACAAGCGGCAACTGTGGTTATAGATGATGACCCGATCGACATAGCTGATGGAGATACCTCTGATTTTGAAGGCAAGTTCTTCTGTTTACTCTTGTAGTAGTCTTGCTCTGACTTATTCACATTGTTTTGTTTAAATTAATTCCTAATTTTCCTTTTCAGAGGCAGCACAGAGGCCTGCAAAGCAACCTGGACCAAAACGCAGAGTGACAAAAAGAGCATGGTCAAAGACTGAAGAAGCAGCTGTAATGCGGCATTTTAAAAAACACATCAAGAGAGGAAAACTGGCCACAAAAAATGAAGTAACTCAGTGTAAGCAAGCAGAAATGGCCTTAAGTCAGAGAACACTGCAGAATATAAGAGACTTTGTGAGAAATCGTGGACTAGCACATAAAAGACAACTAAAGGTAAAAGATGGATAAGCATGGAGTGTATGTATGAAGAACATTAAAACTTTTCCAGCCTCTAATTGTGGTTCATCCATCCATCCATTTTCTCCCACTTGTCCGTTGCCGGGTCGTGGAGGCAGCCGTTGGAGCTGCCCAAATCACATAGCACCAGTCCCCTATGGCTCCTCCTGCAGGTGGTGGGTCCACGGAAGGACGGCCTCATGGTTCCAAACGGGCCTGTTGGTCTCTCATAGGGGAATTGTGGTTCAGTTATGTTTAAAGTCCTCATAATTCATCTTTGGTCCTCATGAACCACCTTCTGGTCGGTGGCTGTGTATAGACAACCGTAGCTGATACAAGGATGTTAAATAGACCTAAATTTTTTTCAGATTTTTTACAGTTAGTCTATCCAGAGCTTATCTCTCTAGGACCTTGGGAAACCATAGTCCTCTTAAACCACACCAGGGTTGGTTTTTCCAAAAGGTCAACATAAACCATAAAACCACGTATGTGTGTGTGTGTGTGTGTGTGTGTGTGCTCGTGTGTGTGTGTGTGTGTGTGTGTGCTCGTGTGTGTGCTCGTGTGTGTGTGTGGGTGTGTGCGCGTCGGCCCTCACTGCAGAGAAATAACACACAAGAGAGAAATCTGAGTTTGATCTGACATTTATTGAGCAAATGCTGCTGGGAAATTGTTCATGATGACTAGAGACATGGGATTGCAAACAGTAGCACCTCATTTATTTTTGTATTTAAATTCAAGTCCTCCCTATGCATACAAGAACGCACATATCGGCGCATGTACAGTGATTGATTTTTATATTTTGCACTCAGGTAAACGTAACAAGACACTGGTAAAAAGCATGTTTAAGGCTAGTATTCTTAAGTAGGTCGGTTAAGCTTCAGGTACTTGATGTAATATGGTTATATGTCTCCATCATTCAGTTTCCCTGGGACTTTCTTTGCTGTCGTTGGTGTTGTTAGTTACTCTTTTTGGCTCAGTAGATTTAACATCACAACTCACAAGTAAGGCTTTTTCAGCGGGATCTGTGTAGAGGACCCTCCCTCCTTAGCTGCCCCGTTAACCCTTTAGTAGTGCTCCAAAAAAAAACCTATACATCGCTCTCTCCCCCACCCTTAGTGCATTCATTGCTTTGCTATATATATATGTACTCTTTTTTACAATTTGTTCCTATCATACATAGACATTCAAGAGGATGTGGCACCCTCTCCCCTGAGCTAGCATGCAGCAGACCCCGCCCCTTCCCTCCCCTTCCCCCAAATTAACCCGCAGAAACACAAGGGGAAACAACAGAATCAAATATTGCTCTCTTTGCTCCGCCCTGTTAAAGCTTTCAGTTGTCATGCACATTGGAGATGTTTAGCGTTTTTTTTTCTTTTTGGCTTGTTTTCTAGGTTTGAGTTGTGGTTATCTTGTAATACATCGCTCTAGCTGTATGATTGGTTGATTGCTTCATCTTCCTGGCCTCCTCCCATGTCGCTCGACACCGCCGTCATTGCCGCCTTCCTACTCCGCCCCGGTCGCCTGCTTCACGGGCTGAGTGCCCGGTTTTTCCGTCACCTTCGCAGCCGCCACCTTCTCCGGGGCGGTGTCCTCCGCCTCCTTCACCCGCTCTGTGACCGTGACCGACTTGGTGACACGCTTGGAGCCGTCCTCTCCGGTGGTTATGGTCTCCACTGTTTTGGTGATGACGACCGTCTGATTGCTGTCGTCTGTCACCCGGCTCTCGTCGATGCCGTTCACTTCTTCGCCCTCGTCGGCTTCAGGGCTCTTCTTGTCGACGTCTCCATTCATGGCGGCGTCCTTCTTCTCCACCTTCTCCTGTTTGTCGTCTTTCGGCGGGGTCTCCTTCTTTGGGGACTGGGCTTTAGGAGAGCTCTCTTTGGGTTTACCAGGCTTAGGAGACTCAGACTTCGGGGATTCTGCCTTAGGAGACTCTGACTTCGGGGACTCTGCCTTAGGAGACTCTGCCTTAGGAGACTCTGACTTCGGGGACTCTGCCTTAGGAGACTCTGCCTTAGGAGACTCTGACTTCGGGGACTCTGCCTTAGGAGACTCTGCCTTAGGAGACTCTGACTTCGGGGACTCTGCCTTAGGAGACTCTGACTTCGGGGACTCTGCCTTAGGAGACTCTGCCTTAGGAGACTCTGACCTCGGGGACTCTGCCTTAGGAGACTCTGCCTTAGGAGACTCAGACTTCGGGGACTCCGGTTTGGTAGTCTTGGGTGTAGATTCTGTTATTGCAGCGTCACTCTTCGCGGCGGGTTTTTCTTCTTTCGCGTCCTTCTTGGCGTCATCTTTGTCCTCTTTCTCGTCTTTCTCGTCTCCACTTTTAGACCCTGTGTCATTGTCCTCTTCTTCCTTGTCATCACCGGCTTCTGAAACAAACAGGAGACAGTGAAGGGATACCAAGTCCTACCTTAAAATGTTACCCATTAAAATGCTTGTAATAATTATGAGGACCAAACGTGTTACCATTTCGGTTATTTAAAGGGTAAGTGGGCTTTGTTTGTGTTATGCATTACTTATGGTGTATATATAATTTATGTCCCCAGATATGAGGCGAACATGTCCAAAACAAATAATGATCGTACTGATGCGTGGATTGGTTGACAATGAGCCCCACACTTTGGGAGGGCAAATGGCAAAAAACAAGTTTCCAAATAAAGCAAAAAGGTTAGTGGTTATCATAGTTTTACTTCAGTGAAATGGCCAAGAAAAGTGGGGTAAAAGGGTCATTTTTATTTTAAGTTTAGATAAAGGGATAGATCCAGATTCTTACTGGTGGTTAGCATGGCAACCGTTTGAAAACATTTACCTCTACTTATGTCACTTCCTGTGAGTGCCCAATAAGGAAGTGAAACATCACACAAAATGCCTAACCAGGACTCTGAGCTTTAGGAATGGTTGTACCTGTGTGCATATGTCTTAAGGCAACTCAGGTACCGTTTTTACACCTGTAATAGGCTTGCTATTTAAGTAAAATCTCCTTTTGAATTAAGTGACATTGTTCTTGCATATACATTACCAAAAGTATTCTGAACAGAACAATCACCTTCTTCAGCTGCATCCTCCTCTCCTCCACTTCCCTCTTTCTCTGGAGATGCTTTAGATTCTGGGGCTTTGGAGCACAGTACGGTCTCCTCCACGACCTCTTCTCCTTCCTCTCCTCCTTCATCCCCTCCCTCCTCATCCTCACCGCCCTTGTCTCCTTCCTCGTCTCCTTCTTCCTTGTCACCTTCTTCCTCCTCCTCTTTCTCTCCTTCCTCTCCTGCCTCACCTTCACCCTCCTCCTCTTCGTCCCCCTCTTTGCCCTCTTCCTCCGCTTCTTCCTCGTCAGCTGGGGCACTGGAGATGACTTTGGCGTCAGAGGCTGTTATTGCTTCCTCATCTTCTGCCTCCTCTCCCTCCTCTGCCTCAGCTCCTGCTTCCTCTTCCTCTCCTGCATCCTCATCCAGAGTAGCTGACAGCTCCTGAGCGATCTCGGCCAGTGCTTCGTCCATCTCAGATTTGTCATCCTCCACTCTTGTCTCTTCAATGATCTCCTCCACAAACTTGTGCTGAACTCTCTGCCTTGGCGCCTCAGACTTGGACTTGGAGATGGTCTGGCGGTATGGGAAAGTGTTAAAGTGTGTCTCTTCACCTTCCAGAAGTTTCCTTTACACAAGAAAATAAATACATCAGTCTTGGGTGACATATGGGTAAAACGTGCTTTGCATAATGTAATTCGCCCAATACATTTGTCTATGCATGCCTACACATTTAATTATGGGTAATGCCAGGTTGTCCAATTAAAAATAGCACTGCAGGCGTGAATATGCAGTGTCTATCAGCTCTAAATCAAAACCTTTGACACTGATGTTACCTATATGCGGCAATCTCAATGTCAAGGGCCATCTTGACATTAAGAAGATCCTGGTATTCACGCAGGTGACGGGCCATCTCCCATTTGGTGCTCTTGAGTTCATTGTCCAGTTGATGGATGGTCTCCTGAACAACAAAAACATACAAATGTGTACTTCTATTAACCTTGATAAAACAAAGTTCATAATTTACACTCCTCTTGCTTTCATAATTGAATTCTGACGCAGTAAGATCTTCTGCAATTTTTCAGTGCCTTATTTTCAAGGGCAGCCCCTTCCACACCCCGCCCCTTCCCAAAGCCTGCGTGGTGTGATGTGAGGACACAACAGCAGCCAAAGGACCATCGACCCACGGCTCTGACTCAGCATTCAGAGAAAGTGTATGTGTGCTGCATCGCCCCAAAACAGCGCCAGAAGTCATAAATTATCTCGGTTTTCAGAGTGCTACTGGGCGACTGGAGAGGCGCTAATGCGCACAGGACCAGTATGACGCAGCGTTTAATTGTGCAACACCCACCGCAGCACGCAGGACAACAGCAGTGCGTAACTTTTGTTAGATTTTTTTCTTTGTTTGTTTAGTTGTTCTTAACACACAGTCTACATTTCAGCGACCTCACATAATCTCTAAAATATCTTTTGCAAAACGTCTAATGTATATTAACCTCTCGAGGAGGGGGAAAACATACTTCGTTTACAGAAATGACAGGCTAAACTTATCATTAAGACATACTGTGTCACGGCAGAAAAGGAATGCTTTACCTGGAGGCTGCCCAGGTCGTTGCTGTGGCGGTCCTCGATGTCATTGAGCTGCCGCTCGAGGGAATCTCTGGTGCCGCGCACAGACTCCAGCTCCACGGTCTTGCTCTGGAGTTGACGGCGATATTCTGAGATCTCGTCGCGCGCAGACTTGATAGCATCCTTGTTCTGCTCTGCAGCTTCGGTTAGTTTTGTGTAGCGATTCGTAAACCAGGCCTCAACGTGCTGCAGGTTCTGTGTAGAGTGGCCCTCGAGTTCGGAGCGGATCTCGCGCAGAGCCTCGGTGATATCAGCCTTGTGCGTGTCCACGCGCTCCACGCGCACCTGTGCTGCCTGGATTTGTGCAAGTAGCTCGCGTACTTCTTCTTCGTGGTTGTTCCGGATGAAAGCCACTTCGTCCTGAAGAGACTGAACTTTCTTATCGAGCTCTGACTTGAGCAGCTCTGTGTCGTTCGTGTCCTTCCTCAGGACCCGGATGATGGCTTCGGTGTCCTCACGGAGCCGAGCCTCGTCCTCAAAGCGCTCGCGCAGCCGCTGGATGTCCTCTTCAAGACGTTCCGAATCTAGGTGAACCTGCGCCTTTTCGCGGTGAACCTGCTCCAGAGCCTGCCGCAGCTCGTGCAGCTCTTGGTCGTATGCGTCTCCCAGCTGAGTCCGAGACACCTGCCTGTCACGCAGTGCCTGGATCTCTGCCTCGAGCTGCTGGTTGTGCTGCTCAAGGTAGTGCACCTTGTCGATATAGACAGCAAAGCGGTCATTGAGCCCCTGAAGCTGCTCCTTCTCCGAAGCGCGCGCATAGTCCCCGTTCAGATTGAAGTCTGCGCTTTCCACAGTGCTGTGTGCGCGGGACACTGGCACATTGACGCTGCGCTTGTAGTTCACAGTGGATGCAGGGCTTGCACGGGACCAGGACTGGGAGCGGAAGCCGCTGGACGGGGACCCAACGGAGCGGCTGTAGTAGCTCCGGGTCTCCATGACTCTTTGGAACGGGCTCCCTGCGGAATCCATGTCTCACTGTGACAATACAGGAGGCACAAAAAGTGGGGACTGAGCGCACGTGGATGTGTGTGTGGTGTGTGTGGGGTGTGTGCAGATGAGAGATGTGGCACTGAGCGACTGAGGGCATCTCTCTGCGAGCCTTTTATATGAGAACCTCCGAGCCGGTGCCGCTCAGTGTTCGGCCTCAGAGAGAGAGAAAGAGGGGGGGGGGGGGGGGGGGGGGGGGGTGAGCGAGGGGTGCAGAGTCAGAGAAAGAGAGAGAGAGAGAGAGGAGCCCATGCATTTCACTTTGATGTTTGCCCATTAAGCACAGCAATGTATATAATAGAATTGTCGGAGGTCATTTCAGCACCATGGACAGCGCTGGTCAGTAGTTTGTTTCCACTTTTCTTGAAAACTGAACTGAACAATGGGGGAAATATTCTCAACACATCCAACGACAGACTAAGGGCAGGGAGTTAATCTAACAGCTTGGCCAGTTTATGTAAATCTGTAGGCCCATACTGAATTCTGTAAGCTAAATCGTGTGGTGGAATGGAAGCTCATTTGTCTAGCACTTTCCACATTTGCACAAGTCACCCAAAGCTCTTCATACAGTGCAGGCGATTTGTCCCTCTGACGACCATCATTCATTCACGCACACACATCATTCATCCTGGCCTATGATTTTAGTGGAAACCTGAGTAACCACAGAAACCTACACTTGCTGTGAAGCATGAGTGCTAACCGCTGTACCACCATGCCAACATGGTGAGCCTTTCAACTTACAGATTTACTATCTGTAAATCCATGAATGCACAACGTCCCACTAATGGTAAAGCTTCAGCGATGTCTTTCTGGTCAGTTGACCTCATAAACAGTTTATTGGTGATGCTTTACTCTAATCTGAGGTTATTTTTGGTCCATGTTAATGACCAAATGTTTCTGCCAATATCCAGAAACAATATCCTCCAGAGAGTGCCCTGAGTCTTTATGCAAGCCCATGCAGTGATTTATCTAGAGGGGTGTGTTCCTTCTAATATCATGAGGGGAGTGTAGTGGCAATATGCACAACCATATGCTCCAATAAATTATTATTTTCTACATACTGTATTATGGCTGAAATATGCTGTACTGCGCTAGCCATAAGTTCCATGTTTGAGTTTAGGAGCAGAAAAGTCACTCGGCTGGCCACACAGTGGCACAGTGTGTAGTGTGAAAACAAAAGCACATTCATATCTACTAAACAGGGCACAAATGGATGTGGCCCTTGTGCATCAATTTGCTGGGGGGGGGAAAACATGTGCACTCTCAGTCAGTTTGTTCTGGACTGGCACTGGAAGCAGGTAATCTAGCTGCTTTTCGGGTTTCAGGTCACAAAATATAAGTATCAATTCAAAACAAAATATGTATGTTTTTGAATGAACAAAACCCCTCAAAATGTCATCCATAACAGATCAAAGTCATGTGACTAAAACCCAATATGGCGTGACGCTTTGAACCTCTAAAAGCCACCATCACTCACTCAAGTTCTTAATGGCTGTCTGGAGATTCCATTACTGCTTTCCATTGATATATGACACTAATGTATCAGTTGTATGATGTCAGATAAACTAAAATAGCCAGACACTAAGGTGAGAATATTTTTAGCTCTATGTACAGTGCCTTGCGAAAGTACTAATACACCCTGAACTTTTGCACATTTTGTCATGTTTACAATCCTACATGTAAAGATTTTATTTAGAATTTTTTTTTCTGAAACTTCACACACAACTAACAGACAACCGTGTAGTGAAAGCAAAATGATACACGATTCTGTTATTTTTCAAAAATAGAAAAGTGAAAAGTGGGACGTGCACAAGTATTCATACAGCATGACTTAATACTTTGTGGAACCACCTTTTTCTACAATAACAGCAACAAATCTTCTGGGGTTTGACTCTACAAGGTTTGCACATCTAGAGACTGACATTTTAGCCCATTCCTCTTTACAAAACAACTCAAGCTCTGTCAAATTAGAAGGAGAGCGTTTGTGAACAGCAGTTTTCAGGTCTTTCCACAGATTTTCAATAGGATTTAGGTCAGGACTTTGACTAGGCCATTCTAACACATTAATATGTTTGTTTTTAAACCATTCCATTGTAGATTTAGCTTTGTGTTTAGGGTCATTGTCCTGCTGGAAGGTGAATCTCCGCCCCAGCCTCAATTCTCTTGCTGACTCCAGCAGGTTTTCCTCCAAAATGTCCCTGTATTTGGCTCCATCCATCTTCCCAACTATTCTTACAATCTTCCCAGTCCCCGCTGAGGAAAAGCAGCCCCATAGCATGATGCTCCCCCACCATATTTGACACTGGGGATGGTGCACTCAGGACGATGAGCAGTGTTAGGTTTGCTCCATACATAATGTTTTGCATTTGGGCCAAAAAGTTAAATTTTTGTCTCATCTGACCAAAGCACCTTCGTCCACATGGTAGCTGTGTCCTCCATATGAGTTCTAACAAACTTCAAACGGGATTTCTTATGGTCTCCTTTCAATAATGGCTTTCTTCTTGCCACTCGTCCATGAAGGCCAGATTTGTGTAGAGTACGACTTATAGTTGTCCCATGTACAGATTCCCCCAGCTCAGTGGCAGTACGTCGCAGCTCCTCCAGAGTTATCCTGGGGCACTTGGTTGCATTTCTTACCAGTGCTCTCCTTGTTCGGTCTGTTAGTTTAGGTGGACGGCCGTGTCTTGGTAAGTTCGCAGTGGTGCTATACTCTTTCCATTTCTGAATGATGGATTGAACAGTGCTCCGTGAGATGTTCAAATCTTGGGAAATCTTTGTATAACTTAACGCTGCTTTAAACTTCTCCACAGCTTTATCCCTGACCTCTCTGGTGAGCTCCTTGGCCTTCATGATGTTGTTTAGTGACCAATACACTCTGACCATAGCTCTGAGGCCCTCACAGAACAGCTGGAATTATACTGAGAGTAGATTACGCACACGTGGCCTCTATTTAATGGTTAGGGCAAGGTGTGAACTTTCTGCAGTCATTAGGAATGTTATAAAGGCAATTTAATGCACTCCGAAAATGCTGTATGAATACTTATCCAAAGGTTCAAGGTGTATTAGTACTTTTGCAAGGCACTGTAAGTCTAATACACTTATGCCAGTCACTCCGGTCACTCTTCCATTTATTTCAAACATGCACTGCCTTCTTTGTCGCTGTCCATTTGAACAACCTTTAGATGTCTGGTCCAAAATGTGTCCATTGTCCGCTCTCAACGCCTGCTGAGTCTGTGTAGCGGTATGATAAAAGACTGGCACCACGGTCTGTGTCCTTCAGGCCTCAGGACAGGCAGCCAGTCCACATCAGCCCTGAAGTCCAGCGCACTGCAGAAGGCTTGGAGGCTTTTCAAATAGCACTGCAGCAAGTAAATGAGCCCATGCCAGTATAGCTCCAGTATGCCCCACTCCCTGTTGGCCGGATTGCCTCCCCTTTAACAGCGAGGACACACATTGTGTATAGTGTATCTGCAATCTGACACTAAAAATCATATAGGACACTTGTCATCCTCTTGGAAATAATTGACACGGATTATGCTATATACTTTTTATTTATAATAGACAGATTTCTATCAAATATAGTTGTTCATAAATCTGTCTAAATCTGGCTTAGTGAACACTTTGTCAAGAGAATCCATCCAGACGCTGAGTAGACCCCCTCAATATTGCACATGTGTGCTTTTGGTTGTCTTCAATAAAAGGTCATTCTGAAATGTCTGAAAGTTTCACACACAGCACAATGTCACAGGTGTTGCAAGTTTCGAAGAAGCATGCAATTGGCATGCTGACTACAGGCATGTCCATCATGCCTCTACCATGAGCTGGTGTCATAAGGTTAACATTGACTACTGAACGGCATGGTATTTCAGTCCAACTCTGCTGCTGATATGATCCTCTGTAAGCGTTACCAAAAAAGCATTTATGCTGAAGCACAGGGTTAGTGTGAGCTTTCATTTAGCTGACATAATCATGTGGAAGCACAGCCCTGGGTCATGATGAATGTTTAATACTTCGGGCCAAAGATTTCCTGTGGTGTAGCATGTGTAAGCACCATGTCTGAATTATTTAGTGCCATTACAGAAAATGCAGTCAAATTGTTTCATTTTAAAAGTATGGCATATCAGTAGTGTTAAAGTAGAAGATTTTCAGGCCGACTCATTGACCGACTTCATATTATATAATCAAGCACAAATGTCTGTTGACTTTAAGTGTGCAACATAGAATAGACTGTCATTCACAAGACTGTTTTACAACATGTTCTTATTGAAAGATTTACAAACTATAATTAACTTTACATCTACTCTAATAACAAATACCGCATTCCTTTCCTCTTTTGACTTATTTAGTTAGAATCCACCGACCTCATAGGTGCTCATGCACTGTCCTATCCAAATTAACAAACACATAAAGAAATGAGTGATATGTATGTACAGTATATTTAGAAACTATTTCACTGGAACTTTTTGATGAAAATGCAACTAAGATCAAACCCACAGTTCACTTCAGGACATACTGTTCTTCTTCTAAGCAACCATGAGTTTGAGATTGGTTGACACCATACAATGGACACGGCAACCACTCACCGATACTGTATAGACTTTACCAATTTATATTCCACTGACGGGATATGCTGACTCTACAATGAGATCATTCACTCCTACCCCCTAACTCAGACACAGGAGTGCTGACTGGTCATTAAATCTGACATACAGAAGAACTGAAAGAGAAGACACAATTCAACTATAGAAATATTTAATTTTAATTTATGTTTCCTTTGTTACACTTCTATTACAGTTTACAAGCTTCTAAAAGTGCTACACTAGTCATTCTACCTTCACTCCACAAATAGTGGTACTAAGCTGTTATTGTAGCCATAGCTGCCCTGGAGTAGACTGACAGAAGTGGGGCAGCCAATCTGCGCCATTGGCCTCTCCAACCACTAGCATTCACTCACTCACTCACTCACTCACTCACTCACTCACTCGCTTGCTCACTCACTCACTACATTCAGTCTTACCCAAGAACGGTCTGCAGCTGCATCTACCTTCCCATGTCACTTAATACATAGAACAACTCCAATCATTTATTTCATTACAGGCGTTTTTATTGGAGGTAATTCCTCAGAATAACACACATCTGCTGCTCGCTTTACCTACAGGTTTTAATAGTAGGCCCTCTCAAAAAACCTTTTATTTTCGAAACCCACTGCTCAAAGCCGTGGGTACATGGTTTGTATTGGCACTGGCTTGTTTGTGTTTGGAGTCACACAACGGTCTAGCTAGTCTCTTTAGACATAGTAACATAAAACCTGGAACGTTGACAGTGTGGCTAAGTGGTGTTAAATCTCTGCTTGTCCTCTGGCATCATACCCTGGGCGCGCGCCGGATAAGAAAGTCGTTGCGGACGGTGTGGGCCACAATGACTGGGCATAGCCATAAATACAGCGCGGAAAGGGCACTGCGTCTATTCTTTGACGTTTTTAATCTACTCTTGCCCCATTCACTTTGCCTCGATATCCGTTATCCTATGCTTTGTTTTCACTGTTAATCTTGTTTATGTGTTTTGCCCTAGCCTTATTTCTCGCCCCGTAACTACACCATCTTCATCTGTCCTCATGTGTCCTCTGACTTACTTCCTCCTCCCTCTACGGTAGTGTCTGGCTCGCTCTTCCCATTAACCACAGGGCTTGTCTACGCTGTGGTAACATTATCGCTTTTCTGCTCCATCCGCCACAGCCTATGCATTCATTGGCTAAGGTAACACAAAAAAAATTGAAATTATTCCTCTGTAGATTTTCTGTATAATGTACAAAGTGTTCATTGATTAGACTGACTTAAGCTTAAGAGGAGCAATGTGAATAAAGCTATTCTCTACACATTTTATGAATCGTAGGATTTGTGCACATGTGCAAACCCCGGGGCCCTCACAGTGGGATTATTGCAGATTCAGATGTGGTCAGGAGCACTGTTTTTATTGATTTAGGTCAAATCCCTGAAGCCTTTTTTAAGCTTTGCTGATGCTGATGTTGGACAATGCGATCTATATACCGGTTACATTTAGAGGTGGGAGGAATGCATTTAGGAATACTTCTAAAACGCTGCACAAAGGTGGGTGCTTGGGGATCAGATCAGAAACAAAGGTTGACTCCGCAAGCCATTTGAAATTGATCTGTGTCAGTATTGAGCGCGCTTTTCCTTCGGATCATGCATATATCCGTGTTATCTTATCTTACACTTGCAGCGTGCAGTGAAACGCCGGGAGGTGGACCGTGAGCTGGAGTCGTCTAACGCGCGGATGCATGGGCAGCATGGACGGCCCCACCCAGAGGACCGGAGTCAGCAGAACACTTGACAACACCCTGTCCCGGGAGGATTGACCAATCAACAATCTGCCTACGGCCGGTTGAGAGCAGGGCTTTAAGAGGAGAGGACGGCTCCGGAGCCGAAGGGTGGCGTTTAGGTCCCAGGGTAGAGTTCCTCGACCCATGTGATAATTGACGATGACCTTCTGTTAGTGGTAACTAAAAGGCTTTTACTAAGGCTGCAAATGTAGCCGATCTTTGCAAACTGTGGAGGAGGGCTGCTTTGTCATAACAGAAAATGGCATAGAGCAACCAATTCAGAGACCTACCTTAAACCTGCTTCATTATAAGAGACTATTTCAAGCAAAACATTTATTATACAAGTAACCCATTTTAAACTCACTAAAAAAAGTGCCTTATAGTCTGCTAATGTTTGCGTGAAACCCTAGCTGGTTTGACTGAAGAGGCTGTAGATGTTTATGGCGTATAAAGCACAGGAGATGAGCGTTGCCTGACAGATTGATACCTGTGGGTGCTGAGTGTAGGCTCTGCTGATGTCATCTTCAGCAGCTGAGTGAGAAGAAGAGCATCCACAGACAGAGGGAGGGGTTACGCTGCATTTTATCTGCAATGCATCAGTGGCTCCCTCAGCCTCCTCGCTCTCTGAAACCGACACAGGCAGATTGTTTTCAGCGCGTAATTCTCCAAACGCATAACACGAGTACAAGTGCTCCCCGCTTGCGCTCGGGCTGAGCGGACACGGGACACGGGGCTGCTGTTGGAGCAACGACATGTGTCAGAGCAGCCCCCCCGCACAGGCTCCAGCGACACAGATTAAAGTGGGTTACATGAAGTAATGTGATGTTAAGTAATCTGAACAGGAATTACAGTGGCTGCAACAAACTGGAGCTCTGTTATAACCAGCATCACCTAGGCAACGTTCTCTTCTTCAAACTGTACCTGCCCTCAGTTTACGTGTCTTCTTACGTTGACTAACCCTTGTCCAACCACAATGTAAGGGCTAACCAGTAGGCCTACCTATTCATTTGAAAGTATTGCAAGAAGCTTTTTTTTTTGTTTTCACAGCAATTCATTACTAAAACATATACACCACCCATGAGATGCAATTAAAACACGCTCTGTAAAACCAACACCATCTAGCTCCATTACGGTCTCCACAGTGGGTTTACGCTACAAAACTGTGTGACACACAATTACCCTTATCAGTCGGTGCATGGCTCCACAATTTGAAATATTTAGTTTTGCTTTGTCATCTTGGTTGCATAAAAAAGGTGCTTCCCTGAACAAAGGCATTAACTCGGTACGGTTAGACCTTCTTGCTGAGTGAATATTGTCTGGTAATTTCTGTCCTGTTGTTTGATGATCGAATAACAGCCCACTCTGCAGTTAACCCAACCTTGACCAACCGCTATCACCTTGACACGGGTGGGCCGTGCGGTGTCTATAAATAGATCCATTGATTCAGTGCAGTTGTAGTTACAAAAGCCAAGTATAGGAGAGCGGTCTTCATGCTGACCTTGGTCATAGACGTAGTCAGAATCAGAATCACAATTGGTTTTATTGCCATGGTTATGAACAGGTTCACAGCTAGGAATTCGATCGTGCAACATGAAACATAAAACATATAGCGTATAACCAGTGGCGGACTGGCACCAAAAAGAGGCCCTGGCAATTTTAGCAGAGAGGCCACATTTGTCTTAAGTCATCTGCGGGCGGCCAATCCGCCGAAAGGCGGCCCCATCTCCGATTTATTTATTTATTTAGCCTTTTTGGCCCAATCTCAATTCTCTTTTCTACCCCTAGCCCTTGCCCTTTCCCTACACCCTGAAACCAAGGGCTAAGGGCGAGGGTTGAAAAGACCGCCCTAAGAAATGGGACAGCCCTCCATTTGACTGCATTTACTATTAACACAGATTAATAAGGTTATGTAAATAAAAAGCAAGCCTACTTGTCTCTATAGCATGTTTCTACTGAACCAGTTCATCACTTGATTGATGCTGTTTTGTAACACCTAAACAAGCACCTAAACTCAGCCCAAACCCTACAGATTGTCATCAATTTCTGCTTCATTCGGCGCTACATTCTCCTTCCCCCTGTCCGTGTGTCGCTGTGGCTGCAGCCAGAGCTGCCAGAGATCAGCCGATCCGCTCGTCAATCTATCAAACTTCATTTATAAAGCGCTTTTCATACTGAAAGGTATCACAAAGTTCTTGTAGCCACTCAGCGGGGACGGGCAGAGGTTAGACCCGCTCGCACCCGCAGCCTCCGCCCTGAGCCCCGGGCCTGAGCGGAGGCTGCGCTCAGAACGGGGACAGTCAGCCTCGGACCCGGGCTCAGAGCATAGCGGCGCGGGGGACAGTCAGCCTCGGACCCGGGCTCAGAGCACAGCGGCGCGGGGAGAGAGACCGCCTCGGACCCGGGCTCAGAGCACAGCGGCGCGGGGAGACAGACAGCCTCGGACCCGGGCTCAGACAGACCGCGGGTGCAGCAGCGATGAACCCCGTGTGTTATGACATTAGCGACGTATCGAAAGTTTGGAAAGAAATGCCAAAAGTCAGTCAATACAGCGCAAATACACGGAGCATTTGCAGCAGCAAAGCGAAAACGTAGAACTGACACGTTTAACGCAATGGACTGTTCTAAATGCGCCAATAGGCGGCCGCTTCCTCGCTTTATTTAGCCTATTTATTTGTTTGTGATGAGGCCACAACAAGAGATGAGACCAGGAGGCCACAGTGGCATTTGCCCACATTGCCCAATGGCCAGTCCGTCACTGCGTATAACTTTAGATAAATAATAAACTATTAAGACTATAAGGGCATGCGTAAGAAGATTACATTGAAACGATGATAAAGACAACAACAATTTGACACACCACACAGTGCAATAGAGCAGATTACATTCACGAGTCTGTAACTGAGTTATTGGGTCTTGTTTTTGTTCATGAGTTTGATGGCGGAGGGGGAAAAACTGTTTTTGTGGCGGGAGGTATGGGTCTGAGTGGACCATAGCCCCCTGCCTGAGGGGAAAGAGGTGAATAGTCCGTGTCCAGGGTGAGAAGGGTCAGCTGTGATCCGACCCACACGCCTCCGGGTCCTGGAGGTGAACAGGTCCTGGAGAGATGGGAGCTCACAGCCAATCACCTTCACAGCAGCACGCACAATGCGCTGCAGTCGGTGCCTGTCCCGGTCTGAATCGCCGGGGTCCCACACGGTGATGGAGGAGGTGAGGATGGACTCGATGATGGCCGTGTAGAACTGCACCAGCATCTTGGTCGGCACCTTAAGTTTCCTCAGCTGCCGCAGAAAAGATAGGTAATATTAGTCATCTGGTTAGGGTATCCATGAATAAGCATATTATTCATTAATTACTCATGATTATTAATACCTTATTAATACTTAACAAACACCCCTTAACATAAAGCAATACCAATTAGTAAGTAGTGGGAAACAATGTTTGTTTTGTTGTTAGCATGATTTCCAACCACTTAAGAACAAATGGCATATTTCAAATCAATATTATCGCCTACAAGTCACCAGACCTCAGACATTCTTTACATGCAAACAGGGGGCTGTGCTAATCCACACAGTCCGAGCCCCATTAGACCCGTGTGTATTTCAATCAGGGGATTTGTCAATACTTCCTCAAACCAAAAGCCCCAGACCGAGCCATCCACACGCGTCCCGGTTTGCAGGGAAGGTGACCTGATATCAGAGGTCACAGATCCAAATGTAAAAGTATACGTTTTTATGAGCACAAAGATCCACTATGTTTAATGGGTCTTGAGGCCAATGTCAGCACCCGTTTTATTAGATGGAGGAAGTGAACGGTCAGCTGCAAAATGCGCACTTAACCTGAAGCGGACTGATGGTTTCACAAACGCAGGACACCAAACGCATTGTTCTCTTGCTTTGCGTACAATTTGAATGTGCACGTGGCATGGTTTCACAACTGCAAGGTGGAAATTCAATAAAGAAAATAGTGGGGAAAAAACAGTTGTATGAGAGTATGAGCTTATAGTACATTTCAGTATTGTTTGAGCGAATTTCCTCCCAGTAGGATCGGAAACATGAGGCAATGTTTGAAAAATGGTCCATAGTGTAATATCAATAAGTGCTCTTAGGCTTACTGTAACACTGGGCTATAGACAAATCAATGCTGGATATTACTGTGTTTCCTCCTCACTAGATGAGTGAACAATGTTGAGCGCAGATCTTCTTGTTTGCACTTCGATTACGTATATTTTAATGCTCATTTAGTTCCATCAGACGGGATTTTTTCGAAACTGCAAAGTCACTTGTCAGCCTGGGGTTCTGCACCAGCTCTCCCTCCTCGGTCGTTTCCACCTACTCACGATCATATTCCCTGCCTCACTTTTATCACCTCTCTGGCATTTTAATTTTTTGCCCTCCGCGCACTGTCTGCATCCCACAACGTTTTCTCGGAGGGGCCACTTTTCGATGAATCAAATAGTGTTGAACTGCATGAACTCAGACAATGCAGAAACTCTACACCGAGCAGAGAGCTGCCATTTTTAAGCATTTGGAAGAGGACCTCATGTATTTGAACCTCATGTATTTGAACCTCATGTATTTGAACCTCATGTATTTGAAACTCATGTATTTGAACCTCATGTATTTAACCCTCATGTATTTGAACCTCATGTATTTGAACCTCATGTATTTAACCCTCATGTATTTGAACCTCATGTATTAAACCCTCATGTATTTGAACCTCATGTATTTGAACCTCATGTATTTGAACCTCATGTATTTAACCCTCATGTATTTGAACCTCATGTATTTGAACCTCATGTATTTAACCCTCATGTATTTGAACCTCATGTATTTGAACCTCATGTATTTAACTCTCATGTATTTGAACCTCATGTATTTAACCCTCATGTATTTGAACCTCATGTATTTGAACCTCATGTATTTGAACCTCATGTATTTGAACCTCATGTTTGGCTGCCTGCAGTCAAAGTAAAGCAGCAGGATCTCCATGAGGATGAGCTCACGTCCATGATGAATGTATTCCGTAGTATTTTAATAACCATAATAATAATGCATTGTCTTATATAGCGCATTTCCAGACGCTCAAAGTCGCTTTACATTTTCGTGCATTATTCATTCACTCCATACTCGGTGATGGAAAGCGAGGCGACCAGTCTGCGCACATCAGCCACCACCAACCACTCACACACACAATACATTCCCCATTCTGCCATAATAAAATGAATGCTGGTATACTCCATTAACCCCAGGCACAGAGTCTGCCCCGGCAGAGTCCCATTCATTTCAATGGACACGAGTCGATCCTGCAGGTTTTTCTTTCTTTGACCTTTTCGTACCGACATTTCATTTGTGCTTCAGATATGAAACCATTATTATGTATCCACGAGGACCTCATGCACATTCACCAGATTTTGAATTCACATATTTTTACAATAGTTATATGTAGGGTTGGGCCATATAGTATTGCATATCATTATCGCAATATCATTTTGGGATATTGTTGTAATTGTTGATATCGTTGTGGACACGATATAATTTATGTTACGCTCAGCTCCATCAGAGCAGCAAAAACACTGACTGTGTAGGACACAGGGGCAGGTGCTTAAAAAGTCAAATGAAATGAAGGATGTAACTTATGTATGTAGAAATATGATGTAGATCATATTTGCGAGGAAATTAGTATGGCGCTAAAAAAAAAGAATGAAATATCATTGCATTAATCTTGCAAATATTCGTAAGGCTGGAATTTTGAAGTAGTTTGTCCATTGTCAGTTGTATCGTCAAATATATCGTTATCATGATATTTCTTTTTTATACCGTGAGAGATTTTAGGCCATGTCGCCCTGCCCTAGTTACAGAGCCTAAAGCCTAAACACAGCAGTAGTTCTCCATTCATTTGAATGAATCCAGCTATATTTTTGTCTTCAGCCTTTCATACCAACTTCATTTAAACTCCAAATCCAAAACTTGTATTAAATATACACTCCACAGGACCAGATTTTTCGTATTTTTAGGACCCAAAAAACAGTGCTATAACCAGTTTTCAAATATATATTTGTTTTTTGTTTTTTTATCTACTCAGAGCAGAGTTTACATCTTAATGCATGCACTTTTATCAAATTATTGAATGTTCAGTGCAGTTTGACAGTGGAAAGTACAGTAGAGCAGAACAAAGCAATAAAAGCTACACAAACAACTGACATTCTATAAACACCAGACAAATGCACATTGATTTGTATAAAATCATCTTCATCAATCATATTTTTTCATCATAATCTCTTCAAAAACATCTCGCACTGATATGCATCAGACTTTATGACCTGTGATGAAATGATTGAGTGTTCACAGCCTTTTACAATTAAAACCATGCTGAAACGCTTCTAATTATTTTCTTGGATCTGGGAAATAACCTTCTCTGTTACATCCAGATATCTGTCACTCTGATGTGTAATGCTTTGGCACAGTGTGTACTTCATTTAATGCTTTAGAACCATTCATTTTACTCGACAGTTTAAACGATTTGAACAGTCCATCTTGTTAAATCTTGGGCCGTATGCTTTATGGCCATAAACCTGTTAGTTCTGCTTGTATCATTTATTTGCTATCCAGCGGAAACCAGAATGTTACATTCACTGTATAAAAACACTGAGGTTTTCTTCATTGTTTGCAAGAATTACCCGCAAAGCCCCACCCTCTCAAAAGGTAGAAAAAAAAACATTGTCAGATCAATAATTTTGAAAAGTAATAATAATTCTGAAATATTTAAAGAATTCTGAAGCATTTTCCTGGAACTCTCCTCAGTTTTTAAATGTTTGAACTGGAGAATTTGAATATTTCCAATTCATAAAACAGAATTCAGTTTGACATCAGACAATGGCAAAAGTGGTACTTGCATAAGGTAACTCGTGGTTTAATGTGTGCTTCTTATTTTTGTGTGCATTAACGTTGACCTGGCTCCAGTACTTCTCCTTCCACGGCACAGTGAGGTGCATAGGGCGGGGGGGGGGGGGGGAGTTTTTCTGCAGAATCACAACACTGTCCAAGCCTTAGACACGGAGGAAAGGGACCAAAGCGAAGGAGACGTCTGTGCAGAGGGGAGAGGCTGTGGGGCTGCTAACCATTCCCTCAATACTCATTATGTAACTGGAGCTGTCGTTGCAGTATTGGTGCAATGACTGGATCCGCCAAGTGCAACAAGTCCGCATGCATTCACCGTAATAGCTCGAGAAAAGAGCACTTGATATAACAGTCTGTTTTAAGGATTTGTTTTACCATATTTTTCGAGGGGATCTTGGCATTGGTATTTTATGTTTCAACACTTTCCGAGCGCTGGAAACGCCTGGTCTCAAACCCCACAAACGGCATTGAGTCCGTTTAAGTAAGGCTATAAACAATAACAATAGCAAACAAAATAAAAGAAGGTCACATGCTCTAATGTTTTGTTGGTCAGCGTATTACCGAGGCATAATGTGTAGTGGCTTTGAGTTATGGAATGATCGTAATGCACCATGTAGAGTGGTCTAGATTTGAGTTAAAACACCAGAAGAAGAGCGCCACCTCCCTACGTGATGCCAAGAGGAGGCGTAACTCAAACTTCCCAACGACGTTTAAATGCCGCGCTCTCCGATGCCCCCTTAAATAATCTCGGACAGCCCGTAAACTCTAATATCCCTACTAAACCTCCTCGTATTTGCCCCTCACTGTCATTCTTGCCTGAGTAAAATGAGAGCCGGATTGTGAGTGAAGACACAGACACGCTGGCTCGGGGAGGGCTGTCTGACTCAGCGCCGGTCTTTAGTATTCCGTGGTCGTTCCTAGTCCTCCGCGTGGGACAGGAAGTGTTTATGTCACGGTCCCATGGCGCTCCCACACATACTGTAAACTGTGCGTCCATCAGCACTGACCTTGCATTGGGATTTTGAGTCAACACATTAGTATCTCATTCTGTGCCGACTAATGGATAAAGCTGCGGAGGTGCACTTGATGTAAGGGCACGTAGACTTTTTTTTTTTTTATGTTATAACAATGATAACAGATGGTCTTTTATGCTTTTGTTCTTTAAACGAACTTGAGACGTGTTCTGTGCCTACCCTGGCTCGGGCAGCGAAACCTGCCGTAAGATTTGAGTTATGAACTGTATAACTGAAGACTGTGTTTTATGACTACATGACTCAGTTTTATCAGCCAGGAGCTTCTCCCCCACCAAACTTTGAGCTCCTTCCTCCCCCGCTCCGGTGGGTTTGCGTGGTGCTGTTCAGTAATAACTGTTTACACCTGTCTACTGTGTACAAACGCGGAATAAATTATGTTGGTATCGCTTTGTTGTAAGGTGTGCTCGTTAATAAGGTATTAATAAGCATTAGTCATCTGCGTATGAATGACAGTGTGTATGACAGGTTTTAATGTCTAATGTTTCATTTGCACTTTTTATAGGGCACTCATTGCTTGACTGTGACTGTGCTTTACGTGCAGTGGGAGGGGTCAGTTACCTTCAATATTGTTTGCGTAAACATTTTACTAAAAATAACCTTTGGCAACATTAAAACATAGTCCGAGGGTTTATTGGTTGTTTTGTCAAGAAAATACCATAAGTATGAATAATAGGTGCAACGGGTATGTCCAAATATGGACAAAACGAATTAACTTTAGGTTTAGGTGATCAAATGGTGCCTGCCTTTTTCATGCTGTTATTTTAGCATGAAAAATATACCTGCCGGTATATATATATATACGTGTGTGTATGTGTATATATATGTATTAGTATGTATATACTTAGTATGTATATTTATATATATATATATATATATATATATATATATATATATATATAAATATATGATGTGGGGCGTATTGTTTTAAATGTTGTAATCTGTAAAGCACTTTGCCTTTCGGTATGAAAAGCGCTTTATAAATAAAGTTTGATTTGATTTGATTTTTTATTATTCACCCCCAAAAATTGTGAGTTTCATGAACTTACCATAGTTCGTTTTCAAGTTTTGTAAAGAAATTTACCATGAATTTAGCCAGACTTGTGTCTTTTTTAGACTAAGAGAAAACAGGAAGTTGAGAGCGCGACTGGTCTCTGCTGATTGGTCAAATGCCACAGAGGTGGGATCTGTGCTGTAGGGTGATCTCTTCTGATTGGCTCAGTGAGGACTACGTGCTTCTTTCCTCACTGACGTACAACAGGGAGGCCATATGTAAAGTGTGCAGAAATGACCCAAAACCGTCACTTGCCTTATAAAGGGTTATGGGTAGGCCATAAATATACACATATTATTAATGGCCTATTAGTATGTTAATAGATAATGTTGAAGGATAATATTAAATCACTATTTCTCATACCGGGTCAAGCTGTAAACTCGTATTATCCGTGGGTCAAACTGTACGGTCGTACTATCTCTGTGATAGCCTTGACTGTGGTGCTCAGGCGCCACTGAATGTTTGCTTGCGTATCAGTATGACGCTCTTAGACGGTATTTATCCCTCTTCTGTGGAAGCATGTGCAGACTTGAATGGAAGGACTAGCGCGATGTCTTGAGTTCATGTCTCCGGGTCCCGTAACGATGGTAAATAAACTTCTCCTGTATAAGACATCCCAACTTCTGCCTCTTCTTCATCGGTCCTCTCGAACATCAATTGTTATTTCCCTAACAGATAATAGTATATTAAGCAGCTTATCAATATCTATACAAGCATATTATTCATGGACATTAATTATTAATGGTTATTAATGCTATGTTAATAGTTAAAAGTGCACTATATGCAATATATATACTATTTGAAATAATCAGTGAAGGTCAAATATGTATTATTATCAACTTTTCTTTTACATAAAAAGTTGCATAGAGCACATTTAACGAGAACTCCTTAACACTAAGCGTTACCGTTTGTTTTATTTGTATGGTGAGGTCCCGGGATGCTGGAGTTGTAGAAACCTCTGGAAATGGGCGTGGTGGCAAAATAGGCAGATACTGCAAGCACAGTTTTTCGAACTTTCAATCCTTGTATCATATCGTAACTACAGCATCTGAGTGAAGTAAACCTGTGATTGTATCACATCAAGCACTATTACAATTTTTACAAACTTTAGTCGTTGGTAAAGTTGTTTGTAATTTTTTTTTTATTATAACCTTCAAATATTGCACCAACACTGTTTTTTTATGAACTGCTTTGTTTCCCTTTTTATTTCTATTAAATTTCAAATAAAACCAATACATACAGCGTGCTGTTATTTTCTCTCGTAAATGATCCATACACTCAGAAGTCCTGTCTGAAACTACCTCAACATTTGATATCCAGGTGCTCCCCAGAGCCACTGACGCACTCCTGTTGAAATCTTGCGTCAGCTCTGTTCTACGCCGTTCACACGCCCTGATGTTTTTTAAGAGAAACTCTTCCGCAGTCCCCCACCTTCTGTAATCGGTCTCACTATATGATGTGCACAGTGGTTATGCAGCCCAATGATACTTTGTATCACGCTTCACTGCCGCCCGGACTACACTCGAGGGCAGTCAAAGCTGATTAAAGTCGCACCCCAGGGCTTCGTAATGAGCACAGCCGAACAAAAGCAAGGAGCTGATAAGCACTGCTTTATTTTAGGATGGTGGAAAAGCTTTTCACTGTAATTCCAAGTCTTGAGCAAATTAATCAACTTTTGTTGTAATGTTACTTTTCTAACATTTTTTTTTTTATCTAGATGTATCAAGATCTATCAAATAATGGTTTTTCGTTTTTAATCATCTTTTATCTGTAGTTTCTACTATCATCCAAACATCACCTACCTCTCCTCCAACTCTATCACCACGCCTCCAACGCTGCCTATCATCACCACCACCGGTGCCCTCAGCCTCATCTGCTTCACTCAGTGCTTACCATCCTGCTCTCCGCCTCTGTCCTCATCCTCTACCACCTCTACCACCTCTACCACCTCTACCACCTCTACCAGCTCTACCAGGGGAAACTAATCTCAAATGCAAGTTTAACTTTTTGTATGCACAGATTGCATGTTGCCTGAACGCCCCATAATCACACATTGTGCAAAAAAAAATCGTTCCTTCCTATTGTCTCCTCTCTTCTGAGTCACGTCAACGTTACAAAGCATGAATAGTAATATTTATAATGTATGTGACTGTGTGTCTGGGACATTACAGGACGGGACATTTCAATGGATACTCAGGACCTGTGCCTGGGATGTTGAATTTGAATAGTTTGAGGCTCTTTGAAAAGACAGAAATTCTACCAAAATTGTTTCACCGGGTGCTTCGATCTTCTTTTCACGTTCCCCTCTTTTCATTTTATTTTATTTCGTTTTATAATTTTTATTTATTTACTAACTCATACATACAGGTGCTCGTCATATAATTAGAATATCATGAAAAGTGCATTCACTTCGGTTATTCAACTTAAACTGTGAAACTAATATATGATATAGACTCATTACATGCAAAGTGAGATATTTATAGCCTTTATTTGTTATATTTTGGATTATTATGGCTCAGCTTGTAAAAAACCCAAATAAAAAATCTCCTAACATTAGAATATTTTGAAAATGAAAGCCATAATCATCAAAATAATAACAAATAAAGGCTTGACATATGTCACTTTGCATGTAATGAGTCTAGATCATAATATGATATAGACTCATTACACATTTTAAGTCATCACATGACGAGCACCGGTATTATGTCCGTCTTAATTCATTACTTGAATTGTTTGTTTGTTTTTGCTTTGTTTTTTTTCAGTCCACAAAAATATGACTGTGATAAAACGTGGCCGACAAAATGAACTCGTGTACAATAAACTTATCAAGCGAGTTTGAGTTAGCCTTCTCGGTTTACTTACCTGGCACTATAACTGCAGCAGTGGCAATAAGGGGGCGACGGTATGATCGTGCTTGAGTAAGCCGTCTCTTCAGATTGGGTCATGGAGTACAAAGCCACGAGCCGGAAAGCTGAATGGCAATGACTAAGCTGGAAGCTGCATATTTTAAGAGACTGGCACGGGCTGGAGGGAGCTCACCATCCTCATCTAACTCTGCAAAGGGAGGACACCGGAAACACCGCGATATAATAACAGATAATTCCATATACACTATTGCAAGTATTCTCAACACACATAACACAGATGGACAACTTTGGTTATCGATGAGTAGCTTTTCAGACTAAATTAATAAAACAATCTTGAGCATATATTATTTAAAAGATGTTCCTTTTATCCGAATATCACAGCGTGTATTTTGCGGACTGGCGGCGTCTTAAGGCACGTGCCCTCCGATCACACGTGCGGTCGCTTTATCGGTTCCCGTGTGTTTACATTACGATGAGTCCGGGAAAAATATCGAACGTGCTGCGCAGTGATCCCACCCCCTCGCCTTATCTTCACCAGCCGGGAGGTGGTTCACACGGATCCAGGACGACGCCCCCACAACCCCAAGGCCGCTCCGGGCCCGGGTTTATCCTCAGAGATCTCATAAATATTTAAAAGCATTTCAGAGCAGGGGCAGGTGGTGCAGTCAGACTCTGCGTTTCACTGCGCCAACAATACCTCACTTAAGAACAGAGTTTAAAGGCCCACAGATACAACATAATCACATCACATTTTCTAACCAAGGGCAAGACATTTTTTTCCCCCATGTAATATATTGATTTCTGAAAAGCAAGAATTGGTACTCAAGTCTGTCCTCAAAGTCAGATTACATAATGTGAACAATAATAAAAATGACTAAAGCAGAAGAAGCTAATTCCCCCTATTCCGAAACTGGAGAGGTCAAGAGAAAACAAACTCCTACACGGACACAAAGCTACTCTTGGTGCAAATGAACATTGGATATTTAAAAAAAAATCTATCTACTGAACATTTTTCCCTTGTTCTCGTCTTAAAGGAATAGGCCACCGTCGACGTCGAAGTGCTCCTAAGGTGTTATTACGCCTTACAATATAGTACCCCTTTTCATCCGCTTAGAAAATCGACATGTTTAATTTTGAGTAACTACACTTGGATCGTGTAACTTACTCACGTAACCGTATTTACATGGGGACAACGTGGAAGAGTTTGGTCGCTTCTAACTTCACCCCCGTTTGGCCCCATAGAGGAGAGGAGGAGAGGCTAAACGCTAACAACAGCTTTGTACGCATCAGACAGGTGCGCATCAGCTCGTTTAAGCTCAGGTAAGAACAGATGGAAAAACGGTGGCCGGTTCCTTTCATGAGCGGACTCCGCCAATACAAAAGCACGTGCCGATCCGCGGCAGGAAGAGGCAAAAGTGGGCGGGGCTGGAATAAGGTGAACGCGATGCATCTTAGATCCAGGTATAGTAAATGGAAAAGAGCATTGGATTTGATTGTGAACTGCCTGATTCTCTTCAGTGACATGATAATACCAGTATGTGCCAGCTTGCTAATGAAATGACACGCAATATCGACTGTAGAGCCTAAAACAGTTCAGTCCTATCCGTCAATTCAAACTGATTGAAACTAATTCCAAATATTTTTGATATTTTTCATAATTTGGCGATTACAGGCTATACCACGTGACCTGACATGTTTTCTCATGGCTGTTGTCAATACATATGACACATTTTGGACAAATTAACAAAGCGAGGGGCGCCAGAGAGACTCTACTCTAAATGAAAAAGGGAATATATAGGCCGTGCCATCTTGCAAGAGAACATTGCTGATTCCAAATAATACTGAAACTTTGATCAATTGCATTTTACTGGAAGGCGAGCAACATTGCTGGGTGCTATACCTACAAATCCCATTGCACTCCCAGATAAAAGCTGATTTGGCTCCACTTTTAAGTCAATTCTGTATTGCACCAAAATGCAGTGTCCCTACTGTTTGCACTGGACTGAAGCACCCTATATTTTCATCATGTTTAACACCTGGACTTATCCTATGTTATAGTCACCAACTGTGTTATGTGGACCATCTCTCAGCTTTCTTCAAGCAAGTCTGAGAATCACATCAGATTTACTATAACCGTGTTTGTCTGTCATTTGAGTCAACTCTTTATGTTTAACTCAACTTCTCCCTGTTTTTAAATATAATAACTTTTTCTACTGTAAAGGTTAATCTGCCGCAAGACATGTGTGATTGAATTTCCTCATCTTCGGACCTCTTTCCTTCATTTTCTCCGCGGGTCTTCTCTTTGTCTGGTTAAAAGCAAACACAGCTCTCCTGATGGCAAAAGCAGCGTTATCAATTACCCGTCTGCTGCAGCAAATAACCTCCATGCTCACACAGCATTTCCCCGGCCAAGGGGAGAGAAAAGGAGCAGCGAAAAGACCAACGAGAAAGTCACAAGGCAGGTGGTAAAGTGCGAGCTAACAGAGATAAAAAGAAAAGTAACAGGTAAGACAAACAGGAAGTGTGGGGGGGGGGGATGCTTACAGCGTTAAACATTATATGGCCTTTCTTGGGTTGATAACTGAGCTGGGGCATAATTCTCCTGGATGACTGCTGCCTGTGTCCTTGTTTGGCCCCTGCACCCACAGCTAAAGCTATGCTCTGGAATCACTAAGACAAAACATCAGCCATGCACTGTTGCATCATACCGACAGAGCTACAGTTATAGAAAGAGAAGGTCGTCAGGACAGTTTTTCTTATGTCTTTATGCAGGTTTAAGGGAGAGGGAGGCTTGAACTGGACGACTCCTGAGCAAGTGGACATAGGGTAACAAACCCCCGGGTCATTGGTTTTCTAACTCAAAAACCTAGTTCTATAAGCAAGATTTCATAACCTTTTGTCTATCAATAAAAAGCTCATTTTCGCCCATATTTGTGACCAAACATTCAAGTCAAAGTCTGTTTGAATGCTTTCTTCTTTATGGGTTGTTTTAGTTTCTCTGCCTGTTCATCCTTCTGTGAGAAGCCAACGCCCAGTTGCTGCAGTGCAGCTTACTTGCCTGTTTCCAAAAATGTGCCCCCCTCCCTCGCCTGCTCAGAGCACCCTCAGTACCCCGTCTCTGCAGTGAGGCCGTGTGGATGATGGGACAGCAGGGTGACTCAACCACTCGCCTACAGACACAAGGAAGAACATTTACTAATCATATAAAGAGCAGGTACCTAATAGCTTTATTCTATATGCTGACTTCTGAAAGCACTCTTTACTGTCATCTAACAAATCTGATTTTCAAACTACTTTTGAACTACTAATTACTTTACTGGCCTCATATTCATGTTCAATTGTATGTTTTTCCTTGGTCCATTTTGACCTTAGTAGATTTGTTTATTAATCATTTAATACATAATGTAGTTTGTTATCACAAGAGTGCTGCCACAGTCTGCTGAGTTTGATCATGACTGCAAAAGAATAATGAATTATTGGCAACATTTATAAATTAAAGTAGACAATACAAACATCTTGCCTCTTGTAGTTCCTAATGGTATAATGTTTTACAGGACCTCTACAAAGCAAACACATTTACTGTAATGTAAGTGTTGTAAATAAATAAATAAATAAGCATGCTTGTCTTTAAGTGCTCTTCAGCACCTCAGGTCGGGCTAGGTAATCCAACTCCAGAGGTCAGCAGAATCCCGGCAGCTGCTCACACAGTTTGGGGATGCCCTGTGTGGAACGTGGGAGGCACAAACCACATCCTTATGTGATCTCCATGTCAACGTCAACAACACGTTATTGAGCTGCCAAAGTGCAGCACAGGAAATGTGTTTTATGTTCTGTATTAAAATGATCTCATCAATAGAGGCTTTCAGAAAGGCTTTGACGAGGAAAAAGGACACTATAATATGATGTGCAAAACTGCAGCAGGCCCTATAGTCTCCTCATCAGCGTTTCAGGCCATGAGAGGATGTTTGCGTTACTCTTGTCCTGACAGGAAGCTGCTATGCAGTATAGTGGCATCTTGGCTTGCACGGGGGTGACTCTGTGATTATTTCTGGGAACCTGCCAATAGTTTGTCGCCGCCTAGTGCTGTAATGTGCATAGAACTGCTTAAGCATTCAAAACTCCAATGATATATGGGCCTAATGAAGCACAACATGAAATTAGAAAAAAAACATTTTAGGCTTTTACTTTTGTCCCAGTGTTTGTCTGGGCAAATTTAGCCATTTATTAATTATTTATGGTTAGTCTTGAACTTTGTGGAAGTTATTTTTAGCTGACCTTTTGACCTTATGAAAACATTGGTCATTCGTTTTGTTTGTCAAATTGTATGGCCCTTTTTGTTCATTGTTATGGTTTCAATTCTAGTGTCAACCTCATGTGTGCGGCTTTTACTGATATCTACTGGTGAAGGACTGTAAGTGCAGACTTTAGGATGTAACACGATGTGGGACTACACATAGCATACAGTACCATTTTTTATTTATTAATTATTTTTTTATAATTAAATATATATATATATATATATATATATATATATATATATATATATATATATATACAGTTCTCAGTGCTTAAAAGTTTATATTCAGAATTTTTGACATTATTATTGACATTTGATATATTAACACATTTGATATATTAACACCTTTTGTAATGACTAGATCCAGAGTGTGACCTTTGTTGTGAGTCGCTTCACTCACGTGCTGAGTTAAACCAAACATTTCAAGAACATCTCCAAATTCTCTTGCATGCCTGTCATTGGTCACATCCACATGCACATTAAAATCACCTGAAATGACTAAACAATCAAAATCAGTCAATATAAATGAAAGTAATTTAATAAAATCTTCGATAAAACAATTCTGTGGTGGTTTGTAAATAGTCATATAAAGTATGGAAGATGTTTTATCTCCATTTTGAGAGACACATACTCAAACGTTGGAAAAACCCCAAATGACAATTTGTGGATGACTATATTGTCCCTGAATATTGCACAGACACCCGCCCCTTTGGTTTTGGCGTGTTTCAGACACAAAATTGAAATTTGATGGACTACACTCAATCAAAACTGCGTTTCCACTGTTTTTGTTGAGCCATGTTTCAGTTAAAAACAGAAAATCTAGATTATAAGAGGAAATAAAACTATTTATTAAAAATGACTTGTTTTTTAATTATCTGACATTGAGTACAGCATGTTTGAGTGGACTGCCACCTTAACGTGGTGGGGTTGTTTGAGCACCCGAATGATCCGAGGAGCTATGTTGTCTGGGGCTTCATGCCCCTGGTAGGGTCTCCCATGGCAAACAGGTCTTAGGTGACGGGTCAGACAAAGAGCAGTTCGAAGACACCTATGGACAGTTTAATATCAAGGACCGTGACGTCGCCCGGTATGGCGCAGCCGGGGCCCCACCCTGGAGCCAGGCCTGGGGTTGGGGCTCGAATGCGAGCGTCTGGTGGTCGGGCCTCTGCCCACGGGGCCCGGCCGGGCACAGCCCGAAAGGACGACGTGGGCCCGCCCTCCTGTGGACACACCACCCGCAGAGGGATCCGTAGGGGTCGGGTGCAGAGAGGACTGGGTGGCAGTCGAAGGCAGGTGCCTCGACGACCTGGTCCGCGTGCGCAGCTTCTGGCGTTCGGGACATGGAACGTCACTTCGCTGGGGGGGAAGGAGCCTGAGCTTGTGCGGGAGGTTGAGAGGTACCGGCTAGATATAGTCGGGCTCACCTCCACGCACAGCCTGGGTTCCGGATCCCAACTCCTGGAGAGGGGCTGGACGCTCCATTTTTCTGGAGTTGCCCGCGGGGAGAGGCGGCGGGCTGGGGTGGGTTTGCTCATAGCCCCCCAGCTCAGCCGTCACGTGTTGGCGTTCACCCCGGTGAACGAGAGGGTCGCGTCCCTACGCCTTCGGGTCGGGGACAGGTCTCTCACCGTTGTCTCGGCCTACGGGCCCAACATCGGTGCAGAGTACCCGGCCTTCTTGGAGTCCCTGGGAGGGGTACTAGATGGTGCTCCGGCTGGGGACTCCATTGTTCTACTGGGGGACTTCAACGCCCACGTGGGTAACGACAGTGAGACCTGGGTGGGGGTGATGGGGAAGAACGGCCTCCCCGATCGGAACCCGAGTGGTGTTCTGTTATTGGACTTCTGTGCTAGTTACGGTTTGTCCATAACGAACACCATGTTCGAGCACAAGGATGTCCATAAGTGCACGTGGCACCAGGACACCCTAGGCAGGAGGTCGATGATCGACTTTGTAGTTGTGTCATCCGATCTCTGGCCGCGTGTCTCGGACACTCGGGTGAAGAGAGGGGCTGAGCTGTCAACCGATCACCACCTGGTGGTGAGCTGGATCCGCTGGCAGGGGAAGAAGCCGGTCAGGCCTGGCAGGCCCAAACGTGTTGTGAGGGTCTGTTGGGAACGTCTGGTGGATCCCTCTGTCAGTAGGGTCTTCAACTCCCACCTCCGGAAGAGCTTCAACCAGATTCCGAGGGAGGTAGGGGACATGGAGTCCGAGTGGACCATGTTCTCCTCCTCCATTGTCGATGCGGCTGCTCGTAGTTGTGGCCGTAAGGTCTCTGGTGCCTGTCGCGGCGGCAATCCCCGAACCCGGTGGTGGCGCCCGGAGGTAAGGGATGCCGTCAAGCTGAAGAAGGAGTCCTATCTGGCCTTGTTGGCTTGTGGGACTCCGGAGGCAGCTGAGAGGTACCGGCAGGCCAAGCGTGCTGCAGCTCGTGCAGTCGCAGAGGCAAAAACTCGGGTTTGGGAGGAGTTTGGAGAAGCCATGGAGGAGGACTATCGGTCGGCCTCGAAGAGATTCTGGCAAACCATCCGGCGCCTCAGGAAGGGGAAGCAGTGCTCCACCAACACTGTTTACAGTGTGGGTGGGGGGCTGCTGACCTCGACTGGGGATGTGGTCGGGCGGTGGAAGGAGTACTTCGAGGATCTCCTCAATCCCACCGTTACGTCTTCCGATGAGGAAGCAGAGGCTGGGGACTCGGAGGGGGGCTCGTCCATCACCCAGGCTGAAGTCACCGAGGTGGTTAGAAAGCTCCTCGGTGGCAAGGCCCCAGGGGTGGATGAGATTCGTCCTGAGTACCTTAAGTCTCTGGATGTTGTAGGGCTGTCTTGGCTGACACGTCTCTGCAACATCGCGTGGCGGTCGGGGACAGTGCCTCTGGATTGGCAGACCGGGGTGGTGGTCCCTCTCTTCAAGAAGGGGGATCGGAGGGTGTGCTCCAATTACAGAGGGATCACACTCCTCAGCCTCCCTGGTAAGGTCTATTCCAGGGTGCTGGAGAGGAGGATTCGGCCGATAGTCGAACCTCGGATCCAGGAGGAACAATGCGGTTTTCGTCCCGGTCGTGGAACACTGGACCAGCTCTATACCCTTCATCGGGTGCTCGAGGGTTTGTGGGAGTTCGCCCAACCAGTCCACATGTGTTTTGTGGATCTGGAGAAAGCGTTCGACCGTGTCCCTCGTGGTGCCCTGTGGGGGGTGCTCCGGGAGTATGGGGTCCGGGGCCCTCTACTAAGGGCTGTCCGTTCCCTGTATGACTGCAGCAGGAGCTTGGTTCGCATTGCCGGCAGTAAGTCAGACCTGTTCCCGGTGCGTGTTGGTCTCCGGCAGGGCTGCCCTTTGTCACCGGTTCTGTTCATTACCTATATGGACAGAATTTCTAGGCGCAGCCAGGGGCCGGAGGGTGTCCGGTTTGGGAACCTCAGAATATCATCTCTGCTCTTTGCAGACGATGTTGTTCTGTTGGCTTCATCAAATCAGGACCTCCAGCGCGCACTGGGGCGGTTTGCAGCCGAGTGTGAAGCGGGCGGGATGAGGATCAGCACCTCCAAATCTGAGGCCATGGTTCTCCACCGGAAAAAGGTGGTTCTCCCGCTTCAGGTCGGTGGGGAGTCCTTGCCCCAAGTGGAGGAGTTCAAGTATCTCGGGGTCATGTTCACGAGTGAGGGACGGATGGAGCGTGAGATCGGTAGACGGATCGGTGCGGCGTCAGCAGTGATGCGGTCGCTGTATCGGACCGTTGTGGTGAAGAGGGAGCTGAGTCAGGGGGCGAAGCTCTCGATTTACCGATCGATCTACGTTCCCACCCTCACCTATGGTCATGAGATTTGGGTAATGACCGAAAGGACAAGATCGCGAATACAAGCGGCCGAAATGAGTTTCCTCCGCAGGGTGGCTGGGCGCACCCTCTGAGATCGGGTGAGGAGCTCAGTTACCCGGGAGGAGCTCGGACTCGAGCCGCTACTCCTCCACGTCGAAAGGAGCCAGCTGAGGTGGCTAGGGCATCTGTTCCGGATGCCTCCTGGTCGCCTCCCTCGGGAGGTGTTCCAGGCATGTCCCACTGGGAAGAGGCCTCGTGGAAGGCCCAGGACACGCTGGTGGGACTATGTCTCCGAGCTGGCCTGGTGTCGTCTCGGGGTCCCCCCAGAACAGCTGGAGGAGGTGTGCGTGGATCGGGAAGTCTGGGCATCTCTGCTGAGCCTGCTGCCCCCGCGACCCGGCCCCGGATAAAGCTGAAGAAAATGGATGGATGGATGGATGTTTGAGTGGATGGAATCTTTTTGCAAGGGATATGGATTAGAGTTCTTTGATTGGACGGTCTGACTGTTCTTAACAGCCTGTATAGCTATAGCAGCCTCAGCTCTTCTGGGAGCAGAGAGTGTGTTGGGATTTTTGAGCATTCTTCCAGATGCATATTTGTTTGGTCACACGTTGATGTTGGTAAAGAAGGCCTGGCTTTCTGTCCCTGTTTTAATTCATCCCAAAGGTGTTGAAGTCAGGACTCTGTGCGGATCAATCAAGTTCATCAGGAAACATAAACACTGTTGTTTTGAAATGCTAATTGGACATTATTTTAATGCATTTACGTATTTGATCAAACCAATGCTTTACATCACTGCATCCGACGCTTTGCACTTGATGACATAGGCCTTTGGCTCGGAGGCAACTGCTCAGCCATGGATTACTCTCTCCATGAGCCAATCTGCAGCAGGCCACACGAAGTTTGGAGGCCTTGGTTAACTCTGAGGAAGTTGACTCTTTCCTATGGGTGAATACTTTGGGCAATACAGTCCATCTGGAGAGAGTTTTGCACCTGGGCAAGTTGTCTTATATACTGACAATAGACAATTAAGTCTGAACCTTTTAACCTTTCAACATTTATCATCACATAAATTGCACTTCAACCCTCATATAATGAATCACATTAACATACCTTCATTTACAAGGACCACGCCACAACAGAAGGTGCGATTAAACAATAACGGGGAGTCTACGATCCCCATCTCGGACGTGCACCCAGCTCTCCATGAGCAGCATTGAGGGAAGGAGACGTTTCTCAAGAGAGACCTTAATAACCTTTTAGAAAAAGCATATGTATATGTATTTTTATAGTGATTTTATTGTAGATTAGATTTATAGATTATAATTGAAATGTTTTGTGTACTCGCCTATCCAGGGACTGCAGATGGCTGCTGCTCGAGTCCTGACAAGAACCAGGAAATACGACCGTATTAGTCCAGTGCTCCGGTCTCTGCACTGGCTTCCTGTCACTCAGAGAATAGAATTTAAAACAGCTCTGCTTGTGTACAAGTCTTTTCATGGTTTAGCACCAAAGTACATCTCTGACATGTTAGAGCCGTAAGAACCATCTCGGGCCCTGAGAACTTCAGGGAGGGGTCTCCTGGTGGTTCCCAGAGTCAATAATAAACACGGTGAGGCTGCGTTTCAGTTTCATGCAGCTAAAATCTGGAACAGTCTTCATGAGGATGTGAGACAGGCCTCAACTCTGACAATGTTCAAATCCAGGCTGAAAACAGCTCTTTTTACCCGAGCATATGAAAACTGAAAGTATCTGCACTTTTACTGTAATTGATACATTTTTATGTTGATGTTTTAATGATTGATTTGATCTGTTTTCTTGTAATTTTATGCAACTGTGAAGCACTTTGAATTGCCTTGTGTATGAATTGTGCTCTACTAATAATCGTGCCTTGCCTTGCTACTTCTGGTACAAATCATCTCTTCTTTGTCCCTGTTTCAATAAACAATAAACTAAATAACTAAATAGTTTTGTTTGAGAAGTTAGTTAAAAGCAATTATAATATTGTCCACCAGATGGTGGTATGACACAACAAGCAACAATGTTCTGAACAGATTGGCCTTGAAAGCCCAGGCATGAATCACCTTTTACTGACTGAAATTACACTTGCCAACTATTTCTATTTAAGTTCAAAATGTATGCAGATTATTATTTGTAAGACATGGTTTTATAGGCCTTATCATCTGTTATTCTGTGATTTAATCTTTTTTTCCTCCATTATGTACAAATATTGCATGTCACACCACAGTCCTTGACATTGTTCTCGGTTTTATTGTCATTTATGTGGTTTTGACAAAAATATTCTTTACATGGGAAGGTAACATGATCATTTGATCTACCACTGAAGATGATCAAATAAAGCCACATTGTATATTGTTATTAGAGTTGTCACTATATGTGCCACCAGCGCGCCTTCATTTGGTTGTCACAGATGATCATGAGCACAGAGCACCCTGGCACTGCTTCACACAAGGCTGCGCGCTCAGACTGTGAGAAAACACATTTCTGCGGTGCAGCATCACTCACTGATCTTCGGGAGGTGGCTCAGCCAGAACAAGGGTTGATGTAGGCTATTGCGACCTCATTTTTCCACAAAGCACAATGCAAACTACTGTAACTTTGTCCAAGCTGCACCATAGCTGTGACTTAAGAAAAGAAGACATTCGATACAGACGAAGGACTGAATGAGGTCTGCAGCAAATTTTCACCGTCATGAGCACACTGCGTGCGTGACTGCGCTGTGCAGGCAGAGGGGAAAGAGGGAGGAGAGAGGAACGAGTGGAGGACGGTAGGATATAGAAGGGGGAGGGGAGGCAGTGCAGCGCAGTGCGAGCTGACTGTACGTGTAGCAGCCGCGGCACACGCAGCAGCAGCCCCGCCACTAGCTGTAGCATCTTTGTGGTGTTGGAGACGATCTGGCTGTAGCATCTCTGTCATCCCCCCTCTCCCACACAGCTCCCAGCCTCTGAAGCTCATGCGGCGCTGGTTGTCAGAGGGGAGGGAGTAAGGGGCTCAGGGAGAGGGCCACAGGCAGAGGGAACGGGGCCCACACCACGGGAGGCTGGAGCCACGGTGACAGTAGCGCAAGCACCACCAGAGCGGCACCATGGCGCAAGCCGCCAAGCAGCTCCGCAAGACCAAGGACCTCGCAGAGGCCGCCGCCCAGGAGCAGAGGGAGAAGGAGGAGGAGAAGATCAAAAAGAGGAATCGATCCAGGGACCGTAGACGCAAGGTATGGCTGACAGTCTCCAGAGAACTCCATCTCCACCTGCCCGCGGTTTCATCCTGATCTCGCGCTCTGATACAAAAACAGGTTTCATTATTGCACGGCTCCTCTGGTCTCTGTTTATGGGGTTCACATCGCAGCCCATGTTTTCTTGCACGGGGGAGAATGCCTGTCTAGAGTGTATAGTAAACCCATTGTAGCCTAATACCGGTGAACAGTGTGAAGTGCTGTAAAACATGTCTCTACTTATTCTGAAGATCTTGTGGCTGTTTGGCCTCAGCTCATTCATATGGGCATCGCCGATTTTGTATTTGTATTTTTTTGCTGTCACTTATAGTCATGGACTGCTTCCACCACCACTGTGTCTTAGATGCGTGCCCTCCCCGTATTACAATTCTTTTTTTGTTCATTGTGGGAAGTAAAATGGAGGGAGATCAGGGAGGTGGTACATTTTTTATATAGTGATGTAAATATGATCTGATAATAATATATGATGTGACACAAACGAGTTCTCTATGAGCCCTGTTCCTAACTCCCTCCCTACTCGGCTCTCAAGCTGTGCCTCAAGGTCTACATTTTTTTTTTGGCTTGTGCTGATGCTGTGCAAGACAGTGGTGCAAGACCGATTTCTGATCATTATTTCAGGTGTCGGTGAATGCATTCATTGTGATTTATAGCAGAACTTTTCAGTGCATGGCATGAACAGAGAAGAGCTCCTCTCTTGGTCTCCTGTTTTGTTTTATTTGTATGAGGCTAAAACGGGCCTCAATATTTATTTATCATTGCACTGTTTTTTATTTATAGTCTTTAGTGTTTTTTGAACCAGCCTCTAATCGGATTTGACAGACGGTCTAGATTTGTTCTTCAAAAAAGAAAAAAAGGGTTGCTTGTCATCCAAGCTAATTAGGAAGAACTTGAATTCTTCTTGTGTTCTTGTAAACAGCACATTCCAAATAGACATTATGCCGAGGCGATGATGCTACATCTAGAAGACAAAATGAAAAAGGAGAGATCACAAATGTTTAAATGTTCTGGTATTTAGTGTTTCCACTGGACGTACGTCTTGCTCAACAGCATATTGGATCTCTCTTTCTACTCAAAGGTCATCGACTGTTCCGGTGCCAGCTGAGATTGTATCACACGATGAGAGAGGTTGGACACTTGTACCATTTTGGTATGGGGTGGTACTCGGGCTCCTTCAGGTGCTGCTCAGGGCCGTCTATTATTCCATTAGAGATGATTTAATTTGTGCTTTGGTAGTGCATTAATTTGAGCAATTTTCTTGTTTAAACAATGCTTTACATCAAGTTTAGATCTCGTTTAGTCCCATTTAGATCTATTTTAGACCCTTTCAAGACCTCATCGAGACCTGTTTTGATCCAGATGTAGGCCTGGTGATACTTAGCCTGGAAAAGAGTAAGAGCCCGCATCAACTTGATTTCTACCGCGTAACTTACGCAAGCAAACAGGAAGCGGAGCAAACCAATCAGCGAAGGGCAGTCAGTTATTAGCGGTTTTGCGTTAATATTCAGACAGAATTATGAATCACAACACTCACCTACTGCCGATGTGGCTTTGGTCATTTACCGCTGATTAGAAAAAAAAAATATATAAAATATAGAGGGGGGTATCATTCTGGACGCCAGGCTAGGTGATACTGGGAAGGTCAAATTTATTATGAAGCGGTACTGCTTGAACATGCTGTTTATACCGCTGTAGCATAATGACATCATTCAGGTATCGGTATCGAAAACCAAGTATCGGTAAAGTACCGGTATAGGGAAAAAGCGGTAGCGGTACCCGGCCCTAATATCCACATATCTGTTCATAACTGGGGTGTTCCTACTGTATGAGTGTGCTTATGTGTGTCACTTCCTCCCGTGTGTGCCGAGCTTCGGGGTATATCTACTCCTCTTACGTAATCACATGGATAATGTTAATTAGCCAGGCAAAAGATCCCCTCTTTGACGGATTCTGTTTGCCGATCTGCCTCATATGCGGTCAAATGGTTGTGGCAGATTCCATTCTTTACATTAATAACATTATTACGCGCACGTTTTGATGGATAACAGATGCTGAAAACTCTATATTCATTTGGGTTAGAGCTACAGAGAGACAAGCATTTATGTCCAGTCAGATTTGTGAAAATACCGGCCGCATTCTATTTTCTCTTGTTTCAAGGCTTCAAACAAACATGACACATCGCTCATAAATGCAGAGCTACAACAAAACATTAATTTGCTGGGAAGATGATAGTCTACTACTCCAAGACCTTTCGAAGAATGCAAAATGCAGAAACAGAATTTGATTTATGTTTTCTGTTCCGTGATAATATGTTGATAATCTCCAATGCATGTTAGGGGTTGGGCTCTTTCCCGTGCCTTCCCCGTGGTCATACAAGGCTGTGACATAAATGATTGCATGTATGTGGTCTAATAGTTTTATCCCCTTTGAGGAAAGAGAAGGGAGATGAACCAAGGTTGAGGCAGCCCAGCCCACAGTCTATATTTACCTGCATGCCTAGGATTACAGTGCAGCATCTGTCTAGTCCAACATGGCACTACACCTGCTTCCATTCACTGCCGCTGGCCCCGATCTGTAAGACCTGTTCAAACAGATGCAAGAATAGAACTGTGACAAGTGATATTTATCAGACCCTTTGAGCCCCTGTCTTGGCCCTGTGTCACATTTGGAAAGTTTCAGATAAGGCCGCCCTATGTTTTATTTATTTATGTGTCCTATATTTAGCCAGGAGTCCCACTGAGATAAAGAATGTAATTTCCAGGGGAGTCTTGGCCCCAGAGGGGATCCTACAGTACATATTTTTAGTGGTGGGGAAACCGGAGTATATGGAGTAAACCTTGTAGCTGTTTTTAAAACTTGCCATCTATTATGTTGATGTTTCAAATGAGGCCTTCAATTTACATGTCTACAACAAACAACAAAAAAGGGACTATTTTTCATTGAGTCCTTACTCGGCAGTGGTACCTGAGATGGACTTACAGAAGCGCCATCAGACCCTCCAATCATAGCTACATGGCGTTCATGGTCTTCCATCGAGGTGTCAACCAGACCCATCCCTGCTTTGCTTCAAAGATCTGACTTACAAGGTGGTATAATACTGACACACGAATAGTTGATTCAGTTTTAGTTTGGTTCCCAGCCCTCTCAGTGGCTACGTTTACATGGAGATCTAAAAGTCTGATCATGATCTGATCTCTGGCGTTCTCCGATTATTGAATATTTGAATATTTCGGATCTTTCACATGTTTGCATAAACTAACCAGGGAAATACAGCACAGAGGCCAAATCTCAAAATTAAAAGATATTGTAAAACAATTTTTTTATTTTAAAAAGAAAATGATAACAAAAAATAAATAAAAAATTATCCATGAAATAAATGTAAATGTTTGTAGAGAAAGTAAAGTGTGTTTCCAAGTGTTGAGTGGTTAAGGCACTGCGCATATGGCAGAATAATACTCTGAGTTGGATTCCCAGCTCTGATTATATACCTTACATTTGAATAGAAATTGAAGAACTGTTTGTGCTATTTGTATTTACTTAATCCGATACCACATCAGATCTGATTGGTTATCTGATTACTTCAGTCATCTGATTTGTCTGACCATAAACCCAGCCAGTGCATCAGTTTTTGAAAACTGTTGCACTGGCTGGGTTCAAATGTTTATACGTTTATACGTGGTCATTGAGCTGTCCCTGGTAAGGCCTGTAGCGGTGTGTCCCTGTTAATCCGAAGATCCATCTCCATAGTTAGCGAGGCGGGCAGTATGAACATGCAGAGGGAGGAGGCGCCATTGGTGCAAAGTTTATTTTGACCCTGGGGTCATGTAGCTGGCAATCAGAGGTGATGGATGTTACCATGATGATCACTCTGTGTCCAGACACACGGCAGCAGGAAGGGAGATGAGAAGGATCTAGTCGTACCTCAGAGTGTATCAAGATGTATGAATGTTACTCTTGGAAAGCTACTATTCTACCTGTCTTCAGTCAGTGTGATCTTACATGATTACAGGATTTTGTATTTGAATTCAATGTAGTGCATAGAATACTGAAAGATTGAGTTTCATGGTTGATGTAAAATTAGTTAGTTAGAAATGTGCTGTCCCATAGCAAAGAATTCAAAACAAAATATGACTCTTTTTGGATGATGATTTATATGTAGTAAAACTCTAGATAGGACATGAACATAGTAATACGTTTGTGAAGTGATAATGTCATCGCTCCACTTCCAGGTCCAACGGAACTTTAGCCCCATTCACTATAAGGCAAGGCAAGGCAACTTTATTTATACCGCGCATTTCGTACCCAAAGCAACTCAGTGCGCCTAATGGGATTTAGCTAATTTTAAGCTGCTGTGGAGCCGACTACAAGGCTCTTTCTAAACATCTGATCCCACAGAAATATTACATTTACTCTGGATTTCCCCTAGTGATACTTTTCTGACATTAATTATCTAATTATTTTCTCCATACACAATAGTGGCTTATTTTAAATTTAAAAATATCTTAATTTTGCCTGGGGACTTGTTTGTTTGTTTATTTATTAGTTTATTTGGTTGGGACAGTGCATGTTAATAAACACACCACACCGGATTGTAGCCTTGGGCTAATTTCCCTCCGTCGTCCCCCATGCGCACTCTCAAACACACTCTCATTCATCCTGGCCTATTGTACATGTTTCTAGTGATAGGGGAAACCGGAGTACCCGGAGGAAACCTACACGGAGCGAACATGCAAACTCCACAAAGAAAGGAGCTACTGGTGAGCTATATTATTCTAGTTAGGAGTAAAACAGTTTTGGGGCTTTTATTGTAGTTATTTCAGCAGGAGGTTCAGATAAAGTTTTTACTGTGTTTATCTATGGAACTTTCAACAGTTTGGAAGTAGCTTATAATTGTGTGTATACGTATATGTTGGAACAAATGGCAATTCTGGCGGCCATCTTGTGACTGGCCCTTCTAACCCAGTGCAATGTAATCAAATGTGGAAACACCACTTATTTCGTTGATAGCCTACGGTTTTATCTATTTTTAGTTATGTAGTAACACTTTGGTTTTTTGTCATTGGCATGTGTCATATGGCTAGAAAATAAAGCTTTTGTAGGTTTTCAAATATTATTTCGGTTTTATAGGATGCATAGACTTCAGCTACATTTGTTCATGGATTTTCCTCTGTCAAACACTTCAAATCATTCACTTCTATTTATATCAAATATAATATTTGTTTCCTTCTTCAAAACAGGGACGGGTGAGTGAGTGGGTGAGTGAGTGGTGGTTGGAGGTCTCGCGCCCATCAGTCTACCCCAGGGCATTTGTGGCTATACAATAGTAACTTAACCACCACCCATCTGGAGTGAATGAATACACAGTGAAGCGCTTTGAGAAATATGTGACACATTCTTGCTATTCAGGGCAATTTGACTGAAGTAAAAGACTTGTGCAACACACAGCTAACAGCGGTTCAAAACAAAGATTTTGCCATTTCAGACTTTTTTGCCGTCACTGGTCTCATAAACATATCCAATTGCAAGGTTTTTCACAGACGTGTTGCAATAGGGATTACCTCTGCGATTCATGTTTGAAGATTCGGTTTGAGGACTGAAGACAACCAAACTAATACAAGATTACGAAATACATGTGATTCTTGTATTTGGAAACATTATTTGATTTAAATAACTCCCGAGGGACAGCAAAGCAAGGTGATTTTATGTGTAGAGCACACTTTGTTCACAAAAGAATTCAAAGTGCGATACAGAACAGGAATGTACTAAAAGTAGGCTACATCAAATTACATTAAGGGGTCACCCTGGACACGGACTATTCACCCCCCTCCCCTCAGGCAGGAGGGTACGGTACATTCCAGACCCATACCTCCCGCCACATGAACAGTTGTTTCCCCCTCCGCCATCAGACTCATGGACAAAAACATATAGCAAATACCTTTCTGTGGGCATGTTGCACCTATTACCATTTTCAAACGTCTGTATTACAGGTTTAGGGCCCCAATTCTGTGTGAGTAAATGTTAAATGTTTATAATTCTGCTGCTGATCCACTTTTGCACATGCTACTTGTTTTGCACAAGAGCAAACGTTGCAAAAAAAAAAAAGAGAAAAGAAACATATATAACCTTTCTAAAAATAGATTAAAGGTTGAGAGTGCATGAATTACTTTCATTTGTCATATGCACAGCTAAACACAAACCGTCTTTAGTCAGGACATCTTTAGAAAGATTGTCCCTGATTTTAGCCCCAATCGGAGACCACCCTCTGAGGTACTCCCTGCGTACAAGATGGTTCACTTGGAAATAACATGTCAGAGATGTACTGTAGCAGTCAGCAATTAGCAAAGTGTGAAGCAAATTGCAATTTATTTTGCCATCATATTAGACGTGTGAGTAATGCATAAAGAGCGCACTTGAAGCAAAGCATGTAACTTGATAATGTACATATAAAAATACTTCAAAAGCAGCAGATGGGTTTAATTTACCACATTAGGGCTCTTTCCCAAAAATCATTATCAGAAGAGTGAAACTGATACTGGCTGGCACTGTGCCCCACACACACTCTACACACACAGACCTGAGCTGGGCATTATGTAATGGAATTAGTGCTTCTCAAGGTCTGGAGCCGCACGTAGTCTACAAGAGACCACTAATGCGTCAAAGCACACCCTGATGCCATCACTTCTGTGCGCTCACTTTTCAGAGCATGTTGGCTAATGCATGGCCACCATGTGAGAGAGAAAATTGACTTTCTGCGTAGAAGCAAACCAGAATCACTGAAAATGAAAATGCCGCGAAAGGGTATAGACTTTGAAATGTCTTGTTTTTTTTGCATAGGAGAGAGCAGTTAAAGCCTAAAAGAATTTGTCTGTAACAGGTACTAATGGATTCACCAATATTCTGGCCAAAATCTTTTACTTTTTGTCAAATCTGGTCATTTTTGGTATTACCATTTATATCTCAACCAGAAATATAATTAATTTACAAAACACCCTGATTGTTATGCTGTTAACATTTATACCTAAAACACTCCTTTTGAGTGTCTGCTGCCTACACTCATTGAGCAATATACAGTCATGTGTTTTAAGGACCCATCTGTTTTTTGGCCACAAAGGACGAGCAGATGTTTACCACTGAAATATAATAGTGGTGAAAAATGAACCAATATTTTATGATCTAGTAAATTTTTGCAGCGACAATAAAATGCGCTTTTAAAAAACAGCTGCTGCTCAATCACATTCACACCACTCGCATCAGCATTCATTGGTGAATGTCAGACAGTGAATACAACAGCCAAGACACACTGCTACGCCTGGACATCAACCGTTCCTTATGGGTATAAGACCTCAAAGCCACACTGTGGAACAATCCGGAACAGTATGTTTCAAGAGCAATAAAAAAGATACTGGAATGTAAAATAACATTATCAGCAACACTGCCCCGCGATGGTATTCTTGTGATGGGTGATAGAAAACAAAGTATTTGGAAAACCTAATGTGGCAACCAATACAAATACATGTAACTACTGTCTGTATGTGTAGTGAAATAGATAACTCAACAGGGTTCTATGCTGGTGGGGGAAGGGGAGGTTGTTCACAGAAAGAGGGGATGAGAGGGGCCCCAGGGACACCGATGGCTCTGCGAGTGAGTGACTCAGGTGAATGCTTTCAATGACTGTGACTGACCTCCTGCAGAGGCGCTCAGTGCGCTTTTGGCCCGTGCACTGTGGCAGTCCGGGGCCCCACTGCTCCTGGCCTGCACCAGGCTAATGCACAACTGTAATGCACCTCTTTAAAAGGTGCAGTATGCAACTTTTTATGCGGGGGGAAAGAAAGTTCATATTTGTGCATATTTGACCTTGTAGTGATCGAGTGGCTGTATGAGTGGTCAGCATGGCGCCTTTATTTTCCATCAAAGTGGTCTCTCGGACGCTCCAGGATCAATTGTTTTGCTGGTTTTCTGGTGAGAGGGTCTGTCTGCAATGAAAACCTTCCAAACAATTGATCCTGGAGCGTCGTAGAGACCACTTTGATGGAAAATAGAGGCGCCATGCTGACCACTCATACAGCCGCTCGATCACTACAAGGTCAAATATGCACAAATATGAACTTTCTTTTTGCATAAAAAGTTGCATACTGCACCTCTTAAGTAAATACTAGACATGGGCCATATCGTATCGCATATCGTTATCGCGATATCATTTTTTGATATCGTTGTCATTTTTTATATCATTGTCATTTTTTATATCATTGTGGACTCGATATAATTCATGTTACGCTCAGCTCCATCAGAGCAGCATAAACACTGTAGAACATGGGGACAGGTTCTTAAAAAGTCAAATGAAATAAAGGTTGCAAACTGCTTGAGTAGATCATATTTGCAAGGAAATTAGTACGCCATAAAAAAAGAAAAAAAGAAATAAAGTATCCGTCAAACTTGACTTGCACTTGGGCCACTTGACTATCGTTGAGACCCTATGTTCGACTCATTTAAAGAAAGGTAAACATATCACCTTGGAGATGAGCCGTTGTCCCGTTCCCAGCAAAGATACTGAGTCATGGGAGGCGGCCTGCTCACAGGGTGCGTTTTGAGGTATTTTTCTTCATAAAAATTCACGTAATTAATCCTTTTATATATTAATTTATTGTAATGTGTTAAACATGTCGGGTTTGAATGTTTTTGCAATACATTTCTGTAATGACACGATTAAATGACATCAGTTCACACAGTACACATTTTAAACTTAAAACTATGAGCCGTTAAACTAATAAAACAATCACCTGCATTTCAGAATGTCATAGTGGAGAGTTTCACTACAGTTCAGATCTCATAATGTTGTGTTTTAAGTTAACATTATGACTTAAATAAGCCTTGAAATTGAAAGTTTTATTAATTTTGATTTACGAGTAATCTTAAAGCCTTAATTCGAGCTTGTTCATTTATGTTTCAATGTTAAATATGAGATACAAATCACCACACTTCACGCTGTGGTCCAAATAACTAGACACTATACAAATGCACCGAGCTGGAAAATCCACACTGCACTTGTATGAATACTTCATTGCTTATTGAATTTTAAAGTGGAGTTGGATGAGAGTGCAGCCTGTGTTCCTCCTCCATATATGACAGCTCTCATTTCTCCCTACTCACTTTTCCATACAACATATATGAGCAGTTTGTTTGATTGTTGCACTACAGCATTGTGTCAAATAAAGGCAGCCGGTGTTGAGAAACGATAAGCTGTTTGCTCTCTTGAGTCCTGCATCGGCTACAGTCAGCCAAACTTTCTCAGATGGCCTCATTCTTATGCATGGAAATACTGTACAGCAATCATTTAGCTGGACAAAAAAAATAAAATCGAACTGTGGTCTGGTCCCTGTGATATCCTGCTATTTTAGGGATACAATTTGTCATATTGTAATACAGTCTTTTATTTCTAATGCAGCTCTACGCTCAAAGTAAAGGCACTTTTATCCACTTGCTTCTCCTACTTTTGTCACAATGAAGTCTCAACTTTCAGAAGCTGCAGCTAGCTTTAGTTACCTGGTGAAGCCAATATCAAGACGGCGCTTGCTCACGTGCAAAACAAGTAGCAATTATAGCAGAAGAGTCATTCGTGTTCTCATTTACTTGGGCCCTAATACTGTAACACAATTTTAAATGGTAAATTAAGCGCAACATTCCCACAGATAGCTGTATGCAATTTTCCAAGTCTCCAACTCACTATTTAGCACCTCTTTTGATATGAGTAAATTAATCAAGATGAAATTGAGATTGAAATTCTAAGCTCTACGTTGCTGAGTGTAGCTGAGTGTAGCTGATTGGTAGTATTCTCCATTACGTTGATGTATGATCACACCACAGGTTATTGTTCTTGTATTGATTGTCTCATTTTACATGACTATGGTAGGTTTTGGCACTGTGATCTTGCAGATAACTTGATTAGTTGGTGATTCTATTCAGGTTCTTTTCCGATGCATAGTCTTTCATGAAACGAGATTTTGCTAACACTATTCCTCACACAAACACATCTTTATCTGCAATTTAGCTATTTGGCTCTGAATTTAATGGGGTGACATAGATTGGGTGTCCTTTAAGGGGGTTGGTAATCACAAATCACAAAAGCAATATACATATTTTTTTACTGTCAATTATCATTTTTACTATTGCGCAGATTGTTGCTTACATAAAAGATAATAACAAATAATAGATCATAATAAAATTAGATATATGATGCAAGCTCTGGCCAGGGCATACTGCCATTTTATTCTTGGTGAAGACCCTTCATGTTTACCCGCGCCTTGCCTATCTATGAGTGAGTTTGTGTGAGTGGTGGCGGTCGCATAGGTCATTTTGGCACAGATTGGCCCCACATCAGTCAGACCAAGGACAACAGTGGCCACCATAGTGAGGATTGGTTGTTAATTGCGAACCTCTTGCAATTATTAGTAACATGTGGCTTGTCTCGGTGATTTGATAGCCAGCACACAGATCACAGTGTGCGACGGAGCTGTATTTTAACCCAATCAGTCCTGAGAAGTCTTATAATGATTGCTTTGTAGAAGCAAAATGACGGAGGAGTTAATGACTTGGCACAGACTGTAATGACTTCCCCGGAGAAACATATTTGGCTAAGCTAGCTCCTTTGTTGCTCTTTTGTTTACTTCCTGGTTGCCTTTATTAGCAAAGTCACAAGAACATGGACAAGAGCCAGTGACTTAATTACATCCACTGTTAACATCTCTTATTGGCCCGGTCATGAACTCGCTACTCCAGCCTAAAGCCTCATGGCCTACTCAAATTAGAGACTGAACTTTTATGTGATGATATCATGAAGGCAGAGGACAGTATAGGACACGCACGGACGTCAGTACAGTGCCTTCCACTAATAGGCTACTAGCGCCCTCGATAAAATGTGTGGTGTTGTTTGTATGTAAAATTGTTATGTGTTTTAGAGACTTAAATAATAATAGAGTTCTTCAGCACCGGCTCACAGAGATTTTTTTAGGGAGCCCTTCTCCTGACTGATATCCTGAGGTGGGATAACACACCATGGCTTTTATCTGCCATGGTGTGTTTGGATGCATGTGTCATGTCTGTTGACTGTCCCGAACATAAATGTGATTATTTGGAATTAAGAAAGTGCTAATAACTTTTGCCCATAGAATTAAACGAAATCACAAACAAGTGGTTATGGTGTTTTGTATTTATTTTATTTTTTCATCAGAATAATCCTAATTAGATTTGTTGCCCATTTGTATCATCATATGCTCACTGTGTATTTGTACCACACTCTTTTTTTTTTTTTATTGTTTAATCTTTGACAAACACTGTGGCAAATGTGGATTGTTGTTGGATAACAATGATTGTAGACTGACTCAGCTGTTTTGAGATGGACTATCTCACTGACAGGCTTATCGGACTTACACTGCTGCCTTTGCATTGCAGCTCCCATGGGGCAGGCCAAGGTGAGGCGAAAAACATCCACCCTGTTGAATATGCACATAGCATCCATAAACACGCTTTTAATCCACGAGCTGCAGCGCTCTTCACCGTCATCACAATTCAGACCTTTAAACGGGCTAAACGACAAATCAATGCAGATTGATTACAGCCTAAATTGATTGAATTCAGTTTGGTGCTATTGTGATTATTAGCATTAACCAGATCAGAAGGCCCCTGACTTGTCAAAACATGGTTATTTCTTTATGCAAATCTTAAGATGTAATTTACAACTTAATAAGATAGGGCTGGGCAATTAATCAAAATGTAATCAAAATCAAAATCTCTCAACGTTTGTCAATTTCAATAATCGTCTTGGGACTTGATAATCGTCATTTTGGAGTTTGAATGAGAACAATGGAAGATTATTTAGTTATGGCTTCCTGAAGCAGATCGCTGTGAAACACTGCGTCGGAGCCTCTTTCAGTAACAAACCCGGGTCACGTGACTGTCTCGAAAACGGCTTCATTCTGTGAGTTGCGCGTCGTGTCTTAAAGCGGGTCATCTGCTTTAAGTGAAATTTAAAAATCCCTCACAAATGCACAAACAAACATGAGCCTTTTCTCTCCTAAGACATGACTGTAACTTTACTGCGAGTGGGTACGTCTCCAGCTCGTCTCCATGGAGATGTGACTAAAGTCAGCAGAATTTGACATTTAAAGAGGTTATAGGTTCTCATCCAAATACATTCTTTGATTACCCACTTGCAAAAATAGCATTTTCTGTGTCGAGACAACAGTCCAAAATGTTACGCAGTGTGCCTTTAAGTTAATAATGTAAATTCCCTCAAAACATCACAAGACTCGAAATTGTGAATCCAACTCCAAAACATTTTTCAAATATGTATTACAGACTGCTCTTGATAACGGGTTGATAACTGATAATAATTGATGAGATTAGCTGTGTAATATTACTATACATCAGACTTCATTCTCTGCACCAAGCAGCTGAGATGCCAGGAAGCATTGGCCAAAAATGATGAATAGTATTGATGGTCCTCCAAACGAAGTGGCGCTTTCAGCAAAGCAGTATGTCAGCTTGTCTGGCCCTTATTTTTAGCTCTCCCTAGTGTATGCGGGTTATTATAGCCCAGGCTTTGGAGAGGGCTCGGTGACTCCTTATTGAACATCACATGACATCCATTCTGCTGGCACTCGACCTTGTTCACCTGGCGCTCATCTTGAATAAAGGCTACTCAAATGTGTCCAGTTAATTGAGAAGAGGTGCGTATTCCCTCTGGTTATTTACCTTGATGTGGGCTCGGCATTTATACTGAAAAGTGATCACAGACAGTTGCATTATAAATTCTATATACCATGTCTCTGTGAACAGCTTTGTCGCTGTGATGGCTCTCGCTGCTTTGTCATACATACAGTAATAGCTGTTTATGCTAGATATCCCTCCAGTTCATGGCTGCGCTGCATTATTCAATTAATAGTGCAATGATCAGATTTCATGTACGTGTTGTCATTATCCTCGTGGGGCTGAATAATATGAGAAAAGAATTACAATGTTGTTCAATTTCCGTTATTATTATACAACTTTTTTGCAATATTTCACTAAATCATTTACTCACGTTAATCAAAGCAAGGCAAGTTTATTTGTAGAGCACAATTCATCCATCTATCCATCTTCTTCCACTTGTCCGTTGCCGGGTCGTGGGGGCAGCTGTTGGAGCTGCCCAAATCACATTGCACCAGCCCCTATGGCTCCTCCTGCAGGTGGTGGGTCCACAGAGGGACGGCCTCATGGTTCTAACCGGGCCTGTTGGTCTCTCATAAGGGGCTTCTGAAGCACAACTCATACACAAGGCAATTCAAAGTGCTTCACAGTTGCATAAAATTACAAGAAAACTGAAAAAAGCAATCAATAAAACATCAACACAAAAATTAATCAATTACAGTAAAAGGCAAGAGTGCAGATAAAATACTTTCAGTTTTCATATGCTCGGATAAAAAGAGCTGTTTTCAGCCTGGATTTGAACATTGTCAGAGTTGAGGCCTGTCTCACATCCTCATGAAGACTGTTCACTGTTAAGATTTTGGCTGCAGGAAACTGAAACGCAGCCTCACCGTGTTTAGCCCTCACTCTGGGAACCACCAGGAGACCCCTCCCTGAAGTTCTCCGAGATGGTTCATACGGCTCTAACATGTCAGAGATGGACTTTGGTGCTAAACCATGAAAAGACTTGTACACAAGCAGAGCTGTTTTAAATTCTATTCTCTGAGTGACAGGAAGCCAGTGCAGAGACCGGAGCACTGGACTAATATGGTCATATTTCCTGGTTCTTGCCAGGACTCGAGCAGCAGCGTTCTGGATGTTCTGCAGCTCTAACAGCTCGTTTAGAAAGGCCAGTGAGCAGCCGTTACAGTAGTCTAACCTGCTGGAGACAAATGCATGGATGAATCTCTCTAAGTCTGGTTTTGACACTATTGTTCTGATCTTAGCAATGTTTTTTTTTTTACAAAATACATAAAAGAAGCCGCTCTGTCCTTGGTGGATCTTGTGGCTCAGCCCTGACCCTTCGATCAAGAATTTGTCCAGCTGATGAATGGCTTTTTGTGGATACAACGCCCATTGATCCTCCCCAGAATTCACAGTGACATGAAGCTGACGTATGGACCTGCCGTACCGTAAGGAGCAGTCAGTCAGCAGGAAGGAACCCACCTGACCAGAATTATAATTTGTGACTTTTAACATTCACCATTATGTATTCTCACAAGGGACAATCCAGCGCTGCAGCCCTTGTCCCAACAGTGTACAGTGGGGGTTGACTGTGCCTCTTATTGCATCTTGTATTTGTCCTCTGCTCTATGACTTTTTTTTCTCTCCCGCTTGGCCCCATCCCTCTCTCAGCGTGTCATTTGCCAACATGACTCCACTCCCGCCGAGTGATTAGTGATGACCCGCTGTCAGTAGCACAGACAGCTCAGTAGGGCTGGCTCATCAACTTTGTCAGAACACATAAACGTATATGACTGTCCACTTTTGGCAATTTAGCTTTCTACTCAATTAGGCTTGCCATGATAACAAACTTTGATGTTTGATATACTGAGACAGGAAAATATGAAGATGAACGATAATATTGAGGAACATTTAATGTCACTTAAAAACTTAAAAAATGGAAATGTCAGTAATACCTTACAGACGAGTTGCAATTGACAGAAAACTCAAGGAAACACATATTTTCACATAAATAGGATAGAAATGAAGGAAATATGGGAGAAAATGTAATTATTGAGCCTAAAAATATATTGTTTTATTTATTTGATAAGATATCGTTTTTATCATGACAAGCCAATACTAGGTTTGGATTGAGAAAACTCGCCAATCTGTTTCTATCAATTACTAGGGCCGGGACGACGATGCACTTGTCACAATCCGATACGTATCACAATAAGGGCAGGGGGATATGGCCTAAAAACTATAATCAAGATATAAAAAAGAAATATCACGATATGTTTGACGATATAATTGACAATGGACAAATGTCTTCAAAATCCCAGCCTTACGCCTATTGGGAAGATTAATACAGTGATATTTTTTTTATTTTATTTTTTGTATCTACTCAAGCAATTTACATTCTTCATATCATTTTCACAGCAATATTAAAAATTACAACGATATCCAATAATTATATCACGATAACGATTCGCAACCCTAATCACAATACTCGGGGGCCGATCCGATACATACTGCGATACAGTAAGTAATTATGATATATCATATGTTTACCTTAAAATGTGTACAAAGAAAACCGTCATGTGTCCAACGTTTATAAACCAAATGCCATCTGATATTTGTTGAAGTGTTAAGATTGAAAAGTGCATAAATACAAAATGTAACAAAGTGCTGTGTGTGTGAGTGCATGATAAAAAAGAAGTATCAATATCAAAAGTATTGCGATCCGATCAGATATTTTGCCCTAGCCCGATCAATTGGCTTTTGCCTGACAAAATATCACAAGTTATATAGTCTGGGGACCACCAATTCATTTTCTCATAGGAGAGGTGTGGTTGTATTGTTATTGAGCGCTACAAATGTCTATCATGTGTCTGCACGTAGCCATAGCCAACCGTTTCATCGTATCAGATGACTTACCCGCTGTAAACTTTCCAGCGAAACTATTTAGAACACGGTCTGAAGCTTGATCGAAAGAGGCTGCTGCTGATTCAACCTGACAGCAGCGTTTGCTTCTGTCATGTTGAATCCATAAATAAACCTGTTTTTTTTTTTTTATTATTATTATTGGGGCAGGCACTTAAAGAAAGCATTTCTTGCTTCGGCCTACTCCTTTTGAGTTATTGTTTATTTAAAATGATGTTTTTTTTTTTTTGTGATGATGTAAATATTGTAAATAATAACGCACTGTAAATAATAGCTCAAATAAATAAAATCAAATTAAAAATCCTTAAACAAACTACAAGCTTCCGTACGTCGAATAGCGCGTCATCGTCTTGCCGTCCCTCCTCGTTCTGTGATTGGTCCCCAAATCCATGCGAAGATTTCGGCCACGGTCCCCAGGCTGCTGTGACCTTTGAAATGATTCGAGTGCACACAGCAGCATGGGGATTCCCAGGCTAATCAATTACAGCATTAAAGGCCTATATCTACATTTTTAGAACAGAAATTACTACAGCTAGACCAAAAATAAATGCCTAGATAGGAATGTCTCCTGATATAAAAGCCCTCGATAGATGCGTTCCATGTTGGAGCAGATTTCTTGCCGTTGCTCATGTGGTGACCTTGTGGTTTGTCGGTGTTTGTATGCCATGGCGTGCCCTCTCTATACTGTGATGCGCTGACACATGCTTCTAGTGTGACTTTATGTCCTGCCGTGAGGAGCATATGTCCGCCTCAGTCATGCTTTTGGCCATTCATTTGAAGAGGACGGAGCCCGGAGGACATTCAGGCTACGGCGTCTTTAGTCGTGATGGAGGTTTCCCTATGCGCTCTTAGGTTATGACTCCATGGGTGTGTCCAGCTCCTCCGCACCGGGGTGAGGGAGTGCGTGTGTGTGTGTGTGTCCGCTGCAGAGTTTCCTGATTCATGACACAGCTGATTTGGTAGTCAGTCACTGCAGGACGGGGGCAGCGCTCCCCGCCCTCTCGCACATCCGTCCGCGCCGCCGTGGCCCTGAACATACATCCTGGCACTGAGCAGCAGCTATGCATTTGTCAACCCAGTCATACGTCACTGGACTCAGCGCTAGAGCTTCACTGCTCAGTTTATGGTTTATCAACTTTGAGTAGGAAGGTTTAGTTGTAAACATTCTTTTTAAAGATATCAAATTAGGGCCGTAAGGACATGGACAAAGTATCACTTAACTCAAAATAGTGTCCAAATTTCACTCCAAACAATGAGTAGTAACTGCCAGTAGATCTGTCGGTAAAAGATGCCCACGCCGAGACTGAGACCGATCATACATTTGCACTTTAAATGTTGTTATCCCTGTTGTGATGACAATAAAGTTTATTCTATTCTAAATTTAATCATAATTAGGTGAGAAATTGAGATTTCTATTAAAGGAATAGGCCACTGTTTTCACATACTGAGATATGCTCTTACCTCTTGCAAATAGACCAAAGACGTTGTTAGCATTTAGCTTCTCCCAGCGTATATCCCTATGGCTCCGAACTGGGGTGAAGTTAGAAGCGACCAAGCTCTTCCACATTTCCCCATTTAAATATAATCACACGATCCAAGTCTAGTTACACAAAATTAAACATCGATTTTCATAGCCAATAAAAAGGGGCACTATATTGTGAGGCGTAATAATACCTTTGGAGCACTTCAACGTCCATGCAGTAAAGTGAAGATATCACTGCGCGGATGTCGAAGTGCTCCTGCATGTTCTCCCCGTGTCTGCGTAGGTTTCCTCCGGGTACTCTGGTTTCCCCTACCACTAAAAACATGTACAATAGACCAGGATGAATGAGAGTGTGTTTGAGAGTGCGCATGGAGGACGACGGATGCAAATTAGCCCAAGGCTACAATCCGGTGTGGCTTGTTTTCATGCATGAGACCCATGTATGTTCATTAACATGCACTGTCCTGACCAAATAAACCAATAAATAAAAATATTTAAATGGGGAAATGTGGAAGAGCTTGGTCGCTTCTAACTTCACCCCAGTTCAGAGCCATAGGGATACGCTGGGAGAAGCTAAATGCTAACAACGTCTTTGGTCTTTTTGCGTGACTGAGCGCACGCGTAAAGACCAGACAGGTACGCATCAACTCGTCTAAGCTCAGGTAAGAACATATCCCAGTGTGGAAAAAAACGGTGGCCTGTTCCTTTAATTGTCCAGGCCTATAACAGATATTAGTACTGTTTGTTTGTTTGTTTGTTTGTTTGTTTGTTTGTTTGTTTGTTTGTTTGTTTGTTTGTTTGTTTGCAGTGTGGCTGAACCAATAGAAGTTTGTCAGTTCAATTTGACTCTATTTGTTACAACAAAGTTTACTAGGCAGATTGAAGATTTATTTTATTTTATTTTTTTTACAATATGTATATCGTGTGGTATTCATTTAGAGTTAGACTTTTGTGTATTTGGGGTTCAGTCAAACATTGCTGTAAGTGATGGATGTTACTGACGTACTGTAAAATGCTTCTGACTGGAGAAACCAAAGCCCAAAGGCGAGGACAAGGACCTCGGGCTGGCCTTAGATCACCTCGGACTGACAGATAGATGTGGGGGGGTGGGGGGGGTGATAAAGTGACAGCACTCATATGAGAAGTGTTACGACAGTGCGGCACAGGCAGCACTAGCGGGGGACCCTGGGACTGTTTTTTGGGAGCTTGTCTGGCAAGAGTGTGAGAAACTACTGACAACGCTACTTTTATTTTTTCATTTTTCCGAATCCATGTTTCGGGTCCGTTATCTGAGTCATAATTGGCCAGAGTGTATCAAGTTTGAACATAGTGAACCGTGAGTTCTTTGTCTGTCATTTCAGTTAAATTATAATTTTGCTGGATTGTTTAGGGCTTGAAGCAAACTTTGGTTACAGCCAATATATTAAGTATCACTTTTCATTCCAATCCCTCGGCTTTCTCAATGTTTTAAGATATCTATTATCCAATATGAACATTCCTAATACTATAAGATAATGCAATACCGGCAACAGTCTTGAAATGAATCATTACTGCACATTGCCTGCATTTGCTTCATTAAATGTTAAGTAAGTAAGTGCTTTATTTGTCATTGTGCAAGCGTACAACTAAATGGTGTTCAGGCGTTAGTCCTGAGCCACTGTGACTGAGCCGCGCTCCCATTGTGGGCCGACCTGACCCAGAGGTCGGGGAAACCGTAGCACCCGGAGAAAACCTGCCTGGCTGCCTTCGGTGCTCCTCTGATCCTCTGAAACGGTGCGTGGTGTCCTGCACTGATCAGCTGCTCCTTCCTCTCCCACCTACGCAGCTCCCTCCGCTCCCTCCACTCCCTCCGCTCCACAACAGTCGTTCACCATTTTCTGGGAAGAGCTTAGCATATTAGTAAGGATTAAACAACGAGGAGCTGTGCGTTATGCCGTTATAATGCACGACACAGAGGCATTAAAACTGTATAATGCACGGCTCCTGATTGTTTAATCTGCTTATACCATGGTCACACAAACTGAAACTATTTATTGTGGTCTGTTTGCTTTTTTTAAGTCCGAGACCGGAGTTTTTTTTAATGTTTTAAGCGGTTTTACCTGAAACTAGTTCCAACTCAAATGTTTGTCGTTACTATGGAAACGGCTGCAGTGGAGTGATACAGAACATGATTTAATTGTTGCCAGACTAACTGCGTTAGACAGTGTTAAAGCCAACCCGGTATCATCTGTTTTATTCTCCTGTGAAAGCCCATTAGCCAGAACACTAGTAGGGACAGAAAGCATGTGTGGCTTTGCTGTGAGTCTTGCCTGGATACCTCCTCGTTTGTCCCTTTTTTGTTTCCTGTCGCTCCTCTTGTTTGTTTGTTTGTTTGTATACTTTATTGTCCCTGTAGGGAAACTTATCCTCTGCATTTGACCCATCCTTCGATGCCACTGGGGCAACGGCAGTGTGGCGCCTGGGGACCCATCTCTATGATGCGAAGACCAGGCTGATGCTCAGAATCACCTGGCTGGAGGATTCACCTATTATACATGTTTTTAGTGGTAGGGGAAACCGGAGGAAACCTACGCAGACACGGGGAGAACATGCAAACTCCACACAGAAAGGCCCCGTCCTGGTGGGAATCGAACCTGGGACCTTCTACCGTGCCGCCCGCGTGAAGCCTCCACCGTGCTGCAGGTGTGGGGGCGCTCTTGGGGGCGCTCTTATGCGTCCTATATAGTACGACTTCCGCATCTTGCCGTGACACTATTAAACCCCCCCCGCTCAGTCTTCTTTACGTCCTTCCGACTTTGTTTCTTATCCATCATCTGACCGCGCCCACTACTGGCTTCTTCCTCCCGTCCAGGGGGTTTTCTGTTGAGGCGTAATCATCGACCATGTGCTCCGGGGCGGCTTCGTGTTTGATATACACCATATGCTACTTTGTCTTTAAAATGATCAGTCGGTCTGTTTTGTTATATATAAGCTATTATCATTTCTTTAATTGCTCGGCGTGCAGTAAGGCCAGAGTAAGGAGAGGGGAAAAAGCAAATGAAGTTGAGTGCGAGAGAGTAAAGTAGACGGGGGAGCAGTCAAGGGGTAATGATAAGAACTAAGTGGAAGGGGATGCCGCAGCTTAGCAATAAATGCCTGTGAAAAGCAGTGTCCACGCGAGCCCCCTCCCTCTCATTCCCCATTCTAATCATACATCTTTTCAATTACCAAAATTATGACTAATACATCGCAACAAACATGCTTTGCAATTACGACTGAAGATCTGCCTGTTTAACGATGTTTGGCACGATAAATCATCTGAAAAAGAATTTTGCCCGAAACGCATCCTTTTCTTTCCGAGTAAAATAGTAAACAAAAAATGAACCGAATCTTGATTTTGAAAATGCAAATCTAACCACTATTTTTTCCGAAATCGTGCAGCCGTGATTCTAGTTTTGCTTTGAGAGGGCAGAACCATTTTTTTTTAGACGGATTCCTTGTCCTATGACTGCACCGATGTTTTTAAGGCATCAGAATATTAGCGTTTGTACAAAGATAATACCACTGGTGTAATTGCAGTGGAAAGTCAACCACAACATCATCAAATCTACATACGGTAGAGTTTCACGCTGAATTGTGGCCAAATAATTTATAGATAGAGAGAAAAGCTGCAATGATTGTAATGGGTTTTAAGAAGCAGCGGTCTGACGGAGGCTATAAATATTTCAGGCGCTCTGTTTTAGCTCAGGCATCGAGGAGAAACAACTGGAGGATCCTCATTTGAAGTGTCTCGTCATTGTGCAATAGGGACGGAGGAGTTTACTGATGTGCAAAACGTCCGTCCAAAAACATATACCTTTATGACACCGACATTTTTAATCACCTGTAATATGTTGGGTTGACATGCACATGTCATGCACGGGGCGACGGTGGCGCAGATGGTAAAGCGGGTCGTCTCGCAATCGGAAGGTCGGGGGTTCGAATCCCGCCTCCTGAAGGTGCATGCTGTCGTTGTGTCCTTGGGCAAGACACTTCACCCACCTTGCCTCCAGTGTCTGCGTACATTGGTGTATGAATGGGTGAGAGGTCCCTTGCTGTAAAGCGCTTTGAGTGCCTAATGTAGGTGGAAAAGCGCTATATAAGTTGAGACCATTTACCATTTACCACATTTGATGAGGAGATGAGGAGAAGATGAGGCACAGGCTTATACCAATCAGGAATCATATTCATGTAATGGCAAATTGTAATGATATACAATTTACATCCCAAAAGAGCTGCAGTGGTAATGTTGCATATGGGTTTAAGGGGCAGATTTCCATTCATGTAAGTCACAATTTGACGTTTGGGAAATTGGGGAAAATATGCAATGCAATCACAATACTGCATGGTAGGTCTGCAGTCTTTATTATTATGAATGATAGTCCAATTCCACAACATCATAAAAAAACACACGGTACTCTCACATCCAAATATAAACACACACAAACATGTAAAGATTTAAAGGTGTACATACAGTGCATACAGTGGGGCAAAAAAATATTTGGCCGAAATCCAATATTTGCCCCACTGTGTCGAAGTGTCGCGCATCGTCAGAGGTGCAGGCAAATAAGACAAGGGCGAGATCCGATCCTGGTCACGATCCGGCCTTCAAAGCTTTGATTCCTAAAAAAAAAAAAGTACCTGCCAAAGCACGAGCCTCAAATCGAATGCGCCGTCGAATGTGCGTGTTTTAGCAGCCGTCTAAAGCAATTTTATACTTGGATTGTAAATACAGCCTAATAATGAACATTTTGGTTATTTTATTTCAAATCCAAATTATTTACAGCCCACTTGCACCGTGAACAGAACCGAACTGTGAGCTGGCTGATCCCTACACTGTTTTACATAATCTCTGATTTAAGCGAAGTGATTTCATTCTGCATTGCTTTTTTTCAACAAAGGCAAATTCCTGAAAAACAAAACCGTCTACATGCTAAAAAAATAATAATAATAATTAAAACACCCACCCACAGCCATCTGATTACTCAGAATGCCAATTTACTTGGAATGTTATTTGATGATACAGCACATTCTGGATCAAGCGATAAGACACAGTCCTCTGTTTGAGAAGAATTTACTCCGGAAGCTCTGATGTTGTTACCGGTTGTGTGATATCCTTAGCGTTTTACTGTAAGTGACACACATCCATCAAAGCTTGAACTATTCCCACTCTGCACTATACCGGACGGTCTGCATTGATCTTTCCAGTCTAAGCTGATACAGTACATGTTTTCCTATGGACTCTTTTCTTCTCATGTGTCCAACATTACATCTTGAACAAGAACTGGTCCCTTGTAGGCCTGTCATAACAAATTTGAAGTTTGATATATTGAGGCAGGAAAAAATTGTATTGCGATATTACAATACTAGATACTGTCAACTCTCAGGCATAAACATGACAGTAAACCTTTGTTCTAAAAGTACATAATCATATCCTAAAATACCATACAAGCTGCAATAAACATTAAATATAATGTAACCCAATTTGCTTCAGTTAGAAATCAAAGTTTTACAAAGACAAAATTGGGGGGTAATGCTAATAAATGTATAGACGATGAATATCGAGCCCAAAAGTATATCGTTTAACTGTCATTTATTGAACGATAAGTCGATATAGTAATTATCATGAGTCATGATAATTACATGATTCATGACAGCCCTGGTCACTTGTCTTACTTTGAATAATGCAAGTATTGTAATTTGATCATTATTGTTGCACATTCTTTCTGAAATTTCTCTTTAAATGTATTCACTCCCTGTGTTTTATAGAGTCATTTCTGAAAACGTCCACTTATTTATATAGTTGTGTATAGTTGATCACTATTAAATCCTAGGTCCACGTTGCATCCATTCATTAAATCCATCACAACCAGAAGCCACAGTCGAGGCCAGAAAATGTGGGTTCCTTTTCTTATTGCTCTGAGTATGTTTTCAGAGCTCGTTCTCATAGAGGAGGCTATTACATGTCTTTTTGAAGCACGATCAAGTTGATGTTCCATTAGTGGAGCTCATGAGAAATGCATGAAGTTTTCTTCCTCCTGGACACTGCCTGGACAAATCCCAAACTTTAATGCTTAGCTGTGGACCTGCCAGTGCATTTTACCTTCATGGATTTGTTGACTTAACATTCATTATTACACACAACACACATGTTGTGTTATTCTCTTTAATGCTTTTCTAATTCCTATGTCGGTAACACTTTTATGTCCAAAGCATAAAAGTGCATCACTTTAGTATAAGGGACGCAATCATCATGAATTTATGAATGAACTAAAGATTAGCTAATGATGAGTTAATTACAGCTGTAAATGTTGTATTAAGGTATATCTTGCAAACATTTTTTTCTCTTGATATTCATGCTGCATACACTATATAATTGCGATTAGTTAATGTTTTCGTTAAAAAAAAAAAGTTTTAGTAAATTCATCATGATTCTAAGATCATGATATATTAACAAGATTTTCTCATGAATTCATTACAGTAGTTACTTAATTAATTCATGCATGAAGTCATCTATGAAAGAAAAGTCATGTTAACTCATGATGAGTCAGGACATCGTCATGCATGAATACATAATGAAATTATGCATAAATTATAATTTCATTATGTATTCATGCATGACTTCATGTAACCTTATTATAAAGTGTTACCCCTATGTTTCTAGGAGGTTTTTTCTAGTAGCCTACATCACAGTTTAGATTTGAGCAAGATTAATGAACACTTGGTACCAATATATTTCCTTTAAAGCCTTCAGCTGCTTCCCAAAGTTCACACTTCTCAGTGACTCGGCAAATTGGTTTGTCAGTGAGAGTTTGTATATTCCTGGAGGTCAATGATGTTGTTGTGGCTTCCTGCTTGAACATTCCAGTCTGTTGTGTGAGTCAGCCTGTCTGAGGAGTCCTTACCTCACACTCAAATTCTTTTTCCGACCCTTTAATGAGGCGAACTAACTGCTTGTTTTTGGACAGTCATGGAACAGTTGTGTTGTGACAGGTCCAACGGTTAATTTGGTCTTCTAGTGTTAATCTAATACATTTTCTTTTTAACAGACCAGTGTGTTTTTTCTATACCTGACAGGTTAAACTGCTGACTTCCTGCAGACTTTCTCAGCGTCACGTAATGTTGCTGTGATGTGTGTTGTCTGCTGATTTACACTGTTTTGCTGGAAATGCTTGAGGTTTGTAATAGATTAGATCTTTTCTGTTCAAATCCAGCAGCTACAATATTCATACATATTTTTAGGTTTATGCTGAATCATCCTTCAGTAGTTTGCATGTATTTCACATAGTGTTGCACACTCTGGGGGTCATTTACCAAGCGTTTGCTCATGTGCAAAGCGAGTATCATATGCTTACGTGGATCAGCAGAAGAGTTTGTGGATTTTTTACTCACCACATTGTCTTATTTACAGATTTATCAGATTTGTTGCCCTAATACTGCAATGCAGGTTACATCAAATGTTAAATTAAGTGCACGTGTCTTGATAAAGGTCCCCCTATGTATGTGTATGTTACTGTCAGCCAAAAAAGAAACAAAGTGAGACTGAACTGTGTGAAATTGTCTTTTGACGTGACACAAAAACAGAGCAAAGTCCTTGAGGACACAAGCTGTCACTACAATAAGTACACATGACATACTTTCTGTCACTGGCTTGTCAAAGGAGAACCATTGTGCAGAAATTCAAACATAGCAGCTTTTTGATAAGGGACATCGCCCATACCCATTCAGCCAGGGCTTACTCACAGGCCACAGGAACTATGGTATTTTTTATAATAGTTTTTACCTGTTACATAGCAGTTTGGTTTATAATTGTTCATTAAAGTTTAAATGTATAACTAATTTAATTGAATGCATATAAGCGACCTTGTGGGCCTGCATTTGATAAGTAATTAAGTTCCTCCCTTTGCTGATCTCAGCAATAAATCAGATACTGTCTTTTTAAAAGAACCTTTCTGGTGGAACAAATCAGAGTTGTGCACCAATATGATGAGAATGAATGAATGAAGGTTTATTTAGTTTACAAACAAACAAAAAATAATGCATATACATCGCCAACGTGTAAGCTGAAGCCGTGGCTCTCTCTCTCTCTCTCTCTCTCTCTCTCTCTCTCTCTCTCTCTCTCTCTCTCTCTCTCTCTCTCTCTCTCTCTCTCTCTCTCTCTCTCTCTCTCTCTCTCTCTCGCTCTCGCTCTCGCTCTCTCGCTCTCTCGCTCTCTCGCTCTCTCTCTCTCTCAAGGCTTGTGCAAGTCAGCACCATGTTTGCTCAAAACGTGTTACTCATCTTAAGAGAGCGAGATTCTCTTGTAAGATAGATGTCTGTCTGTACTTGCCTATTTTGATACTGATTTATTCCGTCAGATTTAAAAATGGTTAGCAGCAAGGGATGGTTGGAAGAGCTTCAAAACAGTGTATAAATTAACTTACAGGGGGCAGTAGTCTGAAATTTGGAAAATAGTGATAATCAGCTTATTTTATTCTTACAAATATTTTTACTGTTATTTTGCATTTATGTTGCTGGTGTAGTGGAGTGTATGTTTTATTTTTGTTTCACTTGTGTGGTTTGGCTAACTTCAAAAAGTCAATTGCAAAAAGCGGGAAGTCGTGGTCAGATCGTTTTAGCAGTGCAAGGAGTCTCCTGCTCCTGTGGCTTTGGCCTTACCCAATTCTTGAAAAGCACACTATAATTAACTCGGTGTCATTGCTGTTCTCCATGGGCACAGGTTGTAGTTGATATTAAGCGGAAGCATCGTTAGAACTAGAGCGGTCTTAGCCATGTACTGCCATTTTTATACAAATGACTGCAGTAACCGTGTCCTGCCGTATGTGCAGCCGCCTTAACCATTATCGGCTGCACATCAATCTTTTTCAGCATTTCCAGATCACCATCGCTCTCCAGCACCAGCAGCGTATTACAAACACAAGCCGATGATACATTTCCAGAGCTAACTGGTCCACAAAGCAGAGGAGAAGTGGAGCAGGTGTCTTTTTTAATGAGCATTTCTAAACACAAACACAAACTGCATATGAAACAGGAAAAAAGTGAAGTGAGGTAGAGCTTTTAATGGCCTGAGGCTACAGTCAAAACTGTGAATGCTGAAATCATGCTCTTAAAAATGCTTCAGACATTGCAGCAGGAGGCATGCGCAGACAGTACTGAAACAAAGAGCATGTTTGGCCCGTGCAATAACACGTGCTTCCCGCAAAAGGACCGAGTCTGTCAACTGTTTGATGTCTCTCACTCAAGCCCCTTATTTGAATTTGAAAGCAGGGGCGAGATGGATCACAGATCACACACTGATGGAATCAAAAATCAACCGACAGAAAAGAAACGCATCAAGATACCTCCCTCTCTCTCTCTCAGTACAGCTAAATGTGCCTTTCTCTGCGAGCTCCTTTTGTGGTTTCTGTGTTCCACATTGTTTTACTGGATACTTTTGAACATCGTTGCCGTGTTTTTGTGGGGTTTAGTGGTTTTACTGCAAATACTCCATAATGGTCCTGAAGAAAGCAGCTTTTTAAAAGTAAACTAACAGCTAGCTGCTAGCTTATCAGCTAAACCCATTTGAGACCTACAAATTTCTTCTTCTGACACTGAAGAGGCACCAAGAGCCCCCCACACACAGGAGCTACAGGAAACAAGGAAGGGACGAACAAGGAGGTATCCAGGCAAGACCCCAAGCGAAGCCACACATGCCTTCTGTCCCTACAAGTGTTCTGGCTAATGGGCGTTCACTGGAGAATAAAACAGATTAAGTGCTTAGCTCTTCCTGCGCAGAAGGATGGAGGAGCTGACCAGTGCAGGACACCACGCTCTGAAACGGGTACAAACCCAGGAGGTGGTGCACCGTTTCAGAGGATCAGAGCAGCACTGAAGGCAGCCAGCCAGGTTTTTTTCGGGTGCTGCGGTTTCCCCGACCTCCGGGTCAGGTCGGCCCACAATGGGAGTGCGGCTCAGTTGCAGCAGCTTAGGACTAACACCTGAACACTGTTTCGCACTTGTACACTTGTACAAAGACAAATGAAGCACTTACTAAGATAAAGATTAAAAGCAACTAATCTGGTTGTATATTATAATTTAAAAAACGTTTAACATTATTTCCCTGCATGTGTTTCCTAACCCTCTAGGGCCATCATCTTAACGTGATGCTAAAGTTTTGATTAGAAAATATTTAAGAAAGAGTAGACCGCTGTGAAACACCAACTTACAGGTGTCAATATTACGCCACTGTAATTATATAACTAATAATATTTTCTTCTTATGGTCATTTTTGAAATATAATGACATTACCAGAAATCTGCTGAAGCAATAGGGAAAACAAAGCTCGATGGTCTACCGGAGTCTGATTTTCCTCTCTCCCCAGGGCGGTGGCGTCTCGTCCCGCAGGTCAGACATATTACGGTACAGTACAGAGGTTGATATGAATGAAACGCAAGGTGTGTGGGCGAACATTACAAACACCCACAGAGGCGCAGAGCGGTTCCTCTGAGAACAGGCGGGCGCGAGGCTTGTGGCTGGAATATTGTGAAAGCCTGCCAGACCCACGATGCGGCGTGGGGGCGGATATCAACAACTCTGCTGTTTTTAGCCTCGCTCGTATGACAGCAGGGAGTATGTAGTACCGTAATGTGCGGTTCCTCGAGCTACTCCTACTTCCTTACTTCTTGTTTTTATTGCTTATTTTATTCCGCTAATCACCCGCCTCAAACCAGCGCCTCCGTCAGTATTCTCTCACGAGCCAACCTGCCTTTCACTTCATCCATGAATCCCTCTCTGGTGGACCTTTATCGCCGTGGCACGCTGATGTGCTCACGGTCACTTCTTTAACTGGATTCTTGCAGGCCTTTGATTTGAAATAGACACTTCTTAGGCTTACGGCTATTCATTTGGATTGTTGATGTCCAATATATCCAACCCCAAAATAAATACGAGCAGAGAATATCGGTTTGATAATCTGCATTGGCCATGAAAAGAAAAAAAAAAAGCATATCCATCTTTAGTGGTTATGGATCCATCTTTGTTTACATTATAAACTCAGTCGTCGTTTTCTATTAACGTCTTAACCCGCGCCTGAACCGACCACATTTTCTCCAGTTTTTGCTTTACCCAAATCTAAAAGCTTCTTGGAAAAAGAAAAAGCGTTAAAAACGGCGTCCAAAACGGATGAAATGGAGGATGAAAACGCCCCCCCCAAAAAAGCGACAAAAGAGCAATAAAAATGTGATGCAAAAGTGACGGGGGAAGAAAAAAAGCGACAAACAGGCAACAACAGAGTGACAAAAAAGCAACAAAAGAGCAACAATGAAGTGACAATGAAGCCACAAAAGAGTGTAAAAAAAAAGTGATGAAAACACAGCAGACAAAGCCAAGAGGAAAAAGATCCGGGTGGGGTTTAAGAGCACCAAAATGTATTGCAAAACAAATACTTGAATAGTAATCAATGTCTTAAACCATCACAATAGTGAAACAGTGGCCGATTTCTGTGTGACGCAAAGATACAAGAAAAAAAGGTGTATTTCATATGTCAGTAATGTATTGTGTTGATGCAGAAATGTGCCTGTACAACATGTGGGGAGATCATCATTTGTAATCCATAATAATCCCACGAAGCAGGTTATTTCGTGAATCTCTACAGCTTTCAGTTTGTTTATAGATTATTATAGCGTTCGGTGTTTGAAATAGACTCAGCTCAATGCCTCTCTTTCTTATTGTGAATTTCTGCCTCTTTTTTCCCCCCCGCAGGCGGATTCAGCCACCAGTTTCCTGCGAGCGGCTCGGTCAGGGAACTTGGACAAAGCCTTGGACCACATCAAAAACGGAATTAACATCAACATCGCAAATCAAGTAAGACCTGGTTCTGCCGGCAGTGAACGTATGCCGTAAACCTGTACCGAATAAGCCTTTAGTCAGGGAGCTCCGACAAGTTTAAAAGTGGTGAAATATCTGGGCTACTATACAAGGTGAACTCCTGCGAAGTCGTGTAATTGCACAAACGTTTTTGAAGCGTAGATGCCTTGCACTGGCTGCCCTGGGGTAGATTGACAGAAGCAAGGCAACCAGTCTGCGCCATCGGCCCCTCTGACCAGCACCAACCACTCACTCACTACATTCGCTAGGCTTCCTGGTGTTACCAAACGGTCTCCCATCCAAGTACCGACCAGGCCCTTCCCTGCTTAGCTTCCAAGATCTGACGGGATTGGGCAGAGCAGAGGCAGCATGGCTATTGCTGTATTTTGATTGAGCTAATAAAACAAAAAATCCTGAGGTGGGCTCTGTTCTTCTTGGCACATTTATACAGCAGGACCTTCTTCAGAGAGGGGGGCAGAGAGCTAAAAAAATATATATATAAAAAAAACAATATAAAAAATAAATCAATTTTTTTTAAATATGAATCGATTTGACCTACTACTCGATTTCTAAATCGAATCGATTTTTTCCCCAGCCCTAATACAGATACAGATACAGATAAAGATAAAGATAAAGATACAGATACAGATAGATTGTTATAAATACTTGGAGTGGAATGTGTGGAATGAGATGCGGCACAAGTATAGCCTACATTAACGAAGTAAAGGTTTTATTACATTTTGAGCTGTTAAAACAACAAGACCAAAAAATATTATGTTTCTAAATTAGGTGAAGTACCAGTGATTAGCAGACATATGAGCTGTGCCGTGTAAGTTTACTGCAACTGTAAAACAATCCTCTTTCCTGAGTCTTATTGTCATTGTGACATTTTAAATCAATACTGCTGCTGCTGACCCAGGGCACAGAATAGTTGAAATCATGTTCTCCAAACTTCATGGCTGTCGCGGTTCTTCCGGAAGAACACTTCTATTAAAATGTGTTTAATGTGTTTCTTAAAATCACTCACTTGTAAAACGTATGCTCAGAGAGAAATCGAGAAACCACCTCCTCTTGAGGTTCAGACAATGTGGAAAAAAAGCTCTTAAGTTTGAACTTAAAGGGATATTTCAGGATTTTTGACATAGGGCATAGGACATTATAACACCAGACTAACGATATAAATGTCTGTGTCGATAGAATAATTAAAAATATATAACTGACCTTGTATTACATTGCTCAAATATAAGTTATTTTAAATACAAAATGGTTACAATTATTCTATCGACAAAGACATTTATATCGATAGTCTGGCGTTATAAGTGATTTACCTCAGGTGCACTGTGCTTGGGTCAGACTGTTTTTAATGCAGGCTAACTGATACCATAGAAATGCTCTAGCCTTGCCCTAGCCTATAATATAAGTACTGCATGAATTAAAAAAAAATAATAATAATCTTCAGAAACCAACAACAGTATGGATAAGTAGGAAAGGAGGCATTATGTCAAAAATCCTGAAATATCCCTTTAATCTCCCCATTTGGAGAAAAAAAAGTGAAGTCAGCTTTATTTGTATTGCTTATTATAAAGTTAGTTTCATATGCATGACCTATTTATGTACCCAGGTACATATGAAGTAAACATGCTTATTATGACAACGGAAATCAATGAAAGATTTTATTTTTCGTTGTCGACTAGTCAAGTTATTATTTTTATTGGGCTTTTGGAATCGAATTTTAATGTGATGTAAGTAGGGGTTGGAAAATAGGCTTTTTCCCCTCCATAAATATCAATGTGTTTTTTTTCTCCGTGTGTCATTTTGATTTGTTTGCAGCGCTGTCTTTATTATATGATTTGGGTCTATGTACAGCTTAACTGGTAGTGTATTACTTTCAATATTTGATTAGTTGTTGATTAGTTGATGAGATTCGCAGGCCTAGAACAAAAGTGAACAAATAGATGGAGAGACACTACACAGAGCTTTTAAGTTTAGGCTATCACGATTGAATGAGTGGCGTGATGGTTCTTTTTCTTTGCTTTATTTTGTTTTACACGTGCACATCAAAAGGCCCCACGCTGTCTCGGTGCTCACCCGGGAACTCCCAGTCTTCTGCACTACTAGCCAGGGATGTAAAATTAAAGGAGGATTAAAAATGTATGACGTCTATCCTCCATAACTCTCTGTCTTTGGGTAAAGTGGTGCACATTAATAATTAAGACTGAGATTATACTTGCATCAATCTATTGTCTTGCACACCTTATCGGGTCATAATTAGGAAAGACAATGGTATTTGATATTTAGTGGGTATAAAAATTTATTGGAATTGAGGTTTGTGATATTTGCAGAATTGATTATAGTAGTTACCATGTTCCTCTGCATTCATTGAGGCCCATTCTTTTCTGTCTTGCACTTGAGCTTTTGATTAATTCTCGGAGTTATCTCCCTAAACCTCAAGGGTGTTATTGATTATTTAGAAATTGATCAAGTAAAATTCCTGTCTAGTCTATTTGCAAATAATACAATGTGTTAAGCTCAAAATAAAGCTAAAATAATATCAATTTGGTCTGTTATTATATGATGGTTTTTTTTTGTTTTTTTTGTCTTAATCTATTTCTGGGGCGACGGTGGTGCAGGTGGTAGAGCGGGTTGTCTCGTGATCCGAAGGCCGTGGGTCAATTTACCATTCTAAGCATGCCCTTATAGTTTTATAGTTTAAAGTTTAATGACCAAGTTTTATGGCTTATGTTTCGTGTTGCACGTTTGCACCAAAGACAATTCCCAGTTTATGAACCTGTTCACTGACGACGGCAATACACCTATTCTGATTCTGATCTGACTTTTTACTGTTTAACATTTTAAATAGCGTTTCTGTGAATATAATATTAAAATACAATTCTGTTTAGTTTCTTGCACGTGTGGACCAATAATCCATTTCCATCTTTGCATGTGTATCAAGTGCGGTGGGCATAGTAGTAATACGGTAAAGGAGTAAACAAACTACTAGAGTATTGTTCTTTTCTTGCATGTATGCTTCTTCCTCTCAGCTAAAACCGAGGTCGCGTTCATCCTTTTGCAGTTAATGGTGTCATACATGATAGAAACCTACCCTTGCTACACCCCCTAAATGACACTCCCTTTTTCACCCATAAGTATCTCTCTGTCCAGTACGCACATTTTTTTTTTCCTAGGATGGGAAAGGGCTTTTTTCCATTAATTTTAGTGTAAAATTTTTGTGTAAATTGTCACAAATATGGCAATACCGTGCCTTTTATTTAGACGATCAACAGTTCAGTTTCTAAATGCCTGGCCCGTCGTGGCATCTTAACTGCAGAAAACATGAGTAAAACATTGTGGGCTCTCCCTTAGCACACTGTGAGGTTCCCATCGCACTGCGCATGCTCAGAGAGAGGCTGTGCGATCCATATGAATTGACCGACACTGCAGTATGATGGCACGCTTAGGATGCGGTGGTGAACTGAGACACCTCCTGGCCACGAAGGCTATTGCACATTTAACTTTTTTTTTCTTTTCTTTTTTTCTCATGTGAGCCACTCTGCGTTTGATCTGTTACTTTATTTATTTTTTTGGCATAATTGTTTATACAAGGGCTGCACAATGGAAAATCACAAAATTAAAGCATTTAGCAAAGATTAGGCAGTTCATTTTTTTTTTACAACAAACAAAATATCTGGGTAATATGTTTCTTTTTTTTTTCTTTTTTTTTTTTACAAAGATATTGACGATATAGATAATGTAGGCTGTATTGTAATGCTAAAAGTAATAGTATTACTTTTCCCCCCGAATGCTTGTTAAATGATGAATGGTTTGATATTTATTAACAGTAGTATTTGAATATTTCATCACCCCAATTATATAACATTAGACATTGACGTACTGGCTGACCTGAAAATTATAGTAACTAATCTGAATCGGGGATATTTTCCTCTCTCAAGCAGCTTTTGCCCTTTTAAATTTGAAATGATACATTTATGATTTTAACAATTCAAAATCAGTATTTGGTCTGTGACTCTGTGTGTTGTTGTGATCCTATTAAATAGGAGTCAGACAAACAAGTTTATCCCTTTGTGTTTCTTTGTTTTATTTTAATCACGCAGCCCCCTCTTGGTATACTACAGCATGCTGATGGTTTGACGTCTGCCTTGTGTTTCAGAATGGTCTCAACGGGTTACACTTAGCCTCGAAAGAAGGGCACGTCAAAATGGTCCTTGAGCTTTTACATTCCGGGATTGAGCTTGAAGCCACCACTAAGGTATTGTCTTTCAGAACATGAGCCCGGGCCTGGTGAGGCCAAATGTGTTTTGTTCTTTATTTTCTTGTTATGTATGATATGCAGAAAGGAAACACTGCCCTGCATATCGCTGCGCTGGCGGGGCAGGAGAAAGTGGTGGCTGAGCTCGTCCACTACGGCGCCAATGTCAATGCACAGTCGCACGTGAGTCGATGCAAACTACAAACATCCAAACAAAACTATTATTTTTTTCCATGTATTTGCTCAGCATTTGTGTATTTATATATGTTCCAACAGAAAGGGTTCAGTCCGCTGTACATGGCGGCGCAAGAGAATCATTTAGAGGTAGTGAAGTTCCTGCTGGAGAACGGTGCCAATCAGAGTCTCCCAACTGAGGTATGGCACAAGTGTGAAGTTCACTGTCCCACTGTTTTGTTCAATATCACCTCAGACCTTGACAAATGATCTCGGTTTCAGGAGAAATTCATACTTCTGTTTTTGTTTTTTTGTTTTTTGCCTGTAACGGGCAGGTCTGGCTGCAAACTTGAAGATTATTATAGAGGCTGTAACTTTCTGTTGCACTGGCAATTAACGTAATGTACTAGCGGTCGACTATTGTGCCGATATTTTGGTATTTCACAGTATCGGCCAATATAATGCAGATAAAAGGCCGATCTCTCTGGAACCGAAAAGTAGTGAGTCAGAGCCTTAAAGGAACAGGCCACCGTTTTTACATACTGAGATATGTTCTTGCCGTAGCTTTGACGAGCTGATGCGTAACTGTCTGGTCTTGTGCGTGTGCTCAGTTACGCAAATAGACCAAAGATGGCGTTAGCATTTAGCCTCTCCCAGCAAAGGTGTAGCTCCAAACGGGGGTGAAGTTAGAAGCTACCAAGCTGTTCCACGTTTTCCCTATGTAAATACAGTTACGTGAAAAGTTACACAATTAATAGTCTAGTTACACAAAATTAAACATGTCAATTTTCTAAGCAGATAAAATGGGGAAGGCGAAATAACACCTTAGGAGCACTTCGACGTTACTGAGCAGACATCGAAGTGCTCCTAAGGTTTTATTACGCCTCACAATATAGTTCCCCATTTTATCTGCTTGGAAAATCGACATGTTTCATTTTGTGTAACTAGACTATTAATTGTGTAACTTTTCACGTAACTGTATTGTTTCAATTAGCCCTCTGCCTCTAATAAAGCGCCCTCTGCTGTCTGACTCATTTGACCGTTTAGAAGCATCATCACAGGATTATAGATGCCCAAAAGTATCGGCGGTGCATATTGGCATCGGCCAATCAAAATTCTCCAAAAATCCCCATCGGCCTTAGAAAAACCCATATCGGTCCACCTCTATAATATACCACTAACGATCATGAATGTTCCATAGCAGCACATCCATGACTGAGAGCACGAGTGTCGATGTAGTTTTAGTGCATGCTCTCAATACAGATGTCCCTGTAACATTGATTTTTTTTTTATATTTCATAATTTTTAGCCGTTGTATCATGATTGTATCATGACAAAAGTGCATTGTCCCAGCCTGACCACTGATGGGTGTTCTTTGTATTAAACTTTGATGGTTGTTAGGGTTGCTTTGCTGGTTCACAAGTTCACGCGCAAACTATTATGTCCCTTTTTTAGCAGATTATGCCTATTTGCATTTTTTTCAAGGCACACTTGACAATCCCTCATGCACAGTGGTTGAAAATCACTGCTCTAAGATATAGTAGTAAGTATATCATGAAGAAGCAAGGCCACTGCAACTACAGTAACCCGTTCCTCCGCCTAATGCTTCCTCTTAAGTTTAATGTGACAAATCTAATCAAGTTGTAATCTCATTATATTCTCCTCCAGGATGGTTTCACTCCTTTGGCAGTAGCCCTCCAACAAGGCCATGAAAATGTAGTGGCCCTGCTCATCAATTATGGCACAAAAGGCAAAGTGCGGCTCCCTGCGCTGCATATTGCCGCGCGAAATGATGACACACGAACTGCTGCCGTGCTTCTGCAAAATGACCCCAACCCCGATGTCCTCAGCAAGGTGTAGTATATTTAATGTGAAAATAGGTCATCAGCTGTTTTTTATCCTTCCGGTGTTAACTAATAACAAGTTTAAAAAAGTCTTCAATTAGGACCAAAACTATGATGATTCCCAAAATGGCTAAATATTGTGTTCATATTATTAATGTGTTGGCAAAAAAAAAAAAATTCTAGAAGTAAAAGTTTAAACTGCTTTACATTTTTTCTTCTTTTTCTTCTATTTTTTGTACAGACTGGTTTCACTCCTCTTCATATTGCCGCCCACTATGAGAATATGAGTGTTGCCCAGTTGTTGATTAACAGATCGGCCAATGTCAATTTTACTCCTAAGGTTAGTATAGGTGATACACCTTTTTAACAACAGTGAATACTTGGTTATAAATTGTTAACTTCTCTGTGTTAGAATGGTATCACTCCTCTTCATATAGCAGCCAGGAGGGGTAACGTGATGATGGTCCGACTCCTGCTGGACAGAGGGGCGCAGATCGATGCCAAAACTAAGGCACATACTGTCATAATGAATTGCAAAACTCCAAAACTTACATCAGAATTAATGTGTATATCTGATCATTTTTAGGATGAGCTTACTCCTCTCCACTGTGCAGCCAGGAATGGCCATGTTCGTATCATTGAGATTCTTCTGGAACATGGTGCTCCAATTCAGGCAAAAACCAAGGTATATAATCAAATAATATTGTACTGTAACTTGACTGTATCGATAATGTCCCCCACGTTTTACAAGGTTTGACTACACTGTGTCTCTCTTTTATTGTGTGCTGTTGCTCTCTTGTGTAGAATGGGTTATCGCCGATCCACATGGCAGCTCAAGGGGATCACATGGACTGTGTCAGGCAGCTACTCCAGTTCAATGCAGAAATAGACGATATCACGCTGGATCATTTAACTCCTCTTCATGTAGCAGCCCATTGTGGCCTCCATCGCATGGCGAAGGTCCTGCTCGACAAAGGAGCCAAAGCAAACGCTCGAGCACTGGTAAGTGGAGATGTCAGCGCATTTTTACATCCGGGACAAAAGGCTGCAGCACATATTTAGAATAGGCAAGATAACTTTGCTTGTTTGTTTTATTTCTAGAATGGTTTTACACCTCTGCATATTGCATGCAAGAAGAACCACATGCGATCTATGGACCTTCTGCTTAAGCACTCTGCTTCCTTAGAAGCAGTCACAGAGGTGAGATAATGAAAAGACTTAACATTTTTTGGGGGGAAAGTAAAAAAAAAAAAAGTAATGCCCTTCAATTTTTTTCATCTGTATATTTTGAACAAATCTTGTGTGTTTATATGTGCAGTCTGGTCTCACGCCTCTTCATGTAGCAGCTTTCATGGGCCATCTGAACATAGTTAAAAATCTGCTCCAGAGAGGGGCATCACCAAATGCTTCCAATGTGGTGAGCAACATCTCAACATTCATGTTGGCTTTTTGTATATATAACTGTTTAATTCATTTATGCTTTTTTTTTTTGTTAACAAGCAACAACATACATGTTTACTATAAATGAATATGAATATTGTCTTGAAAAGCAGAAGGGTAACTGGCTGGTGATGTCAATGTGTTAAATGCAGTTAAAAAGAGGCACGTGGTATCAAGTCCTTTATCATAACATGGACAAAGGCTTTAAAAAACACCAACGCGTTTCAACAAACATGTCTTCATCAGGGCAATTTTGTGAATGAACACAGGTGTGTTAAATACTCAAGTGACCCTCTAGAAAAAAACTATTACACACATGGACATGAAGTAATCACTTCTTAATAATTATTACAACATGTGAAACATTTAACATGTAAAAGAGTTTCCGAAGCACAACATGACTGTAAACATAAACACTGCATGAGCACTGAGGTGAAAACAACTAGTGAGAATGACCGTATACACATTTATCATCATGATATCCCATCAGGACCCGAAAACCTTTCTAGACGATCACGTGATGCCTCCCACGTGAGCCCTCCGAGTATTTAACACACCGGTGTTCATTCACAAAATGTCCCTGATGGAGACATGTCCATGTTATAATAAAGGACTTTTAATTTTTGATACCAGGGAGTTCTTCTGACCTTTTGACTGCATTTAACCATTGACGGTATATTTTATACTGTCCATGCATTTAACACATTGACATCACCAGCCAGTCACCCTTCTGCTTCTCTGTATTGCCGGCTTTGTGGAAGAGCACCCGTCGTATACACGTTTTTTCACACTTTTGGGACCCGCAGCAGCGCTCATTTTTTCTACATTCATTCATTCTGTGTAATTAATTATACATGGTTTCACACAATTGCAAATCCTATTTCCTTGTGCTTTTCATTTGTACAAATAGAAAGTGGAAACGCCGCTTCATATGGCCTCAAGAGCAGGACACTGTGAAGTTGCCCAATTTTTGTTGCTAAATGCTGCACAAGTAGATGCAAAGGCAAAGGTATGAGATGTATTGTATTAAATTCTCTTTATAAAAAAAATCCTTTACACATTTGAATAAAATAAAGCAAATCTATTTTTGTGTTTCCATGTACTTCAACATACATTATGCTTGCTGTGTTCAGGATGACCAGACGCCCCTCCACTGTGCTGCCCGTATGGGCCATAAGGAGCTGGTAAAACTGCTTTTGGAGCACAAGGCCAGTCCTGACTCAGCGACAACAGCAGGTCACACTCCTCTGCACATCGCCGCTAGAGAGGGACATATCCACACCATCAGAATACTGCTGGACGCTGGGGCTCAACAAACAAAGATGACGAAGGTAATGTCAACACAAGTCTTTAGCTCATGTTATCTTTCATTGAAACCATGCTGCTTGAGTGATTTTATTTAGTACAATCATGCAGCGGTTATCAGTATCAGTCCTATTATCAGTATCACAGTATAACTAATGAAATGCTGTTTCTATTATCTTAACAGAAAGGCTTTACTCCCCTCCATGTAGCCTCTAAATATGGAAAGGTGGATGTGGCTGAGCTCCTTCTTGAAAGAGGAGCCAACCCGAATGCTGCTGGAAAAGTGAGTTCTGTGCCCCTGTTCTCAATTCAACAAAAATAATGCTCTTCTGTAAAGTATTCTGTTTGGGATGATAAAGCCATATGCCTAAATGTTTCATATGTAAATGTACTTTATATGTTTTGGCCCTGATGTCTGTTGAAGTGGGCTTTTATATGTGTGCATGCGTCTGTGTGTTTAACAGAATGGTCTGGCACCACTACATGTGGCTGTCCATCACAACAACTTGGATGTTGTCAAACTCCTGGTCAGCAATGGAGGATCAGCACACAGCACTGCCCGAGTAAGATGGTTGTATTTGAGTGTGCTCCTGTTTATTCTGGGCAACATAACAGGCCACCGAATCAGACATTTGAATTGAACTGCAAAATACTTGTTTGTATTATTTGCATTGCTTTTCACAGGTTCTCTGAAGTGCTAAGACAAAGGTAATTATTGATTTTGCTGTGTTCCTGTTTTCAGAATGGCTATACTCCTTTGCATATAGCAGCCAAACAAAACCAGATGGAGGTGGCCAGTTGCTTGTTGCAAAATGGGGCGTCGCCAAATGCCGAGTCCCACCAAGGCATCACGCCCCTTCACCTGGCTTCACAAGAAGGGCGGCCCGACATGGTGGCTTTGCTTATCTCTAAACAGGCCAATGTTAACCTGGGAAACAAGGTGGACAAACCGGAATACCGCCATTTACATTGAATCAAGAATAAACTAATTGCTGCTGTTTTCTTTTTCAGAGTGGACTGACTCCTCTGCATCTTGTAGCTCAAGAAGGCCACGTGGGAATTGCCGACGCATTAGTCAAACATGGAGCGTCTGTGTATGCTGCTTCTCGGGTATGTTGTACAGTTCAGAGTCAGGAATGTATCAACCTCTCTCTCCACTGAGTTACTCCTATGAAATAAAAACCTCCTGTGCTTTGAGGATCTGATTTATTATTTCCACGGCGCATGTTGTCTTCTACATTCCCATAGATGGGCTACACGCCTCTTCACGTGGCTTGTCACTATGGCAACATCAAATTGGCGAAGTTTCTTCTTCAGCAGCAGGCACACGTAAACAGCAAGACGCGGGTAAGTGATCACATTCACTATTGGGCGTATTCTCCCTTTATTGTGTGTAGCATTTTTTTTAAACGCCATATTTACAAATAACACTGAAAAGCAAATTTGCCTGTATCCTGTTTTCCAGATGGGCTACACTCCTCTTCATCAAGCCGCTCAGCAGGGGCATACCGATATTGTGACCTTGTTGTTGAAACATGGAGCTCAACCAAATGAAATAACTTCAGTAAGACTGTGCTGCTTTTTCTTCGTATTAAAAAAATGAATGCATACCGTATTCTCCGAACTATAAGTCGCACTTTTTTCATAGTTTGGCTGGGGGTGCGACTTATACTCAGGTGCGAGATATATAGCAAAATATATAAATGTGCCACTAGAGGGCGCTCTAGATTTGTGTACCAGTATCTGCTACTACTGTACCACTGAAGATTTAAAAAAAAAAAGGTAATCGAGCAGCAGAAAGAACGTTTGGAGTGCGCGGGGAAATTGTGAGGGACTGGAGAAAAGCAGAGTTTACTCTTACTGCAATGAAGAAAACAAAAAAAGCTAGATGGCCACAGCTAGAGGAACGAGTTCACAAATGAGAGCTTGAACAACGTGCTGCCGGGAGAGGCTTGGAAACGGTGCAGTTACGCCTGCATGCCCAGGTAGTTATCAAGGCTGGTGCGACTTATACTCCGGAGCGACTTATAGTCCGGAAAATACAATATAGGAGAGTTGGAAACATGTTTTCCATTAGGCCTGGGCGATATGACAATATTAGACCGTCTTACGATCTCCAGAGCAGACGATCTGTTATTTTTGTGGGATCGTTTTATCACGGTTTTATGCACTTCAGCAAAGTTTACTCTTTTCACCATCAGTAAAGGAATCTCTTGTCTTTGAAATATAAAAGCTCCCCAAAAACACAGTGACTCTGAGTTCATTATTGTCAAAGCACCTAATGGTGACAAACTTCTTCCGGTTTGACTTTTATCGTGATATTTTGATTTAAAAAAATATTTCTCACATCAGAATGGAACTTCTCCCCTCGGCATTGCCAAGCGACTGGGCTACATCTCTGTCATTGATGTGCTGAAGCTGGTAACAGAAGAGTCAGTCTCCATGGTGAGGAGCTCAGTGGAGCATCCAATTATATATCTGACGCACGCTCTATAGTATTTCATTGAGAAGATTTATTTTTTTGCTGTGTTTGAAAGTGATTAGCTTGATTGTCTCTACCTCTTTTAGATAACCGCAGAAAAGCATCGTATGAGCTTCCCAGAGACGGTCGATGAGATATTGGACGTTTCTGAGGATGAAGGTTGGATATTTCTAATTTCCATCAAGATTCCATAATTATTTTTTCCTATTCGATACAAAGACTTGTAGCCGGACAGGTGGATTAACCAATCAGAGGAATGCATGGTCAAGCTGTACTAAAAAAAAACAACAACAAAACAACTTTTAACCATGTTCTAAAGTTGTTCCTTCAAAAACACACCTGTTGTTGTATTTGGCTTCATTCACTGTTCACAATCCTATTTACGTAATTGACCTTTCGCAAAAGCCAATTGTTTGCTAGCCCCAGCAAGAAGTGGAGTTTAACACACATTATAATAGGGGAGAAGGACGTGTTAGTGACTAGTTTTGGGTCAATACCAGTGCAGTATTTTTCCAGATTGCAGCAAAATGGGTTGGAATGTGCAGTGGAGGAATATATTTAAAATCTGCAACAAAGTACCATTCTCTTAAATGTGTGTGTGGACTAGTCATGCTCTTGGTTATCTTTTAGTTAGTCTAGTATTGATCAAAAGAAAATCTAAATCTGAAAGTTACGGCTTCTTAAAATCTGTGACCACTCCGCCTTAAGCCCTCTATGCCCGACACCCTATATGTAAGTGTAACTTTTACGAACAGCTGCTGACAGACATCCGAGGAGACAGCTCTTACAGCGTGGTAAGTAAATGTGCCAGATGTTCCAGAGGCAGAAACAGCTTTTTTGGTGAAGAAGTCCAGCAACGACAGCTCATGAAACTCTTGGCAAACAACAAAACAACAACACGTAAACGGGGCTTGATTTTTGGCTAAGAAATGGGTTGTGAGATATGATTGAACAATGACCGTTTTGGGGCAGGATTTTGCGAAAGCTCAATTGTTTCTTCTACTACAGAAAGCGCACCCCCAACCTGTATTTCAGGGATTTTTTTATGGGTTTAGAATTTGGGATTGAATGTTATACATTTTAATGTTACCATGGAAAACCGCTATCAATCTCCATTGGTTTGTTTTTATACAATGGACCAAGAATAAAGAAGCTTTTTAGAATCACACAATTGTAACTTCAAATCATAGCAGTGCCGCCCAAGAAGTGACTTCCTGTTTCGATCCAGCACACCAAAATAAAAGCACCATCTTATTCATTAGTTCAGTGGTTCATTAGTTCAACTTTCTTTCTGCCTATTAACAGACAAAACACTTAAAATGTGTGTATTTAATTATATTCTTGTAATGTTGCAAGTACCTGCTGAACTAATCAATGAGACGAGCTGTGTGCTTTTATTTTGGCGTGCTGGATCGAAACAGAAATTTCCTTTCTTGGGCGGCGTTATGATTTGAAGTTATGCACAGTCAATTGTCAATTGTGAGCTCTATACATCCGGAAAGAGTCCTCCGCATTTCAAAGCCCATTAATCATCAGCAGCACTCAATCTGAGCTGTGCTACATTCAGACCGCGTTCATCATGACACCTTTTTATTGTTAGCATACCATTAGCTTCGAATGGTGGCTTGGAATCAGTGGGTCCTATGGTTAATTTCCCCTGCTGCTAACTGAGGGCGCTTCAACCAACACATCAGATGCTTAAAAGCGTGAAATTATTAATGTCGATAAGCCTTAAAGCAACTTGAAGTAACAGTTACACATGATTTTTAATTGCAGGCATACCTAATATTGGGACATGTTTTATAACATAGTTTTCCTTTTCCTTTTTTTTTTTTTTAGGAGTTGCCCAGCTAACGTTAGGTAGGATTGTGTCTGTATTTTTAAATTGTTGAGTCCAGTCGCTAAACCTGTGCCTTCATTGCAATGTCATTTTTTTTGGTCTGCTTCACTAATTGTTTTTATCTGATTAGTTCCCGTAACTGCTTTTGACTTTTGCTCTTACTATTGTACGAACGTCTGTTATTAATGTTTTATTTTTAATCTCATATCTTTATTCTTAGCACTCACTGCACATCTGTCCGTGGACTCATTACTGAGAGATTGAGAACAGGGCTTTTCAGGGCTCTCAAGTTTTGATCATTGCTTGGTGCAAGATTTTTTTTTTTTTTAATATGATGGGTTTGTGATTGAGGATAAAAAGCATTAAAAAAAAAAATACATGATTAGTACATTTGATATTTGAGCGTAGCACACTTGGACAATACCTCAACTTTGGTACAACATGTTTAAATTTGAGTCTTTAAAGCAGTCAGAAGACCTTGTTACATACATAGAATATACTATTTGACCTTTTTCCCGTTTTTTGCTCATGGGTCACTGGAACCGTTCAAACATATCGTATGTTGTCGTTAAACCGGTGGTTGAGCTGACTGCTGGCTCATCTCTCCCTGTGCCACAACATCATGGTCGCAAACCCGCCACACAAACCAGAGCTTAAAGGGTGTGAGAGAAAGCTCCTCCTGGCTGAGCTCATTGATATGTCTGCAGCTATAATGCAGTTCAAAATCTTACGGCGTGGTTTCATCATGAGGTGAAATGTGTGCGTCTCAAAGCCAATGCGTGAGCCTTGAGAGCCCTGAATATTATTTTTTAAATCCAACAAATATCATTACTCATGCAAAGTATTCTAACGACTTCAAAATTAATTTGAAGAATTCACTAAGATCTTTTAATTTCTGAAGAAATCTGACTGACATTGAATTATTAGTTTCCTTTTGGCTTTGTTGGGCAAGGCATTCTTAAACTACTTCTTCACTTGTCTGTCCCAAATGTGCTGCTGAACACCCATCAACAGTTTCCTAATTATGAGGAATTACTTTTGTCATCTGTATGTATCGCTGTATCTGAGTACTTGACCTTTTTATTTACTTCTAAATCTCATTAATTTGCGGTAAAAAAAAAAAAAAGAGCTTTTTGCAAGTACATTATTATTCACAACAACTCCCTTTTTTTAGATTTTATGTACAATATATATCGTATATGATTTTAGATTCGTTCTTTTTTAGACAAACTTGAATTAAAGTTGCATTATGTCAAACGGTTTCTGGTCCGTTTTCTCTGCTGTTGGAACCATCTCCATGGTTACGCATACATTACATCCTAGGAGATGGTCCGATCAGCAGAGAAAACCGACCAGAAACCCATAAGGCCGCTGGGTCACTGAAAGGTCAAATACGCACCAATATCAAGTTTGTTTGTTTTTACTAATGCACCTTAGAAGTTGAATATGCAAGTACCCAATTACAGCTATGTTACCTGTGAATAACCATTTTGTCTATGTCCATTACATTTATGCCATTCTTTTATTAATTGGAGTTTTCCTTCTGTACAGAGACAACTCTCACCTCGTGTGACCTCATCATTATTGAGCATGTTTACCAGGTGTTTTGCAGTGTGCCGACCTTGCTGTGTTGACAGTGTCTGTTTTGCCAGTTTCCATTTATGTGTCTGGTAAACCATTGCTTTCACTAAAATGTCTGCCTTATAACCATTTTTTCTGTTTCGTCAAGCAGGTGAAGGGATGAGAAGGATAAAATAAATCCACTTCAAGTTAAATTTATATTCATAAATTTGCAATTGATTGAGCAAAGACGACAGCAGTTTAGTAACAGCTGTATGTGATTTATAAACAAAGTCTTATACAAGAGTGGACAGAACCTGCCCTACTTTCCCTGGCCCTGTCATTTAACTATTAATAGTTTGACCTTTTCAGTGTTTGTCCTTCCCTTTTATTACTTATGTCTTATCTCCTACAGGTGATGAGTTGCTTGGGATGGATGGCGCCCGCTATTTAAAACTTGATGACTTCAAGGACCAAGATGATGACTTTCTTTCTCCAAAGAAGACCCTGCGAGACTTTGAAGGCGGCATGGGCACAACGTATGCAAAATGACTTCAATATGTTTGCTTTAAGGAGAAAAAAGCTATTACACCCTTTAAAGAAGATTTTAGTTGAATGCATTGTTTTTGCGTTGTAGGCCTTACTCTCCTGCTATTCCCAGAATACCTTGTGTCTCTCCGGAGACAGTTCTACTAGATCAGGTTTGCAAAACCTGTAATAAAATAAATCTATTGTGTCTGATATAGATAGATATAGATTTCTTTAAAACTTCCTTTTTTCCCATGACCATAGCACACTCCTGTTCCACTGCCAAAGGAATATGACGAAGACTCCCTTATCCCGAGCAGTCCTGCTACAGAGACTTCAGATAATGTCAGCCCCGTGGCCAGCCCAATTCATACTGGGTGAGTGTCAAAAGCTGTTCTTTCTCTGACAGGCATGGGCCACCAGGTATTATCGAGTATAGAACTCATTCATCAACAATATTATATGTTGTCTGTGTAAGTTCTCAGGAGTTGTCTATCTTCAATGAGGTTACTTGATTCATCTTCTGAGTACTACTGAGTACAGAAGATGAATCAAGTAAACTCATTGAAAATATTATATGTTGTTTTATGTTTCTGGTACTTCACAATGTATCACCAAATTATTGTTATCACAATATTAGGTGACACTATACATATTGCTGGAAGCCACAATGGATCACAAATCACTGAGGGGTTCCAGCTGCCTGTAGTTTACACTTTATTTGCTCCTACAGCCTAAAAATGTGTTTTTGTCATACTTTTCCTAAGATAGCGCCAGTCTTGCTTTGATCCTAATTTATTAAGTCTTGTTTTGACTAAATGTTCTGTGTGGGAAAAAAAACAATAGCTTATGATTTGTGTTTGAACATAGTTGAACATACTAGGTTCAAATGGTTTAGTAAAACAATGAAAAGATGGTGTGGCCCTATTCACTGGGTGTAATTTTACATGAGTTTATTTGTTGTTAAGCTTCTTGGTGAGCTTCATGGTGGACGCTCGAGGAGGCTCCATGCGAGGCAGCAGACATCACGGGCTGCGGGTCATCATTCCTCCCCGGACCTGCGCCGCCCCCACACGCATCACCTGTCGCCTGGTCAAGCCCCAGAAGCTCACCACCCCACCCCCTTTGGTGGAAGGGGAGGGACTCGCCAGTCGCATCATCTCCCTAGGGCCTTCCAGTATGCAGTTTCTTGGGTTAGTGAGATGGCTTTCTTTTAACATTTTAAAGGGCCTATGGATGGGTTTCAGTCACATTTCCGTTTCTTCATGGCCACCATTTTGAGGACTTTTGACCATTCAAAAAGGTTATTTTGTTTTGAATTCTAAATATCTATTAAACCTCTGCATAGAGGCTAGGCACTTGTCACCTCCTGACACAAGTCTTCTCTGTCTACTAAAAAAAATATTGAAAATTGGTAGCATTATTGAAGTACTAACATTTGATTGAAGCCGTTAGATATATGGCAAGTCCTTAGCAACAGAGACATTACGATTTTTCTCAAAGCACATAGCTACAATACACCCCAACCCTGTGCTCTCCACATGAAATCAAGACAAACTTTCTGTATGTCATTCATTATTTACTAGGTCTATAAAAAGATGTGTTTGAATCCCACTCTGTTTTTCTTTTTTGTTTCATTTGAAGACCGGTGATTGTGGAAATCCCTCACTTTGCTTCACTTGGTCATGGGGACCGTGAGCTTGTGATTCTCCGAAGTGAAAATGGTTCAGTGTGGAAGGAGCATCGCAATCGCTATGGTGACGAAGTGCTGGAAACCATTTTGAATGGCATGGATGAAGGTTGGTGTTTTTGAAATCATTCAATCAAACTTTATTTATAAAGCGCTTTTCATACCGAAAGGTATCACAAAGTGCTTTACAGATTACAACATTGAAAACAATACGCCCCGCATCATACATCCATATATATATATAAATACATATACATACATAATATGTTACTCTTCGTCATACAGTTTTAAGTACATTTTAATGTTGAATTATGGTCTAAAGGGTTCATTCTTGTGATTTTGTTTCTGTAATTATCTTGTGTATGTATTTGTAGTGCCATTTGAAATTCATTGCCTTTGGATTTTCAGATTTGGAAAGTCAAGAAGAGCTTGAGAAGAAAAGAATTCGAAGGATAATCTCCACAGATTTCCCTCTTTACTTTGCGGTGGTCTCTCGTATTCAGCAGGAGAGTGATCTGATTGGTCCAGAGGGTGGCCGGCTCACTTGTAAACTGGTACCTCACGTTGAGGCCATCTTCCCTGAGACCGCGGTGACCAAGAGAGTGAGACTGGGACTGCAGGCGAGTATACAGAGAGAAAAGTGAAATGTCTGGAGTAAACATCTTTTGGATTCGGCACAGACCATTTGCTCACAACATACATTGGTTCCAGTACAAACAATCTGCTGCGTTTCACAAAACACTGGGGACCGCTGTTTGACATCCTGAAACAGCTTACTTTGAGCCTGACGCAGTGGACTGTGCCAGACGCTTACATGTGGACTTCTTTGGGGGCAGATATTTTCAGTCTTCAGGCTTGTCACAATGACAAATGAGTCAGTGGAGCATGAAAATGGTGCTATCATTCATAAAGTCAGGATGTGGTCGCAGCAAAGTGACCACAGTCCAGTGTCACTTTCTACTGTAGTCGTTGTCATAGTTCTAATTTATCTCAATTTGTATTTCTTTTTCCACCATATGTCATCTTTGTGAAAAAAAAAATACAAACAAACAGGGTGTTATAAATACTGCAATGTTTTTTACAGAACACAGAAAGGCTCTAAATCAGCACAATATGTTTTATGGCTCAGATGTATTCACAGTCTGACAGAGCTGTACACGGCCCAAAAATATGGCTATAATAACTAATTTACAAGAACAATCAGGAGGATGTGTGTGATGTATTGCGAGAGATAGAAACGAGTTTTGGTTACAGTTCGTGCTCAACTACCTCTGGATTTATACGCTTTGAAAACTGGAGGAAATGGGTAGTGCAGTTTTAAGAGTAACTTGTTGAAAGGTTACTTTTATTATAATGTGTTCAACTGTAGACATAAAAAATGACATACTGTACGCCTAAGTGTCACTGTTTGAAATGTTTACATCAATTCTATGGTTTAAATCCAGTACTTGAGCATGTCATGTTCATGATGAGCCACAAAAATACCCATATATATATATATAAAGCAGGTTTATTCAGCCTCAGTATGGTCTACATGGATGATCTTTGGGGGAGGAGTAACACTAAAAACAATGTCAAGAAATCCCAAACAAAGGAGCTACATACATGACCAGTTTTAGTCCGTTTTCTTTGTGTGTTTTAGTGCTAGTTTGCTCTGTTTACTGTCATCCACTCATGCCTCTGCCATAAAGAGCAAATTTGTCAAAACAATTTTCCATTTCCCCGAGCACCACAACAACATGCAGGTTTTTGTTTTCCATGATGTATATTATTCTTTGTCCAGTTTCAGTTTTAGTTGACACTTATAAATGTTTCGCTCTGTGTCACTGCACTGATGTTTTGCATGCTCATTAGTTACGCTGCTCTGTTTATGTTTCTTATCCAGCCATTCTTCATTCCTCAGTTGCCAGATTTAAGTTGTGAGCCACACTGACCAGGCTGGTGCACTGATCTGAGTTGGGTGAGATGTGAAATATGATTTGGTTGTGTGTGATTTGGACTGGGCTGAATGTTGGTGGTGTTCACTTTACTTCACTTTTATAGTTATAATTTAATGCAGTGGATTCAGAAAGTGTTAAGTCCTCTTTCAATCATTACTGTTAAATCATGTTGCAGTCTGATATTAAAATCGAATACACGTCATTGGTATTGGTAAGAACTCCAAACTGAATACTAGGGCTGGGCATTGCCTTCACGATACGATACGTATCCCGACAGGATACAGGGTTCATTATCTTTACATCAAGGAACCAATTTTATACAGTATTATCTAAACTTAATGATATAATCCCTATCGCGATTAAACTTTATTGCAATAGAGTGTTTTACGAATTTTAAGAAAGAGGATCTTATAGGCGCAAAAAAATGAGGTTTTTATTATGCTGAATAAGCTCAGGGTGCAATTTAAGCCTTTTATTGGAGTAGTTAGAGTGCATGTTGTGATTTGCTCTAAATAAAGACTATGGTTAGACAAACATATTTGGCGTATCACGATATAGGTGACTAGATACGATGCGTATTGTCACAGACTCCATAACTATGTATATCCGTTACGATACACAGTGGGAGGAGGAAGTGAGTACACCGTGCAGAATTTCTCACATTTCTGCCTGAATCGGTCATAAAATGTGGTATGATCTTTTTTTAAATCACAAGAATGATAAAACGGTGTCTGCTTGAACTAATACCACCCAAACATTTACATTCGATCGTATTTTTAATTTTTATTGACCATAACATGTAAACATTCACAGGAGAGGGAGGAATAAGTAAGTACACCGCCTGAAACTGACTAAACTCCAACAGGAATGGTCCAAGATTCATCCTGATCGTTGTGAGCGTCTGTTCCGCGACTACAGGAAAAAGAAGGGTCAGCCAGCGGTTTAATACAACGGTTTAAAATGAAAATGTGAGAAATTCCACACGGCGTACTCACTTTTTCCTCCCACTGTATTGAGCCCAGCCCTACTGAATACCCCACCAAAAAATCACGAAACAAGACAAAACTCAAATTGTGTATCTATTTCTTTTACAAAATTGGCACAACTATTTTATTGCTCTCAGTCATGTTTATAAACATAGATGGCATATTCAATTAGATTACTTTGTCTATCATACGTTCTATATCCAAGCCTGTGTGTACACTGTTTAAACATGTCATTTGAACATTTGCAGCATCAGACTTCAACATAATGACATATAAAGAAATTGAGTGCTATAAATACTTCCTGAATACACCGGTCTATTGTACAGCGTTATCTAAACTTTTTATCTCCTTTTACTTGAGGATATTCGACTGTAATAACATTTCCGCATTTCTTTTAGGCGCAGCCAATCCCCGATGAGCTCCTCACACGGCAGCTTGGTAACCAGGCAACTTTCAGCCCGGTAGTTACCATTGAGCCGCGGAGACGCAAGTTCCATCGTCCAATCGGCCTACGCATCCCACTGCCCCCGTCCTGGAGGGAGAGTCCCCGGGACGCTGGGGAGGGGGACACGACCAGCTTACGGCTCCTGTGCAGTGTCATCGGTGCGATATTAGACACATTTGTTTATTCATGTACTCCTTTTGTCATAGAAAAAGGTTTCTCCAAGGCGTCATCTGTACTAGGTTGTTTTTTTTTTTGCAAAGACAATGTTACACCCTCAAGCAGTATCTTAATCCTATATAAAAAGTGGGAAAGTGGGTGGGTACGAGAAAGTGGGCGGATGCAGGTGAAAGTGTGTGGGCGATGGGGATCTGGGTGGGTGCGGGTGGAAGTGTGTGGGTATGGGTAGGTTGGTTGGAAGTGGGGGATGGGTGCGGGTTTGAGAGGGTGTATAGGACTGTGTGAGAGTGCGTGGGTTTATGTGCAGAATAGATGTTGACGACTGATTGTTGCTTTGCTGAGTGACTGGTGTGTAGCCGAACCTGGTCCGGTTGGGGACAGAGGATGGAAATTAGCTTTAGCTATAATCCTGCATTGTCTCTTTTAAATAAATAAATACTAAACAATTATTACATTACATTTCATTTTCAGTAACTTTTTTTCTGTTTTTTTTTTTGCTTTATAGGCGGGACAGCTCCAGCTCAATGGGAGGACATTACTGGAACCACTAAACTGATGTATGCAAATCATTGTGCCAACTTCACTACGAATGTTTCTGCCAGGTGACCGCCTTTTCACAACTTCATTATTGTCCTCACACTATTTAAAAAGAATCTCATTAATAATTTAATTTCTCAATGCATGTTCACAGATTCTGGTTGGCCGATTGTCCACGCACAGCGGAGGTTGTGACTTTCTCTAACCTGCTGTACAAAGACCTGATGGCCGTTCCTTACATGGCCAAGTTTGTTATTTTTGCGAAGATGAATGAAGCAAGAGAGGGGCGGCTGCGCTGTTACTGCATGACTGATGATAAAATGGATAAAACTTTGGAACTGCATGAGAACTTCACTGAAGTGGCGCGTAGTCGAGACATCGAGGTAAACTAGAGACTTAAGAAACTGTTGAAAAAAAATACAGTTGGAAGGGTGTGGTCATGCTCAGTGACTCCCAACAGCGACTTGTGACTTAAACTTTGGTTGATGGAGACTATTTAGAAGTCATTGAGTTGTACGTGTATTGCAGGTTCTAGCTCTGTCTTAGTGTATTTGAAGTGAAAATACAGTCAGTACTCTTGGTGCAGCTGATGGTCCAGTGGATAACGCTGCTGCCCCTTTTCACCCTATTGTCCTGTCTAGTGAAACCTACAGGTCAATAATCTAAATGAATATCCAATATCCACTGAAGGGTTGCAAATATTTAGATTATGCACTATCTTGGCTCCCAGGGAAGTAACAATTCATCGACAATCTATTTAAAATCTATTTAATATGTGTAAAATGTGAATCGATGTAAAAAATAAAAGAATCGATATTAAAGCCACCCTCAGCTACTCCATTTTGCCCGACTGGAATAGCTTTATTGTCACATTGCATCGTTAGAATCAGCGAGCTAACTTTTTCTCAAGACAAGCTCCACACCTCCCCCCACCTCACCCCTAACACACGCCACACCATGTAAACACATACACACTGCACTGTAAATTAGTTCTAAATAGTAGTATTTAGTTCAAACTGCAAAAAAAAAAAAGTTTGGTCAAATAAATATAAGACTCAAAATGTTTGCTTTGCTACATATTTTATTTATGCTGAAACCATGTAAATGTACAAGCACACATGTCAAAATGATTATAGTTCATTTTCATGTCTTGTAATTTTTTTGTAATGTAAAGTTCTCTTACTGAGACAGTTGCAGTTTGTTACAAGGACAAAAATGCAGATGTTAAAACAAAAGAAACATTGGTATGAATGAGTCATATTCCTAAAAAAAAAAATCGAAATCGGGAACTTAAAATCGGAAATCGAATCGGGGCTTGAGTAAATCATTACATCCCTATTGGCTCCACAAGGTTATATTGTGTATAAAACTTGCTAAGCAGATATATTTGATTTGTGTAGTAGTTTAGAAGCATCCATGTATTATGGTCTTCTCTCAAACATTATTCTCTAGTATGTGCCCTGTGAACTGAATTTAGTTTTTAAAATATCAGTCACAACTCAAATCACAATCTCAGGACTTATTATTAAAAACAAAAATTACAAATAGCTTTTTCTTTTTTTCCTTTTTTTTTTTTATTGTGCAGCTCTACCAAGAAGAACATTGTATGATTATGAACATTTTAAATCCATATGGACCAGTCCAAGTGGATGGTTGCACTTTCCGATGCTTTTAGATAAATCCAATAATGGTTTCTGTGTGCATTAGCTGCTAGACAGGATTGACTGACCTTCTCTAATATTCCCTAATACCTTTGTCAGCTAATGGAGGGCATGCCACTGCATTTGGAGTGTTCTGGGAACCTGGTGCCCATCAGGAAGGCAACACAGCAGCCGCGGAGCTTCAGCTTCCAGGCCTTCAGAGATAACAGACTGCCCGTCTCTGTCAAGGTCTGTTTGGGTCTCTCTGTTCTCAGGTCTAAGCATGACAAAAGTGGTGCCTTCTGTGTCATTGGTGAAGACAGTCTATCACAAATCCTCATCTCAGATAGCCTCTGTCTCTCACTTTGTTGTGACATGTGTTTTGTGGCTTCTCACATCAAGCATCACAGCCAAGCTAAACTCTAGACGGTAGTTTATAGTGTATTATTCAGTTAGAATTTTTATAACATTGTTTTTATTGTACTGTATGCATTTTTTTCTTAACATGTCTTGCCCATGTCTACTTAATATTTTAAAATGTAAACCTGTGCTGCACTTAAATGTGCGTTTTAATTAACCACTGTTTTGAACATTGTATGTATTAGGTCTAGTTTGGCATACTTTCACGATTGACCTTAGTAGAGTAAATATTTTTATTGAATGTGCGACATTTTAGTAATGTGTTGTATAAGTTGCCTGCCTTCTTCTATACTCTGTGTTTGTGTGTATCATCAGCAGATAGGCCATGTCTCTGTAGTGCTATTTTAGTGTCTCTTCTGGGGTAACTGTTGCATGTATGTGACTCCCTCACTCTGTGGGCTTGCCTCCTGTTCTTGCGGCTGTCCGTTTGTATGTCTCACTGTCTTTCTTTCTCTCTCTCATGGTCACTCTGTAATGTCTGGTCTGACAGACGTCCAGGTAAAGAGTGCAGGTAAATCTTTCCCACTCGCCTGCCTGTGGACTGCTTTTCCCCTGCTTCTTGTCCATGTAACTGTTCCACAAGCCAAAGGTTTAAAACTTTGTCTAATGCTCTTTCTTTTTTCATCCCCTTTGTTTTCCTTACTTTTCCTTTCTACGTCTTTGTTATGTTTTTTAATTATCAAATTGATTTTTACCCATTCAATGTCTAAAATTTAATTTAAACTTTCTGTTGTCTGCACATTTTTGCTTGGTTTTCTATAATTTTTGTATATTAGGTCAGAGACAGTAATAAAGACGCTGCAGGGTTTTTGTCCTTCCTGCGGAAGTGCACCAAGTATGAAGATGCACAGCATGTACTGTGTAACCTCAACATAGCCATGCCGCCTTGTGTCAAGGTACGTAGCTGGTTAACATCCCTAAACCTTTGTTCTTGGACCTACCTATAGAAATAGAAGTGTGTCTTCTCACTGAGGGTATTTCCTATGTTTACAATGTTTACACTCCCAATTTACATTCCATTGAGTACATAGTTACATCAGAACTAATGTTGTACCTGGTAAATCTGGTAGATATTTTTGTTTCTTTTAGATTTAATTTGAATAATTAACTATTAACAAACACTGTGTTATTTGTAGGTGGCTGGAAGTGAGGAGCGGCGGCGGACTTTAACACCTCTCGCTCTAAGAGAGCGCTACAGTGCCCTGAATGAGCCTGGTGTGGGTAAGTCCTGCTCTGCCTGATCTACAGTCCTCTTCCAACATATACTGTAGATCTGTGGAGCTGGGCCTTGAATGTTGCATTGTCCCTTTACCCAGAACTCTCTGCTTCCCAATCTGCCCTTTATACGTCCCTCGATCTGACTTGGGTCAACGCATGGCACAGAAACTGAGCCTTGGATGCAGTGTGCTGCTCTAAAGTGTTCCCTGTTCTCTTGGCAGTGCAGTTTAAACACTGAATGTGCGCCAAAGGTTTAACAGTTCTCATCTTTACCTTAAATGCTCCATGGCACTTGGCAGTTTCGATATGTGCTCTCCGGTAGTCTAGGTAGCTTGGAAACCTGATGAATGACTTTGATCGGTTTTGCATGGTGCTGGTGTCTCCACTGTGACTTCCGATGGCATGGCAGCAGTTTTAGTAGCAGGGTCACTGTTGCTTTGCACTGAGAATGGGCAGGAGCTCACAGTGGAGCTAGACAGAGGAGATGGCCTGTCAGACGTAAACTAAGCAAATGGTTATAGCCAGCTTGAAAGAGAAGGCCTTTTCTGTCTATGAAACACAGCGCTGCTATACATTGCACTCGAGTCCCTTGTAATGATTAATGAATGTGACTTAGACGGGACTGACACTTGAATGAGCCCGCGATTCTAACCCCTATACTGGTAACGTGTTCTAATCCTGAAAAATATTTAGTCAAAAACAATGTTATGGGAGCCGATCCAACAAGCCAATGCTTACTACAAGGTAAGTATTAGTATATACACCATGCAATACACTTATCACACCAAAAAAAAAAAAAGCTAACATTTAAACTAAGTGGAAAAAGATTACACATGCTTACACATGTACCAAAAAGTGGTTTTGTGTTTTTTTCTTTTGACTTTTATTATTAATTTTTTATTGTAGCCGCTGTTAACGCAATGGAGAGAACGGAGCTTAAAATCAACCTCATATCTGAGCAGCTGGGCCTGAGCTGGGCAGGTACGTCACTCTTTGATCAACAGTTAAGATGGGTGTAAAAGTATATCATCTTACTCATCTGAATTTCATCTGAAAGAGCTGGCGCGAGAGCTGCAATTTGGAGTCGACGATGTCAACCGGATCCGTGTGGAGAACCCGAACTCACTGCTTGACCAGAGCTCAGCATTGCTGAATCTGTGGGCCAGTAGAGAGGGGAAAAGGGCTAAAAGTGAGTCCAATGTAGTGCTGCACACAATTAATCGAAATTCAATTACGATTTCGATTGTTACACTAAACGGTTACAAAAATAGCATAATCGGAAAAAAATATATATAATAATTATTATTCAAAATGACAAACAAAGACAAACAATACGTAACAATTTCAGCAGTTACAATACATTTGACAAACTAACAGGATTACGAAACAACTTGTATTTTCATGCCGCTGGGATTATTGTCCCTTCGCCATGGCTCATGCTTTTGCCTGACATAAAAATTAACAGCGCTGTGTGATGATGTCATCAGGCCGCACTGCTCAGTTTACTTGCGCAGGTGTGAGGGCTCAATCGAGGCATATTTGAAATAATTTGTACTTTTATGACTGTTCAGAAAACTGAAAATATTCAGCATATTTTCTTGATTAATAAATAAATACAATAAAAATAGACTAAAATAATCATGATTATTATTTTTTCAATAATCGAGCAGCCCTACAACACAGTATGTTCCATTAAATGATGACAAAAATCATGAGCAATTTGTTTATTTTTCCCTCAAATTGTCAAAACAAGACTTTCACAAACACTAAGCCAGGACCAAAACAATGGAACAAATTTATTGAGTTAAATTTCATGTTGCATCCATCTTCCGACATTCCCATGCATTTAGTTTTTTTTGCTATGTGGCGAAATATAGATGTCGCTTCGCTTAATATAACGGTACTTTGACGATACAGTATTGTGGTGTCCCAAGTCCTTTCACCACATAGAGTAATGTACTATTCATGTTTTTTTCTTTCTCTCACAAATCAGTGGAGAGTCTGTACACAGCCTTGAAGAACATTGACCGCGCAGACATTGTGAGCTCCATAGAGGGCCAGGCAGCAACCGTAGCTCCTGCTTCCTCAGAGGAGGGGGCCTGTCGCCTTGGTGACAGAGATTCGACTTTGCTCTCTCCCAGTGTCTTGAATGGTATGTAATGAACTTAACACAAAAACACAATTAGCCTCTTGTTGGAAGGAAATGATTTGAATAATAATGACAGCCACGATGATGATTTTTTTTTAATGCTACATATTGTACACAGCTTTTCAGGACAGTATTGTGTATTTTATATTCATTAAATAAATGCAGCGCATCAGTTAGTGTGGGTAACAGCCAATCTGCCTTGTCTCTGTTGCTCCACAAGAGATCACGGACACAAGGCCATCTCGCCTTTTGCACAAGCCCCGAGTTATTAGGCCCCCGTTTTTCAGAAGGGGTAAGTGGAGGGGACTTTTGGCTGCATGATGGTTTGCTGCTCTTGTACAAATGACAGTGATGATGAACCCAAAGTAATGGTATTGAAAGCTGAGGGAAGTATTTGACTTAACTTACTATATTTCTCAGCATGCAGTTAGACTGTGCCACATTTTATGCACACCCATTTTCTGTTGAAGTATTCACTCTTCATGCCTAAGCCCTAACATGATGGTTTTTACGTTATCACAATATGAGGAAAACCTTTCATGCATAAACGGCTCCTGGCACTGCTGACTTTTTTAAATATTCAAATACTAGTGACTGCACGGCTTGTCTGTGAAGATCACGTTCATTCTGACCAGTCACTCTGGGTAAACAAAACCGGCTTTGGTTTCTATCATGAAGGATGTTAAGCTTTCTTAATCTCAGTGCAAGTGTTAAATAGAAACCTGCACCAAGACAAAGACACACAGAAATTCAAAGTAAGTAAACATTGCTCTGCAACATGTAAGGGATAATGCACGACGAGGTGTCCATGACCTCGTCGTGCATTATCCCTTACATAAACAAGGCACTGCAATATAAAATTGGCAGATGACGGAAACTCTTGACATATAATAAGTAGCCAATGTTGATGTTGATAAATCTGTAATAGTTTCATTGGTCATTTTCAGGATTTGTGCAAATATTCTAGATGCAGTCAGTTGGCGTACACACGCGTGTGTGTTTGTCTGGGATGGTAAAGCTTTTAAAATGGCGCTATAGTAAAAAGGTTAAGCTCTGGGCCTTCATTCTTTGTCTCTCTCGCTCTGGCTCTCTCTTTCTTTCTTTTTCTCTGTCTCTCTCCTCTCTCTCTCTCTCTCTCGCTTTACCAGAGAAAAAGACGTGTGTTTTCTGTGCTCTGAAGAGTTGTCTTTTTCTCTGGAGAATCTCAGTCTACCTTTAAATCTGTGACATGTCATATCTGCTTCCTAGCCGCCCCGCTCCTCTTCCTCCTCCCCTCTCCTGCTATTCTTCCTCACAGCTCTTCCTGTCCGACCTCTGACCTCATATGACCTCATGTTGACCTCTGGGCCTCCTTCTCTCGTCATCTTATTTTCCTGTGCTCCTCCCTCGTTCAGTGGAGCGAGCTCCTCCTCCTAGTCCAGCTCTGTGTGTAGAAGTACACTGTGCATGAGCATGCTGCATGAGTCGCTATGACAGTCTTTTGTGCTTGCTTTATGTGGGTGTGGTGATTACCTTAACACTTCAGCTACAGAATACAGACATTGACTAAATATACAACTTATGATTTGTGTGACATCATTGCGTGTTTTAAGATAGCAATACTCCTTGATTTGTAGCTCGTCTGTACAGTTGACTCTTAGATGAGAGTGAATGTGACTAATAAGATAGCGTGTTTGAGTTTTGTCGAGTGTTTGCTGTCTCTCTTTATGTGCATGGCATGTTGCAAAGTTTGAGTTTACTTCACAGTGTAAATAACATATAGTAAATTGGATACATTTGAATGTACAATGCTGCATTATGAGGGAAATGTAACCTTTTTGTTTTTAGTTTAAATAACCCGTATTTGTTTCTGAAGTGATACATGGTGAGCCCTGGAGCACACGATGTGTAAAGCTCAATGGTGTTGTGAAATGTTTTCAATCACTGGGCAAAAATACTGTTGCAAAAGTGTCTAAATAAGAAACGGCACCAAAATCAGGCTGTTTGCAAATTTCCTTTGTACCACCAGATGGTGCTAAATCCCTCTGTATAGGTTTCACATTTTACATTACCCCAGCTACACAAATAAAACGTTTGCAGTAGACACGTGTAATGACAAATATTTACATTTCACTCACAACTAGCCTTGTCTCTCTTCAGATAATAACATGATGTTTTGCCCTGATTTGAAGACACTAGTGTATTATTGTGCTGTGCGTCTGTGTCAGTGCAGTGTGTGTGGATGTTTTTTTCACACTTTGAGACTAATAATTGTCACTGTTGTTCAATATAACTTTTTTTTATATATATATATAACTGATACTTAGCTTGTGTTGTGCGTGTGTCTGTGTGTGTGTATATACTGTGGTCAGTGTACTGTGCTGTGTTTCCATGTGCCATAACAGTCTACGTGGGCATTGTACTTCACCATGTGTTGTACCTGTAACACATGTGTTTGTGTAAGAAAGTAGGAGTGAAGGAAAGCCTTACCCAGATTCAACTCCATCCCCTCATCTCATTCTGATGCCACCTCTCCGCATCTGGCCCTTACCATCCCAGAAACACACCCACCGACTTCACTCACAGACCAGGCCATTTCATTTACAAATTTAAGACATCAACTGTATATTTCGGACGCACTTTCATTATGGAAATACGAGATACACGTCACACATTTGTATTTGTCTCTGGTCATTTATTTGATCCAATCTGGTTATCATCAGTGTTTTCATTTCGATACCTTGCCCCGATCCAGGAAAAAGTGTCATCAGTGTCATTGCATTACATGTGGAATAACATTTGACCGAGAAGAAACAATACATTAATGCTAATTTGATTGGAATATAAGGCAAACTTTGTTACCAATAGCCATTCTGTGCATTTGTGTGACTGTGTGTATGCCATGTTAAATCATTCCTCAGACAGCATACATTTCTTTGTTTATGCTCTGAGATGACGACACCTTGCATAACAAAATACTGATTCATCAGATCGACTGTAAGGTGGAGTAGAGCAGTACTTACAGCTGTGTGTGTGTGTGTGTGTGTGTGTGTGTGTGTGTGTGTGTGTGTGTGTGCGTGTGTCTGTGAGAAAGGATTTTGGGCATTAGGCATTTTTTTGAATGGGTGATTTGCCTGGAACCTGCTTGGGAATGACGTGCATCAATTGCTGGTTTATTTATTTATTTATTTTTTTCTATCTAAAATTATAATTTTTTTGCCACTTTCAGAAATTGAAAGTTGCAAGAGCTGATGTAACTTGCAATTTCCACAGTAAGCAAGATGATATTACCACAACATGAAACAAAATGCTCCGTGGGTTGGAACGATACTAGTTCAGTGTATTCTGATCCGGCAATGTGGCAGTACCTCTACTATCTATACGGAACATATTGCTATTTGAGGATGGCATTCTATTCGATAAATTATTAAAGGTAAAATTGAATATCGTGCCAACCCCACAAACACTCAGCACTTTCCCTTTTTACTGTAATGAACCGATCACGGGTATTTAGACGACGTTCTTGTCCACTCACTCGACATTAAACACTTTAAATTATTTGTCAATGTTGCTGCTGTGTCCCAGTGCGGAATACATCTAAAAGTGTTAGATTTATTATTGAATATGCAGTATACTCAAGCTGCTGTAGATACTTAAAGCAAATTTCCCCTGGCTTATTAGCATTGTCAAACTATAATGTGGACAACTGTTCTTTGTTACATCTCAAATAGTCTAATCTATTTAAGTGGAAGTAGCAAATAATGTTGAATCCATAGCATTGGGACATAGCAGAGCCCTGAGCCTGGCTGTGCTGGTGTTAGTGTGTGGTCTCGCCCCTCTTGTCCATGCAGGTTATGGGTTGGTTCCTGAGGAGCTGCTGTCCCCTGCCTCCCTGCAGTACAGCCTACCCTCGCCTCTCAACATAGACCCTTACTGGCAGGAGGTGTCCAGTCTGGAGTGTGCACCTATAGCTACCACAGAAGAGGACACGCTCATGGAGATGTCGGACGTGCAGGTGTGGCCCGCAGGGGTGAGCCCCTCTCTGGTCACTGTGGAGGACTCGTCACTGGATGGCAGCAGCCGGGCAGATGACTCAGAGGGGGCCACGCTATCCCTCCCCTGCAGCTTAGGGCGCCCCAGCAGCGGAGCCAGCGGGGCCAGTGGTTCTATCATGGAGCTGGAGGAGGAGGAGGAAGAGGAGGAGATAGAGGTAGAGGTAGAGGAGGAGGAGGTCACGCCAGAGCCTCTCACAGCTCTGTCGGACAAAGACAGGATCCGGGCCAGCGGGGCCGTGCCCAAGGTCAACCTGAACGGCCAGCTGGGAGGTCAGAGGTCGGAGGGCAGGAGAGGGGAGTCTGGAGGGCTGGGTTCAGGTGCAGGGATTTCTGTTGTTTCAGGCCAGCAGGACATCAGGGGACTGAGCCGAGCTTCAGAGCACAACGGAGACAACCGGTAACTTCTGTTAAATATCGTTGTTCGTCTCAATACAGGCTTCCACTGTGATTCTCACCAAAACAAGCTGTATCTGTTTTGTGTGATCCTGCAGGGTTGGAGGAGGGGGAGCTTTCCAGCCCTATCTCCCAGAGAAGGATTCCCTTTCGCGCTGGGTGGGTTCAGTGTCCACAGGCCGAGACAGTCTGCGTGAACCCCAGGAGGCGGTGCTGACTTCGGTGTGTGACTCTGGATATTCTCATGTGCTGAGGGGCCGATACCCACAGGGCACACAACCCTTTGAAAGGGGGCTGGGCTTTTCCCAACATGAGGAAAGGCCACCACTATGGGACAAAGAGTACACACAGGGCCAGGTCAGGTTTCTATAGCGACTGATCTCTGCAAGCCACTCTAGCCCATCATCATGCGACTAACTGATGGCGCGGAGGTCACTCAGTTTGAGTTTTGCTCAAAACCATCAGTAGTTTTTCACTCAACCACACATCAAAATGTACATGTTTTGATGACGAGCAGTCAGATGTGTTGCACCATGCACACAGAGATACCATTGATGTTTTGTTTTTTTTACATCAGCTTTACAAGTATTTCCTTTTCAATCTTTATACATATTAAGATATATTCATAATTGTGTTTATACAGAGGGAAGAAAAAGAGGAATGTGCTGTTGAAACACGGACGGAGGAACATGCCCCTGTGCTTTTGAGAAAGGTAATGTGTTTAATCATTACAAGGAATTTCTTTCAAGATCTTAGCATGTATCTATGAAAATAAACACTATTTTCCCCCCATGTTTTGTTCTGCAGGACCGGAAACCTACTGCCAAACCATCCCCCACAAAACGACAACCTGAGCGGCGTGGAAAATGAGCAAAGACGTTAAAGCTAACAAACACTGACACTAACAGAATTATCCTCAGTATGTGAGCCGGGGAAAAAGGAGGTTCTGTCGACTAACAAAATGATCAAAAAGAGGAGTTTGTCGTGTAGTTTTATAACATTTGTAAAGAAACAAATCAAATAATCTAAGGCATGATTTTTTTTTTTATATAAAAAAAGAGTAAATCACCCGCAAGAAAAAAATATAAAAAAAGCAACAAATAGTGCTTCCTGTGAACTATAACCGCATGATTACTGCTGGTGCATGCCTTTTGACCTTTGGAACTATCATTATCTAACAGAAGGGGTAAAGCAGGATGGCCCGCTTGGATTACAGACTCTTTGGGAACATTTCCCTTGCTGGAATGGTTTGCGTCTGCAAGTACAAGTCCAATAACTTCAGCCGAAATCGGCCCCAAAACTCTGGACAGTGAACCGCTGCGCATCTGCTGAGCCCACCAGTGCTTCTGACTGGACCCTCTCCCAGTTCTTCTCAATGTGATATATGCACTCTATGCTTTGTCCGTGTGTATGTGCGTAGGTGCGTAACTTTTCTCTTCCGCATGTGTTAACTGCTTCTGGCTTGGTGCTGAGCCATGCCCCATGATTGGCTCGTCGTCCGCGTGGTGTCATGGCGTGCTCAGTGCCAGAATGAGAAAGCCACTGTGCTTCCTTGCTTGTGAGTACCCCGCCTGTGTGCGCTTACTTGTGTGTGTTCCCTCAGATCCAAGTTTTTCAGACAAAGGAATGTTTTGGGTATGATTGCCTATAGCGTAGATCCCCCCCCCCCCCCCCCCTTGCTCCTTACTAAATCCACAGACCAAAAGCAGTTTCTTCTTGGTATTTTTGTTGTTGTTCACGTTGTTATTGTTGTTGTTTTCCAATATGTTTCTGTCAAAGGCGTCGGACATCCCTGATTTCTGTAGCTTTTTCACCTAACTGAGTGCTGTGGACCTAGGTCTGTATATTGAAGGACCGTGGTGTTGTGGAGCAGCAGTATGGCTATTGCTTTCTCTAATAGGTAGGATCAGCCGCGTGGACAGACAGTACTGTGATTGTCTCATTTCCATTCGCCCAAGACTTTTGAACTGTGAAGATGAACAAAAAGAGCACACACACACTCACACAGATGCAGAAACTTCATCAGGAAAACTGAATGGAAAATACTAAGGAATCTATAGCAATCATGTCTGCGTAACCCAGTCAGAAGGGACGTAGGATCAGTGACTGGCCCTTCTTACATGTTGCAATTGTTTTGTTACGCAATTCTAATTTCAACAAAAACAAAATGAAGCAAATGAATGTGTTTCATTCATTTATAAATGCACAATAACAGACCCAGAAACCTAAAGTCTGGCCAAAAGTCAAAATCGGACATTGGACGAGTCATCCGTCGTCACGGTGATACGTTTTGCCATAGCCATAAAAATGTATCTGTGTCTGGGTTTTGATGTCCGTACGTTGTGATAGATTTGAGACTGTGAAACATTTCTCTTTCAGCACAAAACGTAGCAAATAAACAATCAGGAAATGCTCACTCATTGCTGCTGTCAAAGAGGGAAACTGATTTGACTTTCCGAGCCACCCCTTCACAGGATTAAATTGGGTCTAAACGAAACCTATATTGGACCAAATCATTTCTAAACGGGCGTACGTGTTTTACAAAGGCATCGATTTAAGCCGTGGTACATGCGCCGCCGTTTGCGATCCACTTGTAGAGTGTGTTCCTCTTCCAGACGCCCCGTATCCTCTTCATGTGGCAGCACCATAAGGGCACCATAGTAGCACGCAGATTCTATCATATTTTCCCAGAAGTACTGTAAATGCTATTGTAGCCTGAATGACACGCTGAATGACTGTAGTGACATGTACATATTCAGTCCGTGGGATATAATATGTTTGCTACATATCACGCATTTTTCCACTGTTTACGCCACTCAGGTCTTTTGAGTTCTGCACAGTCGAAACGTTTTACTTTGATCTCCCCGGAGTGTCCTAAATCCTTCTTGGATATGGAGGACTTGCTGCTGTGAGCATGAGAAAGCACACAGAGTAGTCGAGAAGATGCATGCATGTTTGTTTTGAAGGACCTATACCTGATTTTCTTTTCTTTTTTTGTGAGTTTACAAACAAAGTATTTCATTCCTAACTTTCGTAAGACATTTCCAACATCCCAATTGTTAAGGATGTTTCACAACTTTCAACGAGCAATTCAGTCACAGTGATGTATACGTGACAACAACTACTTGCTCAAAGGCTTCGCAATTAGATGCGCAGCACACAATTTTATCCACTACAGGAAACGGCATCAGGTATAGGGCCTTTGTCTATTCATATCAAACCAAAAAGTCAGCCATTCTTTGCACAGAAAGGAGTAGCAAGAGCTGACGTCTCTGTCTGTTAATAATGTTTGAGTGACAATTCTGACCTTTGATTTGTAATAATGAATCATACAATTGATGATCAAATTAAGAGGGTTATCGGGTGTAATCCATTATTTCGAGTACCCAACAGTGACAAGCCAAAGCGAACACTTTCTAGCTGTATTGAATTTCACCTGGGAGCTGTTCAGTTGAAGTAGATTCTTCATAAAAATTCAAGTATTTCAGATGCATATAACGACTCTATTCCAAGATTGGACCCATTCATGCTTTTGTTTAAAAAAAAAAGAGAGAGAGAATTTTGACGCCGATAGTTATTGTTTTAACTCGTATTAACAAAATTAAAAGTACACTCTCAAACTATTGTGATGTCAGATCTATTATTTACATTCAAGTATATTCAAAAGCTTTAGTAATATCTGAAATACTGATTGAGTATCACAAATAGCCTTTCGATTCAAATATTCAAACGTACTTAACAATTTGTACCACACCGTGTAGTTTGACTCCCCTAGTATGTTGTGTGACTGAGTGACAAGTTTCCTGGGCTTGAGATGTGTGGTAACCTACTGAGTATTGTACCATTTTTAATTGTGAAAAAATAAATAAAAGACGTTCACCTGTACTCTTTTAGAACAGATACATGACAATGTAAACGCAATATCATATTAGATATCCTAAGGAATGCAAAAGCGCACATGCACAAACCATCTTTTTATGAAAATGTATGTATAAATATATGATAAAAAAAAAAGTATATTTAATTAGAATGCTATGCACCCTCATATAGTTGTTCTGGTGTTCTTTAAGCATTATGTAGTCGAAGCATATGCCCTCATGATGGGGCATGTAGAGGCTCTGTAGCTATGACCACTTGTTTTCTTTCCTTTTGTATGGTCCTGGAGAGAGGAGGAACAATGGTGAATATGTACAAGCCTCTCGGTCAAATGAAGACATGTATAAATCATCTCTACCCTGTACACCAGCTCAAAACATTTACAGAAATAAATAAAACATGTGACATACTTGTGCGTTTGCTGTGATGCTTTGGGGGAGTTATTATAGATGGCTGACAGAATACAATCTCGCACAGAAAAGAGTGCAATCATTTCACTGTAAAATTAAATAACACTAAGCTTATTCAGCCACCGACACTGTGTGTGTAATACAGATCTAAGGGGGAAAGTTACATTAAGTGGAAGTCAGGTAAAAGTTAGAGAGTAAAAACAACACAGCTCAGTGTGACGCCCCGGACCTCAGCCTATCAGCACGCTGCGGAAACGTGCTGCTTTCCAGGAAGTGCTTGGTGTTTTGGATTTGCTGGGGCCACGTGTTCGCGTTAGATCCGCTCCCGCAGCAGCTACCACGCTGTACGACGTCCTTTCCCTACTATTCCACGGAGCGTTGGCCTTCGGCGCGGGGCTGTTCGACATGTCGGCAGGCAGCCAGAGCACACGATGCCGGGATATACCAGCTGTCAGGCGGGTGGCCGTCCTAGACGCTGCCCACATGCCCCAGGACTACTCCACCACTCCGGGAGGAACTCTGTTCAGCACGACGCCCGGAGGTAAAAGTCCTGGGTTGTGTAACGCAAACGCCAAGTAGCCCCATACTGCACGCACGACGGGGCAATAATCGTGAAATAGGACAGTGTTTGGCTTACGTTTGGCGTGCGGAAATCTTTGTCTCATTCCTAACACGACTATATCTTCTATTCTTATTGTCGGACATAATGTAAAGATTGTGATTTTCCACTGTTTGACAATCATCTGAAAGTCAGGTATGGTTGAATGCCCAGTTTAAACTATCTGGAAATTGACCAGTTGCCCTCCTAGGGGTTTGTTATTTATATTGTTTCGACATGTTACACTAGCACCTCTTACTTGACAGAAAATTGTGCAACGTTTAAGTTCCTCATACTGCCCAATGCTGCAGCAACCACACCATAACTCTGCTATAACATTAGTAAAATAGATGATCCATGCCCTTGAAACTGATTTACTATCCTCATACATTTTAATTCTAATACTATAATATGCACGACTACAGGAGCCTATTTCAGTTAATACCAGAGGCGGGTGGTACTCAGGCGCATGGGTTACTTTTTGAAGTTTTGTAGTTTTACCATGGTACCTTTTACTTCTACTTGAGTAATATTATATTGAAGTATCTATTAGGGCTGGGCGATATGGCCTAAAATCTATATCATGATATGAAAAAATAAATATCACGATAACGATATATTTGACGATATAATTGACAATGGACGAATTACTTCAAAATCCCAGCCTCACGCCTATTGGGAAGATTCATTCAGTGATATGTTATTCTTTTTTTTTTTTTTTAAGGCATAATGTCTCGCAAATATGATCTACAGTTTACATCCTTAATTTCATTTTTACTTTTTCAGCTTGTGTCCCCGTGTTCTACAGTCACCATTTATGCTGCTCTGATGGAGCAGAGCGTAACATAAATTATATTGTGTCCACAACGATATAAAAAATTACAACGATATCAAAACATTATATCACGATAACGATATGCGATACGATATGGCCCAGCCCTAGTATCTATGTTTTAAAAAGGTAACTCGTTCCACTGTCAGTACATCTTTAAGTGGCAAAAGCTTCTTATTTACATAAAAAATAGATGTTTGTGTTTTACGTACCTTATTCTTTAAACAAAAAAAATCATATTGTATGTCATATGTTGATTCGCATAATTTTTGTCTTTACTGAAACAGAAATAAAACATGATATTTGAACAAACAATTTAGCACGCAAGTAGCTCTTGTTCTAAATGTCCTTTTGTACTTTTACCTGTGTAATTATTTGTCACTCCTTTGTACGTCTACTTGAGTAAAAATTATTTAAAGGACCATATTTTCCGGACTATAAGTTGCTCCGGAGTATAAGTCGCACCAGCCTCGGCAACGACCTGGGCCTGGAGGCGTAACTGCACCGTTTACAAGCCTCTCCCGGCAGCACGTTGTTCAAGCTCTCATTTGCGAACTCGTTCCTCTAGCCGTGGCCATCTAGCTTTTAGCGATTCGCTTTTTTTGTTTGCTTCATTGCAGTAAGAGTAACCTCCGCTTTTCGCCAGTCTCTCACAAGTTTCTCACAGAACTCCGAACTTTCTTTCTGCTGCTCGATTACCGTTTTTTTTAACATGAGTAGCATATACTGGTACACAAGCCTAGAGCGCCCTCTAGCGGCTGTCAGTGTGAAAATAACTAACATGTGAAGTTATATTGTTTGATATATTTAACTCGCACCTGAGTATAAGTCGCACCCCCAGCCAAACTATGAAAAAAAGTGTGACTTATAGTCCCGGAAATACGGTAATGTTAATCTTGAGTGTAAAGTTTGGCTACTCTTCCCACGTTTGGTTAATACCAGAGTAAAAGTATCAAGTTACTTTCAAAGTCAGCATCAGCAATGACAATAATACCCCAACTTTTGCACCAGCTATTATGTTATAAATCCAGAATTGGGACTCATTTCTAGTTAAGTGATTATATTGCAGTTAAATTGCAATGTAATTGAAGTTTTTGAAATGCAGCATCTGGTGTCATTCGTCACAAAATGTTTTGAACTGCATTTGTCAGCCCCAGTGTGTTTGAAACATAGTCCAAAGTAATTTTATTTGCATAGCACATTTCAAGAACCATGACAGTCGCACCAACGTGCTTTACAGCGCAAACGGTTTAAAAAATAATCAAACAGTACAACAACATTTCTCAACTCTAGCCTATTTTTAGTATTTATTTCTTTTTGGTTACCTGAAGCGTACCCTGAGGAATGTTAAAGTTGTTGTTTAATTAATAAAGGTGTGAATATGTCAGGCTTCATGCACTTTACAAACCTAATAACCACTATTACTTTCGAATAAGAGAGAAAAAGTAGTGGGAATGCTGACGCACACAGCATTTATTTCGTTATCAAAGTTGCACATATACGTCAAATCGTGAGTAGACTCGATCAAGGAAAAAATAAATGGGTCAGCAGCTGTGGGCCTGGGAAAATGCCATATGCGGCAAAATATTGTGGTCTTAACTGTCCTACCTACTGTAGCTGTACATGTGGTAACAAATATTTTTCTCTACACACAATACCCCATAATGACAAAGTGGAAAAGGTTTTTTAGAATGTTTTGCTAATTTATTAAAAGTATATAACTGAAATATTGCAGACATAGGTATTCACACCCTTCATTCTGTACATTAGTGGGGCACTCGAGTCGTCCTGTTGGAAGGGAAAAGTCTGAGGTCCTGAGCGCTCTGGAGAAGGTTTTTATCCAGGACGTCTCTGTACGTTGCTGCATTCACCTTTCCCTCTATCCTGACTAGTCTCCCAGTTCCTGCCGCTGAATAACATCCCCATGATGCTGCCACCACTATGCTTCATGGTATTTGTGATGAGTGTCTGGTTTCCTACAGACGTCGCGTGACGCTTGGCTTTAAGGCAAGGCAACTTTATTTATACCGCTCATTTCGTACACAAGGCAACTCAATGCGCCTTACAAAAGAAGATATGCGAAATTACAATGAGGGATTTTTTTCTTGGGGCTGAGGAAACGTGTTGAGGCAGATGCAGAATGATGGGGGCGTGGTTGGGAGGGGGTATGTGTGCGATTATTTGCATGTTGTCTTGGCTTTGGCCTGGCACCAAGTTGTCTGTCAAGTTTTGGGAACGTTACTGTATCGTTTAGCTTTAGGTCGCAAGTATCAGTTTTTCCAGTCTTCTTACCGGGTTCCACAGGGAGCGTGTCATTAAGTCCTTTTTTCCGTCTCTAAGAAATCTTGTCCCGTAGTAAGCGAATTACTTGATACATCCAGATATGGCTCCATCTCCAAGCACCAGGATATCTCTGGCCTTGACACTTGGCACAGTTTTTCTCTCCGTCTTTGTTTTGACTTTGTCTGTTTTTTTCTGACTTTCTCTGTTCGTTATACTCGTTGGAAAAATCTGTTTAACTTTATTCCAGGTGCATTTTACTAACAGCCTGAAAGTCAGTGTTTTGGAAAATATGACACAGAGAGCTCAGTCCTTATCAGGTTTAGCTCCGTGGCTTGGCCTTGAAGGGAAGTGTTGACAGTGTAGGAGAGATAAGCGGACCAGCTGCTTCAAACCTCCTCTCTCAGGAGGAAGAGAATTATTAGTTAATACATTTATAACAGCTCCAACAGCTGCCCCCACGACCCGGCAACGGACAAGTGGGAGAAAATGGATGGATGGATGGATGGATGGATGGACATTTATAATTCATTGGCTTTTACTTGTCTCAGCATTAGTTCAGTTCTCCAGAGCAGGTAATTCCCTTCAGGTCAACCCTTTTCCTCCCAAAATATAGTCCAACCATTGTCCGTCTCCACAGCGAGCTGCCAGGTCATATATAACAGTTAATCATTGTGTGTAATTCCATCACTCGGTCACTCCCTGCTCCAAAGTGCTCGTTAATTTTAACGGACAGCAGCATCGTCCGATTGCAAACTGCTGTCATTCCAAATTTCCGATAATCCAGGGCCATCCATCCAATAAGCGGGTACCCTGTTATCAAGAGTCCAAATAAGGAAATATCTTTGTCTCTGACCGACAGGACTGCTAGGCCAACGACATCCAACGCAAACCGAGCAGACAGTCCAGTCAGGGAAGTGAGAAAACAAGTCCGAGCTCGACAGAGACAGGAAGAAAAGTGAAATAGTTGTATCTTGGTTTCATCAGACCAGAGAATCTTGTTTCTTGTGGCGTGAGAGTTGTTTAGGGGCATTTTGGCAAACTCCATTGCAGCTGTCATGGGCCGTTAACTGAGGAGAGGCTTCTGTCTGGCCACTCTACCATAAAGGTCTGGTAGAGTGCTGCAAAGATGGTTGTCTGTTGGAGCTCTGTCAGAGTGACCTCCTTGACCAAGGCCCTTCACCTCCGATCGCTCTGTTTGGACGGGCAGCCAGCTCTATGAAACCTAAAATATATAACATATCACTTGGTAGATAAACTATAAACCTATAAGGGCATGTGTAACGTAGCTTAAATAAAAAACAACAATTTGATACGGAACAACAGCGAGAATTAAGTGCATTAAGTGTTAGCAGCAGATATGAGTGGACATGCCACATGAAAAGCTTTGGACATCAATGTGACCCAACCCTCCCCACAACATTTGACCCATTGTCATTTCATTTATTTATTTATTTTTTACATATTGAATATTTTACATTTCACATTCATGTCATCCCATTTTATTTTTTATAAAAGTAAATGTGTACAAATTCCTAATTTTCGTAAATGCATGAACTATATTTTTTCATTTCTGTTTTGTTTCTAAGATTACTAGTTGAGCTACTGTGAACACGCAATTTCCCTTGTGACTCAGTCTGAAGGAGAGAGATTTGCTCGTTTAATTCCACGCTGTCATTACCGATTCCTAAACGTGGTAATAAATGTCACTTTTATTTAAACTTTTTAGGAACCAGAATCATCTATGACCGTAAGTTCCTGCTGCAGTGCCGGACCTCTCCCCTGACCAGAACCCCTCCCAAGCTGCCGGATATCCCAGGAGTGACCAGACCCCAGAAAGCCGAACCTGAGCAGCCTGATGCCACAGTTGGATGCAACTCTGATCATATCCAGGAGGAGATGGGCACAGGTAAATTATTTTGTCCCATTTGATTCTGTCTACTTCTTTCTCACTGTATAAAATGTGTCCTTGCAGGAGAGGAGGCCCAGTTTGAAATGGACATCTGACAAGTTGCTGCCAGAATCAACAATACTTCACATTTTTATTTTTATTATTTGTGGTATATTATTTACTTCTATAAAAGTCTGTGAATGTTGTTGTAAAAGACAGTAAATTGTACTGTTAAGTAATTAGTTACTTTTGTACTCCCATAATAGTATCCTCTGGATTAACAAAGTCTTAAATTACAGTGTGTAGTTTTTGGTGCCTTAAATGAGTGGTTGTTATAGTAATAACAAATAAACTTTTTTTAAATGTATGGTTTAATAGACAAACCAAAACATACTTAATATGTTTTGTTGGTCTTGTTTTCTCTGAGTGAGATGGTATTGGTTTGTTGATTGGTTGTAATTTGTCTGCTGTTGTATTTGATCAGAATTTTGAGTGTGTGTGTTTTTGTTTCTTAAAAACTTGAATGTTATATTTTACTTGAATAAATATATCGCATTGTGAGCTCAGTGTTTTTTCCCATGACAATCTGAATCATTCATTAACAGGCAATAAAGTATAGCAAACACAATTCACAAGATAAGAAATAATTTATTGTGTTATACAGGGGAGTCAATATGACTCATGTTACATATTAAAGAGCTTACACTATTTTGACATCGACCTCAGGTGCATTTAAAATGACATTGATTACCCTACTAGTGCTTAAGTCAGTTGCCCTTCTGCCATGTAGCTGTATTATCGGTAAAACATTCATTTTAAATATTTCAGTTTGTACTGATAATCCTCTCGCTTGTCTGATGATTGCATGTAGTTCAACCATGGCAGGAATGAACAACAAAAAAAGTAATTAAATAATTTAAAGAGCAATGTCTCAAAGCAGAAGCCTCTGTCCCTGATGGACATTTCTGTCAAGTGCCTTTGGGTGTTCTTCTGCTTTATTAGTGGCAGCCACACTCCTCCACAATCATGTCCTCATGATGTCTCATCACCATCTTCCCAGTCTCGTAGTACAACATGGAGAGAGAGACCAAGCGTGTGGGAACACAGGACACACAAGGCACTTTGTCTGGGTGATGCAGTTTCAGCAAGCTCTAGAGAGAGAAAAGTCCATTAGAACATTTGCTTCATGTGAAACAGAAAATATTGTTAAGCCAAATAAGTCATGATTGTAAATACTGTGTCTCACCTGCATGTATGCATGGTTGGTTGGAGTGAAGGTTTCATCCACAGGAGAAGGGCAGCTCCCTTCACAGCGAAAAGCATTGTAGCGTTTGGGATACACAATCCACTCATTCCAGTCAAGCTTCTTAAAGTCCACCCACATGTCCACCTTTCTACACAGGGGGCTCTTGTCCTCTGTGGGCTTACCAGCATGAGCCGCCCCAGCCACCCGCCGCATCTGTTGGTCACTGTGGTACTGCTGGTGCCTCTTACTCCGGCCGCTCCTCCTGGTGCTGCCGTCCATCTGGACGTATTTGGAGTGCTCAGCTGTGCGGATGAGAGTGGGTGCCTGCTGGCTGTTGGGGCTCTGCCTGCTAAAGACCACCATCATGACCCTGTCAGTAGTTGAGTGCTGAAGCACCTGCTGGTCTTCTCTGTGTTGCTCTTGGGGCCTGCCAGTAGGATATCCATCCTGCAGCCAGTCCAGCAGTAGCTCAGTCATGTTGAACACTTTCCAGGAGGACGGGGACATCATGGAGCTGGGTCTGGCCTGGACTCTGCCCAGAAACACTGGCTCCTTAGGGCAGTTTGACCCCACGCAGTGGTGATAGATGTCCACTGAGGCCTGAGACGACTGGCTGAAGGCAGGGAGACGGATGCGGAGTTCAGCAAGATGGACATTGTCGCTCGCAGTCATGGAAGACACGTCAAAGGTGACTGACCAGTGGTTTCCAATCTGCTGACAAGCTGCAAAATGAGGGGGAAATGGTTAGACAAAATAAATGACCCACAATAGCTAACAAAATCGACCCAAATACGCACTTAGTTCTAGAGTTATTGAGAAAATAAATGAAATAAAATCTGACCACCCCCTATATTATGGGGTGTGTTTTTTTTTTATACATTTTGATACAAATAATTTTTTTATTCTAAATGTATTCGAACCTAATCTTAAAAGCGGCAGGCTTTGTGTAAAAATGTACAAATATGTAATTGATACATACTCTTAGCTACTAGACTGGTGACGGAGTCGGAGTCATGCAGGCCCCGGTTGTCCTCCATCGATGAATGGCTCGAAACGACCTTCGGGCTCCTGGCGCGGTCCTCGGTGAGCATAGTGCGATACAGCTGCATCATGTAGAGCGGCAGGCGAATGGACTGAGGCCGCCACGGCGCGCTCCTCTCCCGTAGTACCGCGTTAGGAGGCATCCCAGCAAACCGACGTGCGTCTATAGCCAGAGCCAAATCCACCAAAAGGCTTAAGATGACAAAGGATAGATCCATTGCGTATTACTCCGGCAGCCTCCTTGACGGTGTTCGTTGCACACAGGTATATTCCAGTGGACGCAGGCAGCAGCAGTCTGTGGTTTTATACCCCTACCGAAGTGGAGCATCTCAGGGCCTTTTGAAGTGCACCGTCCGGGCGTGTGTGATCCTCGGCGGTGGCCACGGCGCTTATGGATCGAAACCAATTTGTCTTTGAAGATGATAGGCGTTAAAGCTGAATGTGGTCGTTACTCGCGTTAGATAGGCTATTCTTTTGATAAGAACCCATGACAATATTAGCTAAGGAGATTATGATGCACCGCCGCGCGCTGATTAATGGGACTTAATCAGAAATCACTTCGGCGATCTATTGTTGGGAAGGAGGAGATAGTTTACTATTACTATTTAGAAACTCGCGACAGGTTGTGTTAAAAACTGCTTAGGAAACGTTTGCTCTGGTAGCTAGAGAATATTGGCTAATGGATCATTGAAAACAAACGCATTCTTGCCCACGTTGCAATTAGCCCTTGCTGTTCAACATAAACCACGTGGATGTGGATTAACATTATGGCCAATATTCAGGTTGTGTTCTTACAACACATCGCAATATTATAGACAGCCTATAATTTGAGTTGGTGCAGCTAAGAATTGTATTGAATACTGTGATTACTGTCAAAATGCTGAGGCTCATGGTTCTGAAATGGCTGGATTTATTCACAACAAAAACGGTCACGAAGTTCAAGGTCTCCTCTTTCAACATATGAGCTAAAGTCAAATTACAGTCTCATAAACGTGACTAATTGGTGACACATTCATCACAAGAATCTGCCATATGAGGTCTTTCTACTGACAGAGAGTGGCCTTTTTTGTTAGCACAGCCTACAACAAAGATAGGCCTATAAGTGCTAAAGTTGTAGCCCTAATTTTTGACACATGATTTCTCTAACGGAATGTATTCAAATGGTTTTGTAAAATATTGTAATAACATTTTATTTTTGCAATATTCAAGAGAATGATCAAATATCGCAATTTAATAATAATAATAATAATAATAATAATACATTTATAATGCACTTCACATTTACCAAACAAATCCCAAAGTGCTAGACTAAAATTAAAATGTTTTTTGATATCGTGTAGACCTGAATATGAGTTCTTATAGTATATTTTCTTCGGTCATATGAACATTAGAACACCTGTCACACATTTTCAGTGATCATTATATCATTGTATCATTATACAATAAACATACATACATTTAATTACTAAATCATGCCTGACCAAAAGAGTTTAGGCTGAAGTCGGTAAAATATACAAGAGTGTATTATTCTTTGTCCATTACTTTGAGAACAATAGCCTACATAATTCAATTTCTATACTAAATTCAGGCAGAACTAAAGGGTTTAGGCTAAAGTTAATTATTTATTATCAAATTATTATTATTATTATTATCATTATTAATATTATTATTATTAATATTATTATCTCTATCTTTGTTGTTGTTGTTGATCCAGCACACTTTTTAGACTGGGCTGTGTGCGTTTCTGGTGTTTATTAAAACAAAAATCTAATTGGTTTCATATTATATATATATATATATATATATATATATATATATATATATATAATTTCTGGCAAATAGACCTGCAAACATGCCTTGCAACACATTCACTGTTCTCTGTAGCAATGGTGCTAATTGTGGCTCATGCATAAAACAAGCTGGACATTTGACCTCAAAGGAGAGAGAACAAACGCTGTGAGTGAATTGTATTAAAAAAAACATTTGAAGAGTGATCTTTAGCTTAATGAGTGTCACTGTAAGCACGGGCTTTTATGTGCCTGCATCAAAAGCTTATTATGTCCATTTGACCAGTCGCCTTTAATTGATGCACTGAGGACAAAAGAATGAGCAACTCGATAAATAAATACTTACTTACTTATGTTACAATGTTACTATTTTTGAACAGCGTTTTACCCTTTATAGGGCACTCATTTAAGTACTTTGAAATAAATAATTTCAACTTAAGAGTGTTATTGGGGAACATAACACAAGTTTATTTCATTTTTCAAAATGTTTCATTATCATGCAGAAAATCTATGTGAGCGAAGTTATCCTATTTGGTTCCTTGCCCTAAACTGGTAAAAAAAAATCACTGTAAACCCCTTTAAGGGGTTAACCTCTTAACATGCGCCATTTTCTCCAGTTCAGCTTTATCAAATCTAAAAGGTCAGTATAAGCCAGTGTAACGGCTCATTGGAAAGTCAAGATCTACAAAACTCAATTAAAAAAGCGTTATCGTCACTTTTTAGAGACATTTTTTTCATTGCTTTATTTATTTATTTGCATTTTTTATTTGCACAGACATTTTAACCACATTTTCATTGCTTTTTAACAGTTTTGGTGCTCTTTTGGGGCGTTTTTGTTGCATTTTCCCTGCTTTTTTTCCCCACTCTTTCCATTACTTTCTTGTCATTTTCTGTGGATTTTTGTTATTTTTTGTCTCGTTTTTGCGGCTTTTTAATGTTTATTTTTGTTGCGCTTTCATCCTCGTTTTCGTCTCGTTCTGTGTGACTATTTCGATGCTTTTTTTCAAGAAGCTTTTAGTACTGACTTTGGGTCATGACAAACTGGACAAAATAGGCTCGGTTCAGGCGGGGGTTAAGGGTTTAAAGTGGGGGTTAAGAGGTTAAAGATCGTTCGCCCAGTAGCCTATCAAGTGAAACAGAGATCACGTGACTGAGAGGCCGCCCGCTGCGCGCGCCTTGATTAGGGCCATCGCTCCAGCTGTCAGAGTTAGACCTGGTGAGCCTGTGCCGACATGGACCTACGGCACTGCGTTTGTTTGGTCTTTTTAATCAGGCTGAGACTTTTCGCTGGTAAGAAAGTTGCTCTTCGGCCCAAATATATTCAATGTATTATTTTGCTAGGCTCCAGATAATTTCGCACCCATCGTTCAATTAATGATTGTTTTTATTAACTGCATATTCACGCGTTGATCTTGCTGTCGACACAGTCCCTCCCCCCTTTCCAAGTAACTCCTTAGCAACTACGTTTCTACATAAGCTTATTACTGTCAAGACCAAACTAGTTACGTTTTTTCAGTGTGTACCAATTGCTCGAAGTACAAACACTATCTGCAAATATATTTAGTTGGCTGAATAGATGTTGTTTTCATGTTTGGTTTTGTGCTTAATTATTAGGCTGTTGTAAGATTGAGATGGAAAGTCGCTATGCTGAACTTCCCATATTCATTGTGGGACGTAAAGGTCCATGTGACACATTAGACACAATCTTTTGCTCAAATATAGTTGACACGATTTTATATTTAAGATTTTGCAAAAGATTGTGCCCAGCTTTCTTTTTTTGTGATTTATAGCGCCACTTCCTTGTTGCACACCGACAGGAAGTGACATAGAAGAAGGTTAATAATTTCAAAGTGCTGCCCTGCAACCATGTTAATAAGTCAATGGGAAATGAGTGAGTCTAACTGCTATGAAATATTGCCTCCTCCTATGTCACGTCCTGTCAGTAGCCTAACCTCTAACCACCCCCCACCTAAACAGAGTGCGTTTTCTTCAGTTAGGCTTTACCCAAATCTAAAAGTGTCTTGACTGGAGAGGAACAATGTAATGTCTCATTTGAGAGCTGGGACCTGCAAAACTGATCACGTCACTTTTTTGTTACTTATTGTTTGTATCTTTTGATGCTTTTTTTCTTTTCTTAAAGGGACTAGACAGAGTTTAAAAATGTTAAACCTCCTACTTGGTCCAGTAATGTCCTAATAGGATGAGCCCAGACCTATCCACAACTGCCGCTAAAAACCTGCACTGTCACTCAAAAATTCCAATAAAAATGACACTTCTGCCCAACATTTCTTTAAATTTGCTGCTTCACCTGAAATAAAATTATGCAACAGATGGACTTGTAACTGATTATCTAAAGTAATATTTTAAAACGTGTCATATGCATTATTTGGTGCCCTTTTCTCCCCCACACCCTTCATCTCCACAGTGGGCCAGATTCTTGCGTGTCATCCGAGACAGTGGCAGTGTGATGACGGAAGCTGCATCTCTAACCTCGGGAGGTGTGATGGTGAAGGGGATTGTCTGGATGGATCAGATGAGATGGACTGTGATGGTGGGTAAAATCCGGTGGTGGGATCTGGGCAGAGAAGCCAGAATATTTACTCAAGTTGAGGGTAACAATACTTAAACAATTTTCCCTGCGTATAAGTTAAAAAATACTTGTTGGAAGTACTATTTGGGCACAGTGCATGATAAAACTAAAAAGTTAATGTACTTGAGTAAATGTATTCGTACTCCCCGCCTCCAGTAGCATCAGAATTATGGTGCATTTGTTTCTGCAGGCTCTCGCGCTTGTCCCCGGGGCCAGTTTTCTTGTATTGACTCTGTGAACTGCGTGGACCTGTCTGCTCGCTGCGATGGGAAGAAACAGTGTCCCACAGGTTACGACGAGGAGAACTGTGAGCACACATTTGGCTGTCTGGACTCGGAGTGGACTTGCAGAAACAACATGTGTATCGCCAAAGAACTGCGCTGCAATGGGGAGAATGACTGTTTGGATAATTCTGATGAGCAGAACTGTGGTGAGCGCTTTACAGTTTATACGCATTTGGTGACTCTTTCCACCGTGAGTAAATCTGTATGCGACACAAGCTTCATGTGACATTTGGAATTTAGCCTAATTTAAACTTGGGTGAATCTTCTTGTGTCCCATCTTCAGAAATCTTGTCTAATTTTAGGAGGTGTTCTTTTGAAAAATCCCGATTTTTGTGTTTGAGTATGAGCTGTCAAAGTACTCAAGAACCATTTTCACTAAGTACTTTTGACTTTACTCAGTTTGTTTTGGTTACTCTACTCGCCTGATTTCACAGATGACAAATAGTTTACTGATCACATGTTTTACCCACAATAACGGGATGTAAGTTTTGTTTTGGTTCTGAAGCTGATGATTCAATCAGATCGCAGAGAGTCATGGTTTGGGTTGCCAGATTAAATACCCAAACCCAGTCGGCAGTAAACCTAAAAGTGTTTCTGTATTTCACACAATGGATGCTACGGTCAAGACTTTGGAAATTGATGTATCTTGACTGCATTCACACAGGTCAATGCAACAGAGGCATAAGGTGTTCTGGAGAGACGTGTCTTTCTCCTGACAAGAGGTGTGATGGCACAGTGGACTGTGATGACGGAAGAGATGAACCCATGACATGTGGTGAGATTCATTGACAGAAACAATAACCTGCTTTAAGGGATGGATAGTTTCTCAAAGCTTTTATCAATTTTTACCCCTGTCTTTTAGGACTGCTTTGTTCCATTAAGAATGGTGGCTGTAGTCATTCTTGTGCAGATGAACCTTGGGGAGCCTTGTGTTCTTGTCCCATAGGTTATGAGCTATCTTCAGATGGAGCCACTTGTAAAGGTGTGTCAAGCTTTTACTTGATTTGTTCACTTGATATGCAAAACTAGAAGATGATATTCCCTATTTCTTGTCAGATGTGGATGAGTGCTCCCAGTCTTCTGTCCCCTGCATGCACTCTTGCATTAATACTGAAGGCTCCTATAATTGCCAGTGCAAAGAGGGATTCATGAAGTCTAAAGGCTTCATGTGTTCAGCCACAGGTAGGCTCATACAGGTGTAAAAAATCAGTAAGTCTTTGATCAAAACGCTAGTCAAAAGCTGTCTTTGTTTGGGATTTTTCTATTAAAGCCGTATTCTGTGGTTCATTGGCATGTGTGCAGGCAATGTTACAAGGCTTCTGACGGTGCTCAAGACTGGGTTAGGCCTTTTGGATGTCAAATCTCGGCACATTAAAGTCGTTCAGTTTGCCGTGTATGATCCAACGTCCTTGGCGTTTGACCTCACTCGAGCCCTGTACTACTGGGCTGATGGCCATGGAAGAATTCACAAGACTGATGGGCGGCAGACCGTAGTCGTCTATGCTGGTGTGTTTGGATCTGATATTCTGGTGGTGTATTTGTAGTGGCTAATGCGATGTTTTTAGGTGAAGCCGGAATTAATAGTTTAGCTTGTGACTGGCTAAATGGACAACTCTACTGGACCAATGAAGCAACTAAGACCATCTATATGCAGGGACCAGATGGAAAAAGTTACACCACTGTTTTAAGCAAAAGCATCAACCCATCTGACTTGGTTCTGTTGCCTATTGAGAGGTATGGATTTTAAACTTCTATTTGCACATGATTCGAGCAAAGATTGGCCCTTATACAACAGTCATGGCTTTTTAATCCTCCCCTGATTAAGACAGTAAACGGAAGATTAAGGGAAAGATTTTGCTAATAAAGGCAATCATTTTTGGAAATTGTTGCAGTTTGATGTTCTGGCTCAATACTGGCCCGGGGAACAGGGTAACGATAGAAAAGTCCTGGATGGATGGCTCAGACAGAAGCTCTTTGGCTGTCCTCACTGCGCAGACTGCTCACGGTCTCACTGCTGACGTCGGTGCCAGGAGACTCTACTGGATCAGTGAATCAAAGAAGGTCAGAGGAATGAACAAGTACAACTGAAGAAAAACTTCATGTCTGATTTGGTTTTGCCCACATCTACTTAAAAAAACGTATAATATACTAATTTATACAAATAGACACACATGCACACTCTCAATAGTGTGATGGATGAGATGCAAATTGGCGTATGCATGTTCACACTTTTCCTTTAACTAAAATGTCCGAACATTACAAATGAAAAATCTAAAACTTCACACTTTTTTTTTTTTTTTTTTTTTTCACTTGCCAATTGTTTTTCTCCAGTCTATAGAGACGGTGACGGTGGAGGGTAATGGCCGTTATTCCTTTCCTGGAGTGTTTAGCCATGGACCTATTCTCAGCCTCGCTGTGTTTGAACGGTTCTTGTACTGGAGTGACGAAAAAGGATTATGGCAGTCTTCAAAGATGAAACCAAACCAGAAGAAACTGATCTGGAAAGATCCCCTTCCTTTAATAAGTGCTTACCATGAACTACAACAACCCCAAGGTAATAAGTTTATGGTATTTGCACATGTCAAAGGTATTGGAGCACCCAGATTTTTCCAGTGTTTACTGCCTCGTTTTCTGGAATGAAAACATGGAAGAAATGAACAAATATAAGAAAAATAAATTGATAAGTAAACCCAAAATGAATTTAACTGCATTATTTTCAAGATGACTGGAAAAATGGGGGTGTATTATCTGAAGTGCGTCAATCTTTCTGGAAAAGATCAAATAAGAATAATCTTGCCTTTTTAGTTTCCAGTCCATGCGCTGTTACTCGGTGTGACCTCTGCCTGCTTACTCAAAGCAATGCTGTGGGATTCACATGTACTTGCCCAAACTCCAAAGTACTTCTGCCTAATGGCGTGTGTCAATGTAGGTTGCCTTTACTTGCTTGGTTTTATAATTGCTCAAACTTGAAATTCTAAATTCAGATTGTCTTGTTTTTAGATCCGAGAGTGCTTTATGCGACCGCCCACTCTGTCAACTTTGTGGAGTTTAAAGAAAAAGAGGAGACGACCATCCAGGTGTTTACAACAGTTCAGGGCATTCAGTCATTTGATGTGGACTGGCAGAGAGACTGGTTATATTGGGCCAACCAAACTGGAAATATGAAATGCCGCACACCGGTCAAGACTGAAATAATCCCAACACCTTTACCAGGTTAGACAACCTAACAGTTAAGAGTGACTTCATGACTTCATCATAACTGCCTCTTTGTTTCTTTAGTGTGCCTGATGAAGGTGGATCAAAGAAGTGGAAACCTGTATTGGGTGTCATGTGATCATAGGAGCATTAATGTGATCTCTGCTGACCGTCGAGTCACCCAGAAACTTTACACCTCACAGGGACTCATCGAGAACCTGTACTTGGATTGGCTGAGGGGTGGGATTCTCTGGCTGGAACGTGGTCAGATATTTACCATGAGCATGATGGGAGGTAAACCCGTTGGTCTCGTCCGCTTGGGGGCAGGAGTTGTAGGAAAGCCAGCGTTTGACCTGAGGGCAAACAGTCTTCTCTGGAACTCGTACCCAACAGGTATCCAAACATGGTTAAGTGTGTGTGTGTATTGTAGGTCTTTATATATCCTATACCTAAAATCTCACAAATATTTACAGTAATTTTGTTTGTTTTATAGGTTTGGTAACAATGAGTTTGTTCTGGGACAGACGCCATATTGTTGGTAAACGGTGGGACATAGCTGGATCTGTAGTTTTTGCATTGGAGCCTTTTCTTTTGTCTGTTTCGGACCACACGATGACTCTTTGGGATCGCAGAGATGGAAGACCCATAAAGTCTGTAACTGTGCAAAGCAAAGTGCTCGGCGTTATAGGTGCACTGAAAGGTCTTGATTCAGGTTCTTAATTTTTCATTACTTTCAGTCTAATAACATGGAAAACTAATGCTCGTGTACCTATTAGCGCCAACAGATCAGAACTCGAGTCCATCCAAGCTGACTCTTGGGTCCACTTCATCACCCAGTCCAGTCACAGGACTAACCTGCAGAAGCCCCTCAATGCTCTGTCCACAGTCTGTTTTCAAATGCATTTCCCCAAGCCAAATTTGCAACGGGGTCAATGACTGTCCTGATGGAGTTGATGAAAATAATTGTGTCAAAAGATGTGCCTCAATAAGTAAATGTATTTTATTTCTCTCCTCTTGTATCAATGTTTTTGTTAAATGTGTGCCTTTTTATTTCTTTAGATGACTTCCTGTGCAAAGATCGCAGGAGCTGTGTCTCACAGACTCTGGTTTGTGATGGTCGGTCTCATTGTCTGGATGCCTCGGATGAGAAGAACTGTCCAAGTTTAGAGCCTCCTACTGCCTCACCCATCGTCCTGAAGTGTCGCCACGGCTCCAGATTATGTACCGATGGGTCGGCGTGTGTTGCCTTCAGTCATGTGTGTGATGGACAGTGGGACTGCACTGACGGATCAGATGAAGCTGGATGTGGCAAGTTTACAGTTCTTTTATATGCAAGTTCCTTATTTACCGGTATACATCTGTTTTGTGTTCTATACAGATGCTCTGGAAACGGCTTCCAGAAGTACAGAAATTAAAACCACACCATTCACTGAGCCTCCAACCCAACGGCCCTGTCGGAGCCCATCGGTCCTGTGCCCTGGTTCATCTGTGTGCCTCCTCCAAACCCAGTTTTGTGATGGGAAGAGGGACTGTCCTGATGGCTCGGATGAGAAGTGTCTCAAACGATGTCCACAAATGAGTAATTGGACAATTTTTTTTAACTTTTTTTTGTACGTGAGTTTTTTTTGGCATTAAAATAATTCAACTTTTTATTTTATTTTTTTTAAGCGGACTTCCTTTGCAAAGATCGCAGAAAGTGTGTGTCACAAACTCTAGTTTGTGACGGTCGGTCTCATTGCTTTGACACCTCGGATGAAATGGACTGCCAAAGTTTCTCTGAACCGACCTCTAAACCAAGCACACTGAAGTGTCGCCATGGCTCCAGATTATGTACCGACGGGTTGGCCTGTGTCTCCTTCAGTCATGTATGTGATGGACAGTGGGACTGCACTGACGGATCAGATGAAACTGGATGTGGTGAGTTTACAGTTTGAGACAATTTAAGGAACTTTCATACAATGTATCCATCTGTTATTTGTTTTCTATACAGATGCTCTGGAAACGGCTTCCAGAAGTACAGAAATTAAAACCACACCATTCACTCAGCCTCCAACCCAACGGCCCTGTCGGAGCCCATCGGTCCTGTGCCCTGGTTCATCTGTGTGCCTCCTCCAAACCCAGTTTTGTGATGGGAAGAGGGACTGTCCTGATGGCTCGGATGAGAAGTGTGTGAAACGATGTTCACAAAGGAGTAAGTGGACAGACTAATTTTGACCCTTTTTTTTTTTGCATTAAAATAATTCAACATCTTTGTTTTCAAGCGGACTTCCTTTGCAAAGATCGCAGAAAGTGTGTGTCACAAACTCTAGTTTGTGACGGTCGGTCTCATTGCTTTGACGCCTCTGATGAAATGAACTGTCAAAGTTTCTCTGAACCGACCTCTAAACCAAGTGCACTTAAGTGTCGCCATGGCTCCAGATTATGTACCGACGGGTCGTCCTGTGTCGCCTTAAATCACGTGTGTGATGGACAGTGGGACTGCACTGACGGATCAGATGAAGCTGGGTGTGGTGAGTTTAAATTTGTCAACGAGCAAAGGCTCATGTTTGTGCATTTGAGGTATTTCAATGATATCTCAAATAAATGCTTGTATTTCAATTGTATTTATTGGGTAAAATTCTATGCGCCGTGCCTTTTTTAATTAGTTTGAATCATTTATTTGAAAAGGGATGGAAAAAATGGTAAGCATTTTCAGATGTGCAGATTTTTCTCAGTCTGAAAAGTTAACACGGAAAAAAAATCACTTTTTCTATCATCGCTTTTTATATTTGACAGGGATATTAAGACAACATTTAACTGCTCCGGAGTTTGCCAAAAGGCTACCTTTAAAAGGTCTCAGCTCTGATGGTCACGCAGGTACAGCAAATTGAGTGAAAATATTATTCGACTTATGTACGTTCCTATTTTGATTAGGTTAATCTACTTTACATCAACCCCCACAAAGAAAAATGCAACAAAGAAATTGGTTTAGAGGAGCAAAAAATGTTTAAGTTTAGTCCCTTTATTCATTCAGAGAAGCATCATCCAAATTAGCAGGAAGCAAACTGGCAAAGTTCTACACAAAAAATTAAGAATAACAAATTACTACTGATGCCAAGATTAGATGCTAAAATCAGATTTCTATCAAACTGTTCGAAGGTGGAGAGTCCTACATCTACTCACCTGTTTGAGCGTAACCGCAGTTTGGTAAACTGGGTTTATAAGATTCTCCAGCTCCACTTCAGATAGATGTGGGGTGGCAGGCAACTTTATTTATACCGCTCATTTCGTACACAAGGCAACTCAATGCGCCCTATATAAGAAGATATGCGAAATAACAATGAGGGATTTTTTTTTTCTTGGAGGGGAAGGACAACCGGCCATTGACCGGGGGAGGGACCGAGGAAACGTGTTGAGGCAAACGCAGCAGATGGGGGGGGGGGGGGGCAAGGCTGTGGGAACCCAGGGCGCTGCAGCACCCCCTGGTGGATAATTTGCGAACTGGGGGCAATATTAAATAGGAAAAATGCACAGGAAAAAGCATTTTGGGGAAAATGTTGTCACTCGGCACCCTATCTAAAATGTCTTCCCACGGCTCTGGATGGGGGCGTTGGGGAGGGGTATGTGTATGCGGTTATTTACAAGTTGTCTTGGCTTTAGCCAAGTTTTGGGAACGTTACTGTATCATTTAGGTTGCAAGTATGGGTTCAACAGGGAGCGTGTCATTAAGTCCTTCCGTCTCTAAGAAATCTTGTCCCGTAGTAAGTGAATTTCTTGATGCATCCGGATATGGCTCCGTCTCCAAGCACCAGGATATCTCTGGCCTTGACACTTGGCACAGTTTTTCTCAGTCTTTGTTTATACTTCTCATTCTGTTTTTCTGACTTTCTCTGTTCGTTATACTCGTGGTAAAAATCAGTTCAACTTTGTTAAAAATGCACCTGGAATAATCAAAGTCGGTGTTTTGCAAAGTATGACCCAGAGAGCTCAGTCCTTATCAGGTTTAGCTCTGTGGCTTGGCCTTGAAGGGAAGTGTTGACAGTGTAGGAGAGATAAGCGGACCAGCTGCTTCAAACCTCCTCTCAGGAGGAAGAGAATTATTCCAGAATAGTTCATTTATAATTAATTGGCCTTTACTTGTCTAAGCATTAGTTCAGTTCTCCAGAGCAGGTAATTCCCTTCAGGTCAACCCTTTTCCTCCCAAAATATAGTCCAACCATTGTCCGTGTCCACAGCGAGCTGCCAGGTCGTATATAACAATTAATCATTGTTACTTTCCAGTGAAATTCCGTCACTCCCTGCTCCAAAGTGCTCGTTAATTTTAACGGACAGCAGCATCGTCCGATTGCAAACTGCTGTCATTCCAAATGTCCGATTAATCCAGGGCCATCCAGCCAATAAGCAGGTACCCTGTTATCAAGAGTCCAAATAAGTAAATATCTTTGTCTCCGACCAACTGGACCGCTAGGCAAAGGACATCCAACGCAAACCGAGCTGACCGTCCAGTCAGGGAAGACTAGCTCCTCCGTGGCCTCACTTTGTGGAAAAAAAAAAACGCATCAATTGCACTGAGATTCCATAGTTTAGCGGTTCAGGAGGACAGCGAGCAGGTGGTCCAAGAGGAAAAATTAGTCAGACAAGACACTCAGAGCCAGGGAAAAGCACGAAAGCCAGGAGAAGTGAGAAAACGAGTCCCCACTTGACACCCCGCAGGTAGGGGTGCTTCCCGAAGTAGTGTGCTGACCAGCGAGTGAGCAGGTCAATACAAAAGTTTAAAATTGAAAAATTAATATACAGTGCCTGGCAAAGAAAAAAACACCTTAGTCTTGGGATGCTGCATTTGGGCAGGTCTTGGTTCAACAAGTGTGGCCATGAGTAAACTTTGCGAGCTTATCAAAGTGTTTTGTGTGCACCTGTGCCATAATCAAAGCTTAAAGTGGTCCAACGAAGTGTGTGTGTGTGACCCCCCCCCCCTTTTTTTTTTTCTTTAAATAGATAAAGGCGGAGCTGAAAATATAAATGAAGAAAAGGGGGCTTGTCCTAGTTCATCAGTACCATGTGCCCAATCGTCACTCTGTATTCATCCAACTCGGTTCTGTGACGGCACGAATGATTGCCCTGATGGATCTGATGAGTTGAATTGTGCAAGCACTGCTCCTACGTCTACTCCATCTGGTGGTCGCCAGTGCCCCGGTACCTCAAAGCCTTGCAACGATGGTTCAAAGTGTGTGTTGTTGAGCCACATATGTGACGGCGAAGATGACTGTTCAGATGGATCTGACGAATTGAAATGCCCAAACTCCTGCAAACAAGGTCTCTATCAAGCTTCATGTGTTCAATGTTTCATGAAATGAGAAATGGTAAATCTAGTTTGTTTCTGCTAAAGGTGAATTCCAGTGCGCTCATGGAAAAATGTGCATCCCTACATCTCAAGTGTGCGATGGAAAAATCCACTGTCTCGATCATTCTGATGAATTGAACTGCCTAGAACGAACAAAGAGCTGTGAATTCCACTGTCATGATGGCCAACGTTGCCTTCCCAAAAAGTTCCTGTGTGATGGAGAGAAGGACTGTGAAGATGGCTCTGATGAGGCGGGGTGTGGTAAGACTTTGTTATGTATTGTTTTTTGGCACTTTTTTTTATGTTGGCCATAATTGGCGACAGATGGCACATGTTTGCCAATTACTTGCATTTTTGTTTCTTTACAGAGGCTATAAAAACCACAAAAAATCCATTGATACAGTTTACCCAGACTCCAACTCAATTGCCCTGTCGGAGCCCATCGGTCCTGTGCCCTGGTTCATCTGTGTGCCTCAGTCAAACCCAGTTCTGTGATGGAAAGAGGGACTGTCCAGATGGATTTGATGAGGATTGTGTCACAAGATGTCCTTACACAAGTATGTAATTATGATTGTCACTTTAAAAACTGAATAATTCACTGCCTTTTTATTTTTCCATAGATGACTTCCTGTGCAAAGATCGCAGGAGCTGTGTCTCACAGACTATGGTTTGTGATGGTCGGTCTCATTGTCTGGATGCCTCGGATGAGAAGAACTGTCCAAGTTTAGAGCCTCCTACTGCCTCACCCATCGTCCTGAAGTGTCGCCACGGCTCCAGATTATGTACCGATGGGTCGGCGTGTGTTGCCTTCAGTCATGTGTGTGATGGACAGTGGGACTGCACTGACGGATCAGATGAAGCTGGATGTGGTGAGTTTGATAAAATATTCTAGTTTATTTCAACCCAGACAATTCTAGTTTTTATTATTTTTTTTCACAATTTGTGCAGTACCAAGTATATAAGTTGACTAATCCACAATGTTGCAGTAATTAACAAAGCTACCTCTGGGTTGAATTGGTTCACAAAGAGATGGAAAAATCTGCAGTGGAAAATGCTTACCATTTTCTCATCGTTTGTTTGTTGTGATCTTTTGACATATTCATTCTGTCACTCGCACAATTCAATACTGATATTTTCAAAATTAAAACCATACAAGCAATTGCATTTTAAATCTTGAGTTGTGATTTAAGTTGTAATGTAAATTTATACTTCATATAAACATGACTTAAATTGGTGGCTCTCAGCCAATTTATCTTTGGGGTCTTGCCCTCAACCTATAAAGATGAGTGATGCAAATGACGATAATTTCTACTTATACATTTAGATTATTTCGAGGTTGGCATGCATCAAATGTTATAAAGGTGGAAAAAAGTGAACACGTGCGTGTGTATATACATGTACTTTGAAGAATACTGTACATATTTAAACTAATTTCCCCTCACCAGTTGTGGGACAAACTTCCTTCTACTCCTTTTTTAAAGTATTGTACAACTAGTCAAAATGTACTTTTATTTTCTCAGGGTTCTGTGGTTTAGGAATTGCCCATTCTAAAACTATCCAAACAATGGGTGAAGTGTAATATGGGTGTCCTTCTGATTTTCAGATGACGCAAATGCTGCAACCAGCTCAAAAGAACTGCAGCGATCATGCCCCAGTCCATCTTTACTGTGTCCCGAATCATCACACTGCATTCTTCCAACCCAGTTCTGTGATGGCAAGAAAGATTGCCCTGATGGATCTGATGAGAACTGTGGAACAACATGCCCTGAAATGAGTAATTTAATGACATACATTATAATTAATCTAGTCTATGACTTTGAGTAGGTCCTCAAAAAATAAGTTTACATTGTTTTTACAGATGATTTTCTTTGCAAAGACTATCTGAGCTGCGTTTCGAAAAGTCAGGTGTGTAATGGCCGCAGTGACTGTCACGATGGATCTGATGAGTTGAATTGTGCAAGCACTGCTCCTACGTCTACTCCATCTGGTGGTCGCCAGTGCCCCGGTACCTCAAAGCCTTGCAACGATGGTTCAAAGTGTGTGTTGTTGAGCCACATATGTGACGGCGAAGATGACTGTTCAGATGGATCTGACGAATTGAAATGCCCAAACTCCTGCAAACAAGGTCTCTATCAAGCTCCATGTGTTAAATGTTTAATGAAATGAGAAATGGTAAATCTAGTTTGTTTCTGCTAAAGGTGATTTCCAGTGCGCTCATGGAAAAATGTGCATCCCTACATCTCAAGTGTGCGATGGAAAAATCCACTGTCTCGATCATTCTGATGAATTGAATTGCCTGGAACGAACAAAGAGCTGTGAATTCCACTGTCATGATGGCAAACGTTGCCTTCCCAAAAAGTTCCTGTGTGATGGAGAGAAGGACTGTGAAGATGGCTCTGATGAGGGAGAGTGTGGTAAGTTTATCACTGTAAACCAATTTACCATTATAAAAAAAATAACATTCTCTTGCCCTTTTTTGGATTTGTGAATATTGATTTTATTTTTTTCATTGTTGCTTAGCCCCATCTACTACACCCACTTCTACGTCACCACCGATCAAATGTCGGCACGGTTTTAAGCTGTGCAAAGATGGCCTGGAGTGTATTATGTACAGCCACGTGTGCGATGGACAGGTGGATTGTAAAGATGAATCAGATGAAGCGGACTGTGTAAAGAAATGTAAAGCAGGTCTGTAAAGGACATGCACAGGTCAACCCTAATTTATTCATACAGGTAGTGGTATTACGTTTTTCCTTCAGTCTGTGGTAAGACTTTTATGGGGGGAAATACCAGTGAGTGCTTTGCAGCTAAATGTATTGTGACCCAGCATGTATGTAGTTGGCATGACTTTGACAAAGCTAAACTTAAAGTTGTGAAGCATGCTCATTAGTTTGGAAAACTTGCAATCCCTCTTTCCTTTCACTCGTCTGTGCGTTAGATGAGTTCCAATGCGGTCATGGCAAGCGGTGTATCCCAAAAAGGAACGTGTGTGATGGTCACAATGACTGCCAGGACCAGTCCGATGAAGCGAACTGCAGACAACTGGGGGAAGGCTGCCATCACTGGTGCGACCGCAACACGCGCTGTATCCCAGACACCTTTCTCTGTGATGGGGAGAGGGATTGTGCTGATGGCTCAGATGAGAACAAGTGTGGTAGGTAATACGCAACATTGGCGTCTGTTGTACTGTTGTAACATACTGGCTCATCTTTCAGGTTTGGCGAGTTGTGTCTCCAACCAGTATCGCTGCAAAAGTGGCCAATGTGTTTCTCAGGCTCTGAGGTGTGATGGTTATGCTGATTGTGGAGATCGTTCAGATGAAAAGAACTGCTCAAGGCCGCCACGCTGTCCAAAAGCTCTCCGCTGCCCCAATGGTCACCAGTGCCTCCAGAAGGAGTGGGTCTGTGATGGAGAAAACGACTGCCCAGATGGGGCTGATGAGAAGGTCGGTAAAGGATTATCGTGCATATTAAGATATCAAATAGTGCCTGACAGTTTTATTTATATTTAGAACTGCAAAAGTGCACCAGTTAATTGTAAAGAATATCAGTGGCAGTGTGGGGCTAGTCAGTGCATCCCTTTGTCATGGAAGTGTGACGGAAAGGACGACTGCGAGAATGGAAAGGATGAACACCAATGTAGGCCAGTTATTTTATTAGCCGGTCAAGAAGTCTGGCAGATTTGTAAAGTTTACTGTCACATGTATTTTTGAAGGTGAAAAGAAATGTGCTCCCCATCTGTACACATGCGGGAATGGTGAATGCTTGGATCCATGGGACGTGTGTAATGGTGTAAAGAACTGTGTTGACCGATCAGACGAAGGTCCTGGATGTAGCCGGAGAAACTGCTCCAGTTCTTCTGCTCCACGATGTGGCCACCACTGTGTTAGCACACCCAATGGTCCCGTAAGTTCTATGTACTGTTTGGTGCGGGGTAAATTCTACATTTTAGTGCAGTGTGAGACCCGATTCCTGTAAAGGGACTAGTAGATGGTTAACATTTTTATACTCTCTACTCCCACCTCAGGTCGTATGTGTAACTGCAGTGTCTATCAACCTTGTGCATTACGGCGCTTAAGACAGAATTCACTTTTTGGGTGACAGTTAGGATTTTGGCAGCATTTGTGGTGAACAGGTCTGGGCTCATTCTACACATTAGGACATTGCTGGAACATGTAGGGGGAAGAAAAAAAGTTAAACATTTTTATAACTGTCTAGTGTGTTTTGTTTTATATTTTTTTTAATTTACCATTTGAGGTAATAAAGTTAATGAACTTTCATCATGTTGGGGCATTGACAAACTTTAACTGCACATTCACATTTTTGCAGAGATGCTTCTGTGCTGCAGGTTTCCAAACACAAAGCAGTGACTTGTCCTGTGTTGACATTGATGAATGCAACACAGTTTCATCTGGTGTTTGCAAACACATCTGCCTGAACACTCCAGGCTCTTATGTCTGCCATTGTCGTCCTGGGTTTTACCTTGAACCAGACAACAGGAGCTGCAAACCTCAAGGTACAAGTTTCATCTGCGAACCATTTCTCCTGGTTTAATCTTATTTACTTGTAAGGTACAATCTTCACATAATTGCATACTTAAAACTTTGTTTCAGTTGAGCCCTTACTTCTGGCCTCTGTTCAGTCTGAGATGGTAATCCGAGGGGTCCATAGTGGCACCCTGCGTGTGTTGTCGTCAAGTAATCGACCCGTGTTTTCTGTGGATTATCACTGGGCTAAAAACAGGATTTATTGGCCAAGCTCCAACTACCAGAGCATTCGTTGGGCTGACATAGACAACAAAAATACCAAAGGCACTCTGATCAAAGGTATGTACTTTGACAGGTACAGCTCAAATAATGAGCCAGATGCAAACGAGCTGTAAACTGCTTTTTCAGGAGTGAAATCTGATTTTATCGCAGTGGACTGGGTTGGTAAGAATCTTTATTGGGTTGATGGGCTGCTTGGACAGATTCTGGCAGTGAAGCTCAATGATGCCACTGTGAAAGCTCAGGACTATGCAGTTGTCCTTGGAATGGATTTGGAGCAGCCTAGTTCGCTACTTTTAATTTCACACAAGGGGTAAGTAACAATTTTCAATGAGTTTCATTGCATCTTTATGACTTTGCTCTTCTGTCCAGGTTGATGTTTTGGTCAGAAATAGGAAGCACTCCTCAGATTGAGCAGGCTGGTATGGATGGGTCGAAGAGGAGGGTGGTGGTGAGTCAGGGTTTGAGTTGGCCTGTGAGCTTGGCCTTTGATGCTCTGGAGAACAGGATTTACTGGGCGGATGAGAAGCTGCAATGCATTGGCTCTACCTCCATGGATGGAGATAATCTCAAGGTCAAGTTCTAAATGTTTACAAAATTGACCCGTCAAGGCTATACTAAATTATCATTTTATATACTAGATCCTTCAGTTGGCAGAAACTCCAAGCCCTTTCTCAGTAGCTGTGTTTAATGACAGAGTCTTCTGGTCAGACACCAAAAAAAGGAGCATTCGCTCGGCTGAAAAAGGAACGGGAAAAGATCAAAAAGTTCTCATTAAAAGACCAGGGCAGCCCTTTGGACTGAAAGTAAATTGTACTTTTGTATGAGTAACTATTTAAAAATGCATTTGCATCAAGCATGTTTTCTTTTTTTTTTAGATAATGCATGCCCTTTCGCAACCATCAGTGTCCAACCCTTGTGAGCAGTTGCATTGCTCCCATCTCTGCCTTTTAGCTCCAGCAGTGAGGGGTCGGAGTGGAGGCTCTGGGGCCACTAAGGGTCTCACTGCGGTCTGCAGATGTCCAAAGGGACTATTGCTCTCAAAAAATAACCTCAAATGCACTGTGCCCAAAGACTCTAGCTTCATCATGCTTTTGTCTGTGCAAACGGTGTATCAGGTAATCTACTCTAGGTACAACAATTAAAATCTATATGCTTTTAATTGATCATATATTCTTTGCTCTGTAGATTCATTTGCGTTCCATATATAGCGAGGGGGTAGGCTTGAAGAAAATTCCCAATGGACGAGTACTGGCTCTTGCTGGAGTTAGTGAGGCCAATTTAATGGATGCTTCTATTCCTGGGCTTTCCCTGTACGTTTCTGATGCAGTACGAGCAACAGTTGATAAACTAAAACTGACTGACTCTAGGTCTAGACAAACACTAACTGCTGATGGCCAAATCCTAAAGCTGAATAAGGTGTGGCTTGACTTTTTATGTACAAATTTACCAGCACAAGTTTTACCGTTGCCGTTTTTACTTCTAGGATGATTCGATCTCTGCACTTGCTGTAGACTGGGTGACCTCCAATCTTTACTGGAGCAGTGCCAAGAGACCCAACCTCCATGTGACTTCTGCCGACCGCCACACTACATCACTTCTCAAAGGGTCCATGAAGGTGACTGCTAGAGGACAATTGTCTTTGTTTTTTTATTTTCTTTGTTTTTTTACTTGCGTTTTTATCCTTTGTGTTTAGGGAACTACGTCCATCGCTGTGCATCCGCCATCGGGTCGACTGTGCTACACATCGGTGGGCTTGTTGGGCAGTAGTAAGGCCGAAGTAAGCTGTGCCTGGATGGATGGGCAGAAAAAGACTGTGCTATGGAGAAAGGCCAGTGTTCCCACATCACTTGTGTTTTCTGATAAAGGCACTGTGATCTACTGGGCTGACACTGGTGAGAACAGAAGGAAATGTTTGTGTGATTAACCATTGTAACAATTGAGTACTCTGAATTTAAGGAGATAGCGTCATCTATACAATTGGAGTGGATGGATCAGGATTTAATAAGTACAATACAGGGCCTGGTTTTCTTATCGCATTCACTTTTATTGAGAACTTCATGCTCTGGATGACCTTCGATAAAGGTAAGACTGGACACGTGAGCTCAATTTTAAGTTGAGCTTATTTCTATGGCCATATGTATAAATCTCTTTTCTTGTGCAGATATAACCAGACTGTGGTATAGTGATGGCCTGCAGCCGAAACATCTGTGGTTTGAGACGAAGATCAGCCTGATAGAACTGAAGGCTTACAGCAAAAACACCCAGTCCGGTACGTGATTTAAAAAATTAGCTGCAAAAAGTGTGCTGTAAATGATGAAGGTTTTTGGGCTGGATGAGGAACTGACAATTAAAACGTAGCTTTATTTTACTGCAGAAATAAATCAAATATTCTATCAAATGACCAATTCTTTGCAGCCAATAGTCAAGTATGGTGGGAAAACTGTTCTGTTATGAGCATCATGGGTTTGTGTCCTGGTGAGAAGACTGTCCCCGCTCTTAAGTCACTCTCCCCATCTTACAGGCCAAAACAATAGTTACAGCTACCTTTTTGTTTTTCAGTTCTCTTAAGGTAAGAGGTAACGGTGCTGAATTGTGCATTTGTCACCCATTATAAAACGGTAGAATGATTTGGTAAATGGAAAGTAAAGCTGAAGAAAATGCATATCGTGTGACCACTAGATGGCGAAAGAGGCATGTCCCAAAGATTAAAGGTTCTAGCTGATGATCTCGCGCTGTTTAAATGGTGTAAATGAAAACCTACATTTATTTGAAATGTAATTTTTTTTTTTAAGGAGAATATTGAAGATTTTTTTTTTTTTAATCAAAGATTAATAATTCTGTTATCAAATGAGCTGTAACACTTTCTCATTTTATCTGCAACCATGTTTAACACTATTCTAAAACCATGCTATTTACTGGTGTAGTTCAGAATAGCTGTGACAGGGGTTGGAATGCTGATGCAGTGTTATCAGACACTGGGTGCCATGAAAAGGGCTGCTCAGTTGAGGCTAAATGAATGGCAGTGATGTGATACTTGCTCTGGGATGAGGCCTGTTAACTGTTCGTCAGTGGGGAAAGGCAGAGTTGAATTGAGTTCTTGGATCACCACTCCCTTTTTATTCATGATCCTAACACGGCACAAGGTTTCCCACATCACAATAAACTGAATTTGTTCGTAGTGACCTAAAGTTGTTTGTGGCTTGGAACCGAGTTTAGGAATAGTCGAGCCTTTTTTTTTTATTTTTTTTTTTTTAAAAGGCCAGGACCCAAAAGAACCATGTATGTATAACCTGCAATGAAAAGAAACTGTTGCTTGATATGACTACAAATGTTGTTTAAAAAAATATATATATTCTGGTACAATAACCTTTTTGTGGAACTGTTTGGTATTTTGTCCTATTGTCTGAAATGTGCTCTTGTGTCTAGGAAACAACAGCTGCTCCTACAACAATGGTGGATGTGCTCACCTGTGTCTGCCGTTCCCAGGCGGACACGCATGCCGCTGTGGACAGGGCTTCTATATAGTTAATACCATCTCGTGCGCCCCCTTCCCCTCCTGTCCCACAGACAGACAGCCGTGCCCCGATGGGAGCAAGTGCATCAGCAGCAGCCAGTTCTGCGACGCTCGTGTGGACTGTGAGGATGGCTCTGATGAACAAGATTGTAAGTTTTAGTTTTTCCATAGGGATGATTAACTTGATTTGTATAGCACCTTTCACAGATATGGATGGTTTACGTTCACACAGCGGTGCTCAGCTATGCATGTAGCCACGGCTGCCCTTTGGGGCATACCGATAGAAGTGCAGCCGCACACATTTGCGCCAATTAGTTGCCAAGATGGTGGTTAAAAGAAAATTATACTTTCACCATTTTGAACCAACTATTTGCAGATTGTGTTCAGCATATTCAGAACAAACAGAAAATGCTTCTAAAATGTCAGTTCTCTTAAACATGTATATGGTGAAGGTCTTTAGACCAGAGATTTCCACCCAGTACCTCGCCAGCAGCTGTTGTACTGCTGTACTTGTACCCAATCAAAAATAATTTCAGCAACACCAGTAGAAGCCATAGTACCAATTAGTAAAATTTCATTTGATTGTAACTAGGGCCGGGACTTTTTTGATTAATTGCGATTAACTACATGAGGTTTAGTGCGATTAAAACTATTAATCTAAATTAATCACACTTCAGTTTCCTTTTTTCCTGCAGACGCACAATTAATGGCAATATTGCACTGGTCTGTTGGATTGGTTGAACAAAAATAAACTATTTTGTTTAAGCTTATGTATTCAGTCATTATTCAATGGTATACTAAAAATCCTTATGAAAAAACTTCTCACTGTTCTCAGGTCAAATATTTATAAAGCGATTGATTAATTAGTAAGCCTCTAATATTTTTTTAATCGAGTCCCGGCCCTAATTGTAACACTTCAAGTCATTAAAGAGTATTTTGGGAGGTTAAGATCAAGTTTACAGCCTTTATCTCAATGTAGTCCAGGTTGATGCATGTCCAAGCACCCGTTGGACTAAAAAAAACATCTTTAACTTCTGTTACTTGGGAGGCCAAATAGTTTGTGATTATGCAGGATTTGGTCTAGTGCAGCAATTCCAAAAGTTCTCCAATCATGTAACACATTTTGTCAAAAGACTGACTAATAGCTCGTGTGTGTTCTCCCCAGGTCCATACAGAGACGTGGGCCTTTCTGGCAACAAAAGCTCAGCCCTCATGTCTCCACTCGCCCCTTCTGACACAAACGGCAAAAAGGAATCTGAAGCATCATGTGACCTGCAGTGTAATGGCCGTGGCTCCTGCATTACTGACGACACGGTCAGCCGCTGTCAGTGTGTGGACGGCTACAGAGGGGAGTTTTGTCAAGTGGCAGAAACGTCCCACAGTCGAGCAGCTATAGTACTGGGGCTGCTTTTTCTGTGTGCACTTGTGATTGCTGCAGTTTTAATCTATATAAAAAGGTTTGTAAAGGTTTCCACAATTCATTAAAAAATAGCCTTGAGTCAACACGTGTGATTTGCTGCGTTCCAGGCGAGAGTTGGCTTTAGCCCTCAGCACCACGAGAGAGAAGGAAACGCTTATGTCCGACATGTGCTTATCAGAACAGACAGACTATGACACTGAGGTAAGACGGTGTTTGTGTTGAAGGGATATTTTGAAAGGATTGAAGTAAAAATCCATTTCTACTTCCTTTAGGAGCTTGACTCGCCAGTGGATGCAGGAAGTCCTGGTTTAACCCTCGAGTCACTACAGTTAAAGCGATGAACTGGTTTTCATGCAAATTTTAAACACTAAACATCTTTTATCAACGTAGTAAACGCTGGCTACAACTGTCTTGTCTTGGCGTAAACTCATGTTGCAATAAAAGGGTTAATTGTACAGGTTATCGTGTCATTTAACACAATTTAAGGAGACTGTTGGACAACCAATAAGCATTTAATGGTAATGAGGTTACTCCCACCTTAACAGTAAATAAAGCCTGTTGACCCTCTTGTATGGTTTTGCATTTCAGCTTTGCATGGAGTCCTGTTCTAACTCGCCTTTTCTCCCCACACCCATCTCTTTCCAGAAACACGCCTAACTCTTCAAATTATGAGTGCATAGTTTCACAAAGGTGGCGTTGGCATCGCAGCTCGTCTAAAGTCTTTTTATTCTAGCGAGTTTAGTGGATTAAGTCACAATATTTAAGGTTCATTTTACTTTTCCTAAAACTTACTTATGTGGGCTACTTTAACATTGATGCTTTGACTCTTGGGCAAACCCGCTGCACAACTGCGGTGTTATGACATGTTTGTTGTCGCAACCAATAATCCAAGACTGGACTCAAGTAAGGGACATGTTGCTTTAGGACAAGTCATGCCAGGTAAGACGAGTGGGTGGAGTTGACTTCACTGTCCTATGGAGGAAAAAAATGCATTTACAGGTCTCAACTTTCTTCCCCTTCTCCCTACCCATTGTTTCAGCTTTTCTGAGAGAGGAACTACTTCCCTGAAGTGGAGTTACTACATGAAACTTCTCTGAACCGCTTGGAAAGTTTAAGAACAATCTGCAATAAGTTGGTAAGTTAATGTTCGTTGTTCACATCTTTACTGTGAGTGGTATGTGGAAGTAGCCCGCCCTGTAGTCTTTTGTTTAAAACCTGTGTGACTGGATGCTTGCGCTGTTAAAAACAACCTCTATTTTATCAGCCTCCATGTATGTCCATCACAATCTCAAAGGACACTTCAATGTCTAACGTTTTGCTTGTCATAATTAACGCACTTGTGTTCTGTTGCTCGGAGGGTTTACTATTAAACGCGTGTACAACATTGAGCTTGTAAAACGGTAAACACATGAACTACAGGAAGTGAAACATTTTTCCAGTACCCCAAGTGGTTTACATTGACGTAGTTTCTAGATAAGTGCCAATTTTTAGTTCCTAAGCCAAATGAACAAACTATTTACACGCAAGACAACAATCTTCTACTTGTGTATATCTTTATAAATGTTTTATGCATTATCCATGTATTTTTGTCTTTGTTATAGACTTAAACATTTTTAATCCAGTTTCTGCGCCGCTCCGTCCCCCTCAAATGTCCACCTCTTCTGCTCCTGTTGCCCTTCAGCCTAGAGGCACCGACTACAGCCTGCCCACCTGTGGAGCGAAACAGTGCCATAGTCATGGGACATGTGTGCCTCCCCAACAGGGTGGCACAGAGCTGGGGTGTGAGTGCGCACTGGGATACCGGGGTAAGTTCTGTGAAGGGACAGTGAATGGGTCGCTCGGTGTGCCGCTTACACTCGGCGTGATTGCGGGCATCCTTGGTGTGCTCATTCTGGCCTTCATCATCGCCAAGATGAGGCAAAGGCAGAAGAAAAATCGCAGGTACCTTTCAAAAATAACTGACATTAAGAAAACTATAGGAAATGTGGCTCAATATGAGCTACTGCTTTAAAAAGGCAGTTTATTTTTCTTCAAGTAATGTAGTCTATACTATGTGCAGTTTTGCAAATGAGGGTTTAACCTTTTTTTAATTTATTTTTTACGTTTTCCATCTCCACAAAGTAAAACTGAAAGGCTGTTGGATTGAAGCGTTCTAATGTGTCATGAAAGGGGGGGCGGTGTGGTCAAAGCAGATCCACACTCAATCAGGTGTGCAGTCTTATGTGGCCGTTTCCATCCTGAAAAAATGGGAAGAGACTTAATGAAAAACTCTAAGGTCAAAAGCTGGTCCGAGGAAAGCAAAAAGCGAAACTTGACCACTATTGATGAACACAATTTTGCAGTTGGCGTTTGAAAGTGTGACAACTCGCTGGCATAATTGTGCACACAAGGGGTCATGTACCAAATGTCCATGTGCAAAGTTAGATCAGCAGCGAAGTCACTTGTGCATTTTTATTCCTCACAGCATTCTCATGTTTCAAATGGTAAATAAGGTGCCTACAAAACTCTATTTTTTTTTTCTGGCTGCACTTGCCATTTAGTGCCCGTCTTCATATGACCCCAGTGTGTAAATGACCACTGAAAGAACAATGAAGGCATTAGATGCCTAATTGGGAGGGTGGCAGCGCAGCTCAGCCGCAGAAGCTCAGGACTGACGCCTGAGAACTTTCTTTGTACATTGACAATAAAGCACATACTTATTGGAAACGTTTTCTGCCACATGGGAGTTTCATTTGAAGTACTATATAGATTAACATCTATTCGCTTAACTGAAAGTAACTTATGACTCATGTGATTTGCCTTAACGCTGCACATTTCTTACCGATGGTGCCTACAGCCGTTCTTCAGACAAGTCCAGCGACTAATGACTTGGATTAAAAGTAGTGCATAATGGGAGTATTTTTACTGTCCCACAATGAATCCGTACCATCCACTATGGATGATGGGGCACCAAAACTGATTACTGGATGAAGCAAAAGCAGCAGTAATTACAAAGTGCTTTGGAACATAATTTACCATCCTAGGAAATGCGAAGTAGGAAGAGTTTATGTATGAATGGCATGTGCTTGTTACTAATCAGCTTTGATTTGTGAAACCAAAGTAAATTGTGTTTTTCAACAGGCGGAAATTGGCAATGAGACAAGACTGTAGCTACAAGATTGCTGTGTAATGATGCATCTCCTACATTGCAGGTATTAAACATACTGAACCTTGGATAAGTGTAGACTAGGACAGTGGAAAGCTTTGCTTAAAAATGTGAGCATAAAAGCAAGTAAAGATTTAAATGTTTTAATAGGCTAGTAATTGCTTTCAAAATTTTAATTCTTTTGCAGATTCACAAGGACATCTCTTCCAGTAGTTCCCAAAGTGGGGTGTGGGGCCCCTGGGGGGCCTCAGAGGTACTACAAGGAGGCTCTAAACAGAAAACAACAAAGCTAGTCTATAAAAAAGTTTAAAAGGATTTTATTACATTTATTTGCAAAAATACTTTAAACCAGTATTTGGCCTACCGTCATAGCTAGATATGTAATTTTGGCTATTAGGAGCTATTTGTCAGTTTGGTTTAAAGTTAAAATGAAGTTAACCTTCTATTTATTTGAGTTGTGTATTTTCTAAATTTGTTTTTTACGGGTTTTCTTAATATGTTTCTAATTTGTTTTATCATTGCGCACCTAGGGGATTGAGAGGAGTAACGCACAGTCCGGCATGCACCTGCTAATGTTTTGTTTTACCAGTGGAGTAGGAGAGGCAGCAAGTAGGCCTTGCATATGATACTGTTTGACTTCTAATCCAGAAAATAAACACTTTTTGAAACTTTAAGTTTGTTTGGACATTGCACTCTTTTGAATGCTGCTGCGTCAAGTGTTTGAGTAAAGTCCTAAGTTTTATGTCGCAGTTTGAGTTCCCTTTTTTGTTGACAATCACTACATTATTTTTGTCTCGAAGGGGGCCACGATGTCCAGGACTTTGGAAATGGCTGTTCAATCCTGTCCATTACAACAACCTGGCAAACTCTTAAATACACTTTGTACTTTTGTTGAAAGGACGTGCATGTTCAAATGAATTAATTGAATTGTAATTGTCAGTGAATAATATGTGTTTAATGGGGCGCAGAGTAATCTGTTTAGGCACACATTAGAACTGGTGCCTGCTTAGACATTTGTTAAAATTGCCTTAAATGGTTAATGCCCTTATTTCAATTCAAATATAATGCATTGTGTATCACAAATAAGAAATGACTTTATAATTGTGTTGACCAGGAGTCCTCAAACCTGCCTAAATATCAAAGTCACTGTCTCCTTAGTTGGACCTGCCAAAACCCTGTCTTGCAAATATTGTGATCTGGTTTAGCTTAAAGTATTCTGTCCAGTGTTCTATGCCTTTGATGCAGAGTCAGCTTGATACGTTCAACACTTTTTTTATTAACATTTCTCCAGAACACACTTTTTACTGCGATCACGTGGACCTATGGACGTAGGCGTCGCTGCTGATACAATGTGAACGTGGCGATTGCAACATAAAATGACACCATGCAGTTACGTGGTTCACCTCAAATTCAAGTGTAGTGTTCGTTTATGCGGAGGACATCTGGTAAAGAAAATGGCCATTTTTAAAACATTTCGTATCAATCTCGACAAATCTCAGTATTTGAATTGTGTATTAAATTTTGGATACCCCTGGTCTAGATGAAACGTGACAGGAATGAATTTATTTCACTCCAATATTTGCTCAGATCCTTTTGCTTACGTTAACTGCGAATTCTCAAGATGGAAATCAGGAAGCTGACAATCATGAATAGCCTTTAAATGATCACATGAGATTTCTAGACCTATAGCCTATATTTAGTGTGCAAGTCACGCCACTGTTTTGCGACCTGAAAAGCCAGTTGAAACAAGGATATGTTGTCTGACAGGTAAATAAAAGGCTTGGAAAGGAAGCAAACCTGTCCAGCAACATTTACATTAGGCACCTGCCACCGAGTAAGTCTGCTCAGTGACTGACTAGCAAGTAAAATAAAAAATTCTGGTAGCCATATTCAGGGTCGGCAGTAAATTCGTAAAAATAGTATACATTTATTTCACAGCACTTGTATCAAAGAGAAACAAGTTATTTGTGCGCACATTTACACACGTTTGCTCATTTACATAAAGATGCATATTTACAAAACTTGGGACAAAGTCATTCCCTTCACTTTAATTGTAGCTTCTTTAAAAATGCGGTACTTCTAAACGGCATTGATCTTACGCATTACTGGCACGTTGGAGAACATGATTTGCAATCTACGTATAAAACATACACGATATTTAGCCAAATACAGCTGTGGTAGTGCGCGACTGATGTGTTGCTTCAGAGTCAAAGTCAGTCCACTTGTATCCTCACAGGTCTGCGTCATAAGGCCTGCCACTGTCCAGGCTGTTGACTGACCGGCCCGGGCTCTTGGCTCTGGGGAAAGACACGTCGTCATCGATGGACTCTTTGGTGTAGGGCACGCTGCTGGCCGCGCTGCGTGGCCGGTTCAGGCTCGGCGCGGCCATGCGTCGGGGCGGATCTTTCTGGTGGTTGAACCTGGCCACCGCCTGGTCCGCTCGCACCTCGCCTCTGTTTTTCCCGTTGCAGCACCTGCATATGCCAATAAACATGACGAACCCCCCCAGCACTTCCATGATGCCGCCGATGTATCCCAGGATGATGCAGTAGCCCACGCGGATTTCGGTCGATGCTGTGACCGTGTTGAGGCTGCTGAGGATGTGTGTGTACCAAGCGATGGGGATGATGGTCAAAACACCGGAGCAGAAGATGAGCAGCCCCCCCAGACCGGCGACCGTCCAGTTTGGGGTGGTCTTCCAGCAGCGGACCCCGGGGATGGCAACAGCCAGGCCGATCAGCGTGACTATCAAGGAGGCCACCATCATACCCTGCGCAATTTTGATGATCTCATTTGCAAAATACAGCGCGTCGCTTTTGCCGCAGTCGTTACGAGTTGAGGACGTCGAGGTGGAGCAAATGTCCCAGATACCCTGCTGCAGGACATAATCGGAAGGCTGGTTGGGGATGCCATGAAGCGTGCGCCAGTTCGGGGCCACAGTAGCGGTGAGGTCCAGGATCCACCCGCATGGCGCCATGACCATGCCGAAGATGAGGATACCTGGAGTCCGCTGAGACATGCGGATCCACTCGTGCACATGGCGGTTAGGCATGCTGATTCTCTCTCGACTGCCGCCTCTTCTGCTGCTGCTGCTGCTGTCGGTGTGTCCGTATGCTCGCCGACCGGGAGCTTTTTGACAGCTTCTGCCCAAAAACAAGTCCGACTGAAACCTGAAAATAGGAGTGGCTTCACCTCTGTCTCAGTCCCCATATAGGACAGGTGTGTCGCGCAATTGTCATTGCTGCACACGAGGGAGGGAGAGCGAGATGGTCAGGGGAGGGGCACGGTTTCGTATCCAGTGCATGAAGTGCAGGCCTGTTTTATGACAAACATTTATGAGCACACTTTCAAAATGTGGGCTGTCTTTAATGTAGTCTACTAATTTTTATAGCTTATTTCATCCCTATTTTCCCTTAATCTTCTGTGATAATCGACTTAAACCACCCGTTTGTTTGGTCATTTGTATGGCTCCAAGTTGTCAGCCTTTTTGTTTCAAAGATCGTTTCCGGGGCAAATGCTTTGCTCGTGTTTTTATGAGAACGGCTTTGATCAGGAATGCAGTCGTGCAGGAATAACTACTTGGGCTTACGTATTTCTATTCACTTGGATTCGGCACAAACAACCTGCTCAGGGCATGCTTGCATATTTACAATAGCAATCAAGTGAAGTTTCACCCAGATTCCCTGGGAATGACTACCTGAGAGTGATTTAAATCCCCTCAATTCTGTTGACATATAGTCTCCTTCATTTGAATGGGCAGCATTAACATATTTGGAAGTTGTAGCCTTATTTAACAGAATATAGGACTTTATTTCCCTCACGCAGTGTCTCTTTGACACTCCCACCTTCCAAAACAGACATACACCCCCAGGTCGAAAACAAATATACTTAAGTTGTACTTTTTTTGTAGTATTAAATATACTACGCAGCTTAAGATATAAAACTGGGAGGAGTTAGGGTTTCCCCGGCTCCTCCCCTCTAATCACAGCTACTCTCAACTGTGGGTAAACACCTTTTGAAGAAACTATCTGCTCACCTCAGTATCGGTCAGCCCTGTCCTATTCATAGATGATCACTGTCCATTATCTGTCCTATTCATTGCTGATCACTACTAATTATATCTTAAGCTGCGGGCTGAGCGGGACTTTTGGCGCTGACAAAGCCTTTTGGATGAGAGGCGAAACGTTCAAAGTCTTCAACTATTGAGTACAGAAGATGACTCGAGTACCTTCATTGCAGATGGACAACTCCTGTACGACTGAGAACTTACATACACATTAAGTTGCATTTTATATGAACTTTAGATCAACTTTTGTATACTTTTAATATGTTGAATAATGTTAAAGGCGCATTGAGTTGCCTTGTGTTCAAAATGCGCAGTATAAATAAAGTTGCCTTGCCTTAAAGTTGTGTTAAAATGGAACAACTATAGTTCTTTAGTATATTTAAGATGCACTTGCAAAAATGCACTTGGTGTATTACAATGACATTTTAAAGTATAAAAGCGTATGCGTCTGCTCTATTTAATATGGAAAAAAAAGATAAAAAAAAAAGTTCATACACTTTTTAAACACCTTAAATAGTACTTTCACATAATGTGAATACATATTATGAAGCATACTAGTAGAATAAAAACACAATTTGTTAACAGGTAAACTTCAGTTTTTCTGAAATATATTTTGAAACACTTTTTCAGAAATGCCTCAAAACGTGAGGATAAAAATGTTAGTCACTAAAAAACTGGACTCCTTTAAACTAACAAAGTTTCTATTCACTTGTTTTTTTGGAGTAGTAACTCTCGTTGTTACACTTGTGACAGAGGAGACTCCTGATCTCTGAAACTGATGTTCCTAGGAAGCGCTCCCTCACAATGTCTGAAAACAAATGAAAAAATCTAACACAAACAATACACAAGCTCTTAGGTCGGTGGGGCAGAAGTGTTGTTGGTTAGTTTATTTAGTTTATTTTTGCTTTGTTTTTGTTCAGTGTCCCTTGAGATCTGTTTTTGCTGTCTCTGGTCTATTTCTTGTGATTGTCTTAAAACTCACAATACATTTTTTTGTTTTTTTAAGAAAATTTATAAATTCAAAACAAAGATGGACTGTTCAACACTTCCTGTAACTGCATTCACTTCTTGTGGATCTAACTGTTCTTTTCCACACTTTCCTGTCAATGTTGATCTTCTCCCCAGACACACTTTTCCAAAGTCAAGAGTAGCCAGATCTTGGACAAAGAGGTATGATACTCTTGATGTATTGAGCTTGTCAAAGGTTTTTTGTGACTTTTACATCTGATCCACCCAGCGCTACCTGTTGACAAAAAAACAAAACAGTGGTCATAATTGTCAGGGGACAGAAAGATGTAACTTTGCCGTTAGCCTCATTAGACAATAGGCAGTGATGCGCTTAAACAAAATAAAACATGTTGACAATTTTTTTTGTAAAATGTTTTTTTTTATAAATATGAAATTAACTTTACCAATTATCATCAGTTAAAATTGTATTTTTATTTGATTTGGACATGTTTACTTCATAAGGGGCATAGGTCAAGTTTATGAAACTTTTACAAATATTCCTACGTACCATAAGAAAGTGTAACGTAACCGTTTGTGATGGACTGGTTTTGTATCGCGTCCAGGGTGCTTTTTTTTTATTTGTAAAAGGACACTTGGAAGTTCTACTAAGAGAAATACAATTACAAAGATAACCTAAAATTAACATTTTGATGAAATATTTTATAAAAGTACAAAGGTTTATTACCCTTTATAGCATTGGCAGTACTTTGGTCCAAAACTGTGTACCATTGTAACTTTGTGTAGAATTTCACATTTTGCCTTTCGGTAAATAATCATGATCTAAGTTAAATGTAATACTAACGAGAAAATGTTTGAGACGCTCTTAGGTGACGTTCTGTCTAGTTTATTCAGCTTTAGATTTAGCTAAAGCACGACTTATCTAACACATGTCATGACATTAAACATTTGATTAACAATTTATTTTATGTCTAAAGCCAAGTAAATGGTAGAAACATAATCCACACAATGGCCCTCATTTATCAACATTGCGTAAAAAAATTGTGTATGCGTAGGTGTATTTGCGATATATGCCAGAGGGCGCGTGACATTTATGAACCTTTGTTTTCCGCTCAGATCTTATTGTACGCATGAGCAGCTGATGGTAAATTCCAATCCCAGCGTCATTTGAATGAAACGCCCAAAAACATTCACGTATGAGGAGGCGTCACCCACGGGTTTTACGGCACGCACGCACAAAATATATGGAGACAATATTGTGTCAAAAATATTTGTCTGTGTGTAACCAGATTTGTGCGTTGCGTAACCAGATGTTTACCAGAACATTATATTTTCATGTGTAATAAAACAATGCGTGTGTAAATTTCCATGTTGTAAAAAAAGATCAATGGAAAATGTCTAAGTCCTACGCACAAGGCTCTGTTTTCACACACAACACTTTTGACACAGTCCTGCCTTGTTGAAGTTGCAAGCGTGACCTAGGCTGTGTGCGTGTGTATTCAGATGTGTGCGTGCGTATTTTTTTTTGCAAGTGTAAATGAACAATGTGTCTGTAAAATGTCCAGCACAATTCATACACAAGGCAATTTAAAGTGCTTTCACAGTTGCATAAAGTTACAAGAAAACAGATAAATCAATAAAACATCAACATAAAAATTAATCAATTACAGTGAAAGGCAAGAGTGCAGATAAAATACTTTCAGTTTTCATTTGCTCGGGTAAAAAGAGCTGTTTTAAGCCTGGATTTGAACATTGTCAGAGTTGAGGCCTGTCTCACATCCTCATGAAGACTGTTCCAGATTTTAGCTGCATTAAACTGAAACGCAGCTTCACCGTGTTTATTATTGACTCTGGGAACCACCAGGAGACCCCTCCCTGAAGTTCTCAGGGCCCGAGATGGTTCATACGGCTCTAACATGTCAGAGATGGACTTTGGTGCTAAACGCTGAAAAGACTTGTACACAAGCAGAGCTGTTTTAAATTCTATTCTCTGAGTGACAGGAAGCCAGTGCAGAGACCGGAGCACTGGACTAATATGGTGGTATTTCCTGGTTCTTGTCAGGACTCGAGCAGCAGCGTTCTGGATGTTCTGCAGCTCTAACAGCTCGTTTAGAAAGGCCAGTGAGCAGCCGTTACAGTAGTCTAACCTGCTGGAGACAAATGCATGAATGAGTCTCTCCAAGTCTCTGATCTTAGCAATGTTTTTCAGATGGTAAAAAGCTAATGATGTTATTGCTTTAATGTGGCTGTTTAAGTTCAGGTCTGAGTCCATGATTACTCCTAGATTTCTAACCTGATTTTTTGGTTTTAGAGAGAGAGACTCAAGGTGACTGATAAGAGCAGCACCATCGATCTCTCAGCTGAAACCAGGAGGATACTTCTGCTTCAAGTAAGTCGTTTACTTCTGACAAATAAAAGGCGGTGTGCTCTTCCTCTGTAACTATAAACTAGACGTTTATTTGACAATGGGGAAGGTGTCAGTGTGGTAGGATAGGAATGCTAGTTAGCAATTAGCATTAGCTCCGATCTGTAAAAAAGGGTTGTTTGCACTAGTTTAAGGCTAGCTAACCTTTCTCACTTGCATTTTTCACAAAACATTGCATGAGTAAATGCTTCTGCCTAATGTTGACAGACAGCTAATGTGTTTTTAGGGTCAAACACACACATACAGACTTCTATGTCAAAGGGGCAACAATGTTATGGATGTTCAGAAGTGTAATAAACACTACCCTGTCATTGACTCGCCAGAAATATTGCACATTCACAATAAAATATTGAAAATATTAATGCTGTGTTTACACATAAGCACGATTCGTTACCAATGTCATTTCTCCGTCATTCGTGACGTTCGTGACATGACTTAACGCATCTCAATGGGCTTCTTCATAGAACGCATCAGTTTGTGACATTCGTGGAGAAAGTTTTTGTCTGTCAAAAAATCTTCCACGAATGTCACGAATCACCCTCTGTTCGTGGAGTTCGCAACGGAGCATGTCCTTTCGTGAGGAGTAGTGGCACTCCTGCGGTTGTACCTGATGTTCGGGAGTTGGAGCCAGAAGAGCCCAATGACTCAGGGGAGAGCACGGCCTCTGTTCCGCCTCCAACCCGGCGGAGGAAGATCACTCCACATTCGCCCAATTCTTGACAGATTTCGGACAGAACGCGAATATTCCTAGTGACCAACACCAGCGCGGGACACCACGCAGCAGCGCGGGACACCACGCAGCAGCGCGGGACACCACACAGCAGCGCGGGACGCATATTCGTGACCGTAACAGTAGTGACAGGTCGCGACAGTTAGTGGCGGCGCATGAAACCTCGACCCCGAATCATCAAATTCCACTCACATTCCTGATCCTTGGCCACAAATGTGGATTCGTGGCATTCGTAACGCATCGTGCTTATGCGTAAACGCAGCATAAAGCTGAATAATAAAACGAAAATAAATAAATAACAGTACTTGGCAAAGAATGACCACAATATAACAGATGTAATTATGTTCCATATTTTCAGTTTAATTAATGTGTTGTGTTTACATACAAGCATTGTAATAAGAGTCATACGCCTGACCTACAGAGGGCGCTAGTACCATGATAGAGCGGTACAAGGGTAGAGTGAGAGTGAATGCAATGGATGAAGTATGCTCTGACCATGCTCCTGAGATCTCCACAGTAAATCGTTCCTAAAGACTTACTAAGTTCATTATTTCTTCTACACCACCAACATAACAGAATACTACATAGCAAAGTCTGCCATAGTAATCAACAAGCCCCAGCATGGACGATCCTGTAGGTGACTGCTACATCCAGGAGCCCATCTTCAGATATCAAGGATCTTCATCAGGAGCAGCTGAAAGATTGACCTGTTGCTCAAGTGAGTGAACATAATGAAGCTTGTAGAGCACACCACCTTTTATTTGTCAGAAGTAAACGACTTACCTGAAGCAGAAGTGTCCTCCTGGTTTCAGCTGAAAGATCGATGGTGCTGCTCTTGCCTTAGTAGAGAAGGGTTTGGCAATGGCTTGTTCCTATTGGCTGCAAAACCATCCATTTTACTGGCGGTCCAAACTTCAGGGTGGAGATCATTAGCATTTCTATGAAAATATATTTGTCGTCCTCTGCAAGTCCAGGTTCAGAACTTCAGAATAGGACACCCACACACAGCAAAACAGCACCATCTACTGGCGATTTATGGTTTTAATGACATCAACCAGCCTGGCAGTCAAAACTTTGGGTGGGAAAAAGTTACGCACAAATCTCTGACATGGAAGGACTGTGTCAAAAAGTGCGTAAAACAGAGACTCGTGCGTAAAACACAAACCCGTGCGTAAAAGAGAAACTTGTGCGTGGAACTTAGATTTTTTTTCTGTTTTTTATTTATTTTGATAACTTTGACATTTTACAGACACATTGTTCATTTACACTTGCAAAAAAAAAAATACGCACGCTAGGGGTGGGCGATATTGACAAAAATGAATATCTCGATATTTTTTTTCAATATCTCGATATCGATATTCAGACGATATTTTTGCAATCCTTCAAAGAAATGTGTGCAAACTGGCAAAGAAGGTCCGGTTGGTCTTTTGCGTCTGACCCATTATTGTAAACAGTGGCGGCTGGTGATGTAAACTCTAGGTGGGGCTGTCGCACAAAGTGTTCGTGCTTTTTTTATTTTTACTATCAGATCTACTAAACGCATTTGCCACCACTTGTCAGACTAAAAAGAAGCATGTAACCACGTATCAGCAAATACTCACGGAACAAGCATCGCAAACAACGCTTATTCCCAGTGCATCAGACCAACATTAAGGCAAAAGTTTACTATAGACGGCAGTCAAACAGCTCCAAAATAGAATTTAAACAGCAGACTATGAAACAGCATAACAATGCATTCACCCAAATGATATGAGAGCATAAAGGAGTCGTTTATGTCCTGCTAACCGTGGCCACCGTGGCGTCAACATGGACTCACCCGCATCGCGCCCTCCTTACGTACGTAAACGCACGGCAGCTTCCACACTTCATCTTGTGTCGCCAGCAAAAAAGTCCCGTCGCGAGGAGTCGTCCAAAAAACGAAGAATATCCGAGTAATCCACCGGTATTATTGTATTTTCGCTTTCTTCGCTCATTTTTGTGTTGTTGCGCTTGAAGCAGATAACAAGTGATTGACAGTAACATACTAACGGCACGCTGTAATGACGTAAGCGTCAGGGGCACTGAGGGATTATGGGCAGTTCCCCGTAATAATAAATACAAATGTTTAGAAGTTAAAAGAAGCCCTGTTCAGAGGCTATTCCGGTGGATCTCTTGGGGAAATATATTCCATCTTTTGGACTCATTATATTATACAACCCAATCTTCTAACGATACAATCACGAAGCTCGCCACGTGAGGACGCCACAGACGGTTAAGAAAAATGTTTAACTTTAGACTTCAGTTTTTCGCAAACAACGCAGATTTGGCCTTTTTTAGCAGCTATTTTATTAATCGTACATCAGCTTTACTCTTTATGTTTTGGGATTGTTGCTTCAACCTAAGAAACGCCATGACACACAGGTAAGAACTCCGTCGTTGTTTTGCACATTAGTAGCAGCGTACGCGCGTGCAATTGAGGAACGATTGTGATTTTGTACAAAAAAAACATAAAATACAGTCAAACCAAACCCGACAGTATTGAAGTCGCTGCATATAATTGTTTAGAAGGTTATAGTGTGCGTTATTTGTTTTCTCTTTAACTTCCTTCTGCTCTTTTCATGTTTGGGGGTCGTATTGTACAAATTATGAAATATTATCTCGATATCCATTTTTGCATATCGTCCAGACAACAATTTCGATATTATCGTCAAAACGATATATCTCCCACCTCTAACGCACGCACACAGCCTAGGTTACGCTTGTAACTTCAACAAGGCAGGACTGTGTCAGAAGTGTCGTGTGTAAAACAGAGCCTTGTGCATAGGACTTAGACATTTTCCGTTGATCTTTGTTTACAACATGGAAATTTACACACACATTGTTTTATTACACATGCAAATATAATGTTACGCACGCAAAAAAAACCGCATGCACACATCTGTTTACGCACAGACACATCTGGTTATGGACACACAAATCTGGTTACACACAGACAAATGTTTTTGACACAATTTTGTCTCCATATAAAGGGGAATGTATTTTGAACGTTTCATTGTTGATTGTGTGCTTTATCACTCGCATGAAAATGCAAGGCTTCAAAAACGACAACTTTTTAAATTTTTAATTTAACTTATTTATTTGATCAGGGACAATGCACAGACAACATTAGTCTAAAAAAGAAGAGATGTCATGTGCCAGGTTATAGCAAAAATGCTTATTTCCACCCACGGTCCCTGGACAGGTTGATGTTATACTTACAAAAGTTCATAAAATATATACAGAATAATACAGCTTACATCATAAAAGCACTTTTTATAATACAGTCACTCACTCACTCACAGTTTACAGCGTTCATATCACAGTCATTCAGTGTGTACAGGTTTGCTTTGATAACTGTTGTTGAATTGTATGATGGCACATTATGTAAAATCACATTATTATAATTAACACAATTTCTGTCAATGTTATATAGATAATTACAATCAATACATAATGTTCTTGACATGTTTCAAAAGTCTGCATCATAGGGTTTGCTACTGACCATGGGGTTGACGGATGGGGCCGCACTCTTGGCTCTGGGAAAAAACACATCATCATAGTCTTTGGAATAGGCCACACTATTGGCCTCGCTGCGTGGCCGGCTCAGACTAGGCACATCTCGGCGCCTTGGTGGTTCTTTCTGCCTGTTCACTTGGGAGACGGCATGCTCCACACGTACCTCGCCTCTGTTCTTACCGCCACAGCACCTGCATATGCCTATAAACATGACAAATCCCACCAGCACTTCCATGGTGCCACCAATGTATCCCAGGATGATGCAGTATCCCACTTGAATGCTGACATTCGGGGGGACAGTGGTAACACTTTCCAGGATGTGTGTGTACCAAGTGATGGGGATGATGGTCATGACTCCAGTGCAGAAGATGAGCAGCCCCCCCAGACCAGCAACTGTCCAGTTGGGAGTGTTATTTCCTGGACCCCAGGGATGGCTACAGCTAAGCCCACCAGAGTGACCACAAGAGAGGCCACCATCAGCCCCTGTGCTATTTCAATGATCTTGTGGTTGAAGTAAGCCGTGTCCTCTTGTCCGCCGTGGTGGTGCAGATGTCCCAGATGCCCTGCAGAACCATGAACCCAGAGGCACTGTTTGGGAGGTTGTGGAGTGTGCGCCAGTTTGGAGCCACAGTGGCAGTGAGGTCCAGCACCCAGCCGTACGGAGACAGGATCATGCCGAAGATGAGGATGCCCGGAGTCCACAGAGACCTGCGGATCCACCCTTGTTGGTTTGGCATTGTGCCGCTACTGTGACTGTCCGTCTTCAAATAGGAAAGGTGTGTCGTGTATCTGTACTGCATGTGAAGCCTTAAGGAGAGAGATGGGTGGAGGTTTTCAACTGTAAGCTCCTATCAACCTATCAGTTTAGGTATTTTACATAACTGGACAACATTTAATATGTGCTAAACATTTACAATGACGTAGTAACGGACAAATCATGAAATCTTGTTAATTTATCAAGTCAATTGTCATATTTTCATGAGACACTTTTCACAGAAAAATTTTATTTGGAAAAGGTGCCACACTGGATTTATGTGAGAACTGCTTCTGTCAGGAATGTGGTACACAATAGTTTCAGATTACTTTGTTTGACACCTATGACACTAAAACATTACATTCTCCAGGCTTGTGCTAAGTTTCTTTAGTATTTCCTTTCAAGCAAAAAAAATAAGGGTAAAATGTAATTTGTTTGTTATGGTTTATGTCCTGCCCAATATGCTGTAAGGTTTTATTTTTTAGTATTTTGATTGAAGTGTTAATTGTATGGAGAACAAAAAAATACAGAAATATCCCAAATTATAGACTCTTAAGGCATTGTACATTGTATATTTGTATGGATAAAACTCTGCAAATTCCTTGGTATAGGTCTATATGGTTTCAGTCACATGAAGGTCCAGGGTTCGATTCCTGGATGGACGGTGTGGAGCTGTGTTCTTGTGTCTGGCTGGCATGGGTCAATTGCAGGTGACACATATCTGCGCAATAGTCTGGCTTTATTTATGCCCTTCTGTATAAATAAATTGCAATCTCACTCAGAGTAGGCCTATGGCTCAATCTGAAATGGGGAAATGGTTAAGAGGTCTAAGCCAAAACCGGACGTCTGTGAGCGTACATCATGATAAGAAGTGTCTGAATCATACTGTCAGTGTGAGGAAGGAGGTGGGGAGTGGAGCCTGTTCCTATCATAGTTTCTTTAGCTTAGTACATATTAAATGATGACCTCTGAAGGTTCCTCACCAGCAGTAAGGAGCTATGAGCCATCCCACTCCACCTCGCTGTCTCCTCTCAAGTGATTCAGAAAATTGCATGAACTGGTTAAATTGCAAAAAACGGTAAAATGCATGAATTAGTTAATTTGCATAATAACATTTGCATAAACTGGAAAAATTGCGTAAACTGGTAAATGCGTTAGTTGGTTAATTTGCACAATGTAATTTGCATAAACTGGTAAAATGCATCCACAGTTTACATTGCACAAACTGGTATGTTGCATAAACTTTATATTGCATAAACTTTTAAAATCCATAAACTGGTCAAACCGTTGAAATCGCCTAAATGCTGAAATTGCAGAAGCTGCACAAATGGCTGAAAGACATGAAGTGCCAGAAATCCTATTAAAATGCTTTGGCTGGATTCCCCATACACACCAATGCAAAAATTTCAAATTGCCGTAGAAAAAACTGGAAAACTGGAGAAGGAGCTGCAAAAAGCATGAAAGTGCTGAAAGCTGCAGAAAATCCAGAAAAATGTGCGGGAATAATATTAAAGAAACGGGAACCAATAATTGACTGCGGAAGATTACGCAGTCAATAAAAAAGAAAGAAATAAGAGAAGACATAGCTGTTCCCTTCACATCCATACAGTTCAATGCTCGCACTTTTGTTTTAGCCTATTTCTGTGACTGAGGGCTGAAGCTGCGGAGGGCAAGTCTGAAACAGGTTTTTATCATTGTGTTTTCTGTGTGACTTCATATCATTATGGTGGTTAATGTTTGAAACTTTCTGAGCCAGTGCAGAGGTAGACTGTGTCATGCAAGTCGGAGGAATAGGACCGTTTTTGTAGCCAGGTAGTGTGTTATTTATGAAAGATAACTTCCCCTTTTGTTTCTATTGCTGAGTGCGGAGGATGGTCGGATTGCCCGAACGCGGCTGAAGCTCTTGTTCCTAACTGCATAGAGAATTTACAGTTGTCCTTATCACGTGACAAAGGAATAGGAAGCGAGGATCAGGACCCAGGAGCTAGAAATGGAGGAATTTGGATTGAGCCTCAGCCTTTTTCTGCAAGTGTGCTTGCATTCTTGCGTCTCACCAAATGGAGGCGCTGTTATACTACTATTGAATGTTTCGTTGACCATTGTTGGAGCAAATGCATTTTCCCCCCGACAGGCCTTGCTTCCAAGAATTTACATTTTATTTGTTCATTCACCCGTTCTTATTATTAACCTATGGCCTACATCCTGAGGATCATTTCATAAGAGACAGCAACAATTGTATCCTCTTTCAGGATAACACATCTGTCCTGGGACCACAGATGGAAATGAGTCCTTTGGCTAAATAAATAAATAAATAAATAGCCTGTTTTGAAAGGTGCCATGAAATGACATGTATGATTATAAATAAATTAATAAAAATGATACAGAGGAGAAGTGCACCCTCTGCTGGCATTTGGGGTAACTGCAATGTGACATACAGTTTGTTAATAATTAATTTAAGTTAAATACCAAGGGGTCAAAAATAGCCCAAATAATGCATAACATAGAACCTTAACACGTTCAAGAAGCCTATGATTTCATCTCCTGAATGAAGAAAAAGAAAAGGATTAAACATCCATTAAAAATCTATCATTGTAAGGAGCATACATGCATGTAAACACACCACACCAGATTGCGTCAATCCATCCGTTTTCCCCCACTCACACTTTCAAACACACTCTCATTCATCCTGGCCTATTGTACATGTTTTTAGTGGTAGGAGAAACCAGAGTGCCTGGAATAAACTTACACAGACACGGGGAGAACATGCAAACTCCACACAAAAAGGCCCCGTCCAGGTGGAGATCGAACCCGGGACCTTCTTACGGTGAAGCACAAGCTCTAACCCTGGACCCACAGCAGTTTGTCTAAAGGCCCAACATCGAGGTGGAGGACGTTGTCAAATGGGTGTAAAACCTTTTTGGAATGCCCAATTTTGTTTTCTCTGTTCATAAATGACTTTGCTCTTGAAATCAAACATGGGCCATCTGGACAGTTAGACTAGCCAGATCCACTTCCTTTCTGCAAAAAAGAAAGTGGGTCTGGACTCTGGACATACACAGATGACAGGTTTCTGTTTGGCGGCTGTGGCAGTAGTCATACGGAATTCACAAGATATCATCACTCATTGTGCCGCACTGTTGTAGTCAAAGACGGTTTAGTCCAAACAAACCAGAGACAGAGCCAGCCATGGCAAAAAATATTAGCCTCAGCCCTCTCTGCAGTTACAGTATAAGCTCATGCAGTCAGCATCGATGCAGACTTAACAGGTGAGTATTACACTGGAGTGCATACCCTGACTAACATAGTTAGACTACAGCATTTTGCTTGATTAGACGCCATGCTGCTATCATCACACTTGCTGATTGGTTCAGTTTCACAGGCCTGCCCTGCAACAATGCTTAAACTGCTGCTTGTCCAGACTACTTCTCTCTGTCGAATAGAGTAGTCAAGCAAAGCCATGACAGTGTCACAGTAGACAATGACATCCTGCTGATGAAACAGAATATCCATCCATCCATCTTCTTCCGCTTTATCCGGGGCCGGGTCGCGGGGGCAGCAGTCTCAGCAGAGATGCCCAGACTTCCCGATCCACGCACACCTCCTCCAGCTGTTCTGGGGGGACCCTGAGGCGACACCAGGCCAGCTCGGAGACATAGTCCCACCAGCGTGTCCTGGGCCTTCCACGAGGCCTCCTCCCAGTGGGACATGCCTGGAGCACCTCCCGAGGGAGGCGACCAGGAGGCATCCGGAACAGATGCCCTAGCCACCTCAGCTGGCTCCTTTCGACGTGAAGGAGCAGCGACTCTACTCCGAGCTCCTCCCGGGTAACTGAGCTCCTCACCCGATCTCTTGTCCTTTCGGTCATTACCAAAATCTCATGACCATAGGTGAGGGTGGGAACGTAGATCGATCGGTAAATCGAGAGCTTTGCCTCAGACTCAGCTCCCTCTTCACCACAACAGTCCGATACAGCGACCGCATCACTGCTGACGCCGGTGGAATATGACTCGTTAAATTTGTTACAAAACCCATTTAACTGCTGCAAAAACTCAATTTATGCTCTTCAGAAAAAGATCTACTCCACAAAGCACAACATTTGCACCTTTAGTAATATCAGTATTTAAGATAATACATCCCAGTATAAATATCTGGGATTTATGTGTAGATTTATGAAATTTAACAGAGGAGTTAAAATCCTTGCTGTTCAGCCAGCCCTGGTCAGTGATTGTGATAAACAAGTTGAAAATCTGAAGACCTTGGTTATGGTTACAGTATATACATCCTCGTGCGCCTCTGTCCTCTAACTATGCTGCAAGTGTGTATGGGGCCACGCAGAAACCAGCCTTATAGATGCTGCCATTTGGCATTTCCTTTGAACAGAGTCAGTTCAAAGGGAAATGTGCAATGGCTTGACTATGGAATTGAATGATATCTGCCTAGATTAACAAAAAGCCTTCCTGTGGAGTAAAGTCAAGTCTCCCTGGGCTGCAGTGTTGGGAAAGTTACTTTAAATATGTCATATATTCTAAGTTACAGCTTTAAAATGTAATATGTGTGTATTACAGAATACTAAATGTAGCTGAGTTACACTACTTTGAGTTACTTTTGGCAAAATATGGCAAAATATTTCAAAACTGAAAATAGTAAAAAATGTCACCGAGCACAGGTGCAGTCAGAGATTTCCTTTTCTCGCTTTCCCCATTCTCTTGTGTTTTGACGACATTACTTCCAACTGACTTCCAACTTGATATGATGCTGCATTTTATTTGGGGGGAGTTTGGCATTGTTTCGTTCATGCATTTAAATGCACTTGTTAATTGTAATGACTAATATATTAACATGTTGTGTAAATAATACTGCATACTAAATATATTTCTTAGTTACTGAAAAAAGTAATTACCCCGGCCCCAACACTGCTGGGCTGCAGAGCTCCGTCTTTGCTGATGTACAACTCTAGTCTATGGAGGTACCAGGCCTATTTCATAATTTGTCCTGTAATGAAATCACAGCAAAGTTGATGCCGCATGTGGCTCTAACTAAAACCACAGGATGCAGATGCCTGGTAGACATTGTAGTAATGAGCACGCTGTAGGTCTAGATGATCATGTTACTGATCAGATCACATGGCTCTGGCCCCTCATGTATGGATGGGGAGGCCCCTCTCTGCTTGAGTAACTCCAGCGGAAGTATGCCCCCCTCACAGGAAGCTGTCAGTGTTGTTGTTGCCAGTGGGTACAGTTGTGTTGTGAAAATGGCGACGCCTCGTCGCTCCTCTCAACAGCAACAACCGAACCCGGTGCTCTCAACCCCATTCCGCCGCGCTTCTCTCCCCATCAGCCCTCCAGTCTCCCCGCCGCCTGCAGCTGACGATGCTGGCTCAGGTCCGCAGGGAGCGGTGGTGGATAACCGGGCAGACGGAGAGGTGAGCCCGGCCTCTCCCACCAGCCCCGCGCTGGCTCTCTCCAGCAGCAGCTCCAGTAGCAGCAGTAGCAGCGCTAGCTCCCCCAGCACCACCGAGAGCTGCGCGACCAGCGCCGTGTCCACCCCGGACTCGGGCAGCGCTACCCCGGGCAGCAGCGGGGCAACTGGCACCAACGCTAATGGGGCTTTCCGAGAGCTGTTTGAAGCTTGTCGAAACGGGGACGTGTCCAGGGTGAAGAAGCTAGTGGATGCTGTGAACGTGAACGCCAAAGACATGGCAGGACGCAAGTCCACCCCTCTGCACTTTGCTGCGGGTTGGTTAAAGACAAATAAAATGCCTTTTGTTCACGTTTTTACACAAGATCATGGTTTACGACAATGTTATGCTATTACCTCAGTAATGCCAATCATTATGTCTATAATACAGACACGACACAATACCATCCCATAGCCTTAAACTGTAAGAAGAAGAAAACAAAACGATTGAGCAGTTTTAGGCAAACCGAACAAATCTGTTACAGCTTTGCATCAGCCTGTTATGGCAGGAGTTTTGGTTTGTTTTCTTACCAAAGATGCAACGTTGTTTCATCAATCTAATTATTTGTTAAGAATGAACGCCCATTTCAAATGTGAGTGTTTACATAGACATTTTTAAATATTATACATTTTTTTCTGCAGTATGTTGTTTTCCTTTGTATTTTTTGTCAAATCATATGCTTTCTTTCATTTCATATTTTATTTTCATATTACTACATAGGCTTTGGGAGGAAAGATGTAGTGGATCATCTACTTCAGACAGGTGCCAATGTACACGCTCGAGATGATGGAGGCCTCATCCCACTTCATAATGCCTGCTCCTTTGGACACTCAGAGGTGAGAATTATTTTGGATCGTTTAGAGTGCACAAAGACCTTGCTACTAGGACTGTCAAAATTAATACCTAAGTACTAATCAATGCTCAGACTAGTTATTGATACTTCTGTCTTCTGGGAACCGCTGATATAAATGTTATAATTAGTCACTGTTTTCCCTCTATTTGCTCTTTTGCCGTGTGTGGCGTGAGCATGAGGTCTCTAACCTGAGGCCTGGCATGAGGAAAGATACAATGCTTAATCTGAAATGTGATAATAATTAAACAATGAAAACCCACAAAAATGTCATGGTAAGTAAGTAACCCCTTTAAAAACAGGGTAAGAGCATGATGGAGAAAAAAGACCATACAGTCATAGGGGTGGGAACCTCTCGGTACCTCACGATTCCATACGATACGCGGCTCATGATAACGATTATCTCATGATACGCCGACACTGCAATAATCGATATATTGCACAAAAATAAGCTGCGATACATCACGATAAAAAAAAAAAACATGATACTTTTAACCTTTATTTTAACATACTACATATTATTCATCATTTAGATTTCTTTTCATGTTCTTAGTACCACTTTTATAAATTATCCCTGACTTACACACTGAAAATAGGTCTATAGATCTGTCAGCGACTTATTTACATTTAAATAAACACGAAATCACAGTCCTATTTAAAAAGTAATAAATCAACCCCAAATTAATCTTCTTTATAATTATAAAAACTATCATTAAAAGTAAGTTATTTGTGTGACAGTGTTTGGTCCAAGTGCTTAAAACTGTAGTGCTGCCCCCTGCTGTCCTGACTGAATTCTTGATCATTGTTGGCCTCTATTGACTGTGAAAACAGTGGGGCACTGCTGCCTCATTAGTATGCACAACGTTGCTCATTAATATGCATGACGTCATCAAAAGTCAGATATCGGAATAAAAAGTATTGGTATCGCACCGTCCCGCAAAACATCGCGATATATAAAAAAATCGATATATTGTGACACCTAGACAGTCACAATGTTTGTTCTCACAATAATTGTCCCCTGTCCGTTTTGTGGTCATGGGCAGACAGAGAGGAGGCCCTAACGCCTCTACTGTATGTGGTTGTCAGGTGGTGTCCTTGTTGCTGTGTCAGGGCGCCGATCCCAATGCAAGAGACAACTGGAACTACACCCCACTACACGAGGCGGCCATCAAGGGCAAGATTGACGTCTGCATAGGTGAGTATTAGAAAGTGGTTCCCGCCTCGGACAAAGCAGTCAGGACATTTATTTAGTTGAGAGAGACAGATTTTTGACCCGTGGGCTTTTATCAGACAGGACAGGGCGGGGTGAAAGGGGCTGAAGAGAGGGGAGAGACATTGAGCAAATTGTCAGAGCCGGGTCTCGAATCCACGACTGTGCTGAGAAGTTTTTGTCGAACTGTGACTGTGCTGTGTGCTGTGATGTTGTGGTCCTGATCTTGAACTGGTTTTGCTGTGTTTGGAAATCACAAACCACGTCGCACGACTCGTATCTTCGACTCCGACCGAGACATTTATTGCTTTCTCCTCCGATGTGTGACCCCCCCCCCCCCCCTCCAGCTCGACTTTAATTAGAGTGAAACCACGGTGTGTTTGAGCCAAGAAAGGCTTCAGTCCTGCTTAATCCTAAGGTGGCAAAGAAAAATCGAAGGCACTCGCGTCATGGCTGAGTTTACTTGTGCCGTGATCTTGGCGATCTCGACAGGACTGCTCAATAACAGCTGACCGTGTGCATTGGCATTGTCTTTTCTGTTGTCAGGCGTCGTTTCTGAAAGACATGCAAATCTAGTACACAGAGCCGTGGGAAGAACTTTTAATTAGGGGGTGCTGAGGGATAAAGTTTATCCCAAAACCACTTTCTAAGTGCATATTTCCTATTTAATAATATTGCCTGCAATTTGCAAACTATCCACCAGGGGGTGGTGCAGCGCCCTCAGCACCCTGGGTTCCCACGGCCTTGCTAGTACAGGTTGGAATATTTGTTTTTTTACTTCCGGTGCAGATACTCTCCTTTGCATGAATATCAATTTGAGGGAATTACACAGATGAGACTTGTCAGACAGTTTTCCGACTTAATCATATTATTTTCCTTTGCTTTAGTGCTACAGCGCTGTTAGAGAGGGACTGTTTCAGCTTCTGCTCTGAGGTCACCCTCTTTGCTCTCCTGTGTTTTTTGCTGGCGTAACTGAAGCAGTGAAACATCCAAATGCTGCTACTTATTGCACGCTGTATTTCTTGCGTCATTCAGTATTTCGCCGTGGTGAAATTTTGTTTTTACTGCGAACACAAACAGTGGGGATCGGGGGGTTCGGGCGTCACCAGAACCAGTCGTACTGTACTGGTGCGGGTCTTTGGTAAGTTTCATTCATTTCCCAATGATACAAAAAGATCCAGCCTCCAAGCTTGAAATAGATTTCTTTTAAAGGGGATAGGGCCACCGTTTTTTACACACTCAGATATGTTGTTACCTGAGCTTAGACGAGTTGATACGTACCTGTCTGGTCTTTTTGCTCGTGGAAGAGCTCGGTCGCTTCTAACTTCACCCCGTTTGGAGCTATAGGAATACATTGGGAGAGGCCAAATGCTAACAACATCTTTGGTCATTTTGCACGGCTGAGCGCACGCACAAAGACCAGACAGGTGCGTATCAACTCGTCTGAGCTCAGGTAAGAACATATCTCAGTATGGAAAAACTATGGCCTGTCCCTTTAAGAATACAAATGTGTCAGCATTAAAACAGGAATAAAGTTGAAAAATACTTTCTGACTCCATTGTTTTTTTTTAGCAAGTAGCATTTTGGCATTTTATGACCTTGAAACTTCAGTGAACACTTTTATTTGCACATGATTGCACCTAGTGATTTAATACGAGCAATTGTGCCTGTTAAGAGTCATTGATTTTTTAATAAAACTTGATTTACGACTAGATTAGAACATATCTGCTGACTGTAAGAAACATTGAATTTCACTGTAAAATTCAGTTTCAATTCACTGTGAAAAACCTCCCCTGAAAACAAAGATTTTTAAACATCCAAATTATTCAAACATATTTTTTTTTTCTCAAAATATAAATCGATTTGACTTACCAACACTATTCTTTAAATCAAATCATATTTTTTACCCAGCTCTAATGCCTGTTCTCCTGCAGTAAAGCCGGTTTAGAAATAATGGCAGTTTTGTTTGTTTGAGCTGTTTACATTCATTTAGTTACAGACCTCATCTCATTACACAGTAATGGAAGCTCAAAAGGAGTAGGCCGAAGCTGAAGCCTACCCCTATATTCAATACTCTCAGTGCTTGTGCATTTCACGTTTGTATTCCCATTGGGAACTCAACAACTAATAACTGTTACAATTCACCTTACATTGATAAAGTTACCATAAGAATATGCAAAGTTCAGGTATACCTTTTTAATACCCAGGCACACACAACCACGAGCGTGTACCTGATTATGAGTTACATTTTCCCATTACAATTTCAACAATACAGTCAATCAGTGATATAGACCTTTACAATTTGCAGCATTTGACATGGTAAGAGCTCGCAGCTACATTCCACATCAAACGTATATTGTCACAAGGTATAAAGATTACTGTACATTATTTGAGTTATACAATCTGTAACACAAGCAGCATGACTACGTCTGTATTAACAAGTTCTTCCATAAGGCCTTATGTCGTGAAGGATAATGTTCACACAACATCCTGCATACGACTAGACCGTGGTAAGCAGAAATATGAGAAAGTTCAATATATTGATCCAAGTACAATGTCAAAAGTCAGTATGTAAGTGGTAAATTGGTAATTTAGTAAATTAGCAAATACCAATCATAACTGACATAACTGATATGACAAGTCTCCATCGTTTGTTGTTAGTTAGTTCTTTCAACATGTATTATTCTCGAAATCAATTAACCGTATGTTTCTTATAATTTTTATCAGTCTGTTATAGAACAGGAAAAATCTCTCACACACTGTATACTTGCAACACCAGTGTTCCTTTATTTAAGGCAACGTACATTTTGCCTGACAATGCCTTCTCTTACGCGCCTGTTTCAGACAAGAGATGTGCGAAGTAAACTGTCTTTTATCAGTCTATTATGCAATTCGTTTTCATTGTCACGGACTATTGAGGCTGCTCCCACACTATTCAGAAGTCACCACAATTTATTGCATGGTTCATTTTTTACATAGGATGCCCTTCCTTCTGCAACCCACTCGTATGACTTCCCCCTTTTTTGTATTTGCACCTGTGTTTTTGTTGTTGTTGCAGCTACCTGTCCACTGTAGAATTATTAGGTTTTCTGTCTGGACCGAATTGACCTAAAACTGTGTTTGCTTTTGAAGGCGACAGTGTTTTAAATGGTTGCTCATTACACAGAATAGGTGCTTTGAATAAATGTTTGCTATTTTTGTTCTTGTAATTAGGCCCGAGCGGCCTGCCGTAGCAAGGGCCTATTGTAATCGCAACGCAGTGCGCGCAGCGCACTGAACCGAGGTGCGCGGAGCGCACGAAAACAGCGTGAGCCGTGGGAAGAACTTTTAATTAGGGGGTGCTGAGGGATAAAGTTTATCCCAAAACCACTTTCTAAGTGCATATTTCCTATTTAATAATATTGCCTGCAATTTGCAAACTATCCACCAGGGGGTGGTGCAGCGCCCTCAGCACCCTGGGTTCCCACGGCCTTGCTAGTACAGGTTGGAATATTTGTTTTTTTACTTCCGCTGCAGATACTCTCCTTTGCATGAATATCAATTTGAGGGAATTACACAGATGAGACTTGTCAGACAGTTTTCCGACTTAATCATATTATTTTCCTTTGCTTTAGTGCTACAGCGCTGTTAGAGAGGGACTGTTTCAGCTTCTGCTCTGAGGTCACCCTCTTTGCTCTCCTGTGTTTTTTGCTGGCGTAACTGAAGCAGTGAAACATCCAAATGCTGCTACTTATTGCACGCTGTATTTCTTGCGTCATTCAGTATTTCGCCGTGGTGAAATTTTGTTTTTACTGCGAACACAAACAGTGGGGATCGGGGGGTTCGGGCGTCACCAGAACCAGTCGTACTGTACTGGTGCGGGTCTTTGGTAAGTTTCATTCATTTCCCAATGATACAAAAAGATCCAGCCTCCAAGCTTGAAATAGATTTCTTTTAAAGGGGATAGGGCCACCGTTTTTTACACACTCAGATATGTTGTTACCTGAGCTTAGACGAGTTGATACGTACCTGTCTGGTCTTTTTGCTCGTGGAAGAGCTCGGTCGCTTCTAACTTCACCCCGTTTGGAGCTATAGGAATACATTGGGAGAGGCCAAATGCTAACAACATCTTTGGTCATTTTGCACGGCTGAGCGCACGCACAAAGACCAGACAGGTGCGTATCAACTCGTCTGAGCTCAGGTAAGAACATATCTCAGTATGGAAAAACTATGGCCTGTCCCTTTAAGAATACAAATGTGTCAGCATTAAAACAGGAATAAAGTTGAAAAATACTTTCTGACTCCATTGTTTTTTTTAGCAAGTAGCATTTTGGCATTTTATGACCTTGAAACTTCAGTGAACACTTTTATTTGCACATGATTGCACCTAGTGATTTAATACGAGCAATTGTGCCTGTTAAGAGTCATTGATTTTTTAATAAAACTTGATTTACGACTAGATTAGAACATATCTGCTGACTGTAAGAAACATTGAATTTCACTGTAAAATTCAGTTTCAATTCACTGTGAAAAACCTCCCCTGAAAACAAAGATTTTTAAACATCCAAATTATTCAAACATATTTTTTTTTCTCAAAATATAAATCGATTTGACTTACCAACACTATTCTTTAAATCAAATCATATTTTTTACCCAGCTCTAATGCCTGTTCTCCTGCAGTAAAGCCGGTTTACAAATAATGGCAGTTTTGTTTGTTTGAGCTGTTTACATTCATTTAGTTACAGACCTCATCTCATTACACAGTAATGGAAGCTCAAAAGGAGTAGGCCGAAGCTGAAGCCTACCCCTATATTCAATACTCTCAGTGCTTGTGCATTTCACGTTTGTATTCCCATTGGGAACTCAACAACTAATAACTGTTACAATTCACCTTACATTGATAAAGTTACCATAAGAATATGCAAAGTTCAGGTATACCTTTTTAATACCCAGGCACACACAACCACGAGCGTGTACCTGATTATGAGTTACATTTTCCCATTACAATTTCAACAATACAGTCAATCAGTGATATAGACCTTTACAATTTGCAGCATTTGACATGGTAAGAGCTCGCAGCTACATTCCACATCAAACGTATATTGTCACAAGGTATAAAGATTACTGTACATTATTTGAGTTATACAATCTGTAACACAAGCAGCATGACTACGTCTGTATTAACAAGTTCTTCCGTAAGGCCTTATGTCGTGAAGGATAATGTTCACACAACATCCTGCATACGACTAGACCGTGGTAAGCAGAAATATGAGAAAGTTCAATATATTGATCCAAGTACAATGTCAAAAGTCAGTATGTAAGTGGTAAATTGGTAATTTAGTAAATTAGCAAATACCAATCATAACTGACATAACTGATATGACAAGTCTCCATCGTTTGTTGTTAGTTAGTTCTTTCAACATGTATTATTCTCGAAATCAATTAACCGTATGTTTCTTATAATTTTTATCAGTCTGTTATAGAACAGGAAAAATCTCTCACACACTGTATACTTGCAACACCAGTGTTCCTTTATTTAAGGCAACGTACATTTTGCCTGACAATGCCTTCTCTTACGCGCCTGTTTCAGACAAGAGATGTGCGAAGTAAACTGTCTTTTATCAGTCTATTATGCAATTCGTTTTCATTGTCACGGACTATTGAGGCTGCTCCCACACTATTCAGAAGTCACCACAATTTATTGCATGGTTCATTTTTTACATAGGATGCCCTTCCTTCTGCAACCCACTCGTATGACTTCCCCCTTTTTTGTATTTGCACCTGTGTTTTTGTTGTTGTTGCAGCTACCTGTCCACTGTAGAATTATTAGGTTTTCTGTCTGGACCGAATTGACCTAAAACTGTGTTTGCTTTTGAAGGCGACAGTGTTTTAAATGGTTGCTCATTACACAGAATAGGTGCTTTGAATAAATGTTTGCTATTTTTGTTCTTGTAATTAGGCCCGAGCGGCCTGCCGTAGCAAGGGCCTATTGTAATCGCAACGCAGTGCGCGCAGCGCACTGAACCGAGGTGCGCGGAGCGCACGAAAACAGCGCGAAGCGCTGTCCCCATGTCAAACGTAAACTCACCGTGTAAAACAGTGACTGCCCACACCTCTGGTGTGGGCCCTTATACTTATAATTGCAGCAAAATGAATGGGGGTATATGGCCAACTGTCATACGGAGGTGGATGACGAGCGCGAAGCGCTCGTCATCCACCTCCGAGCCCCACGGGTGCGTGGGGGACTTCGAAAGCTTTCCAAAAATGTATAATATGTTGTAGTCGCGAAAGCGACTATATTGTTTTTGCAAGAAATATTATTATTTTTAGGCCCGAGCGGCCTGCCGTAGCAAGGGCCTATTGTAATCGCAACGCAGTGCGCGCAGCGCACTGAACCGAGGTGCGCGGAGCGCACGAAAACAGCGCGAAGCGCTGTCCCCATGTCAAACGTAAACTCACCGTATAAAACAGTGACTGCCCACACCTCTGGTGTGGGCCCCTTATACTTATAATTGCAGCAAAATGAATGGGGGTATATGGCCAACTGTCATACGTGCGTCGGGGAAGTCGAAAGCTTTCCAAAAATGTATAATATGTTGTTGTCGCGAAAGCGACTATATTGTTTTTGCAGGAAATATTATTAGGCCCGAGCGGCCTGCCGTAGCAAGGGCCTATTGTAATCGCAACGCAGTGCGCGCAGCGCACTGTACTGAGGTGCGCGGAGCGCACGAAAACAGCGCGAAGCGCTGTCCCCATGTCAAACGTAAACTCACCGTGTAAAACAGTGACTGCCCACACCTCTGGTGTGGGCCCTTATACTTATAATTGCAGCAAAATGAATGGGGGTATATGGCCAACTGTCATACGGAGGTGGATGACGAGCGCGAAGCGCTCGTCATTCACCTCCGAGCCCCACCGGTGCGTCGGGGAAGTCGAAAGCTTTAAAAAAATGCATAATATGTTGTAGTCGCGAAAGCGACTATATTGTTTTTGCAAGAAATATTATTATTCTTCTTTATTCTTCTTCTTCTTTCTTCTTCTGCTCTTTGAGCAGGAATTTGACCCCCTGAACGTAGTTGAAAACTCACCAAACTTTGCCCAAAATTCAGATCCGGCGAAAAATTTATTAAAATGTGTGTTTCGTTTTGGGGAAATAAAAAATGGCGCGACAGCGCCACCTACAAAAGTGAAAATACATTGCGCCTATGGGGAGGGGGCCAACATAAACTTTGTCGCAGAGCGACGGGATTCGGTACAGACCTTCGTCCTGTGAGGACAAACAAAATATATTATTGTGGCCACGCCCCCAGACAAACCGGAAGTCCGCCATTTTGACAGGAAGTCGGGAAAATGGTGAGTCAGCGTTTTCGCTGACGTCGCATTTTAACGAACTCCTCCTAGGGCGTTTCACCAAATGAGCTCCAAATCGCTCCAGCTCATCTCGAGATATGGGGCATCAAAAGTTATCCAAATTTTTTGGCTAAGTTTTACGGTTTGTTTGCGGCGAAGCCGCAATCTTTACGAAGAATTTTGCGACTTACCGAAAACAACAAAATGCTCCCATTTGCACAAACGAACTCCGATTAAAAATCGGAAATATACATTTTATTGACCTTTCACCCCCGGACACAACAAATGTGAAAAAGTGAGATTTGGCGCGATAGCGCCCCCTCTAGGCCGAGAACAAAAAATGCATTATGGGAAAAAAATTAGTTTCTCGGAAATGAATAAAATTTGGCACAATATTAGCTGATGGCATCCCGATCCAAAAAGCCAATGAGACCCATACCGTATTTTGTACGGTGTTGCCATGGAGACGACCGAGGCTCGCCATGTTATTCCAATGGGACTGACCCGCATATCACACATTATACACATTACAGCGCGTTAGCGCCCTCTGTGAGGAGCTTGTGGACAGTGGTCATGGAAGTACGGCCCGTCCGATGCTGCTTGTGAAATAAAAAAGATTTGGGGCGCGCTAGCGCCCTCTGCAGGCTGGAGCCATCATTCACATGAAGACGCTAAAAATGTCGTTTTGATGTTTACTCAAAGATTAATGGCTCATCAGGGCAATACAATGTAGTGTGGCCACGTTGGCGCCCCCGGTAGGGTTATGGCACGGCAATGGAGTCACTAAGGGAGGCCTCCATTACATGGTTGCTAGGCGACCAACAGGTGGTCGGCCATTTTGGGAAAAATCGAGTAATCAGCGCCGAAGGCGCCATTTCTCGCCTTTGCTCTTTTATAATCTCGACCTAGGGTGGCAGCGACATTATATGAACGTAGGGCGCGGCAGCGCCTCCCGGTTATTGCGGCGGCGTGCGGCAACCGGCGTCAACCGGCCACCGCGTCCCGCGAGGGCCTCTCGATGCCGCTTGCGGCTTTAATTAGGCCCGAGCGGCCTGCCGTAGCAAGGGCCTATTGTAATCGCAACGCAGTGCGCGCAGCGCACTGTACCGAGGTGCGCGGAGCGCACGAAAACAGCGCGAAGCGCTGTCCCCATGTCAAACGTAAACTCACCGTGTAAAACAGTGACTGCCCACACCTCTGGTGTGGGCCCTTATACTTATAATTGCAGCAAAATGAATGGGGGTATATGGCCAACTGTCATACGGAGGTGGATGACGAGCGCGAAGCGCTCGTCATTCACCTCCGAGCCCCACCGGTGCGTCGGGGAAGTCGAAAGCTTTAAAAAAATGCATAATATGTTGTAGTCGCGAAAGCGACTATATTGTTTTTGCAAGAAATATTATTATTCTTCTTTATTAGGCCCGAGCGGCCTGCCGTAGCAAGGGCCTATTGTAATCGCAACGCAGTGCGCGCAGCGCACTGTACTGAGGTGCGCGGAGCGCACGAAAACAGCGCGAAGCGCTGTCCCCATGTCAAACGTAAACTCACCGTGTAAAACAGTGACTGCCCACACCTCTGGTGTGGGCCCTTATACTTATAATTGCAGCAAAATGAATGGGGGTATATGGCCAACTGTCATACGGAGGTGGATGACGAGCGCGAAGCGCTCGTCATTCACCTCCGAGCCCCACCGGTGCGTCGGGGAAGTCGAAAGCTTTAAAAAAATGCATAATATGTTGTAGTCGCGAAAGCGACTATATTGTTTTTGCTAGAAATATTATTATTAGGCCCGAGCGGCCTGCCGTAGCAAGGGCCTATTGTAATCGCAACGCAGTGCGCGCAGCGCACTGTACTGAGGTGCGCGGAGCGCACGAAAACAGCGCGAAGCGCTGTCCCCATGTCAAACGTAAACTCACCGTGTAAAACAGTGACTGCCCACACCTCTGGTGTGGGCCCTTATACTTATAATTGCAGCAAAATGAATGGGGGTATATGGCCAACTGTCATACGGAGGTGGATGACGAGCGCGAAGCGCTCGTCATTCACCTCCGAGCCCCACCGGTGCGTCGGGGAAGTCGAAAGCTTTAAAAAAATGCATAATATGTTGTAGTCGCGAAAGCGACTATATTGTTTTTGCAAGAAATATTATTATTCTTCTTTATTCTTCTTCTTCTTCTTCTTTCTTCTTCTGCTCTTTGAGCAGGAATTTGACCCCCTGAACGTAGTCAAAAACTCACCAAACTTTCCCCAAAATTCAGATCCGGTGAAAAATTTATTAAAATATGTGTTTCGTTTTGGGGAAATAAAAAATGGCGCGACAGCGCCACCTACAAAAGTGAAAATACATTACGCCTATGGGGAAGGGGCCAACGTCAACTTTGTCATAGAGCGACGAGATTCGGTACAGACATTTGTCATGTGACGACAACCAAAAAATATTATTGTGGTCACGCCCCCAGACAAACCGGAAGTCCGCCATTTTGACAGGAAGTCGGGAAAATGGTGAGTCAGCGTTTTCGCTGTCGTCGCATTTTAACGAACTCCTCCTAGGGCGTTTCACCAAATGAGCCCAAAATCGCTCCACTTCATCTCCAGATGTGGGGCATCAAAAGTTATCCAAATTTTTTGGCTAAGTTTTACGGTTTGTGTGCGGCGAAGCCGCAATCTTTACGAAGATTTTTGCGACTTTCCGAAAACAACAAAATGCTCCCATTCGCACAAACGAACTCCGATTAAAAATCGGAAATATACATTTTATTGACTTTTCACCCCCGGACACAACAAATGTGAAAAAGTGAGATTTGGCGCGATAGCGCCCCCTCTAGGCCGAGAACAAAAAATGCATTATGGGAAAAAAATTAGTTTCTCGCAAATGGATAAAATTCGGCACAATAATAGCTGATGGCATCCCGGTCAAAAAAGCCAATGAGACCCATACCGTATTTTGTACGGTGTTGCCATGGAGACGACCGAGGCTCGCCATGTTATTCCAATGGGACTGACCCGCATATCACACATTATACACAATTACAGTGCATTAGCGCCCTCTGTCAGGAGCTTGTGGACAGCAGTCATTGAAGTACGGCCCGTCAAGGCCGTCCGATGCTGCTTGTGAAATAAAAAAGATTTGGGGCGCGCTAGCGCCCTCTGCAGGTTGCAGCCATCATTCACATGGAGACGCTAAAAATCTCGTTTTGATGTTTACTCACAAAGATTAATGGCACATCAGGGCAATAAATAAATAAAATTGGTACACGCGTGCGTCAGGACTGTCCCAACAAAAAAGTACATTACATGGTTTCTAGGCAACCGACAGGAGGTCGGCCATTTTGGGAAAAATAGAGTAATCAGCGCCGAAGGCGCCATTTCCTTTGCTCTTTTATAAACCCCACCGAGGGTGGCAGCAACATTATAACCACGTAGGGCGCGGCAGCGCCTCCCGGTTATTGCGGCGGCGTGCGGGAACCGGCGTCAACCGGCCAACGAACCCCCGCGAGGGCCTCTCGATGCCGCTTGCGGCTTTAATTCTTCTTTATTCTTCTTCTTCTTCTTCTTTCTTCTTCTGCTCTTTGAGCAGGAATTTGACCCCCTGAACGTAGTCAAAAACTCACCAAACTTTGCCCAAAATTCAGATCTGGCGAAAAATTTATTAAAATGTGTGTTTCGTTTTGGGGAAATAAAAAATGGCGCGACAGCGCCACCTACAAAAGTGAAAATACATTGCGCCTATGGGGAGGGGGCCAACATAAACTTTGTCGCAGAGCGACGGGATTCGGTACAGACCTTCGTCCTGTGAGGACAAACAAAATATATTATTGTGGCCACGCCCCCAGACAAACCGGAAGTCCGCCATCTTGACAGGAAGTCGGGAAAATGCTGAGTCAGCGTTTTCGCTGACGTCGCATTTTAACGAACTCCTCCTAGGGCGTTTCACCAAATGAGCCCAAAATCGCTCCAGCTCATCTCGAGATGTGGGGCATCAAAAGTTATCCAAATTTTTTGGCTAAGCTTTACGGTTTGTGTGCGGCGAAGCCGCAATCTTTACGAAGAATTTTGCGACTTTCCGAAAATATCAAAATGCTCCCATTCGCACAAACGAACTCCGATTAAAAATCGGAAATATACATTTTATTGACCTTTCACCCCCGGACACAACAAATGTGAAAAAGTGAGATTTGGCGCGATAGCGCCCCCTCTAGGCCGAAAACAAAAAATGCATTATGGGAAAAAAATTAGTTTCTCGGAAATGGATAAAATTCGGCACAAAAATAGCTGATGGCATCCCGATCCAAAAAGCCAATGAGACCCATACCGTATTTTGTACGGTGTTGCCATGGAGACGACCGAGGCTCGCCATGTTATTCCAATGGGACTGACCCGCATATCACACATTATACACAATTACAGCGCGTTAGCGCCCTCTGTAAGGAGCTTGTGGACAGTAGTCATTGAAGTACGGCCCGTTAAGCACGTCCGATGCTGCTTGTGAAATAAAAAAGATTTGGGGCGCGCTAGCGCCCTCTGCAGGTTGGAGCCATCATTCACATGGAGACGCTAAAAATCTCGTTTTGATGTTTACTCACAAAGATTAATGGCACATCAGGGCAATAAAATGTAGTGTGGCCACGTTGGCGCCCTCGGTAGGGTTATGGCGCGGCAATGGAGGCACTAAGGGAGGCCTCCATTACATGGTTGCTAGGCGATCAACAGGTGGTCGGCCATTTTGGGAAAAATCGAGTAATCAGCGCCAAAGGCGCCATTTCTCGCCTTTGCTCTTTTATAATCTCGACCTATAGGGTGGCAGCGACATTATAACCACGTAGGGCGCGGCAGCGCCTCCCGGTTATTGCGGCGGCGTGCGGCAACCGGCGTCAACCGGCCCACGAGACCCGCGAGGGCCTCTCGATGCCGCTTGCGGCTTTAATTATTCTTTATTTATTTATTCTTTCTTCTTCTTCTGCTCTTTGAGCAGGAATTTGACCCCCTGAACATAGTTGAAAACTCACCAAACTTTGCCCAAAATTCAGATCTGGTGAAAAATTTATTAAAATGTGTGTTTCGTTTTGGGGAAATAAAAAATGGCGCGACAGCGCCACCTACAAAAGTGAAAATACATTGCGCCTATGGGGAGGGGGCCAACATCAACTTTGTCGTAGAGCGACGAGATTCGGTACAAACATTCGTCATGTGATGCCAAATAAATAATATTATTGAGGCCACGCCCCCAGACAAACCGGAAGTCCGCCATTTTGACAGGAAGTCGGGAAAATGCTGAGTCAGCGTTTTCGCTGACGTCGCATTTTAACGAACTCCTCCTAGGGCGTTTCACCAAATGAGCCCAAAATCGCTCCACTTCATCTCGAGATGTGGGGCATCAAAAGTTATCCAAATTTTTTGGCTAAGTTTTACGGTTTGTTTGCGGCGAAGCCGCAATCTTTACGAAGATTTTTGCGACTTTCCGAAAACAACAAAATGCTCCCATTTGCACAAACGATCTCCGATTAAAAATCGGAAATATACATTTTATTGACCTTTCGCCCCCGGACACAACCAATTTGAAAAAGTGACATTTGGCGCGATAGCGCCCCCTCTAGGCTGAGAAGAAAAAATGCATTATGGAAAAAAAATTAGTTTCTCGGAAATGGATAAAATTCGGCACAATAATAGCTGATGGCATCTCGATCCAAAAAGCCAATGAGACCCATACCGTATTTTGTACGGTGTTGCCATGGAGACGACCGAGGCCCACCATGTTATTCCAATGGGACTGACCCGCATATCACACATTATACACAATTACAGCTCATTAGCGCCCTCTGTGAGGAGCTTGTGGACAGTAGTCATTGAAGTATGGCCCGTTAAGGACGTCTGATGCTGCTTGTCAAATAAAACAGATTTGGGGCACGCTAGCGCCCTCTGCAGGTTGGAGCCATCATTCACATGAAGACGCGAAAAATCTCGTTTTGATGTTTACTCACAAAGATTAATGGCACATCAGGGCAATAAAATGTAGTGTGGCCACGTTGGCGCCCCCGGTATGGTTATGGCGCGGCAATGGAGGCACTAAGGGAGGCCTCCATTACATGGTTGCTAGGCGACCAACAGGTAGTCGGCCATTTTTGGAAAAATCGAGTAATCAGCGCCGAAGGCGCCATTTCTCGCCTTTGCTCTTTTATAATCTCGACCTAGGGTGGCAGCGACATTATAACCACGTATAACTCCCGGTTATTGCGGCGGCGTGCGTCAACCGGCCCACGAGACCCGCGAGGGCCTCTCGATGCCGCTTGCGGCTTTAATTTTTTTTCTTCTTCTTTCTTCTGCTCTTTGAACAGGAATTTGACCCCCTGAACATAGTTGAAAACTCACCAAACTTTGCCCAAAATTCAGGTCCGGCGAAAAATTTATTAAAATGTGTGTTTCGTTTTGGGGAAATAAAAAATGGCGCGACAGCGCCACCTACAAAAGTGAAAATACATTGCGCCTATGGGGAGGGGGCCAACATAAACTTTGTCGTAGAGCGACGGGATTTGGTACAGACCTTCGTCCTGTGAGGACAAACAAAATATATTATTGTGGCCACGCCCCCAGACAAACCGGAAGTCCGCCATTTTGACAGGAAGTCGGGAAAATGCTGAGTCAGCGTTTTCGCTGACGTCGCATTTTAACGAACTCCTCCTAGGGCGTTTCACCAAATGAGCCCAAAATCGCTCCAGCTCATCCCGAGATGTGGGGCATCAAAAGTTATCCAAATTTTTTGGCTAAGTTTTATGGTTTGTTTGCGGCGAAGCCGCAATCTTTACGAATAATTTTGCGACTTACCGAAAACAACAAAATGCTCCCATTTGCACAAACGAACTCCGATTAAAAATCGGAAATATACATTTTATTGACCTTTCACCCCCGGATACAACAAATGTGAAAAAATGAGATTTGGCGCGATAGCGCCCCCTCTAGGCCGAGAACAAAAAATGCATTATGGGAAAAAAATTAGTTTCTCGGAAATGGATGAAATTCGGCACAATAATAGCTGATGGCATCCCGATCCAAAAAGCCAATGAGACCCATACCGTATTTTGTACGGTGTTGCCATAGAGACGACCGAGGCTCGCCATGTTATTCCAATGGGACTGAGCCGCATATCACACATTATACACGATTACAGTGCGTTAGCGCCCTCTGTGAGGAGCTTGTGAACAGTAGTCATTGATGTACGGCCCGTCAGGGCCGTCCGATGCTGCTTGTGAAATAAAAAAGATTTGGTGCGCGCTAGCGCCCTCTCCAGGTTGGAGCCATCATTCACATGGAGACGTGAAAAATCTCGTTTTGATGTTTACTCACAAAGATTAATGGCACATCAGGCCAATAAAATGTAGTGTGGCCACGTTGGCGCCCTCGGTAGGGTTATGGCGCGGCAATGGAGGCACTAAGGGAGGTCTCCATTACATGGTTGCTAGGCGACCAACAGGTGGTCGGCCATTTTGGGAAAAATAGAGTAATCAGCGCCGAAGGCGCCATTTCTTGCATTTTTGCTCTTTTATAAACTCCACCGAGGGTGGCAGCGACATTATAACCACGTAGGGCGCGGCAGCGCCTCCCGGTTATTGCGGCGGCGTGCGGCAACCGGCGTCAACCGGCCACCGCGTCCCGCGAGGGCCTCTCGATGCCGCTTGCGGCTTTAATTATGATTATTATTGCATTCACAGTGACACAGTCGGATAATGCGCTACTAGATAGATCATTGATTTCCCTCCGGATACGTTTAGGAGTTGTTGATGTATGATATTAAGCATGAAATGTGGCGTGACATCAAGCACTATAATAATACTTTTTATTCCGTTCTAGGCTAATGAAAACCTACCCCACTGTAGCGCTGTAAAGCCGTTTTTACAGTATTCATCTTGTCATATAGCAAAAGCAAAAGAACAAGTCACATGGGAGACGAGTTGCTATCTTTCTGCCAGGTTTAGGAAAAGGAGTCCAATCATGTGTAAATCCTTTGACTGTAACTTTAGCTTGACATGCTCCTCCCTGCGGCCCAGATGAGCTCAGTATAAGAAATAAGCTTTCATTAGCAGGTCTGCAGAAACTCACACAAACAGTCTTGAAATAAGAGGATCTTTCAAATCCTAACAGTTTGATCGCAGTGTCAGATTTAAAACTAGATTAAAGAGGGGATAATACGCTTTTTGCTGGTATTTTTGTCATAACCTCAAAACACATATCACTAGTTTACACTTAGTTTGTTTGAAAAAATATTATGATTATTGATCTAAAAATATCTAATTCTGTGATATTCTCAAGAGGGTCTGAATGCAGCCGATGGAGAGTTCAGTGGAGCTCCACTTCTCCAGAGGAAATTACGTCACCTCCAGTTTTTTCCCGTGACATTTATTTAAATTAATCTCAATAAGACGCCTTTAGTAAACTCCACTATCCTTAAGGTTAGGTTTAGGGTTAGTTTTGGGTTAGTTTAAAGGAACAGGCCACCGTTTTACCTTAGCTTAGACGAGTTGATGCGTACCTGTCTGGTCTTTACGCGTGCGCTCAGTCACGCAAATGTTGTTAGCATTTAGCCTCTCCTAGCAAAGGTATAGCTCCGAACAGGGGTGAAGTTAGAAGCTACCAAGATGTTCCACGTTTTCCCTATTTAAACACTGTTACTATTGTAAGGCGTATAATAATAATAATAATAATAATACCTTAGAGCACTTCGTCGCCCGTGCAGTAATAACTTCACTTTACTGCGCGGATGTCAAAGTGCTCCTAAGGTATTATTATATTATTATTATACGCCTTACAATAGTAACTGTATTTAAATAGGGAAAACGTGGGTGGAGCTACACCTTTGCTAGGAGAGGCTAAACGCTAACAACATTTGCGTGACTGAGCGCACGCGCAAAGACCAGACAGTTACGCATCAACTCGTCTACGCTCAGGTAAGAACATATCTCAGTGTGAACCTGGTGGTTCCCAGAGTCAGGACTAAACACGGTGAGGCTGCGTTTCAGTTTCATGCAGCAAAAATCTGGAACAGTCTTCATGAGGATGTGAGACAGGCCTCAACTCTGACAATGTTCAAATCCAGGCTGAAAACAGCTCTTTTTACCCGAGCATATGAAAACTGAAAGTATTTTATCTGCACTCTTTCCTTTTAGTGTAATTGATTAATTTTGTGTTGATGTCTTATTGATTTGTAATTTTATGCAACTGTGAAGCACTTTGAATTGCCCTGTGTATGAATTGTGCTCTACAAATAAACTTGCCTTGCCTAAAATCAGTGGCTTATTCCTTTAAGCTAGCGTTGTCCTGTGGAGGTGGCGTTACTTATTTCTTGTGGAGAAGTGCAAAGTTGCGCTAGTGGCTTTAAAATGCAACTCCAACTGTGTTTTTGATGAGGGAACAACATTGTAACATGGTCAAAAGTATAAAAAAAAAAGTTTTTAAATGCTAAATTACATGTAAATGCAAATAAAACCAATAAACAATATTGATAATTGTTTATATAAAAAAGAAACCAGTTCTCAGCCTGGATTTGAACATTGTCAGAGTTTTGGTCTGTCTTGCATCTTCAGGAAGACTAAAATGCAGCCTATAATTTGGTACCATAAACATAAATGATTGTTTGAATACAGACACTGTCACTGCAAGTTCTTAATTGACAACGTTGATGTTGAGCCTCGGGGGAAATAACACCAGTCAATGATGAACCTTGAGGCTGTTTGTTCAGTATTTCTTGTGCTGCATTGACTAAAACAACTTTATTTTTTCAACTTATTTTGCAAGGAACCTATTGAACGTAAGATGGATGGTGCAAGGGAACATGAGATGCCCTGATGATGCCTATAGCGCTTTAAACTTAGCTGTATCCTCTGGTAATCTCTTACCAAGGTCAAAGACCTGAAAAGGTTGAGAAGCTTTGCTTTAGACCTGTCCTCTTGAATTACACTATCACTGCAGTGAATAGGAGTGTGAGGATTAATATTGGTGATGACGAACTCTTTTGAAGGATGACACACTCTCATTACTGTCCTTTGACTTGACGCCAAAACCATTTTCTTCATTGGCTCCTGTGTGAAGGTTTACATTAACTAATTGACACTTAGTCTATGTTATTTTCCCACAGAGCACCTCCAACTTTGGGTATTTCATCTTAAAAAATCCTGCAGTTTAATATAGTAGTACTTGGTTACACCGCCGACTGTGAACTACACTGTAGCGCTTTGGGAGGCTTGTCAACTCAAATTTGTAAAGTATCGCTGTAAACCATTTTTCTTAATATTAATTATATACTCCCTCTCCATTATTCCTGTATGTTTTTGTTAGATACATACAACATTTTTCCATAGGAACAATAAATGTATGCAAATGTAATCCACGAACAGTCAGAGTAGACTGCAGTTATCGTCAGACTATTATCGGCAGCTATTTGAATTCTCCACTTAAACGCCAGAACTGAGAGAACAACAACAGGCTGAGTGTTGACATTAGTGCCCTCGATGGAGCTCATCTAGAGCAGAAGGGATACGCAGGCACACTTTGTTATTTCACTCATACCTGTGCAGTTCAGTGTGACTCTCTCTGCTCTGTCTCCTCTGTGCTCGCTCTATCCTCTCTGTTCTCTCTCCCCTCTCTCCCCAGTTATCTCTCCTCTCTCCCCTTTGCTCTCTCTCCTCTCTCCCCTATGATCTCTCCCCTCTGCTCTCTCTCCCCTCTGCTCTCTCTCCTCTCTCCCCTCTGCTCTCTCTCCTCCTCTTCCCTCTGCTCTCTCTCCTCCTCTTCCCTCTGCTCTCTCTCCTCTCTCCCCTATGATCTCTCCCCTCTGCTCTCTCTCCTCTCTCCCCTCTGCTCTCTCTCCTCCTCTTCCCTCTGCTCTCTCTCCTCCTCTCCCCTCTGCTCTCTCTCCTCCTCTTCCCTCTGCTCTCTCTCCTCCTCTTCCCTCTGCTCTCTCTCCTCCTCTTCCCTCTGCTCTCTCTCCCCTCTGCTCTCTCTCCTCCTCTTCTCTCTGCTCTCTCTCCTCCTCTCCCCTCTGCTCGCTCTCCTCCTCTTCCCTCTGCTCTCTCTCCTCCTCTTCCCTCTGCTCTCTCTCCCCTCTGCTCTCTCTCCTCCTCTTCTCTCTGCTCTCTCTCCTCCTCTCCCCTCTGCTCTCTCTCCTCCTCTTCTCTCTGCTCTCTCTCCTCCTCTCCCCTCTGCTCTCTCTCCTCCTCTCCCCTCTGCTCTCTCCCCCCTCTGCTCTCTCTACTCCTCTCCCTTCTGCTCTCTCTCCTCCTCTTCCCTCTGCTCTCTCTCCTCCTCTTCCCATCTGCTCTCTCTCCTCCTCTTCCCTCTGCTCTCTCTCTTCCTCTCCCCTCTGCTCTCTCTCCCCTCTGCTCTCTCTCCTCCTCTCCCCTCTGCTCTCTTTCCTCCTCTTCTCTCTGCTCTCTCTCCTCCTCTCCCCTCTGCTCTCTCTCCTCCTCTTCCCTCTGCTCTCTCTCTTCCTCTCCCCTCTGCTCTCTCTCCCCTCTGCTCTCTCTCCTCCTCTCCCCTCTGCTCTCTCTCCTCCTCTCCCTTCTGCTCTCTCTGCTCTCTACCCCCTGCTCTCTCTCCTCTCTCCAGTTCTCTCACCCCTCTGCTCTCTCTCCTCTCCTCTCCCTTCTGCTCTCTCTCCTCTCTACCCTCTGCTCTCTCTCCTCTCTACCCTCTGCTCTCTCTCCTCTCTCCAGTTCTCTCTCCCCTCTGCTCTCTCTCTTCCTCTCCCCTCTGCTCTCTCTCCTCCTCTCCCCTCTGCTCTCTCTCCTCCTCTCCTCTCTGCTCTCTCTCCCCTCTGCTCTCTCTCCCCTCTGCTCTCTCTCCCCTCTGCTCTCTCCTCCTCTCCCTTCTGCTCTCTCTCCTGCGCTTCCCTCTGCTCTCTCTCCTCCTCTTCCCATCTGCTCTCTCTCCTCCTCTTCCCTCTGCTCGCTCTCCTCCTCTCCCCTCTGCTCTCTCTCCCCTCTGCTCTCTACCCCCTGCTCTCTCTCCTCTCTCCAGTTCTCTCACCCCTCTGCTCTCTCTCCTCCTCTCCCTTCTGCTCTCTCTCCTCTCTACCCTCTGCTCTGTCTCCTCTCTACCCTCTGCTCTCTCTTTCTCCAGTTCTCTCTCCCCTCTGCTCTCTCTCCTCTCTCCAGTTCTCTCTCCCCTCTGCTCTCTCTCCTCCTCTCCCCTCTGCTCTCTCTCCTCTCCTCTCCCTTCTGCGTTGCATCGCTCAGTCAGCCGGAGAGGCGCGAGTCTCTCCCTAACACTGGTTGCCTGATTCCCCGCTGCTCCGCTTGCCTTTTCCCTCCTCTTTGTTGTTTTTTTGTGCTATGGTCTGCGTTGAAGCTCATCATAATGCGTTCTAAGCTGCGCACATCTCCGCACTGTCGCTGTCACCGTCACCGCGCTGTGTAGCGGGAGCAGCCACTCGCTCCCGCTGTGGCATGTCTGTTTACATCAGCAGCGTGGCAGGCAGGGTAGGGAGCAGCGCTAGCGCCGGAGAGCCGGAGGAGCCACAGGACAAAGAGAGCGCAGATGAGGGGAGGGAAGGGGGTCAGGGCAGCTTGGTGGCAGGGTGCGGGACCACTCGGGGACGTGGTGGCAGGACAGCAGCTGGAAGAGGACTTGGGGTGTACAGAGGAGTTTGTGTGTCCGTGCAAGAGCTCAGCTACTGTCTGTGTCTGCCCTGTTGTTGTACAGTGCTGCTGCAGCATGGAGCCGACCCCAACATCCGCAACACGGACGGCAAGTCGGCGCTGGACCTGGCCGAACCCTCCGCCAAGGCTGTGCTCACAGGTCAGTGGGCTTCTCATCTACGTATTTGCCTGTGTCTAGAAAATACATGTGACTGAGGTGGATTTAGGAAGTATTTTGGACCCCGTTTTTATTCTTTATGTCTTTTATATTGTATCATATAGTAAATGTCACAAAGTCTGATGTTAAAAAAACAAAACAAAAAAAACAACTGTGATTGACATATGTTGAATGGGTCTGCAGTTGTAATGTGTCTTTTTGGTTTTCAAAAGTTTTGTATGTTAGTTTATGTTTGGTCATCAGGTCGGTGGTGTCCCTACTAATATTGATATTGATTTGAATAGTTACAGCCTTCATTTTCTGGTTCCGTGTCCACTGTCCATGAGCTCGTCAGTGATGTTTACTTAATTTCACCATGAGACGTTTGTGAAATGTTTACTTCAGCTGTATTTCTGGTTTCATTTAGGTTTATTATTAGGTTTGATTACATATGAACCCACTACAGCATGTACATAATGAAACAATAAGGATACGTATTATAACTCATGAGGGTACACTGAATCCTGAGGTGTTTTAATAATAAAAATCCAGGCGAGAGATGTACAAAGAACATTTTTTATTCATGCATTTTGTTGCTAATTGCTTATGTTGATGTAATTACAACATCTTAAATGCTGTTTAACTTATATTTTCTAGTTTTGTTTCTCAAGCCCACCCACTGCCATTGTCCAGTCATAAAGTTCTGGGGTTGCCAGATCGTATGACTCAATAAACCTGGATATTTGACTAGCTTTATTTGTGTAATGTAATCTTAAAACAATACGTGTGTCTGATACCCTCCCTTTAAATGACCAACCCCAACTTGACTGCTGTTAATCAGAAACATTGCAAACTTTCAACATTATTGATACATGTAAGGTCTGGTCATCTCCAATTTGGACATAGAAAACCTTTCACTTATTGACATAAAGGAGCTATTGATTATTCTAGAAGTGGAATAACATGCGTTTTGTTAATAGACTTGTGAACGCATCTGTGGTGTGCATCCAACTATTTACTTTTTTTTTTTTTATTGATCGTGAACTAGCCTCTACTATGGTGTTGTTTATCATCGTGACAATCAAAGAGAGTTGTGATTGTACAAACTCATCCCTGTATTGAAATGGGATGAAATGTGTTGGAAAAACTCAATGCGATGAGTTTGGACTATAAGTAACAATTTAAAATCATCGCGCTCCCTCTTTAATTTGTTAGAAAATGGATGCATGTCTTTTTCACCAAGACAGTATTTAGGGCTGGCTGAATTCTCGATTCTGGGCGAGTCTGGCAGTAGGAAAAAAAACATGTCCAGATGTCTACCAAACGATAAACACACCCTAATGATTGAAAAATAGAAAAAAACAACATACTCATATCTTTGCCAACACACGTTCGGCACACCTTGTTCCCACCTCCAATGTCCAATCTCCTTCCAACGCTGTGGGCACCTTTTCCTTGCCCATCTATCTCCTTTTGCAGCTCTTTACACCGGCCTGCACCCTACATCAGTTTTTTTTCATTTTATTCCTGATCTGGGAGGGATCGTTTGAAAGCTTGAAATTGCTAGTTTCCAACAAAAAAAAGCAACGCAAGTCTCTTCCACTTTCTGTTTAACAATAAGTCGTGGATGTTGTAGATGGCGGGAGCATGTGGACCTCAAACGTGTTCAAAAATGAAACCGCAATTCCGCGTCCCCTCCAACAGATGGCGCCTTAGACGACCGATGACCAGGGCTAGTATTATTCAATCATTAGGCTGTGTTTATCGGGTTCAAGAAGATTCAAGATTTCTTTATTTGTCCTGATGGAAATTTGTCTTGGACTTACGATGACATAATGACAAGGACCCTAAGCCCATACTATAAAATCCAAAAAACATCATTCAAACACACATCACCGCTCTTTTCTTTCGCCTGAGTTCAGGAGATTCACTGAAATGGCAGGGATGCAGTTCTTATACCGGCTTAGAAATCTCTCTTTGTTATTAATTGGAATACTATAGCGTCGTGCGGATGGGAGCAGAGTGTAGGGCATGGAAGGGGTCTGAAATAATATTCCCTGCCTGTGATGACAAAGTGCTGTAATGATGGATATTCTTTTAGCAGCTTAGCAGGTTTAATACCACGACTCTATGGAGAAACAGAATATAGAGAAGACCTTTTATTGCGTTAATAATGGCAGCTTTTGTGATTTCCAGCCCTAAATCACTTTAAGGACAAGTAATCCTGAAGCCATAAATCTGCGTCTCACCAAGATTTTCTTCAAAGACTGCATGTTTAATGAAATCACAAATAGTGTTGCCAGTTTAGTGTTTTTAAGTATCTTCTCTGTCTCAGTGGGATCGCATTTTGAACCCACATGATTTATTAATTCAGTTTGACAGCGCTGAAGCTATGAATAATTCATTTTAAGGCGCACGCTGAGGGCTGGAAAAAAATCTGACCTTGGGCCTTGATTTGCCCCGGGACATGACTTGCATTTGGACGAATGGGAATACAGTTTGCAATGATTTTTTTCTCTCCAAAATATGACTTTTTGCCATTACAATGGATTTCCAGGTGTTTCTTTTCTAAGTATTCCTTTATTATTATTCTCAGCATATGCGCTATATAGTAGAAAAGCAAGACGGAGCTGAGGCCCTCTGAATATGCAGGAACATTTATTATAAACAGACAGTGGTGGAAGAAGTACTCGATTTTTTTTCTTAAGTAAAAGTGCAGATAAAGAACTAAAAATGTACTTAAGTAAAAGTATCTGATAAAATCTTTACTTAAGTAAAAGTACAAAAGTATGCATTGTAAAATGTACTTTATAAGTAAAAAGTGTTTATTGTGCAGGATTTTTCAAAATTAATCAAACCAGGTCTGAACCTGGACTAAACTAGGTCAGGTCTAAACAAGATCTAAACAAGGTCTAAAGGAGTAAACCACTAAACCAAGTCTAAACTGGGACTAAACCAGTTCATGGTATAGAGGTCACTTTAAAAATAAAATAGTTTTACTTTTAACCCAATTTAAAAATGTAGTGGAGTAGAAAGTACAGATGCAGGCTTTAAAATGTAGTGAAGTAAAAGTAAAAAGTATTCATCATAAAATGTACTTAAGTAAAGTAAAAGTACCTATAGTTTGTACTTTTTACTTGTAGTTTTTACTTACTAGTTACTTTACACCACTGTTAACCGATAATGACATCAAAGACCATTGTCAATAACTCGGCAGACACAAGAACGTTGAGAACAGTGGAAGTGGAGACCCAAGTCTGCATGTAAAAATATGCTGTTAAAATGATGGTGATTCTTGGCGTTTTTACAGCCGAGGGGAGTGTATGTACTATATTGTCATAGATAATGTCTCATTGGGTTCAGGAAATATCTATTTCCAAATGATTATGTTGAAGTCTTCTTCTGAAAAAGTTAAAATGGTCAGTGACAATGAAACATGAAACGAAATGACCACAGACGTTAACTTTTATAACTTTATCTTTCTTTATTACAGGGTAGGTTTTACATAATAATAATAAATAATAATAATAATAATAATGCATTAGTTTTATACTGCGCTTTTCTGGACACTCAAAGACGCTTTACAGTTGCATTATTCATTCACTCCATATTCGGTGGTGGTAAGCTGCTATTGTAGCCACAGCTGCCCTGGGGGTAGACTGGCGGAAGGGAGGCTGCCAATCTGCGCCATCGGCCCCTCCGACCACCACTCACTCCCTCACTGCATTCGCCAGGCTTCCTGGTGTTACCAAACGGTCTCCCATCCAAGTACCGACCAGGCCCTTCCCTGTTGTTCTCATATGTGAACTTCAACCTACTCCTTTTGAGTGTGCAAATTCTCCCCTTTTAACATCTGTTATCTTTGTTTGCTGCTCAAATAAACTAATAAACTAAACTAAACAATTTATCTATAACTGATCTTATTCATTTAAATGACATATAATTTTTGGATAGTAGTGCATTTAAATTAGTTGTTCTTTTTTAGACGGTTTAAACCTAAATTTAAACATAATTTAGTCTAATTCAGGTTTTAAACCTAAGCCCTGATTTGATGTTGGTCAAGGCCTGGTGGTACTTGAAAGGAATGAGGTGGGTCGAATGGGTCTGTGCTCGATGTATAGGGTCTGAATTATTATGTCACAATGACATTTCTGTAGCATATATATTCTTTAACCTTTAAAATATACATTTGTACTGTATTACAGATGTATAAGAAGATTTTGATAAAGATTCAGATGAAAACAAGAATAAGACGAGCGCCTTTCTGAACCCATTTTGTTGTCGGTTGTAAATCAATGAACAATACATTTTTGTAAGTTCTGTGTTGCTGCGAACAGGGCCAATTTTCTAAGTTAATTTAAGTTGGAACAATCAATCTACATTCCACCAAAGCTGGAATGTAAATGCAAATAGCTTCTGGCCTGCAGTCTGATTGTATCCTTTTAGTGTACGATGAGTCACAGAGTGCGGCTTGTATACGCTGGGGTGGCGATGACATGGACGAAAGGCAAGAACAGCTGTAAAACTCCTGCAATGTCGCCTGTGGTATACACATGTAATTATATACATGTAAGCCGTGATGTTTAGAAAAAACACCGGGTACAAACTGAAACAAAAGCGTTTATGTTCAGTAAATCTTGATGGATTTATGTTGAAGATACGTGAAATTGATTACTTCAGATGCAGTATTCCTTACAGCAATTGAAATAGTAATAGTTTTGAACTTGTAAGACATGGGATTTGACCTGCAACCAACTGAAGAGTTTTTACGACTAGTTTTTTTTCCCTAACACCAAATCGACCTAGAACTATTGTGAAATTAGGCAGGAGATAAACATCTCTTTACCAACTACAGGCCTGTTTCCCTTTTACCGCAATTCTCAAAAATCTTAGAAGTTTGGTTTTAGGAACAATCACTCAACCTCACACGCGCTCTTTGATATAACTGAAGAAATAACTAATGCTGTAGATAACAAGAAATATGCAATAGGTTTGTTGGTGGGAGCTTATTGCCCTCCTCAACTGGCTCGCTTTACACCCTGGCTTTTTAATGCACCACACTGTGCAGGGCTTACATCATACTTCACACATAACTCAAATAAATAATAATAATAATAATTAAACTCAAATTAAAATTAGATTGAGGATGGTAATGGCAGCTGGGAAGTAGCAAGATCTCGGTGTATAATAAGTATTAAAGCTTTTTAATGCATTACACCAGGGGTGCTCACACTTTTTCAGCATGCGAGCTACTTATAAAATGATCAAGTCGAAATGATCTACCTACTAAAAAAATGCAAAACATATATTTATTTCAAAATATATTGAGGATTCTTTATATCTACAATTGAAGTAAATAGCTCCTCCTCAGGGTCCTCATGTGTCGTGTGTTTCCGTATTATAGCACGGGTGTTCCCGAAGGTGTTTTTGTTTGGGGGCGGATTTGTCAACAATGCTAACGCTGCGTTAGCATTGTTGACAAATCCTTTAGCGAACACATGCCACGCAAACAGGCAGTTTTATCCACACGCCTACTGTCGATCAGTTTATATGCGTTTGACTACGTGAACCCACGTTGCTATTGAAGGCCCTGACTGAAACCCCACGGCCCGCCACTGTGTTTATCAATCAAAAGACGGGATGGATGATAGGCTGGCGTCAATTTTTTTTTATGTAATGCGATCTACCAATACTACCTTTGCGATCGACTGGTAGATCGCGATCGACGTATTGAGCACTCCTGCATTACACTATGTAGGGCTTTCATAATACATTATACATGAAAATAAAAGAAGAGGTAATTGTACACAAATTGATATTATACTGAAGAGGGTAACGACAACTGGGAAGTAGCAGGATCACGAAGTATAATATATACTGCTGCATAGTAATAATTTTATAACATTAAAATAGTGACTTCCGGTAATGTTACACTAGTGATTTTAGTAATGTACCAATGTTTGGCATTGGTAACAATTTGTAAGAAATATATTAATGATCATCATTTGTTACTTGCTCTGTACTAGACATTGTACAAGAAATGAAACCGCTGTTGTGTTTTGTATGCTTTGATTGTTAAATGAAAAAGTTTATTGTTTTTATTTTGGGGGTGGGCGCTTATAAGCCTTTTGCTTCGGCCCACTCCTTTTGAGCAGACTAACTGCTCAAATGAACAAATAAACTAAACAAAAAAATTACTAGGAGTGACTGATAAAATCTACACACAAACTGGATGTACAGTAGGCCTATACATATAGTGTAAAATCATAACTTTAAAACAATCCCCAAAAAAACAAAAACGATCTACAGCATGAATGTGTTGAGGTCACATTATTTCCCCCCCCCCCCCCCTTTTTTTTTTACATGGTCTTTTTTTAAAATTTTATTCAAAAAACAGATGGATCCCAGTCACATGACATTGTCCTGAGAGGATGAAATGCTCTGCTTTGGGTTCTTGGTTGCTATGGTAATTGTCCATCCTTTTGTGACTTCATAACACGGGCCAGGTGTACCTTTGCGACCAGAGATAAATATTTAGTTGCGTCCGTCTCATTAGTTTGCACAGTCGCGCTCTGGAGCCGGGGGATGTGTTGTCGTACACATCCGTTAGGGCTGGAAGATTCGTCGAAATTTAATCATGGGACTTTATAATCGTCAGGTTTACAGCCATTTCTTTGGCACAAACACCTCTTAGTTTTGGAGTTTAAATGAGACAATGGGAGGTTTTTGTTTGTTAAATAAAGCTGGAGGAAAAGCATTATTGTTTGAGCTGTGGTTTGAATAACAGATACGTCTAAGTCTCAATTGAATAGAAAATCAAGATCGATCAATAAAGGGAGATCCCTCTTCAGTTTGGCTTGAGCACTACCTCGAGACATTGTTGTTGGGCCAACCAAAATAGGCCTCTTTCTTACAAGACCCGAGTCAATGTTTGCCTTAACATTGCCTAAATGTATAACAGCACGATTTTGTTTTTAAAATTTCAACAGGTGCCATGCTTATAAGAGCACGTACTGTCAGGTAATTGTCTTAATGCGTCTTATATGCGCGCGAGTAAAGACACTTTGAGCTCAAATCATCTCTGGACTTACTATCACTTATAACCTCTCGGGGGGGATATCCGTGCCGGCTCCAAATCGCTTTTTCTCACCATCACTTTTTGAGTGTTTACACGCAGTTACATCAGCGGCTCTCCTGGCGTGGCCTCGCTGCTAAATCAGATCAGCCACACGATATCACTGGAGAGACACATACGCTGTGTCCGTTACAACAACAAATGGTGAAGGGAAATAATGTTCTTGCTCGTTCAAATTTAGGTGACATGTCTGCCGATAGATATAGTCAAGCTTGTGTGTCCTGTTCACCCCGTGGCAGAGTGGCTATTATGGAAAAGAGAAAGATATTGCCACAAAAAGGCATGGAGCGATGGATTTTTTTTTTTTGTTCGCCGCCGCCGCAATTATTCTTAAAGGTAGTCAGTCAAATGTCTGTGTAAATAACTTAAAAGTCTGCGCTGGGAAACTTTAGTGCATGTTTATGAGAGCACACTGCTGTATTTGCATTCAGGTTTAGCACAGAAGCAGGGAGATATCCATGCATATTAGAACAGCTGCACAGTTGGTACTGGATGTCTTCCTTTTATGCGACATGATTGTTGCATATTTTGTTGTACATATTTTTTTACTCATGGCAAAATGAAGGGCACAATTACCATATCTTTGCCCATGTAATTACGTTGGTATTCTAAAATTAGAATAGAGTAAATGTCCATTTTACTTACTAGTACTGGGAGGGGTGTGGGAACTTCCTTATTTGAAAAGGTGATGTTAAAGGAATAGGCCCCCATTTTTACATACTGAGATATGTTCTTACCTTAGCTTTGACGAGTTCATTTGTACCTGTCTGGTCTTCACGTGTGCCTTCCATAAAGTAAACACAGAACAGACGGCGTTAGCATTTAGCGTCTCTCTCCTTCTCTATAGCTCCAAACGAGGTGAAGATAGAAGCTACCAGACTCTTCCACGTTTTCCCTAATTAAATATGGTTACGTGAAGTGTTACACTATAAAGTATAATTACACAAAATTAAACAATGTGAATTTTCTAAGCGGATAAAAAGGGGAACTATATTGTAAAGCGTAATAATACCAGGAGTAATTCGGCATTCCGCACAGTAAAGTGAAGATGTCACTGCGCGAATTACTCCTGGTATTATTACGCCTTACAATATCGTTTTTTATCCGCTTAGAAAATTCACATTGTTAAATTTTGTGAAAAAAACTGAAGTTGTGTTTCGAGCCGCTAACGCATCTTTCAATAATCTTTGGATCTTCTGCAGTGGCTATTCTTAGTACCGCTGCGCCAGCTCCCCAAATGCTCTTCCTTATTTGGAGGATCATCTGTAAATGAAATTGTTTAAACTGTTTGAGATCAATATTGCATTTTCTAACCAACTAAATGTGAGATAGTGATGAAGATGTGTTTGAGATGTACCTGCAAAATGCCCCCTCTTTAAAAGAAGGCTTTAGTTACATGCTTTAGGAAGTTCCATTGAGTGTACTCTGCTCGGATAATAGTAAGAAAACTCTTCTTAGGTTTTATGGTTTTATTCCTTGAGCTTGACTTGGATTTTCACATTCAGAGCTTGGACTTGGATATGGATATCAACGACTCGGAGCGGTCCTTATATTGACTTGAACAAGATTCAGACTCGAGCAATGAGGACTAGAAAACAGGTTTTGCAAATGAAACAGTTGGCCATGTCATCATACATTTGACAACTGGCTATGCTCCACGACGGCTACATCCTCCTCTTATTATTTTTACTGCTGCGCACAGAATCACTGCAGATGTCCCAAAAGCAAAAGGGTAATAGAAAACAAGAGACAGGTGGCAGGAGGCAGGAGGCATCAACATAATGGGCCAGATCTTGTGCCTGGCGCACAAGGTGCACAATCCTCTAGCGAACTGAGATCTTCCGAGTGGTGGATATGCGCTATTCGCCTCCGCCACTTGTGAGAGGGCGTCACAAGAGGAGGTGACTGCTCTGATGGGAGCACCGCTGACATTCATTTCCTCATTTACATCGCGCTGCCTTACCTTCTTCCTTAAGCCTTAGGCTCTCACACGTCAAACTAAAAACTTTATTAACCCCATCGTGAGCGAAACAATGTTCATGTCTCGAGAGAGAAAGAGCTACTGCCGTCCGCTGTGGCGTAAACGCGTAACAAAACAAATGCACATAAAATATAATATCTGGGCATTCAAAATGGCATTAAAAAGCTTTAAATTTGACTTGTTACTGCCTGTAGAAACCCTTTTACAGGAGGGAATGCCTTTGTGTAAACCGACAAATTACATTAAAGTCAGAACGATTAGGAAATAAATCAAATTAAGTGATTAAGTAAATTTTTGGAAAACTAAACCATGAAATGACAATTACGCACCATATTTTTTTCTGTTGCTGGCTGGCGTCTTGGGGTTCAATTATCGTGTGTACAGCCAAATGATATGCCGCATCCCCAGACCAATCAAAGCTGCCAGAACAAGTGCTGTGTTTGTCACCAGCCTGTCGCCCCTCACTGGCACCGCCATGGGCTTCATTATCATCCTCTTCCACCGCCGATGACGGCTTCAACTTGTGATTTGTCAGGTTCTTGCTTTGCGGCTGCTGACAAATTCACTGCATCTTGTCAGAAACGGGAAATATGTTGTTAATGGCAGATACTAATTATCAAACTGTCTTTTACCTTTCACCAGCGCAAAGCCACTTTTGTTATTCTAATTAAGGTTTAATCAAAGTCTAATCGCACTCAGACATTTTTATTATTACAAGAAAATTAGATGCGTTAAAACATTATTTTGAACCTTACCAAGAAAATTCCCTTCAACATCTTTTGATTATAAACAGTGCTGAGTGAAGCAGACTGCACAGAGAGCCTAAAGAGACTACTGTAAATACAAACGTGCATGTTTGTTGGTTGGTGGGAAGATGTATAACTCCCACAATGTGTTTTCCAGTCCAAACGTAAGAAATGTTACTTGTGTTACTTTGGTTTGCAACAATGACAGAGGCTGCACATTCATTTTTAAATTGCTAGTTGTGGTTCAAATCCTTCTTTAACGCATTTCCAATATCCTATTTAAACACATTACACACCTTCCTGGCAATAATACTGTCATAGAAATGTAAAGAATAGAACCCAGTCTGGTAACTTACAATTGATAAAAAGGCTCTATTATTAGACGGACAGCACACAAAGGTATTTTTTTCACAAATGGTTGCATTTACTCTGTACTGTAGGACAAAGCAAGTTCGATTTTGCACTACTAGAAAAAAAAAAAAATCTATAGAAAAAATTGGCATTGGATGATTATTTTCAACAATCAATTTATTTTTATTTTTTTTATGCAGCATTGTTTTATTGCAGTATCACAGAAGGAACAGACTTCACAGATATATTCCCGTTGCTCTGTGATCCACTAGGCTCCGTCCTCAGTGGGTCTTCATGTGGTTTTGGAGGTTACACTTCTAGGCAAGTTTTTTCCACAGACTGGACAAGCGAAGAAAATCACAAGTTTTGACTATTTTTAGCGGTCTTCTGTTGGACCATTAACATATTTGTCGAACACACACATAAAGTCAAGCCAAAATCGGTTCCATAGGGATGAGTTTCCACATGCAGCAAATTGTTCAGTAGAGGCGAAAAACGGCGCTTGGAGCTAACGTTAGCATATGTAGCATGAAGTTAAAGTATACTCGGGTATCAAAATTATCTCCCAGTTTCCCAGAGGAACCTATGAGATGAGGTGCATCAGAATAGCTCTTCAATGATAAATTTTATAAATTCTATAAATTTGTTCTTATAACTTAATAAAAGCCATTAGAGCTGCCACCCTGGAATTGTTGCATTCCCACCTTTGAAACAGTGTGTTAACTTTGTCCCGCAGAAGCAGGCGAGCGCCGCACCTCTTTCACAGTGCAGCCCCAACATACCCCATTATCTGCTCCCCGCCATGTAAACACAAACAAGGGAGAGATCGAGAGAGGGATCGAAAAATAAGTCCATGTCGTTTATTTAGTAATCCAATATCTACAGGGAACTGTCAGGTCATTTCTCCATTTACAGAATATACACCATCAGGAAGTGGTGTTCAAGGGGTGTGGGATAAAACCTCTGCACTATAAATGTAGGTCTAAATGGGAGAAAAATACAAAGCATGGATGTTACCAGTTTGGCAACAATACAAAAACAATACCAACAATTTTTATTTTGCCACATACAGTGCCTCTCGAAAGTACTAATACACCTTGAACTTTTGCACATTTTGTTATGTCTACAACCATAAACATAAAGATTTTAATTTGAATTTTTTACTTAAAGTTCACACACAAGTAACAGACAACTGTGAAGTGAAAGCAAAATGATACATGATTCTGTTATTTTTCAAAAAATAGAAAAGTGAAAAGTGGAACGTGCATAAGTATTCATACAGCATGACATAATACGTTGTGGAACCCCATTTTTCTACAATAACAGCAGCAAGTCTTCTGGGGTATGACACTACAAGGTTTGCACATCTAGAGACTGACATTTTAGCCCATTCCTCTTTACAAAACAACTCAAGCTCTGTCAAATTAGAAGGAGAGCGTTTATGAACAGCAGTTTTCAGGTCTTTCCACAGATTTTCAATAGGCTTTAGGTCAGGACTTTGACTGGGCCATTCTAACACATTAATATGTTTGTTTTTAAACCATTCCATTGTAGATTTAGCTTTGTGTTTAGGGTCATTGTCCTGCTGGAAGGTGAATCTCTGCCCCAGCCTCAATTCTCTTGCTGACTCCAGCAGGTTTTCCTCCAAAATGTCTCTGTATTTGGCTCCATCCATCTTCCCAACTATTCTTACAATCTTCCCGGTCCCCGCTGAGGAAACGCAGCCCCATAGCATGATGTTCCCCCCACCATATTTGACACTGGGGATGGTGCACTCAGGACGATGAGCAGTGTTAGGTTTGCTCCATACATAACGTTTTGCATTTGGGTCAAAAAGTTAAATTTTTGTCTCATCTGACCAAAGCACCTTCTTCCACATTGTAGCTGTGTCCTCCATATGACTTCTAGCAAACTTCAAACAGGATTTCTTATGGCCTCCTTTCAATAATGGCTTTCTTCTTGCCACTCATCCATGAAGGCCAGATTTGTGTAGAGTACGATTTATAGTTGTCCCATGTACAGATTCCCCCAGCTCAGCGGCAGTACGTCGCAGCTCCTCCAGAGTTATCTTGGGGAACTTGGTTAAATTTCTGACCAGTGCTCTCCTTGTTCGGTCTGTTAGTTTAGGTGGACGGCTGTGTCTTGGTAAGTTTGCAGTGGTGCTATACTCTTTCCATTTCAGAATGATGGATTGAACAGTGCTCCGTGAGATGTTCAAATCTTGGGAAATCTTTGTATAACTTAACGCTGCTTTAAACATCTCCACAGCTTTATCCCTGACCTCTCTGGTGAGCTCCTTGGCCTTCATGATGTTGCTTAGCGACCAATACACTCTGACCATAGCTCTGAGGCCCTCACAGAACAGCTGGAATTATACTGAGAGTAGATTACGCACACATGGCCTCTATTTAATGGTTAGGGCAAGGTGTGAACATTCTGCAGTCATTAGGAATGTTATAAAGGCAATTTAATGCACTCAGAAAATGTTTGCACACCCCACTTTTCCATTTTTTGAAAAATAACAGAATCATGTATAATTTTGCTTTCACTTCACAGTTGTCTGTTACTTGTGTGTGAACTTTCAGTAAAAAATTTAAAATTAAATCTTTACATTTAGGGTTGTAAACATGACACAATGTGCAAATGTTCAAGGTGTATTAGTACTTTTGCAAGGCACTATCTTGTTCAATCTATATCTAATAAATGTGTGTAGCACACAAGATTAATAACATTTCCCTTTTTCTTTGAACGCACCTTCAGGGCAGAATGTGGAGTTGAGTGAGGTGTGGGTGAGGGGGGAAGCCAGGTGAGGGGAGGGAGGGAATAGAGCAGTGTTTTTTTGCGATTTAAAGCTTCTGTGCTTTTATTCATCTCTGCTGCAGACCGCCAGCTCCACACTCCAGTCTTTGGTGATGGAAGTGTATATTGACCCATAAATTAGCTCCACCGCACTGCCACATCCAACACATCACACTGAAAAATGACCGAGCCTCTCTGTGCCCGGTTAGCTGCAGATGGAAGAAAGAAAACACAGGGGACATTAAGCTGAATTTACACTTCAGAGAGCTGATCTTGATGCTACAGAAATGCAGTTTGTGAAGGGATTTGCTAAATGATTTACACATTTTTTTTGTTGCTTTTAACCATGTGACGATAACATAGCATACCTAGTGGGGTTTATGTTTCAGTGATCCTGCATTCAGTCTGCCTCCACTCTCAAATGTGTCAGTGTGTAATCGTCCATAACGAACATAAGAAAAGGTTCCTGTTTGAACATAGAGCTGCTTTTAACTTCAAGTCCACTGAATCACAACATGACAATACCACCAAATAGGCAAGGCAAGGCAAGGCATGTTTATTTATAATGCGCATTTCGTACACAAGGCGCCTAATAGCTCACAATGGATTTTTTATTCTCATTTAGCCCAGCCCTATTTGTAGGTGTTTTTCGCAATTATATTTCCCCTGCAACTTGTATTTTATTATCATCTACAAGGACATTATTGTCATGGGGCAACGGCCTGATGGTGTAGTCTCAAGTCTGCCTGTGAACCAGATTTATTCTATGTTAAAGCAGCAATAATAATAATAATAATAATAATGCCTTACACTTATATTGCGCTTTACAAGCCTGTATTACCAAGTTTCTCAAAGCGCTACACTGTCGTCATTATTCATTCACTCCATACTTGGTGGTGAGCTGCTGTTGCAGCGACAGCTGCCCTGGGGCAGCCAGTCTGCGCCATCGGCCACTCACTCATACACCAGGGTACGCAGACACTGGAGGCAAGGAGGGTGAAGTGTCTTGCCCAAGGACACAACGACAATGTGCACCTTCAGGAGGCGGGATTCGAACCCCCGACCTTCCGATCACGAGACGACCCGCTCTACCATCTGCGCCACCGTCGCACTGAGTAACTTGTTTACCTAATAAATCCTTTTCGTAGTCCCTCTGGGGGCAATACAAGTGTTAATAAGATGATTGGAGGGTCTTTCATCTCCCCCCGGTGTCTCTGGCCAGAAAACCACAGTTGCAACTTTGCCTGCCACCGGGTCGGAGCCACCAATACACACGAATAGAATCACGAAGAAGAAGCTAACAGGCTAACGGGCAAAGCTAACTGTGGGCTAACACCACTTAAACAGTATTTACAGCCAACTTTGAGTGAAAGAAATGATCACCATTGTGTAATTGGATGTACAATATCCCTCTTTCCCTTTGTCTTTTCTGTCAGTGTAGTATTTACTCTCATGGACGATTAATGAGTAAAAAAATGCAACATGTTACGACACCTGCAGTGGCACTTATGGCCTCTAGGGCCTCTAGAGTTACTTAGTTCTGCTTTAAATACATCATTGCATTAGAGGATACTGTATTTTCAGACAGATTGCACATCAGTTTGATTAGATGAGAGAACTCATCTTTTCCGGTCTCTGAATTGGTATAAATTACCTGCCAGCACATCCGTTTGCAAAAGAGCCAATGAGATACATCTAAAACATGCATGAATAAATAACTGGAGCCGAGTAATATGACGATGTCCTGTTCCATATTAAATCACTTGAGAGTTGAGCCATGATCTATGTAGTCACTGAAACACAGAAAATTATGCCTGTTAGATATGCAACTCTGCAGTAGTGGCGGTGAACCAGATATATGAAGTAGAATGTTGCAGTTTATAGTTTAGACACAATATTTTTCTGCACAGAGGAATTGCGTGTTTTGAAGAGATTTAAAGGATTTTAGAAATGGTGCAAATGTGCAATAAATGTGTACAGGCTGGTGCTCTGCACAATCCCGTCAGACCTCATGCTCAGCAGGTAGGGCCTGGTTGGTACTTGAATGGGAGGCTGCCGGGGAACCCCAGGAAACCTGGGTGTATGTAGTGTGTGAGGTGAGTGGTCAGTGGTGGTCTGAGGGGCCAATGGTGCATATTGGCAGCTACAATAATAGCTCATCCCCACTAAGGTGTGAATAATGAATAATACACAAAGTGAGAAATGAGAAATAAATGCGAAAGCAAAAGGCTTATTTATATTGTCAGTTAACCTAGATTCTTCCCACCTAGTTTTTATTCAACAGTTTCTTAACTTGACTAAATCTCACATGTCGTGTGTACTGTTGTGTGTATCTGTTTCTTTTTGACTTTTCACTTTATTAATATCAGATTTTGCACTTTCCCTTTTAAGATATAAAATATCCAAAACGATACATGCATTAAAACGACAAACAAGTGTCAGCTTGTCTCGTCGTATTTAAAATCACTTACTTGAATTTTCCTTCTATGTTTACACATTAAGCTCACCATTGTTTATGAAGGACTTTGCAAACACCACAAAATAGCATGCAAAGCATAAAACATCCTTGTAGCAGCTCCACAGATGATGGATCAAAAGAAACCGTTTATAATGATGTAAAACTCTCCCGGAGACAGACTGCTCATTGTTCTCCCTTGTCATTCGCTGTCTGTAAAGCACTTATTAGGGCACTTTCATCAAGTTGTTTTTGACCTTGACCATGACCATCAACTCTCTGTCTTACTTTCCGCTCAACGCCAGTCTTTTGTCACTCACCCATCAATAACAATACTGTTTAATGAGCTAGCAAGTGCACGACGTACCCAACCTTTCATCCTCTCATCAGTTGCGGTGTCAGTTTGATGCGACTTTGTCCTCTTGCCCCCTGCTGTCTCACTCTCGTGCTCCTCAATGTCTTTCTATTCAAAATGATCAGCTTGTTCCAGTTTGAAATTCTATCAGTAAAATGTCTGCAAGTCATTTCAAAGCTGATATCCAGGTGCGTAGCTGATTAACCTCCTTCAGTTGCTTGTCAAGCTCCAATTTGCTATTTTGCGAAACATGTAAAGAACCATTTGTGAGATGGCAATGTACAAACTTTCTGCAATGGGCTGCACATCTTGAAGTGAGGAGCGTGGGGAGGAGAGTGTGCATCTTCAAATGGAGGCAAGCACAGTTTGAACTCGTATGCCCATTACTTACAAATTAAACAGTCAACTTATTTGTGTGTGCGTGAGTTTCTTTTTAAAGAAAGTCTGTGGTAGCAATGATATTTAGAACTCCTATTGTGTGGCTTAGTATCAGCAGATGCTGAAGCAGCTGAACTTGTAGAAACAGCGTGACGGGTGGAACTGTTCATTTTTCTCTGTGTGAGTAAATTAGTAGTTCAGTAACATGGCAGAGACCTTCTGTTTCCTTTTAAAGCAGACATAGCTTGTGTCTTTCCAAAAACATGAGCACTGTTCCAAAAGATAGATCTGATGCGCCCACTGTTTGAATGTTTTTGTTTCTGATGGTTGGACAATTGACTCCGCAAGTAGAAAATACATGTTGTAAAGTCATAGCCAGACTAGCCGACCTAAACTGGGTTTCCATTGGGTGTTGAAAGCCTCCCCGCCTCAGATGCTCGTTTTCTCTACTTTCAATGCCACAATATACTGTCAATGCTTCCCCCACAGTCATTGGTGCCTTATAGATTGTAAGTCATCTTGGCAGCAGCCCATGATGTATGTCAGGACTTGTAACTTGCCTGAGATACTATGCAATGAGGGATGGAAACCGATGGAAACCAATTTTGACATTTAGAAGCCTTAACTCGCATAAAAATGTATTCGCTCACTTGGCACACATGTTTCAAAAGTATAGTTGGTTGTTTATAACAGTTATAATAGTAGCATTTAGTAAACTTAAATTATTCCTACTTCGTGAGGATAGGGTCACCTGTCTTGTGAGTTCTTTCCATGTTGTTCTTGCAGCTGTCTCGCCGGGTGCAAACACGTGTATTGGTTAATGGATGCAGCTTCTCTACCTCAAGGCTTGACAGTTCATTAGAATGAGTGACGGGTGCGTGGGCTACCTGCGCAAAGATGAGAATTTCAATATTGTGATCGGACTCATGGTGCTACTGTTTGACACATTAGAGTTTATGGAAAATGTTTTGGTATTGAGTCTTTGACCATCACTGTTCATTCACGCACACGCATCATTCATCCCGGCCTATGGTGCATGTTTTCAGTGGAGTAGCAAGGAGGAAACCTGCGTAGACACGGGGAGAACATGCAAACTCCACACAGAAAGGCTTTAACTGAACTCAAAACAATTAAGCGCTTGTACATTTTCAATGATGCTGTATCTTACCTGTCCTTAAAATACCTCAGCCGCACAAATCTGTTAAACCAAAAAATATAGATTTCTAGAACATTACCATTTGCCCCTAAAGAAAACAGCCGTTTTCCTGTGTTGTCGTTGTACACCATAAAATAGTACCGCTACGACGGCGGTTACTTTTTCCCTATTTAACATTACCTTTAATTGACAACACCGCGTATTCAAACTGGAGGAGGAGTTGAGAGTCGTCAAAAACTACTCTACATAAACTAATAATTAAATACCAGGAATTGATGACACATCAAGGAGTTAAACAAGTTAAACGTTTATTTCCCTAACATGTCATCTCAATACAGAATTCTGTTTTTCCTATCCATCGTGAGTCTGCCTCCAATCGTTCCCATGATCAGACTGACTCTTCCTGGGGAAGCACAGCACTCCACATTCCATTGTCCACAAGATTTCCCATTGGCTCCCCAAAGCTGTCCATTCAGTTCCGTCGTAATTTGACCCCTTCTGTCCAAATGGCCAGTGGACCGGGTGGGGGTTGCTGTGTCTTGAAACAAAAGATTCTGAGGAAACCACACCTTTCTGCACTGAATGACAACTTTTGGTTAGTTTGCTAAATAGCCAAAGGAACAAAACATCGTATAAAAATATTATATCTCTTCAGACCCCCTTTTTGACCTCCCAAAGGAGGACAACAAAACCATAATATTTTCAAGTTCACAAAAGTACAGCCTGTATCAAAAATCACAGTACAATTTCACATATTATAACACCAAAAAAACATGTTCACTGTATGTAGGGCATACTCAACCAGCCGCTGAGTGGTTTCAAAATCATCTCTCTCTTCCCATGTGTAACTTCCGCTTACTAATCTTTCCAGGCGGAACTTAGCTGGTTTTTATCCCGTGTCAACGGTACATGTCAACTTTTACGTCCCCCTGGGACCGTCTCTGATTGACACAAAAATAAACATTCCTGCACACAAAACACAGCAAGCGCAACAACACCGAACAGTGTTGTTTAGATATTATCTCCACCACAATATTCTCCATCACAGCCTTGTCGGGGGTCGTTCCATTCATATCTCAAAGCCTGCCGTACTCTTTCCAAGTACAGGCTGGGACCACCCCCTTCTGGCGTTTCCCTTGTCCCGAGCTCCGTGTCCCCCTGGGACGCATCACCCATCGTATAGATGCCCCCAGTGGAACCCAGAGCCCTGGAGACCATGCTGCGAATGAGAGGCACAACACAACAAAACAAAATACAACAAAACAAGAGCATTACACCTATAAGAATACCCACCTTTTGAAGGATATGGATCCAGGAACCGGAATTTAACCAATTTAGCCAGGTCCACTGAGGACCCTGGTCTTCTTGAGACGCGAGGAAGTCTTTGAGTTCCTTTACTTTATTTTTAATGGCTGTCCAATCGCCAGTTTCGTCGGGGAATATATGTACAGCAGTGGTCAAGGCCAACTGCTGCGCACATACCACCCTGTTCAGCGTACATGGCGTCTAACGCCACTCTATTTTGCATAGCCACAACAGCCACTGCCTTAAGTTCTGGACTCCGTTCCATTTGGTCCAAGATGTCGCCTATTACCTCAGTTAGGTCCTCCAGGATCCACCATACCTCATTTATACGCTGCATGGAGGACGCCACACCGATCATAGGGATCAGCGTGGCGATAAATCCTTTCCCATCTCCGAACAGGGGCTTACGGCCGCCGTCATCAGAGAAAGGTACGTATGATTGACCGAGGGTACGGTTTCCCACCTGCAGGGTTGAGTTGGTAATCATGGCCGTGTGCTTAGCTAATTTTACCCATTTATTCTCTCCTGGTGTATGACCCCCCATATTGAAAGACCGTCGCTTCCTAGATCCATCTCCCTCTGTGGAAACAGACATGTTAGATACATCATAAATCACAGGTTTCAATACAGCATCATTTGTTCCTTCTTTGTTTTCCCATGTTTTTATCATTTTTTCTGTACAATGGGTGATCCAGTCTAGGGTGTGTTGGTCCGACACTGCTTCTCTCATTTTCACCAACATTGTACCTGCATTGTTGCAGTAGATGACCAGATTTTCTCCAGGTGTTTTACCTACTTCTTTGCATACCTTGTAGAGGGCCAATTTCAATTCTTTGATAGGGTGTCCTCTGACCCGTCCCTCACAACTATGTGGATCGTCTATTTTTATTACTGTTGGTATGATGAGCAAGCAAAGAGCAAGTGTCAGGCCCCACACCCCGTATGGACACCTTAAAAGGTCCTGGTTTTAAAACCCAGGCCTTAAGTCCATATTTGTTAGTCTTTTTTATGTCTTTGTGACCGTCTGGGTAGGGGTTGGTGTCCCCCACCCCCTTCAGTGGGGCTGTTAGACCCACTACCATATTTGTCAGGATGTGTCAACCGTCCGGGATGCGTATGAGTCCAGTAAGCCGGTTTTCTCAGAACAGGGCTTCAAGTGTGACCAGTGGTACCAGTTGTCACGCCCCTCTACCTTAACTGCGGTGGCAGTCCTTTGAGTCACTTCAAAAGGTCCTAAGTATCTGGGAGCGTCCAACAGGTCCTGGTGTTTTTAATGTAGACCCTCGATGGTAAGTCCGCTCAGGCAAGGTCGCTGAGTTAGACTTAGGCGGGCACCCGGGCATGGCCATTTTTTATGCTCTTCCGCTGATAACAAGTTCGCAGCCGCCACGTCCACCAGTCCATGAAGGGTTATTAACTGGGGGTAAAAAGTGGAGCCGAACGCCCCGCTCTGTACATATGGAGGAGGGGCCGATGGGGCCAAAGCGGGAGCTCCTCCGCTCGGGAGGGGCTCTCGAATTCCTCCCCGTATTGATTCTGTCAGGTCGTTGTCTCGGTTCATGCTCCCTCAGCGTCCGCTATTTTTTCTACATCATTATGCTGTGGTCAACTTTGATTATTGTAAGGCGCTTTAGAAATAAAACTTGATTGATTAATTTGGGTCAAAAACTCACAATGACGACCACTCACAAGCACCCACCGAGACAAGGAACCAACAGAGATCTGTAACAGAAACACAAAAGAACAGACGAAAATTACAAAAACAAAAATTCTCATCAGGGCCGCTCACCGTTAGAACGACCATGCCAGCTAATCTTGCAAATTATGGCTGGACTCAAAAACCTATTTAACTTAATCTATCTGTTGGAATGCTAGGGTCAATTTTATCTGGAAAATTCAGAAATTCAGGTTTCATTAATCTACAGAGAAAAACTCTCTTTTAGCTTCTGTTTCCCACATTTACCACAGATTCTGTGTGCACTTCAGAATCACAGCAAACGTAAAAAACAGAGTATTATAAATTGATTTACCTATCTGAAACTGAAATCTTAGTTGGCCATAACATTTGTCAATTCGTCACTTTATGTTTTCGTTTGTCTTGTCATTTAGATATATGTGTATCAGTTCCTTCTCATGCCAAAATAAACCAAATTATAATAATTTCCCCACATAAGTAACACCCCCTCTTGGACTGAGGACACTCAGTCCAAAAAAGAGTAACGTAACATGCATAAACAAGTGAGACCTCAATCCTTGTACAGGAAACACAACAAACCAACTCAAATTGCACTGGAGGTAAATACCTCCGGCACCTACATAACACAAAGAAAACAATAGCAAAATAACAAATGTCAGGTGCAGGCCAGGGAGGCTGAAAGTGGGAAGAATTGGGTCGACAGGGCGAGTGAGAGGTGGACACCACTCGTCAGGTTCGCGACCCGGACAGCATGTGAGGTCCAGGGAGTGTCCCCAAAAGGGATCACACCAGCACTGGTGCAGTCCAATCGCGGCAGAGGACCGTCAGACAGGCTTGGGAAGGAGCTCTCAGCGGCTCCCAAAGTGAGAATAACAGTCACCTCCAACCTGAGTACACAAACTAATGAGTGTAGATGGTGTCAATAGGGATCATAACATACAATCTTAAGATCAGTGTCCACTGGATTCCCGTGGAATCAAAGAGGAGGCTGAACTCAGGCAACAGAATGGCCTATCAAGTTCATAAAAGTTTCCTCTCGATCTGCTCACGGATTGACGCCAGGAGCAGAGCAAGAGAAAGGATCGAAACCCAATTCACTTCAGCTTTTTTTTTTTTTTTTTTTTCACAGTTCTATCACATGTCAATGCCCTCTAAGGCTTCAAATTCAAATTTTGTATTAAAACATTCAGACAAATGCATTTAGTTGTAACTTAAAGATTATCGATTCAATTTAGTAAATAAACCAGCATCAGTAGGTCCTAAAGACCATCTTTATCTGGTGCATTAAGATATTTTCAGTCAGTTCATAAACACATAATTCTCTATCATGGTGTCGTGGAATGATGTCCCAAAACGGACATAAGTCTAGCATTAATGTCTATAGAGTAGGCATACATGGATGGAGAGTACAGGACATTTTAGAAACTTCAATTTCTTACCAATCTTTTGTTTCACTCACGCTTTGGTCATGGAACAAATTCTTTAGCCTATTGTCCAGGAGAGAGAGCAAACGAGTTATAAACACATCATATTATTGTTCTATAGGGTGTAAACAGTACACAGTCACACCTCGTTTGCCTAATTAATTTTGTTATTTTAAAAGGACCATTCATGTCCACTAAGGTTAGTCTTAAAAGCTTTTCTATATCATATTAAAGTACAGTGATCAATGGGTGGGTGGCTTTGGCAAAGTGAATGTTTGATCCAAGGTCAAACGTCAGTTGTACAGTCCTTCAGCTCTTCCCAGTAGATATATCTGCATTCAGCAACCACTGTCAGACAGCAAGGTGTTTGTCCAATCAGGGAAAAGTCACTGTTAGTCCATTCAGAGAGCACAAAACTGTTGCTCTCACTGTCATCAGCATATCACATCCGAGGAGAGAAACAGGAGTCTGAGTTGGCGTGTCAGATTCAGTCCTGTGAGCTGACTAGGCACTGGCTTGGTGAAAGGTTTTGGGTGGTCTTCCTGTATCCACCCAGTAGATGGTGTCCATTAATGATCACAGTCTCATAGTTCACAGATGAGTGTCGTTCACCTTTATCCACCAGCACGTCAAGAGTCTGTCCGTTCACCTTCACAGGTAACAGAGTTCTGCCGTCCCATGCCACTGAACCCAGCAGCTGCCAATGATCAGAGTAGCATGGTTCCCATCAGCGTTGTTGTAAACGCCTCGATCTCCTCGAACGTTGTTGGTCATCTCGTCTGAAACAATCCTTGGCCACAATTACCAACACCACACCCACAGGTCACTGCACATTCAAGTAAACTCATTATTACTCTTTTTTCATTATTACTTTCATTACTCGCTCCTTTAAGCTGCACCTTTAAAAGTTGCACTCATTTCTTTCAGTTCAATTTTGCTCTCGCTTCTGGTCAAGGGCATTCTCAAAATGTATTCATTAATTTATTTGGTTGTCTTTAACAATAATTTGAATTTTGCATAATTGCTCCTTCATAACTTTTTGTAATGCGTCCAAAATGGCGCATAAAGATCAACTTAAACTCTAAATCAATAGTGGTTTGTACTTTCAATCAATGTATTCAAACTCACGACAGGTCTTCCCTGCTTCAGTTTTCATACCACGGCGCCACCGTGTGGAGAGAGGTTCTATTTTTTTTAGCAACATCTCTCAGAGCCCTAAATGCTCCGTCAATCACAGGCTTAAAAAAATAGCATTTTTCTCACACTGATTTTGGATACTCGTTCTTCAAATGTATGCTGTGGAGACATAACTCTACCACCAGCAGAAATGTTCCTCTTTAAAAACAAAACAAAATAATAACTTTTAAAACAATAACCTTTAAAACAAGAAATTTGGTCAAAAAATGTTCTTTTTTCTACTTTTTGTTTTGCAATGAGGGGCGGAGCAATCTCTCCACTTACCCTCCTACACGGATGTCTGGGCACAAAGGAAAATGGCCACTTTCCCAATGCGCCCATCACTTCCCGTTTAATCAGTCCTTTGCTGCGTCTACACAAATGCAGACACAGCAAATGCACTTTTAGTTTCACTCCGGACACACTCAGTCACTCTACAATAAAGAGAACATTACACAAAGAGACAACAAGACACAATAATTTCCACAAACAAAACAACAGTTAACAAAAAACCAAACAGACTAACAAGAACAACCAAAACAATTTAGTATTCTCCCCCTCCGATCAACAAAATCAGATAAGTGTATAAAAATAAAAACACGCGTTAAATAGTATAATGTGCCTAAAGTCCGATGCCTTTCAATGAAAACCTAGAGGCCATACGGTTGCACTACAGCGATGGCGGCCAGAAACTGCGGTATTACAAAACAACAGCCAAATAACAGTACCACATGGAAAAAACTAAATGCTAAAGCTAATCCTTTGTTCTCAGAGCTAACTTAGCAACCTCGCACACCAACAGCAAACAGATCATATTGAAAACAAACCATGCACCACACTTCAATAAAATCCTACACTACTACACAGAACAGCCTTCAGTGTCCACACACCGAGCTGGGTTTAACACATGTGTGGGTTTAGTACACGTTTATCAACAATATGCTGTATGCTAACGCACTAAGCTAACCATGCTGTATGCTAGCGCACTAAGCTAACGAAGCTAACGAAAGCTAACAAAGGCTAATATATAGAATTCAAGAAACCCCGTTTCTCAGGCCTTCAACCTATTTATAGAATCCCCGTTCTAAGGGCCTTCAACCCGTCTTTTAGACAGACCCCAAATCTGTCTACGATTATTTCAACGTTTTATTTCAGACCGTGCGTCCACGGCCTTGGGCGATTCTGCCTACGTGCATTTCAGCTTTTACAGGGGTAAAACCCAACGCGCAGCCCGTTAATTACTCGTAATTTCAGTTTATCCCACTTATTTTGTCTTCTGTGGTATCTAAGATATCAAATTATAACGTTTCTTTCCTTAATTCCACCATCAATTCACAGATTACACCACACAACAGACAACTCCGTTAAAAAGTAATCTAAAATTTGGAAAAATATGCCAACTAGACGTACTTTGAGACTCACACAATAGTAGAGGTCAAAAGCAGTCTTACCTTAAGCTAGAATGACGTCCATGAAATTGTTGTTGTATGATGTGGAAGAAAGAACCTGGTATTTCTAACGCAAAATGGGTTTTTTTCTCGAAGACCGAACCTCGTCGCGTCTCCGTTTGACGGCTCTTCAGCACCCCCTGCAGTTCTCCCGGGGTCACCACATAAAGAAAACAGCCGTTTTCCTGTGTTGTCGTTGTACACCATAAAATAGTACCGCTACGACGGCGGTTACTTTTTCCCTATTTAACATTACCTTTAATTGACAACACCGCGTATTCAAACTGGAGGAGGAGTTGAGAGTCGTCAAAAACTACTCTACATAAACTAATAATTAAATACCAGGAATTGATGACACATCAAGGAGTTAAACAAGTTAAACGTTTATTTCCCTAACATGTCATCTCAATACAGAATTCTGTTTTTCCTATCCATCGTGAGTCTGCCTCCAATCGTTCCCATGATCAGACTGACTCTTCCTGGGGAAGCACAGCACTCCACATTCCATTGTCCACAAGATTTCCCATTGGCTCCCCAAAGCTGTCCATTCAGTTCCGTCGTAATTTGACCCCTTCTGTCCAAATGGCCAGTGGACCGGGTGGGGGTTGCTGTGTCTTGAAACAAAAGATTCTGAGGAAACCACACCTTTCTGCACTGAATGACAACTTTTGGTTAGTTTGCTAAATAGCCAAAGGAACAAAACATCGTATAAAAATATTATATCTCTTCACCCCCAAAATGGACCACAGGATTCTGGGAGCTGTCAGACGGGCCAAATTGCCTCAGGATGCAATTAATGATGCCAAACCCATGGCACAAAATCCAGCTCCATATATTCCAAAATAACAATGACCAGCTGAATGTGTCTGCCACCTCTGACATGAAATATGGATGTGATCAGAGCAAGTGTCACCCGTGCGTGTCACTGAGGACCCATTGGCACTGTCCAAAATGTTCCTATTTTGGGCTGAATAATTTTGGGGGAATACAGGGTTCTCAGCGTTAACATTATAAGACCCCATGAAGACAGAATATTTTGTCGTGTGCAGAGGAAATGATATTACATTCATACACTCCCGATCAAAAGTTAAAGACCACTTGAAAAATGACACACACACACAAAAAAAGTCACATTTTGCATGGTTGGGTCCAAGCGGAACTTCAATATCGTTAGCCACATAGCATAATTGCTTAACTCATTTCCGTTTTGTTTTTGGAAAACATGTAAAAATACGTTTTATAGGAAACACATTGTTTTTCTCTTATTGCCATTTTAACAATACAAAATGACTTAGGTAATTATGCTATGTGGCTAACGATATGCAACAAGAAGAAATTGGAACGAGACAAAAACAAACAAAAAAAGTAAATCTTTCATTTGAAAACAACCATTAAACTGTAAAAGGCTGTTTTTGCAGCTGATCAAAAGTATAAGACCACATGCCTTTTAAAAGTGCCAAAAAGTGGATTCAGTGTCTGTAAGGTATTCTCACTGTCATGACGTCCAGATGGCAGAGGCAAAAAAAAAAAAAAATCTAACAAAATTGAGCGTGGTCGGGTTGTTGAGCTGCTTAAGCAGGGCCTCTCGTGGCGCGCCATCGCTGCTGAGGTGAGACGCAGTAAAACAGTTATTTTTAATTCCTTTGCAGATCCTCAAGGAGAAGTCATGTGGAAGACCTACTCTCACTCCCATTTGTTTTTGTTGCATATTGAAGTTCTACTTGGAACCTTGTTAAGGTCCAACCGTGCAAAATGTTTAAGTGGTCTTAAACTTTTGATCGGTACTGTAACTGCAGCCTTTGCGATTTGCTAAGTGCAACCACTCAAATTGCAACTCCGATTTAAATGCAAATAACTGCAGCGCTGTTGTTTTTTTGCCATAAGTGCAGGAAAAAGTGGCAGATATCTCAAGGGTTCTGTTTTCTTGCCAAATGTTAATGCAGTTGTAGTCTCCGCCTCAAATTGCAATTGGCAAAACTTCCTTGGTACTTGCTGCTTGATGCAGGCCAGCATCAACTATTATTCGCTGTTCCATCTCTGATCATTTTGTGCCATACCCCTACAGCAAACGAACACACTTTCTGTAATCCCTGATTGTTATTGAGCTTTCCATTCCAAAACTTTTAGCTGTTTTGACTTTGAGTTCATTTTCCCCAGTGCATGTGCCACTGCAGCACAAGAATAACTCAAAAATAAACGCCTAAAGGGACAAACCCAGACAGAAAAGAGATCGAGAGTGTGAGAAACGCAGTCCATTAGCAGCTATTAATTACTGCTAATTGGTATTCAGACTCACTGCCTCTGAGCCAGGGAGATCAATTCTCTGGACCATCGACGACAAACACACTCTACGTAGTCGCACACACACACACACACGCAAAACACTCACAATACTAGACGCTCATTCGTTTGGCCTTTTTTGTGCTTTAAAGCCGGTCCATCTGCCCTCATCAATAGCACAAATCAGATGCCCATTCCATTTGGGCTTTCACTGGGACATTTCTAATCTTTGGTTAAGCGTGACATGTTTAGTTAATTGCGGGGCACTAATATGCATCGATTGTACAGCAGTGCTTTTTGATAGACTGTACATTACCTATCCACAATTTAAGCTTCCACGGGTTTTCATGAGGCTACTATTCGTTGTACTTTGTTTGAAATAACTCATTGGCCACAAACTCATACAATTTGCATTTTTGTAACGAGCGCGTAATTCATATACTAATAATGACACGGTGTCCTGCATCAGACTGGGTTTTTCATCAGAGCCTCGTTATGTGGCCCACTGTGCTGCTGCTTTTCGATTCAGGACATCTGAATGTTTCCTCTTCCACGGGACTCATCAGTGCGTCCAAGTGGAAACATAGTGTCCTGTCTGTTCTTAACATAACATTGTGCGCCATATGTTGTTAGCAAATGAGAAAGAGCGAGAAAGAGAGGGAGGCGTCCGGAGTGTCAGCTGCAGTGCACGTGATTAGGTGAACAAAGAAAGTTTCATTCCTCGCCTTCAGTCAATCTCCCACCTGTTTCAGAAACCTCCGCTCTCTCTGTCTTCTTATTCCATTTAGCACAAAGAGACTTTCTTAAAAGTGGCTGAATGAAAAAAGTGAATTATTTTCTCCAGTGAAAGATCAATAAAGTCAAACAAAATGTTACAAATTAATGACTAATTATATCTATTAATAAACAAATGGACAATCATTACACTGTAGCGATCAAAAATACGTTTGCGGATGTTAAAACTCAGCAATTGAATTTTCCAGGTTCTGCCCTACAAAAAAAAGGTACATCATGCCTATATTCACTGAGGTTTAAGTGGTGGAAGTTATGTTTTTAAAGCGGAGATGGTTAGATAATACCTCCAAAGTGTGTATCACACTGTATTGGTGGGCTTATAGGCGCCATCTGGTGGTGAAAAAGCATTGCAGCAGTAAGCTTGAAAATAGCAAACTCAACACTGACTGAGCTCATTTTATTCTCGTTCAGAAATGTGAATCAAATCGTCGGGATTGAGCTATTTAACAGCAGAGAGCGATGATTTAGAAAGAGGGAAACTGCTCCGGATAATGAGAATTGAAGCAAATGAGCAAGATTTAATAAAGGATAGTCCTTGTGACAATAATTTAATACGACACCAGGCATACTTTTGCTTTTATTCACCAGTGATTCACGACCCCTGATCACACAGCGGACGCTCTCCTTACAGAGCTACGCGAACAGTTATACAGAATATGCACTAGCCTGTATCTATGTTTTTGAGCTGGACTTCAATATGGACGTGAAAGAGAAGCAAAGAGATGGTTTTGTGCTTTACACGCTATCGATTGAATTATTATGTTATCAGGGCAGATTCGCTTCGTGCCCAAAGATTTGGGCGACCTGGGATGGGCCTGGGAGTATCGAATATTTTTAGCCAATACCTGATATTCTATGTTTTCCAGTATCTGCGCCGATATCCGATACCAGTATCGGATCGGTCCATCCTTATGTAAAAGAGCCGTATCTTCTTTTCCATTTGCAGGCAATTTGTGTCACACCGCTTCAGCGTGGGGTGAGGGGGGGGGCGAGAGCTGCACCCTAGCCAATTTGTCGCCCTAGGCAAGATTGAAATTTGGCGCCCCCAAAGTTGCCTTCTTTTTCTTCTTCTTTACTTTATATTTCTGCGTATTTCTTGATCCAAATAGCGTGCCATAGTTGTTTGTCTTTTGTTTTCAAATCCCCTTGGTTTAAGGCTTGTTTTTATTTTATTATGATTATCTATTCAACAAAACAAAACAAATATCAGAGCATGTGCATCATAAAATGCACAACAGTTCTTTTGGAGGAGGAACCTCCACTTCTGAAGTAAAAATCCCGAATTGTTACATGTTGTTACATGTTACACGGCTACCAGGGGGCATAGGACCAAATAAGGCTCATTTGAAAGCTTGAAATCTCTATTTTCCAACACAAAAGACCGCAAGTCTCTATCACTTTCTGTTCCAAAGTAATGTCAGGCGATGTTGTTGATGGCGGGAGTATGGAGTTAAAAAATTAATGCGCAATTCGGCGCCCCCTCCAGCTGATGGCGCCCTAGGCGGCCACCTGGGTCGCCTATGCCTAGGTCCGGCCCTGGTTGCACCGGGGCTTATGGGAAATAAAGTTCTTTAATACAATTTATCGGTGTCCAGGGTAAAATATAAGTTGGTAATCATGTCATCATTCCGTGCACGGAGCCTATTGTTTAATACTATCAGCTGTAATGAATGAATGAATGTATTTTGTTCAAATCCACATCTGGATAAGAAGCCAGGTAACACAATGACTTGCTTTGTTTGTACCGTACAATCCAATGTTACAACAAAAAAAATCACATATTAGTCGCTCCGGAGTATAAGACCCCGCCGAAGTATAAAAAAAGTGCGACTTATAGTCCGGAAAATATGGTAAGCGGCTAACTCTGTCCAGATGCCGAACAATTCCAACACTCTCTTTTGTGAAACTCTTTTACGACCAATTAGCAATTTTACATCAATTTAATCTTAAAATAATGATAGGACTAAATCAATTGCTAACTTTGAGTTTTTTGTTTTTGTAAAATTGACCCCTTTCAGTTGGAATAGACGAGGCTTTAGCTTTCCGCTGTGTACACTGACTTTCTCTGGAGCAATCAAATAAAGGCAGCCCCGATCCAGCGGTGAAGTGCAGTCTTCCTTTGATCTGAAACCCTCTTTTCTATCGCGCCGACGGTGAAAGCTGAAGAGAAGGGTCAGAGAAGGCTATTTCTACTAGACCTTTTAGCACATCACTTCTGACAGACAGCTAAAGGTGCGGCTTCACAGTAGAGCCCACGGGGATTTGGCACTATGTCCTGGCGGAGTGAATTACAAGTTTGTCTGCTTCCAAGTTGGTGAATTGAATGATTTGGCTCTGCGAGTCATTCCCCTAAATAGAATTAATATTTTATTTCACTTTGATGATTTGAGTTGTCAGAGTAGGAGTTAGGCTAGAACACATGTAGTTCGGGACATTTCAATAGTTTTGGGATCTAGATTTGTTTTATACCAAACATGTGACGTCAATGGAAGACCATTTCAGATGAACATTGTCATCAAGCTCTATGTGCAGGGGTATAGAAGAGCGTATTCCTTCATTTGGAAATTGTAAAGCTCAAAACGATGCCTTGAAAGTTTGCTTAAACTTGCTTTAAAATGCTTAAGCTGTATTAGAGGCTTGTAAAGAAATGATGGTGACATTTTATTGTATATATATTCGAAGAGATGGTCATGATACACGTCTTTTCTGTTTATTGAATATCTAGACATGCTGTAAACCTTTCCCATTTGCTTCTGCTATCGTGCTCTGAGTGAATTCTGAACTTTCAGAATCAGCAGATGGCTGGAATGACCTCTTAAAGGCCATGTGATTCGTGATAACATTTAAACATGTGCTTGATTGAATTTACTTGGAGAAAAGATGATGATGATCATCAACTTGCAAAGTCAAAGATCAACATTCAAATGCATTTGACCATTTGATATTAGTGTTAACATTGTGTCAATAAACAGAGACTAGGCTTTTTTTCTGTTGGTCACTTTGGTCCTAACATTTCAGGCCATTAACAAAAGTTACTGGACATAAAATAATTTAATTAATATTGTGTCGTCAACAACAACAACAACAACAACATTATAAACAACAGCACCTACATTTAATCATAGATAGAGCGCTACATGTGCTTTAATACGAGTGAGTGGGTCTAAGAAGACATGGCTATTTCTCTCTAATAAAAGACCAGCTCCAATTCCAAACATAAAGTTGTGCACGTGGAGACAATGCACAGCTGCTGCAGTCACGCTGTTCCTTTCCGACGTACCCCATTCATCTGCATCCTCACCCAGACAGAACTGGTTGCTAGACTTATCGCTGTCTTTCTCCATCTCTGTCCGGGGGCTGGAGGATACCTTCCTGCGCCTGTAACGTGGCTTCGGGTGCAAAATAAATGTGATTTATTCTCTCACCACTGACATAATGTGGAAGGACAAAGCGTAACACAGGCTACAATGCTCAAAAGTCGGCCTAGACAGGGATTCACCATGGACCCAGCTCTGCCACGCTCAGCGGCTTCAACTGGAACGGAATGGATGGAAATATAAAACCTTTTCTAAATATTCAGGCCTCAGAAACATGTCAATCACTGACTTAGGTTCAATATTGTACATATCCAATTTCTCTTTTTTTTTCTACAGAATTTTTCTTGTTGGCCTTTTTGGCTGATGGAAAATATATTTTCTGGTCATTTACTTTTCAAACGGGCCACAGTCTGGAGACAGCAACACCCTGGTCAATAAGTATCGGTCAAATGGAGTGATTACTGAAAAGTTACTATTGCGATTCCTAAATTTAGTCACGTGACGCTGTTCTTGGCGTATCGACGAGCACAATTGATGCAGTGTGGCGTTGGTGTGTCATACATCCCATTGCGAGCCTCTGAACGTGACGTCACAAACATGTAACCGATTGTTGATGTTATTAACACTTTAAATGAACATGGCTTGTGAAGAGCCAAAGCGCCTTAGTCTCGGTAAATCCGCTTGTTCTACACCTCACGTTTTCTCCAAAGTTGGAACTTTTGACTCTTGACTGATGATACAACTTCTATGACCTTTTAGTTGTCCTTTTTCCCCATCCCTAAAATAGGCTGGTAAAATATTCCGAATACATTTTGAAAGAATGATTGCTGCTTTAAACCATTTTTTGTGTGTGAAACTTCTTGTCACCATGCCTCAGTGAGTGAGCTTTTCATTATAGGAATGACTTACAGAGAGCAATAATAGGCTGTCATCCACAAAGACACAGCGGCTGCATGGGTATTCTGTTAGGAAAAACGTATCTACTGAGAATTAAATGACTTTTTTTTTTTTTTTTTACGGTATCCCTGTCAAGTTGTCATAACGGGAGCCGGTGCTAATCGGATCTCTCTACGGCGCGACAGGTTTTTCATCCATTGAAATCAATTAGGGACCTCATCCTCCCTGGGCTTTTGCTTAAGCCTGCCTTGCTCGATGTCTTTCCAAAATATTTGTACCTTTTCCTTTAGTACTTTACTCCTCCTGTTTATATCCTGCCATTAGATCGGCTGCCACTGAGCGCTTTCTGGTCTGCTGTAAATTAAGCAAAAATAAAATGGCTCCTTTGAAGATGGATCCTCAATGGGAAGGGCGGCTTTAACGCAGCAGAAAATTAGCCAGTGTTTTCTCTAAAGGGCTTCGGGAAAATAAGTCGATATTTAAGGAGGTTTTAGATGGAGAGAACGTCGATGAATGGGTGAAAAGCAGGAAAAGGTTGGAGGAGAGTGATGGATGAAAGTGAGGTAAACAAATGTGCAAGTGGGAGAATAGAGCCGCCGACATTGGCACGACGGATGGAGACGCTGAGTGCCGGCGCTGACAGACGGACGGCGCGAATGGAGAAATGACTCGACACAAAATCAAAAGGACGCATTGAGAGCGAGAGGGCGCCGGGATGTGTGTTAACGGCCCAATCATGGTGACAAAGAGCTTCTGAAGGCTTTAGGGCTTCTAATGGCGGGGCAATCTCGCACCTGGCGGACTGTAGGGGGATGCTTGTTGAAGATTTTTTCTTTGTGCACGAGGCCAAGCGCGAAGCTTTCTCCCCTCTTATCAGGGACATGCTCATTGATTACCGTGATGACTGCACTTAGATTGGTCTCCTGTGAGAAACGAGCTGACGCTTTCTTTCCTTCAGCCAGCAGTTCTCCACGCCATACTGCTCTCCTCCCACTAGAAAAACAAATGTAAGTGACCCAGCCAAAAAGGGACAAAGCAATGTGTGTTTTATTTTTATTTTCACTTTGGGCAGTGGCTTTCGGGGTTTGCTCAGAATTGCTTAGTTTTCCACGTGGCTGCTCAGCCCCACAACAAAGACACTTAGTGAGGGCATTCAGTTTGACTCAATTAATACGGAATCAATTCATTCAAGATTCAACTAAGAATTTTTAGGTACCCCTGGTATAGGCTTGTCTTCATAGTTGGTATTAGGGTTGGGCGATGTCCCCTTAATTGGCAATTGGCAGTCATGGATGATGATATTGTCCATCTCTCATTATAAGCATGTTTTAAAGACATTCACATAGCCTATATCGTGTGTAACAGTCTCAAAGGAGGGCAACTTATTCAGAGCATCATCAGCTCCTCAATATCAAGGCTCATATTATACTAATACAAATGTAAATCAGAGCTTATTATTTGCATGTGCTCAATTTTAACGTAATGTTTAAGAAACAGTGGGTGAACGGGACAATATTTAGCAATTTGCATCGTAGCCTACGTTTTTTTAAGCTGCTCCACGCGATCCGTGTGCTCTTAGCCTCGTACCTCCTGCACCGCACCTCTTCTCTCCTCTCTCGGTCCTTCTCTCTCAGCTAGCTCCGATTTAATATCCATCGCTGCATTTTAAAACAGTGTAAGTGCTTTCAGAGAGAGAGGGCCCTGCGCGTCAGAAATGGAGCAGCGCTGTGTCTTTATTTTAATTATGGTTAACACATCATGTCTCTGGCAGGCTTCGTAAACTACCATGCATATTAGTTACATATTTGTGATTTAATTTACAGTGCAATTCCTGCAAAGTTTTTCGGTTTACTAGGCCTACAGAAGATCAGTGCGTGTTTCTGACAGGAGGGGCCGTGGCATCACGATGGTGGTTCTCCATCATGATGTTGCTCATCCATCACGACCATCGGAACAACCCTAGTTGGTATTCTTATTCCTGAGAGTGCAATCATACTGTTTATTTTCATTTATTTTGACCAGATATTGATTACAACCCAAATCATTTACACACAAAGAAATGAAACCACCGACTAATCTTTTGTGTAATATGAAATGCCCAGGGAAAAAGGTTTGGCAGTGCTTACGGAAATTAATTCTTACTGTAAACTTCCAACAATAGTGTTTGTTGATAACAAGAGCTTCAGAAACCCTCCTGTGTCCATTGCTCAGATGTAAGTTTTTTGTCCTTTAGGCTTCATTTGATTCAACAGTTCAGGGATAAAGGGATAGAATATCGGGAAGAGATATCCAGCAAATTGTTGGAACTGTGACCCAAACTCACAACGACCGATTTTCACCAGTGGATCTTTGGCACAGCTCCGGTAGATTCTGAATTTATGTCTCTTATTTTTTCTGAATTACTTCAGTTTCCATTTCACACATACGCAATCTGCAACCTCTAAACGGAAAGGTGGGATGTGGTTTCTTTGTGCAGACGTAGGTGCGAGATCAGCAGACTGCCGTGCTGAAAATATGACTTGTCTCATACACGTTACTCCCCGAGACGCCAAAAGAAAGCAAATATATCTTTTTACTGAGAAAAATGACAAAATGGTAATGCATGGCGACTTGGATGAGTAACTTTGGGGCTGCACTGTGTGAGGCGGGTGAGTTGTGGAGCTCGTCTTTTGATGCACAAAGTAAACGCGCTGTGTTGAAGGTGGCACATCCAGCGATGCAATGTGAGAATGCAATACTTTAGGGCAGCTTTAACATAGGCATTGTTTTTATATAACTGTATCAGCTATAAGAGCTGAATTTTTTGGGGATTCGGATTTTGCCTTTGGTTCAGCGCTCCTTGAGGTTCACGCAGCAAAGACAGCACCTCACATAAATGCCCCGCATCACAAGGGAAAAAGAAGCCACCTACAGTGGAAGGACAAAGTGAGTTCACCGTTTGGAATTTCTTACATTTCTGCCTAAATTGGTCATAAAATGTGGTCTGATCTTTATTAAAGTCACAAGAATGAGTAAACAGTGTCTGCTCAACTAATACCACCCAAACATTTACATTTGATGATATTTTTATTAGCCACAACATGTAAACATTCACAGGACAGGGAGGAATAAGTGAGTCCTGGTCCTGATTAGGGCTGAACGATATGGACAAAATGTAATATCTCGATATTCATGCCAGATATCTCGATATCGATATATCTATGGGGTAGGTGAAAACCAAGCATTTTTCAGAAACATAAAAACATTACAAAGAGTGCAGTTTTATTGATGAAAATCTATATCTTTTTTTGATCTTAATGTTTTGAATGTTCATATCATATAACGATATATCTTTCAACCCTACTAAGATGCTCCAAAAGCTACTTAGACAAATGTATGCAGACATTTAGAGTCAGGTGTGAGACAACCTGAAGTCCAATCCCTGAGGTGTGGCTTAAAGCTGCTCCGCCACTGAATAACACACTGGTTAAGAATTGTGTCTTGTTGAGAAGTATTGTCTGATGTGCACCATGCCTCGCTCAAAAGAGCTGCTTGAAGACCTACGATCAAGAATTGTCGATTTGTATAAAGCTGGAAAAGGTTACAGAACCATCTCTAAAAGTCTTGATGTTCATAAATGTATGGTTAGTATGTCATTAAATGGAGACCGTTTGGCACTGTTGCTTCACTTCTAAGGAGTGGCCGTCCTGTAAAGACTCTAAGGTAGGGCTGGGCGATATGACGATATTAGACCGTCTTACGATCTCCAGAGCTGACGATCTGTCATTTTTGTGGTATCGTTTTATCACGGTTCTAAGTACTTCTGCGCAGTTGCCTCTTTTCACCGTCAGTGACGTAAACCCAAGCCGTGCACTTACTGCTACGCAATGTCGGACGCTAATGCGAGCGTTTGGCAGCGAGCCGCTCCTCTACAGCGCACATATGACGAGGATCCTCAATATGGAGCTGTTAAACCCAGCGTTCTGTCTCCATTTCAGAGGTATTTATGTCAGTGTCTTTCCCCCGTAACGCTGCTGCTCTGCGTAGATCGCAGCGTGTGTTTATTTATTTACCTGGCGGCACATGTGCGAAGAAGCGAGCGTGTCCTTCGTCCTTACAGTTCTGTAGACGCCGCATCTCATTTGTTTAATTTAAATCCTGGGCCGTGCTCACAAATGCGCTGTTTAGCCATGTCTTTGAAAATATAAGACTTGTCCAACTTTGGTGAATTACTTGGTCAAGTAATAACTTATAGTAACTATCTTATTCCGGTTTGCCTTTTACACAAGACACAGTATGTTATCGCTTTTGTAAGACTCTTATTGTGAAAGGGTCAGACAGCAACAGAGCGCTGTATCAAAGCAACTTGACGTCATGAGAGAGACGTCTCAGAAAAGATGCCAAAAAGCAACAGACACGAACAACAAGCCTTTACCAAATTTAGTGTTACTATTTACTTTTATTGTCTGGAGTTGTATTGTGTTTTTTAATGTATAGAGTTAGTTTGCTGTAGTTCTAAGTCTAGTCTAAGTTCCAAGTCTATTTTTGCTTTGTTGATTATCACAAAGTTGAATAAATTAGTATATTAATTCAATAGTTTTCGTCTTCAGTGTGTGATTTAAGTTATTTTAGTTACTATAAAAAAATCGTGATAAAATCGAAATCGGGAGTTTATCATTCAAAAATCGGGATATTCTATTTTTGTCATATCGCCCAGCCCTACTCTAAGGGCACAGCGCAGAATACGCAATGAGGCAAAAAGAACCATTCCCACCAGGCACCCCAGGAATCTCACTGAACTGCAACAGTTTTCTAAAGAGCAATGGTCCAAGATTCATCCTGATCGTTGTGAGCGTCAAATCTGCAGCTACAGGAAATGTCTGGTTGAGTTATCGGTGTATTCACTCATTCCACCTTATTATTATTATGATCAAATGTAAATGTTGGGGTGGTATTAATTTAAGCAGACACTCATTCTTATGATTTTGATAAAGATCAGACCACGTTTTATGGGCAATGCACTGTAAACGCACACGCAGACTTGGACAAAGGTGCAAAGAACAGCGCTCGCTATGAAGTCAGGCCGAGACAAGTGTGAGGCGGGTACGGAACGGATGAAGCGAAAGTGGTTCAGATGGTAAAGCTGGTCGTTGAATCCTGGCTCTGCAGGCGCACGCTGTTGTTGTGTCATTGGACAAGACATCACCCACCACGCCACCACTGTCTGCATACCCTGGTGTCTTATGTAGGTGGAAAAGAACTAACAGAGACCGTTCAGCATTACCATATCTGGGGACACATAGGTTGTGTTTATGAAATAAATTACAAACTTGCGTACTATATCTTTAAAACACAAATAGAACCAAACTGGAGCAACTTCCATCCATCCATTTTCTTCCGCTTTATCCGGGGCCGGTTCGCGGGGTCAGCAGTCTCAGCAGAGATGCCCAGACTTCCCGATCCACGCACACCTCCTCCAGCTGTTCTGGGGGGACCCCGAGACGACACCAGGCCAGCTCGGAGACATAGTCCCACCAGCGTGTCCTGGGCCTTCCACGAGGCCTCCTCCCAGTGGGACATGCCTAAAGCACCTCCCGAGGGAGGCGACCAGGAGTAGGGATGGGTACCGTTAAACGGTGCCTACTTGGAACCGACCGAAAAGCTCCGGTCGGGGGTGGTATCGAAAAACAAAAATTCTTTCGGTGCCAACTTTCGGTTCTTTTTCTCTCCAGAAGTCAATATATGACCCGCAGCGAGTCTAAAAAAAACATGAACGTGTGCGCAGATAATCAGCCGCTTCAGCGCAAATGGAGCGAAGCAAAACTATAACTTAAAACTATAACTTAAAGAGAAGCAAAGCTATAACGTACTAAACATTTGTAATAGAGACGGCTCAGCCGCGGTCTGCGCCAGGACTAAACCAGGTCCAGGACTTACACCGGTTGTAAAACCCAGAGTCAAACTAAACCAGTTATTATAAACCAGGACTGAATAAGAAATTTTAGTTTTTAGGCAAATTGAAAAACAAAACAGAGCAGTGACAACAAGAAAGACGTGTTTACCTTTAGCGACAGACCCGGAGGCTGAGTTTACGGGCTGTTGTTTACAACTTTACAAGCAGCTGCAGCGAGAGGAATATCAAAGATTGTTTGTGGAAAAGTGAGCGCTCACTCTGTATTAGACATTTTTTGTACAGTTGTTGTACATTATTAGTGGCAGAGTGAGCGCTCACACCATGTAAGGATCTTTGAAGGGAAAGTGTTTTCGCTTCGTCAAAGCGCAGTGTGTTTAGAAAAGTTTATCCGAAAGAAAACCGTGTCCTGATGTGGATCTGTCTCTGCAGCTCAGGAGGTAAAAACGTCATTTATTTCTTTTTATCACTGCTTAAGTGGAAATTGTGCTCAAAACATGAAGTTACAGGTGACGCTGCTGCGACCTGTGGAGCTTCTGTTTTGCGGTTTTAGGACTTTTTCCTTTTATACACGTTATTTTAATTGAATTAAAATGACATAGGTACCGAAAAAAGTACCGTTAAGGAACCGGCACCGAAAAGCAGGTACCGTTAAAGTAGTGGTATCGAAAAAAAACGGTACCCATCCCTAACCAGGAGGCATCCGGAACAGATGCCCTAGCCACCTCAGCTGGCTCTGGAGCAACAAAGACTGCAAATGAATAGTTTGTTTGCTACGTCAACGTTAAGAGCTGCTGCTGCTGCTCTTATTGCAGGGAGGAAACATTAAATCATACCAGTCTAAATCCCAACCCCAACCCTAAGCCAGTGAAGCAAGGACATCAGTAAAAACACAGAGTTTAAGTAACGCTCTCTAACTTGAGGTCAAAACACTGATACTGCCTCACAGTGACTTACAAAAGTCTCCACTGACAAACACTGCTGCTTCTTTATAGATTTTCAGAACTCAGCAAAAAGAGTGGTGGTTGCTGTGCGGATAGGTCGCCAAAAAAGCAATTAATCCAGAGGCGTTCACTGTGGCGCACTGTTTGAATCCATTAATCACACAGTGTAAGTGGTAGACGGTGTGATTAGGCTGATGTCTATTACAGGGTATGCACTTGCATCATTTACATTCTAAACATAACCTTCAGCCTTCCGGACCGAGTGTCAGGACAAATAACGACAACATTCAGATCTCAATAGACAATTTAGCTTAGCTTCTCCTCTGTTGCCATGTTGCGATATCAAATACTGGACATATCCTACAGCAGTGGCTCCCAACCACTTTGCTTTTCCAGGCTCATTCCAAGCATTCAGTTTGGAAAGTCCTGTTGGGATTTTTTTTTGTCCTTTGACGCCAAGAATAAGTGAAATGTTATGTACGTACATATTATGCATAATTGTGTTTTATAAACCTGCTTTCTGGCATCCTCACATTGATATTTCACATTTCATGATGCAGTATAAACTCGTGTGCATTGTGCCTGCTCCTTTTCATATGCTGCTTAGTGTGTCCTCCGGTGGCAGCTGGGGTGCACCATGTTTAGCTGACGTGCCAACATAGTGATGGTAATGTGACAAAAGCAGTCCAGAACGGCTCAAAATGGCGTTGTGATTTATTTATTTGTTTGTTTTGCTTTGGTGCACAACAAGATTCACACAATACTGATTGAAGCATGTCAGCAGTAGAAGAAGTGATAATGTAAGTATGTTTGTGATAATGTTGTTGCCATGATGTCATTTAAATATTTTATCAACTGCAACAGAGTACTACATTTAACAAAGAGGAGGCAAATGTTAAAATGATGAGAAAAAGTAATTTTTTTTTAGCATCAAGGCATAATGATGCAAGTATGTCCCCACACTGCCCTTTGGAGGTTTCAATCCACATGAATTTGTTTTCTTGCTTTTTTTTGTACTGTTTTTGCAGTTATCAGTGCACGGAGCCGCTCTTGACTTAAAGCCAGTAGTTGTGTAATGCTGGACAAAAAGCGCCTCACTGATGATATGATGACGGCACTCACACAAACACACAAACATACACCGGTAAACAGCTGGGCAGCGAGTCACTGTCACTCAGCATCATCACGGCTGGGACTCCTGCACTAACTGCATTGACCTGAGCATGTTCTCAATATATAGAAACCACCAAGTGGCTCCAACTGATAATATCTTTCCTGTTATTTTGTTTTTCGTTTGAGTTAAGAGCACAAGGGCCAACAAGAAAATAAGTATAATGTTATAAGTTATCGTGAATTGTAATGTTAAAAATCCATTTGGAATGTTAACCGTTTAGACTTGCTTCCTCTCTCATTGTTTCGAATCATTAGTTTAATTTTAAGCACAAAATAAATACCTTATTTGAGAGTTAGAGACGCTGTACAATATGTTATGCCCTATAAGAACTGGCATTGTTAAAATATGGAGAACACTAGGCCGTAGCTGCATGTCATTGATGAAAATATGACTTTTGTGGCACTTATAATGGCTCCTTCCAGGGTTACCATGAATACCAAATTTCACAATAAAAATTCAACTGGTGGCAGTGGTGTCTAATGCATTGTCAGGAGTGACACAAAGGGCATATTGGAGCACTGTGCTGACTCTCACAGTAGCACCGGGCACACATGATATTGTCATTCAGGAGGCGTCGGGCATGTCCTCTCTGTAACCCTTCCTCGTCTCCACTGTTTAGAGCCAGACGGCCGGTAGGCACACAACATCCTCATTCAAGGTTTCTATTGGGGCCTGTACCGTCTCGAGGGAATTTTCTTGGAAAGTCATAAACCTCAGTAGTATTGTTGTTATATCTGGTTTGATTTGATTTTTATTTATTATTGTGTCTTGCACATAAGTGCCCAGCCCTCATAGGCATATAAGACACATTTCAAAACAGAATTCAGAAGACTGCCAGAATAAATTCACATAAACTGTACAATCATTCATAACAGAACAACATCCACATCACACAGGAGGATACAAATTAATTTGTCTTCGATCCCAAGCTTTGGAGATATAATGCCCTAAAGCAAAAACGTGCCTTTCAAAGGCAAACAGAATTTCACGCTAATCAGAATAAAGTGGACAATACAAAACAAAATGAAACTCATCTTCCACCACTTTTAAATCACACAAAGTACAAAACCTCTCCTCCTCAGAAAGACATTTGAACCTGCCCACCTCCACTGCCAGAGGCAAAGTGCTAGTTCTCAGTTGGGCACAGAGGGACCTTTGTTTTCTACTTAGATTTATATATATAGAAATATATGACTCAGTTTCATTATTTGTCCTTAAACTGAATATAATGTCTTAATTCTGTTTTTCTACATGTCTCATATTTCCATTGCATTTTAAAATCAGTTAACAGCTTTTCATTTAATGATTTTAGATTACAAAGCAGTTTAATCTATAAATGTAATTTGGATCACAGTTTGAAAATATTATTGCCATTTCTTTGGCCCAAGAATATTGATTTGAACAGTCCCACATAAAGACCTTTTTTGTCAATCTGTGCTCTGGCAGCTGGGTGAGGCGGTTCCACAGATGCATCATTTCAACTCTCTGCTTTATAATGCATGGATCCCATCCCATATCCCCCTCAAGAGCTAGTTTAGTGGTAAACTTATGCAAACCAAGGAAAATTGGAATTGCCCTATTCTGAAGAGCTTTATTACATACACTTTCCTTAAAGCCCCACACACCCACCACATAAAACAGAACTGAACCAACCATAGAATTAAATAATTTTGTAAATACCGAAAAAGTTAGGTCAGGTACGATTTTCATCTTACTCACTATAGAGCCTAAAGCCCTCCCTGCAGACTCCGAGAGGGACTTAATTCCCTCAACAAAACTCATGGTCTCATTAAAGATCAAACCTAGATATTTAGATGAACATGTGTAATCTAAACGAGACGGACCATACATAAAACTATAATTACTTCTCAATTCATTGCTTTTTCTACAGCGCATAATCTGTGTTTTATCTTTATTTATGGCCAAACGCCATTTTTCACACCATGCACATAGGATACTTATATTTGTTGTAAATTTGATTCAGACTCCACTAACAAAATAATGGCATACATCAAGAGACTTAAATTCATATCATTAATATGAATACCAAGGTTTCCTTCATTAATTTTGTCTACCAGGTCATTAATATATGGTATTATTATATTATTGTATTATTAAGTTATGTTTCTTTCTTGTTAATTTTCATATGAACATTAAATTACCATTATGAAATATCAAAAGCAATGTATGATGTAAAATAACCTCATGTGAGCATAACTGAAGCAGTGGGTTACTAATGCTTCCTAATGAAAATATTAAAACAACACAAACTCAGTGGTGTAATTTGATGGAATGCAAACAACAGAGGATTCAGCCCAAATGATCACACAAATTCCACAAGTTAAAATACAAATAAAAATAAAATCAAGTTATCAACCGAGTAACCAAACAGAGCAGTATCTATACTTTTATGTTGGGTACTCAATGCTTTACTCCTAGCCATGTCCTTGCATAGGTGCATGTTAGGCAAATCAGCCTCTACTGTATGGATTCCAAAAACAGAAACAGTGTTTTATGCACTTGGCTGATCTGTCATTAACATTGCCCCTGGCATTGCCCCCAATTGACTTCCAATAATGAGAGAGTCATTTAACCATGGAATTAAAACCCTAAAGCTCAGGGCTTTTGGGAGACACATTTTAGAGACAAATTTTAAGAATGTCAAGGTAATCAAATATATCTTGTGTGAAGAGCAACTGTATAGGAAGCATCTTCTGAAGTTCAACAACGGGCGCTTTCAGCTTAGAGCAGATTTCGTCAGATTGTACCCAGCCGTCACCAGATGTTTCAACCCTTGACCATGGTTGGCAGGTTAGCAGTGGTCTTTTATACCACAACCAACAAGAGGCCCTCTCTGCTCCCTTTTCAATCCTGTGAACAGGTGTCTTCCGTTCACTGTGGTACTCCAAAAGCAGTGAGTAGTGACCACACAGGGAACCCCCCTATATCCCACTTCCACTGGGAACATTTCTGCCACTCTTTCTCCTTGCACTCCATGATGAAGTCTTGGTATTATAGGATCTTCCTCTCATGGGCCTCGCCTCAACCCTCTTCCCATGGGATTGTCAACTCAACAAGGATGATCTTTTCTGCTTGTTCTATCCATTATGTCCGGCCTCAAGTTGGTGTGAACAATGGAATGTTTTCCTCCCTTGCAGGTCTGCTCTCAGTTCCCACCCTTGAAGGATGCTGACCTTGGCTTTTCTTGTACTGCATGTTTTTTTCGCGGGCCCCGGCCCGGCTGAATTACAGTGATGGTGCTTGCAGCTTCTATAGTTGATTGAGCCTTTTCATGGCTTGCTGCAAAATGTTTGCCATCATTATCATCAGCACCTTGTCGTGCCACCTGAGTGTGTTGTGTATACAGTAGCTCAAGCAACTCATTGATTAATTGACAACTAATTAATTATAAAAGAGGTATCCACTAATTTTAGTAATTGATTAATCGTGTTAATGTATACAACGCAGACTCAAAAAGAGCAAAAATTACCATTTTAGTGCTTTGGTTTTTTTGGAAACTACTTTGTTTTTAAGTGTGCTCTGTACATACTGTACCTCTAGCATTCTGTAAATTTCATAAATATTATATGCCTGTGCCTGTGGATGGACGTCTGTGTCTCAGGACAGTTAGCCAATCAGAAAGCAGAATGAGCTCCACTTATATTGTTGCGTGATTCTTAATTGAACCAGTTTGGAACTAAAATTCCTCAATCCCAGCTCCGGTCCCCAATAAAGTTCCAAATCAGTGCCAGTGCAGCCTCCAGTCGTTACAGCTCAGTGGCTGAACTCTGGAGGTTCTTAGCTTTCAAATGAGGAATGATCTGTTAACACAAACTTGTGCTTGTGTTCATGTGCAGCTTTGAGCAAACCAAGTTCATCTGTAGTGACTTTTTAAAACAAACATTCGCTTTAAGTTTACTCCATCAACATGTCCTCAAGCAGCGCCACTTTAGCTTTATATGTAGGAGTGAGACATCTACAAGTTCAGTAGCGAGATGATAAAATCCTTTGTCTTTTGGAACAAAACAGCATTCTGCCGGAACACAGTCCTTATTCCAGATTTACCAAAAGAACTGCCACAGCCGGCTCCACGGGGCATTTCTTGTGTGTAAGATTATGCGGATGCTGTTCGCTTTACCACCTCCAACACCTCCTTCCTGAATTGTTCACTGAAGCCCATAACCTTTGAAGGAGGAGCTGCATTGTGAATTTTAGGATGATCACTCATCACCTAAAGAAATCTTGGAAATGGTCATTGTAAATTTTCTGTATACTTGTGCGTGGACTTTTTTGAAGAGTTGGAAAATAATATTTGTTATCTTCCAAGAAAGTAAATCTCCGGCAAGTACATAATTAGTCAAGCAGCAGTAACGTGCTCCTACTTAGAGATGACGAGACAATAGTGTGACCACAGACTGAGCTTTAGTCACAGATCTGGGTATGCAGCGAGTGAGCAGCCAGAACCACTGCTAACGACTTGTTCTGGGACATTAAGCAAGACGGATGAGTGTGTGTTTTGGGCTTGATTTGTTCATCTAATTAAAGTGCTGAGTCATGCTTGGTTTAGATCTCAAAGCATGAGTGGACAAAATTGCTTTTGATCAAATACAAAAATCTCTAATCTATGATCTCTAATCATACAAACCTTGGAATTGTTCAACCTTGTGAAATCTGCTGTGTATGTCCTGCACAAGGCTGCTTAACTTCAGAGGCTTAAAGTCGATATTTGATCACCACTGGGTTTTTGGTTTCAAGAGGTTTATAAATTGAGAAACATTTACAAATGTATGTGTCTATTAGCAACCTCAAATTAGTACATAGAAGATAATACGATTTGTGACCTCAACTGTCTGAAATCCTTTTTGAAAAGAGTCTGGCGCTGTTGATAACTGGCCTAGTTCAAAGTGGGTTGACCTCTTTAGAAAACTGAAAACACAAAGACTTGAAACACTGCTTCTGTAATCTTTTCGCACTGAGAGCTAAAACAATCACTATTTTATGAATTTTGTGAAGTGGAACGCACTCTCTGCTTTTATCTAAACAGTGAGATATGACTGACCATTGAAATGCACGACCACAACACCACTGACATTATTCAAGGTGCATTTCGAGGTGTCATTACTCATTAGGAAGACAGCAGTGTTTTAAAAATGCTTGAGGTGCACACAATAACTACAGCAATATCCAAATATCCTGGTATGAGCATCCCCTATGGGAAGCTAGTGGTGTTTGCAAAGTGTAGCTTTTTCCATTTACTATAATCCTTGCTGCCATATTCCAAAAGTTTAAGATTTAAAGTGTTGTTATTGTTGCCGTTGTTGCCAGTGTGTTGGAATTGCTGTTTACAAGATGGAAGATAAGAGGACTTTATTGATCTCACAATGATGAAATTCACTTACTACAGCAGCTCTTAAGAACACACAAGGGGGTGCAGATTATAAAAGTATCAAAGTTTGCTGTGCAAAGCAATAGGACCATGGTCTATGTGCTGCTGCAAGAAATCAGTGCTTTCGACATAGAAGCTGAGGATTCAGTTAATTGTGACCATATTACGGGTCTTGATATTTGATTTGATTTATTTTAGCTATTATTTACAGTGCCTTATTATTTATATCATTACATTTACATTATCAACTCAAAAGGAGTAGGCCAAAGCAAGAAAGCTTATAAGTGCCTACCCCAATTTCAAAATACAATACAATACAATACAAAATGAAAAAGTTTGTGATTTCTGAGTGTATTTACTTAGTTTTATAATTTTCTCATTTATTTTTTTCTCATTGCTTATATTACCATTCTGGTCACAATTCTATTGATTTACTTATTAAGTCATAGTGTTTTAGACATAGACATATATATACATACACATACATTACAAGTGCACATATTTATTGTATCACGATTTTTCAAAATATCATGGTTATTATTAGGGATGGGTCCCGAACCTGGGTTCAGTTCAGCCCCGGTTCCATGTGTCCATGTGTTCTACCCGGACCGATAAGCTCCAGCCTTAACGGTCTTTTTAGCGGGGCTGCTGCGTTTTCTTATCACGCACGCTCTAATAATCACACACACAAAAAAAGCTCTCTCCGCTCTCATTGACGCATTCCCTGCATCGGATCTGTTCATCCCCGCCACACTGCATGAGAGTGCATGGTGTCGGCTCATCTCCGCGTTCTTCCTCCCTCTGCAGCCTTGCATACAGCTTGACAGGTAAAGACACGCTGGTAGACACTCAAAACTTGCTTATTGTACTCAGAAGCCCGCCGAGCTACTGCCGCTAACACTGTGAAAAGTGAACTGTAACAACTTCGTAAACGAGCCACGCACACTTTCCTTCATTCACAAATACCCAAACTAAAGAGTCTCGGGTGGAGTCATACGGCGGTGCGAATGCCACCCACGCTGGCACGCGGGAGTCAGCGCGAGCCGGTGTTGACCCACTGGACACACGCTGAGCGTGACAACGAGGACATACGAGGCTGTAGCTCTAGTTCATTATTATTATATTTTTAAGTTTTCATTTGAGCTCAGCCCCCACAGCTACAGCCAAATCTAACTAACAGCCTGTGATTAACAAAACACTCATGAGACTTAATCCTTCATTTACTAGATCATTTAACAAAATAGTAATTGTACCTTTTGGGCTATGTTTCTATTTTACCTCCCATAAAGGTATGCACAAAAGGGAAATAAATAAGGTCCAAATGTGGAGCAATCAAACATATATATAGGCTATATTGCCTATATACAGTAGCCTCCATCTAACTTATTTTTTTTCTTTCTTTTTTTTTTTGCATTTTAAAGTACCGATAACAGTACCGTTAAAGTACAGGATCGATAAGAGTAATCGATAAATCCTTAACAATACCCATCCCTAGACATTATTGCTTCCCAAAAATGTGTGCTGCTTTGCGTTTTTTTTGACTGGGCTCTATAGCTCTATATATGTAGGGCTGTCGAAATCGCAATATCAGTAATTGTCATGAAACTTTATAATCGTCAAGTTCACAGCCATTACTTTGGCAGAAACAGAACCTAGTTTTGGGGTTTGGATGACGCAACGGAAGATTTTTGTGTGTTAAATGAAACTGGAGGAAAGCATTTGTTTTTGTTTGAGCTGACGTCCATGAATCAGCTACATGTATTTATTTTATCATGAACAATTTGAATAAATATGAGAAATATATATATTTTTTTTTTTGACACGTCGTCCAGCCCTTCGTGTATGTGATTACAGCTTAATTCATGTAATACAAATCAGAATAATTATGTAAAATCTCAATCCACTTCAGTACCAAGCTGTAAACACTCCCTGTGCACCTTCGGTGTTTTTTCATTTCTTTCTGATCTAGATCTCGTGTCTTTGTATGCATATTGTTTTTGTGTGTCTCTCTCTCCAGTCCTCCCATCTTCCTGCTCTTGTGCTTCCGCTTCATCCCCGCTAACACCAATTACACTGTGTCAAATCCATGCATGTCAGTTTGCAGATCCCTAATCATCCTTTCTCTCTTTCATCTGCAGACCCTTTGTTCCTCCCTCCTCCCCCTCTCGCTGGCTGTAACCTTCTTGTGTGCTGCTCGCCCCACCCCGGCACAGCGTCTGCTACGTCATGTCCACATTTACCCTTTATCTGTGCCACCTATTTCATTTATTACTTTAAAGGGACTATACATAAGTTTAACCACAAATAAATGTATACAAATTTAAAATGTCTTCCCCATACCTGCTCCAGCAATGCCCTGGTGAGTAGAACAAGCCCTGGCCTTTTCACCGCGATTGCCTCGATATGCCTTTAAAGTCACTTAAATAGTCTATGTTCGGGTTGAACAAGCAAACCGCGTAATGACGTCATGCGCGTTCACGCTCAGCTGTAGCATTAGCTGTATCTCCTCTATACTGACGCTGCCGAGCGAGAGGTAACTTCGAAACGAAGAGTTTATTCGAGTGACAAAAAAGGCGAAAGTCGAGTCTGATCGGCGTAGCCAAAGAACCAGAGTAAACGTCGGAAAATGTTGAGAGAATCTCTCAAAAGACCCGCAGCTTATTTTTTTGTCTTGAAAGGTAAGAAATTATTACTAAATACGTGTAAGAAAAGTGTTGTTGATGCTTCAAAACAACGGTGTCCGACTGTCCATGCATGTTGTACAAACTTCACTGAAACAAGCCATAAAATAATCACATTTGGAAGTTACCAAAATAGTTGATCTAATAGTTTTATACCTACAGAGAAGTTGTGTAGTATTAGTAGCAGACGAGTAGTGTCAGTAATAACAGTAATTGTGCTGTACCTACAAAACATTTGAGTAGTAACAGTGGTAATGGCGCTGTATTTACAATGGTAAAAATAATGCTGCTAATGTTAGCTTTTCTTAGCCGCAAAATAAGCATGACTGTTCACGGATTTATAAGTATTGAAACAAACGTCATTCATTCGTTCATCTGTATTACTTGGCTTTACGTTTGGCCTGAGGGGGCAATTGCGAGTACAAAACTGCCAAACTCCACAGAGCCCCTTTAAGGTTTAATTTCATAACACTGTATTAGTTGCAGTATATTGATATAAGCTCCTTTGTTATCTGTTGTTCCGCAATGGAACTTATGACTAGCCTGGCCAATATCAGGTGTTTTTTAGCAATTCCTATGTGTTTTTTAAAGCTGTCGAAAGCTCCCTTAATGCCTAAATAATAACCTTTCCAATTCGAGAGTAATAACCACAGTTCCCTATTGCATTCGGAAAGTAGACACGCTGCTCATGGCCGCTGAGACTTAGCATGAGGGCAGTGCAAAGCCAAGGTCCCTCTGTTGTTGTCATTGTGTTTATGACCAAATATTGGGGGCGTCCATCGCAGACTGGTATTGCATGTTCTCTTGCACTTTATGACTTTCCATGCCCACCTTAGCTTCATATACAGTGCAAGAAAGCCTTATAAATCGTTATTATGTTATATTCTTGTTTTGTGGGCCGGGTACTGCAAATTGAATTATATCATGTATAATGTGATTCTCAGAAATAAGCAATAGCTGAGTGGTCAGAAGTACAATAGTAGTGGTTATGCACTATCTTTCCTCTGCTTCTGTCTCTGTTTGAAGAAATGCAGGTTTACGTGTTGAGGTTTACGTATTGAGTGCTACACAGAAGTGAACTTTAATATTAGCAAAATAAAAGCAAAGCCTGAATTTGGGGGTTACCTATCTTTGAATTGTTGTAAATATTTACTTAGCTTAAAATCAAGGCAAAGCAAAAAAAATTATACAGCACATTTCATGTACAGTGGGATGAAAATGTATGTGAACGCTTTGGAATTTCTCCCATTTTTGCCTAAATTGGTCATACAATGTGCTCTGATCTTCATCAAAATCACAGGAATGAATAAACAGTGTCTGCTTAAACTAATACCACCCAAACATTTTCATTTTATCATATTTTTATTGGCCGTAACATTTAAACACACAAGAGCTCTTGGATGCTCCACTGCACTACTGTGGACTGATTAAACCAAAGCTGAATAGTTTGGGAGGAACACACAACATCATGTGTTGAGGAAAAATGGAACAGCAACATCAAAACCCTATCCCTATGTAAAGTTTGGGGCAGGGAGAATCATGGTGTGGGGCAGTTTTGTTTCCTCAGGGCCTGGACAACGTGATATCATCAATAGAAAAATGAATTCACAAGTTTATGAAGATATTTTGCAGAAAGACTTAAGACATTCACAATATGCAAGGAATAAGTAAGTGAATCCTTGTATTAAATAGCTGCTGATCCTTCTTTTGCAGCAAAAACTGCTTTCCTGTAGTTGCAGATTAGACGCTCAAACGATCAGGATGAATCTTGGACCGTTCCCCTTTACAAAACTGCTGCAGTTCAGCGAGATTCCTGGGTTCACTTACTTTTTCCTCCCTGTCCTGTGAATGTTTAAATGTTATGGCCAATAAATAAAAAAATATATGATCAAATGTAAATGTTGGGGTGGTATTAGTTTAAGCTGACACTATTTATTCATTCTTATGATTTTGATGAAGATCAGACCACATTTTATGACCAATTTAGGCAGAAATGTGAGAAATTGCAATGCGTTCACATACATTTTCATCCCACTGTACAAGGCAACTCAATGTGCCTCACAGCAACACAGAAAACACACAAACACAACAAAACAAATCAATTGATACAACTCATAAAATAGAAATGTATACATATATAGAGAAATGCATACATGCAATTTGTATGTATTAAAATTATGTACTAAAATTGTATAAAATACTATGAAACTGAAACGCAGCCTCACCGTGTTTAGTCCTGACTCTGGGAACCACCAGGAGACCCCTCCCTGAGGATCTCAGGACCAGAGATGGGTCATACGGCTCTAACATGTCAGAGATGTACTTTGGTACTTGACCATGAAGACACTTACAAGCAGAGCTGTTTTAAAGTCTATTCTCTGAGCGACGGTGCAGAGACCAGAGCACTGGACTAACATGGTCGTATTTCCTGGTTCTTGTCAGGACTCGAGCAGCAGCGATGTACTGCAGCTGTCTAACAGCTCATTTGGAAAGGCCAGACAAACACATGAATTAGTCTCTCCATGTCCGGTTTAGACACTATGTTTTTTATTGTAGCAATATTTTTAGGTGGTAATAGATGTAAGTGACTTAATATGAAATTCAGGTCCATGATTACCCCATGATTTCTAATTTGACTCTCAATAAAAGCAAAATATACTACTGACGTATTATATTTAACAACAATAGGCCTATATAATTTTATTTTTCATTTATGTTGTACTATTTTCTCATTGTCTTGTAGTTTTGATTTTATTTTTGTTTGTGCAACAATTATCAAGCTTCTTTTGCTCTCGCGTTGTTAGTGTGAGTGAGGCTGACAGCAACTGAAGATCAATATTCAGGCTTTGATGGAAGGTTCTTGAAAACATAATGAAATGCTTTTCCCCTTGAACTTGATGCTGTCTGTGTCTTTTCCCGTTTTCAACATCTTTACTCTTGTCCGACTGAGCCAGCGCCTTGGCGGAGGTCTACATTCTGTAGTATAGGTTACACTTTATTTACAAACTACTTATACATATTATTCCATTGTGTATGTAGGTGACAAGTTACACAGCACATTACATTGTTCTGAATGTGGCAGGTACAACATATCAAGGGTAGTGTACAGTGGGTTGTATAAGTATTTGTACCTCTTTTTGACATTTTTGCCACGCTATGGTCCACAAACATAAATATATCCCCGCTTTTCAAATTGTATTCATAAAAAAGTTCAAAATCATGTATACATGTCATTTCACTTCACTGTTTTGTGTCACTTAGTGTGTCACATAAAATTTAAATTATATATAATTATGTTTGTGGACCATAGCGTGGCAAAATGTCAAAGTTAAAGGTGTGCAATGTCTTGACCATTGATTGTCTGTTTACAAGACCTCATAAAACCAGATTTTATGGAATAGAGGTGGCATCTGTGTCTCTTCCCACAGCCACAGACGTGAAGGTGTGTGTTGTGACTGTGGCAGTGGGGGGGCAGGGCAGAGCCAGTAATGGAGGCAAAGCAAATGGGGTTGTTTATTTCTGTTGTGCATTCTAATTCGCAAGCCGGGGTTTTAGTGAAAGAAAAATGTTCATAAAGCAAAAAAGGAATTGAAAGGACCGCATTGCAAGCATCCGAACAGTGTATTAGCATTGTGACAGAAGCGAGGAGGAGGAGGAGGAGGGACAAAACGGGTGGAGGCAGAGGCAAGCGCGTGTGCCCGTCGCACCCAAACAATGAACGCGCTGTGGCCGCCGCCGGCGACGCATCGTCACGGCAACCGGAGCCAGAGGGGGTGCGCACACGGCGAGAAGGGATGTAGAGGGACGCGGACAGGACTAGGAGGAGATAGAGCTTTTCCGAGACGATATCAGAGCGATGCGGGTAGACGGCTGAGCAGCGAGCAGGCGGATCGCGCTGAGCAGTGTTTCGCGTTCGATCATGTGCGTGTGTGTGTGGTCGGTGTGCATAAGCGGCCAGTTGTCTGACACCATGCTCTTCTGTAACCGTCTAGGTGAATACAAGAAGGATGAGCTGCTGGAGGCGGCGAGGTGAGTACCAAACTGCTTTTTGTCTATGGATGTGTGTCTATTCCCCCCCCCCCTCTCCTCCGTGTGCGTCCCTCATCTCCCCGCTGTTACCCGCTTAGATTCCCCGTCCCTCTCCCATTTACTGCCTTTCATCTCGCCTTCTGCTGATGATGCGCCCGCTCTCAGACAGAGCTCGGCTTTGTTTCCGTGTCTCCCCATTGCTTTGCACACTTTGTGACACCTGTCTTTGTTGCTGCCTCGTTGTTTCCTTCCGGGCGGATTCTTGTGTTCACTTTTTGATGGGATTACTAAAAGGTATTAGCACATTTATATGCTCCAAATTTGTCTTTGAGCTCAATTCATGCACAGTACAACATGTGCGCAGTACATAGGTAAACATAAGCTATGATGACGTAATTAATTGTTTCCCTATAAAAACAACGGCTTAGAGATATCTAACACTATAAAGGATCCTGTGGAGGCTTTGGCTTGTTGTTTTAAGTTGGGCCACTCTCTAAAGAAAGAGATCTACCTTCTTATATTAAAATTACAAAACATTTCCAGAAAGCACCAGGGCATGTTTGTATTCATCCGTCAAGCTCCCAGTTAGTTAGATTAAAATCAATAGGCCGATAATAGACCGAGCTGCAGCGCGACGTAGCAATCAGCCCGTTAACAGGTGGATTGAGGTGGGGACAGAGCTGTAGGTGGCTCTCTTTGTTTTCAGGGACCTCCAAACCTTCCACGTCTGGGAATGGGTCCCCGGGCGTTACACTCTGTGGTCGCCCAATGCTCCTTACCCCAGCGGCATAAAAAAATTGACAAATAAGTTTTGCCTTTTATTTCAGTTGGAGGACAGGTGCCAAATAATGCAACTGTATGGAGAGTTGGCCTGGAGGTACTACTGGTATCGAACAAAGTAAAAGTATCGAAAGCAGATACGGAAAAGATATATCATGAAAGACCGAGGGTTTAATGCCAGTTGGGTCCAGAAACAGCATTAAAGGAACAGGCCACCGTTTTTACATACAGAGATATGTTCTTACCTAAGCTTAGACGAGTTGATGCGTACCTGTCTGGTCTTTGTGCGTGCGCTCAGTCACGCAAAACGACCAAAGATGTTGTTTGCATTTGGCCTCTCCCAGCATGTTCCTATGGCTCCAAACGGGGCGAAGTTAGAAGCGACCCATCTCTTCCACGGGCACAAAGACCAGACAGGTACGTATCAAATTGTCTAAGTAAGAACATATCTCAGTATGGAAAAACGGTGGCCTGTTGTAAATGATACACATTTTAAAGAAATAGTCTTGAATAAATTAACATTATTCTTCTGTTTTCTGGTTCTAGGTGACAAATATTTGAGTATTGTTTTCAGTTATTTGGGTCCTGTAATGTAACCTCACGCGGCCCTATAGGGAAATTTCTTTCAAAAACTGTTTCTCTCGTAAAGGGTGACCTGGATCATTGTTTGGATCATTGTTTGGAAGCAGAAACCTGCCGCATTAGTCCTTTCTACTGGCCAATATCACGCACATGTTTTACAATATTTACGCTTGGACACCTTTTATGAGAGAATATTTACAGGTTCGTGTGCGGACAGAGAATACATTGTCGATATAGGCCCAGAAATTATCCGAATCGACCTTTTGACAGTTACCATAGTTACCCCCAAAGAATTCAGCTGCCCACCGCCTCAATTTCAACCTATTTCCGGTCATACGATGCAAAGATTGGGTTTATATTCTCAAGATGCCATAAACGGAGCTAGCTTTAGTCAAAATGAAAGTAACTGAAAATTCCTCAACAAAAAAGATGCACGCTTTAGCCGGGCGCCTTGAACGCCGCTTGCATTTGACTTGGCTATACAGTGGGGAAAAAAATGTTTTTTATTTTTTTAGTCAGCCAGTTCTCCCACTTAAAACGATGAGAGAGGCCTGTAAATTTCATCATAGCTATACCTCAACTATGAGAGACAAAATGAGAAGAAAAAAAATCCAGAAAATCACATTGTCTGATTTTTTTTTAATGAATTCATTTGCAAATGATGGTGGAAAATAAGTATTGATCTCCTACAAATAAGCAAGATTTCTGTCTCTCACAGACCTGTAACTTCCTCTTTAAGAGGCGCCTCTGTCCTCCACTCGTCACCTGTATTAATGGCCCCTGTTTGAACTTATCAGTATAAAAGACACCTGTCCACAACCTCAAACAGTCACACTCCAAACTCCACTATGGTCAAGACCAAAGAGCTGTCGAAAGACACCAGAAACAAAATGTTAGACCTGCACCAGGCTGGGAGGACTGAATCTGCAATTGGTAAGCGGCTTGGTGTGAAGAAATCAACTGTGGAAGCAATTATTAGAAAATGGAAGACGTATAAGACCACTGATAATCTCCCTCGATCTGGGGCTCCGCGCAAGATCTCAGGCCTCTCTCATCTTTTTAAGTGGGAGAACTTGCACAATTGTTGGCTGACTAAATACTTTTCCCTCCCACTGTAATTCTTAAATTCCATCAGTGGACTTCATGTCCCGCTGCTCCCGGTCTGTCTTCTTTCCTCCTGTTTGTGCTCGTCTCTGCTTCATTTCCGGCGCCCTCCTTCCTTCCCCATTGCTCTTGTAATTACACCGACCCATATCCTTTCTCTCCTCTTGCTCTGCCTAATCCCACCGCTCCCTTGATTTCATGTTTACTACCCCTCTTGCTTCCTGTCTTCCCTCTCTGGCGTTCTTCACTGTTGCCCAGCCTTTTGCCTTTAGAAGCCCTTTTAGGCACATAGCTGCACCCCTCGAGTCTAGGGCTAATTATTTTGCGCTCCCTTTGGCTTTACTTCCACAACAACAAACACACGGATGGGGGGTGGGAAATAAGTGTAGTACTGTTCAGACCGTACAATATTGCCTGTGTTATAAAGATGGGATAAACTATTCTTCCGACTTAATGAGTTATATGGACAGATTCGCTTAAGCAGCACACGATATTTTGTCTGTCACAGCAAACAATGCGAACAAAAAATAAAAACATTGTCCAGTTAATAATCAGCAGGATAAATTGGCAGTGCGTTCACACCATTTTTTTTTAACTCATAGTCTGCCTTGAACGTAAAACTTGATTTAACTGAGGCTTGGCTTGATCCAGTCCACGCTGTTGTTGTGTCCTTGAGCAACGCACTTTACCTTCATTGCCTTCTCCTGTCACCGTACAAGGGTCTGAGGGCAGGCGGGGTGTAAAACCATGCATGAGTTACAGTAATATTGCAACAGGTTCTATACTGACTATGATATTATTGAATGGACCACAAGATACCACAGGACAATCCTTACTACACAATTCAATCAATAATATAATAGAGCAATATTTTCTATTAATAATATACCGCACATGATAACCTCTGATATTTCACACATTTTATGGAAACTTTTTTTTTAAAACGATAAATCTTTATAAAACCACTAAACACACAGTCATGTGTCTGTACTGGGTGGTATTAGTGTTGAGAGTGGTCACATGACAAGTCCTCTATTTACAGTAGTCTTCACCAAGTCGAGGGCACAGCTTCAAGGGTCCTGTGATCCTAGTGGGTTTCATGGCGGGTGTAAACTGTGCGATTTTGGCCGTCTGCGACGTACGATCTGTCGTCGTGAGAAAAATCTTAGTTTGTGGCTGAAAACCGCACGTCTTGGGTCGTACAGCGAAACGGGGACAAAGATTTACCATACCGCCTTTGCTCTGCCCAATCCCGTCAGACCTTGGAAGCTAAGCAGGGAAGGGCCTGGTCAGTACTTGGATGGGAGACCGTTTGGTAACGCCAGGAAGCCTAGTGAATGGGGTGAGTGAGTGGTTGGTGGTGGTCAGAAGGGCCGATGGCACAGCCTCACTTCCGTCAGTCTACCCCAGGGCAGCTGTGGCTACAATAATAGCTCACCACCACTAAGTATGGACGGAATGAATAATGCAATGTTAAGCGTCTTTGAGTGTCCAGAAAAGCGCTATATAAAACCGATGCATTATTATTATTATTAAATATTATTTATTATTAAAATAAACAAGCTACGACCGACATCAGGCAGTGTCTGATATTTTGGGACACTAGAGAGTGAGCCATCCTCTTGCTGCAGAGAGGATCTCTGTCAGTGTCCCGTCAACACAGCAACAGGCCAGGCATGGGCGCATTTCACAGGACTTTCCCTGCACTTTTCCGTGAAAATAAACCCTGCTAGCATGCAGCACTTTTCTCAGCTAAACACACGCCTTCTGAAGTCTGAAACTGCTACAACAAAACGTTGATCATAGCTACAATTTTACCATCCCCACGTCATGCAGTGTGACATCTAAAAATCTATAGCGTACACCTGCCAGTAGACACAGCATAATAGACGCAGATACCAGGTCACTGTCAAATGAGCCATCACACTGGCATATAGGCTTTGAGATTTGGTTATGCATAATTGAAAAAAAAAAAAAAATGGCCGATGACAACTGATTTAAAGATACGTTGTTGCTGACAAAGCCTCTTGAAGTGAGCGTCAAACTGTCCTTAACCCTGAAACAACCCAGCAGAGATGTTTTGATTATTAAAATAATCAAAACATCTCTGCTGGGGACTTCTCATGCTGATATTTAGAGCTGGGCGATTCTGAAACAAATGCATTGCCATTTTACGTAATATAATTTATGCAAAAGTCTCTCTCAAAGACAACATCCAAAATGATTGAAAATGTTACTATATTTATTGGCCTCAAAATCCTACATCAAAGTCTGAACGGATCATCCTTAGCCGCTTCATCTTATTTTCCCCTTTTCTGGGTGTGATTATTTCTTGTTCTGTTCATTTTGATGCACAGCGGCAAACATATCGACCCATATCCTGCGGTCGCTTTCTGAAGCATCATTTTGTTGCTGCGATGCACGTGGGCTCAGTTGAGATGCCTGCCTGTGTGTGTGTGTGTTTTCATTTCCCCCTCCCTATCTCCAACGTGGAAATGGCAGCGCTCCCGTTTGTTATTTCATGTGGGTGGCTAAGCTCTGGCTGCCTCAACAGCCTCTCTTGTTCTTCTATCCCTCTCCGTGGCAGGGGAGGCAGCTGGCCCAGCACTAGCTCAGCAGTGTATTGCAGGGTCAGGGGCCATTTTTAGTCAGAACTGTGAACTCGCTGTGCCACTCACAGCTGAGGAGATGCCTGCCGTTTGGACCACTGTTATTTTTCTTCACTATTTCATTTGAGGCTTTGCCTTTTTTAGCTGTAAGAAGACTCCCACACATCACTTGGTGGATATTTATTGCCTCAATATCATCCCCACACACATTTCTCCTGTATTCAAACTGTGACTCAGGGGTCTATTATCACGGCAAGATGTCGCGTTTCTTGGTAATTTACAGTAAAGTTCTGCCAAAATGTTTATAACGTATCAGATTGCCCTCTTCACATATTGGGCAATATGGCAAAAAAAAAAAGATCACTATACATTTTCAATATTGATCAATCTTAATTAATTTGATTTATATCACTTATCTATTTAGGTAGACATTTTACAGTTTGTCTCAGTTGAGTAGACACTGTTCCTGACACACTGCACACTGTTTTCTTTACGAGGACAACTTTGCTGTCAACAAAATTGCAACCATAAAGCAGAAGTAACCCCCGGCTCACACTGAATCCGGTTAACGCCAGGTACGGCGTCCGCCAACTTAGAAAGTCATTAAAACCAATGTAGCACACTCACACCGCTCCACGAAGTCCGGCTCCGGCTACCGAGGCCATCCGGCGGCCTTCCGGCGGCAACGGAAAGAATCCGCAAGAAGTCTATCTTTGCCGGATACCGGAGCCCCAACGGATCAAGCTGACAAAAAAAACACGAGCCAAACAGGAAGTCGGGTCTCGTGAGAGAGGAAGATCCGGTGTATTTCAAAATAAAATCTGTCCGCTTACTACTTATTTGGTCTCGTTTTCCGCCTGTAAACGCGTGTAACGTCGTAAATGTAAACATTTCTCCATTACCAGTGACACGGGGGCATTAGTGTGTTTAAAGCATCCACTTCACTGGGGAGAGTCGTTGTACTGGCAAATACGGCTTTTGTTACAAAAACTACCTATATATGGGGCTATTAATGACGTGAACTCGCACCAAGAGGGAAACTCACGTGCGCTTCTGTTCTCGCGAGAGCCGTTTCTGTGCCTGGCGCAGCTTCTGGCGCCGGAGCTGGCCACAGTGTCAGTCGGACTCAATGTGAGTGGTAGTTTGGGGGGAAACCGGACTGGATCAGGACCGAAACCGGACTGGACCCGGACCGGATTCAGTGTGAGCCGGGGCTAAGAGTGCACAGCAAAACATTACTCTGTATGAGTTTTTTTTATTTTTTTTATCCCGGTTATAAACAAAAGGTAAATAAAAGAAAATAATAAAACTCTGTTCGATCAGTGTGTTCCATATGAGACTCCAAAGACACGAGTTCAAGAAACACCGAGCGAGTCAATAGACCTGTTAATTCAAAGATCCCATGCGGGCAATGGATTTCAGCCATAATTTAGATTGTGATTACATTGCTGTTCAATGTACTGCCTTTGTTTTTGTTTTTTTTATAGTCTATTGAAGCAAAGCAATTGTCTCTACTGCAAGCAAAAAACCTTTATTTTTACTCTGAATCAACAACAGTCACTTTGGTTCCTTTGTCCTTCCAAAAAGATCCAAAAAGGTCTTCCACACATGGCATAAAATAGACATTATTGTTTCTTCTCTATATATAGATATCTTCTCTAATTTAGGCTTAATACTTCCATCCACACATGGCTGTATTAGCTGTATACCAAAACTGCGTTTGCGCTAGAAATGGATAGAGTCTAAAAGCACTGACTGGAAAAATACATAATCGTTCATTTTTGTGACAGCCGTTTTATTACAGAAGCCAAAAGGGTTTCCGTCCAGTAAAGCAGAGGGCTGTCACTGCGTCTGACAAACAATGGACGACAAACAAGCCCGTCAGGCCTGGTGCATTCAACTTCACTTGACACTATACACACACGAATCCTAACAGAACCGATTCTAATAGACGGATAGACAAGGTGTAATTATACGTTGGCAGCACATATTTGAGTCATTAATAAATATTTATGGGCTTTTCCAGGCCAATACAAAGCTTTCACTCACAAAATGTCTGTGTTAATCATTTCTGCTTGCGGTTCAGTAATATGGCTGGAGTTTGGGATTGAATGTTGTAATTGCTAAGGGGCTCCAAAGTGCAACCACATTTTTTTCATACGGCTAATTATTTCACGGGTGCGGATAAATATTATTCCTTGTGCGATCTTCGTCACTCCCGCGAGCCGACTCATGTCAATGTAAGCACTAATCAGGAGATGCACAGCGTCAATGAAGAATTAACCTGTTGCAAATGTTAAGATCACAAACAAACAAAAAAGGCAGTGGATTCATTCTCCTTTTACCTCGTGACAGAGCGATTTAAGTGCAAGCTGCTGCTGTTCCAATGTGCTCACATATGCCCGGGGTTCAGGCGCGTGCAGAGCTCACAGTCCACTCTTCAGTTTGATGGATTGAGCAGGAATTTAATTATAATAGAGTAAGTTATAATAGAGAAAGTACTTGGTGCAAAAAAACATTTGTTTCAACACTGTGCCGAAATGAAAGTAGAAGTCTTTGCTGAAAGGCCTTTCATCTGACGTACATCTATGGGGAAAAAGGTATTTGGTCAGTTCCCCATAGACTTTCTATTGGATTTTGACCAAATACTTTTTTTCCCCACTGTAATTCAGAACAGTTTTGGACGGCTTTATGGGACAGTAATTGACCTTAGTTCATTATGTGCACTGCGACACTTTTTATATTGTGTGAATAGGTCCAGCCACTACAGAGATATTAACCATAAACCAAATCAAATATTCAGCAGCAGCAGCAGACAACCAGAAGTTTCCAAAAGACTGTGAGTTGACAAACATCTGACCGACCTGTTCTGATGCCACTGAAATCCTTATGAAAAGTCAGGTTGTTTAATAATCCAATATCTACAGGGAGCCGTACTGTCTGACCTGAAACCAGAATTAACTTTTACTTTTTTAGGTCAATTAGAATTAAAAATATCTATATTTCTATTTGTCAAATTCCAGAAGAATGAGAGATGGAATTTTCTACACAATTTTGTATTAATTACTTTTTACAAAACCAGAAGTTTACATACACTAAGATTACTATACATTTAAACATTTTGGAAAAACCCAGATGACGATGTCATGACCTTGGAAGCACAAGTCTCGATCATCCCTGGGTGCAATTTCAAGACACTTGAAGGTGCCACGTTTATTGGTTTTAAACAATGATGGAAATGTCCAGCCATCATACAGATCAGGAAGAAGGCGGGTTCTGTATCCCACAGATGAACGTGCTGTGAAATGTGAATATCAACCCAAGAACAAATGCAAAAGACCTGGTGAAAATCCTGGCTGAACCTGGTAAGAGTTTGTCATTATCCAGAGAGAAATAAGTACTGTACCGACATGGGCTGAGAGGGAACTCTGCCAGGAAGAAGCCCTTACTCCAAAAGAAACACGAAAAAGACAGATTGGAGTTTGCAAATAAAAAAGTGATAAAGATTTTAATTTTTGGAGACATATCCTGTGGTCTGACGGATTATTATATATTTTTCCTAATGACGATGGTCATTAGGAAAGCAAAAAGGGGGAATCTTGCAGCCTGACAACACCATCCCAACTGTGAAATACGGGGGTGGCAGCATCATGCTGTGGGGCTGTTTTACTGTGGGAGGGACTGGTGCACTTCACTGAATAGATGACATCATGGCGAAAGAACACTGTGTGGAAATATTGGAGCAACATCTCAAGACATGAGAATGTTAAAGCTTAGGCCAATACAAGTTACAAAGTGGCTTAAGGATAACAAAGTCAATGTTTTGAAAGTCCTGATCTCAATCCAGTTGAAAATGTATTGGCAGAGCTGAACAGGCATGTGCACGCAAGGTGGCTTACAAACTTGTCTCAATTACACCAGTTCTGTTTCGAGGAATGGACCAAAACCCCCCGCCAACTATTGTGAGAAGCTTGTGGAAGGATATACAAAACATTTGACCCAAGTTATACAGTTTAAAGGCAATTCTACCAAATATCAATGAAATGTATGTAAACTTTTGGTTTTGTAAAAAGTAATACAAAATTGTGTAGAAAATTCTATTCTTCTGGAATTTGACAAATAGAAATATATTTAAAAAATCTAATTGATCTAAAAAATGCATAAAAGTTCATTCTGGTTTCATGTCAGACAGTGAGAAAAAAAAATGCAAATGTGTCTTTTTATGAAGTGTATGTAAACATATCTTGTTCTGCTGATAAATAGGTGTTGCACACAAGATTATTGACACCTCCCTTCTGTCTTTGAATGCATCATACGGGCAGTGTGTGGAGGAGGAGTGAGGAGCGTGGGTGAGGGGGCAAAGCCAGGTAAGGGGAGGGGGCAGTGCAGGGTTCACTACTGAGACCTACTGATGGTAGCTGAGGGCAGCTTTAAGTCTATTGATGGATTTGATAGTCCTGAAAACAATCTCCATTGTGAGATCAATAAAGGCTTATCTATCTTACCACTGATTTGGTTCAGTGCCTGCCTGAAAACACACAGTAAATTTGCAACTTAAAATAAAGTACGGGAATTCCAAGCTTGTTTGTCCATACGTACTGGACCTGTATAGGAGAACATAACTAGTCTAAGAACGTTTTTTTAAAAGGCTGAGCAAAATAATATAAAAAAAAAACTACATTTAAGTCTTTAATGGAAGGTACACAACAATTTACTTTCTCTTCTGCGACTGTCTGAAGGATAGAGGTTGGATTGGCGCTGATCTTTGTCAATTTGAAATGGCAAATGAAAGTTTCTCAGCTGTACCCTGCTTCTTCTCCGCCGGTCTCACATGTCTTATCTTTGTCCCTCATTTTCTTCTCTCTGTTCTTGTGCTGTGGAGAAGTACTAATCCTCTTGTGGCAGTTTCTTTTAAATGTGTTAAATGTGTGTGTCTTTGCAGGAGCGGAAACGAGGAGAAGCTAATGGCCTTGCTCACGCCCCTAAATGTCAACTGCCACGCAAGCGATGGCCGAAAGGTAGGCAGCAAAGGTTTACCGATCTCCCCTCCTCTTTAGTCTGGCTGTCTTTTAAAAATACAGATGCGCAAGCCCTTCAGCAAATGAATTGACACTCAAAGCTGAACAATGGCAGTGCGTAGCAACACATGAAATGTTGTCGAGCTCAGGGACGGCTCTTTCAGCTGACAACCAGGCGAAGGCTGCACTAAGTGAATGGTTACTCTAGAAAATAGCCTCCTACCATTGGGAATCTTTTGTGTTTTCAGAATTGTAACACGCTGTAAAGATTGTTGTATGTATCACAATTGGAAATAAAAATATCCTCACATAGTATCGCACAATGGAGTAGTGAGTTTTGAAAAAGGATTTTCAGCCAACAACAGATTATAGTTCATCACCATAATTACCAATGGGCGAGGAACGCGCTGCTTTATGGTCTTCATGACGTGGACATTGCTGTATTACCACCCCCCGGTGGCCAGGATGCGACTCCAAAAGACACTTTGGAAACAGGATTCTAATTGGACTTCAGACTTCCCTAGAATGGCTTAAAAGTCTGGCTCCAAAGACTTGAATTTTTTCTAAAAATCGCTATGACCCATGTGACAGCGCTGGGCCGGATGACATTTTGTAACCCCGCTCTGAAAAGTGGAAGCCTTGTCAGTGCATTGACCGGCTCCTGTCAATCAAGCTCTGGAGCTCTGTGGAGGCTCCGCCCACCCCACGAGCTGTTTGCCCTTTTCAGGAACAGGCTGCGTAGGAGGACATTGAGCAGACTTATACCATGGTTTGGGTGAATACTCCATTCTGATTGGCTGGTGGGTGCCGCACACGTAGTCCGGTAGTTAAATCACCGGGATATCACTCCGCTGCGGGCATCACCATAGCAACGCATACCACAGCCGAATCAGATAAACGCTTAATTAGTTACTGACGATGAACGAATGAGGTGGATTTTGTGGTTCATTTCAACGTTTTTGGCCTAAACAAAACTTTTGATGAATGGGAATTAGAGGAGAGCAAGCAGCTAGGTTAGCCTACTGTAAACGGTTAAGGCACTATTCATTATTTTCAGACGTAGATAAAATGATCCCTGCACTTAAGCATATTTGGCTTCTCTTCAGGGACCCCTCTGTAATGACCCACCTCCACCTCTAGAGGCTTTACTGGATTAGTAAAGTCAAGCATAAAAGTTTCAGTTCGTGAGGCCAAGGTGTAGGCGGACTCCACTGCAGCTGTTTCGATAAACAGTTGAGCTAGCTAGCTAGCTTTAGGTTAAACAGCGTAAAAGTGAAATAACTCCTGCCCAGGAGTGCCGCATATCGGTGTTTACTTCCACGGAAAAGTGCAAGGTTAGTCCTGTCGTGTTGTGATTCTGGCGATGCAGCGTGTGCTGATGTTTCGTTGAGCCTGACGGAGATTCTTGCAGCAGCGAGAGAACGGCTCGCTCTGAGACGAGCGTTCAGACAGCGACCGGTTAAAAGGCCACATAAAATAGTCCCTGTAGTTTGGTATATTTAGCGAGTTTAATAAATGAACACAACATTTGCTATAAAATGTTAAGTTTGTGGGATCATGGTATAAGCGACTTAAACAACTCGGAGCCGTGCATTAGACGGTTATAATGCACGGCTCCTCGTTCCTCACGCGTAAGTTTCACAGTCGACTTGGGACCTTTACAATGAATGGGGCTGAATGGAACACCGGCTATCTCTTGTATATTATATCTATGATAATTACAAATAAGAAAATAGCTTTGCACATAAGCGTGAGTCATCTGCAAATTGAAGGTTTTCCATCCATCCATCCATCCATTTTCTTCCGCTTTATCCGGGGCCGGGTCGCGGGGGCAGCAGTCTCAGCAGAGATGCCCAGACTTCCCGATCCACGCACACCTCCTCCAGCTGTTCTGGGGGGACCCCGAGACGACACCAGGCCAGCTCGGAGACATAGTCCCACCAGCGTGTCCTGGGCCTTCCACGAGGCCTCTTCCCAGTGGGACATGCCTGGAACACCTCCCGAGGGAGGCGACCAGGAGGCATCCGGAACAGATGCCCTAGCCACCTCAGCTGGCTCCTTTCGACGTGGAGGAGTAGCGGCTCGAGTCCGAGCTCCTCCCGGGTAACTGAGCTCCTCACCCGATCTCGGAGGGTGCGCCCAGCCACCCTGCGGAGGAAACTCATTTCGGCCGCTTGTATTCGCGATCTTGTCCTTTCGGTCATTACCCAAATCTCATGACCATAGGTGAGGGTGGGAACGTAGATCGATCGGTAAATCGAGAGCTTCGCCCCCTGACTCAGCTCCCTCTTCACCACAACGGTCCGATACAGCGACCGCATCACTGCTGACGCCGCACCGATCCGTCTACCGATCTCACGCTCCATCCGTCCCTCACTCGTGAACATGACCCCGAGATACTTGAACTCCTCCACTTGGGGCAAGGACTCCCCACCGACCTGAAGCGGGAGAACCACCTTTTTCCGGTGGAGAACCATGGCCTCAGATTTGGAGGTGCTGATCCTCATCCCGCCCGCTTCACACTCGGCTGCAAACCGCCCCAGTGCGCGCTGGAGGTCCTGATTTGATGAAGCCAACAGAACAACATCGTCTGCAAAGAGCAGAGATGATATTCTGAGGTTCCCAAACCGGACACCCTCCGGCCCCTGGCTGCGCCTAGAAATTCTGTCCATATAGGTAATGAACAGAACCGGTGACAAAGGGCAGCCCTGCCGGAGACCAACACGCACCGGGAACAGGTCTGACTTACTGCCGGCAATGCGAACCAAGCTCCTGCTGCAGTCATACAGGGAACGGACAGCCCTTAGTAGAGGGCCCCGGACCCCATACTCCCGGAGCACCCCCCACAGGGCACCACGAGGGACACGGTCGAACGCTTTCTCCAGATCCACAAAACACATGTGGACTGGTTGGGCGAACTCCCACAAACCCTCGAGCACCCGATGAAGGGTATAGAGCTGGTCCAGTGTTCCACGACCGGGACGAAAACCGCATTGTTCCTCCTGGATCCGAGGTTCGACTATCGGCCGAATCCTCCTCTCCAGCACCCTGGAATAGACCTTACCAGGGAGGCTGAGGAGGAAATTGAAGGTTTTCTTTACAAAAATCAGTTCTTCTCCTTGCGGCTTTTTCTATTTCTCATCACAGCTCAGAATATTTACCTGCCTATCCGCTCTATAACCTCCTATTATATGTATAAAAATGCCCCTCTGGAATATTTACAAATCACAATTGTTTCTGACTCATCCACTCATCCACTTGGAACTTTTTTTCATCGCTTTTACCCACCATCTTCATTTTTTACTTTTCTAGACAGCATATGATGTTACTCATATACTGTTTTTTTTTATTGCTCAACTTAATTCTAAGTGCTCTTATTTGTGTTCTAGTTGCCGATGTGTTATGGTTGAAAACTTGTATCGGCAGGATATTAAGGTGCATTGATAGTGTTGTGTTTGCTGGCAGATGTGTGCGCCCTGTCACATCTGTAAAGAGACGATAAGCACATCTGCTCGCGACACCAGCAGCTTGTCTCGCTACCTCTGGTTTCGATGCATCCAATGTCTTTGAGCGTCTCTGGAGATGCCTTCACAGTCACACACAGGCGCAGGTTTTTCAAATGACCTTCCGGCTCTACCATCGGCTGCGAGTCTGGATAATTTTAGAACAAGCGGTGGTTAGCGCTGTAATCCGAACGTTCATGCACCGGAGGCACAGACTATTAGTAAGAGGTGCCTTTGGAAAAATGGCTACTTAGCTGCAATAAAATGCACTTTCTCTCAGCCTAACTTTCACACTTTTGTTGGTGTTTACGACATTGAAGTCAGAGCCTTTACTTAGTGGAGGAGAACTGATTACCCGGTCAGATAGTTCCAGATCTGAGCCACGATAAAGGCTGCACGATATGAGAAAAGATGGTATGTGGATATTTTTCAAGCTTCTAACATTAAAACTGGACTTGGATTTAGAAGAGACGGCAACATTTTCCCCTTTGCTTGGACCAACATTGTCCACAGTGACCGATAGGAGTGTGACAATATATCGATTTCCCGATATATCGCGATATTATTCCGATATCGATACTTTTGATGGCGTCATGTATATTAATGAGCAACGTTATGCATATTAATGAGGCAGCAGTGCTCCACTGTTTTCACAGTCAATAGAGGCCAATAATGATCAAGAATTTAGTCAGGACAGCAGGGGGCAGCACTACAGTTTTAAGCACTGGGACCAAACACTGTCACACAAATAAATTACTTTTAATGATAGTTTTTATAATTATAAAGCAGATTAATTTGGGGTTTATTTATTACTTTTTAAATAGGACTGTGATTTATTTTTTATTTAATTGTAAATGAAGTCGCTGACAGATCTATAGACCCATTTTCAGTGTGTAAGTCAGGGATCATTTATAAAAGTAGTACAAAGCACATGAAAAGAAATGTAAATGATGAATAATATGTTAAAATAAAGTTTTTTTTTTATCGTGATGTATCGTAGATTATTTTTCTGCAATATATCGATTATCGCAGTATCGGCGTATCGTGAGATCATCGTTCTACGTCAATGGTGTGCTTGCCCTTAGGCTGCGCTATTGCATATCTCTCGGAAGCGCCAGCTTCCCGCCCTGAGAGGATCAAAGAACTGACCGCTCCAATCATCCTTGGGGGTCCATTACCCCTGTGCCCTATAAAAGGGGGACTCTCCCTTCAATCGTCTCCTTTTTCTCTCAGCTTACTCTGAGATCTGGATCTGAACAGAAGGAAGAAGAAGAATGACTCACCGCACTCCAGCGCTTGAAACCCCGTCGCCCTCCGGCGTCAAGCTACGGGTGTGCGGTTCCTGCGCGGCGCCGCTCCTCGCTCAGGATCAGCACGTTCGCTGCTTCTTGTGCCTGGGCCGGCGCCACTCCGCGGAAGACTGCGCCGCCTGCCTCGCGCTCCCCCGGGAGGAGCGCGAGCGGCGTCGCGCCTTTCTGGCTCCTGCCTTCCCGGAGATATCCGATCAGGACTCGGATGCTTCGAGTGACTCCCTGGCTCCAGTTCCCCCCGTGCGGGAGCGGAGCCCGCCTCCTGCTTCCCTGATGCAGGAGAAGAGCCCGCCGCCTTCGCCCGCTCCTAGAAGGGATTGGGCTGCTGGCGATGAAAGCGATGAGCAACGCCTGTTTGATGAAGATGCGCTCTCCATCTTCACTGAGGATGTGCAGCCCCGTGAGCGCTATCCCATGGATCGTCTCCCCGGCCTCATCGCTTCTGCTGCGGCCCGAATGGAGCTGAAGATGCCTCCTCAACCTCCAGCCCCAGCGTCGGACCTGTTCCGCGACCTGTTTGGGAACGCCCGCGACAGGCAGCGCCCGGTGGTGGTAGCCCCTCGCGTGGACTCGCTCCTCCACTACGCCAGGCGTGACTGGGAACGTCCCTACTCCGCTCGTACACCGGCCCTCGCGTACGGTGTGTACGCTACGGTGGAGGGTTGGAGTCAACCGAAAGGCGTCCCCACCATCGAGGACGGGATAAGAATGTCCCTGCTCCCGTCCTCTTCTCTCTGGCCCGGCGGTAGAGTGGACCTTCCCTCAGAGCGGGATAGGTTCACCGCCTCCATCCTTAACCGCTGTTATGCTAACGCTGCACAGGTCGTGGCGCTAGCAAACAATATGGCCTTGCTCACCGCCTCTCTGGACAAACTGGTCCGCGGCCGTGACCAGCTTTCTCATGATGAGATTGTGGAAGCTGAAACCACCACGGCGACCTTCGCTCGTATGTCGCAAGCCCTTGCCCTCGACGGTGGTCGGACCATGTGCGTTGCGCAGGTCGGCTGCCGCCATCTTTGGCTGGGGTTGTCCACGTTAAAGGAGGGGGACAAACGCAGTCTGCTCAGCCTGCCACTCGACCAGTCCTCCCTCTTTGGACCCGGCATTCAGGCTATGGTGGATCGCCTGGAGACCGCCGCCAAAGCTTCAGCGCAGTTGGCCCGGCATTTTCGCCCTCAGCGCGAACAGGGCTCCTCACGACGGCGCTTGGATCGAGGTGGACGAGGCAGATCTCCTCCTCGCCGTGGCCCCGCCTCCTCTTCGCGTGCAGCTCCTCGACGCCCCCAGTGTCCGGATCGTCAGCGCAACGATGATCCCAGCCCGAGACGTGACCGCCGTCCCGCTCCGGGCTCCAGGGGAGGAGCAGGAAGAGGGGGGGTTAAAAATGTGAATAAAGGCCGCTCGGCCCGTTACTCCACTAAAGAGCCTGCTTCGTATTCCTTTCATGCTGAAAGCATTACGAGTTTGCCTATTGCCACTCGGAGTGGGAAAGTGGTTAAAGTCAGCGAGGCTCAGGAGGCTCCGCTGAACTCTCGTTGTCACTCCACTCTGCTGCCTGTCAAGGCCGTGTGCGAAACACGCTCTGACTCTCGCACTCGAGCGCGTGCACGAGCCACTCCCCGTGACACTTCTGCTGTGTTTACAGCGAGCGCACCGTCTTACATGAGTCAATGTAAGCTTAATGCTGCTATGACGGCGAGGTCCAGACCTAATGTACGGTTCCTCGACGGTGATTGGTCGACTGTCTCTAAGACAGCGGACGTGGGGGAGAAAGGTGGCTTGAGTAGGAGCAGGTCTGTGGTTGGCTCTGCTGCCGCTGCTCAGTGCCCTGCTCCGCGCTCTAACTCTCTGCCACTGAGGTGTGGGAGAGAGAAACGGCGTTATGACAGTTTGTCAAGCACTTCATTGCCCCATGCTTTTACAGCTCGTCAGTCTGTTTTTCTAAAAGCCGCGGGGCAACGGTGTAGGTCAGTAGGTAGAACCTCTTCCCGTACACTCCCCCCACGCTCTCAATCGCCCCCGCTGGGAATCCCCGCCAAGCGGCGTAGATCTGAGCGCACTCCTCTCTCGACCGATGAGTCTGCTCTCTCCCGGGAGCGTCTGCCCTTTCGAGCAGGGCCCCCCACGCCGCGGCGCACTGCCGAGAGCGGAGCCGGTGGGCGGGCCCGTTTCCCCGCTCTTATTCAGTGTCGTGGTACGACCCTTGACAGAGTTTTACCAAATCTGGGAAAGCGCAGGGCTTCTCGGAGCTCTCTGGTTGGACAGGATGCTCAGAAGGGGATACGCCCTACAATTCTCCCGGAGACCTCCAGGCTTTCGCGGTATCCTCAAGACGAGGTTACGCAACTCAGCCGAGAGCGCCGCGCTCACAAGGGAAGTGGTTTCTCTACTACAGCGCGGTGCCATAGCAGAGGTGGACCCAATCAGAGCGAGGACGGGGTTTTACTCCCCGTATTTCCTCGTTCCCAAAAAGAGCGGCGGTGTGCGGCCCATTCTGGACCTGCGGGTTCTCAATCACTGCATTGTGAAGAGGCCTTTCCGCATGCTCACGGTGCAGCAGCTGCTGCAATGCGTCAGACCCGGAGATTGGATGACTTCAGTGGATCTCATGGACGCATACTTCCACATCCCCATTGCCCCAGCGCACAGGAAGTTTCTCCGGTTCGCAGTCGGGGACAAATGCTACGAGTATTGCCGCCTCCCATTTGGCTACTCCCTGGCTCCACGCACCTTCTCCAAGTGTGTGGAGGCAGCGCTAGAACCGCTTCGTCGTCGAGGTCTCAGAATCCTGACTTATATCAACGATTGGCTTATTCTGGCCTCCTCCCCACAAGAGGCCGAAGCCCATACGGCCGCGGTGCTGAGGCACATTTCTCGGCTGGGACTGGTCGTAAATCAGGAGAAAAGTCGACTGTCTCCGACCCAAGATTTAGGCTATTTGGGTCTACGCTTGAACTCCAGGGACATGAGGGCCTCCCTCTCCCTGGAAAGGCATTCAGTGATTCTGGATCTGGGACAGCGGGTGTTGGATGGCCCGTGGGTTGCACCGCGACAAATCCGCTCCCTGCTCGGCATGATGGCGTCAGCCCACCCAGTGGTTCGACTGGGGCTGCTGCACATGAGAGGTCTCCAACGCTGGTTTTCACGCCTCGAGTCCCACAGAGGGACGGACGTGAGGTCGGCACGGTTGTCCCCCGCCGCAAGGTCCGACGTAGAATTCTGGTTGGACCCGGAGCGCCTCCGTCAGGGGTCCCAATGGGCCACGTGCTCCATTACACAGAGGTGTTCACGGACGCCTCCCTGACCGGTTGGGGCGGTGTAATGGGCCATCTCACGGCGAGCGGTGTTTGGCCCCCGCCTCCGAAACACATCAACCTCCTAGAGATGGAAGCGGTGCAGAAAGTCCTCCTACACTTTGCTGCTCATCTATGGGGTCACCACGTCTTGGTTCGGTCGGACAACACCACAGTGGTGGCCTACCTGAACAGGCAGGGGGGGACCAGGTCACCCGCTCTGCACAGGTTGGCAGCGGAGGTGCTCAACTGGGCAAGCACTCACCTAGCCTCTCTGAAAGCGCGCCACATTCCCGGAGCCCGCAATGTCGGCGCGGACAGAATGTCCAGAGGGGGCGCCTTACGGGACGAATGGGGCCTGGCGCCCGAGGTCGCGGCGGAGGTGTGGCTCCGGTTCGGCAGACCGGTGGCCGACCTTTTCGCCAATGCAGAGAACGCACAGTGCCCACTTTGGTTCTCGCTCAGGTCAACAGACGGGCCTCCTCTCGGCGTGGATGCCATGGCTTATCGACCATGGCCGTCCGGCCTGCTTTACGCGTTTCCTCCCCTGCGCCTCATTGCGCCTCTGCTCCACAGAGTGAGGTCAGAGGGCGCACTCATCCTGCTCATAGCCCCAGACAGTACCCCGACGTGGTGTCCATGGCACAAGGGGATCCGTGGCCCCTCCCGGACAGACCGGACGCCTTGACTCAGGCAGGGGGAGCTTGAGTAACTGTACCGGAATACAGTTACTCAAAATGTGTATTCTAAATACGTAACGGCGGTACATGTATTCCGTTACTCCCCAACACTGATCGTATCGAATCGTGAGCTACCCAGAGGTTCCCACCCCTAGTGTCTGATGTGTTGGGAGGAAATCAAAGGTTCTTTAATGCACGTCCGCCGCCCTCGTTCTTATTTAGCGTAATATGTGCAGGAGCCGGGAAGTTGCCCGGAGAACTTTGATCATAGGATTAAAAGCGTGGCACCACAGCTCCAGCGAAGGCGATGCGTTCGTGGGTGTTTGGCGGAGAAGAGCTCTTAATTAAGATCCACCCAAGTGTGTATATTTCCTGTGCTCCGATGCATACGCAGTATAGTGAAACGCATTGAAAGGGGGGTAAGTGAAGTAGAATGGGGACAAATTGCTGCTCCCTATACTCGCATATGTTGGTCTAACTGGCTGGTAATCACTCGGGTGCTGCTCGAGAGTAGCAATAATTAGAAGGGTTTTAACAGCAAGCCGAAACTACAGCACAAAGCTATTCTTGGTCTCATTAAGGAGGAGACGGCATGAAAAAGGTTGGGCATGCTAAATGAAATATGAGGTGACGCAAGGGTAATGGGAAAAGGCCATATTGGATTCTGTTCACTTAATAAAAATGATTTAGTTTGGGTTGCACTTGGTCATGTGTCCTGGGGGGGGGGAGTCCAGAAGTACGTTGAGCGGCAAATGCCTGCACAGAAAAGGCACCGTTACCCGTTTTCCTTGTTTTTGAAGTACTCCCTTTAGTGTATTTCTTTCCTAAAATAAGAAAAAGATTGAAGCAATGGCCTTAGCTACGAATGGGTTGAATAGTTCCCAAGACCTCTATAGATAAATATAGTCTAGTGCAGTGGTTCCCAAAGTGGGGTCTGGGGCCCCCTGGGGGGCCTCAGAGGCACTACAGGGGCCCCCCAAAGCTTGTCTGCAAAAGAAGTAAAATGAAAACAGTTCATTTTGAAAGGAAAAATACATTTATCTGGACAAGTGCACCAGTTTAAACCAGTATTTAGCCTACTGTCATAGCTAGATGTTACTTAATTTTAGCTGTAAAATTATAACAAATTCTTTTGAATGGAGTAAATTATTATGATTTGGGGGGCCCCCCCGAGAGATTTTCTGATCAATAAGGGGGCCGCGATGTCCCGGACTTTGGGAATGGCTGGTCTAGTGTTTTCAGAGCAAAAGTGGTTCAGTAGAGAGTCTATAACTTGGGCTACACATTTGTTTGGGAGAATGGGGAATGCTTAGGCACTCATGGCCGCTAAAGTGAACTTCTGCTTTACAGCAAACATGCAAGGCTGTTTGTTGTCTGTCCGCCGCCGAGAGTTCTGCAAACTTCCTCAAGAAACCAAACTTTACTGAAACCTGACACGTTAGTTACGTTATTGCCACGGCCTGTTTTACGCACGTCATATCACACATTCTAGTTTACACAGTGTTCCTACGCCTTTAATCCGTCATGTAAATACAGTATAGCTTGGCTTGTATCCATTTTCTAGATTTTTCCGTCATTTTTAGGCAATGCTCAGCGTTTATGTGTTTACCTGCGCCTCTCCTCCGGCCCTCCGCTCTGTTTTTCTCTCTTATAGGTCTGAAGCAAACGTGCCCTCAGTCCCCGGCGTGTCAGATCGTAGTGAGTCTGTGTGAGAGAAAAAGTTCAGCGTCGGGCCGTGCGATGGGTCTCGGCGTGCATGAGGGTGGACAGACAGTCTTAAGCTTGAATATGTGCAGAAAAGACGCAGGCAAAACCTTTTCCAGGGGAACTTCCATGTTTGTTGTTTGGACTGACATAACACTGTTTAGAAACAGAAACACAGAAAAGTGGTTCCGACTTGACATTAATGTTAAAACTAGACAATTATACGTGTGTTTCCTTTTGTCTGGCACATGGCTCATTATACTTGATGAACAAACGCTGTAAAAAACACAAAAACATTGATGATGCTGCGGCATCCGTCAAAAATAGAATTCCTGCTGTAGAGCGTGACGGAGACCATGACAAACTGGTGTAAACCACCAGATTATTTGTATTTAATTTCTATTGTTGTAGTAGACGTACGTTAAAGGGCTCGTGGACATTATTATTATTCTTTTATTTGATATGGACATAACAACTGCATTGGACAAACCAGATGCATTGTTTTTTCTGTCCATAGGAGGCTACACATTTCACAAAACACAATATAATACAATACACATTACAATATTTAAAAGGTAAAGAATACACAACATCAGTACATTTCATACAGTGTTACCATGTGAGCAACTTTGACTTGACTTTAGCCATTGTTTCAGACCTCTGTAAAAACTGTTCATGTCGGTCTGCAGTTTTAAATTAGTGGACAGAGAGTTCCACAGTCTGAATCCATTAAAAGAGAAACTGGACATAACTAGGGATGGGTACCGTTCGTTTTTTTTCGATACCACTACTTTAACGGTACCTGCTTTTCGGTGCCGGTTCCTTAACGGTACTTTTTTCGGTACCTATGTCATTTTAATTCAATTAAAATAACGTGTATAAAAGGAAAAAGTCCTAAAACCGCAAAACAGAAGCTCCACAGGTCGCAGCAGCGTCACCTGTAACTTCATGTTTTGAGCACAATTTCCACTTAAGCAGTGATAAAAAGAAATAAAGGACGTTATTACCTCCTGAGCTGCAGAGACAGATCCACATCAGGACACGGGTTTCTTTCGGATAAACTTTTCTAAACACACTGCGCTTTGACGAAGCACTTTCCCGCCAAAGATCCTTACATGGTGTGAGCGCTCACTCTGCCACTAATAATCTACAACAACTGTACCAAAAATGTCTAATACAGAGTGAGCGCTCACTTTTCCACAAACAATCTTTGATATTCCTCTCGCTGCAGCTGCTTGTAAAGTTGTAAACAACAGCCCGTAAACTCAGCCTCCGGGTCTGTCGCTAAAGGTAAACACGTCTTTCTTGTTGTCACTGCTCTGTTTTGTTTTTCAATTTGCCTAAAAACTCAAATTTCTTATTCAGTCCTGGTTTATAATAACTGGTTTAGTTTGACTCTGGGTTTTACAACCGGTGTAAGTCCTGGACCTGGTTTAGTCCTGGCGCAGACTGCGGCTGAGCCGTCTCTATTACAAATGTTTAGTACGTTATAGCTTTGCTTCTCTTTAAGTTATAGTTTTAAGTTATAGTTTTGCTTCGCTCCATTTGCGCTGAAGCGGCTGATTATCTGCGCACACGTTCATGTTTTTTTTAGACTCGCTGCGGGTCATATATTGACTTCTGGAGAGAAAAAGAACCGAAAGTTGGCACCGAAAGAATTTTAGTTTTTCGATACCACCCCCGACCGGAGCTTTTCGGTTGGTTCCAAGTAGGCACCGTTTAACGGTACCCATCCCTAGACATAACGTACGCCGTATAAATGAGGCGTGACGCGTCAACTCTGTTGATCTGAGGACCTGTTTTGATTTGAGGTCGTCTGCTTTATTTTACTCCTGCAGACTCCTTGGAGGTGCAGTATGAAAGGGAGACTGAAGCCTGCCTGCTTGGTTCCTCTCACAGAAACGCGCCAACAGCCTCGGAGAGGCTCTCCTGTAATTACGCCACTTCAGGGCTGTTGACAATGCTCCGCTGTGGCTTAATAATAATAATAATAAAGCATTTGTCTTTATATAGCGCTTTTCCAGATGCTAATAAGCGAGGCAACCAGTCTGCGCACATCAGCGACCACCAACCACTCACACACACACTACATTCAATAGGCTTCCTGGGGTTCCCAAACGGTCTCCCATCCAAGTCCTGCCAGGCCCTTCCCTGCTTAGCTTCCAAGGTCTGAGAGATCGGCCATAGCAAAGGCAGTGTATATATGTCCATCATATCACTGTCCTACTCATAATTGTGGGGGAACATCCGCCGGCGATTATAAACGCAGGTGGCTCATCGGCCCTGAGCTACCCCCGGGGGAAACATGTCCCCTCAAATCCTTTCGGAAGTGCCCACAACCAACACAATAGATTAGTGGCTATTTAAGACTTAATGATCCATGAGTGGATAAATACAACAATATTGCAAATGTGAAACTTCCCGGCTATAGTCAAACGACCCCGGCTTCCCCATCTGTCGGTAGCGCTGTGTAATTGCTCAGATGGAGAGCAGTCAAGCATGGTTAATGGGGTATATTTTGGCGCCAGTGTCATCCATGTCATGATCAATAATTTAATGCTGTGATTTGGATTACATTTAAAGCAGCTGTAATTATTGACTGAGTAGCCAAGTAATTCAGGTAGCACAGATACAGTGAGGGAGATATTCATACTTCCAAGTTGTTGTTTTTTTCACACAACATAGTAGATCCTGTGAAGTTGAGACCGTTGAACATACCGGCGTATTGTTTTCCACTTGAAATGATGGTCACAGTTGTTTGCAAACTCAAAATGAGAAATATGGATTTTTCTTTTCTTTGCTTAGAGTACCACTAGTAGGGGTGTCACGGTATGAAAAGTTTACCTCACGGTTATTGTGACCAAAATGATCACGGTTTTTGTTGTTATCGCTGTGTTTTTTTTAATGTGTGTTAATAAGTTCAGAAAGCATTGATAGTCCTACACAAACTTGAATAGTTTAAAAAAAAGTGTAACAGTGTTTGTTATTTTTTTTAAATACAGACAAAGCCATATTTTCACATCAAAGTAAAGGAACCGTAACTATGAATTGGTGATTGTTTGGAGGTTATTACATGTACTATTTATAGTGCCAGTAATATTGTTCTGTTTGTGTCCTTCCAGTTTGCTTTTGTTCTGTAGATTTGGGAAAATGCCATCAGACAGTAATCATAATTAAATTCATAATAATGTGACCCTTAATCTGCCCTCCAGCAGCCCTGTAACACATTGTGCCATTTTAATACAGAGATATCTACAACACGGCTTATATGCAGGCGGTGGGCACTATCATTAGTGATGGGCTGTTCCAGACCAGGGTTCTCCAACAAGTAGCTTGGGAGCCCTTTCAAAGAAGCTCCCCAAAGGCTTCCCTACACACGCTTTAGAAGTAGCATTAGATGCATTTTCTTTTTGTTCTGAACACGTTGAATACACTCGAAACATATACTTAAATGCTAAAAAGTATTCGGAAGAAACGGAAGTCATTTTCTGTAATTGTGTTGAAATATCACCTTGGGTACAGGACAGGTGAACCCCACGCAGTTAACACAATTATACAAGTTAATTCAAAGCATCAGTAGCTCTCTGCTATTTTTGTTATGTAAAGGTTTCTCTTGGGGTGAATAAAGTTGAAGATCCCGCTTTACACACTCAACAGCCTGCCTGTTTGAAGATGAATAAGTCAATGGACGTTTTATTTAGAGCAGTGGTACCCAAAGTGCGGCTCCTCTGAAATGATTTTTTAAGCGTCAGGTATTTTGCAATAGCCTTTGCTATTGTTATGGGTTTAGTTATAATGTGGCTTGCACCTCTGTCATTGAACCTTTATTATCTCTGTGAAAAAAGACATGCATTTAACCATGTAATATGTACATTTTTTAGTCATCATAAATTGACGAGGGAATCGTTAAAGAAGCCAATTGATGAGAGGGATTGACAATGGCGTGGATATTTCTGGGTTTTATTGACATCACAGCTTTCTAAAGGCCTTTAATATTAGAGGTAAAAATATTTTGTTTTTGAGGACATTTTTGGTCTTGCACAGAGAGATCACGGACCCAATGACTGATATTGATGATCATTTTTGCAATTCATAAATGTTCTTTTTAGATACAACTATATCTTGTGTAATGCGGTTAAAAGGAAAGACTCCTGCCCCCCACTGGGACCTATAACATCATCAGATTCTAAAACCTGAAAACAACCAATTGATTTAATTGTACCATTTGCAGTAGCAGAGGAGACGATAGTAGCCAAGAGATCTGCAATGGAAACTCGAATCACATGCAAATCATTGATTGGGCTTCTCGTAAAATTGTCTAATGTTTGGATGAGCAACCAAATCTGTACATATTTAGTGGCCACGTTTCCAGTAAGGCTTTTATTGCAGCAGGCGATGTTCACTTTCCACGCTCGAGTACTGGTGTTTTTGTTGGGATGTAATTCTAGGGAAACCTATTTGTAGTTTCACCAGCAATAATTTAATACCGGTAAGTGCTTTGTGTTCTTTGTTATTTTTCCCCAGAGGCCAAAGCAGAACCGGGGACTCTGCTAATATAATACAATGAACTGAGTCATGCCTCTTTATAAAAGCCAAATATTGACGCAAGAACATTTCCTGTCGTGACTCAAATAAACTAAATGTTCTCTGTATTTTCTTGCTGGTACATTATGATATTGTTTATACTATCAAGACTGTTTCATGTCATGGCTTTATATACTTAAACTGCCCGCCACATAATGTGACCCTCGAGCGTCAGCACATGCTCAGATGATTGGGAAGCCATTACCGTGGGTTAAAGCAGCGCAGTGCAGAGCCTCATCTTTCTGGCTCTATTGAAACGCCAGTATCTCCCACGCACTGCTTTCTCATGGAGAAACGGCTCTTACGCATGCCTGTTAAAACAAAAACAAAAAACAGTTCAGCAATCTCGAATGACTCATTGAAAATATACCTTGTGCATGTCTTCTTACTGCTGTAGCATTCACATCTGTGTTCCTTGGATTTTGTTGCATAATAAATGGAACACAACACCGTCCTCCACATTTTCAGGTCCATAATCCATCACCTGACCGACCCTTTTCTAAAGTGTCTTCATAAAGCTCTTTGATTTACCATCATAGTGCCATTGATTTAATAGCATGCCATTTGTTACAAGTGAAAGTTTGTACTTGTATTCCCTTGATTATAAAATGTAATATCCATGAACATTTTTTATAATCAATGGTGGACAGCATTGCGACTGGAGAGCCAACTGCGGCCCTCAGGCTTCTTGTTGAATTGGCACCAGACATGGTCATTTTTAAATAATTCTACATAACCTCCAAAAGTAGCATTTTATTGCAAAACAGAGATGGCTTAAATCAGTGGTTACTAACCTTTTTTTCCAGGCCGCGCTCGCCCATTCCCAAACTGTGGACCCCACAATGTATCAAAACATGAAAATATTTCAATATTTTCAATCAAATTAACTGCAATTGAAGGGTTCAGTGCACCTGTAGAACTTTCTCAGTCATATTTGATCATTTTTAACCATATAATATGCTCGAATGATATCACTTATTAAGTGACCCTCTGACCAGGCAAAGCTCTCCTTGCATTCCCAGATGCCCCCCTAGGGAGGCCCACCCCCTATTGGAACCACTGGCCTAAATAAAGGTGTGGGGCACAGTTTAAACCTTTACTAAATTCACCCAGACTGTGATCAAGATGCATTTTCAAACTTATTTTCCTATTGAGAAGCAGGATTAAAATGTAAGTGTTGCTACACTGTGATATCACCTGCATACCCTCAATTTGTACCATGAAGTAGTTTTCCTACTTTCTGTTGATAATATTTGTGTATTCTATTATTTTACTTTAAAGATGTCTCTCCCCTCCACCTGTAATTCTATGGTGATTTTCATTCCACACTGATGTCCTTTTGTCAGACGGGGCTCCAGCTCATTCCCGGCCGGTCTCCTCGGACATTGAGCTGTCGTTTGTCGTAGTTGTGTGACGTTTGTCGTAGTTGTGTGGCAGCCTGATGAGTGTGTGCACCTCAGCGTGGAGGACGGGACAGTGCTTATCTTGACGTGTGTGCTCTCCTGTTTACAAATGCCAGCACAAGGTCAGTGCATCTGCTGCAAGCTCTGCCAGCACATTTTTCACTGCAGCCGGATGTGTAAATTATATTTGTTTGACGTTCTTATTTGGGCTGAAACACTATGATGTTTTACAATGACTCCAATACGCCTTTGCTGCAAAAGCAGGTATCGATACTTGGATAAACATTTTTTCAGTACTTTTAAAGTGTTTAACAGATGAAGCTAGGTCAAAGGCATGTCTGTTTATGGGCTACTAAGTTTTTGGGGACATTGTTATGATGCACTTTTTTATTACTTATCATTTCAGAAACAGTTGCTTACCCCTTTGCTAAACTTGTGCAAAGTACTTTTCAATCTCAACATTTCAAAAAATAGTTTGGAAAAGTTTTGGACACATTACTTTATTTTCTTTTTCAAAAATGTTCTCTGTACGTAATATAAGCCGCTCCTTTTTTCACACGCTTTGAGCCCTGCGGTTTACGATGTGGTCATACTGAACATTGTGTAATGTTATCAATAACAATGCACCTGGGTCCAAAAACACTCGGCTATTTCTAAATAAAGAACGACGACGTGAGAAAGACGCAATGACGGCTCCTAATCCAAACATTAAGTTGTACGCATGGAGACAATGGAGAGCATGCAGGTATCACGCGGTTCCTTTCAGACGTGCCCCACTCATCTGCACAATAACTCGGACAGGGCAATAACTCTATTTCTGTCCTGCTCCGCTGGAGGATGCCCTCACACGCTGGTAACGTGGCTTTGGGTGCAAAATAAATGTGATTTAATTTTCTCACCGCTGAAACAATATGGAGGGACAAGACGAAGCGCGGACTAAATTCATCAAAAGTCAGCCTCGAACGATTCACTACAGACCCAGCTCTGCCACAGTGGCTTCGAACACCGGGGAGCTCCCGGGGCAGTCTGTGCAGACATCGTTCTCTTGAAACATTTTAAGGCGCACAGAGCCAGAGAGAAAAGTCCTGTGTTTTCAGTGTGCTGATGGCACGTTCAACTGCGCTTTTTTATTTTTTGGCAATTTTTCACAGAATATAAATGATAACACAAAAACTTTTTTCACTCATAGTTAGTGGTTTTGCGAAGCCTATGGTGTTAAATTAGGGTCTGCTGCAACGTAAACATAAAAGAGGTATTGTAAACGTAGGTTGTCAGTATTGTAAACATGAAGAGAAAACTGTACATTTAACTCTAAAATCATAAACAAAAAAAGTATCATAAATAGAAAAAAATATTGTAAACGTTAAACTTTAATTTACGCTTCTTTTCATTCTTCACTTCACAAGCTACGGTTACGATACATTTATTTCTGAACCTTTTTTAATGGGGGTGGACTCATTGTTGGAGTGAACGGAAGTTACGCCATCACTATAAGCTCATTTATGATTCTAGAGTTTTCTCTTTATGTTTACAATACTTAAAACCTATGTTTACAAAACCTCTTTTACGTCTACGTTGCAGCAGATCCTAATTGGATGCCATAGTAGCCATTTATGGTCAAACATCTGAGTTTACTCTTTTGAAATCATAATGACAAAAGAAACTACCATAATGACCCTGGTGATCTTGGCCTAAGGTACTCAGAGGTTCCCACCCCTAGTACTGAGAGTATCAATCAGCAGTTACTGAAACCAAACCACGGTAAGGTCGACCAACTATAATTCCGTAACAACTAGCAGGAAAATTGTGGATGCTAAGAAAAACCAAGAAATAACTTCAGCTGAAATACAGGACTCTCTAAAAAAAAAAGTGGTGTAGCTTCTTCAAGATGCACAATAAAAAGGCACTTGATGAAAAATGGGCTGCATGGCCAAGTGGCCAGAAGAAAGACATTATTCGCAAATGCCACAAAGTAGAGGTCGACATGTCCATTATTGACTGAGGTTAAGCAAAACTTTTATTTAACAAACTCGTAGCTAACCAGTTTTCATCGCAATGTTTCTGTGTTCCCCTGAGACCTAGGAAGTTGTGGGAGAAAGTCTATATCACTTTCGGTCTCTGAGATATTGGCTTTTATCAGCGCTAGATCGGCCAATAGCGGATATTGTAAAATCACCAAATATCGGCCACAAAGTATCCGCATACAATACGCCAAACTACACAGAGACGACATTTTGAATGATGAAACCAAAATGGAACACAACCATAAACATTACATTTGGAGGAGTCAACAAGGCCTGGGATGAAAGTACACAATTCCTACAGTGAAACACGGAGGTGGATCACTCATGTTTTGGGGATGTGTGAGCTACAGGGAACTTGGTCAAAATTGATTTCAGGATGAATGCAGCATGTTATTAAAGAATATGGAGGAAAAGTGTCACTCATCAGCCTGAAAGCTGCGCATAGGACGCACTTGGACGTTACAACATGACAACGATCCAAAGCAAACGGCCATGTCGACCATTGGCTACAACAGAGTAAAGTGTAGGTTCTGGAGTGGCCATTTCAGTCTCCTGACCTCAATGTCATTGAACCACTCTAAAGATCTCAAATGTGCTGTTTATGCAAGACAGCCCAGGAATGTACAGGAACTGGAGGCTTTTTGCCAAAACGTATGGTCAGCTTTACCATCCGAGGACATAAAGAGGCAAGTCCACAATTACCACAAAAGAATCCAAGCTGGCAGTGACGGTATTAAGAACTGGGGTATGTAAACGTTTAAACAGGGTCATTTTGTTAAAAACGAGCAAACTCAGTTGTTTGGCCATAACTGGCTTTGCACAGCCACTAACTATGAGGGAAAAAAGAGAAAGACAATGTGTTGTGAAATACTGCCAAAAAAACATATGTTAGGGTATATAAACCTTTGAACACTGTATATCTTATAAGTTAAAAATATGAGTTTATTTCGGAATGATATAATAATAGCTACATTTTAAATGTTTATTATATGTACTGTATCTGCCGCCAGACCAATTTAAAGTCATCTGTATTTTGATTAGCAATGTTTAATTTCTATGTACTTTAGTGATAATCCACAGAGCGCACAGGATGTAAATAACTAAAGTGCACCATTTTTAAACTTGAATACTCTGTTGGCAAGAGCTGTCACTTCTCAAACTAACGCATAATTCATTGCGACTCATTGAGATGCAGCTGTAGCTTGATTCTCAGTCCATGCTGTATACCATTGCGTCTGATTTGACGTTGATTTGCATGTGCACTTTTACTTTGAAACCGGTCAGCTTTCTTCCTTTTATTCAAGACAGGAGATTTGAAAAGAAAGTGGCATTTTAACCAATAACACCTCAAATATATTTACATAAAGGATACATAATTATTACCTTCAGATATTTACATGAAAATAGATGTCAGGAAAGTGCAGTTCACTTTTCATCTTCTCAAAGAAGATGAGGTATTCTCAGAAGACACACAAAAGTGGCTTTTCAAAGAAAGATTTTCATAATTTGCACGTGATTGGTTTGATTTTGCGGATACGGGAGGTCCAGACTGAACCCCCGCTGTATACAAAAATACAGAGGTGAATCATTCTGGTCATTCTGGCCTTTCTCCTCCAAATTGCCCGGTGATCTCGGTGCACGGTGCTGGTGCACACGACGTGTTCACTTTGCAAACTTCATACAAAGCCGCATGAACCCACGGTCAGGTTGTTTATTGCAGGTTGGTCGTGCGTTTGCTGCACGAATGAAGTGACGGCCACACGTGCGAGCAGCTGCGTGTGACGCACGTTAGGTGCGCGATGATCTGAACACCACAACTACGTTCTCCACAAACAAAAAATAAACGCAGCGATTTGGGAAACGCCAGAAATCGTACGACCAAAAAGTCGTACGTCCGGTTGTGACCAAGGCTTAAAAGTGAATGTATTCATAAAGCATGTTGTGAATTTTGCAGTGTGTGTGTGTGTGTGTGTGTGTGTGTGTGTGTGTGTGTGCGTATGTGTATGTTTGTACTAAAATATACACACTGATGAAATATTGAAGTTGAGCAAATTAAACAAATGTTCTAGTAATTTAGCCTGTAGACATGTTTGATTATTGAGATTATCTTGCCAGGAGCTTTGCCCTTCAATGCTGTGGAAGTGCTGACATGAAAGGAACAGGCTTCCTTTTTTTACACCAAATTAGTTGAACTAGTTAAACCAATTCACCATCAGATATTTGACGGGAGTATCCCTTTATCCTTTATCTTTATCGTGATTCTGTGTTAAGTTAAGTGAAGCTACACTTTTGGTTGTTATTGGGGCTTTCCACTGAAATGACTTTGTGCCGTACTGTTGAGCCCCTGCCCTTCTCGGGGTCAGTGTTTGCATTTGCCAGGCTGAGCAGACAGACTGATGCTGCAGATAGCCGTGTGGGAGTGACCCGGCATTAGGCCATTCATCTTGACAGTGTTGGTTGGGCAGAGCTGTCGACTGCTCTTTCTCCCTGCACGTGTGTTGTCTGTGGAATGGGGCATAAATTGGATTATGTTTATTGATTGTCTGTCTGTCTTTGTCTTTACTGTACCTGCAAGGCTGATCTGAGTTCTTAGAAGTGTATTTATTCCACTGAACTCTTAAGTCATTTTGAGAGCTGAACTGTTTTGGTGGTTTAAGACTAGAGGTTGATTGATATATCGGCTGACCGATATATCCGGGCAATATAAGTTTAAAGGGATATTTCAGGATTTTTGACATAGGGCCTCATTTCCTAGTTATCCAGAGTGTTGTTGATATCTGCAGATATATATATTTGTCACATGTCTATGGTGACTAGTAGCCTGCATTAAAAAACATCGGGTAGTCCTCCAAACGTTGCCATGTCTGATTTGTAGAAAAGCTTCTTTGTGGATTCCACGTGTAGTAATGCCGGTCGCAGGTAAACAAACTACAGTAGATCCGGTAACCTAGCAGATCACTCCGCCGCTGCGTAGCTTACAACCAGGAAGCTGATGCTCCTCAAATAAGTTTTTAAAAACCAAAATGGTTATATTTAAAGCAAATATTCAGTCAACACAGACATTATATGGGTAGTCTGGTGTTATAAGTGATTTGCCTCAGGTGCACTGTGCTTGGGTCAGACTGTTTTTAATGCAGGCTACTAGTTACCATAGACATGCACTAGCCTAGCACTAGCCTAGCACCACTAAACTCTTCAAATAAAAGGACTGCATGAATTTAAAAAAAAAAAAGAATACATCTCCAGAAATCAACAACACTCTGGCCCTATGTCAAAAATCCTGAAATATCCCTTTAAGAGGAAGGTATACTTTATTGTTCTCATAGGGAAAATTGCCTTCTTCGATGATGGCAACCCGTAAGGAGATGATAAAGAGACACGTTTTAGTCAGTTTCAATAAAAAAAAAGTATCAGTATTTTTTCAACAAATTAATTTACGTTGATAAGTATTGAAAATTAGTATTGAAAATTGACAGACGTACAATGGGCAGAAGTGTCATCATAGTGAACATGGGTTTTGCGTTTAGAGCTCAACAGACCCACCCACCCTCCCACGTGCTGCGATCCGGAAGCAAAAATCTCATTGATATTTAGCATTGACTTTTAAAAATTAAAAATATTAAGAGTTGAAAAGTACTTATAAGCTCCAGCCTTAACAGTCTTCGCAACGTTGACGCGCTAATCACGCTCAAAAAATCACCAAAAAAAAGTCTGTCTCCGCCCTCATGGTTCGCTGCATTAGATCTGTTCATCCCTGTGACTCGCACAAGGGTGTCGGATCATCCCCACGTTCTTCTTCTATCTCCAGCGCGGGACAAGTACGCGTGGGAAAGACACGCAGTGGAAAACATTAACAATTTGCTTATTCTCATTATTTTACTGCACAGTTTTCATTTGGACTCAGTCCCCAGAGCTACAGCGAACTCTAACCAACAGCCTGGTAATCCTTGATTTACTAGATAATAATAATAATAAAAAATGAGTAAAGTAAGTAAAGTTTTCTGCGGATACACTTAATATATGGGAGTTACATCCCATATATTAAGTGTATCCGCAGATTTGAAATAAATGGCGTCCAAATATAGAGTAATAAAAAATAAATATATGCCAAGGATGAATGCCTATACAGTAGCCTCTAACTATTATTTTTAAAATTATTTTAAAGCACCGATAAGAATACTGTTAAAGTACCGGCTCGATAAGGAATCGATAAATCCTTAACGATACCCATCCCTACCGCTACTGTATCTAATTGAGCAAAAACACAGTCCTGAGACAAGACATACTGTCCCTGTGACATCCAGCCTTCAGACTGGAGCACCGGAGAGAGAGGGCGCAGCGTGCGATTCCCGTGACTTTCACACGACACCTCTCCGGGTCAAGCCCTGGTTGTGAACGTCTGACGAGCCACTTTCTAATATTTTCGTCTCGTCAACGGAATTTGACCTAATAATCACAGAATTTCATATCCTAACTCACCTGCTGGATCCACGCGCTGCGCTCTTTCACAACATCAGCGCCCGAGTCAATCAATATTAAAATATCCCTCAGACAAAACGTTTGATTTAGTATTTTAATAATTAAGCTTTTAGAAATAAAAAATAAACACTTTGGTATTTTGTATATTTTTTGTTATACTAAAATCTGAAGAGAAAAAAAAACAATGGCGACGCATAAGCAGATTAGAAATGCTCAATGGCTGTTTTTGTTCCTTTTCCTTTGGTCTCTTGCATGTCGTCTAAAATATCCGTAAGTCCAATCACCCAACACTCCAAACAATACAGTCCGAACATGGACAAACTACACCCTCACTGCTACGTCTTGTTACCATGGCAACTGCGGACAGCCAGCAGTCACCGTTGTCATGGGAACAGCTTGACAGGCTTGTAAAGAAAAGAGGAAGTGAAGGCAAAAGTAAAATACACAAAGGTGTAGAATGCTGGCTGCTATTTTATTGTTTTTATTGCTGAGGAACGGTCCAATCTATAAGAATATTAACTTTCATGGGTCATTTTGGCTTTTGTAATTGTACAGTTATGCTCTTAAGATGTTGTATTTTGTTGTAGTACTAAACAGTTGAGAAAGGTAGCAGAACGATGATGTACAATGTAAAGTTTACATTGTACATCATCAACCCTCCCCTTACAAAAGAATAATTGTAGACTAGTATTTAGTCTCCTAGTATTAGATCATGCATTGAACTGCACCTTAGCCTCTCGCCGCTTCCGCCTCCTCGCATCGTACTCACTCCCATAGACCTTATTCCCCTTTTCCGTTCCGGACCGGCCTGCAGCTCACTGAAGGGCTTTTAGATGATTAAAAACAACAGAGGAGAGTTTTTTTTTTTTTATATATAGCCTTTGTTCACCAGTGTTCTGTTCCAGTCTCAAGGGCTGATTGCACAGCTGTGAAATATGGAACTCACTTGGATTTCCACTTCAATCACATGCACACTCATCTGCAGATCTTTGCAGAAAAGATTTGGACAAAAGAAACAATTCTAGTAAGCAGTACTCCTGTATGATGAAACATCTCTGGACAAGGCAGAAGTATCAGCTGTAAAAGAATACCAAGTGGCTACATAATAGAAAATGAATTGCTGTTTTAGCGAATTCATCATTTATAAAACATTTTCAAAGCTTTCCTTGTAATTTGTTGATTATTCATAAGAACCTGCATTTTCCGTATTATTCATGCATAAAGCATAAAACAGTGGAAATACCTCCAAGACCATTTTTGTCCAGCCATTTTCTCTTCCCGTAAAGACTGTCCTCCAACAGGATTTATGACCACTAGCAGTCCAAACCAGAGGATCTCCCCGATGGCACCCAGGACCCACTCTCCAGTAATTTAACCACGTCCTATTTTCTTTAAACATTGCTTATTCGTTCTGAGCCTATGTCCAACCGTTCCATTAAAAGGGGTTTAAAAAAAAATAAAGCAAAAAAAACATCTCCTTAGTGCTGCTGTAATTAAATAAAATGTGCACAATGGTTGTCGTTCAGCCTTTTATAGCACACACTAGGGTTACATTATAATAAAAGCTACATTAAAGGTGAGTTGGGAGTGGACATAAACATGTAACAAAAAGTTGCTTATGTTTAGATTTCTGCTTTGGTTCTTGAGAGCATAATCCAATTAGAAAGCATAAAGAGCACCCTTGGGTTCACAGATTCTATGGCTAAAACGAGTTGTCTGTAAACTTCATGAATATGCATGATGTCATCAAAGTATTGCGATAACAGGTTTACTTATACCAAACTTAAATCACAACAACACCATAGATGCAGACGGCATCGCATCATAGAAGAGGGCGCGTTTTCCCCCTCGGCGAGGCCACGCCCCTTCTAAAGTTGAAAAACGCTATATTGCCCCAGCCTTTTTTTTTTTCATTACAATCTCGAACTATTTGCATAATGGAACACAGGGTGAGGAATGATTGGCAAAGGTCAGGTGGGTGACACAAAGCTCTCCGCTCCGTAATTAAAGTTTCCACTGGAGGTGTCTCGTTTTTATGAGAGCCCATCAGGTTGTGTGAAGAATCCAATAAGCGACCTAGAGAGGTGGAGATGGCACGCACATGCCCGTCAACGTTCCTGCTGAGGTGACAGATTGCATGGGCGGGGCCTAATCTACCCAGTCTGCGCCAACAGTGAGGCAACCCGAGGCCTATATGTGTCGGCCAAGAGCAGCTCGTAACTTACTATCATAATGTGCTCGCATGAAAGATCTCCTTAATAAGTATTCAAAGGTGGACAAAAGTCATAATCGAGAAAGATTGTTGTTTCCGAAGTAGAAGTGAAAATAAAATAAGGCCTTTTTATACTGTTGTATGTAAATGGGAAAACATTGACAAAACACTGTATATGATATTTTATTCAGGAAGTAAAAACTGTAAAAGCATTTTCTATCACTGTTTCACGACCGGTAAAAACTGTCTTTGTTGAGATGTTTGAAGGTTCTTTCTTAGATGAGAGGCGAAATGTCCAATTATGACAGTTTAAGAACTTTCATCTGCGGTCCTGATTGCACTGTTGTCAACATCTAGCACACTGGCACAAGATGCCAAAATACTGCATAGGAAATGGGGACGATGACTGTGTGTACTATGTGCCTCTCCTCTCAAACGATACTGTCACTTCCTGTAAGTGTCCCATCTGTCCAGCGCTGCCTTAGCACCCCAGAGCTCACTACAGGCTGGGCCGCAGTCACAAGGCATTATGAGAGACATACCGCCCACTGGAGTGACAGCGATTCATCACTATTTATAACGCTCAATATAGGATTTATCGGCTAGGGGCTGAATTTAATCTCATCTTCTCATGCGTTGTGAATATGGTCGTTTTGGCAGGTGCACAGTCATCTTCCTTTGAGCTCCAACCTCACACTTGTGAACTTTCAAATATATCTGGAGAAAGTTTTCTTTATTTGTAAACCGAAAGTAATTCACTCCAAACCTCAATTTTGTATATTTATTGTATTTGTTAAAACAATCTTGTTTCAGGTCGTGAATGGTGCCACCATATTGTCATCGTGCCATAGAAATATGAGATTTGGCATTTATTACCATATCAATTTCATGTCGTATCAAGCACCCTTTTATCAAAACATTACAATAATGGGTGAGCAAACCAAAATTCAAAATGCTGGAGGGATTTGCTTCCTCCTGTGAATGTTATTTAACCTAACGCCAATTGTTTGAGATGCAATGATTCCGCTTTGTCATTCCCAAGTTATATCCAATCTGTGTAGCGCTGCACTGATCTATTCTATGCTTTGACTTGAGAGGAGAAGAGGAGATGCTAAATGCTAACAACATCTTTGGTCTTTTTGCACGACTGAGCACACGCACAAAGACTACATATTGCTCCTCCTCCCGAGCAATATATAGGAACAGGAAGTAGTAGGCGTGTCATTGTCGAAGAACCAATCAGCGCTCTTGGAATGTTGTCGTCACTTCCTCTGCAATCTGACTCCACGATGTTTGTATGCATTGTCCTCAGAGGGCCGTTCAGCTCCCTGAAAAAAATATGTATAGAAATACTTCCACATTGGTTTTTACTCGGGGTCAGATATCCATGGCAAAATGCCTGATCTGTAAATCCTCTTTAATTGGAACTGATTCCAGATCCAGTATCGGTATCGGACCTTTTGAGAAATTTGTTTTTCATTGATTGCAGCCTTAAGGCAGAACACTAAATTTAACAATTCCTTCCACCTTAATTATTATAGTTGAAGAGACAGGCAGCGTAGTGTTGTTTCAGGCTTTTAGACGAGCTTGTTTATTTGCGTTATATAGTGCGGGGAAATTGGATCTCATCTGGAGTGGTCACTTGAGATGCATTAAGATGAGAGGAGACTTGCTCGATGGTGCAGAATAATACCGAGATGTACTTTCTCCTTCTTTAGTGATATTTTTATAAAGTTTGGCTGTTTCAAATGTTTTGCATCATCATCACTCATGGAAATTTGGCTTTAACGTTCTCTTTCCAATTATGAACATAACTTCTGAAAACACACTTGGTTGGAATATTTGTCATTGCCTTTGTACAGACGAGACTTGAAAAATGTGGGCTGCATAAACACAATCCTTAGCCAGAGCTCTCTTCTGTTTGTGTCCAACATGTACTAGGGCTGTGCAATTAATTGAAATGCGATTACAATTGCGATTATTACACTAAACGATTACATTGTTTATTCTTTTTTTTTTTTATTGAATTGTTCAAAAAGACAAACAAACAATACACAACAATTTCAACAGTTACAATATATTTGACAAACCAAGCCAAGATTACAAAACAACACAAAATACAGTGGACAATAGTCTTGATTAGACACAGCACTTCAGCACAATGCATTCCAAATAAATAAATACAAAATAAATAGTAGTAGCTTTAGTTAATGTTTGGTAGATGATGAGGTTGTTCATCCTTTTAACTTATTATAGAAAAAAACATTATTAAGGATGCCCTCCAGGTGTCCATCAGAAGTGATCTCACGAAGCTAAGCAAACTTGCATTATTTCATGCCACTGGGATTGTTTTCCCTTCGCATTTCACGCTTCTCATGTTTTTGCCTGACATAAAAACAAACAGCACTGTGTGATGATGTCATTACGCCGCGCTGCTCTGTTTACTTACGCAGGTGTGAGGGCTGGCCAGCATATTTGAAATCATTTGTACTTTTATGACTGTTCAGAAAACAGAAATCTCCAGCATAGTTTTTTGATTAATAAATAAATAAAATAAAGATAGACATTTTTTTATAAAGGCAACAAATAATCGTTTGAATAATCGTGATTTCAATTATGACTAAAATAATTGTGATTATTATTTTTTCAATAATTGACATGTACTTCTTGCACCAGTCAGTTGCATTCCCTCCAGACCATCAGCGTGATAATCACTTCTTTACACCATGTTCACTCATGTTCATTGTTTAATTTTTTCTGGGACCAGTTTTCCCTGTTTATTCCAAAATTGTCTAGCGCGAGGACTTCTAATAATACAACTTAAAAGTTAATTTTAACAGCATTAGGAGCGAATGGCCAAAGATAGTGTGTATATTTTTTTTAGGCATAGTGTTTCGTGTTTTACAGTAGGTCTTCTAAATTGTTGAAGGACTGCAGTGGTTTTGACTGTATTCTCATGCTATACAGCTTAAGAATTCAAAGGTCGCAAAAATAAAAGTTACGCCATCAATAAAAAGAAAAAAAAAGATAGAAGTCAAGGCTAGGCCACTCTGTTTCTCAAAGCAAAGAAACCTGCGTGGACAGTTTTTACATCAACAAACTTGCACCCGCTTGAGAGGGCCGTGGAGGATTGGTCAGGACTGAAGGGAGACCGACTTCCCTATAGTGTTGAGTGGATTCATGTCAGAGTCAAACATTTCATGTCACGCTTTCTCCTTCTGTCAGCAATAGTCAGGAATAGATTTTACACCGCCGTGCTGCGTCAAGACGGCAGCTTTACAGTGCAGCGGCGATTACGAGCCCTGTCTTTTTAAAGGACTAGCTGTTGGAAATGATTACTCCCAATGATTTTTTTTATTTCAATGCAATCAATTCACCATTTAGACCCATAATATGGGTCCAAATGTGATAATTTCCCCGTCCCTACCGATATTATATAAATTATTTTCTGGCACTGTCTTCTTACCTGGAGCAGTTGTTGACAAGACCATCTCCTTCCTGAAACCTTTATTACACTATGCCAGGTGTTCGATAACCGATAGGCCCCGTTGTCCCAGTTCACTGTTTGTATTACACACTACTGCTGCATAAATGTAGCTGAGTTGCACTACTTTGAGTTACTTTTGAGTTACTTTTGGCAAAATATAAACCGAAAATGGTAATGATGCCACCGAGCAAAACTGCAGTCAAAGATTTCCTTTTCCTTTGCTTTCTCCCATTCTCTCGTGTTTTGTTTTGTTTATGTTAGCTACCCGCAACCGCAGATCTTATACACCAGCGTCCGTTATTTGGGGCGAGCTCGGCATTTTTCGTGGCGCGTGTCATGCCAAACAGAGCACATGGGTGTTGTCATCACCGCTAAACTGAAGGCAGTAGACGCTCCAGACAAGCAAAGTTACATCGTCCAAAAACACATGAAATCTGCGTGGCTTTGTAAAGGTTTCGCTGAGTCTTGCTGATGACCAGGCTGTGGTAAATGGGAGATCCAGTGGCCAGACAAATGCGCAAGAACCTTGGTCAGAATCCTCCTTAAAAGCTTAAGTTCCAAAAAGTGCAAGCAGAAAGTTGTCCAGGAACAGCCCAATTACAAGTTTTTCAGCTGAGTATTGCCAAATGTATCCATATACTATAAATACTGCATAATGATGAACATTTAGGCTTGTTTTTATTTAAAGGCACTATACGGAGTTTAAAATGGTTAAAATTAAGTATTTTCCTCCCCCAACAAGTTCCAGCAATGTCCTAATGTGTAGAATGAGCCCAGACCTGTTCACCACAACTGCCTCTAAAATCCTGCACTGTCACTCAAAAAGGTGTTAGATCAGGTCCGAAGTGCTTTCATGCACCTGCTTAATATAGAGACTGCAGTTACGCACAAGACCTGAGGTGGCAGTAGCGAATTACCAACTTGCATTTAGTCCCTTTAAAGAAAATATTTTTTTCTATTGCACTTGCACCATGAACCAAACCGAACCTTGAGATAGCTGAACTGTTACACCCCTAGTATTTTGTTTAAGTTATATGTTATATTCCTTATTTACTGGTGAAAAAAGTAAGTAAAGTCATATTTTTGTAACTCGGCCGTTACCATTGAAACATGGCTAGGTTTTAAGAATCAGTTATGAGTAATGAGTACAAGAAGAACATTTTCATTTATTAACACTAAAATATGGTTTCACATGATGCAAGAAGTTTCTGACGGACATTTTTCTCCCACAAGCTCAAAACCCACTGGCCACCAAACACACAGCCTTACAGAATCAAGGCAATGCTTTAATTTTTCACTTCAAAGCTCGCACATTTCTCTATCCACAACGCACGTATGAAAGGAAGCGCCTTTGCCTCCAATGCTGTCCGTTCCACAACTTCTGGAACGACGTGAAAATGTTGTATAATTCAGTACATCTGCCAGCTGCGCGTCGTAACTTTTAATCTCGGGCCTTTTCACAATGTGATCTTTAATGCATCGAGCGGGTTTGCAAGGCTGGCTCAGAGGCACATTTTTCATTACCTCTTTCTTTGGGACGAGTCAGGTCTGGCTGTATAACATCATGTTCACGTCGCCTCGACATTTCTCCGCTCATTTTGGTGCCACTGATAGCCCTTCTCTGAAAGGGGAAAAAACTGCGCGCAGAGCCGAGTCCATTCCATCTCTGTGCCATTTTAAAGCATTTCATTAGGATTGCAGCAAATATAGACAGGCTGTGTAACTGGAGACTTGTTCAGTCAGTGGTGGGAAAAATCACTTTCCCTCCACAGATCTAACAGAAACCCTTTTACTCATGTGCTGCTGCTGCAATTGTATGGGACTGGCTGCAATGTTGAAAATTATTCATCTATCATTCAAACTTTGTCAATAATGAGTCATTATTATATTGTTACAGGTAGTAATTGCTTGGCTTTTTTAGCAAATGTCACAAGAAAGGACCTGACTTGAAAAGGAAGCCACTAAATTCATTATATACCGAGAGAGATATTTACATGATCTTCAATAATTACTTTGTGTTCAGTTTTTGTTTAGTTTTAGCCAGAAGAACATATGACTTTTGCCAAAAACCTCTGTCAAAATATATTAGTAAAAATCTAACACAGCTATTATGTTTTTGTCTTTTTCAGTCCACGCCGCTCCACTTGGCTGCCGGCTACAACCGAGTTCGGATAGTGCAGCTCTTGCTTCAACACGGAGCAGATGTACACGCCAAGGACAAGGGGTTGGTACATTATTATAATATCATACTCGCACTTACGACGAGTGACAGGCAGCTTCGAGGGCTGGTTTATGTGCTATAGAGCAGTGTTTCCCCTCCAGAGCGACGGTATATATTCAAAATGGAAGAAGAAACTAGATCGTTTTTGAATATTTTGTCAGAGAAAGGTTATTTATTTTATTTTCTGCGCCGCAACAATGCTAATGTAAATAATGTAAATAATCACTCAAATAAATCAAAGTATATTTTGCTTAGTGTTTAGTTTAGTTTTATTTCAAGCACACAATGAAAATGTTTACTGTGTGCAACATAAGACAAAGATCCAAAGAACACTGATATTCAAACAGAGAAAATTCACCGCTGCTTGAAAAGGAGTGGGATGAAGTTTAACACTTATCAATTCCCACTCCCTCTTCCAAAGTCTTAATACAATAGTTTACTTCCTTTGGTTTTATCCACTTTTTTACAAAACACAAGCACATAATATCGTATGTATACAATATGTTAGCAACAAAATTTCTGGCTAAACCAACTCATTTTCCTTCATTTTTATAACGTTAAAAATAATTTCTTTCAATCTTTTCCTGAATTGTTTTATGGTTGGGCATTCCTTCGGCTGCTCATTTAAGCTGTTCCACAGTTTCACACCTTGTACGGAAACACAAACACTTTTCCTCCTACTGTTTACCATTGGTAATATGAAATTTTGTTTTCTTCTCAACACATTACCCTCCGAGTAAACAACTTTTGTACATTTTGAGGTAAATCATCTCGCGTTACCCTATATGGAATTTGTACAGTCGGCAAATCCACCAAAACGTTATATTTTAATAATCTGGACTCGGATGATCCTTAAAGCTCTCTTCTGTAAAAGGACGAGTGGCTGAACTGTTGTGTAATTGTTTCCCCACACTTCTGCACAATAAGTAATTGTTGCTATTACTCCTAAACACCTTGCTCCTAACATGACTAATGTGAGATTTCCAGGTCACTTTGTCATCAATTATGACTCCCAAAAATGTGATTTCATTGTCAGCTTTGTGCTTACCTCAAATTGCATTATTGGTTGCAGGATAGACCAAATGAACCCTGTTAAAGTATTATATATGGTTTACTTTGTTCCAGTGGACTGGTGCCTCTACACAACGCCTGCTCCTACGGACACTATGAAGTTACTGAGCTGCTGCTGAAGGTAACATACACCTCCTGTCTGTGATGATTTAATGACCGGGACCACACTTTCCCATAATTTTAAAATGTCATTCGAGTGCGCAGGCAGCCTTAAGCTTCTTGCCTCTGCTCAGTGCTGACCCAGTGCCATTGTCTCATTATTAATAAGATTATACTTGTGCTCAGCTTCTAATACATGGCTCTTGAATGCTAATGAAAGCAGCTGGTCAGATCCCACATGAAATCACTTGATGTTTTTTGGAAGTTGCATGAGGCACATTTTTACGTGTTTAAAGATAAAAAATTTACCTACTTTTGCGATGTGAGACAATGGTTTGATTTTTGACATTGGGCCTCAGTTCCTAGTTATCCAGAATGTTGTTGAAGATTTTTTTTTCTTCTTAAATTCATGCAGTTCTTATATTTGAAGAGCTTAGTGGCACTAGGCTAATGCTAGGCTAACGCATTTCTATGGTATCAGCAACCCTGCATTAAAAACAGTCTGACCCACTCCACAGTGCACCTGAGGTAAATCACTTATAACGCCAGACTAACGATATAAATGTCTAATTATAACCATTTTGCATTTAAAATAACTTGTATTTGAGCAGCATCAGCTTCGTGGTTGTAAGCTAATGCAGCGGCGGAGTGATCTGCGAGAATATAGTCCCTCAAAATGCGGTAATTCATGTGATACAAGGTCAGTTATATTTCAAAAATTATTCAATTAACACAGAAATTTATATGGTTAGTCTGGCGTTATAAGTGATTTACCTCAGGTGCACTGTGGAGTGGGTCAGACTGTTTTTAATGCAGGGTTGCTGATACCATAGAAATGCGTTAGCCTAGCATTAGCCTAGCGCCACTAAGCTCTTCAAATATAGGAACTGCATGAATTTAAGAACAAAATATCTCCAGACATCAACAACACTCTGGATAACTAGGAAATGAGGCCCAATGTCAAAAATCCTGAAATATCCCTTTATAAAGACAAACTGCATAACATTTCAGATTCTACTTTTGCCATCAATACAAAACATGCTCCTAATGACCAGCTAGGCACGGAAAATATGATTTTTGAAATGGGTAATCAAAGAATGGGTTTGATGATGTTTTAGACATTTTTCAAAGATAAAAACATTTGCAATAAAAAAAAAAAAAAGATGTATCGTATTCTATTTTTTGGGTAAAATGTTACGCGGTGTAGCTTTAATTGTAGGGCCTTAAATCACTCTCAGGAAACACCATAACTTTTCCTCTGTACATGGGAACAAAAGAATGCTGTTCTTGACCCTGACTCTTTGTACCAAGCAAGTGCGTAATAGTCATTGTTATTAGTGACCCTTTTATGGTAGATTTGTGACACCTGCAGTGGAAATAATGAGCCGGACTGGTATGAGTATTGGCTGTACAATTTTCAAAGCTAAACGGAGGTCCAGCTGTGAACTGAGAGAGACCAATTCTTATAAAAACATACGGTATTTTTAACCTAATATAAAAGAACAGTATGCATTGATTGAAGTGTACAAGAAGTACATCTAAAGTACTGTAATCATGGCATAGCAGCAGGTAACTGGTTTTAGTTCTCGTCACTTCCCTGTTCCTCCATTATGTCTTTTTTTATCCTGCAGTTGCACACATAATAGGCTATGAATGGCCTCTTCAATAAGGGCACAAACTACTCTGGACTAATGTCAAAGTTTGTCAGCAGAGAACATTGAAACGTTGGTTGATTTTTTGTTTAGAGGCAGGACTCTGGACATTTTGAGATGGTTGCACTGGTTTGTTTTTTTTTTGCACAAGAAAATAATTTGGGCATTTCTGACTAAGCCTCCTAAAAATAGGGTTCAACATCAATATTATATTACAGTCTATGGTTCGTGACATTAGACTAGGGTGACCAGATTTTCAACTTAAAAGCTGGGACATTTCTGGAATATGCCGCAGGGGGTTCCAAATCCTGACTCTTTTCCCGATCCATAATGAGGGGATGCTGGAATTGAGATTAATTGGTTCATACTTAGTCACTGATAGTCACATAGACATTTTCAAGTGAAGTGTCTTATTTTTTGAGGACTATATTGGCAATAAACTGGGACAACTGGGACAGACACTGAGTAAAACTGGGACAGATCAATGGTTTTGGAGAAAAATCTACTGGGACATGGGACAAAGGACCCAACACTAAGACTGTTCCGGGTAAACTGGGACATCTGGTCACTCTACATTAGACAGATTGACAAAATTCCACATTTTAGGGTATGCAGAGTAATATCATTGAGCCTCTAACTTCACGCAGCAACAATATTTGACAAGGCACATTTATATTGTTGTTCCGTAAATTACACTACGTTCCACCGCGGCATGCATTGTCAGTATTTATCGACCGCTCTGCCTCTGTTCCAGCACGGAGCCTGTGTAAATGCCATGGACTTGTGGCAGTTCACTCCTCTTCATGAAGCAGCGTCTAAGAACCGTGTGGAGGTGTGCTCGCTGCTGCTGAGCCACGGAGCCGACCCCACTCTACTCAACTGCCACAGCAAGAGCTCCGTGGACATGGCCCCCACTCCCGAGCTCAAGGAGAGGCTCATGTGTACGTTTCAGACCAGATTTCATATTCCCACGCATGTATTTTACTTTAGTATTTTAAGAATTGCCGTCTTAATATTCCATTTAGTTTTTTGTGCATTTGCTCATAGTCTCAGATCAAACAGATGTCCCGGATACCTATACATTTTCCATCGCACTTTATTTCATTGCACTGATCCTCTACATGCATTACATTATCCTTTTCTATTATTATTGGCAAAATGAAGCACTAATGAAGCAGGTCTAATACTAAAGATGTGGTAGTTGTGAACATTAAACCAGAACTCCACGAACTTAGACTAATTGATTGGAAATTATAGAATTAATTCCCCATCACTAATGATTATGTTAAGTGTTGCATTCACATCTTCTCCTAACCCATTGGTTTATGTAGATCCATGGCTATGGGAACCCAGGGTGCTGAGGGTGCTGCAGCACACCCTGGTGGATGGTTTGCGCATTGCACGTTATAATAATAAATAGGAAATAAGCCTAGAAGTTCTTTTTGGGGGGCGATCTTGTCCCTCAGCATCCCCTAACCAAAATATGTTCCCACGGCTCTGTGTAGACCACGTCGCCTTATAAAGCACAGATCCACATTGGATAGAATATCGTTGTATGTAGTCTTAGATTAGGTAAGGGACATACGAGATCCCACTTAAGTACAATAGATTTCTGTCATGATCTGATTTTAGGGATGAATGCAGACAGCACACTGTATTGAATTTCCCCCTCTGAAATTGTATCAACGCGACGCCATACCGACATAAATAATGGTACAGCTTAGGGCAGGGCGATATGGCCTAAAATCTATATCACGATATAAAAAAAGAAATATCACGATAACGATATATTTCACGATATAATTGACAAAGGACAAATGACTTAAAAATCCCAGCCTTATGCCTATTGGGAAGATTATCCATCCATTTTCTTCCACTTGTCCGTTGCCGGGTCGTGGGGGCAGCTGTTGGATCATTCAGGCGCTCAAACCCCTCCACCACGTTAAGGTGAAGGTTCCAGGAGGGCATACTCATTTCCTGGCAAATATGAACTACTCAAGCAGTTTACATCCTTCATTTCATTTGACTTTTTAAGCCCCTGTCCCCGTGTTCTACAGTCAGTGTTTATGCTGCTGGATGGAGTGTAACATGAATTATATCGTGTCCACGGCGATATAAAAAATTACAACGATATCAAAATTATATCGCGATAACGATATGCGATACGATATGGCCCAGCCCTAGTACAGCTATTTGTTCTCACAGCTTGTATGCTTTCTCTGTGGAGTTTCTCTGCAAACACACACTTTTCTCATTCGCCTGAGCGCTACAGCTCGCTCCATCTCCTCACCATGAATTACGTTTTTGCATTACATTGATTGCAACGTTTAGTTTTTGTACAGAACACCCTTTACAACGATACATAATAGATGTTTTTCTCATTAATAATATTGGATCGGTGCTGGTTCTTGGCGCGCACTTCTCTCTTTTATGTCGTCTTAAATAAATGTGAGGAGAAGTAGTTTGTTGTTTGTAATTTTCGATCCCCGGGGATAATTACTTGTTTCCGCTTCAGTGCTCAGACTCTTGCATCATATGTTATTAGCTCGCTCTCAAAGCGAAAAACATCTTTGAAGTTGACTAGTGCATGAAATTATGATCAGCAGGATGTAAAATAGATAGTTATGATTTTTTTACATTTATAGAGCGACTGCTGATGACTGTTATTGGTGGTATATGAAATTGAAAATAAGAGCTAATTTGTTTGGCAAGTTTGAAGTCAGTCAAAAAATATAATTTAGAAAAGGTTTTGCTCATTGAACATTTCCGTGTAGCTCTGTGAGCTCGTCTGCCACAACTATTAATCCACTGTGAGTGATCAATTTTTAAAAGTTAATGGTTATTAATTTTGAGAAGCTAAATTTTATCAGGTCTGTAAAAACACACCGCAGTTAAACCAAAAGTATAAAAATAAGCATTATTCAAAAGATTCTCAATTGTTTATTTTTATTTTTTTTACCTTAATCTGATTCGGATTTGGAACACTGCATGTTCAAAATTATTTGACAATATGATTAATCAACAAAACTTGTTTGCACTTTTTTGTGCTCGTTTAGTTTAGTTTAGTTTATTTGAGCAGTAAACATTCTGCTCAAAAGCATAATTCACTTAATTAATTTGCGTAGTTTTTAGCAATCGTGTTCACTTGTTCTCGTTGTTTCTTCCTCTACAGCTGAAGCGCTCTGATCTCTACTTCCTGGGTTATATTGGGTCATAGAAAAAACACAAAAGTTTTATTTTATTTTTTATCGGTTCTGAGCAGTTCTCAGCAAGTGTGTGTTCATTGCGGCGCCATGGAGTTGCAAACCACACTGGTTGCGGAAACTGAAAGTTTGTTTTTACTAAGTCATTTTAAAAACATGTACAATAGGCCAGGATGAACGAGAGTGTGTTTGAGAGTGCGCTAGAAAGTGCGCATGGGGACGACGGATGGAAATTAGCCCAAGGCTACAATCCGGTGTGGCTTGTTCATTAACATGCACTGTCCCTACCAAATAAACCAATAAAACAAAACATTCCCACTGCTGTCTACAGAGGGCGCTCCAGAGGAACTCCTCACCAGCCCAGACCCCATGTCTCAGAGTCTCTCTCTCCATTACATATTAATGCTGAGGTGTCCAAAATTATTGTTTTAAGCATAAGATTTACTTTGTATAATCTTTAGCTGCAGCCCTAATTGTAAATGTATATGTTTATGTGTGACTTTGTGCAAGAAACTAGAATGTTTACGTTGTAATTTATTGATTATGCACAAACAAATCCGCAATTATAATAAGCTCTGAGTCTAAGACCATTATGAAATGTATTTATTCAAACAATGTCACATAGTCATTGGGCTCCTGTTTTATTCTCTATAAATACTAAATGTGTGTTTGCTTTAAATCGTGTGCAGCGTTGAATAGATAAGCCGACACTAGCGGATTGTGTCAGCAAAGCAGCTTAGCGTTTTGCAACTAATAGCACAGAGATATGAGAAACTTTGTAGTTTTGATTTACAATGGTCAGTGTGCAGCACTGTAGTACTTATCAGTGTCTCTCTTAATCAGGGACAATGGTAGGGCGTAAAATGCCTAATTGACTTACTATGCTGAATATTCCCATGAGTCAAAACGCGCTGGTGTCGCTGTAAATGAAAAAAAAAAATGTCTACTTCCAAATTCACTCCTCTCATTTTATACCTAATGTGTTTTCTTTCTTTTTTTCCTTTTCATTTCTTGCACACATGGTCGCAATTTGCAAAACGCGAAGCCTGACGAAAAACTAAATGGAAAAAAATACATGTAGAACATGTATTAAGAGTCCAAGCTGCTGGGTTTAGATCGCCACAAACATGTTTTGAGTTGGCTGCCACTTATTAACAGCCTAACCACAAAGGACTCGACCTCAAGATATTTCAAAATAATAGCAACTAAAGAAATCTGTATCAGACAATTTAAAAATCTGATTTTTGTTGTTAAGTTTGCTGATTACAAAATATCTTGTATAAAGTTTTTGCAATTTGTGTCTCCCCTAGAATATACCAACACTTGAGATTCCCAGTTCCCATTCCATAATACATTGGGTAGCCTTTGAGTTTCTTTCACAGACCTTTATTTAAGTATTTACACATTCTAGCTATGGTGACCTTTTCAATTAATTGACGGGCTTTTATTGGCCTGCCCCAACAATTCTCTAGACGATGTGTTTTTCATCGCAAGTTTAATCGTTTCATTTTCTTTCCCTCCTGTTCTTTCTGAGTCTGAGAGTCTGTATGTGTTTTCAGATGAATTCAAGGGCCACTCGCTGCTCCAAGCCGCACGAGAAGCTGACATGGCCAAGGCAAAGAAGTCGCTTGCTTTGGAGATCATCAACTTCAAACACCCGCACACGCACGAGTCGGCCCTGGTACGAAGCTCAAAGTGAAGTCTTTTCATTAAGTATCATTACTCTCTCTCTTCTTGCTTTTCTTAATTACTTATCATGGACTTCAAAGTATCATTTTCTGAATTATATTTTAGCATATGACCCTGCACATTTAGATCAGTCTATCTAAGGAAGGGGCCTGGCCTCAAACTATAATCATTGGCATTTATCTGAGGATTAGACCGTTAAATCAATGAGTTTGTTAATATACAGTTCTTATAATCGTTGTAATTTGATACTTTATTATCTATTTATTTATTATTCATTTGTGACTAATAGCCAGTCGCAATAAGTATAACGTAGCCATAGGAAAGCCCATATGAATTTTAAAACATTTACTCTGGGGAGGGACCCCTGGGCCTCCTGCTGGGGGTCCATTCCCCCCCATTTACTAGCCTGGAAAAATCCAGACTCACCGCTGTACCAGCCGGTGAGTCTGGTCACCCCTGCGTCGAATCCATTTTCCACAGCGGTAGAAACGCAAGCAAACAGGAAGCGGAGTAAACCAATCAGCGAAGGGCGGGCGTCTGCCGTTAATGTGGTGTTATTAGCGGTTTTGCGTTAATATTTGCGCAGGATTATGAATAACGAAACTCACCTAATGTCGATGTGTTTTTTGGTCATTTACCGCCGACTGGAGACACGCTTTCTCTCTTTCGTGCATCGTTCGTAGATTGTTATTGAGGGGACTTCCGCGTCCCGTGAGTGACGTTGCTCGCTAACAACACGTCACGGCAAATAAACGAATCTGATTGCACGTGAACGGATTGATTTTGCGGAAGCCGCGAACGAGGACTGGGTGACCAGACTGATCCCCCGCTGGATAAAAAAATACAGAGGGGAATCATTCTGGTCCCACCAGGCTACCCATTTACCTCATTCTGTTATCTGTATTACATTTCCGAATATACTTAAGGTTAAGGTTCTAGTTAAGGACAGGTATACAGTTATGGTTGGTGCAGTTAGGGGGGCGTGTTCATAGCAGAATTTGGTTTGAAGAAAAATAGGCACGTAATGACCTTTGACCCTAGAACCTTTCTGGGCAACTCAGGTTGATTTAATCAGAATCAGAATAGGTTTATTGCCAAGGTTTGTGAACAAGGTTTACAAACTAGGAATTTGTCTTGGTGCAAACGTGCGACATAGAACATAAGGGTTCACAATCGTTATTCAATAAGATGTTCCAAACTGCCTACAAGAGCCAGATTGATATCACAGTGCCAATACCATGAGCCCTGATATCACTCTGGGATCACTACGGCTTAAATCGTTTGGAGAGAGGACGCGCTGTGGGTGCAGCATTTGCTGCTGATTTGATCAAGCAAATCCATTAGATATTTAGCTTTGAAAAAAGTTATATGTTTGTATTGGGGTCTATCTATTTGTCCCAAACTACTTTTGGCTCGATTTGGAACAGTGATGGAGGGAGATGGATTCTAGTGTGTTTGTGAATGCAGAAATACTGCGTGAATTCAATGTTAACACTTTATTCAATACAGCGACTGCGCCAATTCTATTTAAGTACTATGATAGTTAGGGTTAGTCTTTAACTAAAGACAAAACTGTCTCAGTTAACTAAATTTGTGCTAATGAAGTGAAATACTACAACAGTTATGTTTTTGATGAAGGAATAACGTTATAATATGAATGTCATTCAAGCATGATATGATATTAATATCAAGGTATGGATCATATGTCCTATTTTATGCTCGTCTGGGAGTATTTAAATTGAAACTGGAATGCAAAGTGAATGGAAAAGAAATACATGAATTATAGAACATGTTTATTAAGGTCTTCAAGGTTAACAGGTTTTGTTCTTTAGACTAGTTATTTTGCAGAGGTCATGTTCTCAAAATAATTGAAGCCATCTCCCTAATCCCCAAAAACCTATGGTGCGCAGAGCAGAGCAGTAATGACAGTTCTGTTTTTGTTAGCACTGTGCCGTGGCGTCACGTCACCCCAAAAGGAAGCAAGTGACAGAGCTGCTGCTGAGGAAAGGTGCCAACGTTAATGAGAAGAATAAGGAGTGAGTGTTGTTTTATTCTGTCTTGTTTACGTAGAATTTCAACAGAAAAAGAAAAGTCTCAAACTTCTTTGCATTATGTGTAGAAGTTTGCTTACACACGTGGTGTTCCGATACATGAAGGCACTGTTCATGTTTAAGAATTTGATGTAAAACATTTCAGATGGACGTCAGGGGCCTCATGGAGAGAGGTTTAAAAGAAAATCTCTAAATACCCACAAATATATTTTTGCCTGATTAATCTTATGCCTTCACTTGTCAACATTCTGTATACATTTTGATGAACTGTTATCTAGTTTAATACTGGGAAATATTAAATGTTAATCTTGCTTCCACCTTTCTTTTCCTGCGTGTAGCTTTATGACACCTCTCCATGTGGCAGCAGAACGGGCTCATAATGACATCATGGAAGTACTGCAGAAACACGGAGCAAAGGTAAAGTATTATTGACGCCTGGAATGTGGGTGAAATGTCTTGACACAATGACATTACACTGCAAATGATTATGTCTTTAACTGTTAGAGGATCATTTGAATGTGATTGAAAATAACTCCCAATGTATTTTATTTTAACAACTTAAAATGCACCCTTCCAAATGATTATGCATAGCAGTGTTTCATTACAATTTATAGGATGTAAAGAACTGAAAACGATCATTTGTTGAATTTGCAACATTAGGAGGTCATATTTACTGAAATCAAAAGCAATTTAAATCAAAAACATCCTAACAGCTCAAGTTACATTTTAACATAGGACCCTTATTTGATAGGCAAGGCAAGGCAAGTTTATTTGTAGAGCACAATTCATACACAAGGCAATTCAAAGTGCTTCACAGTTGCATAAAATTACAAGAAAACAGATAAATCAATCATTAAAACATCAACATAAAATTAATCAACTACAGTAAAAGGCAAGAGTGCAGATAAAATACTTTCAGTTTTCATATGCTCGGGTAAAAAGCTGTTTTCAGCCTGGATTTGAACATTGTCAGAGTTGAGGCCTGTCTCACATCCTCATGAAGACTGTTCCAGATTTTAGCTGCATGAAACTGAAACGCAGCCTCACCGTGTTTAGTCCTGACTCTGGGAACCACCAGGAGACCCCTCCCTGAAGTTCTCAGGGCCCGAGATGGTTCATACGGCTCTAACATGTCAGAGATGTACTTTGGTGCTAAACCATGAAAAGACTTGTACACAAGCAGAGCTGTTTTAAATTCTATTCTCTGAGTGACAGGAAGCCAGTGCAGAGACCGGAGCACTGGACTAATATGGTCGTATTTCCTGGTTCTTGTCAGGACTCGAGCAGCAGCGTTCTGGATGTACTGCAGCTCTAACAGCTCGTTTAGAAAGGCCAGTGAGCAGCCGTTACAGTCGTCTAACCCTGCTGGAGACAAATCAGAATCAGAATCAGAATAGGTTTTATTGTCATTATTTCAGAACAGGGTTCACAAACTAGGAATTTTTCTCAGTGCAAACGTGCGACATAAAACATATAACACAGAATTAAGATAAAAAAAATAAGCTAAAGAACTTTAAACTATAAAGTTCTTTATGCATTTTTTATGCATAAAAAATATTAAATAAGTGGCGCAGATGGTAGAGCGGGTCGTCTCATGATCGGGAGGTCGGGGGTTCGAATCCCGCCTCCTGAAGGTGCACATTGTCGTTGTGTCCTTGGGCAAGACACTTCACCCACCTTGCCTCCAGTGTCTGTGTACACTGGTGTATGAATGAGAGAGTGAATGGGTCCCCTATGAGAGACCAACAGGCCCGTTTGGAACTATGAGGCCGTCCTTCCGTGGACCCACCACCTGCAGGAGGAGCCATAGGGGACTGGTGCAATGTGACTTGGGCAGCTCCGGCAGCTGCCCCCACGACCCGGCAACGGACAAGTGGGAGAAAATGGATGGATCTTGCATTATTTTCCCTGACAACCACTCAAAGAAAAGGAGTAGGCACTAAAGATAACCACTTTTGAATTCACATTACACTGAGCAAAAGATACATTCTAAAGGAAGTCTCCTCTCAAGCTTGTATTTTTGCAAAAGAACTCTTCAGTCCTTGAAGTGAAGTGTTCTTATCTGCGAAGTGCCTTGTTTGCCATGATGTGATAAATTGCATAGCCCATTGTGGGTTCTATGTTAACAGATTTTCAAAGCTTCTCAGAAATTACACTCCAGTCGTTCTGCTTTGAAACAACAGGATTTGACCTGTAAGTTTTTCATCGCCTTTTCAGTGCCTTTACGTGCAGGTACAAATAAATCACAGACAGATTTAGTTAAGAGGTTTGATTACAGTTTGAAGACAATTTTCTCTTGATTAAAGTAATAATTAGTTTTCTGCAGCCTCTGTTCACGCAGTAAACTCATTTAAACGTTTCTAATGAATGTAACTAAGGTGCAACACGCCCACAAAATAGCACGTGCTCATTTTAAGTACTAAATCAGACCCATTGTGTTATGAGAGAGATTTAGAGGTGAGCAACTGCAACAAACTACCCGTATGATAACGTCTTCCTGACATTATCATCACCATAGACACAAAGCTGTGGTTACAATTGGCTCCAAATTAAAGTTAAGCGAGTTTTAATTTGCTAAAGTTAGCCTTGGCAATTGTATCGACAGTACAGCACACATGGCTGCCCCGGGGCATGTCACTCCTATGTGAGCTATGTACCTACAGCAGATTCCTTCAATGTTGCTCTTCCCCGATTACTAAGGACAGGGGAACACCAGGTCTTACCCTGGGACAGCGGTACCAGGAACAGGGTACCTTCCAGACAAGTGTTCCCCACATGCTCATTGACTGCTTTCATCCCACATCCAGACCGAGCCAATGTTTCTTGCGTGCTCCTCCAGAGTGGGGTTTGACATTAAGGCACCGATCCCAAACCCAATTCTACTATTAAAACTAACCCCTGACCTCAACTCTAACCTTAAGTCCAAGGAGAAAACTACAATGTGTGCAGTTGACCCTTTCCTTTTGGTGCATCTGCACTTAAACGTTAGCAGGAGGACAATACGAGCCCAAATGAAACTACAGTTAATAGTAGTGAGACGAATATGTTGCATTTGCAGGTAAACGCTCTGGACACTCTGGGTCAGACGGCTCTGCACCGCGCAGCTCTAGCCGGACACCTCCAGACCTGTCGACTGTTGCTAGGATACGGGGCCGATGCCTCGCTGGTGTCGCTGCAGGGCTTCACCGCAGCTCAGATGGGAAATGAAGCCGTTCAGCAAATACTTACTGGTAAGCTTCCCCTGTGCGCTCTGTGTTACCAGGCAGCTGCATGCAACTCTCCAACCAGGTGCGATTGTCTTTTACTGTATTTGGGAGATACACATCCTGCCCAATGGTAAGGACAGGACAATTATTCATGCCTGTTTGACTGATAACATAAATAAATACAGTCTACAGACAAGGGTGAGTACAACATATGTACATATTCTTGAAACAAAGTGTAATTGACTCAATGTGATTTAGTGATTTAACTGTTTTCCAAATGGAGATGCTTCGAAAAAATAGAAACGATTTTTAGTTTGTTTTTCAAACTAATTAAAACCCCGTCAACACTGTGCACAGTCTCATATGTGTTGTTTTTCCTCAGAGAATGTTCCAGCAAGAAACTCAGATGTGGACTACAGACTACTGGAAGCTGCTAAAGCTGGAGACCTGGACACTGTCAAGGTAAGTTTTTTTTAGAAACCAGTGTGATACATAGTACTCTTGATTGTTGTCTATTTAGTGACAATGGTTTTCGATTGGTGCCTGCTCTAATGGTGCTAGCAGTCTTCAAAAGAGTTCAAATGTCCCGTCAGTTATAAAAAGTAGTAATAGACCTCTTTATAATATTAGCTGATTAGTCACGAGGTCAATCTCACAGATGGTTTGGGTACGGCAAGTTTACCAGACATGGAGCTGTCATTTCCCAGCTCTATAGATGTTTCAGCTCATACTGTATAGAACATCAACATTGCATTTCTTCTTCATAAAGAAGGCAGGGAAGCAGAGAGGACTAGCGCAATGTCTCGAGTTCATGTCTCAGAGTCCCATACCAATGGTAAATAAACTTCTCCTGCATAAGACATCCTGACTGCTGCCTAGTCTTCATCTATCCTCTCGAGCACCATTGTTAATTCTCTAACACCTGACACCTTGGTGGATGAAGCTCACCGGACTCAGATCTGCGCCTTCATGAAGAGGCCGAGTCACTACTTTAAGAACATAAACTAAGATAAAAAATAAAGTTATGATTTGAATAAAAATATCTATCAAAGTTGTGAGGCACTTTCATAGTTCCCTGTAGAGTTAAAGTGTGTGAGTCCTGTTGCCTTATACTGAAAATGAAATGCAACAAAATGTCTTGCCCTTTGCTGCTGTGTTCTTGCTGTAATACAAACCTAGCTGCAGTTATTGTGGATAAATGTCATGTTGCCCTTATCCGCCATACCCACCCTGTGTCTTCTGTTATTGATTTTGGTAGGAATTCATTCTCATCAAAGGCCACACTCTGGATCCTGTTTGTAAGTTTCTTTTCATAAAGGATGAAAAGGAGCCCGCCGTTTGCCTTGCAACTGGCCTTGTTTTTGTAGATGTAGGCGCTGCTTATCCCACTATAAGACAGCTCGGATGAAACCACCCACCTGATGTCATGGCCCCATAAGATTGTGCGATGTCTTTCATTTTTTTTGACAGTATAGTGCAGAGATCGGAATGGACAGACAATAATGGGCTTGTACGCAAGCGGATCTTGTTTCAGATGAGGTTCTATCAGGGCGGAAGGCTTTGGAAATTGTATTAGAGCATGGAATTAACTCTGGGATGGATGCCTGTCTATTGTTGTTGTTGTTGCTAACTGTGGGCTAGCGCTACTTAAACCGTAATTTACAGCCAGGTTTGAGTGAAAAAAATTATCTCCATTGTGTAATTGGATGTACAATATCCCTCTCTCCCTTTGTCTTTTCTGTCAGCGTAGTATTTACTCTCACGGACATTTAATAATTGCGGAGTGAGAGGGGCATAATTTAGCACGCATTGAGCATCAGGAAATAGAACTACTGGTTATTATATCAGCTGTTTTAGATCAATATTGCATTATCTTTAACTAACAAAGTGTAAGATAGCGATAAAGATGCGTTTGACATTATTACCAAATACCTGCAAAAAGCATAATACAGGTCATTAATACAGTTAGCTACCATATTTACATCTGAGAATATGAACTTGTTAAATCTGTTTCATCTATTGGAACCTAGAAGCCCCTTTATGGGCAGATTTTGAAAATTAGCACATGTATTAAAAATTTGTTATTCATTGTACATATAGCATACAGTGGGGGAAAAAAGTATTTGGTCAGTTCCTCATAGACTTTCTATTGGATTTCGGCCAAATACTTTTTTCCCCCACACTGTATATACATATATTTACTATTACTTATCCTGTTCTTCTTTTATTGCACATTTTCTTTAGAGCTGATATAACAAGTGAATTTCTCCAATTGTGAGATCACTAAAGTCCTATCTTATCTTATAACACTTTTAAACTTTTGGGTTCGTCCAATGTTATTATGTCCATGAATAAATAAAGAAAAAGACGGTCAGTCACTTTTGTCGCAGGTGCTCTTCAAGGACCTGGGTACAACATTTGTAGCGTTAAAAAGAAGGCACTCTGACTTATAGATAAAAATCCTTTATTGTTATTGTTAGAATCTACAGACAGATAGAAACAAAATGGTAAATAAATTAGAAGTCCTCATGGCTTATTTGTGTCCCGAAAAGCGATCTCTGAGTCTTCTTTTAGTTAAACCAATATAAAAAATAACCACACATGCAGTCCATACGATACATAACATGGGTTGTATTATTATGTCCATATTTAATAGATTGAAAATAATAAAATCTCTGAAACCCTAGTTGCAAACAACAATTAGTTAACTCTATGGAATAATAAGTGCATAATTAACAAACAAGATTCCCTATTGAATGGGGGAAAAAAGCTGTTAATTCTTTGATTTACTTGTTTGACAGGGACAATGCAGACACACAACATAGATTCAAACACTCGTTCACCTGCCAAAACTAAGACTCCTTCACTCACTCAGTCATACAAAAAATGCATGAAAAATACATAACACTCACCCAGTCTGTCTTTAAACAAGATGTTCCTTTACCTGCTTCATGCAAGTGCTGCTAACCTGCTAACCTTCCTCAGAAATGTCGAGATGGTACTCTTTTCACACAGATTATCGTCTTATTGCAAGTTGTATAAATGCATAAACGATAGCCTTTGTTCTCTTTTTGTACAGCTTTTGGAAACTCAAACGGTTAATTATGAATTGTCCTATTTTCCTCCAAAATGCTCAGCGATGCTTGATGATTCAGCCACTGTTATGTAACAGCGCTCATTCGGTTGTTTTCTATCAACCAAACATTTTTAGACTGTTTGTTTGCCAATTTCCCCCCACTTCTTAGTCCACCATTGTTTTCTAATGCACATTGTTTGTCTCTTCTTTATGCAGTCACTCTGTACAGCCCAAAATGTGAATTGTCGAGATTTGGAAGGACGGCACTCTACGCCTCTTCACTTTGCTGCTGGGTACAACCGTGTTTCAGTGGTGGAGTATCTGCTCCACCATGGGGCCGATGTTCACGCCAAAGACAAAGGGTAAGGAGGATATACGCAGATATCAACACCCATAAGTGCATTCAAAAATATTTCAAATGTCTTTTAATTATTTGTATTTCATTATGCAGCTATTTGATGGCTTTGTTTAGAAAAGAAAAAAAGTAATACAAATTTGCAATTAAAACCACAGCAGAATTCCCTTTCATATAACCACAGTGTGCAGCTTTTCCCTTTAGTTTTTTTTATATACATAGGTCTTTCATAAATTACATTAATTCCCCATGATACAGAAAGTGCAACTTCCTGCAAGCCTGTAGGAGGTGTAACAATTCACCGTCCCACGATGCACCGGGGTGCAAAAATCTGACAATATGCATCGTACTAAAGTGTTAGTGCAAGTTTTAGTCTATATTTCTTAATATTTAAGCTCCGTGGCGCGTGTGTGCACACCCAAACAGGACACATGTTTGTCATCGTCACTTGCCGCTAAACTGAAGTCTGTAGACAATCCAGACCAGCAAAGTTACATCCTCCAAAAACACATGAAATCAGTGTGGTTTTGTAATGGTTTATCCAGCAGGAGACCAGGCTGTGGTGAATGATGGTTCAAGTGCACTGCACATCGTCAGAGGCGCAGACAAATGCTTAATGCAATGCAATCTTGGCCATAATTCGTTTCAAAAGCCTTGTTCAAATCAAACACTCAGCTCTGTGTGTGTTTTAGCTGCCGTCTAAGAAAAGCTAAACTGAAACTTAACACGAGCACATGGCTCACACGGGACGTGACAGCACACTGAATTTATGTTTTTACTTTAGAGCGCTACAATTTTGTTTTCTATTTTGTTTTGCATTGTGAGCCCTGGGACACATTTTATTATGAAAAAATTAGAAAGCATTGCTAATTTACTATAAATACTGCCTAATGATGAATATTTAGGATATTTTATTTCCAAAAACAACTTATTATTTTTGTATTATACTTGCACTGTGATGCACTGAACAGTGGGTCCTGCACCGTGAAATAGCTGAACCGTTACACCCCTACTGTATGATTATTTGAATATTTTCATTATCAGACTTCATCATGATAATTGATGAATACTTCCTGAATCAACTGTACATTAAAATGAATTATGCGTCACCTGTGCGTTGACAGCGGTCTGGTTCCCCTCCATAACGCCTGTTCCTACGGTCACTATGAGGTGGCGGAGCTGCTGGTCAGACATGGAGCTTCGGTAAACGTGGCAGACCTGTGGAAGTTCACACCACTTCACGAGGCTGCAGCCAAAGGCAAATATGAGATCTGCAAACTGCTTCTGAAGGTGAGAATCTTTTTATAAACCAATAAAATCCCAGCGATCAAACGCATTTCCTTTTATTTGCACTGATGACCACTGTCACGGCATTGCACCCGGTGGATGCGGATTAAGAATGGCTTCCTTTAATCATTTACTCTGATAGTCCTGGATTATAGAAGAAATAACTCGAGGATTTTTGAGTCTTATTCAATAGGACTGCATAGAGTGAAACAGCGTGGTGAGTGAGGAGACATTTAGCCATTGTCAGAGCCGAGACACAAACCACGTCGCTGAGAAAATAATAGTTCTATGTGCCGCGGTTCTATGTTCCATTAGACTGCTGCACATGAATAAAAAAACATTGCATTGATTTTTGCAGTCAATAGGATGGGAGCAAAAAAATGACAACCTACTGTATAACTTATATGTTTGTTGGCAATGAGCTGTCTTTGTAGAGAAATGTTTAGCAAGTCAGTGGGCGATCGGTTTTCTTGTGCTGTACTGGATATATTTACATATTCTTTATGGCAAAAATGTTTGATTATTGTTTGTATAGTACATTTATTTTTGCCACCCCAGAGTATTTGGAATCACAGCAAAAACAGATGTTGTTGCATTGTCTTCACCGAAATATTTATTGAGTGATGGAAGTGCAATTTATGTTGGGGGTGGTCCCCCTGGCTTCACTTTGCCACTGCTCAAAAGCTATACACAAGGGAGAAACATGCAATTCATTAATTTGTAATTAATATAATTAATAATGTGCTGGAGGGATTGGGAGAGCTAGAAACCAACAATTTCACAGTTGAACAGGAAAAATCAGGTACCTCAGCTTTAATGTTACTCTTTAAGCACACTATATTGTATCACAGGGGTGTTCGCACACATGGACATGTATGTACAGCATGGAGTGGTCTGTGCATTCAACATTCGACTGGGTGCATTTAAGTTTAAACTGTTCCCCACATCTTTATTTAGGCTAGGAACCATGATGCCAGCTCTGTCTCACAATAAACAGTTTTTGAGGTTTTAACAATGGCCGCTGACTGCTCTGCTTTTTGACTACGACACTGGAGGCCGCCATTGCTCCACCTTTGCTGTAGTACCTCCATATGGCCGCTATTCCCCCATTGGAATGTGTTGGACTTTAGACACGTTAAAAACAACTTTAATGCCCGGTGCCTAATGGTTTAGAAGTGGCTAGAGCTAGATATTCCTCCTGTGATTACGCTGGGTTAAAAACAATATGGGGCACCGGGCTTTTGATCGTAGTATACATTTTTGAAATCTTGCATAATTAATGAGGGCCTGATTTTGATTGACAGGCCGTTTACGTCGCTGCCTGGCCATGGGCGTGATTACAACAGAAATACACGCCCATTACACGCCCCGCGAGAGCCAAGCAGGGCCGGGTCTACAGTCAAGATCCCGCCCTTATGCCCTTTTTAGGAACATGCTTCGTCAGAGCTGGAGAGGAGGAGCCTGTAAATCCGCCATGATTTCCCCCCCACGAACGTGGTCATTTTGGTAAACGGGGAGGAGTGAGGAGGAGCTGTCTATTCTTTATACAGTCTATGGGTTTTAATTATGTGGAATTATTAAAGCAGTACTAAGTAACTCATGCCCCTAGAGGCCATAAGCGCCACTGCAGGTGTCGTAGCATGTTGCGTTTTTTTAAACTTTTTATTTTTTAAAGGGAGGGATATTGTACACCCAATTACACAATGGAGATCATTTTTCTCACTCAAACTTGGCTGTAAATACTGTTTAAGTGGCGCACGCCCACAGTCAGCTTTGCCCGTTAGCCTGTTGGCTTCTTCTCCGCGATTCTATTAGTGTGTATTGCTGCTCCGACCTGGTGGCAGGCAAAGTTGCAATTGTGGTTTTCTGGCCAGAGACACCAGCGGGAGATGAAAGGCCCCCCAATCATCCAATTAACACTTGTATTACCCCCAGTTTGCAAAAGACATTGTGAACAATCTTTATTATTATTATTATTATATTATTATATTTTGCTAATTGCAAGATTCGGCTTGATTGTGATTGTTCATTCTTACAATTGTGACTTATTGCTAGCTTTTCTCATGGGCTGTTTGTGGATACATTACCGCAGATTCGTGTAGCTATTAACTTGCTGTTGCTGCTGCGTCTTTTCCTTATAAAAGTTGTGGAAGACATTTAAAAGGTATTATACTTCCATTGTAAGTTTGAAATCTCATCTGGCTTTTAAAACCAGTGCCACTTATGCAACGGGCTATTAACTAGATGTGTTGATTGTATAGAATTTTTTTTTCGAGTACAATATGAAAGCAGCAACTGTGAGTCGCTTTGCAGCCTTTTATGATGTATTCTAGTAGTGAAATTCCAATTAACCTAAAAATGTACTGAGCTTTCTAGGAGACACTATTCCTTTTTTTGACAACATAGAATCAGTTCAGTTATTTTTCACTTGGCGCAAACCTCTAACAATTATTGATCTTCATATTAATACTTACAACTTGTCTCACTCGTCCCAAACGAGAAATGTTTCAACCTTTCCATTTTCTTTTGTATATCACAAATGGAAAATACGAAGCTGATTTATAATACATTACGTCTATTTATCTCAAACGTGTACTGTCAGGTCAAGCAGTGTTCACATGACCCATTTATTCCCATTTTGATGATGTAGACGGACACTAAACATTTTGGCTGTATCTTTCTGTATCCGAGGCGAATTGTGTAATTGTGGCATTTCTGGGAAAAATTTATTCTTTCGGAGTTTAGTGTCAGACCGCTACATAATTAATTGAAATAATGACATGTCTAAAAGCACTGAATTCACTTTATTTACTCACTTTATTTTAAAAATGCTATATAATACGCAATTTTCACATTCTTTCTCTTTAAATAGGTTATGTAAAATGTTGCAAGAACACAGCTGTTTTTGCCACAATACCCACCTCCAGACAAGGTTGCATCACCACTGTGTTCCAGCACAGGGCCACATAATTCATTGTAATCTGTCACGTATGCTGCTTAGCTCTCAAAGTGCCCTTACACTGAGCATGCAGGCTCCAGCGCTTAGACGTCCTGGCTCAGGGTCACACAATTTCACATTCCCTTGTTGTATATATTAAGATTCTCATTTTACAAGATGATAAATTAAACTTTAGATCGAATGCAGCGACTGGAGTTTTGAGAGACACATATATGTTTGCCCCAGGTCTTGGTAAATCTTTAAAACTGCATAATTTATAAAGAATTCTTGTAATAAACCCATTGACAGACGACGCATTTATTATTTTTTAGTCGGTAAGATTTGATATAAAGTCAAAAAGTATATTGTAAAGTATACAATTACAGCACTATCAGCAGATATTTTGCATGTATAATTTTCCATAAATCTCCTGGAGTACAATTGAATCTGTGTATAACTTCAAATCATAACAACGCCGCCCAAGAAGTGACTTCCTGTTTTGATCCAGCACACCAAAATAAAAGCACTATCTTATTCGTTAGTTCAGCAGTTCATTAGTTCAACTTTCTTTCTGCCTAACTATTATTAGACAAAACACTTAAAATGTGTGTATTCAATTATATTCTTGTAATGTTGTAAGTACCTGCTGAACTAATCAATGAGACAAGCTGTGTGCTTTTATTTTGGCGTGCGGGATCGAAACAGGAAGTCACTTCTTGGGCGGCGTTGTTGTGATCTGAAGTTATGGACAGAGTCAACTATAGTCTGTTTGTTCCCGGTTACATGTAGCTCGTCGTCCCAAGACCCAATCAGTGCCCACGGTTATCAAAATGAACCAAATAGTATTTCAACCTTATGTTTGGCTACCTGTATGTAACATCTCCATGGAGACGAGCTGGTGATGTCCCGCTCCCAACGTTGTTACGAGCGCTCACGGTAAAGACACTTTAATGTACGGTGTTTTTCAGCCCTTAGTTAAAGAAGTGTTTGTATTTCATTGCACGCTACACACAGAGACTCAAAATTAATTGTAATCACCAGTAAGGCAGTAACTAGAATTGCTCTGCTCACCCGTGTGTGTAGTTGAAGCGTTGCATTTGGACGACAGCTGAGAGGAGTGGGACAGGGGGCGACGACGGTGGGGTGGGGGGGGTGGGGGGGGGGGGGGGGGGGTGTTGACAGCTCTTGGGAAAAGTTTTTTTTGGGCTGAATAAATGCAACGTACAAGGCTCCGCTGGGAGTAGGGGCATGTGAGCTCATGATGACTGCAAAGGGGTGTTGGGCTGGAAGTGAAGTGTTGATTAAAAGGTCCCGCCGCGTTGCTTGAAATGAAATGATGCTGTCAGGTACAAGTGAAGCAGACAAGGGGAGCGCAGACAGGTGAAAGGATGGGCGCGGGAGCAAAAGCTGTAATTGGTGATGTTCCACTTCTTTGGTGGCTACTCATAGTGTCGCTGTTTACAGAACAGAAACAAAAATAGAAATGTTGGCTTTTTTTTTTTTTACACAAGCGGTGGTTTGGATCGATCCAGAAAAGGGATTGTAATTCTGGAAGGTCTGGAAGAAGTCCAAAGATGTTTATTGACGGAGAAGAAGAGGATTTGAAGCCAGTGAATAAAGGGGGTGCCGAGAATAGTTAAGGGAAAACAGATGATGCGCCCTGGCCACGCCAGAAAAGACAAAAAGGGAACACATTTTTTTATTTTTTTTGCAGCTTTGTGTTGCTTTAACTGCAAAAAGACTCGTAACTTGTACAGTAATGAAAAAGAAATAGATTTTGTGTTCACCCCTTAAGCAATATAATAGGCCTAAGGATTGCTCAACTGTTAACGCTATCTGAGGTTAGTGTTTCTCGCTCTCTCCTTTACCATCTGTTAATTAATGTTTTTGGCGCTATGGCCCGGTCTTTGCACAGATCACTACTTTCAAAACCGAACAAGGTGATTTCTCCCCGGCTCATTGTCTCCTCAGCCCACAGATGGTTGGCCACCATCTGCCGGAGCATCTTTGTTTGTTTTGGACCACCACTTAACGTGAATTTATGACATGGCGCTGTTTGCATCTTCGCCCAGCCTGCAAAGTATCTGATTATCTCAAGTGGAAGCCATGCGGAGATGAAGTCGTCTGAACGGAAGGCTTTGAGCAGGTGGTGGGCCATTTTTCATCTGCGCTTGCTGGTCTGGGAGAAGCATTGATCCTTCACGCTATCATAACGCGGCAATGTTGAGCTAGATGAAACAAATTCCTCACTGTCAGCGCAGGGCTTGAGCGGGGGTGATTAATCTTGGATCTCAGCGACTCCCCCAGGCCGCGACTTAACGATCTGGCTTCCAGCGCGTTTCCCATATAGCGCGGACACATGATCAATCGACATGAGCACGGGGGCCGTGTATATGCTCATATCTGGATCTTCGCTGCTCATTCGCAGAGCAGAATATTAATTTCCACTTAAATAAACTCCCACACCGGCCTGAGATGTCCCAGCACTCAGGTAGGAACTGTCCCTGCCATTCAAAAGAAGTATTCCATCCTGAGATTACATAATAACAGTAGCAGCAGGAAAATACGTATATGTAGGGAAGAGTCCTTTCTGCATGGAGTTTGCAAATCGTATTCTGAAATCTCAGTGGAATGCTCCTGGTTAAAAACAATAACATTTCCTCATCACAATATCACAAAATAAGTGAGAAAGGTTTAAAGCAGAACTAAGTAACTTGTTTACCTTAATAAATCCTTTCCGTAGTCCCTCTGGAGGTAATTACAAGTGTTAATGGGATGATTGGGGGGGTCTTTCATCTCCCCCTGGTGTCTCTGGCCAGAAAACCACACTTGCAACTTTCCCTGCACCGGGATCGGAGGCCCAATACACACTAATCGAATCACGACGAAGAAGCTAATGGGCTTCCCAGTGGGGAACCTATTGTCCATATATGTTTTTGTTATTGATTTAGTAAAATAGCTGAGCCTGGCAAGTCAATTCATTTTAAACTATAGCCTCCGCACGTTTCGTTCTTTTTAGATGAACTCCCCCAAAGTTCATTTGTAGGTTTTCTCCCCGCATACGCCTCTTCCCATTGTGCCTCTTTTGTGTCGGATTGTGCTCAGAATAGTGCCGCTGCCAGCACTACGACATTCTCCAAATCTCTCCTTCAGACGTACAAAACACTTACTGGCAAAAGCGGAAAGCGCCGCAGCATAATCATGTTCCGCTCAACTAATGGAAAGTGTCTTGTTAGCACTTTGCATGAAATATGTGAAGTTCAGGCGCAATAAACGTCCTGTGGTTGTGCGGTGTTGTATCGTGTGTCTTCTTGCTCTGCTACATTTCTACACTAAGTATGGTTATGTACTGTTAAGCCTTCACTATGATATTGACAAGGAAAAAGTGCAAAAAATAATCAAGTTTGATTCTTGGTGGGTCCCCAAACAGCACAAATAAGTGACAAATCTACTGGTTTTGCTCAGTATGAACATTATTATTATTAGGTTGCTATGGTTACAGACAATAGGCAATTTGGTCCAAAAGTACCACTGTCAACTAACATCTTGCAGGAGAAAGATTCAGATTAGTGTTGTTGGATAACTGTGACTCATCTCTAGCTTCCCCGGTGTTTAATTCAATCCATAAAAATCGATTGCTTAGAACATTGAATGGAAGGAAATTACAGGTAAGAAACGCCAATTTCCTGTGTTCTTTTCTCAAAGCAAATACGGGCTTTTATCGTAAATTGCCCATGTCCTTTTATACGTATCTTGAGAAAGGGAGAGTGGGTTGTGCACTTTCATTGTAATTGAAACAGAAATTCTTGAAATGGCTTTTCTTTGAAACGTTGTCTGAACGTTTCTTGGCCATGGTTGGATACTGTGGGGGGAGTGGTGGGGTTGAATGGGACAATACATCTGTGGTACCAAAAGGACACGAGTATAGCAAACTGGTGCCAAATATGTGTGGCTTCAGCTCTATAGAAATACTGCGTTTGCCAGTAGCATTCTTCACCGAGGTGGCATCAGTATCGTAAACCAGTGGCGTACAGAAGGCAGCGCAACAGTACACCACACAGGCAACCACTCATTAAAAAATAGAAACACCACTGGTCACACCGCCTGATAATCTAGCACCGATATGGGCACCGTCACTCACCCCAGGCGCCGCCGTAATACCATTGCTCCTGCAAAATTAATTCATTCTGTGGTCCTCCAGTCTGTACTGTTAGACTCTCCTTAGTCCGTATTTCAGCGCTGTGTCCTCAAATGGAAGTCCTTCAGTTTTCAAAGCCGCATATTCCAGACACCGGCCAGTGTTCAAGTGGATAAGCCTCGGGGGATGCGTGGGCTGAAAGTATGGACAAGTATGGCTCCTGTTGTGGGTAACACAGTGATCCAGGCTCCGGCGGCAATAAAACTCATTTCCTTCATTACACGCTACAGTTCAAAGATAAAAACAAAGATTTTATCGGTTGTTTCTGGTAGGCGCCTCATTTCAAATTGATTGACAGTGGCTTCGTCCAATTAAATGCGTTACCGTCACCATGGCACCCGGGCTTCTGATTGGCTTGAGGGTCCGCTCATGCTCTGCTGTATCGGTGTCAGGAAATTATTCCGTTGCTCTGACGCAAACAACCTTGAAACGCTCAAAAGCACAAGTGCAGACGTGAGAGTTTATACTTTTCGGTACCGGGGGGGGAGAGACTAACAGGCTATCCGCCCGTCTCTGTTCAACTCCCACCGATTCAGTTCTTTCACAGGGCTTTATTGAAAATATCACCCCACCCACAACCTTCTAACACATCACATCACAGGGTAAACAATGCTTGACTCAAACCAATCTTCCCTGTCAGGGTAATAAACCTCTTTCCTGAACCCACAGCCCACAAAGGGGAGGGGTGGGATCTTTTCGAGCCATTTCCTCTCGTTGGTGACATTGTTTTATAACCCAAACTTAGATTACCAAAACAGGTCTTCCTTTTAATCATTTCCCCTGGACATCTTGGCTTTAGCACTAAGTCACAGTTCAGCGCACAGGACCTTTCTAATTTTAACGGTCGCACATTTCAACCAACACTTCCTTGCATTCACTCAGATAAGTGTACACTCATGTTAACTTCATATACAGAATTCTTTAACAATTTGCCTGTTGTTTTGCATGGAGAGCTCTCCGCTTTTGGCAACAAAGGGCAAAAATATCTGATTGTCTGACGATTTAACGAGGGTTTGCGTTATTTCAAGTAATATAAGGATCTATAATGAAATACATCTGGGTTAGTGTAAAATAGTTTGGGCCAGCAGAGAAGGCTTTGCGGGCCTTGGCAGCGCGTCACTGGTATCAAATACTAGTAAGAACTGTATAGTATAGTAAAAGAAATAACCTGTCCAGTAATAAAAATGTCTGTTCGCCCCCTCTCGTCTCTCTAAGCTGCCTGATGTTTTCCACTACAGGCCGACTGTGCTGTCCTCACCTCGCTGCCTCTTCTTCAAGTCGTCTCCCGCTCCCCTGTGAATTACCTTCATCGTCTTCCTCTCACTTGTCACTTGTAAATCACTGAGCGCAAAACGCAGTCGAACACTTCCACTGGGGCTTGAAGAGGGAAAAAAGGGCACTTTCAGGAGGGATGTTTGAGATTCAAGTCACTGCGAGCACATCTTCTGTTGTAACGGTTTGTTGTCGAAAAAAAGAAGCGTCTTTCCCTACGTTTTAGAAATGCATTTTGCAGATGAAGAGGCAATATTCTGGGGTGCTGAGAAAATGTTCTTCCGAGGAAGCAAAAGTAAAAGTTGGGCTTCGCGATGGCTTGTAAATGAACACCATGTTGTTTTCTACAGCGAGGTGTGCATTGCCACACACAAAAACAAAAAAAGCAATTTTTCACATTCTGCATGTTATTACCCAGAGAGGGATGGAGTGCAGCGTAGTTTATTAAAAAGAAATCAATTTAAACTGCAAAGGATTAAAAGCAGGACGAATTTTCAACAAATCTAGTGTTCATACAGAAAAATAAAGAGGAGCTTTTTTATAGTTGGTGAATAAAAACACATGTATATCTTTACACGCTTCCAGGATTCTACACCAATGCATGTATTACTTGAAAAAAGACTGACGGATATATTCAAATAGAAGCAAAGAATATTTTATAGAATTTAATTAATCTTTATACTGTCAACGTCTTTATCACTATAAGATATTTTTGAAAGCAGCACACATTATATACCTGCACATCTTTCATTTTTCAGCCACAAAACCCTTTATATTGTGCGAGACTGGTTAGCCCTGGGTACACGGCTATGAAATAATTTGGAAGGACGACTTAAATTCCCAGTAGTACAGGCAAATTAGGGCTTTTCTTTCTTTTTTTGTCATATTGATCAATCTCAATTTTTGAATCAATTTGATTATTTCATGATAAAAAATGCTGTAGCTGATTCATGAACTTAGACACTTTTATTAAAAACTCGGCCCAAACAGCAACAAACACTTTCATCAATTGTTCTGAAATATTATCTCTATTATCTCCCCTGACAAATGTCCTCTTTCATTCAATGACTGGCCCTTGGTGATAACAATGTGATATTCCTATTTCAGCACGGGGCAGACCCAACCAAGAAGAACCGCGATGGAAACACCCCTCTGGACTTGGTCAAGGACGGGGACACGGACATCCAGGACCTGCTGAGGGGAGACGCCGCTCTGCTGGACGCTTCAAAGAAAGGCTGCCTGGCCCGAGTGCAGAAGCTCTGTAGCCCGGACAACATCAACTGCAGGGACACTCAGGGACGCAACTCCACTCCTCTACATTTGGCAGGTACACAATTACGCTTGGCATCAGCGAATACGGCTCACTGAGGAAGTACGCGCCTGTGGTACACTGGGGGCGGGATTTGTTCTATTTTCAAACTCAGGAGGTCACATGCATCCTTTCTCATGAATTATTTTTAAATATAAAGGAAAAAGGTTAGGTTCTAAAGTTTTGTTAACGTTATAAAGGAGTCCAATAAATTCAGGATTGCAAAAGAAGAAGATCATTGAACGTGTTTACAAGGGCTCGAAATTCCCGGTTATTCGCTATATTCCCGTTATGGCAGTTTTCGGGATATGGTGTTTATATGACACTGAGAAACTCAAATTCCTTGTTCACATGATCAAACAAGGAAACCCGGCTTTTCGTATTTAAGCTCTGTCCGCTCAGGCGCGTACATTACATTTTTGAGCACAATACGGTGAAAATATTAAAAGCATAAATGTGTGGCTAAGCTACGAAAGAGGACAGTTACGGCAGATTGTGGCTAATTCGTTACCCGGCCTGGGGCTGTCTTTATCACCGACCAGGGAGCACTGGGAGAAGGTTTGAAGCCGGGACCGGTGTGAGAGAGTGGAGCTGATGGAGTTCACCGGTAGTTAGTGGAGGAAAAACTTAATCCGGCTCTGCGTTGTGGTCGACTCCTCTCTGCCTCCGGAGGAAAACCCGCCGCCTTAAAACGGTCACCGTCAGTTTCGCATAAATCCGCATTACGACGCCTCTTTCCATCTTAAATATTCACTGCTTTTCGTTCTTTCATGGTTAAAATATAAAACTCCATCTCCTCTTGACTCCAGAATCGGGAACTCTTCGGACTCACCGCCGCCATGTTTGTTTACGATTAACGGCGCATGCGCAAGAAATGGTAATCTTCTTAAATCCGGAAAATAGCGTATACATTAAGTTACTCAATAAGAAGCCCCTCATGAGAGACCAGCAGGCCCGGTTAGAACCATGAGGCCGTCCTCCTGTGGACCCACCACCTGCAGGAGGAGCTATAGGGGCTGGACAATTGACAAGTGGGAGAAAATGGATGGATGGATGGATTAAGTTATATCCCGGGAAACTGCTATTTTCACATTTTTATAATCAGGAAACTTCATTTATATGATCAAAGACAAAACCGGAATATTAAAAACTCCCGATAATAAACGTGAAATTCGAGCCCTTGTAAACGCACTCATTGACTCATTGGTAAGAAAAGGAAATACTGTAGACCCTCATGCATCATGTCACTGAAACAGAAACAAAACACTTTTTTGTTTGTCAGACACAAGAAATATTGGCACTCTAAACAAATGCGCACACTTTGTTTCTTAAGGAGAAATCTGTCAGAGGCCGTTTGGAATCGATACGTTTACTTAGACCATTCCCTCTGCAATACAAACTCTTTCGCTGTGTTCGTAACTAGGTTGACCTTGGCTTTTCCTGACTTCCTTGGGCACAAAACTTAAGTGCAGATTTCTGATAGCAGCTAAGCCTCTTATATCCAGCATGTTTAATCTCGATAACATCAGCGCCAGACACGTGCTCAGATAGGACCCCATGCACCTCGCAGCGTCAAGATAATGAGATTCAAAAGCTGTTGTGGCGGATAACCATCTTGATCAACACGCGCTTCAAGACTGTGTCAGTGAAACCATGGGCTGCAACTTAAGCTGAAACTGAACTTTCATACTTTTTTTTCCCCTCCTCAATTTGGCCACTATGATCTTGTTTGGGTTGAAAATATGGAGCGTTGCCACTTTGAAATATATATATTGTGTAAACATTACTTGTGTGTCCCCCCCAAAAGTCGACCGTTTCAAAATAAATCTTTGGCTCAGCTCATTATAGATGCAATATTAATTCATCTACATGTACAAAAAGTTGATTGAGTTTTCATATTTTGGTTCTCATGTGTGTTTGCTTGAGATGAGGCCACTAAGGAAGGAGAATTTCTATTAACAAAAAATGGGAATAAAAAAGCAGGAACATGCTTTTTTTTTTAAATGCAATAATTTATAAATTATATTCCCTCTCTTGCATTTTGTGTTCCAAATGAAAATGTCACATAGTTGGAAGAATAAATGCAAATTAGATCTTTAGAGCTAATTCTCTCTTTCAACATGTCATTATTGTCACTTAAATGTAATGGCACTCGAGCTGCAGGGCTGCACACAAACGTGTTATTACGCGCTATCAGCAGAAATATACTTATTATCAGTTATCCTCTCGTCATCACGGCAAAGAATGAGGACAAATGCAGGGGCGTGTGATCTGATCAGTTTTCAGCGTACGGCCAAAAAGTAATAGATTTTGTTTGCTTTTTTTCACATAAAACATTGACGATGGTGCTTGATTTGTAAATTTGTAGCTTCGGGAACATTTTTGGATTGATGTGATGGATTTGGGAAACCGGCCAAAACAGTTACTGAAACGCTCTCATTATATCATCTCAAGTCTTCCAATCTCCAAAATAGTTCCCAGATCCTTCGCCCTGAGAAACTGGAAGGAATGCGTTCAACAAATACAAAGAAAAGGTTTATTTTTACTTTAGTTCAGCTTCAGTCAACCGTTGGTGGCACAGTAACTGAGTGAGTAGCATTCTTGCTTCACAGCAGGTTCGATTCCCAGACCCTGTTGGCCTTTCTGGACGTTAGGCTATTTGATTATTTGTTTGTTTATTATTAGGAACACCATTAGCGGAAGCAAACTGCTGTTATTCTTCCTGGGGCCCTATTTAAATCTTAATCATAATGATAACGGAGTAATTACTGTATTTTCCGGACTATAAGTCGCACCGGACTATAAGTCGCACCAGCCTTGGCAACTACCTGGGCATGGAGGCGTAACTGTACCATGACAGGCCTCACCAGGCATCACATTGTTCAAGCACCCATTTGCGAACTTGTTCCTATAGCTGAGGCCATCTAGCTTTTAGCCCGCATTTAGCTTCTTTTGTTTTCTTCATTGCAGTAACCTCCACTTTTCACCAGTCCTTCACAAGTTTCTCACTCACTCCAAACAACATTTTTTTCTTTTTTTTTTTTTCAGTGGTACAGTAAGTAAGTAAGTGCTTTATTCGTCATTGTACAACCGTACAGGAGTAGCAGATACTGGTACACAAGCCTAGAGCGCGCCCTGTTAGTGTGAAAATAACAAACGTGAAATTATATATATTTGATATATAAGTCGCACCTGAGTATAAGTCGCACACCCAGCTAACCTATGCAAAAAAAAGTGCGACTTATTATTGGAAAATACGGTATATTAGATCACCCACATATGTGTTTGCTTCTTTATTATATATATATAGACTTTTCATTATGATGGTTTTGTATAGTTTCATAAAACCAAGTGATAAGACCCTGGCTGCGTACACTGGTGTATGAATGGGTGAGAGGTTCCTTGCTGTAAAGCGCTTTGAGTGCCTAATGTAGGTGGAAAAGCGCTATATAAGTTGAGACCATTTACCAAGACCCTAACAAATGCCTGATAAGAGATTCTCTTACACCCCATGTTTTACAATATGCTTCTCTCTTTAATCATTTCCTATGGTCCGCTGAAACCTGTCTATATTTGACGTGAACCTTGATTTTGAAAATAGAGGTACTTTTAAAGGTAAGAAATGTTTAAAGAAAAGCTCTTTTGAACTTTTTTTTTTTTTTTTATCTGACCAATTAGACTCCCACACTCTCTCTGCCGGAAAAAATGATTACAGGCTGTCATGCCAATCTAGCCGGACGTTTTAGTTTTTTTTCTTTCCTTCGCCCATTCACTGCCTAATCCTACCTCTGTTTTCTTCTCGTTTTTCTTCCTTTTGGCTCGTGGCTGGGTGTACCTCCTGCCGCTGTAGCTGGATATAACAACCTGGAGGTGGCTGAGTATCTGCTGGAGCATGGGGCCGATGTGAATGCGCAGGACAAAGGAGGGCTCATACCTCTGCACAACGCTGCATCCTATGGGGTAAGACACACGACTGTGATCCACCCAGTGTGAGCACTTTTAGTAACCAAAGAAAGGAAGAAGTTTCTATTTATTATACGTACACTTTTTTAAGTCCACAGTTTTTACACATCCAATTACTTCTATTTGATGCAGTCATGGAGCACTGCAACTATGGCTGGGTACCGTTACTTTTTATCGATACTCTAGTACTTTAACAATACCTGGTTTTCAATACCGATATTTGAACAATACTCTTTCCGATTCCTATACTCAAATATTTGTCATCTAGAACCAGAAAATAGAACAATAATGTTTAGGATATATTAAAATTTGCAGACTTGAGGCAGACTTTTTTTCTTAAATGGGAAAAAATAGAAATATAAGTCTATGCTGTGCAAAGATCTTATCTTTCCCCATTTAACATATTATGTAGAGATCTGGGGAAATGCGTATAAAGGTCATCTTGACCCATAGTTTAAAGGTCAAAAAAAGGCAATAAGAATAAGCCATTCAGCTGGATACCGTGAACACACAAATCCATTATTCTTTAAATCAAAAACAATGACATTTGAGGACCTTACTGAATTTAAAATGGCTCAAATCATGTTCAAAGCCTCACAAAAGTCGCTTCCTGAGGGTATACAAAATATGTTCTGCAAACGAGAAGTCAAATACAACTTGAGAGGTAAAATGAGTTTCGATAAACAGTACACCAGAACAACTTTGAAAAGCAACTAGATCAAAGCATCAAACTCTGTAAAAATCTGGCACGATTTAAAAAGATCTACAAAGAATCCATAATCCTCAAATATGAACAGACATTGTGAGTGTTGCTATATATTCTTTTACTGTTGTTTCTTTATTTTGCTGTTGTTTTTTTATTATTGTTCTTTTTATTACCTGTTGTTACCTTACCCTATCCTATGTTCCCTTGTTTATGATTTGTTAAATGTAAATGTTATTGTTTTTACTTTTAGCCTTTGGCTTCGGCCCACTCCTTTTGAACAGATAAACTGCCCAAATAAATAAATAAACTAAAAACTAAACTAAAAAAGAGTAATCTCAGACTTTAATCGCAGACCAGAGAACTGTCGGTGTTGAGTGTGTAAATGTCCTACTCCATATCTTACTATGTTTTTGTACGTCAATGCACACATACAGACCCAGAAACTAATTCTCAAGACATTGTGTGACTTGAACCATTTTTACAAATAATATGGTTACCATGTTGCAGATTTTTTGAATGAGAACAGAAAAGCTACGATTGTCAGACCTGGTATAGTAAAAGTTCCAATCATTAAACAACAGATGAACTATAAAAGATTCATCAAACAACCGTTGCCCCACATCGGCACCCACCTGCCTCTAACATGAAAAGGTGTGCCGTTTCCTCGCTGTTTGGTTTGTCTTCATCAGTAGTGGTGGAACACATGTCTGAATGAAAGGTTGATGAGCTGAGGGACAAACAGTGCAGTATGCACAAGAGCCAGAGATGAATAATCGGAGAATAACTCATGGGGAGAACTCCAGATTGTGCAGGAGTCTTTTATTAGCATCCAAGTGTTTCTCTCAAGCAATGTTTTCATGTGTTTACTTGCACTGATGCCATGTTTTTGCTTTCAAGTTAACATTACACTGAATCTAATATATACACACACATTTGTATTCGCTCAAAATGATGAAAAATGTCGCATTCTGATCACACTCTTCTTAACTCGTCACTAAAATCCTCTCTCGGTTTTGTCCTCACCTCCCTCTTCTCCCCTCGTCGTCTGTAGCACGTAGACATCGCCGCCCTGCTGATCAAGTTCAATACGTGCGTCAATGCCACGGACAAGTGGGCGTTCACTCCGATCCACGAGGCGGCGCAGAAGGGCCGGACTCAGCTCTGCGCTCTGCTATTGGCCCACGGGGCAGACCCCACCATGAAGAACCAGGAAGGACAGACGCCGCTGGACCTGGCGACGGTAACAGATTTAACCGCTGTATTGCATTTGAGGCGTGTTTTGAGTGGCCGTAACCCAGAGAAGGCTTATATTTTAAACCCCCTTGAAGGCGTGAGCTATGATCTCAGGAGCTGAACTGTACTTTTAAAACTCCCTTCATGCTGTGTCTTCCAGGCCGACGACATCAGAGCATTGTTGATTGACGCCATGCCCCCTGACGCCCTACCCAGCTGCCTCAAACCACAAGCCACCGTGGTGCGTTGTGCATCACCTTTATACCGCGTGTGTTTTTTCTGAACCGTGGCCGAACTTTCTTGTTAACACTTTTCCCTCGTTCCCTCCAGGTGAGTGCCAACGTGGTGGGCGCCGGTGCAGCCGGGGGCGTAGTCATCTCTCCCTCCCCCTCCCCGTCCTGTCTGTCAGCAGCCAGCAGCATAGACAACCTGACCGCACCTCTCAGTGACATCCCAGTCGGCGGGGCCACAGGGACTGGAGATGGCGCGTCCGGGTCCGACAGAAAGGAAGGAGAATGTAAAGATTTTTTTTTTTTTGCCTGTAAACTTTACTCTGTTAAATGAATGTGTTGAGCAAAAGTAATAACCATCACAGCTGCCCAAAGCCTATACAAAGTGCAGTAGTGAATAAACAAAGAAAGAATTAACCTGTGACTTGCCTCCGTGATCAGGGGATAGGGTTTGGGTTAGGGTTAGAGTCAGGGGTTAGGGTTAGGGGTTAGGTTTAGGCTTAGGAACGGAAGTTATGCAAGTTGTCTTTCACTCACACAGACCTTACACATATTTTCCTTGGCTGTCAAATGAGGTATCACACTGGCACGTAGGCTTTAATCTGCTTTGAGATTTGGATATGCGTAATTGGAGAGAATAAGTCTAACCCTAAACCAGACCCTAACCCAGGTTAAGTCCTGCTAGTGTCAAACGCCAGTGCGGTGAAATGGGTTTTGAACTAGAAACACGGATGCTTGATATATTATGCTGGATTTATGCAACAAATGATTTGAGCAAATCATGCATGCAACATTACAACACATGCATGTTGTTAGACTTTGCATCAAAAAATGTATCACTTTTTCTAAAACGTCTTTGTTAAAACATGAAGGTCCCACTGAGGTTTCAGAATGTCTTTTTCAGACCATCGATTAAATCATTAGATTATATTCGGCCACTACTCCAATGCTACTTTATGCTTAGCCTTTATGTTTTGCGGATTTTTTAGCATAATAAATGATTTCATGCTTCTTTTTGCTTGTTCCTCTTTGTGCAGCGTTGCTCGACATGACCATCAACCAGTTCTTGAAGAGTTTAGGGCTGGAGCACCTTCGGGACATCTTCCAAAGAGAGCAGGTGTGCACTCCAAATTAGTTATATGTAATACATGCAGTTTTAGATTACAGCCTGGGAGTTCAGGTACAGAGAACAAGAAAGTAGTCATTACAGACACAACTGCAGGTAATTACACACCAACGTGCATGGTTTAATGAAGGTGTACAAAGTGTAACAAAGTACAAAGTGTTAAAAGAACAACAACAAGAGATGAGCTATTGGTAACCTGAAACAAATGGCTATAAATATGTTGGCTGCAGATGGGTTCAGTAATTGCTAATGTCCTCTAACCTTCCGTACCAAACATTGATGATTAATAGAAAGACTGTCGGGGATAAACAAAGCCCTGTCGATTTGCAGTTGGGTGACTCATCAACCGCATCTCAAACTCTGAAAATATGAAGCTTTTTTAACCATGTTTGAAAATACAGGCAGGTTGTAAGCGCAGGCATTAAAACCACCCTTTCTGAGGCTTTGGTAGCCAAAATATGAATCACCCTGAATGTAAGAATATCTAAAAGGAGTAGATGAATAGAAATGTGCATTAAGCATTTCAGCGGTTTGATAGTCATTCATTCATTGACCTTCTCGTAGCTTGCCGCTCTCATGAATGTTGAAGCTTTTACAGCCCAATTACAGTCTTCCCTATAATTATCTGCTGAGACTATTGCATGTGTGAATAATACATTTTGAATAGCTGTGACGGGGCTCGTATGGCTGATAGTGTTATTAATGGCAGAAAGTACAATGTTTGTTTAACACCAGCTTTTTTTATTGTGCCAACAATAAAACGACGTTCCCAAACGGTGTATACTATAACAAAAACAACAACAACAACAATATTTACAAAATACATCATATTTACAACAGACTACTTTCAATAATGAGGCAAACCAGGCTCTCATAGTTACCTTCCACGTACGGCGACCAACACAGACTGACCCAGTAGAGAGGGCACCCCTCTCTTATAATCATTGGCCCCTCCCTTCAGCCAATCGCCACAGATGACTGTTAACTACCCTAAAACAGTCTAACAGATGATTTATTACCTTGTAATAAATAATATACAATTTAATACAGAAACAAAATACATTTAACGTAAACCAATATGTCCCCGAGCCCTGCAACTTCTAACCCAAAACTACTATTATTATTTTATCATAAAACGTGTTTCGCGTGATGACGTCACACGCCGGCGTCCCTCGCGTGACGCAATATACCCGGAAATGCGCAGGCGCTCGGCTTGCCCGGGGGGAGACAGATGGGCGGAATGGACTGTGGGGAAATGTTTGTGTATAACGGAGTTATGGAGGGAAGATGGTTCCGCGGTGGCCTAGTGTGCACCCCAGACCCCCGCGATGGATGTTTGGACGGTAACATTCGCGAACGCGGAGCGGACGGAGGGAAACGGGAACGGGCAACAGGTAAGTAACGGTGTGCGTGTGGGCTTAGGTGGGTGGCGACAGTTTTCCCGTGGGCTCGGACGGGGTCACCCCGTCACAATAGCGTTTTGTCCCTCTTGGAACCGCCACCTTAACGTGGTGGAGGGGTTTGAGCGCCCGAATGATCCTGGGGGCCCTGTTGTCGGGGGCATCGTGCCCCTGGTCGGGTCACCCATGGCAAACAGGTCCTAGTTGACGGGTCAGACAAAGAGCGGTTCAGAAGCCCCTACTGTAGATCCGGTAACCTAGCAGATCACTCCGCCGCTGCGTAGCTTACAACCAGGAAGCTGATGCTGCTCAGATGTAAGTTATTTTAAATGCAAAATGATTCAATTAAAACAGTTATTCAGTTTGGTGTTTAAGTGATTTGCCTCAGGTGCACTGTGCTCGGGTCAGACTGTTTTTAATACATGCTAATTATCCCTTTGTCCGGTTAACTGCGAGTCTGCTCTGCTGTGTGCACGTCTGATATATTTTGCCCAGAGGTGCTTCATTCTTTCATTCCTATCACGTCATTATAGCCTTTTTACAAGATTTATGAAGTTCGGCGACACTTTTACTCTTCGAATGAGCGGACACTGACTGACAGTCCACGCTGCTCACACATCCGAGGGTACAGGCTGATCGACTTTAACATTGCACTGGTTTCATCTACTTGGCCTTTTTTTAAGGAAGTAAAGCAAAGCTGCATGGAAACGAGAATACAGCCGGCTCTGGATAAAGTTATAGCACATTGTTATGATGACAGCGGATACATTAGCGCACAGAGGCGATGATGATATATAACCCAGTCTTTACAAACGGAGAACGTGGATCATCATCAGGCCCGGTGCAGTTCACATAAAGTAAGTGAGATTGGGGAAAAAGGCTGTATTTAGCTGATCTGCCCACATACACGAGGAGCGTGCCGCTGTCCTGTTATCACTTTATGTCCTCAATCTGAGGCGCACATGAAATAACAAGAGAAAAGGGACTCAAGGCGAAGCGTTTGGGGACATCAGCACGCCGGCATCAGCAGGACTCCGCATCAGACTGTTGTTCTGGACAAACGGCCGACTGCGGCTCTGCATCAGAGCACTCCGGGGCTGAAATGTGGAGCGGTTTGTTCGTGAATCACAACCAGGCGCTCCTTAAACGATGAGTGCACTTTAGCAAAGGGTTCAATGTCACTACGGAGATTAAACAGATAACCAATTATTAACCGTTAAGGGCTCCGACTATCGGTTAAAGTAAAACAAAAAAGAAAACGTGCATTCCTAGTCGATGATTATACAAGAAGTACAATTTTTAATACAAATTTACACCACCATAGGAAACACTGTATAACTGTCATTACTTTATTAAAATAAAATATGTAAGTTCTTTCACTTTTTATGTTTTACTTCAAATGTGTGTGTTTTGTTGCTGGGCAGATCTCTCTGGATGTTTTGGCAGACATGGGGCACGAGGAGCTCAAGGAGATTGGCATCAACGCTTACGGCCACAGACACAAACTCATCAAAGGCATCGAGAGGCTGCTGGGAGGCCAGCAAGGTCAGGATCTTACATCACACTAGCATGTTGTCAGGCCTCTTCTTTTTACTAAATTTACTAACTAATATTTTAGTGCCACATAGAATTTATTAGAGGTCGACTGATATATCAGGTCGATATTTTGGTATTTTATAATATCAGCTTTTTGCCAATCTAACGTTGATAAAAGGCCGATATATCCGAAACCGAAAGTGATTGAGACTTCTGTTGTTGTTTTTTTTGCATTAGAAAAAGCAAAATCAGAGCTTTAAAATTAGCCTTCTCACAACTTCCTCCTCAAGGGAACCGAGAAAAATCACAATGAAAATCAGTCACTAATCTGTAAACCTCAGATCATATTTTTTTTATCGCATGTTGCAGTCTTTTGCTTATAATTTCAGAACCATACGAGATAGAGATTTACCGTTTTTTGTTTTGGAATCTTATTTTTGTCTCGCAAACAAGCTCCCTCTGAAGTAGGGATGGGACGAAATATCGTTTGGCGAAATATCGCGATACAAAACGTGACGAAACGCATCGAGTAAAAAAATCTATTTTTCTTTTTCTTTTTTTATAATTTTATTTTTTTGGACAATTTTATTTTTTGTATTTTTTTTTCATGTAAAGCTTCTTTGAGTGTCCAAAAAGCGCTATACAAGTTCGATGTATTATTATTATTATTAAATGAAAAAAATATATATATATCCGGGGAATGGTGCAGTGCGTCGTCAAGTCACAGGAATGATATGTTAGTTTTTTTGAAGAAGAACCAGTCCTGAGATACATTAACCTCGGGTTAGAGCAGCACTAAGGGAGTGTTCTTGTTGTGTTCGGCCTGTTAGGCCAAGGTTTCCCTGTGTTCAACTGAAACAAAAATAAACAAGTTATTATACAGTAATATTTTTTTCTTTTTGGATATCGTGACGTATCGTTTTGTGACTCTGACATATCGAGGTGCATCGTATCGTGAGTTTAAGTGTATCGTCCCATCCCTACTCTGAAGTACTTAACATGAATGTCCTGAATAAATCAGCCTGCTGCCACAGTTCAACACTGACACATTTTACAGTTTAGAAGCTTCATACACAAGATAAAGTTTTGGCTTCGACCAATCCCCAAAAATTGGCATCAGCCTTCGAAAAACCCATATTGGTCGACCTCTAGAATTTATATCCAAAATTGTGTTCCAGCCCATCATTTAAATCCAGATGTAAGTTCATTGTTTGTCCGAAAAATGTGCATACTTAAGGAGAAGGGTTGGCAATTAAGTTATGGTTCCATCTAGTGCTGGGCGATATGACGATAGATATCGTGGGGACGATAGAAAAGTGTCTATCGTGGCATTTCTCTTCTATCGTTTATATCGTTTCTAACCTAATTTCATCAATTATTAAAGCAAATATTACATTAAATAGGCCACAAAGAATGTATTAGTGTTTTCTTGTCACTATGCATCCTCTAAGTTTATATTAAGTGATTATAAACAAGAATAAAAAAGAACTTTTTCGCAAAGAAACTCCGTCTTTACACCTGCTTTACGATATTGCTGTCCGCCGCCCGCCACACCTGCTGTCGCAACGGCGACATCTAATGGACGTACACCCCTACTACTACACTCAGCATTCTTATTTCTGAGTTAAATGTCACTTCATAACAGAGGTTACATTAACCGAAAATTCTCCGTCATTTGCGTAATATGTTTAGCTTTGACGCAGCGCTGATCCGTCTCTGAGCGCGCGGGGCTCTCTCAGCTACTTCCCTAAACACCGCGTGGTTTCGCTCTGCTTTACGTACGGCACATAAACAGCTTTTTAGTGATGGATCTCACAACGGAGCTAAATGATAGGCAAGGCAACTTTTTTTTGTTTATACCGCACATTTCGTACACAAGGCCACTCAATGCGCCTTGATAGTGCATGGATCTGGATTAAACACACGCGAGAGAAGAGAGGAGAGGCGTTGTGCAGGAGGTAAGAGACGGATCGGGCAGCGCGTAGAGCAGCTAAAGACGTACAATGCAAACTGCTCGAACACAGTTTCTTAAACATTACGTTAAAATTGAGATATAAGCTCCAATTTACATTTGTATTAGTGTAATATGAGCCTTGATATTGAGGAGCAGATGATGCTCTGAATAAGTCGTTCTCTACGCACGAGTTTACACATTTCTGTTGTTAAATTGGTGTCAGGACTCAGATGTTCAGATCATGTTTAGCCCATTTTTCCTGCTGTCTCACATTTTTCCTGACATAAACAATACAGGCGATATAAATTATCCATAGCGAAACCACTGCTTCAAAATAAAGTTAAAAAAAAAGTAAGTAAGATATTTTTGTTAAACTTTTGAAAGAATAACTGAAAACTGACTATATTATGGTATATCGTGATATATATCGTTATCGTGATATAAAATAATCCATATCGTGATATACGTTTTTTCCATATCGCCCAGCACTAGTTCCATCTGTTTTTAGTTTAGATAAAAAGGAAGAGCAAAGTGTTTATCTGTAATTCGGTTTAAAAAAAAGCTCGGGTCCTCTACCAGAGGCCTGGGCGCTTGAGGGTTCAGCGCAGTATCTTCAGCCAGAGACGTGACAATTATGAAACTGTTGTTCATTGAAGTGGAAACATTTGTGTGTTGTAGGTGCCAACCCGTACTTGACATTCCACTGTTCGAGCCAAGGCACAGTTCTCATCGACTTGGCCCCCGACGACAAGGAGTTTCAGTCCGTGGAGGAGGAGGTATGGACTGTCAATATATGTGTGTATCATGGCTCTGGGCCTGAGTAGTTGGTGCGTTTATCTCTCAGGAAGAAGAGTTCGGCTCTCTTTAGAGTTTGAATGTAGTTTTCGTGTCTCGGTGGGATTCCTCTGTGAGCAAAAGGCCAATCGTCCAGTTACAGTAGGTAGACCACCAACGTAACAGAAGAAACTAGAAGCAGGTACCGCGCTGCTTTCATCAGATTGCCACAGTGCATTGAAGGATGGATGACATAAATATACTTAAACCAGTGGTTCCCAAACTTTTTGGAGCCGTGTACCCCCTGAAGCTTTGGGTGACGAGTCGCGTACCCCCTTAACTTTGACGCGATTGAAAACACTGAGAATATTACATGTAATATTATGTTTATTTCCCCCATTATTACAGTGAACTAAAGGTTTTCCACATTCAATATTTGTTTTCCTCGTCTTGGGTGATTAAGGCTATTAAGAAAATGTAAATACAAAAACATTAAATGAAAATGCCAGTTTTTCATTATTTTGAAAACAGGCTGTTAGTGTGAATGGATAAAGCTGAGTGTTTATGTTGTCCCAGTGGACCAGGACTCTGCGGCTTTTGTCACTCATTCTGAACATCAGACTCTGGTTTGGACTCTGCGCTCTGGCCCCGCCCCCTCTGCGTCTCCCTCAGTCGTACTGTCAAACCACCGGTACAGATTCAAATGCCCTGGTTCAAGCTTTTGTTAAAGCTAGATAATACGCAGGACATTACCATCTTTGCACGTGCCACCGCACGTCAGATCGTAAACTTAAATGTATTTGTCAGACACACATTCACGTGTTTAGCGGCAGAGGAGGGGACAGCCACAGATGCTTCTCCTCCTCCCCTCGCTCCTCGGATCAGAATGAGAAGAAAACTCCTGTTGCAAATCGAAGTCGCCTGATGGTGATGGTCTGACTGCGCACAGGCTCCTCTGTCTTTAGGACAGATATGACAGAAATTGCTGATTGAAAGGCGCTCTTAGAGGCGCTGCTGTTGTAGCGAGGGCTGACGCAGCCTCAGCCGCGCTCCCGGTCTCCGTAGAGTTTTATGCGCTTGGGTCCAAAGCGGGTCTTGAGGTTTGGTTCTGGAGTGGACATGTTTAGGTCCAGAACAAGCTCATCCACGTCTGAATTATAAGACTATTTCGCCTGTATGAGCGTGTTTCCCGTGCGGCGAATTTAACGGGTCAATATCAATCAGATTGTGATTTTTTATTTTTTTTATTACCCCCGGGGACGTCCTGCGTACCACAGTTTGGGAACCCCTGACTTAATACTTTCAAACACAAACTTAACCACAAAACTTTCAGTCAACACACTTAGTCTTGTCGTCCTCGAACATCAGAGTGCCGTGGCTGCTCTGCCTGTACAGCGTCTTGTAAATGTAATGGGTAATTGGAGGCGACAGCGGTTATCAATGTGAATGTCTTAAAAATTAATGAGCGCCGTCAGGCTCGGCACCCATTTAACAGGACGTTTCTTTACTGTCATCTTTAATGGAACTGAGAATGACTGCCGTGTTCCGTCTTCAGATGTGAAACTTCGGCCTGGACTGGAACGCCTCTGCTGCAATTCGATTTTGTAATGCTCATTGTTAACCTCTTAACCCCCGCATGAACCGAGCACATTTTCTCCAGTTTGGCTTTACCCAAATCTAGAAGCAAATGAGTGACAAAAATAATGGTGGAAAAAGCAACAAAAAAGTGACATAAATGTGATGAAAACGCAACAAAAAAACACAAAAATTTGATGGAAAAAACATCAGAAACGCGACAAAAAGGCAATTAAAAAACACTTCCAAAATGGGACAAAAAAATCAACAAGAAAGCCACAAAAGAGTGACAAAAATGTGATGAAAAGAGTGACCAAAACAGGACATAAATGCCACAAAAAAGTTACAATCGGTTTTGTAGGTCTTAGCTTTCAAATGAGGCGTTATTCTGGTCTATAGGCTGAAAGCTCCAGTTCAGAAGCGCTTAGATTTCGATAAAGAAAAAGAGGGGGTTAAAGGGTTCATTGTTTGAGTTATTTTTTATTTTGATTGGTTTTGTGTGAAAATGTAAATGTAATGATGTAAATATTGTAAATAATAGCGCAGATGAACAAATAAATCAAATCAAAGGGTTCATTGTTTTTAACTATTCGTTCTTTCTATTGTCTTTCCTCCGTGTTTGCTACTGAATCACAGCTGAATTTCCCCTTGTGGGATTAATTAATCTATCTATTGTTTATGATTCTGCTTTAAGTTAGAACCGTGTAAAATAATGCCATTCCATTTAGGCTGTGTGAGCAAAAATGTAGAACTGTACGAGTATTTATAGATAAATAAGCGATATATTCTTTGTCCCTCGTAGCAAGTGATCCATGTTCACGATGTTTTATCCGTAATACTGCTTTCCCCAACAGCTGCAGAGCACTATCAGAGAGCACCGAGATGGAGGCAACGCTGGCGGTGTCTTCAGCCGGTACAATATTATTAAGGTCAGTCTTCGCCTTGATCGATCGCCCCCGTAGTCTTTCCAACATCATGTTTTCAAACGTAATATCATATTTGATACGAGATGATCTTTTCACTCCAGATTCAGAAAGTGGTGAATAAGAAACTGCGAGAAAGGTACACGCACAGGCAAAAGGAGATCGCCGATGAAAATCACAACCATCACAATGAACGCATGCTCTTTCATGGTGAGTAAATCATAGCTGGTCTGACTTGAGGGAAGTTGAATTGGGAAACGCACAAAATATTGGGCCTCATTCGTGAACATCTTTTTAAGAAACTTCTTAAAATCCGTTCTTAAGTAGGGAAAATACTTTGCACGTGTGCTCTGAGTTTGGTGAATTCCAACCATAGACCGTTAAAAAGAATAGACAACTCCTCCTCACTCCTCCCCTTTATCATAATGACCACGTTTGAGGGAGAAATCATGGCAGATTTACAGACTCCTCCCCAGCTCTGACGAAGCATGTTCCTAAAAAGGGCATAAGGGCGAGATCTTCACTGTAGACCCGGCCCTTGAGTGACGTGTAGCTCGTGCAGCTCCAATGCTAACAGTCCGACCCTCATTAGTACGATTTCAAAAAAAAATAATTTCGAAAACCAGCCTGGTTTCTTTAATTGTGACTAACCCAGCGTTATCTCAGGAGGAATATGTAGCCGTAGAAAGTGTTTAAAAAATTTAAACCAGGCGTTAAAGTTGTTTTTAACGTGTCTAAAGTCCAATGCTTTTCAATGGGAGACTAGCGGCTATATGGAGGTACTACAGCAATGGCGGCCTCCAGGGTCGCGGTTGTAAAGCAGAGCAGCCAGCGGCCATTGATCCCAACTCGGGACTAATTAGCATATGTCACCACCTACAATTCCCCTTAAAAGTGCTGCGCGCAAAAGGCACCCAGAGGGGAGGGTATGAATGACACAACACAAATCCAAAACTACTAACCAATAAAACCCCAAAAGAAAAACATCTCAGCCATCAGCACCACGCGCTCAAGGACCCTCCTAAACCTTTGGGCACCAGGCGAATTAGCTCTCATTACAAAAATGTTTAAATAGATATAACCTGTACATCGTAAAAAGGTTTTCTTCTCTTCCCGCGGGTCAGACCTGTAAATAGGTGCAGTTCTTACAGTGGAACGTTTTCACCTAAGAACAAATCCCAAAAACCTTAAGGTCTTAAGAACAAATTTGTCATGAACGAGGCCCATTGTCCGCTTCAGTAGCCTTGTGATTGAGTGATGCTGTGGGGATGTTAAGGTATACCACATATTTATTTATTGGTTAGTTTATTTGGTTTCCATCTCTAAACAAAGCAAAATGAAAACTGGATGAAACCCACTTTGGACTGTACATGAATACTAGGTTCATAAAGAGCTCAAATGTTAAATGTTGTAATAGTAGCCACAATGAAAGACAAACAATATGTAAGAAAATTACAATTGATTTAGTTAAAGTTGTCACGAATTATAACCACAAATACAATATACAAGATACTAAAATAAAATGGCGCCTTTAAATTAACCCAAAAATATACCCTTAAAGTCTGTTTCTAGTGAGTGCACTCAAGATCTAAATGTTTCTTTCCAAGTTCTCAAGTTTCGGCTGATACGGTCCTACCGCAGCCGATAATCCATGCGGTTAGTGATAGTGTTGATCCAGTTCCGATGTTCAGTTGGGGTGGCTCGCCATCTAGTGGTCTTCTCCAAGGATGTTCCCAAACCGCATTAAAAAGACCTGACCTGTATTAAAAGACAGGCTTATACATTTCTTGCTCAAGTCATGACTACCTATCTATTTCACTTTTCTTCAAATGTACAATATATTTCTCATTTACTGTACATAGTAAAACAAAAAGATTATTTCTGTACGCAACACTCGTCTAGTTATTCATTTACATAAAAAAGCATACAACATCTGTAGGATTATTTCAACCCAGTAAACAGTAAACATTAAATGTTTACTGTTTACTGGGTTGAAATAATTTGTATTTGTATTTAGCATTTTTGTCAGAGCAAAAATGCAACATCTCATTCATAAGTCATCAGTTTGACAGCAGTAAAATAAATCATATTCAAGAATGCTTTCCCTTTAAATTAACTTCAGGAATTTTACTCATTACAAATAAACAAAACAGTATGTCAACAAGTTTCTCACCAATTCACATGTACTCCAAAACAAAGTGATGTCAAGTCTCTGGGTCTCAGCGCAGGCGCAGGGGACTGCCTGTATTATTGACATGGAGTTGTTAGGAGCTAGTTGTGATTAACAACTAACACATCAGCAATCAAATTGTTCCTCACCAATTCTCTTTTGTTCCTTCACGGAACGGTGTCAGAGATCTGCGTCCAGTGTGATTTTTAGGGCTTTCCTGTGGCCTGAAACATTGGGGAAGTCCGTTAGCATTTAGCGGACGTTAACATTTTGCAGACGTTAAGTTGCGGTGACCACTAAAAAAGTAACTCTCACCGATCAGCTGTCAACTTCAGCTCCAGGTCGGCGACAGGACTCCTCTTTAGGCTTGGATTTATGTTGATTTTTCTCAGATTTTCTCGTTTGATTTTCTCCAAAATGTGTAACTGTTCAACTCCATGACTCTATTGAGCGAGGAACCTCCAAAAGCAGCTGATCGGCAGATCTCAGAGCCCTAGCAGGCGTACAAGAAGCTCAGACAAATACAGAGGAGCAGTGCCATGGAGACATTTGAAAAGAAGCTTAAACCTTATCCTGTAATACACAGGAAGCCAATGTAGAGCAGATAACACAGGGGTGATATGCTGTTGCTTTTTGGTCCCTGTGAGGAGACGGGCAGCTGCGTTTTGTACCCCCTGGAGGCGACGAATTGAACACTGACCGAGACCAATGTACACAGAATTACAATAATCAAGTCGCGAAGTTATAAAAACATGAATGGCTTTCTCAAAGTCACAGGCAGGTAGATAATTTTTTACCTTGCTTAAAGTTTTAAGGTGGAAAAAGCTTGATTTGAAAACATATTTAAATTTAAATTCATTGTCTACAAACACACCGAGATTCCTTGCAAAAGGGTGACGGAAAGAGGCTAGAGGGCCGATGGCACTGTCACAATTGTTGAGAACATTTGAATCAGAATTTCCAAATATAAACATTTCTGTCTTATCTTTGTTCAGACTTAAAAAGTTGGCCTCCATCCATAACTTAACTTCTTGTAAACAATCCCCCTGATTCAATGATCCCTTAGAGCTAGACTTTAGTGGCATGTAGATCTGCAAATAGTCAGCATAAAAATGATAACCGACTTTGTGTTTCTTTCAAATCAGTCCAAGGGGTAGCAGATACAGAGAAAATAACAAAGGGCCTAAAATGGACCCTTGAGGCACTCCACAATGAATAGGTGACACAGATGAGACGCAAGAGCCAACATTAACTGAAAAACTTCTATCTTTAAAATATGAATCATATTGTTCAGAACAGTGCCTTTGAGTCCCACAGACAGCTCAAGGCGTGATAAAAGAATGCTGTATCAAATGCAGCAGTTAAGTCCAGGAGCACAAGGACAGAGTGACCTCCACAGTCCGCAGTTAAAGGGGCAGTGTCTTTGCTATGACATTTCCGTTTTATAAATTGTTTGTTTCCACAAACATTTGGATCATTAAATTCATCCTCCCGTGATATTTAAATTCCAAGTATATATTATTTTATTTATCTTTACACCAGACTGACTTGAACTTGCTGTATAATCTCCAAACCTCTCACCGTTTCCCCCAAGGTTCTCCCTTCATCAACGCCATCATCCACAAAGGCTTCGATGAGCGCCATGCCTACATCGGGGGTATGTTTGGAGCGGGCATTTACTTCGCCGAGAACTCGTCCAAAAGTAACCAGTACGTGTATGGGATCGGCGGAGGCACGGGCTGTCCCACCCACAAGGACCGCTCCTGCTACGTGTGCCACAGGTGAGACGATGTTTCGCAGGTGTTCCGGCGCATTCAGGGTTAACGGGGAGAAGATGGCGGCTTGAAATCAATAGTATAATAGTTTTGTTCGTATGTGAAAAGTATGGACTCTTTGTAAACCTTTTCAAAGTGTGCCATGTTTTTACAAAGTTTGTTGCTTTCATCTAGATTTTTCCATAGTTCTACACCATGTCTCATGCTTTTCAAGGTTGTTCTGGAGTACTGTTTATCGAAACTCCTTTTACCTCTCAAGTTGTGTTTCACTTCTCGTTTGCAGAACATATTTTGTATTGCTGGGTGGCAGTTTCTAGAATGTGATGATGTCACCGAACCCAGCGGGCGGCAGGAGCCAGTTTTTCCTATTAACTGCATTACACTTTCACAAGTCGTAGCTCAAAAGAAAATTTATGAATTACGAAAATGATCATTAGTATCAGTCACTGGGTCCAAGATCTCTCTGTACAAGACCAAAAACAAAATAATTTTTCCTCCATATAATAGTATTGGCCTTTAGAACGCTGCGATGTCACCTGCAACCCAGCAATACTCTCAGGAAGCGACTTTTGTGAGGCTTTGAACATGATTTGTGCCGATGGGTCCTCAAATTTCATTGTTTTTGATTTAAAGAATAATGGATCTGTGTGATCACGGTATCCAGCTACATGGATTATTCTTAGTGCCTTTTTCTGAATTTTAAACAATGGGTCAAGATTATACGTATTTCCCCAGATCTCTACACAATATGTTAAATGGGGGCGGATAAGTGAGCAGTATATAGTATATAGAGCTTTGTTGTCAATGATATATTTAGATTTATTCATTAGGGCTGAAATCTTTGCAACTTTAGTTTTAATTTTTAGGATGTGAGGTTTCCAACTGATTTTATGATCGAGTGTTACACCAAGAACTGTATGTTCATACACTCTTTCAATAGTTTCGTTCGCCAATTTTAACTGGTAATTGTCCGAGACTGTATAATTAGAAAGAAAAATCACTTTGTAGGATGTACTGTAGATGGCGTCGGCTAAAGCCATTACATTTTAGTTGGCGAAGTGTTCCCTTGACGACAGCAGCAATACAGTAGGGAATCTCTTAACAGGCCATTTAAGCCCCCCGAGAACATGTCATCTGTGCACATTACAATGACCAGGAAAGAGAAAATGATTATGGGCTTCTAAAGGTCCATTTACTTGCATACGAGAAGCCTAGGCTGCTATTAGAATTGTCACTTTTGCTTGGGATTTTCTGCGTAGTGCGTGCATCGGTGTATGAATGAGAGTGATTTGGATAAAAGTTGAGACCATTTACCATTTAGAAATGTGAGTCTAATTGTGGAGTTTAAAGGTGTTAAAAAGTAGACAATCTGGTCCAGTTTTAGGGTATCACATACAACTCCACGCTAATGTCTTGCAAACTTAAGCTCGTGAAAAAATGTATAAATAATTTTTTGTTTGCTCTGTAAATTTACTATTTCTTATCAAGGGTGTTTGATCCAGAGAGACAAAAAAGACAAAATTACAATGTAACAATTCTAAAATGCCCTGTCGTGAATTGCATTGATTTCCATTTTAAAAAGTAAATCATATACATTTACCATATTCATTTAGTCTTTGTTAAATTCATTTAATTAATATCTATTGATTTAAACGTAAGGAATTGAATTGTTAGTGAGATTACAACACAATTTCCAAACACAGTTGGTACAGTATGGTACAATTAGCAAAACAGTTCAGCCCTTAGACCGCTGAGCTACAAATGATTTGAACCTTCATTATACTTTATTGTATTAACTATTTGGTAATAATATAAACAGGAACATAAAAAACAGTTTTCAATGGTTGATCTCTAACTTTCTGAAGTTTTAGGAATCTTGATAGACATTATAGGTATCAATAAGCTCTTACTGTGGGATCGTTCTTTTAGCCAGAGCTGCCCCGGGGGATAACGGAGGGAAACACGCCCTCAACACGCCATACACTCATGCTTCCCAGTCAAATATAAATCTGTGCAGTCTGCATTCATCCATTAAGTTGAAAAGGCAAGTGCATGAATTCTGTTTTTGCTTCTTGTTAAAGGGATATTTCAGGATTTTTTTACATTGGGCCTCACTTCCTAGTTATCTAGATTGTTGTTGATGTCTGGAGGTATTTTTTTCTTAAATTCATGCAGTTCTTATATTTGAAGAGTCTAGGCGGGCGCTAGGCTAATGCTAGGCTAAAGCATTTCTATGGCATCAGTTAGCCTGCATTAAAAACAGTCTGACCCACTCCACAGTGCACCTGAGGAAAATCACTTATAACGCCAAACTAACCATATAAATGTCTGTGTTAATAGAATATTTTTTTTAATATAACTGACCTTGTATCACATCAATTACCACAGGGACTATTTTCTCGCAGATCACTCCGCGGCTGCGTTAGCTTACAGCCACGAAGCTGATGCTGCTCAAATATAAGTTATTTTAGATGCAAAATTATTAAAATTACTCTATCGACACAGTCATTTATATCTGGCGTTATAAGTGATTTTCCTCCGGTGCACCGTGGAGTGGGCCAGACTGTTTTTAATGCAGGCTAACTGATACCATAGAAATGCTTTAGCCTTGCCCTAGCCTAGCGCTACTTAGCTCTTTAAATATAAGAACTGCATGAATTTAAGAAATATCTCCAGACATCAACAACACTCTGCATAACTAGAAAACCAGGCCCTATGTCAAAAATCCGGAAATATCCCTTTAAGGATGAATCTGTTCCTGCTGAAAACGTTGTCATATGATAAATGGATGTGCATAAAATGTGTTTTCCAACGGGCGAATGTGTATTTGCTTTGTTTTACACAACTGACTGACTTTTAATAAATCAGCACAACTAACATCCTATTCATTTAAATGTGTGTTGCAGACAAATGCTGTTCTGCCGAGTGACTCTGGGCAAGTCCTTCCTTCAATTCAGTGCAATGAAAATGGCCCATGCCCCCCCAGGACACCACTCTGTCATTGGACGTCCCAGCGTGAACGGACTGGCGTACGCAGAGTACGTCATCTACAGAGGGGAGCAGGTATGTGCGCCCGCAGTTTTGCCATCCACTTGCTAGGACCAGTAAGAACTTGACGTGAATATAATGATGATGTCTCTGTGTGGTATTATTGACTTACTAGCCGGGAGGAATCAAAATCACAGTTTTAATGGTTGCAATTGGCAAACAAAGCTACAAATCTGGCACTTGTTTCATTATTATGTATAAATGTGGCAAATCATTTCTCAAAATGTAAGTTCTGAAAATGTGAAGGAACACTACCGGAGTCTATTAAAATGACTGGTTTTGAGTTGACCATAATTTCCTTTTAAAGGCTTATCTAATAGTTTAGCTCATCTAATAGGCTTAGACCTCTACAAGCATTTCCTGAAACTACTGTGACGTTTGTATTTCAGTTAATATCTCAGACTTCTATGTAAATGATCCGGCACTGGTTCTTCTGGATTTTAAAATATAAATCTCAAATCAAACTTGAAAACTTGTCACAGAAATTGTTATAATATCAATTCTTCCAACATCTTACCGCCCTACTGAGGAGATAATTAGGTTTTTTTGATTGGACAGTTTAGGGTGAAAGCCGGGGAGACACATCCAGCCAAGATCCGAACCCGCAACACCACATGATGGTGGAACAATGCCGCTATTACACAAGACTAGGCTGCACCCGGAGATTCACAAGGATGGTTATTGTTAGAGTTCAAGGTTTAAGCTGCACAAAAGCTAATAGATTTGCTAGCCCGGAATTCCCACCTGCCCCCACACGCCGACCGACCTGCTCTGATGCTGCTGAAATCCTCATAATTCTCCGTTTGTTTCATAATCCATTATCTACAGGGAGCCGTCCAGTGTTGTTTTTTGCAGCCCTCTTAGTTTTAGTTTCAGTTTTAGTTTTGAGTCTTTTGGACGAAAATGCCTTCACGTTTTAGTCAGATGGAAACTCGTTATAAAAAGTAATTAATTAAAATTAGTACTTCAGCAAATTAGTTTTGGCGGGCTAAGCAGGCTATTGAAAATAAGTGTTGGAAATTGCCTTCATGACCATCACATGACACCACAAAAGGCAGGAGTGTCTTTCTATAAATGACTTTTCCCAAAAGCGGCCGCTCTCCTCATCCTCTGATCATTGCTTTGAGATTTGGCGACTATAGTATTGATTTCGACATTGATAATTGCAACCCTGTACACCCCTTTTTTATTTATTTATTTGAGCCATTATTTACAATATTTACATTATTACATTTACACACAAAACCAATAAAAAATAAAAATAAATAACTCAAAAGGAGTAGGCCGAAGCAAGAAAGCTTATGAGCGCCCACCCCGTATTCAAAATACAATTATTGATTAGCAGCATTGATTATTCGAAGCTTTTGCATGTCATAGGTTGAAAATCCGATGAGATTTACAAGACGAGTATGAAAAACATAGAGCGAAGATAGAAAAGTTTGTTTTCAGAGTATATTTATAGTTTTCTCTTATTTTTTTATATTACAATTCTGGTCACCATTCTATTGATTTACTTATCGTTTAAGTAGCCATAGTGTTTTAGATATACATATATATATATACACATACATAGCACACATATTTATTACACATATGTTATTATACTTCCCACTGACTGTCTCTCTCTACAGGCTTATCCCGAATACTTGATCACATACCAGATTGTGAAGCCAGAGAGTGTTGCAACTCCTGCTGCCTCTGCCGAACAGAAGTCCTAGAGCTCTTCAGTCCATCGACTAAAGAGGAGTTTCAAACACACGAGGTCCGGAAATGACACTCGGGGCTGAAGTGTGTCGAGAGGTTTGCTGAAGTGGAGAAAAATGAGCCTAGAAAAGGAGTTTTTATTTCTGGTTCATTTAAGGCAAAAGAAAAAAAGAAAGAAAAAAGAAACACGCACACATTCCTTTGTATTGCTCATACTCCCTGTCATTTTAAATTTATTCTTGAATAGCTCCCTGGGGCCACAGAGCAAAAACAATGTTGATGTTTTTTTTTTTTTTTTTTTTCATTTCAAAGAGCCCTGTCCTCCCACATTGTTTTTTGCTTCAAATTCAGAATCAAAGAAATGAGTGGAGTCTGTATTACCACTTTTAATTTTTCTAAATGACAATCCAGGAGTGCATTTTACTGTCTAAAACCGGGACCACAAAACGTTTTCTAACTTTGGTTCTTCGGGTCATGTTACATTTTAATGCTGTTTATATATAAAACTACATTTCTTCTGTTTTTTTTTTTTTATGGATCTGCTGCCTTTGCAAAAAAAAAACAGTTTGTCTCTCTTATTCAATGATGTAACACGGAATAAGCTTAAGACGACTACATATTTATGTTATTTTATATTTTTATTTTTTTAACATTGTTTTCAGAATGTGAAGCATGCCTCTTGCGTTACCAGGAGGATTTTTTACGTTACATGGAGAATGGCCAGTAGATAAAAACGGATGTTTACAATACAATACTCCACATCAAAGTTATAGTATTTGACTTTTCTTCTCTTTTTTTTCTTTCAACTACTTGACTATTTTTCAGATCCGTTTATTTATTAGCATATACCGTACATATGGCACTGTTTATGGACCACAGTGTTAATTTCCATGTTATTCATTTCAAAAGTGAATGGCCTTAATATGAGCACTATCTTGAATCTATCACTTGGAATTGACACATCATTTGTTTTGTATGTTTTCATTTGAAGTTATATCATCGATCAGGGTGCCTATAAAGAATTATGTGAACAAAAGATCATTCTAGCTTTGTCATAAGACACCATGTCTCGAAGCAGCAACCAGGAAGAAGTTGTTAAGATTAAGATTGTACCAATGTGTGAAGGATGTTGCCAGTAAATTTTAAGTGAAGATACAGCAAAAACAAAACAATGTCATATGTAATCGTGATCATTTTCGAAACTGTGCAGTAGTGTTTGTTTTAATATTGTACATAATCTGTCAGTTAGGCCTTTTGGGGTCTTTTATGGGACATTTTGTTTAGTTTTCAACGTGATAAATCTTTGAATTGTGTTGTTATCTGGTTTGTGTTTTGTTGGACCAGGCAGCCATTGTTGTATAAATATTTGGAGGGAAATGCTGTGAATGTGCTTCTCGCATATTGAGAAGTGATGAAGGCGTCTCTTCCTCGTGTTGACCTTTGTGTATTTGTGTACAGTTGTACAGTCTGACAGCGAACACGTGAAAACAAAAACTCTTGTACAGAACAAATCCTTAATAAATCTGCTCAACTGTGACTCTGGCCTGTGTGGTTTCTTACAACTTTTGGAAGTGTTTGCTTGACTAATGACATGCACTTACGCTGCTGACAAAGGACTTTATTTCTTTAGCGCCTTTCACAGAATCATAGTCACAAAGGGGGGGGGGGGGGGGTACACATTACTGCAGAGAGCGTACACAAATACTTTTCAATAATGGTTTACCCAAAGAGATCTCAAAGAGGCCTTTATTTATTCAGTTCAACAACAAAAGACTTTCCTTATCAAATACCTGCATTTGATGTCGCTTCAGAAACAAACTAAACTGGCTTCTTAATCTATGACAGACTACTGTTGGATAGGTGTTCAAAGATATATTAATCAGATCAACAAATAAAAACCCTGACGGAAACATTTTGTAATGTCTTCAAACGGCCACAAGAGGGCAGGCAGCCCTTACGTTTGACTTCATCTACAAGTATAAGCACACAGTGTGCGTGAAGCCCTGATTAAATAAGCCTGTATTAATTTTGCACAATATTATCATGCGATGCTTAGGTTAAGGTGTACTTTAGTGTATCTGAAATGTGTCCTCTGCATTTGATCCATCCTTCAATGCGGACGGGGACACCTGAAAAGAGCAACCGATTTATTAATAATGTTTTAATATTATCACATAAATTAATTGTTTGTTGTTGTGTTTTATTATTATATTATACTGCATTATTTTCTCATGACTATTATTTAGGCTGCTCGAATTGTTTTTAATGGTAATTCTATAATGGTGACTATAGGCCTGAAATAGCTAAAGACCATATATTTGTGTAGGTCAGGGCTTTTCAAGATTACATTTTTTACTGGGCTTGATTTGTTAGAGATCATTGGGCAAGCTCCGCAACGCCAGCAAACTTATTTGTGTTTTGGGGATTTAAAAAAATGAGTAGTTCATTACTACCATTGCTCAAATAGAATCAGGCCTATAAATTCAAGTTTTGATCAAATTACAGCATTTTAAGTCCTTTAAAAAAAAAAAAAAATAGCCTACAGTATGTATAAACACAAGGACGTACTTAAACTCAGATTACAGCTGTTAAAGTCGGTTCTACTGGAGCTCTGACTCATCTCTAAATATGAGTAATATTACAAAAGCACTGTACAGGTAACAGTAATTCTCTGTAACAATATTGTATTTAGCAGGTAAAGAACCTCCTCGGTGAGAGTATCCACCATGAAGCATGAAGTACAAAGCTTTAGACACATCGTCCAGTCACAGGTACGTGCTTAACAAAATGGCTACCTCGTGGCCACTTCGGAGGTTCAGATCATATTTCAGTCGTGTGCATACTAAATGAACATACAATAATTCGACAAAATTTGATACAATATATGACAAAAAATACCTTGTGCAGAGTGTGCCATAATAATTTTACACAAAAAATATTTTAAACAAAAATGTATATTGTCTTAAATTTTTTTTTTGTATCGGGGAAGAATTTAGGAACATTAATGAAAACTATTGAACAAGAAATGGTCCAACTTCAGAAATGGTTTAATAACAATAAATTGTCATTAAACTTAAACAAAACAAAATGGATATTGTTTACAAATCAAAAATGCCCTGAAAGTGTTAATTTGACTTTAAATGGAATAACTATTGAGAGAGTGTCAGAATTTATGTTTTTAGGAGTACTCATTGATGAAAAATTTAAGTGGAAGTCGCACATAGCCTACGTAAGAAATAAAATTCGTAAAAACATTGCTGTTTTGAGTAAAGTAAAGTTTATGTTGAATTACAAGGCAATGAGAATCCTATATTGCTCCTTTATTTTGCCATATTTAATGTATTGTTTGGAGGTATGGGGTAATTCTTATATTACTAATTTAATGCCCTTATTTCTTTTGCAAAAAAGGGCTATAAGAATAATTAATGGAGTTGCTCCAAGAGAACATACTACAGAACTGTTTCTGAGGTCAGGACTACTCAAATTGAAGGACTTGGTTTCTTTACAAACTTTATTGGTTGTTCATAAAGCAAAACATTGCCTGTTACCGCATGGACTTCAAATCCTTTTTATTGTAAATAGTGAGACAAGCAGAAGAAATAATGACTTTAAACAACCTTTCGCAGGAAATACCCTCAAACAAATGTGTGTCTCAGTATCTGGTGTGAAACAATGGAACTCTCTAGAAAACGATCTAAAATGTTGTTCAAATATTCTTCAATTCAAATACAAGTATAAACAGAATATTCTTCACTTATACAAAGATGAATGTGAAAATTGTTAAATTTACAATAATAATGCTGATAACGACGGTGGTGATGTAGTGGTGCGGCGGTGGTGATGGGGGCGATGGCGGGACTGTCTGGTTGTGTGGTAAGTACCTGAGTGTGGGTGTATGGGTGCATACGGGGATGCTTACAGTACGCATTGAAAAATAATTTAAAAACTTAAAAAAAGAGGAAAAAAATAAATGAATTCTCAGTGCAGGGTAAGCAGGTGTTGGCCAACTGTGGGAGGTCATATGTCTCTCAACAGCCGCCCATACAAACCTTGCTTTTTTAATACACCATACAGCACAGGGCCAATCACAAATACATATACATATCCTCTTCAGTACAGGGTAAGCAGGAATGGAGGGAATGTCAGGGGCATAGCACCTCTGGACTTCCACTAACTCCTGTCTTTTTAAACACAACACCTATCTTAGGGCATAACTCTGTCAATCACTGATGTAGGGTAAGCAGGTGCCGGGGCAGCTGTGGGAGGTCAAACATCTTTCGACAGCTGCCCATTCAAACCTTGTTTTTTTTTAATGCAACACACAGCATAGGGCTCATCACAAATACATCAATAGATCCTCTTCGTCTTTTTGTGTGTGTGCTGTGGGTGTGCCTGTGTGTGTCCGTGCATGCTTGCCTGTATGTATATGTGGGTGTGCGTTGTGTAGTTCGATGGCCTCGTCATTGTTCCCGTCGCTGCTGTAGTCCCCATTGCATCACTGTTGTTTTAGCAAAATTATTAATAATTGAACAAATATATATAGAAAAAGAAAAGTTGATAACATCTGGTTTGGGCTATTACTTTTTTGGCATCGGTGAGGCCATCTAATTTGTAAAGTTTTTTTTATTTAGAATGGGGTAGGAGCTTATAAGATTTTTTCTTCATCCTACTCCTGTTCTTCTTTTCATGAAATGTATTATTGTTGTGTTTTTTGGATTATTGTACACATGTTGTGTTGCATTATCATGGAAAAAAGAATAAATAAAATGAAATGAAATGAATGAATGAAATTTAAGACATTTTAACGACACATCGAGAGTTTATGCGTTAACACCCGTCGCTTCTGTCATTTTGTTCTTTCTTTTACCCCTCTTTCAAATGATCTCGCCTCCTTCCCTAAAATTTTAACTGTCATCAAAGCAGGGTATGGTGGCATTAAGACGGAGATGGACTTCTGGATAAGGGGCTCTGCAGTGTTGGTACATCCTCTAATGAAGTTGCTGTTGTTTAACTTCTCCAATGCAACGCTCTTTGCACTCATGTTTACAACTAACCGTCGTGGGGACTTTTATCATTATGAGAAACTGACAGGGCTCATTTACGTGAGAGGCAATACGTCTGCAACACTAAAGCTATCCCGTATGGATATTGGAACTGTAGGGAAGTTTTTGGTGAAAAAATATAAAAAAATAAATAAACCACTTTGAAAAAATACCACTGACATAGAGTAATTTCATTAAGAATATTTTTTTATTCAACATTGTAATCTCAGTAATAAATAAATGCACAGGTCATTCATTCCACAATACCAGTGAGGGAGTCTTTTTGAATACGTCCCAGCAGTGATTGGATATTGCCATGATGTCGTACAGCACTGAGTTCAGGTGGACGGACTTACAGACGCACATGGACAAACCGGAGACATTTAGTATTGCGTCGATATCCACGGACTGGCTCTTTTCTCTGTCTCCAAATCTTTTCTCCGGGTTCTTCATTAGTCCCAGGGGTTGCAACATTTACTCAAGTACATGTACATGAGGAACTTTTTGTAGTAACCATGGTCCCCCCCCGTTTCGTTACAGTTCTCTCACGTTCGGGTTCTCCTTCCATTGTGAGAGACGTACATTTTCTTGTATCTTATCACAAATGTCATTATTATATTTTACCTGGTGTTTTGTCTATCCATTTACAACAACACTAAAACTAAAACCTTATATACTCATCATACTTGAGCCATAATCTGGGCCACTACTTTTTACTTCCACTCGGGTAAAATGGCAATAAATTACCGCTATTCTTCACTTGAGTAAATATTTTGGCTACCCTCTACCCACCTCTGATTGCTCCATTGTGTTGCGTCTCATCAGCCAACCTTCGCCGTGAATCATTCGTTATAAATACAGTATTGCATCACTTCAAAGTGCTACAGAAAGAGGTGGCAGAGGTGGAGTTTCTCTTGTGACATTGCGGCTGTGTATTTTTTGACCTGGTGGGGACAGAGTGAAATGTGCCCGTGGGTGGACTTTGGAGAGCCGATCAGAGCAGACTGGTCTCTAATGCAAACAGCGGCGCGTTCTGTCTAGCCTGATCCCGTGTGGCATTAGTTCAAAGTGCGACGGGGAGACGTTTGGACAAATGCCAAGTAGGCACAAGGTCAAACTAATGAGATGGTTCATGTAACAGGTACTGTGTTTGAGATGTTTCCTACCCTTTTCATCTCTCTTGCACATTTATATTAGGCCTCAAGGTTATTCAGGAAGCTATAAAATACAACCTCATACGTATAAGTAAAATTATACCCACTTAGACCCCCTGGAGGCTGGACATTTTGTTATTTGCAAAGGATACGTACCTACATAAAGGGTCTTGATTTGCTGATTGCGGCCATTCAAATTGCTGGGCAGCCTTTGTGTGCAACAGTTCCAGTAAATTATACGTGTGAATGCCGAACACATTTCAGTATTGGTTTAGAGAAATGGTTAGGGATCAATGATTTGCCCACCAACGCTGTTATAACAGCAGACAAATCCCTGAGATTTCATTGACATAAATATTTTTGTTGTTTTGATAAAAAATTATACGTTGGGCTGTGGTTTTAGAAATCATTTTGAATGGAATAGATTGCAGGCCAGCTTAGAAAATCATTTAGGTCATGAAACCCCATTTGATTTGTTGAGTCATGGTATAGATATGTCGCCATAAGATAATGTGAAATGAATAGAAAATATCCACAAATTGTAAAACTGTGCCGCCAGCTGCATCTCCAAAGTCAACCTGCGGCGCTTTCAACCGCGTTATACCTTTACAAACAAGGCACAAACCTCTTAGAGAGCCAGTGGCGGTGCACAGTTGAGGCCACTGACTCTGAACATCTCCCTAAGTAGTTTGAAAAAGCCACTTGCAGAAAAAAAAAAAAAGTGAAACATCCAGTGTGTTTGAGGAAATGGTCACAGGTGAGCGTGCACAATTCATAATCCTCTCGAGGCCATTTCGTGTCTTAAAGCCACACAGCAGGGCATTCGACAGTCATACGAGCAAAGAAACTACCGTAAGACGCGATACTGTGTGGCTTTAAGCGTCAGTTTGTTCCTCCCTCTTAGACGTTTGACTTGTGGCCTTTTTTTATATATATATATATATATATATTTTGGCATCTTGTATAATTCATGTATCCTCTATTCAGGGGATGAGAGAGAATGATGAGCGAGGAGAGGGCGGGGGAATAGGTGTACAAAAAGGACGAAAAACACATCACGTGTAGGAAGGGGGGAGGGGGGGGGGCCAGGAAGCCAGCGGAGCACCTGTCACCGCTCCCCATCACTCCTTCATCCATCTCTTTTGTCACCTAACAGAGGGAGGAAGAGAGAGAAGGCGGGATGGGGGCGAGGGAGGCGGGGGCGAGGGTGCTTGAGATTCTTCCTTCCTTCCTGTGTCCATCCCCTGCCGTCTCCGTAGCAACAGGCCCCCCCCCCCCCCGTCCCCATACTGAGCTTATTCATTTGGTCGGCATGAATGCACGGGACTGAGAGGTGTCGGGGAGGCTTCGGTTCAGCACGCCAGTCAGGAGAAATGAATTCATCTTTTTTCTTTTTTCAAAGTCAGGGGGGCTTCTTCTTTGTTGGTCTATTGTAACAAAAGGTGTCGCGGGACAGAAGAAGGAGCGGCCGGTTCGTGTTGCCTACCGTCGAAAAGTTTTTGAGTGTCAGCGGTAGACGGAGGAGGCAGTGGACAAGGGGTGACCCGTGTAAAAGTGCAATGGGTGTAGCCAAAACAGTTAATAATGCTAATGGGGAGTTCTTCTTTGGCCTAATTGAGATGGATTCAAAATGAAGGGCGGGGCAAGATAGCTGCCAGACCGGACTATATGGTTTGTAGTGATTAAATGTGATGAACTAAACATTGAAAGTTACCCCCTGTCCACTACTCATCTGCTGTCTATGGCTGTAGATCAGGCACCGTGTAGCTTTGTCCACATCACAAGACTGTCCTCCACCAGCCAATCACAGCCCGGCGCGTGCTCAGCTCCGTCCAATGCGTCCCAAGCTGCGAGCAAAACGCGGCTGTCCATCCGCCCATCAGCAGCCGGGGGACGTCGTGATCGGGCTGTGGTGCAAGTAGGCGGCGTTCACCACGGACACGGGAAAGTTGAAGATGAACGGCGACGTGGGCGTGGCCGTGCCGGAGGAGTTCGCCGACTTGGGCGCGAGGAGCGGGCTGGCGGTGGCGGCCGCCTCGGCGGCGCAGGACGTGGCCAGGAGCTGCGATTCGAACTGCAGGAGCTGGCCCATGAAGCTGAAATTGGGGGAGATGATGCTGCGGCGCCTGCGGACAAACTCGAAGGCTTCGTCCAGACGCACGCGCTTCCTCTTCATCAGGTAGGCCAGGCAGATGGTGGCCGAGCGGGAGATACCGGCCTGGCAGTGGACCAGCACGCGGCCACTGGAGTCCCGTACCGAGTCTGGTAGACACACAAAGGAAAGCGACAGGTCAGAACAATATACCAAGTTACTTATTCACACTCCTCCCTGAATGCTAAATGCAATACTGTAAAACCAATTCAACTTAGAAAGTCAGAAATGGCTGAGACTGGTGGTGGTGGTGAAGAGGAGACGGTGAGAGATGCTGCATAGAAATCGGAACAAAGATGGAGGCGAGAGGCCGTGCAATTATATGAATAACCAGCACTGGACCGAGATGTGACGTGACTTTTACACAGGCTAAGTGCTTCAAGTGTCGCTGTCCCACCCCGAGTGACCCAGGTCGAACTAAACCCCGGCACATAGCATGGAAATCTAAGAGGTTACGTGCGGTGTTGCTATTCTGGGCCTTCACCTCTCTCTTACCTTTCAAAGTGTCGAGCATATCTGCACATATCGCCTCTAAAATAGCTCGTACAAATGCACACTGATGCCTTTTCTTATCACACGTCCCCCGTCCCTCCTCCTCCTCCTCCTCTCTGCCTCTCCCGGCAGCACCAACGCCTCGAGTGAGAAAAACAGCAAATCGCATTCAGACGCGAGTGCAACATTTAAAAATATTTAAAAAAGGGGGCTTCTTCGCTCTGTCTATTGTCTCTCCCTCTCCTTCTGTGTTTGGGCTGAGGCAGAACATTCCACAAGGCAATTTATTATCGCTAATTCAGTTTTCCCCAATGAGCTCCGTCGGCGTGATGAGTTTAACAATGCTCCTACTGGGGCTGTGTTAGCCGTGGCCTGAAGGGAATGTACTTCTCTTTTTTTTTAAAGAATTTAACATGAGAACTTCTGTCACATTTCACTGAATGAAATGTGTTTAATTCGGATTAAGCAGGAATCGCAATCTTTGCATAAAATATCTGTTTGCCATTTGTTTGTGATCGCAAGCTCCCGAACACGGGGTTGGCGGGTTTTCAATAGACCCCAGAGGGACCGGACAGTTTTAAACTCCCTCTACGTTTCGATAAAGCAAGAAGAAATGGGGCGCCCCGGTTTTAATACAAAAATGATAATGGCCCAGTTTGTTGTGTTTTGCTGCTCTCCTCCTCCGGCATTGCGGACACAATTCAGGTAGCTCGGCGGCGTCGGCGTCTGCTCTCCCGGCAACAGTGAACAGTGGATGGATGACTCAGACTCTGTCCCACAGCAGCTCTGACGCACACGCCCCCCCCCCCCCCCCCCCCCCCACCACCCCATCCCGATGCCTCTCTGCACATGGCACCCGTATGCAAACGCTTTGATGTATCCTGCTTTAAATCCCGTGTCACTGCCTTACTTGGCGGGTGACACCGTATGAATGACGGTGATCGGCGTTGCGGGAACGTGCACACGATCCATTACGTATTACGACGGCGGATTTGTGTAGGGATTATAGGAAAATGTCAGGTGAATCATTTTTGGACTGTCTGTGCCAGCTATACGTGACGTGCAAGCTGATCTGGTTTGAACAGGGAGCAAGGCTTTGTCTAGTAGAGTCGAGTCTAGTTTTTTTTTTTACAAGAACTCCGTTGATTATGTCGAGGACTATCTTCTACCTTCTTGCAATGTGATGACCTCAAAGGCAAATGCAGCAATGAGTTCCTGCAACACATGATACCCTATGCAACATCTGGGCTATAGATGCAGACGCCAGCATACAATACAAGGAGGCGTGGCCTAGCCGAGGGGGAAGAAACCCTCTATAGTAATCACAATTTTTCTGGCGGAAATCCACAGTTACCATGGAGATCTGCCATGTTTGCAGCTGTTACATACATTTTCCATAGACAAACACTGGAAAAAAAGCCATTGAATCAACTCAGCTGAGTTACTGTTGGTAAATACATCTAACTCACTGTGGTGTCCAAGTGTTTTACTGTGAATAATAATAATAAGTATTTTATCTTTTATAATCTCCATTCGTTTATTATCGCTGCTAATCCCATGATGGTTAGCGATATGACATCACACGCCCGAACTCTATAAACATATGTATCACACACCAATAAAGTCAAGTCACAATCGGGCCCATATGGAGGTTTCTTCACACCAGATTGTTAAAACGGCACTCGTCGCTATTGTTAGCATATGTAGCATGAAGCTAACGTAGCTTCCTGGTTAGCATTTTCAGTTTTTTTATGTAGTATTTGTGGGCTGTTGAACCACTTTGCTCCTATCCATGTCCCTGTATCTTCATTTAGTAGAAAAATATATTCAGAATTTAGAATTTGTTAAAGTAATGGTGGAGAAAGTTTGTTGTCCCCCTTGTGGCTGCTTGAGGCATATGGGCGATTCCAAAGATGCCGTCTGTGTCTATGAAAAACTATGAAAGACCTCTACAGTCATTGTTATTATTAGTTTTGAGATTCATATTTATATGTTCACTCAAAGGTTATTTCTTCTATTTCTTCTGACTACAAAAATAATATTTACAAATCTAATCACGATCGCAATAGGCCTACTTGTTATAGCAAATTACAATTAAGATATTCAGTATTTACTAAACTCGGCAACAAATAGATGTGATATTGTCAGCATTCTTAGCTAAAATAAAATGTTTTTTTTTGCCTGTAGCACAAAATATTATGCCATGAGGGCTCATGCCAACTGCAATCAATGTAACAAATAGCGACGCCAGGCAAAGCCTCTATTGATCTACATTTTGCTCTACTTGCAGCCATTAGCCACTGACCTATGAACTCAATGGCATCGAGGAACCAGCAGCTGATGTCCTCCTTATGGTTGTCCTCCACGGGGATGCACTTGTACTGGTAGGTGCCCTCGAAGTGGTTGGGACAGTTGGACGATACGTTTAGAAGGGCTGAGATTCCTATGGCGTCCAGGACCTCCTTCTTTGAGGCGTGAAGGGCACTGCCGAGGTACAGGAAGGGGAGGATCTCCACCGGGCCGCCCTGGACAAAAAAAAACACAAGGACCCCACGTATTTACCACAACAAAATCATTTCATATTTGACCCTATACAAAGGCGCAATAGCATGTGATTATGCTAAAATCATACAGAGAATTTTTTTCAAACCCAGTCCCTTATGCTTTTGACAAATTACAGTGTGTTGAATCCTTAATCCAGCAAAATGATTGTTCTTCTTCAAAAGTCTTAATATAAAGACTTTATAAAGACTATACCGGCAGTGAGAATTATTGACGAGGCCTCGGTTCGCGCTTATGTCACTGCCGCCGAGGAGCTACTGACACGGCATCAGGAAACGATCGATAGTGCTTAGAATGTAATGTGAAGAGGAGGGGGGGGGGGGGGGGGGGGGAGAGGACATGGAAAACAACAAGGCGCACTTTGGGTTTGGCCATGATCATCTTAACTAAGTCGTAACGTTTACTTAGAAAAATCATATGTATTACTTTGGAAAACACACACTTTAATTCATATAATATAAATTTGAAAAGAAGAAAAAAAACACATTTGATTTCTGAAGGAACGGTGGAGAGTGGTGGTTAGAGCTACAGCAGAAGTACATGTTGAATTTATATACAGCCACTGTTCATTCTTCTAAAATGGGCTCTGAAAACGATATATAATATTACGTATATCCATCAAATCCACTATTTATGACATGTAAGTTACATTTTATGATGTAGTTGAATCATATCCATCAGCTTTTGGATAAAGCAAATGAAAAGATATTGCCAGTGAACATCCAAGAAAGGTTTGAGAAAAGAGAAAGTCACTATAATCTGAAAGGAACAGACGTCTTTAAAAAACCCAGGTTCAATTCTAAAGCAATGGAACGAACTGTTACAGTGACAGGTATCAGTTTATGGAATAAACTTCAGAAAGAAGTGAAAGAGTCAGGAACTGTCCTAGAGTTCAAGAAACACACAAAAGCTATAATGTTAAAGAAGTATGAAATTTAGACTTGGACAATGAATAATGAGATATTTGATTTGAACAAGCATGAATACGGTGGTGTGTTTCTTTTTTGACCATTTGTAAACATTTATGAATACGACGGTTCTGTATTTTACATATTGTAAATAACTGAATATAAAATACAAAAACATCTGTAAATACTGTAAATATATATATATATTGAAGACAACATGTAAAGTGTGAAGTAACATAAGGGGCAGATATTATAAGACTTGATCATACTGTATTGGCTTGACGCTATTGTATTATGATTGTAAGACGTTCACCCTTGAATTAAATAAATAAATAAAATTAAATGCTAATAATGAGACGCACACTGTCTGTGTCGCCTGGGTGGACAAGTGACCCGTAAAAGGGTGTAACGTTATGGTACAGTGCAGGTGACAGCTTGTCTTACAAAAATACACTACTGTAGTAATGGGCTTTCCCTTTTCTCGACGGATGAACACAAATAAGATACGGGCACATTCATAAACAGGCACAGGTACTCCGTAGTTGAGCATGTGCCTGGCATGGATGTAACACACATACAGGCAGTATCATATTGCAGCCTATAAATCGGAAAGTCACAACAGCAGTAGTTGAAGTGGCCTGGCCCTGAATAATAGCATTTTACTGCAAGCCCGCTATGTATAGATGTGTGTTGAGTTACAAGCAGATAACCTTTTGGGACAAGTGAATACATATTTGGAGTGTTTTGTGTGTGTGCCCCATTCTTCCAAATAGGCCATATTGTTCAAGAAAGGATTTTTAAATACATCTGCAGTGTTTCGTAAATTAAATATATAAATAAATGTAGGAGTAAAAGCAATACCAAGCCTACAGTTGTAACAGTATAGGCTACTGTTGGAGCGGTAGACCAGTAGACAAGGAAAGATGTTGTTATAAAAGTAGAAAGATATATAAAAAAAAGACTAGTTATGGTAACAGTGTAGTAGTGTAAAGACAACAACAACTGAATTCATGCTCTCGATAAACTGCCCGATTAATGGTCTGGATTACCAATTACAAGATTTTGGTATGTTCCAGTCGCATCCAGTTCCTATTCGGTGAGCATAAATCCAGCGTGCTCACGATAGTCAACGATCCCCCCACCCCCCCCCCACCCCCCCCCCCAAGACACACAGACGGCGTATTGTGTGTTCTGAGGGGGATTAAAGCGGAGTGGCTCCGAGCTCCAGGCGGCAGATAAACAACCCCGACGAGGTCAGCGGGGCCACAGGAAGTGGACGGGACTGCGGCGCTAAACATTGACCCCCCCCAGGCTGACGGTATGTACCAACTAATCTGAATATGCTCAGGCACCGGCGTGGGATTAAAAATTGGGCTGAACCGCCCTCGATCAACGGGTCTTAGTGTTTCGTCTTTGGGCTGCACAGCTTTTGCACTGACATTTCAACCAGCGTGTGTGTCACCGCTAAACAACGCAGTTTATTCCGGATTTGTAGATTTCAGATTGATCACACTGTAATTTACTGCACAATAACAACATGGTGATAGGATGGAAATGACTAGAAATAACAAGGGGCAATGCATTTCAGATTTCATGCTAAATTTCCCCCCTCATTTTTTATTTCTTTATATTACACTCTCGCAGTGTGAATGGCCTGTCACATAGAACGGTTTCCGCTCAATGCAAAAAAATGCATAACGTTGAGCACATGGTCTCACCTGGTCGTGCTGCGGCGTCCCACACGACGAGCACGCCGAGTCCACGCTGCACTGGCTGGTGAGGGAGGATAAGGATTTGGTCGTTAGGCAGTACTCCGGGTACTCTGTGAAAAACCTGTCGTAGCCACCTGCAACACAGACCACATAAGAATATAATAACCGTATTAGACTCGCTCATCGCGTCTGCACAAAATGCTCTTATGGAAGGAAAGAAAAAACAAAACACTTCTGCTTCTTCTACTTTGTCTTTCAGTTTACAATGACTTTTTTTTTTAAAGGTATATATTCATTGTATATTTGTAGAGTCGTATTGTGCAATACCCCTGAAATACAGAATTACATTTTTGGAATCAAATTGAAACACTTCAAAATGGCTTCTCACTATACGCATGAGTTAATACCCATTTCATCATTTTTAAGTAGTTTAGTGTATGCTTTCCTAATACATTCTTAATCTTTTATAAGCTCTTACAAAGTGATTATACCTTTATTGCTCAGAACAGGGAGATGTTGGGTGTGTAATGTTATTCAGTGGGATAGGGAGTTCAAAATGTTAAGAATGGCTAATGTACATGCTTTTGAAATGACATAGGATGTGTGATCATCAAATAAATGTTATAACAGTTATAAGATCATAATATATTAACCAAAATACTTTTCCCAACTCTCCAGAAAGTTGTTATGCAATTCCAAACGGCTCTTTAAGAAGTGCGTCATTCCTCCCGAAGCCATTGCGATGACAGAATGTGACACTGACCGTGGCTCGGTAATAAAAAACAAACAAATAATAATCATTTCACTCTGTTGTGGCGTTGACAAAAGATGATTTCTGGGCTTCGGCGTTAATGATGGGGTTTGCGGTTTTGACACCCGATGTGCATCAGCATTACCTCATCCGCTGTGCTCGCTGCTATTGGCCCGCGAGATGGTGAGTAGGGTGTGTGGGACCAAGAAAAAAAAAAAAAACATTACACCAGTGCGTTGTAAAAGCTGAGGAGTCAAATGGATGCTCTGAAAGATGTCCGGTGAGGAGGAGGAGGATATGGTAATGGAGATTGGATAATGCAAAGCCCTCTTAATTCTATAGATTAAAATGTGTCTTCTTTCTTTTTTTCATTTTTTTTTTTCATTATAGGGTAGGTACTTATCTCCAGGGCCAATGATACAGACTTAAATATGAAATATAAGCAGTATGTGTTGTTAAACTATTGTAAATCATTCAGAATTCGTCAGAGGCCTTTATTATATATATTTTTTTTTCATTCATAGGGCCTAATCCTTCTGGTTTTGGATCATTTCAATGCATTGTTTTTCACTCTGGCTTTTTAAAAGTGAAGGGAAAAAAACAAAAAACATTGCAAATCATGTATTGTTTTTTTTGTGTTCATCTTGTTCGAAGGTTTGGTTCCAAAAAAATATTTGGCCACAGTCAAATGTAGCCCATACAAATAAATGAAATGTGTCGAAAGTGTGTCATCAACATTATCCGATGCCATCCATATACTGTGAGGTTTGGAGTTAATCTGCTGAACAACACAGATGAATCGTTTTAGCAGTGGGCTGCGTGGTGTTGTTGACACAAGACCATAATGGGGAAAACGCAGGGTGAACATCTCCCTTTAGCTTGGAATAAGGGCTGACGTCTGAAGACCAGAAGACACACGCGTTTACCTTTGAGCAGGTACACGAGCGTGCCCGCGGAATCCCTGCACAGCGCGTTCAGCACGAGCGTCACCGTGCTGTCCTCCTTCACCGCGTCGAGGTCGGGCGTCCTCTCGTCGTACAGCACCGCCGCGGAGTACATCCCGGCGCGGAGCCGCGTGCGCGCCTCCTCGTCCCCGGCCAGCACTTGGTCCAGGCTCAGCGCCGAACCCTTGGCCCGTCGGCGCACGATCGTGTTGCAGCGCGCGTTGACGGCCCCTCGGATGTGGCCCGCGCTGAAGGCGAGGAACGAGCGACAGTCCAAAATCAGCACCTTGGCCCCTCCGTCGTCCTTCAGGAGCCTCTTGAGCAGCGGGCACTCCATCTCGCACAGCTCTTCCATTGGCGCGTCGTGAGGGAAACTGCGCGTGTGTGCGCGCGCGTGTGTGTACTGTCTCAAGTCTATCCGCGCATCTCGACTGCCCTCGCCCTCTGTCTCTTTTCACTGTGTATAGTTTCTCTCTTGTTTGCTTCTTTCTTTCTCTCTCTCTCTTTTTTTTTATGAATGGGTGCATGGCGTCACGGCGGAGGTGACGTCAACCGCCCGGAGCCAATCGGAGAGCGTGCAGTTCCCCGTGCCCCTTTCGTCCCCTCTGCCGCTCATTCATAAAACAAACTTGCAAATATCAATGAGCCCAGCAAAGTCCGGAGGCGCCGATCCGGTCATCTGCTGCACGAAAGTCCTGCAGATATAAAATAAATATACCTCAATTGTATACAGCACCGATTATTGATTACATTCTGAGCTATAACCCCCCAAAAATAAGGAAGGAAAAAAATGGCAGATTTGTTTTTCTTGATAAACATTTTTAAAAAAGCGAGCGCAGACATTTTAAATAGTTATAGTTTATTTTTAAAAATCCCAATTCGTCACAGGGATCAGTTTGTTACACCAACAATGCTTTGTAATTAGGAGCTCTGTGTCCTTAATGTAGCCTATTTATGAAGAAGCTTCCCTCAGGTGGACCATAGGGGCAATGAAACATAAAGACACTCATCTACAATGGGCTACTGTTTAGTTTGACCCTGGATAATGCGATTTGCCTCATCAGTGTCTGTCCGTCACGGTCACATGGGGTCTCTCCAGGTAGCTTCCTGTCCCAGGACTCATGAATTGGTGACTGTAAACTGGCGGAAGTGAAACAATGTGGGAGTGAGTAGTTGCCTGTCAGACTTGCAATTAAGAGCCTTCTCCTCAGGGTGTACGAGATAGTGTTACAGGAAGACTGCCCCGCTCCACCTGCTACAGGAAACTGCAAAGGAAGGCGGAGTTGGAAGTCTTTTTCATTCATTCAGTTTCCAAAGTATAGAAACATTGTAGCTTGGGGTACACAGGTCTCACTATACATAATTTTTAAGGCCACACAGCGTCCAGGGGCCAAGAGGATCTGCTTGGCCTGTGCTTCATCATCCAGTCTGGTCACGTTTTGTTTTATGTTTTTTGTGTCATTGGAGAAACATATCTTTCCATCTGCACAACTACTATTATTATGAGTGAAACTGTTTTAGTGAATACAATACATGTGTGGGGGGGTTATGGGCGTCTTGACTCCAGGGGGCAAGAAGATTTGGTCAGTCCAGTCAATCCAGTAAATTCTTCCCTTATGAGAAATACATATTACCTGGAATAGTGCACAGTGATGCCTTAATTAAATTGTATTCTCCTTTTCCTTATCAGGGCAGGATTGGACATCTAGGTGGGTTGCAGTTGTTCCTGCATTAATGACTTATTTATGAGATTGAGCCACTTAATGCATTTTTAAACCAGTAAAGTCCTCACAATATTAATAATAGTCACGCCCACACCAGAAGATCATACATGGGCCATTTATCTGCATGCACCCACTTACCTCAAATGAAAACGTGTGCACCAGTCATTATGGAAAACTACTGTATAAGTTTTTCTCCTTCTTGGAGCCTGACACAGTGAACAGGTGGGGGCACTTGGGTATGCGTGTGCACGTACAGACCCACATCCTTCTTAGCCGTGCGTGCGAATGTGCGGGCGGAAACAGCATTTGCATCTTCTGTCACCGTGCTTAAGCATTTGCATGTTGAGCCCATCGTCGTGGTTACGGGAAAGAGAAGATCAACCTGAAATAGATGAGAGCCAAAACATCTCATCGCAAAATGAAGCTGTAATGGCAGTGTCACTGTCACCCAATGTCTGTGTGAAAAGTGCAGTTATGGGAGTTACTGGCTAAATTAAAAACAAAATCAACAATGTTTAATTCATTATTTTTTTTACCAGATGCAAAAATAAAACCAAAAAAAAAAAAAATCCTTGAAAAAAATAAAACGTTTTAAAGATCTTTTCAGAGGGGATCTTGTTTCTGAATACGCTATTCATAAGCCTTTAGTTTTAGGTTCAAATCTCAATAAATCAGTCAGGAATTACGGTAGATATTATCCATGGGAACTTAGTAAACCCAATAAAGCATGATTCTTTTTATGTTTTTGTTTTAACTATTGTTTCAATTTTTTTGCAACATTTTATTGTGAGTGTTACATTAAATGCTACAATGTTAAAAGTTAAAATGATTGGAGTTGAGAATATTTTTGACCTTGGTTTGTGTGTTTTCTTATTTTTAAGTGCCAAACATTCTTGTTCCATTGGCAGATTGCTTCACTCATAGGGACACATATATAGTAATATATTTACTTTCGGAAATGTATTTGTGGTGTTCTGCAAAATGTTGTGTATGAAATGTGTTTGACGAATAAAACGGCCTAATGTTGCCCCGTCTGTGCGCTGGTCACGATAACGCAAACCTAAACCCGCTGCCTTACTATCGTGATAGTCCGGCCAGTGCCTCTCCAGAGCGGGACGGAACAGCTGCCGTAGCAACAAGGGAGCGGTGCAGGGGAGGGGGGCGGCGCCGGCAGCCAGGGTTGCCGTGCGCTGATTGGCTGACTGCTCACTATGCACGGATGCCACCACTTTTGCCCCGTCAGTCGAGTCGGCCCCTCCCTGCCCACGCTGCATGTCGTCATCTGTCAAGCGAGGCAGCGCCGTGCAGGAGGGAGGTGTGTTGGTAAATATCTCCCGTCACCCCCTTCGAGTCCATCTGTCTGCCTTGTCAGTTTGTCAGTTATGTAGATGTGGACTATTCCCGTCCTCCCACACCCTCTCATGTTTCCTCCTCTGTCTACCTCGGTCTTCCTCTCAGCTGCCGTCTCTCGTTTTGTGTGTAGTATGGAAATCTGTCTCTGCATTTGATCAGTCCTTCAATGCCGCCATAGATTCATGATCAGGGGTACCTATAGCTGCAGGATTTGGGAGCCCCCAGGAAACCCACCCAGACATAGTGAGAGCGTGCAAAATCCATACACTATGTTAAGAATTATTATGCAAATTGTATTTCAGTGCCACAAAGGGGAAAACAATCTATCTATCTATATATATTTTTTTATGAAACTCATGGATGGTATTGTGTCTCAGGGCTCTTTGAATCACTGACATCAATCTCAGAAAGCTGGGCTGATTAGTTGTCAGGTAAGCCCAGTTGGGAAAAGCTACAGGAAATGGACGTTCACCATTTTCAAGCAATATGGGAAAGAAAAAGGATCTCTCTGCTGATGAAAAGTGTGAAATAGTTGAATTCCTTGGACTAGGTGTGAAAACCTTTGATATTTCATGAAAGATCAAGTGTAATCACTGTTAAGAGATGTGTGGCTGATTCAGAGCACACACGGGTTTGTGCAGATAAAGGCACAATGAGGGCGGTTTCTGCCAGAAAAATACATCAGATTAAGAGAACAGCTGCTACAAAGCAGCAAACAGGTATTTGAAGCTGCTGGTGCCTCTGGAGTTTCCTTAACATCAAGGTGTAGGGCTTCTCCAGAGGCTGCAGTTGTGCATAAACTGTCTATCTGGCCTCCCCTAAACTGTTCATTGAACACTGATGAGTAAAAACGGCTGCAGGTCTCGGTGCCACTGCAGTGTTTGAGAAGAAGACATTTGTAGGTCTCATATGTCTTTAGCTCATAAGCTAGCTGTTTGTTTACATTTAAAAAACCTTCATACTTAATGGCTAGTACGGACTCTCTGCAGTAATAAAAATCCACTGAACCTCACGGAAAGACAGCAAAGATATAAAAAAGTATTCAGTAAAGCAATGTGAAACGCAGAAACTGCAAAATAAATTTGCAGAAAATGGCCAAAATATATATACCAATATGTAGAGGACCAAGTACATAAGAGATGAGATGTAATATCTTTGGAGGCCGAGGACACAGATGTGTACACTCCATTTATTAATGTGAGGCAGAGAGAGGAAGTGGAAACACACAACTTAGACTTATACGGGGGCAAAGGCCCAGCGCATGCCCAATTAATCCCTTACACAATACAATTTTGAAAAACATCTTACACAATCGACTGGTTTCATCATTCAGACAAATGGAATGTCGAAATAATCAATCAGCAGCGAAGCAGATGATATTTGGCCTTGGTAAGGAAAAACTCGAAAACCCTGTGGGAGACAAGAGAATCCACAGAAGGACGGCCTCATGGTTCCAAACGGGCCTGTTGGTCTCTCATAAGGGGCTTCTGAACCGCTCTTTGTCTGACCCGTCACCTAGGACATGTTTGCCCTGGGAGACCCTACCAGGGGCAGGAAGCCCCCGACAACAGAGCTCCACCACGTTAAGGTGGCGGCTCCAGGAGTGCAGAGCTAATGTTTGTAAATTCTACTGTAAATTCAGTATGTTATGTTTTGTCTCCCGAATTCTGTCACTTTTTTCATCAAACAAGCAGAAACCTCCATCTCTGTTGGTGTGATCCACATGGTTTTACTGGATGCTTTTGTACATCTGTGCTGCGTTTTTTTGTGAGGTTGAGTGGAATATTTTTTTTTTTTTTTACTGCAGAGAGTCCGTACTAGCCATGCTTTTTAAAACTCAACACACAGCTAGATTATGAGCAAAAAGCATTCGAGACCTACACATTCTTCTTCTGAAACATTGAAGAGGCACCAAAAGCCCCCTACACCTGCAGCACAGTGGAGGTGCTACAGGAAGCAAAAGGGGACAAATGAGGAGAAGATGGTGAAAGACCGTGATGGAGCAGAGGGAGCGGAGGGAGCTGTGCAGGAGGAAGAGTAGACGTAAGTATTTGTCATTATACGAATAGATGAGGCATGATTTGCATTCACATTCACACATTGGAATGAGATATTCAATATATTTTAAGGCATAAGAATGTAACATGGAAATTGGCCAGACAGTATTGATCCAAGGGGCCAAAGCCGATCGGATATCTGTTTCAATGGCTGCTGTGAGATCCTGCCAGTTACTACAGAGATATTGATTCTAGTGGCCGGACATGGGTCAGATATCCAAAATGGAAGATTGGTTTCCTGAAGAAGTGGTTTCCTGGAACTGCCTGCATCTATAAATTGTATACAAAAATAAATAAATAAATAAAATAATAATGACATGGAATTTGCAGTAAAAAAATGTTTTAGTATATAATGAAGCTTGTTTACAGCCGTGTCTAGAATAGTTGCATTCCTTATTCCCTATTGAAGAATACATCTTTATTTCAGAATAAAAATAAGATAGAAAATAAGGTAACAATAAAATAGATTAAAATAAATAGAAGTGAATGGATTTCTCTTCCGCATAGGGTTCTAGTAGGCCTCTTGTAACTATAATTTTGGTTAAAGGCATGGCTTATTCATATTCAATATCGCCTAAACTTTTGTTGAGAGCTTCAAAACTCTGTTAAAGACTCATCTTTTTGCGCAGGCTTTTAACACAAGATGAGCTGAGCATTTTTCATATTTTTACAGTTTACTTTTTTACTTTTCTTATCGTGTTATATTGTTGTGTTTTAACATTAGGTTTGCACAATTCAAAGCTTAATATGGGTCTGGTGTTTTGTATTATTGCATGTTGTGGTAAAGACTTCACCATTTTCATCATGTTTATCTTCAGTTATACATAAATAATAGCAACTTGGTTTTGCTATTATGTATAATTGCATTGCTCAGTGATTTAAACACCTGGGCTACAGTATTCTCCGAACAGTATTCCTCTATCCGTCGTTCTAATTTTATCCATGGTTTAAAAACAAATTACTCTGCAACATGTTGGTCAAATAAAATCCACCATCCGCACAATTGAAACAGCACATAACGTGAAAACATAAGTCTGAATATGAAATGTGAACGAGTCCATGTGCAGTGCACCAGTTTAAATCTGCTTCCTCTGTAATCCCCTAATCCAGCGGGGCTTAAACCAGGACTGAGCACCCGGCGCTTTTATGAATGAGCCTGTCGCCAACACTGACATGCTCAATGTGAGAGGCAGTGACGGAGGAAGGGTGTGAAAAATCACTTGGGTATGACTTTGAATAATAGAATCTTACAAACAACAACGATACCGCTGATAATAACGAGATATAAACTGCAAATACTTTTCTGCAAATAACACAATATCCCATCACAACAAGGTACTGCTCGCATCGAGAGAAAAAAAAGTATCAAAAGCAAGTACAGAAAAAGAACGAAAAAAATCTTTAGAGAACACGTTTGGGTCCAGTGACAGCATTAGAGGAAGTTACTTGGTTGATTCAGCTAAAATAAACGATACAAGTTTGAAAGAAATAGGGCCCGATCTTCCGCCCGGCGCAGGACAGCCTTGGTCGAGACGAGGCTGCGATCTTACACGCACACAACTTTGCGCTAGTGTTTTCGCCGGTAGCCTGAGGGCATCGATTTGGGAAAAAAACACCAAGTATTGAAGTACTGGTATCGGGGGGAAGATAACGGTACCCAGCCCTACCACAAGGCCGTGTTATAGTTCAAACTTGCTGTTTAGTTTAGACCCGCGTTTTTGGAAGTGCATCTAACTTGTTATAGTTTAGCAACTCTTCCCTCAAATGTAAACTGTGGATCTAATTACAGCCGTAATATTGTGCACTCCTCCCGGTGAGTTTACCCAGTGGTCTATTGAGGTCAGCAGACGCACGCCCCGTCTGTTCATAAGAGATTAAAAGCACGGGTCAAACACTGCTTATCCACAGACGCCCCAGTGCACTGCTGCTCTCTCTGCTCATTCACAAGGCCTATCAGGGACCAAGCAGGAACTCCATATACGGTCACGGACTCCTCTACTTCCTCCCCAGCCACCAGTCCACTACTGAGTGATGACAGTGCATGTGACTCCCAAGTAAACAGCAAACTGTGGCGAGTACTGTAATTTATTTTGGGGACAGCATTACAGCATTACAATTGATTGATTCCACAGCAATTCATTCCCTTCTTAAAAGGGAATCAAAGGTGCTGGCATTAATTAATGATATTGATATAAGCATGTACATGATTGGAGTAAGCATTAGGTAGTGGTGTGCATTTCTTTACATATGCAAATAAATGTCTATGTTTTGAATAGTCAAACCAGGATAGGATGAAACAGTATCGCGTGTCAGCAAACATACTCTTCCTAACTGCTGAACCCGTGGGCTCTGCCAAAACCAATACTGGTCAACAGGCACAACTGAAGATCCTCTATGGATGAAATGTAAACATTATATTGTCTGTTGCTAGTGCATGGACTTATTTCATGGGCTTTTGAAATGAACATAACATTTCAATAGACTCCTCCAAAATAGTAAAAATGTACTCTGGAACTATATAGAAGTCTATGGCGGCGGTTCTCAACGGGTGAATCGGGACGCAAAAGTGGGTCGCAGAACCATTTTCAGTGAGTGTTTCTTTCATCATCTCCTACTTAGTTTTTACCCGTTGCTTTTACCAGGAAATAAAATAAAAGGAAATTGGTGGAAAAATAAGGAGGACCAAAAATGACAAAGTTAGCAAAAATGTATTTGTAGAAAAAAAAGAGAATTCACAATTAAAAGATTGCATTTAAGTTTTAGTCCATGTACTCTGTTCATGTGTTTGTTCACAATGACTGATATCACCATTTTCACATCTTCTAAACACAGGGGGCACATTGAGCAATAGTTCCATTGCTGGAAACAGGGTTTGAAAAGGACAGTCCCTAAGAAATAGAACATTTTGTTTTCTGCAAACACACAAATGACACGGCCAGGGTACTCCAGCGTACTCCATTACTGTGTACCGCACAGTAATGGACCGCCAGGATCCCACACACCCAATCTCAAGCTGCTGTCAGGATGGGCTCGACATGCTCCTCCAGAACCAAAGCCATAGGGATAGGTTTGATCTGGTCTAATTTGTTAATTATTTGGAATACATAAATTATCAAATTAGAGGATTTTATAGTAAAAATCGAGTGCCCCCAGAGGACGAGTGGAGAACAACCCTATTGAAACAACTATAATCACATTTGGTCTACAATAATTTGTGGGAAAATACAGCATTTTACAAATTGAATTCTTATTTGGGGCGCGGATTGTCATTCTAGGGTGATGGTGCGTTCGGATACCATAAAATTGAGAATGACTGGTTTATGGTAACTATACTATACTTGGCTAAAAATAAATAGGCACACACATCCAAAGGCAGTAAAAACCCAACATAAGATTACAGAGATTAAAGTAAGAGTCCGCACAGCAGTGAAAGCTCCCATTTTTTTTTTATTGTTTCTTACACCATAAATATATGTGACGTCTCGGGCCTATTGCCCTTCATCAGAAATGAACATGGTAGAGACACACCTGTATTTATAAGTGTTAAGTGGTCACCTGACCAATCAGATGACCCACATCTCTACACAGAAAGGATGGTGACACAGATTTGACATTAACAAAAATCACAGTGTTTTACATACAATATTTCCATCCATCCATCCATCAATCTTCTCCCACTTGTCCGTTGCCGGGTCGTGGGGGCAGCTGTTGGAGCTGCCCAAATCACATTGCACCAGGCTCCTATGGCTCCTCCTGCAGGTGGTGGGTCCACAGAAGGACGGCCTCATGGTTCCAAACGGGCCTGTTGGTCTCTCATAGGGACAATATTTACAAAAAACAAAAAATACCTTTGTAAAACATTGTGGATTACGATAATGTCAATTCTGTGGCTCCATCCTTTCTGTGTAGAGATGTGGGTCATCTGATTGGTCAGACATGAACTGTTCATAAAGGGCATGAGGCCTGAGACGTCACATATATTTATGGTGTAAGAAACAATAAAAACATTGGTAGCTTTCACTGCTCTGCGGACCCTTACTTTAATCTCTGTAACTATACTATACTTAACATGAACAACCAACGCCAAATGCAAGAACAGAACTATTTTGGCAAGTAAAATATACAGGTAGCTCAGGATATAGTTTCTGCAGTTTTACTCATGTGAAGGCCCCTCCAAAATGAGCAAAAAACGATTTCAGTAAACTCTATTTATTTATTTTTTTCAAATAAAATACAAGAAATATTATTATCAAAAGTAAAATTATGGCTTTAAAAAAACTTTAACTGGCTAATAATTGAAAAAGACTAGTGACAGTGGACAATGATCAAAGTCAAGCCCTGGTAACTACGTATCTGCAATCAAACGTGACTGTTTGGATTGTTTTATTTTTAACAACTGGCTAATGCTACACATAGTGGCACAGATGCAGAGCACAATCATTTCAGTCAGCTATGTTAAGTTAAAACCCGGCCTCCCAAAACTAATATTAGTTTTGTAAACAGGAACAGTCATTGCCTGAAGTGAGAAGTGTTCTTTGCTGTGTTAAATGGTGAGCAAGCAGTTGCAGCTTGTTTGTGAACGAAGACAGCAGAGGAGTATGGGCGGGTCACAGAGGGGATTAAAGACAGACATACAGGTTTCATGAGCACACTCTGCTAAACAATGCTTCATAAAATCTAGAGATCTGGGAAGTCTGGCCGTGTTTTGTACAACAGCCTTTTCCCTCCAACCGGACTCCACGGCTGGGAAGAGGCGAGGGTTTTGTGAGGGAGTGGGCGGGGTGCACATGTGCTTTTGTTTAGATTACGGCTGAAGGAGTGCCGACCCGTGCCACAGCGGGACCAGCTAGGCTACATCTCTTTCTCTCGGGACACAAACGTCGTTTAGCTCACGGTAGGGTTAATAAAGTTTCAGATGCGACGGTGAAAATATCGGACAGCGGTGCTCTGATGGCAGCCTCACATTCATTTCCTTGTTTGAATCACGCTGAAACTACTTTTCCTACAATTGTCTGTCCCAAGATCGACTCTCGTGACTTTGGGACGCCCTATATTTTAAATCCAGTTCAAAATAAAGGTAAATGAAATTCCCCCATTCATGCTCCATTGTGTGTGGATGATGATAGCGAAGGGTCTGTTCTCTACCCACATATGATTGCGCTATTTCACAAAGCATTTGCGAAATAACACAATGATTCATTTTCTCGCGATGTCTCCTGGTGGGCTCCGTGAATTCCCAATACCAGTACTCGAGATGAAACTGCATTTACTGCATAAAACTGGCTAAAAAGGTGACTGGTGAACCCAGAACAAGAGGCTAGTGCAAATAAGGAAATACAGTCTTGTTAGGCTTGAGTGCCAGATTGTACTGTACTTATGCCGTTGATACAAAGCTGTCCGACCATGTCCTTGTCCTGTTTATTTTGCGGTTTCGCGGTGCCCTGCGTCACGTGACATCCTGCAGACATCCTGGAGATGTGGTGCGGACCGGCTCAGCAGAGATGGATGAGCTCTGGGGGAGGGTCTGGAGGAAGTGCCACGTCCTTGTTAATGTGACACACTCACATGATTGAATGTCCTGCGTCTCCCTGGTGTTCCTGTTTGTGACAACTGCCCACAGCCCAGCAGCTAAAAAGACCAAGTTACAGAACACACGAGAGGAGAGGTGTAAGTGTGCTCTGTTACTGTGCACACACATCATCACGCTGCTGGTGCAAGGTGGAACATTTTCTCCCCACAATCTGCCGCTTCCTGCTCCTGAGGATATTTGATAAATCTCAAAAAGAGCAGGTTATGGCTCTGTGGTAGTGACCAGTGTACTGCACATGCCCTGGTTTTAACAATGCTAAATGTGACTGTATTCAATCAATCGTCTTCCTTAAAGTTTGATTCTCATAACAGTTTTGGATTTGAAAAACAATCAAGGTTATTTCATTTAAAGCAGTACTAAGTAACTCATGCCCCTAGAGGCCATAAGCGCCACTGCAGGTGTCGTAGCATGTTGCGTTTTTTTACTCATTAATCGTCCGTGAGAGTAAATACTACGCTGACAGAAAAGACAAAGGGAGAGAGGGATACTGTACATCCAATTACACAATGGAGATCATTTTGTTCACTCAAACTTGGCTGTAAATGAGGTTTAAGTGGCGCTAGCCCGCAGTTAGCTTTGCCCGTTAGCCTGTTAGCTTCTTCTTCATGATTCTATTAGTGTGTATTGGTGCTCTGACCCGGTGGCAGGCAAAGTTGCAATAATTGTGGTTTTCTGGCCAGAGACACCAGGGGGAGATGAAAGACCCCCCAATCATCCCATTAACACTTGTATTACCCCCAGAGGGACTACGAAAAGGATGTATTAAGATAAACAAAATACTTAGTACTGCTTTAAATATAATTGGGCTAATTTTTCATGTCAAAGTTTTTGGAGTGTTGTGTGGATTGCAAAGCAAAGATTTGCTAGACCTGAATAGGCAAAACTATGAACGTGAATGCTTCATAAAAAATATAGGGATGATATCTGATCCAGATCTCGACAGGCGGTGTAAAAAAAACAAAACAGAGGAAAGTAAACAGAGATACCTGAGCCGGACACACAGGTAAAGACAGTTTGGAAATCAAGCTGAACAACGCTCTTCTATGTGACTTTGTAAGACTCAATTAGCTTTATTTGTGACAGAAACACCCTCCTTTTTGTATATCATTTACCAGGGCACTTTCGTGGAAGCCATAATTATCTGAAAGCACATATGGATGTTTGGTTTGTTGCAGGGAAGGCAGTAGGTCCTCTCTGACTCATGAGAAAGTGAAAGTATCGCCCACAGGCACGCGGAGCATCATCCTCTTTCATCGTAATAACATTTTGTTACATTCTCGTAAATTCTATATCACTTCAGTACAGAAGATGACTCAAGTACCTTCATTGAAGATGCACAACTCCTGCACGACTGAGAACTTACACAGACACTTCTGTTCTGTTTATTCTTTTTAAAATATGAGCAAGGGTGTGCATGTTTTTCTTTTCATTTCAAAATCTGCTGTTCATATCACATTGTGGAATTGCAAAACTAGGTCCGTTGGAATAAGCCAGAGGCCAAAACGTTGCGACAGTGGTGCAGATGGAGGAGCGGGTCATCCTATAAACTAAAGGTTTGCAGTTCGATTCCCGGCTCCTGCAGGTGCAAGACACTTCACCACACTGCCTCCAGTGTCCGCGCTGGTGTGTGGATGACAGTGTGAATGGGTGAGTAGTTCCTTGCTGTAAAGCGCTGTGAGCCTAATGTAGCTCGAAAAGCGCTATATACTATTTTAAGCATTCATTTTTATTTGTCCTTTATATCCCGGAAAGTGCCACTGAGATTAATCATTTAATTTCCAGGGGTGTGCTGGCCCCAGAGGGGAGCCTATTACATATTTTTAGTGTAGGGGAAACCGGAGTACCCGGAGGAAGCCTACACAGACACAGGGAGAGCATGCAAACTCCAGACAGAATGGTCCCATCCGGCCGGGGTTCTCACCCGGGACCTAACCGCTGCACCATTGTGCCGCCTAATAAATCACTGGGCTCTGTCAAACTGAAGCTACTGCTCGCACACTATCACACACCACCTTGCGACACAACACACACACATGACCAAGCCACTGCCTCCTGTCTTGTTAACAAACAAAAGAAAAATGTTTATGTTTTGTGGTTGATTTAAAAAATGACAGGACAAACGACAAAAAAAAAAAGAAAAAAACTTCTATAACCCAGAACCCAGCAGAAGGCAGTGAAGTAACAGTACGTAAATACATGATGAATAAGTCTTGCCCCAGGACACTGGTGCTGCAGAGGATGAGCCTCGATGAGCAGAGCAGAAGTGAGGTCAGGTGGAGCAGGGCTACAACACAGCTGAAAATCTTAATGAGTTTCAAAAAGACCAAACTCTCCCTTTACGATGCTTTTTTAATGACGTTTTGTCAGAGATATACAGGAAGTTATTACAACATTGGGTAACACTTTACATGACAACCCGGTAACTACTAGGTAATTACCTAGTAGTTACAGTAGTAATAACTAGTAACAAATATCTATAAAAGTGGTAGTTCTTGTGTAATTAAAGTAGTTGTTAATAGTAACTCAGCCCAATAACACTAAGTAATAATCTAGTAATTACTAGTAATAAATATAAATTCAAGGTTGTAGTTCTATGGTAGTTGAAATAACTCTGCCCAATAACTGCTAAGTAATTGCTTAATAATAACAGTACTAATAACTATTGGGTTATTAATGTGGTATATTTTTGGTATCCATAGGGGTGAGTTATACATGCTCATCAGTAAGTCTTACATTGTCAGTGTTATTGGGCTGAGTTACTATTAACAACTACTTTAATTATACAAGAACTACCACTTTTATTGATATTTGTTATAGTTATTACCACTGTAACTACTACCATTATTACTAGGTAATTACCTAGTAGTTACCGGGTTGTAAGTGTTACCCAACATTGCACCCCAAGGTAACACTTTATAATAACTACACCTTATTCAGCTTATGATGCATCATTCATCTTGAACAATTCATTAGTTAAATGCGACTAGCACTTAATACCTACTTGACTACTACAGTTAATTACTCATATAAATAGTTCTTCACATACATTACTTATTTATTGTTATTGAATATTAGTTACACTTAACTAATGAATTGTTCATGATGAATGAAGTGTTACCTCATCATTTATTAAGGCTAAATAAGGTCTAGTTATTATAAAGTGGTACATACTGCGAAAGGCGGCTTCCATTCATTCACAAATGTTGACATATTTTGTATCCACGTGTACTGCAGAAGGCGACCCTTTCCTTTCTCGGAGACAGCAGCTAAAGAAAGAAGAAATATAAATGCGCATGTATGTGCAGACGTTACAAAACTTTAGGGCTGTTTTCTAAAAATTGGAGCGAGGACAAATTTGCAATTTTAACAGATTTCTAGTTTTTATACAAAAATTAAACAAGATCCGTTTCTGGGGTAAATGTACGAAGGAGAATGAATGGCCTGAGCCAAACACAAAATGATCGAACACTCTTGCAATATTTGTTTTTTCATATTATATCAGTAATTGAAATTGACATCACTATATTTTAGTTTTTTGTCCTATTCGCCTGCCGTGTCTCGCCTTAGGACAGGACGATAGTGAGAGTTTTGCTGCTGCGGTGATTGGAGGTGCAGCTGGGAATGAAATGATGATTGTGAGGTGCGGATGGACGAGGAATGGAGAGCTGCAGGTCTTAGGTCTTCACCACAGGCCTGATCCCATCAAACTGAGTTACAAATATAAACTGTGAAATGTTGTCTTTAGTTTTCGATCGTCTAAAAAAATTTAATCTTATGTAAAATGTGATATAACGTTATGACTCAGCAGCCAACCATCAGTCTGTTTAGGTGACTCATGGTCAGCAGAGCAACGGCGAAGTGGCCTGACCGGTGGATTCAGAGGCGGAGAATAGCTGCCGCAGTTACAGCCAGGTTATTGTTGTCTATGGCGGAGATCAAACCTGCTAAGAGTGCAGATCCATTTAGTGGCGGAACAACAGGTCAGGGTTATGTGAATTTTTAACTTTGGACTTAATTAATTAATAATTTCCTATTTAAAAAAGAGTTTAATCTGAATACTAATTGAAAATTATGTTCAAAGGAAAGCAGTTTTAATGATATGTTGTAATACAATGTATGGATAGCCTTGTTTGAAACATAACATGCACTTTCCTGCCAATTATTTAGAAAATGATCAATCTCGACATATGGGGTACTTGAAGTATAAAAGAAAGGTCCAACGGGTACACGAGACAAAAAGGTTGGGAACCGCTGCCTTAGTTGATCATAACATTTACAAAAAGAAAGACAAATCTCCAGCCAGTGAAAGGCCCTGCAATTGTGCTGCACAATGAGGAGAAAGTGCAAACATACGCTACGAAAATGTATAAAGGTGCTATGCTGCACTTAAGAGACTATGTAGGAGTCCACAGCGCACATGGCGAGGGCAGCTGAGAAGATCAGTGCTGCCTCTGGGACGAGACTGTGGAGGCGGGACTGAAGAAATTATACTTCTTCACTGTTGATGCTAGAGGTGTTTTCGGACGGCACAGACCTATACCAAGATGACAAGGACTGGATATGAATTTGGGCTCAGATTGTGGAAGAGTGGTCCAGGGAGCATCACTTAGGCAACTACAGAGTCCAGAAGAAAAATGATGGCAACACTAGACGGAAATAAGTCTTGCAACATCATATAAGCTTTGCACTGCCACTGTGAACTAGTTTAGACAATCTCTTTATAGTTTTAATTAAATTATTGAGTTTGACAGTAACACGATTTTAATTCTCTTTACATGTTGAATTGACTATTGACTTAGCAAATCACTGAAATTAATCGATTTTTTATCTGAACAGGCCGGTATCGATTCAAAAAACACTTGTATTGATTTTAAGGTAGTGTATTTCAATCGGCAATAACTTCGGAACTAAATGAGATAGAGACTTGTCCCTGTAGCCCTCTGGGGAGCAAAACACGAGTAAAACAAAGATTTTGTGATTTATTTCCATAAATCTAGCCAGACTTCAGTCTGATGTCTATGGTGGCAGCCATGTTGTCAACTTCTTAATGTAAATAATTATATTCTCATTGATTTACCAACTTAAGAGTTAGTTTCTTCTATTTGCAGCATTAGTTCTTCTGAGAATGTTTTCCATATAAGATAAGATAGTCTTTATTGAGCTCACAATGGAGAAATTCACTTGTTACATCAGCTCCAATATCCAAGTAAAATTGGTACCGTGTGATATCCTTAATTGAATAAAAAAATTAATGAATCAAAATGAATCGTGAATTGAATTGGGCCCTTGTGAAGAGAATTAAATCACATTGATTTGGAGAGGGACATCAGAATCAGAATCGTTTTTATTGCCATGGTAAACATAAAACATAACACAGAGTCTACATAAAATTAAACTTTAAACTATAAGGCTGTAGGGGGCATGCATAAGAATATTAAATAAATAAAAGGTAAAATATGGTAAGACGACAACAGTTGACATAGAACAACAGCGGGATTGTATTGTTGTGTACAGGTAGGTATACAAAGTGATACGGTGAACAGAGCAGATACATCCATGAGTCGGTTCCTAAGTTATGGGTCTGGTTTTTTGTTCATGAGTCTAATGGCGGAGGGGAAAAGACTGTTCAAGTGGCGGGATGAGTTTTGATAGATTGTAGCCTCCTGCCTGAGGGGAAAGGGGTGACTAGTCCGTGTCCACAGTGGTAGAGCTTGTCTCGTAGCAGTCCAGGGAGGATGGTGTTGAAGGCAGAGCTGAAGTCCCTGAACAGGACCCTGGCGTAGGTTCCTGGTGAGTCCAGATGCTCCAGGATGAAGTGGAGGGCCAGACTGACTGCGTCATCCAAACTGCAGCGGGTCCAGGAGGGGGGGCGGTGATGTCCTTGAGGTGTGGCAGGACTAAGCGCTCAAATGACTTCTTGACCACAGACGTCAGAGCAGGGGGGAGGGAGGGTCTGTGGTGGCCTGAATGTGCAGGAATTTAAAAAAAAAAACACAACCCTAGGTGTGTTTTTAGTGAGAATATAAAACTATAACATGCTAAAAAGCTAAAACAAAGTATTTTGTGTATTATAGGTAAGTAGGCAGTGTATTGGGATGGAAATGACTCAGACGTATAAGCAATAACAAACGTATTAGCAATATTTGTGGTTTATTTGATCGGGACAGTGCATGTTAATGAACATACATGGGACTCATGTATATAAACACACCACGCCGGATTGTAGCCTTAGGCTAATTTGCATCCATTGTCCCCCACTCTCAAACGCACCCTCATTCATCCAGGCCTATTGTACATGTTTTTAGTGGTAGGGGAAACCGGAGAACCCGGAGGAAACCTATGCAGACACGGGACCTAGCTGTGAAGCACAAGCACTAACCACAGTGAATAACCAACTTCTCCCATATCCAATACTTCCATTTAAGGTTTATTATTGATGGGGGATGAAAGATTTAAAGTTGAACTCAGAAGCTTTTCTTTGTTGCTTTGATTTCAGAGAAGCCAATTGATGGTATGATCAGCTTTCCTTTAGTTGAACCCCCGGTAACACTTTATATTAAGGGGTGCTCGTTAAGTATTAATAAGCATTAGTAATCTGTTGACGGTTAGGTAAAATAAATATCCAATGAGAGGAAATGCACTGGTTCACGTATGCATTATGTGAGACATGTGGCAGTCGTATGGTGAGATATGTCCTTAGTAGTTGTTAGAGAAATAACAATGGTGCTCGAGAGGATTGATGAAGAAGAGGCAGCAGTCAGGATGTCTTATACAGGAGAAGTTTATTTACCATCGTTACGGGACCCGGAGACATGAACTCAAGACATCGCGCTAGTCCTACCATTCAAGTCTGCACATGCTTCCACAGAGGAGGGATAAATACCGTCTAAGAGCGTCATACTGATGCGCAAGCAAACATTCAGTGGCGCCTGAGACCCACAGTCAAGGCTAAGACAGAGATAGTACAACTGTACAGCTTGACCTATGGATTATACGAGTTTACAGCTTGACCCAGTATGAGAAATAGTGATTTAATATTATCCTTCAACAGTAGTGGCCCTTTGTTATAGTAACTCTTGTGCCTAGTTAAGTTCGGCACAAGTCCCCAACGTTATACAGTTAGGACAAGGATCTGGGCTAGGGTTATTTAAGATGTGGTTGGGATGAGTGTCCTAGGTTTAAGTTTAGGCCTAAGTCCCAAATGGTTAAGGGGCTAGTATTAGTTGGTATAATAAGAAGCTTATTAATATCTTTATAAGCATATTATTCATGGACTATCAACAACTAATTCATATAATACCCTATTAATACTAATGAGCACCCCTAAAAGGGATATTTCAGGATTTTTGACATAGGGCCTCATTTCCTAGTTATCCAGAGTGTTGTTGATTTCTGGAAATATATTATTCATGCAGTCCTTATATTTGAAGAGTTTTATGGTGCTAGACTATTGCAAGGCTAGCGCATTTCTACGGTAACAGCTAGCCTGCATTAAAAACAGTCTGATCCACTCCACAGTGCACCTGAGGAAAATCCCTTCTAAAGCCAGACTAAGTATATAAATGTCTGTGTTGATAGAAACATTTAAACCATTTTGCATTTAAATAACTTATATTTGAGCAGCATCAGCTTTGTGGTTGTAAGCTACGCAGTGGCGGAGTGATCTGCTAGAACATAGTCCCTAAAAATTTGATAATTCACGTGATTCAAGGTCAGTTATATTTCAAAATGTATTCTATCAACACAGACATTTATATTGTTAGTCTGGCGTTAGAAGGGATTTGCCTCAGGTGCACTGTGGAGTGGGTCATTGTTTTTAATGCAGGCTAGCTGTTACCGTAGAAATGCGCTAGCCTTGGAATAGCCTAGCGCCACTAGACTCTTCAAATATATAAGAACATGAATATTTTTTTTTTTAAAAATCTCCAGAAATCAACAACACTCTGGATAACTAAGAAATGAGGAGATTTCAAAAATCTTGAAATATTCCTTTATAAAGCGTGACAAAACCCTATATTTTTTGTCATCTCGATCAACAAGCATGGTAAGGAGAGAAACAACCATTTGATTTGAAATGTTTTATTTTCAAGATTATAAATACTTTATTTACTGAGATTGTATCCTGACAAATCCACCACTTTGTTTAAGAATTTTATTGCCACAATATAGGCAATGCAAGGCAAGGCAAGTTTATTTATACCGCGCATTTCGTACACAAGGCAACTCAATGCGCCTACACAATCATTTAGTCTGAGCATACCCTAAACAGTTTTGAAATCCCTTAGGTCTGTTGGAGACGGGTAAAGTGGAAAATTCAACAGAAAGCTTTTCAGAAGGTTATGTGAAGCTGCCTATAGTCCGCTCATGCACTGTAGGATATCCAAGATCCTGGCTCAAGGTCCGGAGCTGCATTATCAGCAGTGTGTGAACGTTTTATGCTACTAAGGAGCAAAACAATTTCTGTTTGATCCTTTTCTTGATTGATTGATACAGGATTACCCATCTATGCGTAAAATAAACCTTTTATGGTCTGGACCTTTGCTTTTCTTAATTTTGACCTGCACGTAGGCACAATCAACAACAAAGCCCTCATCCTCATTTGAAAAGAGTCTAACATTAATGTATGCTCTTTGTGAAATTCCAATATGAGCAGAATACTTCTACAATAGTCTTGGCATGAAACACGTCAAATTAAAGTCTATTATTCCCATAAGTACAAGACTGGATAAATGTCAAATCACAGGCGTTTATAATTTTAATTCCCTCTCTGTTGGTCTCTCTCACCTCCTCATCTTGAAACGGTGCCTTTTGTTTGCTGCAAGTGCAGGTCCAGCGCTGTTCCCTGCAGTAATGTGATGTTTGTGACAGAATTGGCTCCTTACGGCTCTTCAACGTGGACGGTTTCGACACAGATCTCATTTGTAAAAAGAGACAGATTTTTTTCATTCAAAGTTAGTCCGATGACACAGTTATAATGGACACAACCAGCAACAAAAGGAGATTGACATATTTACAGAATGGTGCCAGTACAAATGTCTTAACCTCAACACATCCAAAAGAAGAACTGACATCATAGCCCACCCACACTCCACATTAACAATTATATAACGTGTTGAAGCCTTGGCACAACAATAGATCACAAACTTACATTTCAACCCAATAGTGAACAACAACTTTATTTTCTCAGGAAAGTCTGGGAGCTTCAAGTCCATCAGTCAGTCCTCACTGCCGTTTATAAATGTTTCATAAAAGTCTGTCATTAGCGCCATTCACCGCAACCCACTCAACAAAATCCTCAGGCTGAGCAGTAAAATGACAGGTACAGGAATCACTAAGGGTTATTTACAATAACAGAGTCGGGTCTAAAGGGCAACAAACATCACACCCACTGCACGGTCAGTACAGCCCGATCCCCTCAGGTCGCCGGATCAGATCCACTCACTGCCTTTGCAAAACAACAAACAAACCAAAACCAAAAACACCCACCTCAGAACTCTAGTGACTTTAATCAGTGACTAATGATGCCCGTGCTGTTTGTTGTGTGTATGGCTGATTGTTCATTGTTTCTTTTATTATTCTCTGCGCACTGTTGAAAGTGGTGCTGAGCCGGAATAAAAAATAAATAAATAAAAACAGAATAATATAAGGAAATATCCAAAATATAAGTCAACATTTACGCCCTCACCTCGCAGGCTTGGCGCTCCAACACGACGGATTAACAATAAGGGGGCACATTTTCTTAACCCTCAAGCCTTGTGAGGATCATGCAATCACAATGGCTGTGAGCTGAGAGGCAAAGTCTCTGAAAATGTCAGATATTTAACGCAACTTAAGAATATTTGCATTGGTTGTCATCTTTAGGTACACAGTCATGTTTGCTTTATGCTTCTTATTGCAAAGTATGTATTCAGGTATTGGCAAAGCAGCAGGTGAGTGAGTTAGTGCGTGGCCATTTTTTGAGAACATAACACAAGGCTAGTTGGTCAAGTGGACATCATGGCACTCGCCTCTGTCTCTCTCGTTCCAGTGTGGCACACCCAAGCAGACTTGCCTTGGGTTGTAGGTGAGTGTGGCCAAAGGAATCCGAGGCACTTGTAAATCCATTCCCGCTGTTGTTCTGTGTTAAACCGTGATTTTACCAAAGAAAATTCATTCCTAGTTTGTGAACCTGTTCACTAACAATTGCAATAAAACCTACTGTGATTTTCTGATTCTCACACGCAGCTAAGATGCAGACAGATAATACAGTCAAAAAAACAAAGGTAAGTGTGCGATCAAAGAAGGCCCAGCAGAGGATGTTCTTCCTGAGGAAACTTAACCATCATCGAATCCATCCTCACCTCCTCCATCACCGTGTGGTTCCCCGGCGCTACAGAACGGGACAAGCACCGACTGCAGCGCATTGTGCTGCTGCAGAGAAGGTGATTGGCAGTGAGCTCCCATCTCTCCAGGACCTGTTCACCTCCAGGACCCGGAGGCGTGTGGGTCGGATCACAGCTGACCCTTTCTTACCCTGGACACGGACTATTCACCCCTCTCTATCTATGAGTCTATCAAGACTCATAGATCCCGCCACTGGAACAGTTTTTTCCCCTCCGCCATCAGACTCATGGACAATAACAAGACCCATAACTTAGGCACCAACTCATGGTTGTATCTGCACTGTTGCTCTGTGTGGTGTGTCCACACTCAGATCAGCTGCTTTCACTTTATCACTTTATGCACCTACACATCTGTAAATACGATCACGCTGTTGTTCTATGTCAATTGTTGTCGTCTTACCATATTTTACCTTTTATTTTGTATCTTATTTATTTAATATTCTTATGCATGCTCCTATAGCCTTATAGTTTAAAGTTGTATAGCCTATTTTTATCTAGATTCTGTGTTATATGTTTTATGTTCCTAGTTTGTGAACCTGTTCTCAAACCATGGCAATAAGAATAAATATGAATGAATGAGTCACTTCTGTGTGCACATCCACAAAGCAAAGAGAATAAGAGCAATTTGAGACGTTAAATACATTATGCTGCATTAGAGCTTTTAAAGATTCTGGACCCATTAGCATTGGCATTTCACACGTTACAATTGAAAATAATGTATATTCACAAAGAAAAAGGTAAAATAAATTCTACAAACCGCCTGCAGTTATCCCCGGCATCAGGCTAAAAAGATTTTCACCTATTAACAACAACAAGACTAGCCTGGTTTTACCACCCCCTCGTACTCATTCGGTTTACGGACAACAATCCCCTGAACAATTTGGTAAAAGTTGGTGCCATGGAGCAGAGTTGGCATCATTTGATTTGACCATAAAGTACTGCCCTGGTAAAAAGGATTCAGTTCATGAGGTACAAAAAACACCCCCAAAAAATCTCACCCTTTTAAAGATGGCTGCCCCTTGTGAAGTGCTGAAGCCTTAAGTATCAAAAACACAATTTTCTATCTTAAAACATTGTTTTTAGAACACATGCAGTATTTTGCTTGAAATTAGATTTGTAATGCACTTTACAATGTTGATGAGCTGACAAACACAATCATTCTAGTATTATATAGTAATTTTTAAAAATCTGTGTATCGTTGTACATTGTAGAAATAAAGTCTACCTTTTTCCTCCCATGCTGTAATGGGATTAAAATGAGACTGCTTAACAATGTCCAGGCACAGAGAACCTTTCCAGTACTGTACATGACAGATAATATAATCTCCACCCGTGCCATAACTACATCAAGACTGATAAACTCCTCTGCTTCCTGCGTCCAGAATATAGAAATTAAATCTACAGACCTCAAAGGGTGTCAAATAGGATCATAAGAGTAAGAGAGGAGCGAGTGAGAGAGATGATTTCAGCCACGCACAGACATCCGCTGAAAGCAAATGAAGGTGATGAATGTGACCCTGTGCACACCACAAAACAAGGATTTTTTTTCATGAATTGTTGAGAGTAACTGCTGTGGCTAATGGACAGGAAGCGCGACCGGCTCTTCAGCCAATTTTCAGCACGGCCTGGTGTGATATACAGTACATCTGTAAGGGAGACAATGACCCAATCTGAAGATGAATAATGTGCGGACTTGTTCTGTTTTGCATTGAGAACACGGAATCCCTGAGCCAAGGCAATCTGAAGGACAAAAGTGGTATTCTTGTACATTTGCCTTATAGCTCCTAATGGAGACGGCAGAGACAAATTACCCAGCATCCCATACATTCTTCGCATTGCCCACTTAGACAAGCAGAACCCGCATACAAAGCATGAGTGTTCCAACTATGGTAAATAAAACGCTTTATGACGCACGTCCTTGTGTCAGTGGCTTGGTTTACATGGTCAGGAAAATCTGGAGTAATCAGATAACCCAATAAACAGATCTGGTGCGTTTATATTGACTTCAGAAATGTGATCAGAGCAGATGTGGGTTTTTGGAGCAACCTCTCCCTTCAATCAGACCCATCAGTTGTTGGAGACACAGTGCTCCATGTGGCATCAGCTGGCCCAGTGGATGCAGCACAGGATTAGTAACTCAATGGTCTAGGGTTCAGACCCAGTTAACTGTTATTATTGTTGTTAGTAATTGTGGTTTTCTATGCAAAAGAAAACACAAAGCAGTGCTTTAACTTCGATAAAAACTGTAAGGGTCAATTCAGTAAATAATCAATAATCAGATCTCTATATAAATAAAGATCTTCTTCTTCTATAGGACTTGCACTCACAAACAACTTTGGGATTTATTTAATTGATAGCCTCTGTTTTATTTATCCATTTATTTATCTGGGACGATGCAATCAACATAGTTCCAATTTTAGGTTTGCAGCTGATGCGATGCATAAAGAGCTTCTAGCTCAGGCTAATTCGGAGCTCATGTCCTGGTTCTGCAGTTTACAATACAGTATATTCATATATAAACGTTTTTCAATCATGCGCATTGACCATTGACAGTCAACAACACATTCGTTCACACACAGACTCAATGCTATTTACAAATGGGTACAGCTTTGGTTTGTTATCAGCCAACATTTGAGACTCAGATATGGTATTATATTCTATGGGTACCGAGTTCCACAGTTTTGTGCCTTTTTGCTATATTTTCTTGGTTAGTTTATGCACAAGTGTGAAACATCAGAAAGAAATCCGATTATATCAATATCAGATGATTACGCTGTTTACAGGCCACTTCAATTATCTGAGAACTCCAGAAATCAGATCATGATCAGATTTTGTTTTTTTTGCATGTAAACATATCCGGTGTGGTGACTGGATACCGACAATAACATAACTTTGAATAATCATTTTGAAGATTTGGAATTATTGTTTGTTATCAATCTTGATAACATCCTAAAATCATTTCAAACACTAAACATATTTTTAAATCAAACAGATCCTCACCTTATTTATGTTAAAACATTTCAGGTAAAACGTCCCAAGAGCAGCTTAACTGTTGTAAAAGTCAATTCTTCAGCAATGCTATTGTAGCAGTCTGTGACCACAATAAAGCATTTGGAGGAGGACCAAATGTATTCACACCTAATCTTTAGCGACATCTCCATAAGGATGGGCCGGTGATTCCGTTCCCTGCTAAATTGCAAGTCAGGTCTGAGAAGGGGTTGGCCCACACACAGTTAATAACCATATTTCTGGGGGGTATTTTTCACTAATAAAAACTCTTAATTAATCAAACCAATAGGAACGTGTGCCAAATGTGGTCAATGGGCATGGAGCATGGAGAGCCCAGGGCTTTGAATAGCAGCGCTACAGTGGGACCATCGGTATACTCTCTTTTTCTCTCTTCAACGTTTAACTCACAGGGGGATAAACTCAGCAGTTTGGTGTCCTGTGAGAAGGTAATATGCTACAGTTCAGTTTATCTGAGAGCGATTGGTGCATGTGTACATATTTTGCATTTGCATTAAACATTAGTGCATATAGTTCCTTCAAACACTTTCTGATATTTTGCACTTCACACTGAAACTATCTTGCATTAAGAATACACCAAAACAGAGCAGCACGAGTCAGGATTGTTGGAGCAACGTTACAGCTTAAATGAAGTGACGCAAACACATGGCAGTCATCCCATCACATACGCACTTCTGACTGAATTGAAATATCTCCTTTCTAATTAATAATCACAGTGATTCATATGCTACAAAGTGTTGGGGATGGGACCGCTGTAGGCGCCTGTACTTCAAAGTCCCGCTGGCCCGGTTTGCGTGTGATTCACTGGAAGAGAGCGCTGATCGGCACCAGCGCGTGCGAGAGAGGGTGCGTTCCAAAATACCCAGGTCTGAGCGTGCATGAGACTGGCATACTAAACGGATGAGGGAGCGTGGAGAAGACGAACTGTTGCTAAGCACTGGTTGCTAGGTGTCGGAGCGGGATGGGAGACAGGTCCTGCGGTACATTACGGTGAAGGAATTTCAAGCCGTACTTCTCCATGTGCTTTCTGGAGGTAACAACGGACATGTCCTGTTTGATGGTTTTAAGTAGACATAGTTTATTCATATATTATAATATGCTGAAACTTTATGCCAGTACTTCCATCATTTGTGGTACAGAAATTGATCATTAACATTCTCTGAGGTTTTTGTTGTTGATGTGTTTTCATTTAAATGTACAAATCCATTCATCATTTACTGTCTTCATGTAATCATTAATGCCATAGATTTAGTTGGACAGACACATAAAACGTTTTCTATTCTGATCCGGCACTGGGTTGCTGCCGACACCGAGTAACGCTCTGATACCACCAGAGCAAGGCTCGTAAAAAAAGATGCTAAGCACCAGATCACATGACTAAATGATAAACAAAGTTCATGCTTAACTCAATACCTTGCTCAATTCTGACTTCTTGGCAAAATTGACTAAGACTAGGTGAAGGCATCAAAGAAATAATATGCTAATTTATGGTTCAACTTTCTAATATTTAAAACGGGTCTAAGAATGGCCTTCCAAATTTGCCACGAACTACACTGGACCTCCACATCATGCGGCGCTGTCGTCAGGAGGTTTGCTCACATCGAGGCGGCTGAAGAGGAGAGAGGGGCGGTTGGCCGGTCGGGACACAGGCAACCACTTGTACTGGAGGTCCTGGGATGGGGGGTCCACACACCACTTGTAGTGCTCTAACAGGTATGTGCAGGCGCCCTGAAAAACAACAACAAACAAAAATAATATCTAAACAGTCCTATAATATTTTAATGCATAAAACATTCACTCAAATATCCTATGTTTAGGAAATACCCAAAGATCTTATTAAATAATCTAATAAGTAATAAGTAATCTAATCCTATTGCTGTGGTGAAAAGGGAAGCAGTGCACAATGAAACTTGGAACAATGGGCCTCATTCACAACACGTTCTTCACAAATTTGTTCTTACGGTCGTCTTAGGAAGGTTTTTGGCATTCACAAAACTTGTTCTTAGCTGAAAATGTTCCTCTGTAACAAATGTCTGGAGGACTCTTACACACACAAAAATCTCCAGTTCTGTTCCCGATCCTGCTCCTGATAGGACCCGACATTCTGAGTCATATATATTTGTACATATTAAATTATGTAAAGAATGTAAATATAATTATAATAAATTATAGATGCCTTTATTCAGAAATAAGTTGGTAATATCACTTGTAGCTTACTTTTATTAATGACAAGTACTAATGCATTACTGTTCAAACTTTTGAATGCTGCCGTTCACAAATAATGCGCTGCATAAACGTTATTTGATAAAGACAAACGAGTGCCTCGATCCTGCGACCTTGTGTTCCCGAGGCGCGCGCTTTACTTGTGGAGCTAAGTGAGCGGAGCGTATGTTGGCCGCCACATCTATTCAATGGACTGACCCGCGGGTAGAGAAGGATAACCCTTTCGCGAGGTGCAGGTTATATCTATTTTAACAGTTTGTACGGTACTATTTCGTAATTTTCCTTGGTAAAAACATATTTGCTTTCTTCTTGCATCTCGAATATAAATGACAACACAAAAACTTTTTTTTTTCACTCATAGTTAGTGGTTGTGCAAAGCCATTCATGGTTAACCTGGGCTTAAATCATAATAAAACCTTAAACAAGCACATTTTCTCCAGTTTGACTTTACCCAAATCTAAAAGAGATAAGAGATGAAAAAAGCGTCAAAAATAACGCTAAAACGAGACGAGAGAAAAAAATTATATTTGATTGAGATCGCAATATGTTTTTTGAGTGTGACATCACACACAATAATAAGTTACTTCCGGGTCCGTTTAGTTTAGTTTAGTTAAAACAAGGCAAAACACACAACTTTATCTGACATTTTATCTGACTCTCTCGCTGAAATAACAACAGATAAAAAGCACTGTTTTACACCTATTTAGAATAATATATCTCACTAGTTCTCCAGGAAAAATGATAATTTCTTCATTGTGTGATAATTAATGTCAGCCTTACTCAAGAAAATCCGGAGTAAAAGTAATATTTCTGTGCGATCAGATGTTTAAGAGCCTTGTGGTCACCTCTACAGCAGGTTAAAATAAGCTAAATCCCATTACTGTGAAAAGAGCTGAAGTTCCATTGGACCCGGAAGTAGAGTGATGACATCGTCACTTAACAAATGTATTGACTCTGTGCATAATGTTAGAATCAAGCTTTTCTTTGTAAATTATGTGCATTATTATCTATACCAGTATAATGAGTTATATACAGTTTCTGTACAAATTTCCTGAGAAAAGAACATTCTGAAACATCTGGCTGAGTTTTTGGGGGGATTTCGCACGGGGTCAGATTCAGGCAGCACTCCCAAATAAGATCTATAAAGAAATGACCAAAACAATTCATGTTTCGGTTTGGAGCTGACAGATGGTGAATGATAAATGGTCTCAACTCAACATTATAGCGCTTTTCCACCTACATAAGGCCCTCAAAATGCTTTACAGCAAGGATCCACTCACCCATTCACACTCTCATTCATACACCAATGTACACTGGAGGCAAGGTGGGTGAAGTGTCTTGTCCAAGGACACAACGACAGTGTGCACCTTCAGGAGGCGGGATCATCTCCATGTGGGTGTATGCTTCTAAAGATAAAGTAGAGAGCACTCCAGCACTACAGAAGAGGCTGCCTTCGTGATACTTTGTTTGTGTAATGTTTACCAGGATTGGGATTAGCACTGCCCACACATGAGCACTTACAACTTTTACATGCGAGCCGCGCACTTCATCTCCCTGTTTCATAACATACTAATAAACCCAGTAAGAAGCTAGACCTGATGACACATTCATAGGTGGGAGTGTGTGTCGTACTAATTTTATATGTTTAAAAAGAAACGGTAGGTGTGGAAAGGCACTTGCCAGAGCTCACGCCTCCGCTGAAAAGCTGCACCGATTCTTGTGTTTCTGTTTACAGTTCTCAAAAAGCACAGTACTTTTTAGGAGCAGGAGAAACCCACGCTTCTAGTGTTTGTGATGAAATGAGTAAATATTCTTCAGTGAGATACTCCTTGGGGTATTTTTCAACAGCCATGGATCCATTGTAAACGGTTCGTAGTTTCATCAGTGTCATGTGACATTGGCACAATACTTAAGTGTGGGAGCAACTGATCTACACTCTGATCTTCTCTGTTCCTTCTGATGCAATTAAATAAACTCCACAAAGATAACGGTCTCACTCAAAACACGAAGTAGAATCGTTTGGACAACACATATCATAGTGGATCATTTTATTTATACTTTCGGCTCATAATGATTTTTCAACAACTATTTCTCAAAAAATCAACTGGCTGGTAAAAACTCAAGCTCCTACACTGCCAACCCCCCAACAAGTCACCATCTGGATTTGTATGATCTGGGGTTGTTGTCAGCAATTTTATGTTGCCAATTAAAGAGGTCAGCAGACTACCTGTACTGAATGACCATTTATTTATTTATTCCATTATTAGATTTTTTCCCCCCCTTCCCTATAATGGACATATCCATCCATCCATTTTTTCCACTTGTCCGTTGCCGGGTCGTTGCACCAGCCCCCCATGGCTCCTCCTGCAGGTGGTGGGTCCACAGTAGGACGGCCTCACGATTCTAACCGGGCCTGTTGGTCTCTCATAAGGGGCTTCTGAACCGCTCTTTGTCCTTCCGTTTCCTGGGCACCACCATCACCCAGGACCTCAAATGGGAGCCAACCATCAGCTCCCTCATCAAGAAGGCCCAGCAGAGGATGTTCTTCCTGCGGCAGCTGAAGAAACTTAAGCTGCCAACCAAGATGCTGGTGCAGTTCTACACGGCCATCATCAAGTCCATCCTCTCCTCCTCCATCACCGTGTGGTTCCCCGGCGCTACAGAACGGGACAAGCATTGACTGCAGCGCATTGTGCGTGCTGCAGAGAAGGTGATTGGCTGTGAGCTCCCATCTCTCCAGGACCTGTTCACCTCCAGGATCCGGAGGCGTGTGGGTCGGATCACAGCTGACCCTTCTCACCCTGGACACGGACTATTCACCCCTCTCCCCTCAGGCAGGAGGCTATGGTCTATCCAGACCCATAAATCCCGCCACTTGAACAGTTTTTTCCCTCCGCCATCAGACTCATCAGAACAATAACAAGTCTCTGTAGCTTAGTTACAGACTCATGGATGTATCTGCTCTTGCAGTGTGCGGTGTGTCCACACTTAGACCCGCTGCTATCACTTATCACTTTATATCACTTAATATCACTTTATATGCCTACACATCTGTATATACAATCCCGCTGTTGTTCAATGTCAAATTGTTGTTGTCTTACCACATGTCACTTTATTTTATCTTATTTATTTAATATTTTTTATGCATGCCCCTTATTGTCTTATAGTTTAACGTTCTTAGCTTATTTTTATCTCAATTCTGTGTTATATGTTTTATGTGGCACGTTTGCACCGAGAAAAAATTCCTAGTTTGTGAACCTGTTCTGAAACAATGGCAATACAACCTATTCTGATTCTGATTCTGAGAACCATCACACTGAACACGGGGGCTCCTCAAGACTGTGTGCTGAGCCCACCCCTGTTCACTCTGCTGACCCATGACTGCACTCCAAAGTACAGCTCAAACCTCTTTATCAAGTTTGCAGACGACACAGCAGTGGTGGGTCTCATCAACAACAGAGACGAGTCAAACTACAGGAGTGAGGTGAGCAGTCTGGCCATGTGGTGCACACAGAACAATCTCGCTCTAAATGCGGAGAAAACAAAAGAGACTGTTGTGGACTTTCGATAGATAGATTACAGACATTCTGTACAAACAAATTAGGTATAAAAACATTTCCACATTCAGTAGTACGATAAGGAATAGACTGTACTATCTATCTTCTTATCTTTAGTTCTGGTAGCCGCCAAAACCCATAAGCTTGGTGATGTCAAAGGCATTGGCTTAACACTCATTCTCAGCCAACTAATACGGGCTTGCCAAGCCAATTTGATTTTGAGAATGGGGGTTTTCATGATGGTGGGGAGCAGGATCAATGAACAGAGGTGGAAGCAAAAGAGAAGGGAGGAAGGATAACTATGAAGAAAGGATGAGACGAAAGGAAGGAAGTGGAGGATGAGTCACTCCTCTGACCTACATCCCAGCAGTTTACTTTATACCCTGGTCACGTCCCACCCAGGGATGTGGCGGCATGTGCCAGTGGCCATCGTGTCATCAGCCAATCAGAGCGTGCCGTGTACAGACGTAAACGAGAGGGATATGCATTTATCAAAGTGAGATGAGGTTCACTAGGTGCAGGAGAAAGCACAGAAAAGTGATAGAGAGATGGGAATGCCAATATGATTTCAACACAATATGCGTATCAAAGAAACTAGACAATATTAGTTAGAAATTGATAATGTTTCAAGTGACGTTTGGAGTCTTTATTCCTGGGTACATCTGTGGCCATTTACAAGACAGACAGAAACAATACGATGAGGGATGAGGGATGATGGTCTGGTTTTAAATTAAGTGTGAACAAGAGCTGGGTCGACGTGCACATCCAGTCCTAAGCAGCGTGCAAAAAAGTCGAAAGTTTACAAATGAAAAAATGGAGATGACATCATCCTGTGGTGCTAATAAAATAATGCTTTGAAGCTCAAGCTGTGCAGAGTCATCTCAATTTATTCACTGGTTTTAAATTAAGACATATATTCCAGCACCAGGGGTTATTGGCCATGCTGAAGCACAGTCCCATCGCCAGACGTCCGTCTTAAGGGGCGCATATGAAATCCACGAGGGGGCAGAATTACTATAGATGCACTCTACTGTTTTTCAGAATCAGAATCAGAAGGGGTTTTATTGCCATGGTTTGAGAACAGGTTCACAAACTAGGAATTTTTCTCGGTGCAAACGTGCGACATAAAACATATAACACAGGGTTAAGATAAAAATAAGCTAAAAAAAACGTTAAACTATAAGGCTATAGGGGCATGCATAAAAAATATTAAATAAGATCAAATTAAAGTGACATATGGTAAGACAACAATAATTTAACATTGAACAACAGCGGGATTGTATTTACAGATGTGTAGGCATATAAAGTGATATTAATTGATATAAAGTGATTAAGTGATAAGTGATAGCAGCGGGTCTAAGTGTGGACACACCGCACAGTGCAAGTGCAGATGGAGGTGAACAGGTCCTGGAGAGCTGGGAGCTCACAGCCAATCACCTTCTCTGCAGCAGCACAATGCGCTGCAGACGGTGCTTGTCCTGTTCTGTAGCGCCGGGGAACCACACGGTGATGGAGGAGGTGAGGATGGACTCGATGATAGCCGTGTAGAACTGCACCAGCATCTTGGTTGGCAGCTTAAGTTTCCTCAGCTGCCGCAGGAAGAACATCCTCTGCTGGGCCTTCTTGATGAGGGAGCTGATGGTTGGCTCCCATTTGAGGTCCTGGGTGATGGTGGTGCCCAGGAAACGGAAGGAGTCCACAATGGAAATGTGGGTGGGAGAGTCTGTCAGGGTGAGGAGGGGCGGTGGGGCTGTGTCTTTCCTAAAGTCCACGATCATCTCCACTGTCTTCTGGGCGTTCAGCTCCAGGTTGTTGTGGTTGCACCAGGACGCCAGCCGTTCCACCTCTCTCCTGTAGGCGGACTCATCATTGTCCGAGATGAGCCCAATGAGGGTGGTGTCATACGCAAACTTGATCAGTTTAACGGACTGGTGACTGGAGGTGCAGCAGTTTGTGTACAGGGAGAAGAGCCAGGGGGAAAGTACACAGCCCTGAGGAGTTCCAGTGTCCGAGATGATTTCCCCAGCCGCACGTGCTGTCTCCGGTCCGTCAGGAAGTCGGTGATCCACCTGCAGAGGGAGTCGGGCACGCTGAGCTGGTAGAGCTTGTCTCGTAGCAGTCCAGGGAGGATGGTGTTGAAGGCAGAGCTGAAGTCCACAAACAGGATTCTGGCGTAGGTTCCTGGTGAGTCCAGATGCTCCAGAATGAAGTGGAGGGCCAGATTGACTGCGTCGTCCACAGACCTGTTAGCTCTGTAGGCGAACTGCAGCGGGTCCAGGAAGGGGGTGGTGGTGTCCTTGAGGTGAGGCAGGACCAAGCGCTCAAAAGACTTCATGACCACAGACGTCAGTGCCACCGGCCTGTAGTCATTAAGTCCTGTGATGCGTGGTTTCTTAGGGACAGGAACAATGGTGGATGTTTTGAAGCAGGACGGCACGTGGCATGACTCCAGGGAGGTGTTGAAAATGTCTGTGAAGACGGGAGGCCAGCTGCTCCGCGCAGTGTCTCAGGGTGGAGGGGGAGACACTATGTATTTGAATAAACAGGAGAGTGCGTGGCTCGGTCAGTGCTGTGGACGCATCCACTTTTCAGTCCTTTCCGCGGACTTCAGCGCTTTGTAGTAAAATACAGATTGCTTGTTGTTAGCAGCCTGCACCTGTCACTGCCTTTGCCCAAAGATGCTCACGAGCCGCTGTAGAGGGACGGAGAAAGGGACGGTGGACTCTCAGAGCGGGGGATGAACAGGGAAAGTGTCTATGACAGGGAGTCGCTGAGCTGAGCGTGAGACATACGCGACTGTTATTGTTAGAGAAATAACAATGATGCTCGAGAGGATTGATGAAGAAGAGGCAGCAGTCAGGATGTCTTATACAGGAGAAGTTTATTTACCATCGTTACGGGACCCGGAGACATTAACTCAAGACATTGCGCTAGTCCTACCATTCAAGTCTGCATATGCTTCCACAGAAGAAGGATAAATACCGTCTAAGAGCGTCATACCGATACGCAAGCAAACATTCAGTGGCGCCTGAGCACCACAGTCAAGGCTAAGACAGAGATAGTACGACTGTACAGCTTGACCCACGGATAGTACGAGTTTACAGCTTGACCCAGTATGATAAATAGTGATTTAATATTATCCTTCAACAGTTATCAGCTATTCTCCGGTCGGGTTTAATTTTGTGAGCAGACAACACGGGAGCCATGCGCAATTACGCATGAACGAGGGAACTGTTTCTGTAGAGACAGAGAAAGAGACAGAGAAAGAGAGAGAGAGGGATGAAATGTCCCCTCTCGGTTTCAGGGGAGGAAATAGCTACTTGTGGAGTTTGGGCTGGTCTCTAATCGGGCAGAAAGCGCAAAAATAACACTGCGCAAATTAGTGATACGTATCTTTGCCCAATTTGTGGTGGTTATACGGTAATTCTGCAGACCTTCTAGTGGTTATACGGCGTATACCTGCACCTCATGTAGACTTCACCACTGGGGAGCAGTGTTAATTTCGTCGACTAAAATATTAGTCTTAATTAAAAATAAAAAAATTAAAAGTTTTTCATGTGACTAAAACTATGACTAAAATGTCCAGATATTTTAGTCATAGTTTTAGTTTTAAAATAAGACTAAATAAAAATGAAAAGGAGAGACTAATATCATCCAAACTTCTATTGATAGTCTGAAAGAGCCTCATATCACGTAAATTCACTGCCAAAGGAACAGGTCTGAGCTTTGGAACAGGTCTGAGCTTTGTTCATGAGGGAGCAGCTCCATAAAGCATAAATGTGTCTTAAATTTAGTCGACTAAATTGACTTGCAATTTTAGTCGACTAAAACTCGACTAAAATTGAACTACATTTTCGTCAAAAGACTAAGACTGAAACTAAATTAAAATATGTTGTCAAAATTAACACTGCTGGGGAGGGGGGGGCACAAGCATCTTGGGGGACGGGCTTGGCCCCCTATGGCCCGCCAATAGCGACGGGTATGCTGAAGCAGCTGAGGGCTACTTCAAGTGCAATAAGTTGTTCCGGGGCTACCAGCTCCAAAATAATATCCAAAGGACTAAAAGTCAGTTCGGGTACACTTAATATACTTAAATACAGTTTTTTTTTCTTCAAAGAATATGAAACAAAACGTTTTTTTCACTCATGGTTAGTGGTTGTGTGAAACGAATGAGTTTGCTATTTTTAAATGATAATAAAAAAAGAAAGTACCAAAATGACCCTGAGCAAAAGTTTATATACCCCACTTTTTAAAGTGTATTGCCCCCTTTAAGATCAATGACAGCTTGGAGTCTTGTGTGGTAGTTGTGGATGAGGTTCTTTATTTTTTCTGATGGTAAAGTGGCCCATTCTTCTTGGCAAAAAGCCTCCAGTTCCTGTAAGTTCCTGGGCTGTTTTGCATAAACTGCACAGTTGAGCTCTCCTCACAGTGGTTCAATGATTTTGAGGTTAGGATACTGAGATGGATCAGTTCATTTAATGTTTTTTAAATGTCTTAATGGTCTCGGTCCTTCTTATCTTTCAGAACTGCTTTTACCTTATGAACCTTCACGGCCCCTTCGCTCCTCCGGCAGGGGTCTCCTAGTTATTCCTAAAGTCAACCGAAAGACTCACGGCGAGGCGTCTTTCCAATATTATGGCCCTCGCCTCTGGAACGACCTGAGGAGGAGCTCAGGACCGCAGAGAACGTTCATGTTTTTAAGAGCAGGCTCAAAACCCACCTTTTTAGCTTAGCCTTTAACTGACATCTATTTATTTAGTCCTAATGATATATTTTGTGTGTGCGTGTGTGTGTGTGGGGGTGTGTGTGTGCGCACCTGTTTGTCTGTTTGTTATCTGTAAAGCACTTTGTGATACCTTTCGGTATGAAAAGCGCTTTATAAATAAAGTTTGCTTTGATTTGATAAACATCTAACTACCACAAAAGACTACAAGCTGTTATTGATGTTAAAGGGGGCAAAACACAGTATTAAAAACAGGGGTATGTCAACTTGCTCAGGGTCATTTTGGTACTTTCATTTTTCATTATGATTTAAAAATAGCAAACTCAGTTGTTTCACCATAAACCACTAACTATGAGTGAATTACCACTTTTTGTGTTATCTTTCATTCAAAAATAGTCAAAAAATCTGAAATCCTGCCAGGGTATGTAAACTTTTGAGCACAACTGTATTTTGGCCCCTCCCAGTTACACTTTTGAATTCACTAATAGAAAGGAAACCTTTCATGCTTTCAAAGAAACAGTAAGTCACAATAACAGAAACAACAGCAGTAAAAAAAAATCTAATTACAGTCAAGTAAACAGGTTAACAAGTCCCAGGTTCCTGTACTACTGTGTCTTTGGCCTCCTATAAATATTGAAAAGTAGGCGAAAATCAATAGCTGCTCGCGATTGGCAAGACAGGAATTATAATTTGTACTGGAGATACATCTGAAAGTTAGTGGGGCTGTCTGTCCATGGGAGTGGATTAAATCAAATAAAATTATTTTGACTGATCAGAAACAAACTTTAGTGGCGCAGAAGTTGCAGAGTTAAGGAATAGTTGCGAAATAAATTGCGGATTATTGGAATAGTTGTAGACTTTTGATTTCACGGAGTTTGCTTGATTTTGCGTTAATGGTTGCGATCGCAACATCGCGAAATCCTAGCGACTGTGTAACACTAAAGGAGTCACCTTCAGGAAAACATCGGTAAGTTTAGCGCCGATACAGCTCCTTGGTCCATTTCCAAAAGAACAGAGAAGGTGCTCCTGGCCAGCATTCCTGTAAAATACAGAAAAGAGACAACGTTTCTCAGAACTTCCAAGTTCCAATAAATCATCCCCATTTCCTCTAAATTACTACAAAAGAAAAGTCGCCACCTGGTTTTCACTAAGCAAGCCCCCTATTGGACATCTGATGCATTGTCTTTCAACCGGCAACACTGGGTTTAAACCCAACGGATGCAGTGAGTTGCTTCTCATTTCAGAAACAGCCAAAGGACACATTTCAGTTGAGTAGGGTCAAATCATTGCCCATCGCGTTATTTAAAACTGAGAGGATAGTGGGGAACCATCGTCTTCGAGGAAGAACTGTGGTCGGACAAAAATCCTGAATGATCATGATCGGCGATCACTACAACTACAACTTTAAACACTTCAACTTTAAAGTTGTTGTTTGAAAATAAGAGCATATTCATCATCAAACTAATCACACGGGAACTAATCACTAAGCGATGATAACCACAAAAAAGTTGATGTGTTCCATGTAGCAGAACGATGGGCGCATCAGGGTAAAAGAGAGGCAGGTGATGTGACGCACTCATCATGCCTAGTGCCGACTGTACCAGCCTGTGGGGTGTGGCAGGATTATGATCAGGGGTCGCTACAGTTGATCAGGCCTAGATCAAGCAGCACTTTCCCCAAAGAGTTAGATCAGCTGACTACCTGAACAGGTTATTCCATCAATGGGTTTCGTCTTCCCTGATGGTACAGGCATATTCCATGATGACAATGCCTGGATTCATCAGCCTGGATTCATCTGAATCACTCTGTGAAAGAGTGATTCAGGGACCATGAGTTCAATTGGCCACCACAGAGTCTGCCTTTTAACACCATTGAGAATCTTTGGGGTGTGCTGATTTGTTGCTCCTTTTTATAGGGTAGGAGCAATGATCTATAGCTGACATTACTCATCTCCTTACAGCCGTTATAGCACTAATGCAAACCTCCTAACTGTCCTCTAATGCATCCTGTCTTCCTGATACCTGAGCTCTGATTAAAGTCAAACAGGAAGCATTAGAAGAGGAGGAGATATTGAGAATCCTCCGCAGCATCCGCGTAATGGTGTAATGTACAAAAAGACATAGGCCCTGTGTGGAGAACAGAAAGAGCAGGAGAACAGTAAACCCAGGAATAATAAAAAAAGGAAGCGAGATGTTGAAAGGAGCAATGTTTGTGGGATGGTTTAAAAAGGCATTATAACGGATCTTGGGTTGCCTGAAGCTGTACACCATACCCGAACAACATTTGAAGCTTAAGAACCTCCAGAGTTCAGTCACTGAGCTTTAACTACTGGAGACCTGTACTGACACTAAGTCAATGTTTGAGATACCATCTGGTCACCTAAGTGTGGGGCTCATTCCGCTTTCTGATTGGATGCAGAAAGGCTTTATAATTCGATCACAGCTCACTTTTATTACACTTTGGTCAACAAAACTAATTTCATTCTACTCCTAGAAAAAAGGGGAAATCGAATCTTTTGGGAAACACAATTTGTCACTCTTTTTAGCCATTTTCTGGTGGAATATGAACTTATTTATCCACATACCAATAAAGTCAAGTATAAATCGGGTCCATATGGATATTTTTTCACAGCAGGTTGTTCAGTAGAAGCGAATATATATATATATGTATATAGCTAGCGCTAGCTAATGTCAGCATGTAGCATCTCCGTTATTTATGTATTTATGGGCTGTTGAACCACTTTGCTCCTCTCCATGTCTTTATATATTTAATGGGTAGAAAACTATATCAATAATGCGTATGTTTTAGTTTTTGAATAATTGGAGAAAGTTTTTCTCTTCTTTGTTTTCCCCCTTAACTGTTTCAAACATGACCATATGGGCGATTCCAGAGATGCTGTCTGTATCTATAAGACATAATTCCAAACAAATCAAAACACAAGGCTGATTTGTATTAAACATACATTTTGTTTAGAATCAACTTAATTGTTATATTGTAAGTGTTAGACAAAACAAACACTCTACTCAAAATGATCAAATGATTAGTATCCATAATGGGGACAGGTTTTCAGTTGGTTGCTTGCTGTGCTTGACTGGGATGTGGTGGTTAGAAGGCCATGTGTGATGAATGATAACTACTTAGGCACAAGAGAGTGGCAGAGTATGTAATAGATCTTATTTTAATGTGACCTTGAGTGTCTCAGATCTGGGTGAATGAACAAGCTAAAATATACACTCAATTGTCTGAGTCTGGACTCTAGAGAGAGCGCTCCCCGCTCCGTTGGGATTTATGTAAAAGTCGGTCCACCAGCTCCAGCGGCTGAAGCGGTTGTTCTGTGTTTCCGATTCATTTATCTGCTGTCCAGAGCCTGCGTGGGTGTCTGCCTGAAAGGTGGACGCTAGCTCAATGGATCTGATGTGCAAGAAGAGATGGGAATGAAGAGACTCAAAAATATTGGTTATTGCTGGGTTGCAGGTGACATCACAGCATTCTAAAGGCCAATACGGGCTTATGGAGGAAAAAATATTTTGTTTTTGAGGAAATGTTTGGTCTTGTACAGATCTTGGACTGATATTAATTATCATTTTTGTAATTCATACATTTTCTTTCTAGCTATGACTTGTGAAAGTGTAATGTTGTTAATAGGAAAAACTGTCTCCTGCCCCCCGCTGGGTCCAGTGACTTCATCACATTCTAGAACCTGCAGCAATATAACAAGACTGCAGCCATTATTTTAAACAGGCAGGTGGTAGTCCCCAGGTGGATGATCAGAGAAAGAGAGGAAGGAAGCCAGCGCCAGAAAATAAACAAGCGTATTCAAATCACACACGGGTAGTTAGACTGGCAGGTGATTTGTTTATCCACAGGGAAATCTATGCACTTGTGCTGCGCATGTTCAACAACAATCCGTGATGAGCTTGTAGCGCGCTCGCCCATAAAACCACTTACACTTCCGACAGATCGATACACGGCCCAATTAACACAGTAAATGTGCGACCCGCAAACCATTATGTGTACGCCGGAAACGGTGCCGTGAGAGCTGCATCCGGATGTCTGGCCACAGCAGGGTAATCACTGCACTCAGCAAAATCAACCAACCAAGGGTGGAAACCAGTGATGCATGAACAATATAACTTCAATCATCATCTCCTGGCATTCATACAGAATAGAAAAAGAAATAATAGAAAAATAAAGCCGGAGGAAATACCTTGAATTTATTTTGTTTAAATTAAATATGTGTGCTTATTTAATGTGATAAGCACTCATTAAATAATGTGTTTGAGAAAATAAATAATTGTCTATTTTAAAGTTATGAATTAAAACACAGTTAGTTGTTCTGGTAAACTCAAGGATAGCTATTTGAAAGGGATGGAGCTGTACTGTTTGACATATACACCACAGTAGTCATCTCCCACCTTGATTTTCTGAAGTCTGTCTCAAAGAAAATACCATATGACTCATTTCTTTAACCTTTCCAGCAGAGCACACACGCCGGCACACCCATTTTACCACTGGTAAAATGGGTGTGAGATGGCTGGTTACCATGGTAAAAGACAATAAAGTTCTATTCTATTTAATTCGACTCTGTTCTTGCAACTTTACATTTTTAAGCTTTCACTTTTATCCGTGTGATAAAAGTGCCCCTACAATTTGGCCCTACATTATGAAGCTGACTTTTCTACTACTAAAATGCATTCGTTCTCACTGAGAGGATCTTTTGTTTGTGAGATCAGCTTTGATCTTTCTATTTTTAGTAAAACCTCTGCTGCAGCCAACAAAAGAGACACAAGGTCATATATCACCGTGACTAGTAGTGTTTGTGTTCCCCTACAGCCAATAGATCTGCATTGGCGCATTCTGTTGTTGCACAGAAAAATATCTTATGATTCATATCCTAAACTCTTCTGCTGGCAGAATACAAACTGAAGAAGAGAATCCCTATAGGTGATTTGGTGCGAAGTGGAACCAGCTTTTCATTTATGGCATACCACACATAACTCCCTTTGACTAAATATGAAATAGTGACATTTCTAATGCTACAAAATGGTTGCAATAAAGATATTTCAACACATATATTTAGCTTCTACCTAATACTGTAATAGAGGTCACCATCCTGCAAAGACCTGCTCTGAATTTGTGGACTGTGGACTGGGTTAGAGAGCATAGTGTAAATTCTATACTAACATTTTGCATACTAAAACTTATTTTCAGCCTTGCTACAAATCTCCTAATTCATGGTGATGCCTGCTGGGTTTTTTCTAATTACAATTTAAGGGGCTATTTCTTTTTTTGAGGAATCACCTTCCATTACATGACACGCAGAGGATAGGATGGTCGGAATGAGTCATTTCTGTGTCCCCTTAACGCACCGCAGGGCATCATGGCTTCCCCCCGCTCACGAACACGCTCACAGATAAAGAGGGAATCCCCATTGGTAAAGACTGGCTCACGTGACCAGTAGCCATGACAACGGCTACCTGCATGCATTCACAGATTTTCCCCTCCTCCATGTGTCATGAGCCTGAATGGGTCGTGAGCCTGAATAAGAAAATACATGAATGAAATCTTCTCATTGTTGTTTTTAAATGGGTGGGCTATTGTGAAAACGACAGCACTGACAACGCATGTCCTCGTCATTTGAGCTGCAGTCAAAGTGATGGAGGGAGATTTGTGCGGCACTGTTGATATATCTGGAATGCTCTCCATAGCAACGATAGTACTAGGCGTGTGTACAAAACCATAATTGTCTGTGTGATTGCCGAAAGCTGCAGTCTAGACAAACATGACGCGTCTCAGCAATGCACGAAGACACGCGCTTACGGTAGCACACATACATGGTTACTGTTTGATAGAGGACTAAAAATGTGCTTTCATTACCATACTCTGTTGATTCATTTGGAGGAAGGGGCAGCCAATTCATTTTTGACGTCTTTGTTAGCTCTGGATACGAGTAGTTTTGTTTTCATTGCAAATGAGACATTCAGTGTGAATAAGGGATAAATCAATCAAAATAAAAAATCTGTATTGATCTCCAATATGATAATGCCTGACAGTGGCATAATCATAGACATAAAAGCTAAAAACAAATAATAATAATATGAAATTTAAATTAATTTATATTTGTTGATATGATTGCAAAAAGACAATAATGTCTATTAATGCACCTCTTCCAAAGCAGGATGTGTAGATTCTACAAAGAAGCTAGCAGCAGCCATTTCTTATTCAGAAAATAGAAATCACAGCTGCGGTTACTGTGGTGACTACTGCCTCTTTTGTGCCTGGGACTGACTCATCTCACCCCAGACACTCCTGGGAGTGTATTCACCTTTAATGGTCGGGTCTGCTGCCATTAGGAAAACAGGGGCAGTCAGGTAGGTTTGATATGAGCACCGGGTGCTGTAGTTGTCAGCATTCACATATTATTATTATTTTTTTTTTTCTTGTTGTATTTTTCTTAGGCATGTTCAAGCACATTAGCATTTGTTTTCATATCATCATTACATAATATTCACAAAAATAAACAAATGCCCTGTTTTTTTCTTCTGTTTAACATAATATTAGGAACAGATTATTATTATTATTATTATTATTATTATTTTGTTGTCCTGTTCAGTTTGTACGGCCTGATATTTACCACCCCTAAGGTGTTCAAAGAACTGTGGAAAGGCCAAATAATACACAATATTACTGTTTTTGAGGAGCATTCTCACATATGTCATTGTTAAAATGTTCTGTAAAATATGCTACCTATTTAGTTACTCACCATTGTCATTTATTTAAAGCATCATGTTTGTTTCAGTAGTAATTCTGTTTTTGCATTTGTGATTATACCACTTCAGATAACGCACAACTAAGTGTTAAATCCATTGATTTAGTTTACTTTCTCTCTTAAATCATAGTTTTGAGTTACCTTTTGTAAATACTTCATAATTTCTAAAACATTTATGAATATGTTAAGAGCGTGAATATAAGACATCGCCTAATCCGTTTCCTAACCTTAACAATTAATCACATGGATAATACACATTGTTACTAAGGCAATGTTTTAATGAATTAATACAATGATTAGAACTGTATGTTGTTTTATAAATGATGAAGCATTACCAATGTATTGCTTAATAGTGTGAAGTCATCAAATTTAATACAACATTTATTTATTTTTTAATACCCTATAATGAAGTGAAATTTTTATAACATTTTAAATAGTACATTAAGTGGCGTTATTACTAATTGCAGCATAACAGACCTTAAAAGCCAAGCCCTTGTTTCCTCGCTAAACTATTGCTGCTCTGTGAGGCAGCCGGGGTTTGAATCTCACCTCCCTCTCCATCGCTCTGGCAGGAAGCTGTCGGGCTGCTCAAACACCTCTGGGTCCCGATGCACTGCGTGGCTGATATATATTGCACCATAATTCTTAGGAACATGAAAGCCTGCGATGGTACAGTCCTGCAAGAAAAGAAACAGAAACACGCTTTCATCATTTTATACTAGCAAGGTTTATCATACGCAAATCAAAATTGCAACTTTAATAATGACAATAAGCTCATCACAAACACTGCAGGTATTTAGGTGATATGATGCTCTACGAAAGTATCTTATTATGCCAGTGGCCTGTTCTGAAAATGTTTCAGAAAGTTTTTTTGTTTTTTTCCCCCAACTTAATTTTATTCAGTATATCCCATATAGTTTTTGATTATCAGTGAATCTCATACTGTATGTTGTTCTGATCTTGTCTCACAATGAAACACTGAAAATAAAAAAGATAAAGTTTCAGAAAATATAAGAGACAAACTAAAACAAAAAGGTATTCAGATACAAATGCACAATTGCAGACCATTGCTCTCACTTCTAGTTTGCTTGTGTCAGCTCTCAGTCATCCAGGAAAACATCACTGAAGTGAAGGAATACTAATTGTATTCATCTTATCCTGGAAGTTCGCACGGGTGCCGCCATGAATTGTTTCCTTCACTTGTACTAGTTTATAATAATAATAATAATTTAAAAAAATTGTTGTTTAACTACAGCATAACACAGGAACAAATCGAGGGGTATATGGATCCTTCTTGAACCTAACCCACTGTTGTTCGATGCCTGTACACTACGCTGAAAAGTGAACACGTTTTACAAGTTCACAAATTACAATAAACTCTAAGAAATAATAATAATAATACCTCGGTTTTATACTGCGCTTTTCTGGACACTCAAAGACGCTTTACATTGCACTGCTCATTCACTCCATACTTGGTGGTAATAAGCTACTATTGTAGCCACAGCTGCCTTGTGGAAGACTGACAGAAGCAAGGCTATGAGTCTGTGCCATCGGCCCCTCCGACCACCACCAACCATTCAGTCACTCACTACATTTGCTAGGCTTCCTGGTGTTCCCAAACGGTCTCCCATCCAAGTACTGACCAGGCCTAGCTTCCGAGGTCTGATGGGCATGATTGGGCAGAGCAAAGGCGGTATGATAAAGTCTACTATTGGACAGAAAAAGTATAATGTATTTTTCGCTTAGGCCTGTAAAAGCGGACACCTTGGGGCAAAAAAAGCACTTACGCAATTGTTACCCTGTTGATCCACTCTTTCGGTCCTTCCATTATGTGCTGCTCTAATGCACAGCCAGAGTACATAATTGCCATTTCGCTTTCTTCTCCCCTTTCTCATTTTTCTCTCAGACCCTTTCTGCTGGAGTGGAAAATCTCTTCACAAATCTCTTTTCTTTGTGGCCCACACTGAAAGATGTCTTCACCCTTGCTGAGTTCAGCCTCTTCAAACACACAGTGACACTCGTGCATTTTTAGTTCCACTTGAAAGAGTTCAACTTTTCCACCTGATAGTGAATACTAATCATCTGCCACTGTTTGCGCATACACATTACCACAGCTTCCTGCTACTTTGCCTTTCGTAAATGATGCTTCCTCAGACGGTGGGAAGGAGACGTCTCATTCTTTTCTGCCCAGGTTTTGATTAACTTCCTTTTTAAGCTTTTAGCCGTGTTCTCATGAGTTAACACAATATTATTTTTTTTTCATATTGTGCAGAACAATTTTGCTATTACACACATTTGTGCCTACAAAAACAACTGGACTTGGACTTTGATGTCTGACTAATACTTGATCTATAAAATAGTAATAATAATATAATATGATATAATTTGATTACCATTGTGTTTTTGTGAGGCTACCATCTCTCCATTTTAGAGACACCCCGAGAAATCGCAAAGGAAGCGATATTATATTGTCCACAAATAACATAAAACCCATTGCTCTAATGCGTTCTGCACTGGTCTAACTGATAATAAAGTGATTTACAGTAGTCCAATCTCAATGTTGTAAAGGCATGCACCGTTTTTTCAAGTTCTCTTTGGGGGGTGTATTTATTTGGAAACAGGTTGAGCAAAGGCACTGAAAGGACCGACAGCACTGTCAAAGACATGTAAAATGTTAGGGTCACCAAAGAAGGCAAACTCAGTTTTGCTTTTGTTTAGATTTAAAAAGCTTGATTACAACCATGCATTTTGGAGAGGCTTGATATAGGGGAGTCATTTGATGTGAGGGGCAGGTAAATATGTATATCAACAGCAAAACAATGATATGTTGTACTTTTAAAGTATGGTGCCCAAAGAGAGCAAATGCAAGGGGAAAAGCGTAGGTCCCAGTATCGAGCCCTGGGGCAAACCGTAACTCAAAGCGGACGTTTTTTGAGGAGTCCAAGTTATTCTGGAAAAGCTCCTGTCTGTAAGATAAGAATTAAACCATTTCAAGACGTTGCCCCAATGCCTACACAGGACTCAAGATGAGACAAAAGAATGCTGTGCACAAATGAAAGGCCTGCAACAATGGAAACTACCCGGGAAGAAGCTGAAAATAAGGTAGATACAAAAATATGAAGCGTGTGACCCAAAGCCCAGCAATGTGTGAGTAGGACACGTAAGTTCAGCATCAAAGTGCAGCAGCCAGTAGTGAACTCAGTAGTGAAGGTCATGTGTAATAAAAACTGTACTGGTGCCTTTCCTGGAAGTGATAAAATGACTTTTCACTCGGCTTAACAGCGTCACTACTATATCCACTCTTTTCACCCCCCTCACCCTCCCCACCATCACCACAACCGGCTGTGGCTGTGCTTCCGGGACCCTGAGCCAATCAATCACGGGGCCGGATCAATGCCCCTAATTGAGCTCTTGCATAAGTCCATCTGATGAGGTAACGTGGACCAAAAAGGATGTTACTAGATCTAAAGGCCACCAGAGTATAGCACAATATCCGCTGATCATATTTTTGTTTTTACATTGCTGTTATTAGCACCCAACATTATATTATTTCTTCCGATACGCCCCTGGAGTGAAGAAGAGGAAACCAAAAAGGAGATTTTTAAAACGCAAAAATTCTTTGCTATGTTACATATGTGTTTTAATTCTCATCATACACATGATAGTAACAATCTATTAGTACAAAAAAAATGAGACAGGAAAGGTCAATAACTATCACATGTATAAAAGTAAGTAAGTAACACCATTGAAAGTGGAGTTTGTTCTTTGTGGGAGGTGGGAAATGGGTTTGTTGCTTTCAAACAGTGTGGAGGTCGTGCTGCAAGCATTGCTGCAGAAAACAAGACTTGGCACCCAACAGATGCAAATGCAGTTCTCTATCACCACCTAGTGGCCAGTTGTGCAGCACAGTGCAGAGGCAGTGCAATAATTCTAACTCAATATCTTTATTTGAGGATTACACATATTTGTCACTATTAACCATCTGTCATATCACAAATAGTTCAACACATAACTGGAAGGTTCTGGACAGTTTCCCCCACAGGGATAGGTTTGCTAAGTGATGGTATGTTCACTATACAACTTACTCAAAATTCCAGTACTTTTTTTGTTGTTACGTTTTATTTATGTAAAACCGCCTCACACCCATCATCCGCACTAACCGCCTGACCTTGGGGGACCGAGCCTTTGCCATTGCCGCCCCCACCCTTTGGAACTCACTCCCACAGCCCATTAGGAACTCTGACTCACTACCAAACTTCAAATCAGTACTCAAAACCCACCTGTTCAAACTAGCTTTTCCTTAAACCCTTTTTATTTGTATTTTTTTTATTCCCCATGTAAAGCATCCGAAAAAGCGGTATACAAGTTTGGTGTATTATTATTATTATTATTATGTTGCTTTTTTCAATCAAAGATTGCAATACAATACAAACACCACAGTACAAAAAACAAAACACAACAAAAGAAAAGAAAAAAAAGGAAAAATCAAGGGCCAATTCTTGCCTGGCGCAAGGACATTCTTGGTCAAAGCGAGTTTTTGGATCTTGCGCTACTACTTTGTGCTAGAGCTTTTGTCGGTAGACTCAGCGGTGATCGTCGTAATAAGCCTTGTGTTTCCTTTTTGCATTGCTGCTCCTCGTGAGCAAGGAGCGCATTTCACAAACAGGGCGCATAGCAAACTTTCATCAATTCAGCCGCTTCAAGAATCCTGCAACTGCAGCGCAACTGTACCAATAAGCTACAATTTCCTTGCCACTACAGCATAACTCTGCAATTTCTAATAATGTGATCAAATAAATCCTTTTCCTTTGATAAATCTGCGCATTCGAGCGGTGTCCAACGCCGAGGGCTGCTGCCTCTCTTTCCCCGCCCGCCTCACACTCATCTCAGATCTGACTTTACAGCGAGTGACTGCACGCAGCTGAGCGGAGGGACAGCTTTGTTTCTTTCAGCTTAATTAAACATCTGAAAAGGTTACGTGACAGATACTTCCACACACCACAACTGGACTTTAGGGAATCAAGATAAAACTGCACTATAGACAATATCACTCGCCAAAGTAAACTTCAGTTTCAAAGATTTAAAAGGAATATATTCTGAGGGAATAGCTCGTATGTTTAGGAATGGGTGGAGAAACCATAATGTGTGGTCAGCATTAAACTTTATAAGAGAACAGTGTTCTAATCACCATAATTGTAGGTCATACAACGAGCAATGCAGAGGAAAAAAACAGAAGGCAATTTCTAAAAGTACCTCACTAGCAATCCTGCGTCCACCGACAAAAGGGGGCCATAGTCTCTGGACCTCCAGCAGAGCTGAATGCAAGTAATCACAGTCTCTCAACGCTTTTCTGCGAATTTCTTCCTGTAAGGAATAACAGGTCATGCCTTAGTGACTATTACTTAAGTACACAATAAACATACTGTAGCTGCTTTTTGTTCACCTGCTCATTGCCACTGAGCGCCAGCGTGAAGGAGGTGAGGAGCGATGCCAAAGCTTTGGGAATCAGAGCGGAGATGAACAGCAGAAGATGTTGAGAGGCCGAGCTGGAGTCAGGCAAAGGCAAGGATCCCAGTGCACCAACAAAACTGCAGAGGTGGAAAGGCAAGATGTACTAAAATGACAACAAACCGAGCTACTAAAAATATTACACATTATTTGATATATTGTACACAAACTATAACAAGTTTGTGGCATAACTTGTTATAGTTATGCGACAAACAAAACTAATTCAGATGTGGGTAGAGGCCAATAATAACAGAAAAGTTACTTTAAAATAACTTAAAATAACTACTCAAGCAGCAACTCCAATAATTCTCAAGATAAAGTTAAAAAAAAAAACACACACATTGGGAACAACTCTAATTGAGAACTGAGTAACAGTTTGAAGAGTCAGATTAATGCGATAGGGTTATGTAAAGAATTGCATATGGAGGATATATATATAGGAGGGATGCATTTGGCCCCAGAGCCTGGCATTGCCTATACCTGATCTGCTGGTTTATGCTTACCCGAGTAGCTTACCCGAGTTTGTCATTTTGCAATTTGTCTTTAATAATAGTCATGAGCTTTTGTCTGGCGTCGAGCGCAATGGAGAAACCAGACGACCACATGGGGACCTTGACGCTGACAGGAGCTGAGATTAGACCTGCAAAAGAAAGACGCACTTGACTGTTACAGGAACCAACCAGAAAGAAGGGAGGTTTGCAACACTACATTGTAAAACCCTTTCTGTTGCTATTCTTGTGCTCAAATGACAGTAAAATAATCCATACCATGCCAGTGCTGTGTGCAAAGCTGAGAGATTTCTTCATAAAGTTCAGGCTGCTCCTCTGGGCGAACATTCAGGAAAAGTCCAAGTACCAACTCTGTCCCCAAAGACTTAAAAACTGAATAGGCACACTCCGGCTGGCCGCTGAGAAGTTAGTATCGATATGTGTCAATTATTATGCATCTAATATAGCGTCGTTATCATAAGTTGGGGGAAGGACTAAAATAGACTGAAACTAAACTACCATCTAGGACAAAACTAGGAATAACTTTGACAAACAGATATAAACCAGACCAAAGCTAGGACTTTTCCCTTCTTAAACCACGACTAAAGTAGGTTAAAAAAAGAGCACACATTTGAAAACCACTGATCTGTGACAATGGTTTACCTTGAAAGGTTCTTTAGATGGCGCTCACATACCCTGAGAAGAAGAACGAGCCAAAAAAGTCAGCTAACGATTTTTTCACCGACAAATTAGATCACAATTAGACCAATAATAGTGCAAATTGAGCCTTACCCGGTGATATGCTCCTTCATTGATTCTAAACTACTTCCTGTGAATAGACTTGAAAATGATAAACGGAGGAGACTTGCCTCTTCACCTGAAATTGCACAATAGTTTATAATGTTTGTGACAAATGTTATTTACGTATGTGAATAGAAGCAATACACTGTACCATTGGTGGTGACAATGGTGTCTCCGTACATGTTTGTCATGAGATCAGTCGGGTCCTTCAGAAAAACACTGGACTTTTCTGGAACATACCGCAATAAATGTGTAAGTACAGCTGCTCGGACAATGCGCTTCCCACAACACCTCAAAGCACCACAAACATTTTTCCTGCAGCTGACTGACTACAATAGACACCCGCACTTTACAGCGAAGTCACAAGTTTCTCCCATGACGGATCAGACTAATCCTTGGGGAGTTTTCAGTGCCACATTTACAATACATAAAGAGGAGGGAAAAGGTTGATTCATAGAAAATGTTTTGGATAACTTGATAAGAAGATATTGTCTTTTCAGAACATGTTTATAGAGCCGGGCCAAAGTAAGCAAGTAGTCTATCGATAATACTACAGCCAATATGTCAAGAGGAAAAGACAAAACAATACACTAATATACAAATAAATAAACTAAGAACACCTCTGATGGTCTCCCAGACATTTAATAGTAGGGTTTATACTTTTGCAATCTCAATTAAGACTATTTAAAGAATTATACGTGGGACAAAAAGCAACAATCCTATCAATGGAATTTGAATAAGGCCAATATACACAAAGTCAGCTTTCAAAGCCTCATGTCGTTCTTGTTTTGTTTAAAAATAATAATAATAAAAAAGCAATTGTTTATGAGCCTGATAACTATCACCATGATTTATATTCTTGGAAACAAAAAACACTCATCCTTGCGGAACATACACACTCATTATAAAAAAAAAGGCGTGTGCACGAGTTGTGTTGCCGCGCGCCAATAAACGACAGAAGAACCAGGGTTGTGTTTACGTGGTTACGACGTACCGCACAGCAGCTCTCTCGCGCCACGGACGGAGCACACGAAGACGGTGGCCCGGTTCAGGACGCGGCTCTGGAACACACGGCGTTCGTCCATCCTCTGCCGGTAAAAACTCACTGGGTCACGGTAAAACTCCAGAGACTTGTCGCCGAGCACCGTGACGCCTGCATTTCCAGGTAGTTTCGACATCGAGGTAGCCAACGTCGTGGACACCGTCAACTTACCTGACTGACCAGGTCTATGCAAAAAAATTAAAAATAAATAAAGAAGTAGCAACAAAAGAAAAAAAAAGAGACACAATGAGCAAATGTCAACACCTTGATGATCATTTGCCGCTTAGGTTACTGCTGTATCACCGCTGTTTCGGTCGCTTTCTCCTGAAGAGGTCACCGTAGTACACTGACGCGTTTAGGGCCGGTCGGAATATTGTGATCCTTGCTTTAAACATCCATTTCACACCGATCGTCTTAAGCACGCATATGTCTAAAAAAGCCAACACCCAGAATAACGCGGAAGTTGTTGCTTCCTTTCTGTGTGTAAGTCCTAGACTGTAGCCTATTTTGCAATTTCCTACAATAAATGAGTAAAATCATTAGTGTTCTATATTTCCGAGCATTGCCCGCTCTTGGCGGAACCTCTCCAATGGCGGGCAGCTACAGGTGAAACTCGGAAAATTAGAAAATCGTGGAAAAGTTCATTTATTTCTGTAATGCAACTTAAAATGTGAAACTAATGTATGAGAGTTCGGGAATGTGATGTAATATCGCTAAGCATTATGGGATTAAACTCAATCAAACTAATGGAGATTTTAAAAGTTAAAATACTGGAGTTATTGTTTACATTAAAAGACTTGGACACCACAGTGTGTTCGATGTATTTACCAGCAGTTAACGGAGTTGTTCCACGGCTTTTTTTTCTCTCCACTTTTTATACTGTTTTTTTGCTATGCTAACAGCTGCAAAGATGGCGGATCTCGCAAAGTGACATAGTGTATTACAGAAATAAATTTACGTTTTTCCACGATATTCTAATTTTCTGAGTTTCACCTGTAATTGACAAAATAGAGAGGCAGTAACAAAACATATATTGACATAATATTCTACAACATAAATGTGAAATCATAACCTAGTAATTACACAAACAAACCTACAAAATCAAGTAAATGCACCAGAACAATAGAAGAGCATAGGCCATATGTTTGCTTTTTGTCTTCGGAAAAGAACTGCAGTGTGATTGTGGAGTAAGGTCAATTCAGGTAATTTGGGACCATTTTTGTTATTTCCATTTTTGACTTCTTGAAGCAACGCACACCAGAAGTAGTCTCCAAGGTGCAGTTGTAGGGGAAAATCTTCATAAATCAAAAAACAACATCGCACACTCATAAGTCCAAATTTTAATGATAGTGATTAAGTTTTGGCATTAGCATTCATCAGATCTTTTTTCTTCTTTGAACCAAAATGTACATTTGGACATCGGCGTATGAGTGTGCGATGTTGTTTTTTGACTTATGAAGATATTTTTTTCATAACAGTTGACAAACACCCCAGACTCCAGAATAATAGTGCAATGACAAGACTCATGATGATGAATAGTACCAATAGTATAGATTTTCCATGCATGCAATGCAGGATTTGTGGGTGTCTTTCTTTGAACATGTAGGTAATATGATGAATATGATGTACTTTATTGTCCGATAGACTGATCTATAAATTCTAATAAAGTATTTTTTTTCCCCTTTTATATTCAACTAAGTGAAGCAGCTATAGAAACCTGTCGGTAGCATTCGGACCAATCTCTAGCTCTTAAGCAAGGTTTGCTCAGGAATACAAAGGTGGAGGATTAACTAATGGATTTTTTGGGTTTGTTGGGGGGAACAGCCCGAAGAGCACTTATGACTCAGCCTCTCCATAGCTAAATTATCTCTAGTTGGTATGCTGGTAGTGTTACTGACCTACATGGCTAAAGGGCTAATGAAAAAAGGTATTGTGCAACCTGAGGCTACATGAAGAGATGAAAATATCGTGCCCTAATTAACCCTCGTTTTCCATTGGATGCCACTTTTTCCATTGCTGTAAAAAAATTGAATCTTTTTTTCCACATCAAATTGTTAAGATAAGATAGCCTTTATTGATCTCACAATGGAGAAATTCACTTGTTACATTCAGCTCTCAGAAAGACTCAGGGTGTGCAGAATAGACAGGAGATGAACAAACAATTAAATAGTAAGTAGTAAGTCCTATCCTATATACAATGACTACCACAAACTTTAAGGCGGCAAAAAGTACAAACAGTAAAAAATAAAAATAAACAGACTATAATTATAGTATATAATAAAACATTTCAGTAGCAGTGCAGATATACAGTCATAGTTTATTTGTTTATTTGTTAGGATCCCCATTAGCTGTGCCCGTGGGCCAGCTAGTCTTCCTGGGGTCCTTTAAAAAAAAAAAAAAAAAACTCATTTAAGATCAATTTAAATTACATGACAGGTTTCACATAAAAACACATAATGTAAATATCTTTGTTGAAACAAAGATATTCATTTTGTTTCATATCTGAACATGTTTACATTCCGGTATTCATAATACAGTGTTCCGTGATTAGAAACTTAAATTCATCAAGGTCTTCAATCAACATCAATACATTCTACACATACATAGGCACTAACGTTGACATAGTTTTTACATATATTGTGTTATTTCATAATTCAAATTAAAATATGACCCTCCCAAAAGCATCTTTATTTGTTTCTTAAATGCCACTACTTGTTTTATGTTAATTAACATTACTGGCCATTTATTCCATTCTTTCATTACTCTGAAGGTTACAGTTTGTTGACCAAAATTGGCTTTTGAACTTGGTATGGTATAGTGCAAGTGTTTTGTTTGAGTTTTTATTTCGAGCTACACACACAAGGCACAAAAGCCAAGAAAGAAGAACAGAAAATATATATACATAATAAGAGAGAAAAAAAAAGAAAAAAAAAAATTAACATTTTAGCTCGAAAAGGAGTGGGAAGAAGACAAGCTTATTGACTCCCACCCCTGCTCATAAACTTAAATAACAATATATTATTTTGTTTCCCATGCTGAATTTATTACCGTGTTGGCATTACCGTTATTCATCATCACCATTACAACCCATATAGCATTACTCCGTATCAAGGTGTTTGATGATACATAACATAATCCACATTTATTCATGAAAGGTACAGTAATCACAGACTAATTAATGCTCATGTTAACAAGAGTAGTCTTAATGATGTGTGTTTAAAAGGATTAAGAGGATTCAGGGCTTTTCTTTTTTTTTTTTTTCTGTGACTGGACCTGCTGCCAGAGGGGAGCAGCCCCCGAGCAACCAGACCATAATTTGTTAAGTGTCCTATACTATGCATTAAAAGAGACAAATTTCAGGAGTCTGCTGCCAAAAGAGGGTTTCCTCGAGCTGCCGACCCCCGCCTGTCTGCCCTGTACTACGGGTTATGTTGAATGCAGAGTACATGGATATGTGTATGTTTTACTTCTGAGAATTTAATTATTTTATATTACCATCAGCAATACCGCTGTCTGAATCGATTAAATTTGGTTCTAAGAATAATCTATAGATTGTTAGGCATTAATCCTAGACTGTTACATTTAAAGTTTAAAGTTAAAATAGTGATGATAACAACACAACAGCAATAGCAACAGCAATAAAAATGGCAACAACAACTGCAAAAGTATAATAGTAACAACCACAATATACTTCATTCTTATTTAGATCTGACCTTTACAGCACTTTGTAACACCCATTAGCAATCAAGTACCCATTTCCTCCTTCTGGTACTTTGACCATACCATTTTTTTATATCTTGATTTGAAATGATGAATATTTGTACATTGTTTTAATTCTGCCCCCAATTTGTTCCAGAGTTTAACTCCACATACAGACACACACATACTTTTCCTAGTAGAAGACACTGCTTGAACCTTAAAGTGGTTGATAAAGTGACACTGATAAAGTGACGGAGATACAGAGATTATTGCACATTTTGCAGAGCGGTTATTGCAAAGAGGATATTGCACATGTTACTTTAAAGTAACAGTTGTAGTACTGTCTAACAGCAGTGGGGATGAAGGCCTTGCGGTAGCGCTCCGTCTTGCACTGAGGATGCCTCAGGAGGTGTCCCTCACCTCCTCCACAGAGTCCATGGGGCAGCCCAGGACGGAGCTGGCCCTCCTGACCAGCTTGTTCAGTGTGTTCTTGTCACCATCTCCTTCGTCTTACTGGTGTTCAAGCACAGGTGGTTGTGCTCACACCAGTCCACAAAGTCCATGATAACTGATCTTTTTCAGTTCTCCCTCCTCAGACACACAGCCCATGATGGCGGAGTCGTTGCGAACTTCTGCAAATGACAGCTGTCCGTGTTGTATGTGAAGTCCGATGTGTAGATTGTGAAGAGAAACGGCAAAAGGATGGTGCCCTGAAGACCCCAGTGCTGCAGACTACCACCTCCAGTTTTGCACAAAACTACTAAATAAAAAAATAACAAAAAGTGAGTGTGGGCTGAAATTGTTTTTACATGTTATAACACCCCTGGGTATGTCAAAGATCATTAACAACGTTGATTTGGATTGGATACTTTTTAGTTTTTATGTAAAGTTGGGTCATGTTTTCTCCCCAATGGTATTTTAGAGGCAATATATGCCACATTGACTTCCATTGCCCTATTATTATTATTCCAAGATTGTCCATAACCTGGCCCTACCTCCACTCAAAGAATTCATCAGGCAGCAGACACAGCAACAAGGGTAACTAGAACAACGTTCAGGGGGCAGTGTAGTATTCCCAGATGCAAATCAGCATTGGCACAGTCGCATTCACTTACATAGTCATAAATAACTGGAACGAGCCCCCTCTGAAATATTGACCTTAGATGATCCAAGAGCTTTCACTAAACTAGTGAAAGCATGGTTCATGAATAACCAGAGATGTGAGCATTAAGTTAATTAGATTGAGAGTATTCCCTTGTCGTTTGTCTGTACATGTGATTACTGTGTGTGAGTATTGTAGTCTATTTTATGAACATGAAGACATCGAGGAATGTGTTTTACCCTCTGGATGTGATGGTGATGACTGAATGATTATTTGCACTGTACATTTTTCACTTTGTAATCCTGTTTGTGTCCCTATAGGACTACAGATAGAAATTACGCCCGGCTCACACTGAGTCCGGTCCGGTTTCGGTCCTGATCCAGTCCGGTTTCCCCCCAAACTACCACTCACATTGAGTCCGACTGACACTGTGGCCAGCTCCGGCGCCAGATGCTGCACCAGGCACAGAAACGGCCCTCGCCAGAACAGAAGCGCACGTGAGTTTCCCTCTTGGTGCGAGGTCACGTCATAATTAGCGGACCGATTTATTGTTCACCGAAGGTGGTGGTTACGTTTCGGGTCTAGCCCTTCATCAGACATGAAAGTTAGCTCTGACACACCTGTTATATATACACATACTAATTTGTGTCACGTGATACAGAGGGGTCACATGATAGGTGTGTACAGGCACAGTTGAAAACAAAAACAAACAGTGGACCAATAAAACCACAACATAGTGCCATGAACCATACATATATATATATATATATATATATATACACACACATACACATATATTAGACATATATTAGAATAATACAAAATTATTTACAAATATTTACAGGTATTGAGACAGAGATACCCCGGGGTAGGACAAAAATGAACACGGCTGCACTGTTACAGTAAAGGTATGGTAGCGACAGGTACTGTACTATGGTGGAAAGTCATAGGAAGGGACGTAAATCAAATTGTTCATTAAGACCTTTTGGGCTCTGTGTGTCTAGAGTATAGATCCAAAAGGCTTCTCTTTTTAAAAGCAGGTTGTTGATATCCCCACCCCTTTTGGAGTTTTTTATTAGTTCAATGCCAAGATATCTCAGACTGCTCACATTGTGCTGGGCTGATGAAAAGTGTACTGCCACAGGGCTCTTGGGGTCATGGTTACGTATATTTGATCGATGTTCTGAGATTCTTGTTTTTAGAGGTCTAGTAGTTTTACCGACATAGGCAAGCCCGCAGGGACACTTGAGCATGTAGATGACATTGTTTGTGTTGCAAGTGATTGTTCCCTTGACGGGGTAAGATTTCCCAGTCCGTGGATGGTTGAAAGTTTTAGTCTTTTGCGTAAAATTACACTGAGTGCAGTGGCCGCATCTGTAGTTACCGTGTGGAGTGTCGCTTAAAAAGTTAGTTTGAGTAGATGGAGGCAAGTTGGCTCTTATGAGCATGTTACTCAAGTTGGGTGGTCTTTTGTACACGATCCGTGGTAGTGAGGGAAAGTCTTTCAAGTTAGGGTCTGATTGGATGATGTACCAATATTTATTGACGATGCGTTCGAAGTCGCGGCCAAGAGGTGAGTATTGTACGATACAGTTGACTTTTGACTCTTTATTCTTGGCTCTGGTTCGTTCGAGGCATTGTTCTTGGGTGGCATTATCGAAGTGGTCTCGTGCTGCGGAAATCCATTTGTCCTTGTATTGTCTCTGTGTAAAGCGTTGAACCAAGTCATCAGCTTGGGCTTTATAGTCTTCATCGGAGCTACAGATGCGGCGGATCCTATTAAATTGCGAGATGGGTAGGCTCCTTTTTAAAGGCACAGGATGAAAAGATTTCCCATGCAGAATAGAGTTTCGATCAGTGCTTTTACGATATAGATTAGAACCAAGTCTGTTAGAGTCTCTGTACATTAGAATGTCTAAAAAGTTCATTTGGCAGGAGTCGTATTCCATAGTAAATTTCAGATTAGAGTTAGTGGAGTTCATAAAATTGTGAAAGTCTTTGAGGAGTCCTTCTGTCCCTTTCCATATGAAGAAAATGTCATCAATATACCTCTTCCAGTTACATAGGTGTTGCAGGTATGGGTTACGTTCTTGGTTAAAAATAATGTCTTTCTCGACGTAGCCAACGTAGAGGGATGCGAAGCTGGGAGCCATTTTCGAGCCCATGCTCGTGCCTGAGATCTGTAGATACACATTGGATTCAAACATGAAAAAATTTGAAGACAGAGCAATGTCGAGTAGTTCTATTATACACTTGGTACTAGGTGTTGGATCTAGTCTTTGGTTCAAGAAGAATTCAGTAGCCTGTAGGCCCCCTTCGAATGGAATATGTGTGTATAAAGATTCAATGTCCATGGTGACAAGGAAACATTCGTCAGGAAGCTCAATAGTCTGTAATGTTTTTAAAAAGTCCATAGAGTCTTTAATGTAGGAGGGAAGTTTAACGACCAATGGCTGGAGGGCATGGTCGACAAAGGCAGAAATTTTCTCTGTGACAGAGCCTATAGCAGCGACAATAGGTCGGCCGGGTGGTACCTCAGTGTATTCTTTATGTATTTTAGGGAGCATGTAAAAGACAGGTATGACGGGATGTTCTACAGTCATGTAGGTGTATTCGAGTTTGGTGATGTCTCCATCTTCAAGAAGCTGGTCCAGTTTATTCTGGATTTTGTTTTTGCATTCTGTGGTAGAGTTGTGGCTCAGTTTTCTATAGAAGTTGGGGTTGTTAAGTTGCCTATGGGCTTCATTTGTATACGCCACTCGATCTAAGATGACAATGGCGCCCCCTTTATCCGCACGTTTAACAACTACGGAATTGTCTTTTTTGAAAGAGTCCAAAGCAGCTCTTTCCTCTTTCGTGAGGTTATCTGCCACTTTGTATTGTCTTTTGTTGTGTAAAAGTAATGACACATCTCGTTCAACGAGTCTACAGTAGGTGTCTATCGAGGCATTCCTCTTAGTTGGTGGGATAAAGGTGCTTTTACCTCGAAAGAGAGTCCGTGGACCAGTGTTCATAGAGTGCGTATCGAGTTCGTACTCTATGAACACTGGTCCACGGACTCTCTTTCGAGGTAAAAGCACCTTTATCCCACCAACTAAGAGGAATGCCTCGATAGACACCTACTGTAGACTCGTTGAACGAGATGTGTCATTACTTTTACACAACAAAAGACAATACAAAGTGGCAGATAACCTCACGAAAGAGGAAAGAGCTGCTTTGGACTCTTTCAAAAAAGACAATTCCGTAGTTGTTAAACGTGCGGATAAAGGGGGCGCCATTGTCATCTTAGATCGAGTGGCGTATACAAATGAAGCCCATAGGCAACTTAACAACCCCAACTTCTATAGAAAACTGAGCCACAACTCTACCACAGAATGCAAAAACAAAATCCAGAATAAACTGGACCAGCTTCTTGAAGATGGAGACATCACCAAACTCGAATACACCTACATGACTGTAGAACATCCCGTCATACCTGTCTTTTACATGCTCCCTAAAATACATAAAGAATACACTGAGGTACCACCCGGCCGACCTATTGTCGCTGCTATAGGCTCTGTCACAGAGAAAATTTCTGCCTTTGTCGACCATGCCCTCCAGCCATTGGTCGTTAAACTTCCCTCCTACATTAAAGACTCTATGGACTTTTTAAAAACATTACAGACTATTGAGCTTCCTGACGAATGTTTCCTTGTCACCATGGACATTGAATCTTTATACACACATATTCCATTCGAAGGGGGCCTACAGGCTACTGAATTCTTCTTGAACCAAAGACTAGATCCAACACCTAGTACCAAGTGTATAATAGAACTACTCGACATTGCTCTGTCTTCAAATTTTTTCATGTTTGAATCCAATGTGTATCTACAGATCTCAGGCACGAGCATGGGCTCGAAAATGGCTCCCAGCTTCGCATCCCTCTACGTTGGCTACGTCGAGAAAGACATTATTTTTAACCAAGAACGTAACCCATACCTGCAACACCTATGTAACTGGAAGAGGTATATTGATGACATTTTCTTCATATGGAAAGGGACAGAAGGACTCCTCAAAGACTTTCACAATTTTATGAACTCCACTAACTCTAATCTGAAATTTACTATGGAATACGACTCCTGCCAAATGAACTTTTTAGACATTCTAATGTACAGAGACTCTAACAGACTTGGTTCTAATCTATATCGTAAAAGCACTGATCGAAACTCTATTCTGCATGGGAAATCTTTTCATCCTGTGCCTTTAAAAAGGAGCCTACCCATCTCGCAATTTAATAGGATCCGCCGCATCTGTAGCTCCGATGAAGACTATAAAGCCCAAGCTGATGACTTGGTTCAACGCTTTACACAGAGACAATACAAGGACAAATGGATTTCCGCAGCACGAGACCACTTCGATAATGCCACCCAAGAACAATGCCTCGAACGAACCAGAGCCAAGAATAAAGAGTCAAAAGTCAACTGTATCGTACAATACTCACCTCTTGGCCGCGACTTCGAACGCATCGTCAATAAATATTGGTACATCATCCAATCAGACCCTAACTTGAAAGACTTTCCCTCACTACCACGGATCGTGTACAAAAGACCACCCAACTTGAGTAACATGCTCATAAGAGCCAACTTGCCTCCATCTACTCAAACTAACTTTTTAAGCGACACTCCACACGGTAACTACAGATGCGGCCACTGCACTCAGTGTAATTTTACGCAAAAGACTAAAACTTTCAACCATCCACGGACTGGGAAATCTTACCCCGTCAAGGGAACAATCACTTGCAACACAAACAATGTCATCTACATGCTCAAGTGTCCCTGCGGGCTTGCCTATGTCGGTAAAACTACTAGACCTCTAAAAACAAGAATCTCAGAACATCGATCAAATATACGTAACCATGACCCCAAGAGCCCTGTGGCAGTACACTTTTCATCAGCCCAGCACAATGTGAGCAGTCTGAGATATCTTGGCATTGAACTAATAAAAAACTCCAAAAGGGGTGGGGATATCAACAACCTGCTTTTAAAAAGAGAAGCCTTTTGGATCTATACTCTAGACACACAGAGCCCAAAAGGTCTTAATGAACAATTTGATTTACGTCCCTTCCTATGACTTTCCACCATAGTACAGTACCTGTCGCTACCATACCTTTACTGTAACAGTGCAGCCGTGTTCATTTTTGTCCTACCCCGGGGTATCTCTGTCTCAATACCTGTAAATATTTGTAAATAATTTTGTATTATTCTAATATATGTCTAATATATGTGTATGTGTGTGTATATATATATATATATATATATATGTATGGTTCATGGCACTATGTTGTGGTTTTATTGGTCCACTGTTTGTTTTTGTTTTCAACTGTGCCTGTACACACCTATCATGTGACCCCTCTGTATCACGTGACACAAATTAGTATGTGTATATATAACAGGTGTGTCAGAGCTAACTTTCATGTCTGATGAAGGGCTAGACCCGAAACGTAACCACCACCTTCGGTGAACAATAAATCGGTGAGCTAACCTCAGTTGTGCGGATCTTTTCCTTTTCTTATCATGTACAATTTTGGATCCAGCACACTGGTTTAGAACGTCGGATGTGCGTGTCTCTCCTCTTCCACGTCATAATTAGCCCCATATATAGGTAGTTTTTGTCAACAAAAGCCGTATTTGCCAGAACAACGACTCTCCCCAGTGAAGTGGATGCTTTAAACACACTAATGCCCCTGTGTCACTGGTAATGGAGAAATGTTTACATTTACGACGTTACACGCGTTTACAGGTCGTAAACGAGACCAAATAAGTAGTAAGCGGACAGATTTGATTTTGAAATACACTTTCCACGAGACCTGACTTCCTGTTTGGCTCGTGTTTTTTCTGTTAGCTTGATCCGTTGGGGCTCCGGTATCCGGCAAAGATAGACGTCTTGCGGATTCTTTCCGTTGCCGCCGGAAGGCCTCGGATGGCCTTCGCGGAGCAGTGTGAGTGTGCTACATTGGTTTTGATGACTTTCTAAGTTTGCGGACGCCGTACCGGACCTTAACCGGATTCAGTGTGAGCTGGGGGTCACTCTGCCAAAACGCTGGAAGGCGGCGGGAAACAGAGCCGGTCATGAGAGCGGGAGAGACGGTGAGGACGAGTCCGCGCCTGAGGCCAAGCCCATGGCCGAGGCTGAGTCCACGGTGACAGAAGGATAAACACTGTCTTCCACCTGATCTGTCATGCTCACCACAGGGTCTCCAATGTGGTGGGAAAGAAGGTGACACAAGCAGCTGCAAGTGAGTCACGTTTATTCTTTCTGTGCCAACTCAACAATGGCCGAAATGCAAGACGACCAAAACAGCAAGGGCTCAGACACGCCCCCAAACCTGCTGGGCGAGAGACACCTCTCTAACATGTACACCACAGTATTGCCTTTAAACCGTATAACTTTGGTCAAACGTTGCGTATATCCTTCCACAAGCTTCTCACAATAGTTGGCAGTAATTTTGGTCCATTCTTCCAAACAGAAATGGTGAAACTGAGCCAAATTTGTAGGCCACCTGTGCACATGCTTTTTCAGCTCTGCCCATACATTTTCAACTGGACTGAGATCAGGACTTTGTGATGGGATTGGAAAACAAGGACTGGACGGTCTGCGATCTTGGCCCGTCTGCTGAGGGACTTCCATCGGCGCTGGATCTCCATAGCCTGTCCGTGGAACACTGCTTCTGTGGTTCTCTCCAAGGTTTCTCTTTTTCTTCCCCTGTGTTTTTTAGTTTTTCCACGCCGCTCGTCGCCACCTGCTGCCGACGCTCATTTGGACATTATGTTTGCTTGCATACTTAATTCACCTGAACTTTATGCTGCGTTTACACATAAGCACGATGCGTTACGAATGTCATTTTTCCGTCATTCGTGACGTTCGTGACATGACTTAACGCATCTCAATGGGATTCTTAACAGAACGCATCAGCTCGTGACATTCGTGACGTTCGTGGAGAAAGTTTTTGTCTGTCAAAAAATCTTCCACGAATGTCACGAATCACCCTCTGTTCGTGGAGTTCGCAACGTAGCGTAGAGTAGTGGCGCTACGTAATTCAGCGTGAGAGCATTCGTAGAGCATTCGTGGAGCAGAATCACTGTTTTCACGCTCAAAATTGACAGAAACACACACTACGCCCAAAGTAAATGTTCGTACTTGCAGTAGCTATGCCAAGGAAAAGTGTCACAAAGTCGGCCAATCCGCGCTCCAAGCCACGGACAGCACCTGCCGCTGCCGCTCCACGGGGTGCTGAAAGTGTTCCTCCGACCTTTCTTCCTCCTGCGGTCGTACCTGATGTTCGGGAGTTGGAGCCAGACGAGCCCAATGACTCAGGGGAGAGCACGGCCTCTGTTCCGCCTCCAACCCAGCGGAAGAAGATCACTCCACATTCGCCCAATTCTTGACAGATTTCGGACAGAACGCAAATATTCCTAGTGACCCGTAACAGCCCGCGGCACCGCGCATCACCACGCAGCAGCGCGGGACACCACGCAGCAGCGCGGGACGCCACGCAGCAGCGCGGGACGCCACGCAGCAGCGCGGGACGCATATTCGTGACCGTGCGTAATAATTCGTGCCATTAATCTTAACGCGTAGTAACAGGTCGCAACAGTTAGTGGCGGTGCGTGAAACCTCTACCCCGAATCATCAAAGTCCACTCACATTCGTGATCCTTTGGACACGAATGTGGATTTGTGGCATTCGTAACGCATCGTGCTTATGTGTAAATGCAGCATTACATGGTGTTTGGTGCAGCCCTGTGAGGCAACTCCTGTTGTTATATTGGGCTATACAAAACCATTGATTGATTGATTTCTTAATTTTATCTTTCTCTTAAAACCCAAAACAAATAATAATGTGAATACACATTAGTGTGTCACATAAGTCAGATCAAAGTTTCCAAAAGTCACCAAAAATCATTAATCTACCTCCATTTGGTTGCCATAGAATGAAATAAAACCTAAAGAGTTCACATTTTCTTAGCTTATTTGGGTGTAGCTTTTTGACTGAAATATTTTGTTTAATATGCACTGCCCTTATAGGAATTGTATGAAGAATACAAATGTAGTCAACAAAACTAAAGGTTTCATTAATATTAGGTAGGGCCTAGACCTTTGCCTATGAACAGTTTTCTGTTTCGTCAACGTGTATCTTATTGTCTTCACGCATCAGACAAAAATGATCATATCCAGCTGTCTTGGCATATTGTGAACACTGGGTGGCAGCACCACACCCTCTCTCCGGGTCCTCCACTCCTGTGCTGCTGATGAGCGCGCTCACTCCAGTTCCACGAGGCGGATGGTCGCCCGGTGTCATCAGACGCTCGTTGCGCCCGGACAGTGCGGATGCGAGGCAGCAGCGTGCGCTTGTGCCGGGACTGGAGCATGAGCGCACTGGGGAACTTGTGGGGCAGAGGAGCGGAGCTGAGCCCGTCACAGGTGAGTGTCCTGCAACTTTACTTTTGAAATGTCCACGCATAAGTGTCTGGTGAAACGGTTCAGTAAGCAGTGAAACGTTTCTGCAATTACGATTCTCTGGTACCTCAGCAGCCCCCCCCCCCCCCCCCCTAGCTCTCTCCTCTCTCTACAATGGTGAACAATTGGATATGCCCACTTGGATTAGTTTTAGCATGGCTGCATATGTAATAGCCTATTATGTAAATATATACAGTCTCTAATATGTTAGTGATACACCATTTCAACTGTTATCCACTGTTTGCTGTTTATTGCAGGCTATAGGGATAAGGGCTGCACATTATATTCTGCTTTAAGCACTATGACACATACATAGGACTTGTTTTACAGTGTGGCGTTATGTTATATCTAATAAACGAAATTAATGTAAATAAATATTTGTGAATATTACAGTAGACCTTTATTGTGACTTGTGTTTCTTGCCATTTGATATTTACTTACAGCTTTTTTTATTTGATTTGATTTTTTTACATATAGAAGGTTTTGGAAAAAATAACACTTTAGAATGACAACAACCCCACCGTGGACATCCAAACTTTATTGATTTGTAAATTAGACTGTAAAGGAACTGTCTGTCTATGGTCTTTGCCGGTTAGTCCTAGGATTTCTTTCTATCTGTTTAAATTGACCACAGTTGAATGAATAAGTTAGAAAACAATTGTCTGTGTGTCTGTCTGTGTTTATTTTTCAATGCAGCACTTGTTTTCCGGAAAGATTTGTGGTCTGAGGGATTGGTAGCCTAATTTTTGTCAGTTTTACCTCCACTGAGTATGGAGTGGAGTGAATGAATAATTAAAGCATAGTGTTTTGCGAAGCTGGTCAACTCAGGCATATAAAGTGCAATACAAGTGTCAGACCTTTTTTTTTTATTATCTATTGTTAATACATGTTTCATATTTACACCATCCCATCCAAATTGGTCTGTAGTCAAAAGACCAACATAGAAAATGTGTGGACCCAATCACCTACTCATCATTTATTTCACAAACAGCTGATCAAGTGTGGAGAAATGTTGAATGTAAAAAAAAACATGTGTATATAAACATAGTTTAAATTTATAGAGCCTTGACGGTAAGTTATCATTAAGTAAATAGCTGTGTCCGCACGTTAGCCGGATCTATTCATGTTTGCATAGTGATTTATGTGCAGGTCTTTATTGAGGTCTTCAGTTGTTCGAATTAGAGAATAGAATTAGTCCTTCGGAGTTGGCCCAAGTTGCTTGTAAACTCTGGCCGTTAAACTGTCTGTTCCGCTGCTGAATCTAAGCTGAGAAAAACAGAACAAAACACACACACACAGCAGATGTAAACTTGTTACTTTAAATATTATGCAAGCGATACAATTGCAGTGGTTGAGTTATTATAGAACATTAAGAGTGGTGTGTGTTGCAATGATATTTTATGATTGTAATATTGGAACATAGCTGTCATTGTGGTCAAGGTAATTTTACCAATGCTGTTGTAAAAAAATGTTGTTAGTTTTTTCTGCAATCTTCCTTTTGAACATGGCGTTTTACCTGTGTGTTTTATTCACTAAATCTTCCATATGGAAACTTGGCATAAACGGAGAATGCCAGAGAGCTACGTGCGCTACCTTTTAAAAAACGTTCTCCTCCCCATTATATTGTATTTTATTGTTACTTTCATATGTAACCTCCCACTGGGTGATCTTGTGAGAGGTTGTTTTATTGGACTCATCATATACCAGTATAATGTACTGTGGACAGTAGATGGGATTTACAAACTTTATTTGTATAGAGCCTTTCACAGACATTGTCACAAAACGCTTAACATGAGACAATTTTACATTCACTCCATCCTTGGTACTGACGGTATTGCTGTCGCGACTCCACACATCGGCACCAACGGTCCCTCTGACTACCATCATTCATTCTCGCGTACACATCCTATTGTACATGTTTTTAGTAGTAAGGGAAGTACTCGGAGGAAACCTATGCAGACACGGGGAGAACATGCAAACTCCTCACAGAAAGGCCCCGTCCAGGTGGGAATGGAATCCAGACCTTCTTGCTGTAAAGCACGAGTGCTAACCACTGGGCAATAAGCGAAAAACAATAAATGTCGAATCATTTTGTTCTCATATTTGCTGCTCACAATTTTTACATATTTTTGACTTTTACTTATACAAACCACACGCTCATGTGTTCCACAGTACCATTTATATATTACGGTAGATCTGTCAATTAAAAGCTAGCACAATGCCACAATTAAGATTGATATTTGTAGGGGTAGGTGATATGCCAAAATAATAATGATAATAATAATAATAATCACAATTTTCTTGGAGTCTAGATTACAATTTTTTTTATCCATTTTCCATATTATCCATGTGCTTTTAGGATCTTTATTGCCTTCCCAAGTAAGTAAAGCCATCTGCTGCGTGTTCTTCTCATTCACACTTCAATTTGAATGGTTCAATCCCCCCGTCTCACACTAAGAGCTGATCGCATAATAAGACTGACCAGGAGGAGTAGGAGTTAGCTGTAGCATAGCATAGAGCTACAACAATTTCACTTAATTACAATTCTACGATGTCCCAAATTGGTAGATCGTCATAGGATTCTGATTGCAAGTAGATTTTTGCATGATATATCCCGGATAATTTTTTTTAATTTGATTAAATGCACAGCCTTAGGTATTTTGCCTGTTTACTGAACCGAAGAGATTGCTTTGTCATGTTTTATTTATTTAATGTATTTTCTCAAGTACCTTATTGATTCATTAATTTAATTTCAGTAATGTTAATTTGCTTAGAAAACAGTGTTCCACTTTGAATGATAAGATGATAGTGAAGTTCCTTTCCTTTGTGATAAATAACATATAATTGATATAACAATAACCCAACACCAGTCCCCCTCTATCTCTTAACAGGGATCTAGCAAAGCCCTGGCCATGGCCCAAACACCAACCCCTTGGCAGCTGTGAGCGTCTGTGCTTGAGTCAGAGGTGAAACCAACTGGTTTCACCAGTGGGAGCATTCAGGTTACCCTCCTTCTGGCACAACAAACTGGAGCGCGGAATTAGTCACACAACAGCCCACATTGCACATTTCTACTTTGCTCTACTACTAATGCCTGATTAGATGCTCCCTGAGGATATTTGGAAGAGAGAGAAAATGTCTCCAGGTTAAATTTAAGTGGTCTGTGCCAACTCATTAGCCCAATTCCCAAACTAGCCCTGGCCCATTCAACTATGTTGTCTATCCACCCCATACTTGAACATGGAGGCATGCCTCACTGATCTCAATGCGAGATCAGAATCATAATTGTATATTTATATCAGTTAAGTACTTTAGATATCTGAGTTCTCTTCCATCTGCAAAAGAAATTGATTGGATGCATTGTATGAAGTTGTCGGTAACCAGTAAAGCAAGGGCGGCATGGTAGCGCTTGTGCTTCACAGCTAGAAGGTCCCGGGTTTGATTCCCACCAGGACGGGGCCTTTCTGTGTTGAGTTTGCATGTTCTCCCCGTGTGCGCAGGTTTCCTCTAGTTACTCCGGTTTCCCCTACCTCTACAAACATGTACAATAGGCCAGGATAAATGAGAGTGTGTTTGAGAGTGCAAGTGTGGGATGACGGATGGAAATTAGCCCAAGGCTACAATCCAGTGTGGCGTGTTTACATGCATGAAACCCATGCATGTACCTATGTACTGTCAAATAAACAAATAAATAAAAAAGAAAATCAGAGCACTGTATTGATCTATATTGCATATTTGTAGGATAGACCCAAATACATTTGACCTTTATTTAACCAGGAAAGTCCCACTGAGATTAAGAATCTATTTTTCAGGAGAGTACTGGTCCCAGAGGGGAACCTATTGTACATGTTTTAGTGGTAGGGGGAAACTGGAGTACCCGGAGGAAACCTACGCAGACACGGGGAGAACTCCACACAGAAAGGCCCCCAGGTAGGAATTGAACCCGGAACCTTCTCGATGTGAGGCACGAGCGCTAACCGTTGCACTACCGTGCCTGGTCAATAGTCAATGAGTCAGTAGAGGGGCCAACTTTTTTATTTTTGTTTGTGATTGTAGGGTCTTTAAGTATCATTCCAGTCACAAGGAGTCAATAATGTAACAAAGTTATTCTGTTTGTCTCTTAAAGCATTGTGCAGTTTGGTTCGTGTTTGTGAACTGATACAGACACTAATAAAGTACAGTAGGCGGGCCGGGGATGGTCTCTGTTGTTATGGAACATGCCAGGATGACGGGGCACTTACACAGACATGGAAAAATATATTCAATCAGACAAACGGATTTTATACTTTCTGAGAGGCAGATTCATTATTCACTCCCACTATTAACTTTTCCCGTTAGAGAAAACGGAAGGTCACCCCACCCGTCCAAAGTCTGCCCCGTCTGCTCGCACACCGTTGTGAAACCATGTTCAAAAAGACCAGTAAATTCCTGTGCAGTCAATCCCCAAATACCCAAAACTAGTTGAAATAGCAAATGGATAAGAGCCAAACATGGCACCAGACACGCCAGAGCATCTTCCAACCGCTCCCAATGTAATGGCCAATGGCTCGATTGCCAAGGCAAACAACAACAGCGATAACAAACAGCCCTGCCTAGTTGAGCGTCCCAGAGGGAAGCAAGAGCAAGAGTTCAAACCACTAGCCTGAACAGATGCCTGTGGATGATCATACAACAATTCGACTAAAGATACAAAACCGGGACCAAATCCAAACCCCGATAGGGTCAAGAAGAGACAATCCCACTCAGACCTGTCGAAGGCCCCCTCTGCGTCCAGGGAGAGCAGCAGCTTACGATCCTGTTCATCTGCCTCCCGGGTACAAACAACATTCATTAGTCTCCCAACATCAATGAACAACTGTCCATCTTCCACAAAATCCGTCCGATCAGGTAAACGCATAGCCAAAACCCCGCCAGGATTTCGTAATACACCCCAAGCAAGCCCATAGGCCGGCAAGAACCAGGCTCCAAAGGGTCCTCACCTGACCTGCACATGGGTGAGACATTGGCTTCACAAAATGATGGGGGCAGAGAGCCCTTCGCCAGTGCCTCACCAAACACCTGCAACAAGAGGGAAGAGATCCGGTCCTCAAAAATCCTGTAGAACTTTGCCGTGCAACCATCCGGGCCAGGGCACCCCGAATTCTGTACCCTATTCACTGACTACTCTACCTCCTCCAATGTCATTGATCCCTCCAATAAAGCCCCTTGTTCCATATTAATTAGGTGAATATTAAGGTCTCTGAAAAAGCTATCAAAAGCCTCACCAATTTGCCCTGGATCAACCATTGCCCGTCCAGAATCACTCCCAACCCCAGCCACTGTTCCTGTTGCATCCCGCTCCTCAAGTTGAGATGCCAAGAGCCCTCCCACCCCTTCTCCACGTTCGCAATATTTAGGCTCCAGTCGTGTTAACAACCTAGTTGCCTCAGCAGTATACAACACATCAAGTTCAGCTTGAAGAGACCACCCCTTACTACAGAGGTCAGGGGTGGAAGAAATGGTGCATTGCCCATCCACGTTAAAGATTTCATTCACAATCCCAAATTCCTTCTTTGTGCTCTCTACCCCTGAAGCCACTCAGAGCAAGCAATTGTCCACGCAAGTAAGTCTGTCTGGAAAGTTCAAAATCTTTGAGATTTTTGAAGAGCTGCGGCTACTCGATTCGGGCGGAAATGAGCGAGTCCCCAATATATTTCAATTCTGACTGTTAGAAGCTGAACTTTTGCCACCAACAGGTTGGTTCCTTGGGGCTTGATGATAGTAATAGGGCAGTGGTGAAAGCACTCTTACTCACATGAGACAGTTGAGTGAATGCAAGTAGCATTAGCTGCGCCTGTCCTGACCTGGTCAAAATCAGTTGTAGCGCATGTGCAAATAGTATTTTGTCTTGCACCTAAGTTGCCCTTAAAATATGATTGGTTTGCAAAAATTCCCCAGTATTTTCATGAACAATATGATACGGCCGTCCAAGCCTGTTGTTTATGTGTGAGTAGCATTTGTGCCCCCCATCAACAGTGAACCTACAGTCTATTGTGACAAGGGAGGCATGCTCAATTAGCTTCTCACAGGCCATTACTCTCAGCCACGCTTGGTGTGCTCACAGTTGCAACTTGTTCCAGTCAGGCGTGCAGCTGGCAGAACTGTGGATAAGCCACGCATGTATTAAATAAATAGTTCCATAATAGTTGCACAATAACAGGCATTTGAACAATCAGGTGGCATTATTGATGTGCAAAACATTTGAAAATGCCGTGATTGCCATATATGCCCTGCTGAGAGGCTGCACATATATGGATCATAGTGCTTGCTGTGGTGTTATGACACAGAAAGGGTTTTGCACTGCATGTAATCTATTTTCTACCTTTATTAGATCTTGGTTGGAGGTAATGAGTTCATTCCCTACAGGACCAGTCCAACAGGGCCTGTCAGCAGCAGCTATTCCAGTCACATGGCCCACTTGTCCATACCGATGCTCATAGATGAGTATTTGGCAATAGTTATATTATTGCTATATTGATTGAGATATTGAGGGTCATATTTTAGTGAATCTTTCCCAAATTATTTTGATAATAATAGTTTATTATACGGTTTATATATTTTTTATGATGTTGCTGCAACAGGACAGGGATCAGTCGATGAGATAACCACTTGATAATGTGAAAGTTCATGAACACGTCAGACTGAACAAGCTGGTCAGGAGGGCCAGCTCTGTCTTGGGCTGCCCCCTGGACTCTGTGAAGGAGGTAAGTGACAGGAGGGTATTAGCCAAGCTCAACTCCATCATGGACAACACCTCCCACCCACTGCACGGGACTGTAGAGGAGCTGAGCAGCTCTTTCAGTGGGAGACTGGGGCTACAACAGGTTAGGCTAGACTGTACAACACTACTGTAAAGTAATGTGCAATAACCTCTTTACAAGACTATGTGCAATAATCTCTGTAGCTGTGTCACTTTATCTGTGTCACTTATCAACCACTTGCTCTGCTAATACTAACATTTTTTATTATAGTTTATTAAATTTTTTACTGTTTAGACTTTTTGCCCCCTTAAAGTTCTTTGGTAGTCATTGTATATCGATACCTCTATTTACTATTTAATTGCTCGCACATTTCCTTTCTATTCTACACATCCTGAGTGTTTCTGAGAGCTGAATGTAACAAGTGAATTTCTCCATTGTGAGATCAATAAACGTTATCTTAATCTTATCTACCCTTTGAAGGTGGCAGTGTCACAATACTGAATGACTAACTCGATACTATTGATTTATGGAATGGGAGCTTATTTGTATAGCGTTTTTCACATGACACAAGTCACCCAAAGCGCTTCACACAGTGTAGAGCAGGGGTGTCCAAACATTTTTCACTGAGGGCCACATACAGAAAATTATACAAACAACTGACTCAGTAGAGGTCAAATATATAACTCCACTCCACTATGCAGGGCTCGAAATTAACTTTTTTTCTTGGTAGCGCTTGTGCTCCTATAATTCTAAAATTTAGGGACACAACCAAAAAAAACAGGAAGAGGGGAATTTAAACATATCACATGTCACTTCCAGCCTTCTGTTGCATTTTAGATGTGTTATTTTAGCTGTTTGCATTGATTTGGAAATCTGGGACACCAGATTTTGTACCTCCCAACCCCCGACTTTCTCTGCTCCGCCCCTGCTTCACTGCACTCACTGCATCTCGTCTCCTCACCCTGTGCTGCGGGTACAGCTCCATAGATCGCCTTTGCCAGAACCTTTGAAGATGTGTTTGACATTGCGTTTGTGACTTACGTTTTGTATAGTATGAGAACGGCGATGATTCACTTTCAGCGCTGCACAAGGGGAGGAGCGGGTTGGATTGATGTTTGTGCTGCTTCTCTTCCTGCCATCGAGGGTCATTTGAGAGATGCCCCCAGTCCCAATGAGTTTATGAATGATGTATATTCCTCGGTTGCTCATAAAGAGACTACAGTTGCGTAAAAACATTGGCTCCTTCAATGAAAACGGGCTGATGAATGAGAGCGGAGCATAGGGGCTGGTGCAGGTCGGCCCAGCGCGTGTGAATGGGAGGAAGGACAGCGGCGCTGAGCCAAAAGAGAGGACAGATCGGAGTTTACTATATGCTCTCGAACTATTTTAGAACAGAACGTTTGCTGTTGCTGACAGGCAGCGTTCGTGAAACAATGACGCGAGGTTTGTTTAAGGTAGCACGAGAAGGCTTTCTTTTAAGGTGGACCGGAGCATTTACGCTGGGAGTCGCAAACATGCGAGTAATCCTACTTTTAGATCGCAAAGGCATACATTTGGGAGGTATGTGTTATGATGTGGGTTTTTGGTTCTTAGTTTAGTCCTGGTTTTGGTTAGTTTCTCCCCTGTCCTAGTCTGTGTCTCTGTCTTGTGTTTATTTTGATAGTCTTGGTCTGTGTCTGTGTCATCCTGCTTTCCCTTCCTCCTGTTGATTGCCTGCCCCGCCCTGATGTGTTTCACCTGTGCCCTGTTTCCCTGTGTATTTATACCCCTGTGTTTTCCCTTGTCTTTGTTGGATCATTGTCGTTCATGTCGTCGTTACCAGTTTGTCTTGTGCCACGGTTTTGTGCTTTTTTTGGATGTCCTCGGTACTCTTGTGAGTTTCTCCTGTTCTGTTTCCCTGCCCTTCTTGTACTTGGTCTACCATTAAATTTAAGTTTTGTTTGGAGCTGTTTGCATTTGGGTCATTCCTGCCCCGCATCCATGACAGTATGCAAATAAAATGGTCGCAATTTCGAGCCCAGAATATGCTTAAAGTAAAGAAAAAAAAACATCATCACAGCAATCTATTAATGGATTTTCATTTATTTTTGTCAAAAGAAAAAAGGTAATCCACAGCGAAATAACAGTTACTCACCAGCTCAGACTGAGATGTATAGCCCACACTAACCTAACATGAACTGACTGAATTTATTAGGAATTGTGATTATTAACACTGTGTTCATTACTGCAACAGTATCGTTGCAGATTAAACAAACGCATCTCCCATTTATCTCCGTGAAGAAATAATGATTTCCCCTCTGTCTTTTGGATTTTTTTCTTTGATTACTCTGATTTGGCGGCTGCCACTGCCTTGTTTAAGACAGCAGCGCCAACGGGCATTAAGACTGAGAAATACATGCAGTCAAGTGCTTGTTTCATAAGTGGGATATATTCAATTTCATACAAAAAATACTAAAAAATGTGCAGGGGGCCATTTAAATGTGGGCCGCGGGCCGTAGTTTGGGCACCCCTGGTGTAGAGGATTTGTTCTTCATTCACTCCACATACAGTGGTGGTAAGCTATGTAGCCATAGTGTCCCCTAGAGGAGACTGACAGAAGCATGACTGCACACATTTGCGCCATGGACACTCCATTCATACACTCACACACACAGAGATATCATTCATTCTGGCCGATTGTACATGTTTTAGGGGTAGGGGAAAGTGGAGTATCCGGAAGAAACCTATGCAGTCATAAGGAGAACATGCAAAGTCCATACAGACTCTATACAGATTCCACCGGCAATTCCTACCCAGCCCTGCCAGTCTACCCATGTAGTCGAGTGTCTCCTCTGGCCAGACCTGGGTCAAAAAGGCTCTGCTTCATAGTCCATCCTTTATATCGGGGTTGGCAACGTCAGTCCCAGGGGCCAAACCCGACCCTCCAGCATAGAACCTTTGGCCCCAAAGATGAATTTGAGAAATATTATTACCTGCTAAAGTTGGGGAGAGTGGAGGAACATGAGCCACTTTTTTGCTTTGGTGGTTATTTCATAAAAATAGTATCATACAAACACAACATTTTGGGATTCAAAAATATTTTTTTTTAAGATGTTGATCTTAAAAATCAACCAGATTTAAGCATAATGCAATCTTATATGTTACATTGTAATGTTTCCCATTAGCAATTTCATGCAAAAGAAAAAGCATAATATTCATATTTCTTTTCATACGTGTGCATATATGTGCAGTTTATGCAGTTTTGTCTCTTTTGAAAACAAACAATTTATTCATAAAAAGTAGGTTACTTTATAGTATTTTTTTTTTTTATCTGGCAAGTTCAGTATAATGGGTGGTTCAACTTACCCACTGGCTTGACTTACCCCACCTTCTGTACAAATCTGGGAAATTCCCGGAAGAACATCACATCATATTTAATGCACAACATTGGCATTTGTAGAAAATGGTTCTTTACTTTGAGCTTCAATGGTAAGGTTCGGCCCTTGGTGATTTGGAATTGGCAATGAAGAAAATCGGTCTCCGTGACACAAACTTGCCTACCTCTGCTTTAGATGCTTCCTTCTTCTAGTATCTGTCTTGGCACCTCTGAATAATTCCATAAACCCCACCAAAAGTCAGTATTGTTCTCTTATCATAGTGGCTCACAAAACTTTTCATCGCCGTCCTGTTGCTTCTTCAGTAATGTGTATTGTAGTGCGCACATCTAACAGTGGCACAGATGGTTGAGTGGGCTGTCTCATGATCCGAAGGTCGGGGGTTTGAATCCCGGCTCCTTCAAATGCACACTGTCGTTGTGTCCTTGGGTAAAACACTTCACCCACCTTGCCTCCAGTCTGCGTAAATTGATGAATGAATGAGAGTGTGAAAGGGCAAATGGGTTCTTGATAAGTGTGCTCCATTTCTAATGGAAAAGCTAAACGTGGAACACTGTCCCGTGCCGTGTACTGTGGCCAAACAGTGCTAGGTTGAAGCGTCCTATGTGAGAAGAAAGGCCCTGTCTGGCCCGGGAATCAAACCCGGGACCTTCTTGCTGTGAAGCAAGGGCGCTAATCGCTGCGCCGTCATGCCGTGGTGGTAAACTTGTTGCCACAGCTGCCCTTGGTTTGGCTGACAGAAGCATTGCTGCATACATATGCATCGAAGACCCTCCGACCACCACCATCCACTCACTCACTCACACACCATTCACCCATTGAGGACATTTGACCATTCAAAAGATAGAATAGCAATGTTTAGAATAGTTTATTTCATGACAGCTGTTCTAATTTTACATTACTTAATTGAAACCCATGAATAAGTTTAAGGAAACCTTATACTAAAACTTCAGGTTGTGTTTTAGCAGTCACAACTGTTGTTTTAAGAGAAGTTATGCAAGTATTTTTTTCTGTCAGTATATATATTTTTTATATCCATAGCTACAATTACAAATGAGCTACGTATGTGGCTAATAGCTATTTATAATATCCATGAAAATTGATATTATAATCACATGTAAACCGCTGCCAAACTGCCACAGTCACTCTATGTCTGGCTCTGTATAACATAATCATTATGCGTTCCCAGGGTTTTTAGTCAACTAAAAGTGACACCAGTTTCAGTTTGTGTCTAACACTAGCCCACATATTTCTAGCTAATAAATAAAGCAAGAATGCAAACACTTGGCATTTGCGAAGTTTATTTTTGACATGGTTTTGAAGGCCCATTTTCTTCCGCTTCTGTGCTCACATAAGTAGCCATGTGGTATTTCCAAAGTAGCACATGCAAGTACCTTTTAACATTTAACAAGAGTTCTTTGCCATTTGCACACATGTTTGACAGTCACAGTGGCACCTCACACAATAGCTGTCAAAAAGTACCCAGAATGCATTGTAGCCACTCAAAGCTGTTGGGGCATTGTTAAGGGTGTTTGTTGAGAAGGAGCATAGACTCTCAATGCTGGTTATCTGTGTTCTCCACCTGCTCACGTCCTGCAGCCACTTTGGACATCTGAAAGCACTGAATATTTTGTATAGGCTTTGGGAAGAGTCAAATACATTTAACATATAGCTATAATTTATGTGTGATGGTGATTTGGTGGTTTATAAAATATTATCTTGGGACAAGTCCTGCCAGTTTGCTTTTGCTGTAAGCACTACGATTCACACATCAGACTTCTTTTACAGCTTGTCTATATATGTTTGTATCAGTCACTAATAAAACATAACAAAATAAAAAAGGTCTCAAAGCTTTCACAAGATGATGTTTAAAATCAAGACTTATTTTATTTATTGGTGTATTTGGTCAGGACAGCGCTGGTTAGTGAACGCGCCACACCGGTTTGTAACCATGGGCTAATTTCCATCTGTCGCCTCCACTCAAACACACTCTCATTCATCTGGCCTATTGTACATGTTTTTAGTGCTGGGGGAAACCGGAGTACCCAGAGGAAACCTACAAACTCCATACCCGTCCGGCCAGGGATCGAACCCGGGATCTTCTAGCTGTGAAGCACGAGCGCTAACCGTGTGTTAGATTGCGGTAGATTGAGGTTTGTTTATTAAGATCCCCATCAGCCATTGCCTTGACAATGGCCAGTCTTCCGGGAGTCCAGATTACAACATCACATTTTCATATGACATCAAATCACATTTAAATACACAATTACAACATGATTCCATTTGATTTGTTGCAGTGTGTCAACAGAGTCTTTTTAAAAAATGTTAAAGTCTTCAATGTTAGAAATGTCTTTAGGCAGAGAGTCCCAGGATGTCATTCCTCTGAACATAATAGCCTGCTGTGGCTCATTGAGTTGCCTTGTGTATGAAATGCGCGGTATAAATAAATGTGCCTTAGTCTGACTGTTACACGATGGAAGAGTAAAATTACCATTCACTTAGTGTCTTACTTATGTATGGAACAACTGAATATACAAAACATACAAAACCTTAGTAAGTTTTGACACAAGAATCTCTTGAAAGAAGCAAAGAAGGGCAAAATGTAGTCTACTCTTCACCAATGTCCAACCTAATGTTTGGTACATGCTTTAAATATTTGTATATTTTGAGCACTTTAACGCCTTATTTTGCACTAACTGTAGTTTACAATGTCTCTTTTTGACGCACTGGACCACACCATTGAGCAGTATTGTAAATACTATTCAAGTGGTTTAAAACTGTTGTGAAAATGGCTTATGTTATAAGCCTGAAGTAGTTACCTTATGGAGTAATGTCACTTGGGCATTTATTTATTTATTTTTATTTATTGTATTTATTTATTTATTTGTTCATGTCTTATTGTTACGTCCACACATTAGCCTTTTTTTTTTTACATACATGAACAAAAAGGAACAGAGGGAAGATAAATCTTGTTTTTTAATCACCTAATACCAGTGCAGAAGAAAAGACCAAAGAGGAGCAACATGTCCAGAGAGCCCTCTCAGACTGTGGCTATCCGAACTGGTCTTTCACTAAAGCACAAAGGGCAAGAAGACCCAAAGAACAAGACAGACAGACTCCAGAGCCCAGAAGAAAGGGAGTTGTAGTGCCGTATATAGCCGGGGTCTCAGAGAAACTTCAGAGAATCTTTAGGCAGCACAGGATTCCAGTGAACCACAAACCGGTGAACACACTGAGACAAACAGGAGTTCATCCCAAAGACAAAACTCCGAGCCACAAACAAAGCAATGTGGTTTATTCAATTCAATGCAAAGAAGAAGAATGCAAACAACATTATATTGGAAAAACTAAACAAATTTTACAGAAGAGACTTTATCAACACCGAAGAGAAAGCACAAGTGGCCCTCAGTCGGTGGTGCACCTCCATCTCAAAGCCTCCAACCACTCCTTTGAGGACGGGGAGGTCAACATTTTGGCTAAAGAAGAACGTTGGTTTGAAAGAGGAGTTAAAGAAGCTATTTTTGTCAGGAAAGAAAATACCTCCATGAAACGGAATGGCGGCCTCAGATTTAATCTTCCGTCACTGTACTCCAATCTCCTTCGGGAGAAACCGAAAGGGCTTGGCCAGTCCAAAGAGACGGCACCTCAGCCAACACAAGAACAATAGGCAGGTAATTAGCAGTGATCAGCCATGAATAGGACAGATACTGGGTAGTGATCATCCATGAATAGGACAGGAATGACCGATACTGAGGTGAGCAGATCGTTAGAGACGCTCTGCTTCAAAGGGGTTTACCCACAGGTGAGAGGAGCTGTGATTAGAGAGGAGGGCCAACCCTAACTCCTCCCCGTCGGTCTATATCTTCAGCTGCATCCAGAGTGGGACCTTTGTTGCTGGCGAGGCCTTTTGGATGAGAGGCGAAACGTTCGAAGACTTCAACTACTGAGTACAGAAGATGAATCAAGTACCTTCATTGAAGATGGACAACTCCTGTACGACTTAGAACTTACACAGACACCTAATAACACACTTAAAAATATATATCCCCATATTTCAGCCCCCACTCCTCACCAAGTCACCAAACTCCACAAAACAGCATCATTTGTAATTTGTAGTTCTATTTTTTTATTTGTACAACATTTAAGTTTCCCTTTCAAAGAATTCCACAGTTTAACGCCATAAACAGAGGGACATTTCTGTTTCAACGCTGTCCGTGCAAACATATTCCGGAAATTATATTTCTTCTACAGAGACCATCGTCTGGCCAAATTCTTGGTTTACCTCCACATATTAAGTCGACAAGATCCTTAAATTTAACTTGTCTGTTTTAAATCAATAACTGAGTGGTGTGCTCTCTGTAACCTTTCTTATTGATAATCCTAAATGCTCGTTTTTGCAACAGGAACAAAGGCATGCTGCGGTTATATGTGTTACCGTGGACATTAGCACATAACTGAAGTATGGGAGAATCATCGAGCTGTACAGCAAACGCCATTAAACAGATCTGTAACTTTGTATAAAATGCTGATACTTTGCTGACTTTCCTTTTTACATGATCAATATGGGCTTTCCAATTTAATATTTCGTCTAAAACAACACCTAGAACGACAAGATAAGCAGCTCTTCCCCCACAAACAAATGTACATACTGTGCACAAACAAACAGGGCTGGCCTTCGCACTGTCTGAGGTGTGAGATTCTGCAAAGCTGTTCCTCCCACCTGACACCACAGAGGCACTAAAGAGCACTCTGATGATGTTCTGAGACATGTGACATAGTAATTAAGTCGGGTTCATGTTCTTGGATGTCAAACTATCAGACGCTAATGTATGGATTATTTATTATCATGCTCAAAAGCTGGAAATGTTAAGTTTGGATTTCTTCTACACACTTGTCACAGTAATCTTGAGACTTAACCTTTACGGTCTAATCACATCCGTTTCACTGTTTCAATAATATATCATTCTCTTCTGTTTCAGTAACAAAACAAAAATCTAAAAGATAATTACAAACATGTTTGGTTTCATTGAATGTAATTTGTTACATAACCCGCAAAATACCAAGTATCTTGGGAGTCCAGGGTTTGGTCAGAAAGGCCTATTGCACGAGGATTAGCTGATAGTAGGGCAGGGCGATATGTCCTAAAATCTATATCACGATTTAAAAGAGAAATATCACGATAAAAATAAATTTGACGATATAATTTGACAATGGACTTCAAAATCCCAGCCGTACGCCTATTGGGAAGATGAATTCAGTGATATTTTTTACGGTATACTAATTTCCTCACAAATATGATCTATTCAAGCAGTTTACATCCTTCCCTGTCCCCGTGTTCTACAGTCAGTGTTTATGCTGCTCTGATGAAGCTGAGCTGCCTGAACATAACATAAATTATATCGTGTCAGCAACTATATAAAAGATTACAACGATATAAAAAAATTATATCACGATAAAGATGTGCGATACGATATGGCCCAACCCTACTGATAAGCCCGTTTCACATGTCTCCCGATGCAATGTTATCATCTTTCCGGTTTCCGTTTAAGCCTATGAACAATTCAACATATCTCTAGCAAATAAATCAATATTTCAAAATTACTCACCGGACAGCAAGTTTCATTGGGATAATCATTTAGACAAGGTTCAACACTGTCTATCTGTCTATAGGACGTGAAAGCTTCATCAAACAACACGTCTGTGTCTTAAAAAGTAAGGTTTTCCGTGGCTGCCTTGTCCTTGTCTTGAAATCATACCAAACTAATGGATGGATAACTGCTCATGCGCTTGCAGTAGTGACACAAATGCAAAAAGGGCCTATTGTGCATGTTTCAGGTTGGTGAGGGGATCCTTCTCTGGAAGACCTTGGTATATTGGAGGAGCAAAATTCATCTTTATGTCTACAAAAATAAATATCAAAACGCCAAATTACTGCAGAGGCACGGAACAGTCTGACCATTCAGACAGTCCACCAGGTAGCCAAATCTGGAACCATCAGATACAATATAAAATTGATCAGATTCATGACTGGAACAAAGGAAGGACCTGGTGAAGATGCACATGTTTAGCGTGTGCTGTTGGCTTTACGTACATCACGAATTAGCACCCATTCTTCACCTACTTTTGGGGTATAACAAATTAACTACAAAAGGCTACACATAGATTGCGCAAACAAATGTCAAGTTGAATAAGGGATAATTCATCAGAACAAAAGTGCACAGATTGAAGGAGGACCTCCAGTTCACACCATGATTATAATCGACTTTTGAAATGGCCCTTAGAGGAAATCGGAATCATTGTTATCCTTTCCCTGTGCACGCTGAAATATTCGTAACAAAACAAAGACAGCGCAGCTCAGCCTCCCACTCAGTCACTCACACGTCGGGCTGAAGGAATGAGAAAATATTTGCTTATGTGATACAGCGGGAGAGGGACAGAGAGAGGCAGAGAAACTCCTGTGATGCGTTTCCAAGGAGGTGTGTGTTCACAGCTCTCTGCATGTTCAATTCACATCTGACTGACAGCAACAACTAAAGACGACGCTTCACGTTTAGAAAGGTTTGAAAAATAATGCCACAAGATTAATTACAATTGAAACAAAATGCAATTTTGGCACAAAGTTATTTAGGCGATCTAAAGTCTTCGGAAAAACCATAAAAACCCTGTATTAAAGCAGTTCTAAGTAACTCATCCCCCTAGAGGCCATAAGTGCCACTGCAGGTGTCGTACCATGTTGCGTTTTTGTACTTGTACTTGTCCGTGAGAGTAAATACTACACTGACAGGAAAGACAAAGGGAGAGAGGGATATTGTACATCCAATTACACAATGGAGATAATTTTTTCACTCAAACTTGGCTGTAAATACTGTTTGAGTGGCGCTAGCCCACGGTTAGCTTTACCCGTTAGCCTGTTAGATTCTTCTTCGCGATTCCATTAGTGTGTATTGCGCCTCCGGGTCGAAGCAGGCAAAGTTGTGATTGTAATTTTCTGGCCAGAGACACAAGGGGGAAATGAAAGACCCCCCAATAATCCCATTAACACTTGTATTACCCCCAGAGGGACTACGAAAAGGATTTATTAGGTAAACAAGTTATTTAGTACTGCTTTAAATAGGTCCTACTCTTATTTTACTTGTGTGCAATGCTTTTTTGGGGATAACCCAGATAAGACAAAATGTTGTGTCTTCTTTATCTTTATAGCTGGACAAGTCTAGAATGCAGGCAGTTAGAAAGCAGCAGTTCACAGACCCAGGGAGAAGCGTGTTCTATGGTTACTTGCATCCTGAGCTGGATAACATGAGTGGAGTTTGGGGAATTATTGCCCAGAAATATAGACACTAGGCTTCTACATTTGAAGGAGACAAAATCAATCAATAAATAAATACAAAATCCAACAAGTGTAGCAGTTTCCCCTGTGGCCAGACGTGTGCTTTTAATCAGCAATTCCAGCATAATTTGACAGTCTATGGTTGTGGCTTATGGTGTTGGTTCTTAACCTTAGGGTCATGAGGATTTGGGTGGCACAGTGGTGCAGCAGTTAGCGCTGGTGCTTCACAGTAGAAGGTCGCGGGTCTGCATGTTCTCCCTGAGTCTGCATAGGTTTCCTCAGGGTACTCCGGTTTTCCCTACCACGAAAAAGATGTGCAATACGTTAATCCTCCAGCCAGGTGATTCTGACTATTAGTCTGGTTCCATATCTGGAGATGGGTCGCCGAGCACCATACTTCTCTGCTTAATGTTGCTCTCTTTCCTCCCACCCAGTCCTCCGTCATGCTGAGTGAGTGCTAGGGGGATTTAACCAACCAGCGGCGAGTGAGTTTTGTCACATCTTAAAGACAGTGTAAGATACCAGTGAACATTAATCTTGATACAATCAAAAGCACGGTCAACGCTATAGAAAATTGTGGTAAATTCTTTTCGGCATATCACTCGCTCTTATTTACAGGTCAGCAACAGAATGGTAATAGAATGGAAACATGGTAATTGGTAACAAGAAATAACATGGCAATTACCCTAACGCATAAAGAACAGGAAACATGGTGAGAATTGTCATGGAAACGGGGCTGAAACATTTATTTTCTCCTATTACTTCTTGTTATTTCCATCCTACTGGCCTGGAAACTAAAGTGCTGTATTCTTTCTCTGTATAAAAAGGCTTCTGCACAGTAAGTAATACTTTAATATTTATTTTTAATATAAAAAAAAAACTTCCTCACCCACTGTTGACAGTCTCTTTTTCCTCCAAGCTCGGGTCCTCTACCAGAGGCCTGGGAGCTTGAGGGTTCTGCGCAGTATCTTTGCTGTTCCTAGAACTGCACTTTTCTGGACCGCGATGTCTGATGTATTTCCTGGGATCTGTTGTAGCCACTCCTCCAGTTTCGGGGTCACTGCCCCGAGTGCCCCGACGACCACGGGCACCACTGATGCCTTCACCCTCCAGGCCTCCTCTAGCTCTTCTCTGAACCCCTGGTATTTCTCTAGTTTCTCATGTTCCTTTTTCCTTATGTTGAAGTCGCTTAGTATTGCTATGTCAACCACTACGGCTTTCCTCTGCTCTTTGTCCACCACCACAATGTCCAGTTGGTTCGCCATTACCATTCTGTATGTCTGTTTCTGGAAGTCCCACAGGATCTTGGCTCAGTCATTCTCTACCACCTTTGGAGGTGTTTTCCACTTTGACCTTGGGGTTTCCAGCCGATACTCTGCACAGATGTTCCTGTACACTGTGCCAGCCACTTGGTTATGGCGCTCCATGTAAGCTTTCCCTGCCAGCATCTTACGCCCTGCAGTTATGTGCTGGATTGTCTCATTGGCCTCTATTGAACTGGTGCTCAAGGCCTGCTCCTGTGCAGCCATGATGAGCCTCTGTGCTGTCCTTCAGGCCAGCTCTGTCTAGCCATTGGTAGGATTTCTTAATATCCGCCACTTCAGTTATGTTTCGGTGGTACATCCCGTCTTGGGGCTTGTCCTCCCATGACCGGACCTCCAGCGCGCCATCTTCTGTTCCCCATTGTCTGAGACATTCACTGAGCACGTCATCTGTTGGAGCCTTGTCCTTGATGTACTTATGGATCTTGGATGTTTCATTCTTGATAGTGGCTCTCACGCTCACTACTCCTCGGCCTCCTTCCTTACGGCTAGCGTACAGTCTCAGGGTGCTGGATTTGGGGTGGAACCCTCAGTGCATAGTTAGGAGCTTTCGGGCCCGATCTTGTGTTTCAAAACGCAGACTATTGCGTAACATTTTGCGCCAACGCAATTGTATTTTGTCAATGTACCTTTTTAGGATCAAAGCCTAATCAGAGCTCAAACTAAAGGCATGCTGTTCCAATAAAGTCTGGTGTTTCACATGATTTAGATCGGTTTGATCAGGGTTTTAAACTGCGCTGTCCTCCTTGTTCATCTCAGTTTTTTAAGATAGCCTTTAAAAGTTCCAATTTGCACTGTATATTTTAAAGTCACACTGTACAAAGTTTCAAGTTTTATGTTGCAATTGAACAGCCGTAAAAGGACTACGAAAAGGAGTTACTTACAGGAGTTTGGGGAATTATTGCCCAGAAATGTAGACTACTACCGGTTTTAAAAATAACAACACTCAGTGAAGACTTTTTGTTTGCAAAGGACATAGCGATGAAATTGTTGCAGTCTGCGATTGTGATTAATTGTTCAGTCTCAATTATAGCATTAATTTAAGATAACATGTTTCATGAAAACAAGAACAATTTCCAATAGATGCATTGGTGTGCTAGGTGCTCATTTTTCCTCTGGAGTAAATTAATTTAAACTGGCCAGTTGCGTAGCACAGTGTCTTGGGGCCTCAAGGGGAAAAAATCACAGCCTGGACCATATATATATTATTGTAAAATGTTGATGTTATGTATTTATTGCTATTTATTATATGCTTTTTTTATGTAAAGATGTGCTTATGTTTTTGGATTATGTTTTGGCTTTGTTTCTTTACACTTTTTTTAATCACTTTTTTTATAATTTTTTTTTTTTTTTTTTTCTGTTTAGCAGCAGTTTTGGAAGGAGGCTACATATGCATCTCAATGCTCAATTGCATGAAATATAAAACAGGCTATACAGTAGAATATTGAATTGCAATATCTGTCAGGTAAATAGGTTTTTGTCAAAATTGTGCTGGCCCAACGCAGACACTTGTTTGTGTGAAGTCACAAATTGGACTCCAATTTGAACTTGAAAAGTTGTGTGTAGACTGGCGTTCAACGTCAAAGGGTACCTCCTCCCTATACGGCAGATCCACGTGTTTCTTTATGTTGCGCTTCTTTATATTATTATATTAAGCTATAATAAATCTGGTGGGTACAAATGTAACAAGGGTAGTGTAAAATAAAGTCACAGAGAGTTCAAATGATTCAACTTCAATTCAACTTTCTACGAGATTCCTCCTACCCCACAAAGACACTGTCTCAGAAATCCCCGTCATCATAACTAGAAACTTGACTTGCTTGATGGTAACCCCAGATAAAACTTTTTGGCAAGGATAAAGGGATACGACTGACTTTGACAAATGCCCTTTCATCAAAACAACTCAAGGACCACGTTGGTTGTATTTATTCGTACATGTACTCGAGTAAATGAGTACTGCCTTCCCCTGGATGGTGGCTGCTGAGAAACACGTTATGATCTGTCCTTGTCATTTTATGTTTTGATTTCGTTACCAACTACATTTTTTGAAATAAATAAAACAAAATAAAATGAGGCAAGCGCAGGTCAGGTTTACAAGAGTGAAATGTATTTTGACAACCCATTGCACTGACTCTGAACAGTTTGGACAGGTTGAGCGGTGTTGACTCGGTCTCTCTCTACATTATTTTGGCTGCCTGCGCCGAAACGAAATTCAGTTGAACAGTTCTCACAGAACAAGGAAAGGACAGAGGATTCTTTTGTTCTGGAGTCAGACTGTACTTGACTGGTATCAAAAGAGAACTTTGTGTCAAAATAAAATGTGGAAGTAAGGAATGGGATTTTTATAGTACATAAATAGTGGGTTTGTCGATGTACTTAACTTTTATTAGGATCAAAGTAGCTGCCTAATCAGAGCTCAAACTAAAGGCATGCTGTTCCAATAAAGTCTGGTGTTTCACATGATTTAGATCGGTTTGATCAGGGTTTTAAAAAGCGCTGTCTTCCTTGTTTATCTCAGTTTTTTTAAGATAGACTTTAAAAGTTCCAATTTGCACTTTATATTTTAAAGTCACACTGTACAAAGTTTTGAGTTTTATGTTGCAATTGAACAGCCGTGAAAGGCTGGTAAACAAACAAACAAACAAACAAACAGGTCAGAGATACCAAACATGCTCCCAATGTCTAGATAGATGCAACTAGGGATGGGACAGTATGAGATTTCCACGGTATGATAACCGTGACAAAAAATACAGCGATATCACGGTATACTGTGAAATGTTATATTTAAAAAGTAAAAACAGGGTTCGCATTCAACAAACAGGGTTTTTTTTATGGTACATTTGTAATTGGTTATGTCTTTACATGCTGCTATGGATCAATAAAGTGTACTATTATGACTTACTATCCAAAATAACACTTTGAACAAATGGATATTTTTACCTTAATCACTTTACTCACAGATGGAGCATGTTCGCTGATGCTAATCACTGTTTGTTCGATGTCTGATCAAAAACGTCTTGCCATTATAATTTGCTCCTTGATTTCTTATAACTCTTCTACAGATCTCCACACATCTGTCATTGTAAACACACATTATTCACATTAACACTACACTCTACTCACAATTCCCAGCCACAATGGTCCGTCTAGTGGGATGATTGACGGGCGATTGAGATTGGTTGCTGTTTACGATTAACTTTAAAACCAGCTGCTGTACGCTTATAAACAATTAAGATTTTTTTCCCAAGAATGTTAAACTGTTTACGTTTTGTATTATCCATCGTACGTCACTGACTTCTTGGATTATTGTGTCTTCAAAATTATGCAAAAACTGATGCCGGATTTTCATAGGAGCGGGATGGGGTGGGACAGGTCAGTTTGGGTTTCCCAACGAGATTTTAAAAGATCAGTTAAAGCAAATAATCATGACTGTAGAATGTAGTGGCCACCTTGTGATCAGCGGCTTATCCCGATTCTAATGGAAAATAATGTCAAAAGAGGAACAGTTATTTCATTACATAAAAGCTAAAGTACATAGGCTAGTCCAGGAAGCTATTCCTTTAGCCTGCTCAATGTATTTTCCCTATAGTCGTTAGCATAAGCCATCAAATGTACCAAATTATGAACGATAAAGATGTTTTCAGCCACATTTAGAGGCCACAGCCTTGTTAGAAATCATTAAATAATCATTATACTTTAGATTAGGGCGAGACACTGCAGTTGAACGGAAATAAATACGTAGATAGTGATATCAATTTGACATTTCTGCTGTAAATTAGTAACATAAATATGAGGGGGGAAAATGTATTGCAAGTTTCCTGTAAACATATGTTTTCATATAGAAATGAGCAGGGGTGGACTGGCCGCATGTCCGTTCTGGAAGAGCACAGAAGGGCCACCGGTCTGGCCTCTCAATTTCTCTTTAACCTCTTACCCCCCGCCTTAACTGAGCTTTCCCCAAATCTAAAAGCTTAAAAGAAAAGCATTAAAATAGCAACGGAAACGACAAAGCAATGAAAAAACTCTGACTCCGAAAAAAACATGACAAAAAAGCTGTGACAATGTGACATGAAGTTACAATCACTTTTGTAGGTCTCAGCTTTCAAATGAGGCGTTACACTAGTTACTCCAGTCGAGAAGCTTGTAGATTTGGGTAAAGCCGAACTGGAGAAAATGCACTCGGTTATGGTCGGGGGTAAGAGGTTAAAATATGTCTTTGTGGAAGTGTCGCATTTACGCTCATTTGGGCCGGGCTGGCCATTTTTCACTCCCAGTCCACCCCTGGAAACAAGCCATTTTATGTGTAAAAAAAGCTCAATATATCAGGCTAGGTATTTGAATAAAAAAACCTTCAGTTTAGAGTCTGTAGGAGCTACTAAGTGGTGAGGTCGTTGCATGAGTGGAATGCAAACCTAATTTTGTAATGTTTGCGCATACTTTTCTGGTCCCATAGAAATATATCTAGTATTTTTATTGTGCATGATTTTATAATGTCAGACTTGCTATGTTGTTTTATGTCTGCGTTAAGCGTTGGTTTACTGTTATAATTTACTGTATAGAATAAGTACTCAGCACTACATTACTTTTTACTCCATGTCGACTATAACTATTTTAAATTAGCTGTACTTTTGAATACATTGGCTGCACTACACACCTCTGTCAAATTTTGCCATAACTGCGAGCTAAATATGAAAAGTTTTCCTTTCAGAAGAGCCATTTACTAGGTATGTTTCAAAATATTTCAAAGTCAATGGATATAAACATCATCTGAAAGGGCTTGAAAAGAAGTTACAGCACTTATTGTATCGTCTAATTGGGCCCAATAGTGGCAATTCACTTGAATGGAAAAACATAGGAAAATGAAATTTGAGTTGTGACCCAGATTTTATTTTGAAATTTGTATCATTATACTATTTTTTAATATGGTGACAATAGGATGGTTTTAAAACCATCCTATTGTCACCTGACTGGGCACAGGTGAATAATGGAACAACACGGTGGCCGCGATCTCAGGATAGCAACATACCTACATTTACTCAGCCTGAAGCTACCTCATCAGTAAGGGCTTTGTTTGTTGCTTCAACTGAATGTTTCTCATCTGACACCATTTATATGACTATATCTTTTACATTTGTGATAATGCTAGGGGCATGTTAGTGTAGCCAACGCCACACTTAGCACAACTTACATCGATCTTCAGCAAAAATGTCCTCATCCCTGTTCAAAGGCTTCGGCTGTCCACTCCACACGCACAGCTCACGGTACGTGTATCCAACAGTTGTTTTACCAAAATTATATTTCTGTAATTCCAAGGGAATGTCTCGTGTGGTTTGTTGTTGCCTACCATGTGAAATCTCTGCTACCGGACACAGAGCCAATCACACGCAAGCATAACGTAACAGGGCAGGGCTCTGTGGTGAAAGGTCCAATCAGAGACGAGAGATCCCTAGACAGACAGGGGAATTAACCAATAGAGCAAGAGGAGCTCTCTCTCATAAACACACAAGAGCAGAGGACCGGCGGACAGACACACAAACATGAAAATAAAGCGTCTGCAGCCGCTCGCTGCTAAAAGTCAGGAATATTTCTTGGTTGAGTGTGAGATATGAGGAGTGTGGCTTGAGAGCGTGTGAAGGCACTCAAATGTGTGCGTCTCACGCCGAAAGCGTGAGAGTTGGCAGCCCCGTTAGTGTACAAAAGTGTTCTCTGAGCTAAATGTTAACTCAAATTCAGTCTGCTTTTTGTGGAGTCGGATATACTGTACATCCAGTGTCAACTAAACATCATCTTATAATATGTTAATGATAAAGAAAATATATAAATGCCATGAAATTAACATATAACATACCTTGCCATTCTCTAGTGTTGCACATGGCTTCCCTATTCACTTGTATGGGGATAGAATGCTCAAATGTTCACATAGGAACAGGCTCATATGACAACAGGTAATTCTATGATTTCTATGGCTCTGTGTGCTGTTTTCTTTTACTTCTCGGCTACTGGACAATTTGCGGTGAATTGTTTTTTTTCTGTAAAAAACCTCGACCTCGACCTAAAGCAGTGGTCTCCAATCTTTTTTGCCCTGTAAGCTTCTTTTACGAAACAAATGGCTAAGAACTACTCATACTTTAGTTGTGTGAACTACTGTATGACTTATGACTTATAGTAGTTCACACAAGAGTAGGGCTGGGTACCGGTACTTTTTTTTCGCTACCAGTACTTTAACAAAACTTGGTTTTCAATACCTATACCTGAACAATACTTTTCTCGATACCTCCATCCATCCATCTATCGATTTTCTTTCACTTGTCTGTTGCCGGGTCGTGGGGGCAGCTGCCCAAGTCACATTGCACCAGCCCCTATGGCTCCCCCTGCAGGTGGTGGGTCCACAGAAGGACGGCCTCATGGTTCTAACCGGGCCTGTTGTTCTCTCATAAGGGGCTTCTGAACCGCTCTCTGTCTGACCCGTCACCTAGGACCTGTTTGCCATGGGAGACCCTACCAGGGGCACCAAGCCCCCGATAACTTAGCCCCCAGGATCATTCAGGCGCTCAAACCCCTCCACCACGTTAAGGTGGCGGTAATGTTACACTAGTGATTTTAGTAATTTACCAATGTTTGGCATTGGTAACAATTTGTAAGAAATATATTAATGATCATCATTTGTTACTAGACATTGTACAAGCAATGAAACAGCTGTTGTTGTGTTTTGTATCTACTCGTTTATTGCTGGATGAGTTAAAATAGTGCTTTTTAAGTTGCTCCAGGGTGCTCCACTGACCCCTGCAGGACAAGAGGACGGCAGCACACACGTCACTGCTTAAATGGATTTCAGGGACGGACAAAGCTAGACCAACGCGGAAAAAAAAAAGTTTTTAAGAATATCAAAATATTCGTTAAGAATATTAAGAACATTCAGGCCTGCTGAGAGGGAGCAAAATGCCTAAACCGCCGAAAATAGAGGCGAAGCAACAGGCAGATTCGGCGGTGGAAGAGGAATACGTAAGCCTCAGTCGAGTCACGGAGCTCATGGAGCAGCAGAGGGTCATGTTCAGGGAATTAATTCAACAACAACAGGAGAACTTCAAAGGATTTATTAAACTCATAATGGAATCAACAAACACCCGCATGGATTTACAGACTAAGGACATTCAAGAACTAAAAACAAGCCTGCAGTTCACGCAAGGTGAGGTGGACACTTTAAAAGAACATAATCTGAAACTCACGGAGCGCACAAACACTTTACAAACGGACTTTTACAAAGTATGTGACAATCTACACATCATCACGGACAAACTGGAGTATCTGGAGGGGCAGAGCCGCAGAAACAACTTGGTATTTGAGGGAGTGTTGGAGTCGCCCGGGGAGACCTGGGCCGACGCCGAGGTAAAAGTTAAGGAGATACTGAAGGAGAAGCTACAGCTAAATCACGCGGTGGAGGTGGAGAGGGCTCACCGCGTAGGGAAACCCGGCGGCGGGAGAGACTGGCCGAGACCCATCATCGCCAGACTACTGAGGTGGAAGGATCGCGAGGAAATCTTGCAGCGCGCCAAACGACTTAAAGGAACAAAAATCTTCATAAACGAGGACTACACCGAATCAATAAAAAGAAAACGCAAAGAACTGATGCCGGAGCTGAGAGCTGCACGAGAAAGGGGGGAGATCGCCTTCTTGAGATATGACAAACTCATTATACGTCCACGCAGCAGTACACCACATCCAGTATAAACACCGGGAAAAGCGTATGGATTTTGGTATGTAAAAGCACATAATTTCACATGTCCAGTAATACATATAGTTCTATAGGAAGCACCGACTTGGACTTTTCAATAAGGAGAATTGCTGAAGCAAACACTCAGGATTTTACATTCTCTCAATACGACCTACAGAACACTGAGATCGACATCGACCCGGAAAATAACTTTTTTACTAGAGCTACCAATGGGGCATGTTAGTGTAGCCAACGCCACACTTAGCACAACTTACATCGATCTTCAGCAAAAATGTCCTCATCCCTGTTCAAAGGCTTCGGCTGTCCACTCCACACGCACAGCTCACGGTACGTGTATCCAACAGTTGTTTTACCAAAATTATATTTCTGTAATTCCAAGGGAATGTCTCGTGTGGTTTGTTGTTGCCTACCATGTGAAATCTCTGCTACCGGACACAGAGCCAATCACACGCAAGCATAACGTAACAGGGCAGGGCTCTGTGGTGAAAGGTCCAATCAGAGACGAGAGATCCCTAGACAGACAGGGGAATTAACCAATAGAGCAAGAGGAGCTCTCTCTCATAAACACACAAGAGCAGAGGACCGGCGGACAGACACACAAACATGAAAATAAAGCGTCTGCAGCCGCTCGCTGCTAAAAGTCAGGAATATTTCTTGGTTGAGTGTGAGATATGAGGAGTGTGGCTTGAGAGCGTGTGAAGGCACTCAAATGTGTGCGTCTCACGCCGAAAGCGTGAGAGTTGGCAGCCCCGTTAGTGTACAAAAGTGTTCTCTGAGCTAAATGTTAACTCAAATTCAGTCTGCTTTTTGTGGAGTCGGATATACTGTACATCCAGTGTCAACTAAACATCATCTTATAATATGTTAATGATAAAGAAAATATATAAATGCCATGAAATTAACATATAACATACCTTGCCATTCTCTAGTGTTGCACATGGCTTCCCTATTCACTTGTATGGGGATAGAATGCTCAAATGTTCACATAGGAACAGGCTCATATGACAACAGGTAATTCTATGATTTCTATGGCTCTGTGTGCTGTTTTCTTTTACTTCTCGGCTACTGGACAATTTGCGGTGAATTGTTTTTTTTCTGTAAAAAACCTCGACCTCGACCTAAAGCAGTGGTCTCCAATCTTTTTTGCCCTGTAAGCTTCTTTTACGAAACAAATGGCTAAGAACTACTCATACTTTAGTTGTGTGAACTACTGTATGACTTATGACTTATAGTAGTTCACACAAGAGTAGGGCTGGGTACCGGTACTTTTTTTTCGCTACCAGTACTTTAACAAAACTTGGTTTTCAATACCTATACCTGAACAATACTTTTCTCGATACCTCCATCCATCCATCTATCGATTTTCTTTCACTTGTCTGTTGCCGGGTCGTGGGGGCAGCTGCCCAAGTCACATTGCACCAGCCCCTATGGCTCCCCCTGCAGGTGGTGGGTCCACAGAAGGACGGCCTCATGGTTCTAACCGGGCCTGTTGTTCTCTCATAAGGGGCTTCTGAACCGCTCTCTGTCTGACCCGTCACCTAGGACCTGTTTGCCATGGGAGACCCTACCAGGGGCACCAAGCCCCCGATAACTTAGCCCCCAGGATCATTCAGGCGCTCAAACCCCTCCACCACGTTAAGGTGGCGGTAATGTTACACTAGTGATTTTAGTAATTTACCAATGTTTGGCATTGGTAACAATTTGTAAGAAATATATTAATGATCATCATTTGTTACTAGACATTGTACAAGCAATGAAACAGCTGTTGTTGTGTTTTGTATCTACTCGTTTATTGCTGGATGAGTTAAAATAGTGCTTTTTAAGTTGCTCCAGGGTGCTCCACTGACCCCTGCAGGACAAGAGGACGGCAGCACACACGTCACTGCTTAAATGGATTTCAGGGACGGACAAAGCTAGACCAACGCGGAAAAAAAAAAGTTTTTAAGAATATCAAAATATTCGTTAAGAATATTAAGAACATTCAGGCCTGCTGAGAGGGAGCAAAATGCCTAAACCGCCGAAAATAGAGGCGAAGCAACAGGCAGATTCGGCGGTGGAAGAGGAATACGTAAGCCTCAGTCGAGTCACGGAGCTCATGGAGCAGCAGAGGGTCATGTTCAGGGAATTAATTCAACAACAACAGGAGAACTTCAAAGGATTTATTAAACTCATAATGGAATCAACAAACACCCGCATGGATTTACAGACTAAGGACATTCAAGAACTAAAAACAAGCCTGCAGTTCACGCAAGGTGAGGTGGACACTTTAAAAGAACATAATCTGAAACTCACGGAGCGCACAAACACTTTACAAACGGACTTTTACAAAGTATGTGACAATCTACACATCATCACGGACAAACTGGAGTATCTGGAGGGGCAGAGCCGCAGAAACAACTTGGTATTTGAGGGAGTGTTGGAGTCGCCCGGGGAGACCTGGGCCGACGCCGAGGTAAAAGTTAAGGAGATACTGAAGGAGAAGCTACAGCTAAATCACGCGGTGGAGGTGGAGAGGGCTCACCGCGTAGGGAAACCCGGCGGCGGGAGAGACTGGCCGAGACCCATCATCGCCAGACTACTGAGGTGGAAGGATCGCGAGGAAATCTTGCAGCGCGCCAAACGACTTAAAGGAACAAAAATCTTCATAAACGAGGACTACACCGAATCAATAAAAAGAAAACGCAAAGAACTGATGCCGGAGCTGAGAGCTGCACGAGAAAGGGGGGAGATCGCCTTCTTGAGATATGACAAACTCATTATACGTCCACGCAGCAGTACACCACATCCAGTATAAACACCGGGAAAAGCGTATGGATTTTGGTATGTAAAAGCACATAATTTCACATGTCCAGTAATACATATAGTTCTATAGGAAGCACCGACTTGGACTTTTCAATAAGGAGAATTGCTGAAGCAAACACTCAGGATTTTACATTCTCTCAATACGACCTACAGAACACTGAGATCGACATCGACCCGGAAAATAACTTTTTTACTAGAGCTACCAATGACTGTCAATACTACACAGAGGATCTGTACAATAGTAAACTTAAGAACATTAAGGCATTCACTGTAATCCACTTCAATAGTCGAAGCCTCTATGCAAACTTTGACCACATCAAAAGCTTCTTAAAACAGTTTTCCACACCATTCAGTGTCATTCTAATCACAGAAACATGGATTAATAATGACAGAGAATTTGAGTTTTCTATTGATGGTTATGAATTTATAAGTATGAACAGAAAGAACAAGCATGGAGGGGGCGTAGCTATGTTTATAGACTCCAACTATAGTTACAAAGTAATGGAAAATAAGACAATGGTGGTGGATGATACACTTGAATGCCTTACTGTTGAAATTACAAGGCAAAAAAAGAAAAATATTATTGTGAGTTGTATTTATAGAACACCTGGCTCTGATGTAGATGTTTTTTCTAACTGGATGGAGGAGCACTTTTCAGGATTAAATCATAAAGTCATGTTTGTGGGGGGAGACCTCAACATCGATCTGTTAAACCCATATAAACATAAAAAGACGGACGAATTTATAAATACTTTATTCAGTATAGGTCTGTTTCCTCTAATAACCAAACCGAGTAGAATAACAACCCATAGTGCCACCTTGATAGATAACATTTTCTCAAATGAAATAGAAAGTGACACAGTCAGCGGATTATTGATAAACGATATTAGTGATCACCTTCCAGTTTTCGTTATGTATAAAAATGGATATGTAAAAGATGAAGAGGAAAACAAGTATTGGTTTAGAAGGGTAAAAACAGAGAAAACTATTGATGCATTTAAAAAGGAGCTTTTAGCTCAAGACTGGAGTATTGTGTACAGAGAGAATGACACGAATATGGCTTATGATGAGTTTACGCGAGTATTTCAAAAGGTATACGACAAAAACTGCCCAATGAAGAAATACAGTAAAAACAGAAAGTGTAAAGAAACACCATGGATGTCTAAAGGTTTACTAAATGCTTGCAAGAAAAAAAAAAATCTTTACAAAAACTTTATAAGTAACCGAACAAAAGAAGCTGAGGATAAATATAAGAAATATAAAAATAAACTGACAGGTATCATTAGAAAATGTAAACAGGATTATTATAATAAGTTGTTGGATACTAATAAGAATAATATTAAAGGTTTATGGAACATCTTAAATAGTATAATTAGAAATAAACCAAGAACGATTAATTATCCAAAATATTTCAAAGATGAGGATAACACTTTAAATAATATGAATGAAGTAGTCGAAACATTTAATAAATTCTTTGTAGATGTTGGACCGAACCTTGCTGCAAAAATTGTAAACGTTGAGAACTATAATTGTGATCTGATAGAAGCAAATCCTATGTCCCTGTTCCTCAAACCTGTGGAGGAAAAGGAGATACTGGACATTGTTAAAGGGTGTAAAAATAAAACTTCGACCGATTACCATGACATGGATATGAAAACTTTAAAAACTGTTATTGAAAGTATCTCTAAGCCGTTAACTTACATCTGTAACTTATCGTTGCAAACTGGACAATTTCCTGATAGTATGAAAGTAGCAAAAGTGATTCCTCTGTTCAAAGCAGGAGATAAACATCTCTTTACAAACTATAGGCCTGTTTCCCTTTTACCGCAATTCTCTAAAATCTTAGAAAAGGTTTTTAACTCTAGACTCGACAGCTTTATTGAAAAGTGTAATTTACTCTCGGACAATCAGTTTGGGTTTAGGAACAATCACTCAACCTCACACGCGCTCTTTGATATAACTGAAGAAATAACTAATGCTGTAGATAACAAGAAATGTGCAATAGGGTTATTTATTGACCTGAGTAAAGCGTTTGATACAATAAACTATGATATATTAATTAATAAACTAGAACTTTATGGAATTAGGGGGGTAGCTCTACAGTGGGTTACCAGTTACTTAAAAAATAGAAAACAATGTGTGAAAATCGGTGATTATCAGTCGAGTTGTCGACAAATTGTCTGTGGTTTACCTCAAGGTTCTATTCTGGGCCCAAAATTGTTTAATATGTATATTAACGACATTTGTAAAACGTCTGAAATACTTAAATTTATCTTGTTTGCTGACGATACAAATATTTTTGCATCAGGAGACGACTTACAGCAGCTGTGTCGGATTGTTAACTTGGAACTCAAAAGTGTCAACAAGTGGTTCAAACAAAATAAATTATCTTTAAATCTGAGTAAAAGCAAAATGATGATATTTGGCAACTGTAACTCCAATGCTCAGGAAGCAATTCAGATAGAAGGTGTTGTTATCGAGCGAGTGCATGAAATCAAATTCCTTGGTGTGATTATTGATGACAGAATTACTTGGAAATCTCATATTAAATATATATCTACGAAAATTTCTAGAAGCATTTCAGTAATTGCAAAAGCAAAGTACATTTTAAACATCAAAGCTCTACATACCTTATACTGTTCTCTGATTTTGCCCTACTTATATTATTGTACTGTGGTTTGGGGTAGTACTTACAAAAACACAGTTAAACCAATAATATTGTTGCAAAAAAGAGCTATCCGAGTAATTCATAAAGTTGGGTTTTTGGACCACACAAACTCATTATTTTTAAAATCAAAGATCATGAAGTTTTGTGACATTGTTGAGTTCCAAACTGTTCAAATGTTATTCAAAGCAAGGTATAAATTGTTACCAAACCAATTACAAAGAAGGTTCCAAGAACGTACTGGTCGTTATGAATTACGTGATGAATTAAACTTTAGGATTCAGAAACATAGCACAACTTTGAAAAGTTTTAGTCCAACAGTTAATGGTGTTCAATTGTGGAATAAACTGGAGATGGATTTGAAACGATGTCCAAACATCAACCTGTTCAAATTTAAATACAAACAAAAGACTTTTGAAATATACAGACAAGAAGAAATGTGTTGCCACTAGGGGGAGCAGTAGGATGGATTATGTGTATTGTTCCTCTATAATCTGGAAGAGTGTTGCTGCTTGGAACGGTTGTCATTCTATTGCTCAAATTCACAAATGGAGAATTAGGGTTGGCAGGTTATGGATCTGTTGAGAGGGACCCTCCCAACGGGCTCTAAACCTTGTCTTTTAATGCACCACTCAGCATAGGAACATATTCTACAAAATCAGCTGTTAGGGCAGCCATGTGGGGGTTTGTTGATTGGGAGTTACTGCCCTCTTCATCTGGCCCGCTCTACACTTTGGCTTTTTAATGCACCACACTATGCAGGGCTTGCAGCATACTTCACATATAACTCAATTAAATAAATATATAATAATAATGATTATGGAAATTACACCCAAATTAAAATTATACTGAGAATGGTAATGACAACTGGAAAGTATCAAGATCTCAGATTATAATATCTATTAATGTACCTTCATAACATAAAAGTAACTCTCGGTTATCAAGGGTAAAAATCTGGAAGAAATATATTAAGGATCACATTTTTTTTTTTGACTGCTTTGTTCTAGACATCGTACATGAAACGGGATTGTTGTTGTAGCTGTGCGTTGCTTCAATTAATTGTATAAACAGTTCATATATTATTATTTTTTTTGGTAAGTTTGTAAGTTGGTCTGTATGAATGTAGCTGCTTGAAATGTTCTTTTTTTATTTATTTTATTGCACTTGGGGGTGGGCAATCATAAGCTTTTGCTTCAGCCCACTCCTTTTGAGCACTATGTGTACTGCTCAAATAAACAAATAAACTAAAAAAACTAAGTTTGGTCTGTGTCAAAATAGCCGATTTGGTGTGATGTATTGTAATTGACTGGATATAGATATTGTGAGTGTTGTAGTACATTATTTTGCTGTTGTTTCTTTATTATTGTTCTTTATTATATGTTGTTACCTTGCACTACGTTCCTTGCTTTGATTTTTAAATGAAAATGTTATTGTGTTTATTTCGGGGGTGGGTGCTTATAAGCCTTTTGCTTCGGCCCACTCCTTTTGAGCAGACTAACTGCTCAAATAAACAAATAAACTAAAAACTAAACTAAACGCTGGGGGGGGGGGGGGGGGGGGATTTGGTATAAGGGAAAAAAGGAAAAGAAACCTACAGCATAAAAACTTGGATCTACAATTAAATTATTATTATTATTTTTTTAGTTCCTGCGTAGCCTTTCTTTTACGATACCGTGCTGGTATAATTTAACAGTACCCAGCCCTACCCAAGAGACTTTATTTGACTTCAATGTCAATAAAGAAATAGGCTAGCTGTTCGAAGGGAAATCTTATCTTCAGAAATGATCCTTGTGTGACATTTAGAATAGATAGATGAATAAGTATTAAAATCAGTTAATCCCCACATCCCTATTTGACCCACATTTTACGGTTACATCTCTTTAGTAACCTAATTCCAAACAATGCAGGATATTATTGCGATCGCAGGGAATGTAACACACCAGTGAAATCTGGCATCCTGTTTGTGCTACAAATACGCCACACTTTCAAGCTGTGATCTTATTCTTAGCCCCGTTTCACATTGGGCGACTTTATGCGCCTCCATAGATAAACAACACATGCTGGTGGCTGGGCTAAGTGGTCCAAACCATTTGTCCATTCGGGGTTGGGACTATTTCTGGAGACATGCAGCTGCCAAACTGTCAGTACAATTGCGTAATGTGTTCCTTTTTTTTTTCCTTCTGTGTTTGTCTTCTCAGAGAATCGGGCTGGAAAATGGGGTGATGAGGAGCAGCCTCTGTTGACCTCAATGCAGACAACCAGTGATGGCCACTGCACCCCCGGTGAAGTGAGTTCACACGAGGCTGTTTCTGTCAGCTGAGCTTCTTGAAAAAGCTGCAGTACCTTACTCTGTTATTTCTCAGCTGTTGCCTAAAAAACAAAACTTCGAAAGTTTGGTGCAATCAAATAATTTAAATTATGGCGACAGTGGCGCAGTTGGTAGAGCGGGCCGTCTCGTGATTGGAAGTTTGGGGGTTCGAATCCCAGCTCCCGCAAAATGCACACTGTCGTAGTGTCCTTGGGGAAAACACTTCCCCCTACTTGCCCCCCTGAGCGCCGGCCCACGCCAGCTGCTCACTGCTCCCACAGCTTGCCCCAGCGACATTGAGGATGGGTCAAATGCAGAGAACAAATTTCCCTACAGAGATTAAAGCAGTACTAAGTAACTTGTTTACCTTAATACATCCTTTCCGTAGTCCCTCTGGGGGGAACACAAGTGTTAATGGGATGATTGGGGGGTCTTTCATCTCCCCCTGGTGTCTCTGGCCAGAAAACCACAATTGCAACTTTCTTGCCTAGGGGTCGGAGCCACCAATACACACTAATAGAATCACGAAGAAGAAGCTAACAGGCTAACGGGCACAGCTAACTGCGGGCTAGCGCCACTTAAACAATATTTACTGCCAAGTTTGAGTGAAAAAATGATCTCCATTGTGTAATTGAATGTACAATATCCCCCTCTCCCTTTGTCTTTTCTGTCAGCGTAGTATTTACTACGGCTGAAAGATATATCGTTATCGTATCGATATCAAGATATGAACATTCAAGACTGCATTCAAGACTGTATTGTGATGTTTTTTCTTTTTCTGAAAATATCGAGCATATATCGGCATAAATATCGAGATATGAAATTTTGTCCATATCGTTCAGCATTCACAATGTCTTTACTAATCTGAAATGTGTTTTAGCACTGATAAAACTGAATAATTACATCAAAAGAAACATATAAAAGATAATTTTATCATATCATTTTAACAGGTGCCAGCCAATGTAATTTTCTCTCTCTGATCAAGCACAAGAAACCATTGCACATCCCTAATTTTACACTTTGACACACCATTTGGGCTTTGGCTGCACGCTCATGGTCATCAATGTAAGATGGACAGTGTTTAGTGTTAGTTCACATCCCACATGATTGGCCAAGTGCAGGTGCTCACATGTGGATTTTGACCAAACTTACTTTATTCCCGCAGCACGACTGAGCAGTGCCGTAGGTACGTGGGGTGGACAGTGACAGATTCAGATGGACAGGCAGAGGCATAATTCTTGTACTCCTGATCGTTCACTGCATCATGTCAAGAAATAAAAGGCTGTGAGAACAGTAATGAGTCTATAAGAGCACTCTACACATCACGCACTTTTAGTTTTTTGCCGTGTACCAATCTGCCTCGTATTCACGAACATATGGCAGAAACAGGCGATGAATCAACTCGGCCATTGACCCAACAGCGCGTCTCCAAAGCATTTGGCAGCTCCAGAAGATGCTAAACGCTGGTCTCCCCCCGAGATTCACCGGAATTAGACCGAAAGCAAAGCATGGCATATTCCCACCGCCTCCAAAGCGTCAAAAGTGTCTGATTTATATGTAACGCATATGGTGCATGCGCTTCTGGGAGCGTCGTCCCGCACCTCTTTGACGCTGTGCGCTTTGAAATTCCCATGTCCAGCGCCTCCAACGAAACAGTCATGGAGGGTTAGCTACAGCACGCAAGCTACAGCAGCTCCGGGACTTTTACAAAGGCACACATCAGAGTTTCTTTTACCTAAACACCCAGGATTAAAAGAGAATCAATTTCAGTAGCTGGATCTGCGCTGGGAATGTGTTTGGCCCTTGATGATGCATAGAGCATTCCCATCGGAGAAAGCTGATGTGCTACAGCTCTGATCGATCATGTGGAAACAAGAAATACGCACTAATGAAGTCAATAAAACCAAACAAAAAAGGGACAAACGGGGAGGTATCCGGGCGAGACTCACAGCTAAGCCACACATCCTTCTATTGTTCTGGCTAATGGACGTTCCCTGGAGAATAAAACAGATTATCCGCTAAACTCTACCCGGAAGATGAAGAAGAGTGAATGAAGATTTTTTTTTGTTTTTTTTACATCTGCGAAGTGTCCCTCATTTTCATGATTTGTCCCACTTAATCAGACCTGCTGTCCCACATTTGTGTGGTTAAGATCTGGTCACCCTAAGGCAGCAGAGGGTGGAGGACACAGGGAGGACACAGGCACAGAATTTAGCTACAAATAATAAATAGGGTAAAGTGCCAAAATTGCCACCATGTTTAACCAAAACTTAAACCCACTGTTCCAGAGCACAATAAGCTCTAAATAGCCTATTCATATTCTGACTGAGTGAGCTTGGCGGATATTTTGTACAATAAGTAAGTTAGTGCTTTATTTGTCGTTCAAGTGTTAGGTTAGTCCTGAGCCGCTGCAACTCTGCGCGCTGCCACTGTGGGCCAACCTGACCAGCATGTTTTCGGAGATAGGGGAAACCGGGGTACTGCCTTAAGTGCTCCTCTGAAACGGTGCACCACCTCCTGGGTTTATCCCTGTTTCAGAGTGTGGTGTCCTGTACTGGTCAGCTCCTCTTCCTCCTGCGCAATATGTCAGCAATATGTCATCCTTTTGTGATATTTAAAAAAAAAACATAGAAAATGTTTATTTGGCCTATTTTCATTAAAGGTAAGAAAGAAAGAAATCATCCTTAGGTTACTTCAGTCTGAACTTTAATTGTTTAAGTCACAACAAGATCAATTTCCTCCTACACACTCAGGCTCACTGCCTTTAATCTCATTACACACCTCCCAGTGCTTTGAGTTGAAACTTCTGTAGCCTTGAATCCAAGGGTTTTTTGCTCACATTTTCTTGCAGTCTGTTGGATCACATAATCGACTCTGAAGAACAAGGCGAGCAGCACGAGTTCCTGAGCTCTGTGGAGAAGGTTATCCTCACCATTTTCCTGTCCATCATCATCATCATGACCGTGTTCGGCAACCTCCTCGTGATGGTGGCCCTTTGCAAAGACAGGCATCTACGGTGAGCACTGAAGATCCTGTATTACTCTGTACGATTCGAATGGCCGTGTTACGGTTAAGATTGACTAAATTGTATGTTTTTATAATTTGTTCTTTGGTGGGCTGAATATGAAGGGATTATGAAAGAAAACAAAACACAACTCCAGGTGTCTCTGAGGGTATAACTCTAAAATGTTTAGCATAGGATAGTTTGAGTTTTTGTCAACCATCACGACTATTATTATCATTAGAGTGACCTATCCCACATTTATGCAACCATAACACAGATTCTTGTCTACAGTACTGCGTGGTTGTAGAAAAAGTGTTTGTCCCGGTAACATGCACTGAACAAACACAGTTCATTTATGAAAAGAGCATGACTTGACTCACATGGTGTAGGGTTTGCAGAGAACAACAGGGGTTTTAGTTGCATCGCGAGTGGCGCCCACGTTGCCCTTAGTATTACTGGGAATCTGTGTTGAAAGAGCACAGATGTAGTGTCTGAGACCAGGGAACTGGCACGAGAGGGTTAGTGTGGTTATGTTCACGCTGGCTACACTGTCTTTAGAAAGCCCAAAGAGACAGACCCGAGGGCTGTACTACGAAGCTGGTTGAACTTAACCTGGATTTGTTCCTGTAACCCGGGTTGACAAACCATGACATTGAGCTTTCGGATAAGTGGTGCTACAAAGTGCGTTATTAGTCGGTTTAGTAAAAGGAATAGGCCACCGTTTTACTTCGACGTCCGCGCAGTAATATTGTCGAAGGATTCCAGGTGTTATTACGCCTCACAATATAGTGCCCCGTTTTATCCACGTAGAAACAATACATGTTTAATTTTGTGTGACTATTGAGAATGAGGAGTTGTCGTCAAGGCACAGAGGCCCCCCGCCCGATCCTCCCCCACCCCGCCCGACCCCCCCCCCCTCCGCCATGATGGATGCAGTCCGGCGGCAATACACATTGTTTACGTGTGTTGTTAACGCGGTAGTAGCGGAGGTTCTTGCTATTCCGCACTGTTTTACCGCCTGGAAGTCACTGCTGCGTTAAAAACGGCTCCAATACCTCCCACGATGGACATGGAAAATGTAGGAACAATGGGATTGAGTTTTTTAGGTTACAGAAATGGACACAGCATCGAGGAGCGCAAGTCTCACTCTGACCTGTCAAAACATGTTGGAAACGCTTGTGTACATTGAACATCACGCAACAATGTAGTGTTTACGAAACGCGCACTTTATTACTTTGTCATTTTGGTCAAGAAGTGTCCGCTAAGTGCAATGTAATAACAACGCACTAACACGTATGTGAAGAAAGTTACTTTTGCCAGTACGACGCTGTTTTCACCAGCTGGAGGCTTGTAGAGCCAAGTCCTGGACCCAGTCAAAGCCGAAAGTCTCGTAACTTTCCAAAGACTTGTGGCTTTTAAACTCCTGCATCGTGTAGTAACTTACACCAAATACAAGGTCGTTTACTATGTGCATGGAGGTAAATGGTCCAGGTCTCTGTGCCATTCCACTGCAGGGAGCTCGTATGGGTCGATGTCAAGCTTCTCCAAATACCGCTGTTTTGCGCTTGGTATGAGCTTGTTCCTGTAAGGTCCCTTTTCTTTCGTCTTATCTCTTTGCATTGATTTACTTTCTTACTTTTCGTTGTCGTATTCGTAGAAACGTCTCTGTCTCGCCAAAAACATAAATGCGCAAAATTTAAAGTGCTCTGGAAAATAAGAAATGCGTGAAATTCTGGGGGCGTGCCCCTAATCGGCATCCAACATGGCCGACAGGCTAATCACAGAAGAGACACAGACCAATATATTATACAGTGCACACATTTATTAACAATCTTTATTACAACTTAAATGCAACACTCATAGTATTATGTGAACGAGATTGGCTTATACGCTTTTTCATAGGCGTCTAAAATCTGCATCAGCCACATACAGAAAAAGTTACATTTACTTTATAAAATCCATACGCGCTTTCAAATAAGTACTTTCTCCTTTTCCCTTTTTGCTCCTCACAATGTGCTGCACATGAGATCATAAAAACAATAAAACCAAAACGATACAAGTTAGCTCCACCACTGATTGAGTGTAAACAATAAATAGAAATAATGCTCATAGAGCTGTCTTGTTATCTAAGCTGGGAACTAAACCTGGTCCAGAGCAGGTTATGTGCATGTTTCCGTGGAGAGCTACCCTGCAAGAAAGTTATCCAGCCTTGTAGTACCGCAAAACTAGGGTTAAGGCTAAATTTACCCCGCTAACAATCTAATCCAGCTTTGTAGTATACCCCTCTGCACTGAACAATCATTTCAAATGTTCAGAGGGAAGAGACAAAACTTTGCCACCAATCCTTTGCCACCGAGCACATAGCGATAAAGACATAAGATAAGATATCATGTCAGACAACATCACAACGTTAACTATGACAGGTCCGGCTCGCTCCACAGTCTGGGGTTTAGGAGTGGAGCATTTTAACATTTCACTTTAAATAGCTCTACAAAATGTGGACTCTTTGTTGCAGGAAAAAAAAGACCAACTACTTTATTGTGTCCCTGGCGTTTGCTGACCTCCTGGTGGCGCTGGTGGTCATGCCCTTTGCCGCGATTGAGCTGACCACTGGGGAATGGCACTATGGGGAGATCTTCTGTCTGGTGCGGACTTCCTTGGATGTGCTGCTAACTACTGCATCTATCCTGCATCTCTGCTGCATAGCCTTAGACAGGTCTGTGGGGTTATCAGGGGGCAAACAGTAAATCACAAAAATTGCTTGATGCTTGGCATTTTTGAAGGAAAGAAAAGTGGGATTCCTTTGCTTTGAAGCACAAATTAAGGCCAAAAAACTTTGGTCCATATGGAAATTTGGCCTCTGCATATGGCCCCTTCTTCAATTCAGCAGGGCATCTCCAGATATAGAGATGGTTTCTTGATCACAAATGGAGTTAATGTTTGTTGACTAAGTTCAGGAGCAGGACCGCGCCTCAATCAATCAACCTCTGCACACCAACCACTCCTGCATTCACCTCACCACGCCTCTAATTAACCATGAGCCTACATATACTCGCCAGGCCAAGCCTTCATTCCTGTCTGTTGGAAACTGTCGACCCCTCCCTCCGTCTACATCTGTTTAATTTTCAGCGCTGATTCTCCTGCTTCAAAGGGGGGTCCTGAAGAGCTGGGCTCATTTGAGACGGAGCCCCCACCCACAGTCTCGCCCAGTTCCCTCTACACTTCTAAACATAATTAAATTCTTTAATTGCACTTTGTTGTTGTGGCGTGGTCCTTGCTACTGAAATACCAAGTGGGATGATCAACCTACTGTTTGTTTGTTTGTTTTGGGTTAATGGGGAAAATCCAGAGCACCTGGACATACCCTGGCCAGCCAGCCACTCCTTCCTACTTTCTGATTCAAAAGCAGAAGCGTCTGAACCCTGCCAATCATTTTAATCAATCCAATCATAGATGCAACTTATAACATACCACTCAAATGCTGAAGATTCACTCTGTATGAACTTTATAACTTATTTCCCCTGTAACTAAAAGAGTTTACCAGACCTCGCAGGATAAACCGGGTCTCAGACTACACATCTTTGTAAAGAATATTTTTAAAAGCGTGTAGTCCGATTGGCCAAGCTACAGGAAACCTTCCCTGGCGTAGCGGTTAGGGATTATGCCTCATAGCAAAAAGTACTCCAGGTTCCCCTATACTAAAACTTGTAAAATAGGCTGGGATGAATGGGAGTGTGTTTGTGAGTGTGAGTCTGGGACAACGGACGGAATTTAGCCCACAGCTTTAACACGGCGTGGCATGTTTACATGCATGAGTCCCATTTGTCTTCATCAACGTGATTTCCTATGATTTCCTACGATCTCCCCGATCCACTTTAAACATAAACAATTGGATAAACCTCCATCGGGGTACTCTTGAATAAGCTCCAGGTTAATTAGGGGGAAGTGCACAGCCTCTTGCACCTGCTGAATTGGAGGATGGGTCCTTTACGTGGTGGAACTACTCAAGATTGTAAAAATGTAACAATGCTAGATAGTTTAGTTTTGACAATGCATTTAGTCTTCATTTATCAATGTTATTCCAGGTATTATGCCATCTGCTGCCAGCCGCTGGTCTACAGGCACAAGATGACCCCGGTGCGAGTGGCTGTGATGCTAAGTGGGTGCTGGCTCATCCCCACTTTCATCTCCTTTTTGCCAATCATGCAAAGCTGGAATGCCATCGGCATAGAGGACATTGTAAGTTGTTTCTTGTAATCCAAAGCAGGCCCAGTGGAACATAGATGGACACAAAAAAGGCAATTATTCAAATACCCCGGATAAACAGCACCAGTGGTGCATGGGGCAAGGGATTTCATGTACCTCTTTAAAAGTCCCCTAGACAGAGCTGCGCTGTTTGCCAGGACCAACGCCACTCCAGGGTAATATTGTCTGCTTTTAATAACAGTTCCAATCCTTCCACAATGACAGAGTAATGCAGTGATCGCGAAACAATTTCAGTCCCCAGCGGAGGCTCTCTAGCTTCAAGCAACTATGGTCCGCTAAAGACAATTCTCATCTCTGCATTCAGTGTGTTCGGGCGTCTTGTTATTTTAGAGATGGGAGAGACACCCAGAGGCAGACGAGGACAGACAAAGAGCTTTGGCCAGACTCAATGACATTCCACCCAAAAACAATATTATATGCGAAGGATTGCTACTTTGAACTTATCTGGAAAACAGTATCAACAAGAAATGCAGATAGACAATACGATGGTTTCCATTCATGCAGAGTCTATATTAATCTGGCACAAACTGAGGACATATTTTGAGTATAATTAAGAGTAATGCTGCACCATTACGGTAATAGGTCTGGAGCTCTGGGCTGACCTTGTTACAGAGCCATGGCCATATTATTCATCTCATGGAGACAGTCTAAGCATGAAGGCTGAGGCTTCCTGTGCACCTTTTCACTAAAGCTCTTGCTGTACTTAATCAATATTCTTTATAATGTTGTAGAGATTTACAGTCTATATCCAGCATGTATTGTACCTCTTAATGATAAGGTGATATTATTACATTTTTGCGCATAGTCAGAGAAGATGAAATGCCAGTGGCTACGTTTACATGCAGACCAACAATCTGATCATGATCTGATTTCTGGAGTGGCTGCACACAGCATAATCCGATATACATGATCAGACATCTGATTTCTTTCCAATCTTTCACACATGTGCATAAACTAACCAGGAAAGTAAAGCAAAAAGGTCAAGCCAGTGGAAAAAAAAGCAAAGATGAAAAAATATGGAATACAAATATTTTAAGTCTTTTAAGCATTTTTTTGTAAAAATGAACAAAACAAAAAAATCAATATAGTTCATGAAATAAATCCCAAATATGTTCAAAGAGACAGCAGAGTGTGCATCATGTAGTCGAGTAGTTAGGGCTGCTGCACACTTGCAGATCATTGTTCTATCCGTTCTATATGTTGTGGGTTTGAGGCGAGCCCTGGCTCCGATTATTTATTTAATTGTTGCTCCTAGTTAGGCCACATGGAGCACTTTGATTCCAAGGTTGCATCCAAAATGGGCAAATTGGTTAGAGGTAGTGATGGGTCACTATTATTTACCAACACAGTGAAAAAACTGTGAAAAAACATTGCAGCAGTGAGCCTGAAAAAAGTGAACTCAACACTGACTGAGTTCATTTATTATTCCTGTTCAGAAATGTGAACCAAATAGTCAGGAGCTGTTTTACCAGCTGAGAGTGATCATTTAGAAAAAGGAAAACTGTGATCATTTAGAAAAAGGAAAACTGCTTCGGATAATGAGAATAGAAACAAATGCATGAGAATTAATGAGAGAAGAATCAGTGATACAAACATCTAAAAATGAGGTCACTGACCAAGATTTAATAAAGGATAGTGCTTGTGACAAAAGGGCACCAAACATACGTATGCTTTTGATTACCAGAGGATGTCAAGGTAAAAAACTAAATCATCGTAAACCATCATCTGACTGGAACCTGCTTGTTAACCAGACGCTCTCCTCACAGAGCTACGTGAACGGTTGATAACACTGTTAATGTACTGGCCTATATGTGTTTGTGTTGCACTTCAATGTGAACATGAAAGAGAAGAAAACAGATGACTCTTGTGCTTTACACGTTATCTAATGAATAATTTTGTTATCAGGGCAGATTCGCCTCGTGCCAAAGATTTGGCACCCACCTGTTCAAGCTAGCTTTTCCTTAAACCCCTTTTTTGTGTGTTGTTTTATTCCCCATGTAAAGCGTCTTTGACTGTCCAAAAAAGCGCTATACAAGTTTGATGTATTATTATTATTATTATTATTTGTTCGGCCTGAGGCTGGCGCTCGAGCTCAGCAGCACCCACGGGATTGGCGCCCAGTGCATAAATCCACAATGACAAAATGAGCCAGGTGCTGCTCGCTACTTCACGTTACGTATGACACTACATGATACAAAATGACACAGTGGAAGTGTTGGCCACGTGACTTTTCTCAAAACGATACGCTTGTGATACAACTCGGCCGAGGTGTAGCTTTCTGTGCCTGATACGTGTGTCGATACCTCGGCTCATTTAGCCCATCACAAATGAGGTCTTATGGTACCCACACACCTAACACGCATCCATGTGCGGTGGATTACTGTGTATCGTCAATGTGAAATGATCGCCCATGGGCATTACATTACTGCGCGTGGCAGAGCTGCGTTTTTGAGTGGCTACGCCCGAGCCCAGGCATTCGGATCAGAGGAATTATATAATTCAATAAAATTATGAAAACACAGACACAATAAAGAACGCATTGGATTACAAACATGTTTGGAAGGGAATTATATCATGATCACTGGATAGAGAAGTAATGCACACTAAAAAAACACACATATTTAAATAATATTTTGGAGAAGGACGAGAGGAAAGAGGCGAGGTTTACGTTGAGTGTGAAGTGTCAGCAAAAGGTACAACTAATCCACTGTCACCAAAGCACAAGCAAAGAATCAGGAAACTATTTTTATGCACGTCATAGTGCTTAGCAGCAACAGTGCAGAGTTTATTTTGCAGAATTGCACAGCAGTGGCGCCGCCTGAAGTGAACACATGCGAGCGACTGATTGCAAGCATTTCAAGTGGCCAAATAGAAGCAACAGCGCGATTCGTGCAGTTAGGTGTGAACGTACCTTAAGCCTAAACTGGATGAGCGTCAGCTTCCGCAATGATAAGAAGTGTCCGAATAGGGCTGTCAGTGAGGAAGGAGGTAGGAAAAGGAGCTTGTATGCTTCCTATCATAGCTCCTTTAGCTTAGGGACCTGAGCTTCCTCGCGGTTAGGAGCTATGTGCCATCCCACAATCCACCGCTCTGCTGTCCCCTCCCCACCCCGAGTGCCTCCGAAAATTGCTGATCTCTGCTCAACCACTGTTGATGATTGACAGCCAGATTTAATTCAATAAAATAATATATCTACACAAGCCAAAACTTTACAAAAGTGACAAAATAAATGTTAGAGTCACCACAGCATATCACACATTTCACTGTTTAAAAGTTTATTGCAGTAAATGGCCTTAATTAAGGAAGTTGGCGTACTTAATTGCGTTTGTCTAGACCTTAATTTGCATACACTGTCCAGCGGAAGAGCAGACCTTGCTTGTGCATTAATGCTTCTGTCTTTCTCTGAGAATGAACCAAAGAACAGGATTTGATGGAATATTGGACCAGAGCATTTTTATTTCTGTGACTGAGGGCAGTAATGCGGAGAGTCTAAAACTGTCTGTGTTTTCTGTGTGGCTTCATATCATTACGCTTATTCATGTTTGAAACTTCCTGAGCCAGTGCAGATGTAGATGCAGTCTGTGGGGTTTATAAAGTACTGTAATCCTAGGATAATGTAGTTTTTATGAAACAGCTGTTGGTGACGTGACTTACCCGGTAGTAAGCCGCTGGGTGAGGATGGTCGGATTGTCCAAAACGCAGCCGAAGCTCTTGTTCCTAACAGCATAGGGACCTAACAGTTGACCTTATGTTACAAAGGAATAGGAGCTACGATCAGGACACAGGAGCTATCATTTGAAGAATTTGAATTGAACCCAAGTCCATATACGGAGGCGTAATCATGGTCAGTCAGGTTCAATCATCTCCACCTGGTTCTGCAAGTGGAGCTGATTGAAGGTAGGGGTGATGAGATAGTTCAGTTGAGCCTTTATGTGCTCTGGTATAGATGATCCTTTCCAGTTGTGTTGTGCATTTCTGTTTAAGTGAAATATTCAAAAACACCAAAGGATACACTTTAAACAAGTAAATTCACGCGAGAAAGTCGTCTATAAAACCGCTGACCAACTGTTACCGCGTCTGCGCTGATCGGTAGAACATATCGAGTTCAGCATTTTTATTTAACATGACACTGAATGGAAAACGGATGACATGCGTTGCTAAATAAATAGACTTCATAGCAATCAGGTAAAGGCATGAAAACGTTCTATAGCTGCTCTCTGTCGTGTTGAAAGGTCAAAGGTTTTCTCAATTATTTCCCAGTGGAAAATAGCAGATGAGTTGGCGTTCATGTGCAATCTTCTACTCAACAAGTGGTGTTTATCATAAATACGAGACCCCGTGAAGGCGGCAATAAATCCAAAACTGCACCGGAGTTTTGGATGATCAGATTTCTGAAGTTAATGTAAATGCGTCCGATTTGATTATTGGGTAATTCCATTACTTCAGTTATCTGATAAGTCTGACCATGCAAACGTAGCCTTTGACCGTACACAGGAATGCTCACAGTCGTATTATGGCAAATTCGAAAACCTTTTACGACTTAACCAAGACAAAGTAATGGATTTTAAGTTAATCACATTTCTCAATAATCAATTCTTGATCATTCTAATTACTTAGCACACATGAGTCAAATTCTCAATACAAAAGGCTTATAACTTATTGCCAATAATGATGAAAATAGTCATATTCACATGTCGTTTCACTAGGTCACAATCCCCAGGGCCCTGTCTGCAGTCTCATTAAATAAAATAAAAAATGTTTACAAAAGAAATTGAGTAATTGTACAAATATGTGTGCGAAAACATAAATAGGACCTTAAGAAGTCTCCGAAATGCTTATCTGAGCTTGTTCTTGTGAATTGTAGATTGCAGAGAGACGAGCGTTAGCCGGCGCTAATGACACCAGCTGTGTGTTCCTGGTGAACCGTCCATACGCTCTCGTCTGCTCGGCTGTGGCCTTCTACGTCCCTCTGGCGCTCATGATACTGGCCTACCAGCGCATCTACGTCACCGCCATGACACACGTGCGGCAGATCGAGACCCTGCAGCGGGCCGGTTCAGCACCTGTGATTGGGACAGTGCCTGTCATCACTGTGCGCTCGTCCACATCGTCAGAGCCCATAGACCACTATAGACTCCGGCCACCTCAGGGCACCCCCAACTCGGAGCACAGCCCCATGGTCAACAACCGCATGCGGATTGAGACAAAAGCGGCCAAGACACTGGCTGTCATCATGGGCTGCTTCTGCTTGTGTTGGGCGCCGTTTTTTATCACCAACATAGTAGATCCCTTTATCCACTACTCAGTGCCGTGGCAGCTCTGGACAGCATGGCTCTGGCTGGGCTACATCAACTCAGGGCTCAACCCCTTCCTATATGCATTCCTGAACAGGGCGTTTCGGAGGGCATTCCTGGTCATCCTCTGCTGTGGAGACGAGCGCTACACACGACAGGGCAGCCACTCCTACGGACACACCAACAGAGCATGCTCTGCCGCCTCGGTCAACGGCACGTCAATGGCACTCAGGTACGTAGAGCAATATTCCAAACACGTGGTTTATCTGCAGTTAAGCATTACAAGCAAAACACATGGGGTGGGCCAAGTGGTCTTGAGGCTTCCAATTATAGGCAGCAAGGCCAGCCAAGAGAGCACACACTCTCTTAGCAAAGTAAAGAAGGTCTGGTAGAAACCCCCTTTTTTTAAATTTTTTTCTCAAACTTGGCTGTAAATACTGTTTAAGTGGTGCTAGCCCGCAGTTAGCTTTGCCTGTTAGCCTGTTAGCTTCTTCTTCGTGATTCTATTAGTGTGTATTGCTGCTCCGACCTGGTGGCAGGCAAGTTGCAAAGGTGGTTTTGTGGCCAGAGACACCAGGGGTAGATGAAAGACCCCCAATCATCCTATTAACACTTGTATTAGCCCCAGAGGGAGGATTTATAAAGGTAAACAAGTTACCTAGTACTGCATTAAGAGGGGTTCCGTGCACCTAATTAGGCTTTGAACCATAATATCCGTCTCACAATATGATGTTAGTTGTTGATGTTTTAAAGGGATATTTCAGGATTTTTGGCATAGGGCCTCATTTCCTAGTTATCCGGAGTGTTGTTGATTTCTGGAGATATATATTTGTTTTATTCATGCAGACCTTATATTTGAAGAGTTTGGTGATGCGAGGCTAGTGCTAGGCTAGTGCATGTCTATGGTAACTAGTAGCCTGCATTAAAAACAGTCTGACCTAAGCACAGTGCACTTGAGGCAAATCACTTAGAACACCAGACTAGGCAAGGCAAGGCAACTTTATTTATAAGGTGCATTTCTTACACAAGGCAACTCAATGTGCCTACAAATATAAATGTCTGTGTTGACTGAATAATTTTTTTAATAAAACCATTTTCGCATTTAAAATAACTTATTTGAGCAGCATCAGCTTCCTGGTTGTAAGCTACGCAGCGGCGGAGTGATCTGCTAGGTTACCGGATCTACAGTAATTTGTTTACCTGTGGCCGGCATTACTACACGTGAAATGCACAAAGGAGCTTTCCACAAATCAGATATGGCAACGTTTGGAGGACTACCCGATGATTTTGAAGAGGTTTTTAATGCAGGCTACTAGTTTCCATAGACATGCACTAGCCTAGCACTAGCCTAGCACCACTAAACTCTTCAAATATAAGGACTGCATGAATTAAAAACATATATCTCCAGAAATCAACAACACTCTGGATAACTATAGGAAATTAGGCCCCATGTCAAAAATTCTGAAATATCCCTTCAATCATGTGGAATTATTAAACTTGCGGCTAAAAGTACCATCTCTGGCAATGTTTGACAACTCAGCAAGAAGCCTGAGGGCCACAAAAAATTGCTCTGAGGGCCATATCTGACCCCTGGGCTGGACTCTGGGCACCCCTAGTTTAAAAGACAAGATATTGTATTTTGAATTGATGAGCACTAACAATGCCAGGGACATGTATGGGGGTGACCAGGGGTAGCACAGGCCCCTGGATTTTTATTGTCTTCACCGGGAACCCTCTCACTTTTTGGGGCTAAGGCCGTTTTAAAAAACAAATGACTAAGTAACCAAAATCACGTGATTTAAGAGCACGTTGTCTACGAGAATTTGGCTGGTCTATGCCACTGGGCCACTCCAATGAGATCCATGATAATACAAATCCATCAGGCAGCTGACTTTCTGTATTAAGCGGCTTCTTCTTCTCTTCCTTAGGAAACCCCATTTCTGTATCAATGCTCATTATGAATCTATGGATGAGGATAGATGTGTGGCCTCTTGAGGTAATGGTAAAGCTGACAAGATACTGCCCATCTTGTCAACTGTATGTAGACTAACGTTTGATCAATTTATATTATGAGTGAATGGTATTACCATTAATCAAGGAAGTATAAGCTGCTTTTAAGTTGGTTATATGGCATGCGCACTTTCTGGCTTCAAAAAGGCACTGTATGCAATCACAGTCAGTCTGGATTGCCTGAAACAGCTTCATTTCATCATATAGGATTATCAAGAGAGTATTCAGATCAGAGAATCCTTTTGGTGTATGTTTCATCCATAAACTCTGGCAACCCAAAGCGAGGGGCTCATTCTCTGAGAACCAACACAGAAAATGTAAACCTGAATAACTTTTATGTCATGTAAAATGTTTTGTTTTTTATAAAACAAACTGGTTTCACTTGAATTTTTACAAGCACTTTAACAACACCTAAACCACAACCTAAATAATGTCTAAAGATGCAGTTTTTTGACCTGCATCAGGGTTTTTTTTGCTTTATTTTTGTTTATTTCAGCTTCAGCTTTGTCTTTATGGAAAAATATTTAGCAAATGAAATAAGGACAACCACGAGTGCAGCTTATATCCACATCTGTTTTTTTAACTCCATAATTGGATAACATTGCGATTCTCCAATAAATTGTAATATTGTGTCAGCACAGCATTTAACAATGGTAATGCGATTTAGTGAGGCATGTGTTTGTTCTCCGCCGCCTCAGCAGAAGTATGATGGAGGAGGAGAGCTGCTTGTGGTCGGCTGTGTTTACCTTCAGCATAAGAGCCCAGCCAGACAACACACTTTTACAATTCTGTATAATAACGTAGACTGGTGGTCGGCCTTATCTAAATTTGTTCTGAATGAACAAATTTATTCAGACATTCAGTCATTCAATGACGCAATTTGAGGGTCTTACGTCTTCCGCATTTGAGTGTTGCGATACAAATATGTACAGTGCCTCTCGAAAGTACTAGTACACCTTGAACTTTTGCATATTTTGTCATGTTTACAACCCTAAACATAAAGATTTTATTTTGAATTTTTTACTGAAAGTTCACACACAAGTAACAGACAACTGTGAAGTGAAAATGATATATGATTCTGTTATTTTTCAAAAAATAGAAAAGTAGGGCGTGCACAAGAATTCATACAGCATTTTCTGAGTGCATTAAATTGCCTTTATAACATTCCTAATGACTGCAGAATGTTCACACCTTGCCCTAACCATTAAATAGAGGCCACCTGTGTGTAATCTACTCTCAGTATAATTACAGCTGTTCTGTGAGGGCCTCAGAGCTATGGTCAGAGTGTATTGGTCACTAAGCAACATCATGAAGGCCAAGGAGCTCACCAGAGAGGTCAGGGATAAAGCTGTGGAGAAGTTTAAAGCAGCGTTAAGTTATACAAAGATTTCCCAAGATTTGAACATCTCACGGAGCACTGTTCAATCCATCATTCGGAAATGGAAAGAGTATAGCACCACTGCGAACTTACCAAGACACGGCCGTCCACCTAAACTAACAGACCGAACAAGGAGAGCACTGGTCAGAAATGCAACTAAGGGCCCCAAGATAACTCTGGAGGAGCTGCGACGTACTGCCGCTGAGCTGGGGGAATCTGTACATGGGACAACTAGAAGTCGTACTCTACACAAATCTGGCCTTCATGGACGAGTGGCAAGAAGAAAGTCATTATTGAAAGGAGGCCATAAGAAATCCCGTTTGAAGTTTGCTAGAAGTCATATGGAGGTGTTTTGGTCAGATGAGACAAAATTTGAACTTTTTGGCCCAAATGCAAAACATTATGTATGGAGCAAACCTAACACTGCTCATCCTCCTGAGTGCACCATCCCCAGTGTCAAATATGGTGGGGGGGCATCATGCTATGGGGCTGCTTTTCCTCAGCGGAGACTGGGAAGATTGTAAGAATAGTTGGGAAGATGGATGGAGCCAAATACAGAGACATTTTGGAAGAAAACCTGCTGGAGTCATAAAAGAGAATTGAGGCTGGAGCGGAGATTCACCTTCCAGCAGGACAATGACCCTAAACAGACCCTAGACGCTTCTCCTTTTAAACAGAAAGAAGAGAAGCTGGCTGGCCAGGCTAAAGCTCAACACTCAAGCACATACAGGCATTCTTTAAAAACCTTACTTTAAACCTGTATACTTGAATCATTACCTCTATGACATTAGGGTCACAATAATGATATACAGTTGACTATATACTTTTTGACTATTTTTCAGAGAATATACATTTTGTGTGAAGCCATTTATGGTGAAACAACTGAGTTTGCTCTTTTTAAATCATAATGAAAAAGAAACTCCCAAAATGACCCTGATCAATAGTTTACATAGCCTGGTGATCTTGATAATATGCACACAAGTCGACACAAACGGGTTTGAATGGCTACTAAAGGTAAAGCATCCTCACCTGTGACCTGTGTTTGTAATTATTGTGTGTGTACAAAAGGTCAGTGAATTTTTAGGCTCCTGAAAGACCCTTGCATCTTTCATTCAGTGCTTCACTGGCGTTTTCTAGTTTCTGAGGAAAGTAAAAGAATTATCAGAGGATCTGCACGTAAAGGTAGTTAAACTGTATAAAATGGGAAAGGGTTATAAAAAGATATCCAAGGTATTGACAGCATCAATCAGCAGTGTTCAAACCCCAATAAAGAAGTGGAAAATGCAGGATTCTATTGAAGCAGACCACGGTCAGGTCGACCAACACAAATTTCAGCAACAACTGGCTGGAAAATTGTTTGGGATGCAAAGAAAAACCCACAAATAACTTCAGCTGAAATACAAGACTCTAAAAAAGTGGTGTAGCTGATTCAAGATGCACAATAAGGAGGCACTTGAAAAAATGGGCTGAATGGCCAAGTCGCCAGAAGAAAGACATTACTTGGCAAATACCTCAAAGTATCCGCAAACAATATGCCAAACAGCACAGAGACAAGCCTCAACATTTCTGAAACAACGTCATTTGGAATGATGAAACCCGAAATTGAACTTTTTGACTTCAACCATAAACGCTACACAAGGCATGTGATGAACAGTACACCATTCATACAGGGGTTACAATTATCACAGGTCCGCCCCGTTCACGTCTTAACTCTGTCTCGCTGTGAACTGCGGCTGAGACGAGCTTCTAATTAACTCAAGTGAACAATTGGGATGTGCGAAAGGGTCTGTGAGAGCTAAAAACATGCATAGGCAGCAGCTGAGACATTTTTTTTCTTGAACTACCTCCCACTTTCACGGTTTGATTCAGGTGGTGCAGCTTTAAGGTGTGACAATACCTACAATCATTAATGTTTTGGGGATGTGGCAGCTACAGGGAACTTGGTCAAAACTGATTTCAGGATGAATGCAGCATGTTATTAAAGAATATGGAGAAAAGTGTCACTCATCAGCCTGGAAGCTGCACATGAGATGCACTTGTACGTTACAACATGACATCGATCCAATGCAAAATGCCATGTCGACCATTGGCTCCAGCAGAATAAAGTGAAGGTTCTGGAGTGTCCATTTCAGTCTCCTGACCTCAATATCATTGAGCCACTTTGGGTAGATCTCAAACGTGCAGTTCATCCAAGACAGCCCAGGAATTTACAGGAACTGGAGGCTTTTTGCCAAACAGAATAATTACTAGCTTTACCATCCGAGGAAATAAAGAGGACCCATCCACAAATAATCTAAGCTGTTATTGATGATTGATGTTAAGAACTGGGGTATGTAAACTTTTGATCAGGGTCATTTTGGCAGTTTCAGTTATCATTATGATTTAAAAAGTGCAAACTCAGTTGTTTGACTATAATTGGCATCGCACAACCACTAACTAAGTTATCATTCATATTCTCTGAAAAATTGCCCAAAAAAAGTATGTAAACTTTTGAGCACAACAGTACATTTGGCAGTAGCAGCTCCTCTTTGACTACGAGGGAAGCTGACCTTCCCCCAAAATTTAACCAAATAATTTCCAAATAAAATATTCTTTTAAATAATTTTAAAACTAGGCCTGTCAAACACAGTGCCTCAGTTTTATTGTTTGCTTTTTCATCTGTTCAAAATAGTTTTATTTTATTTTGCTAATGTAGGTATTCAATGAGACCACTACTATAGTGTGTTAAATGTCGTGACAATGTCAGATGAAGCCCTGCTGATAAAAAAATCAACCTCTGATTGGCTAACAGTGAAGCTCAGCTTCAAAGGATAGGGGATGCTGTGGTGAATGGTGATTGGCTGCCTCCCGCTGCTCCAATATTGTTCCAGATTAAACCTCGTTGGCGTTGTAGCTTCTGTTTGGACTTGATTTACGTAGTTGCTGATGTAGGAATACTACATGTTACTCCTAATTCTATCATGAGCTTACTCTGTTAAAAAGAGCACCAGCTGCCACTGGCATGTGGGTAATTAAAAAGCATTTCATGCAATTCTAGTTCAATCCTATTTAATTGAACTAGAATGTGGCTGAGTTTCCTGGTCACTGTCAGCAATCTTCAACACCTGGGCACTGTTTTGTGCCATTTTTGCAATCTTGTGGGTCTGTCTGTAAACTGCTGGCCGTCTGAGTCACTAAAATAATGTCCATCTGTATCCATTTACTGGATATTGTTTAGTGGGTATTTTGATTAGTCTCTTGTGACAAAAATATACCTTGCCTGCCAGCATAAGTATCCTAGGTTCAATTAATGTGTGTGACCTTTCTGTGTAAGGTTTTGTACTTTCTCCTTGTGTCTGTGTGGGTTTAATGGTGGCAGACCATGACACAAGAGACAGCGTGGATAATATAGTCGTGTAGAGTTGTGCTGTTTTAATGAGTCAGGCTGACAATCAAAAACTAGCTAGCTAGATGCATCTCCAGCTAATATTCCCAGCCATGAACTTAGCTCAAGTCAAGAGGTGCAAAGCTGCTTGTTGAGGACACGTTTATATACATTAGATCCATACATGTAAACACGCCATGTTAGAGCACAAGAACATTATCACACTTGTTTTTTGTTCCCCTCTCATTCATGCATTCTCTCTATCGGTCACTTGTCAGAAAGGGGTGACTTTGATGTCCTCTGTCAAAATGTATGGTGTCCCAAAAGAGATTTAACTCAATCCGATTACACAGGGGACTTGGTCTGAGAAATAAACAGTGCTGTGTGTTCGGTCACAACAGAGCCTGTGTTTTTGCTAGCATTATGTGTAAAAAGTCAAGTGCACTGGCAGCCTGTGGATGCCGTTGGGAGTGTTGAGTAAATATTTCCATTCGCTGTGTATTTTAAGAACAGTTTCAGGTAGATTTTTGTTTTATTACAGATGCATGAAAAGTAGTGTAGTAGTTAAATCATTTCAATGTAATTGTTGCCATCAGGGCTGACGAAGGGGCCCCTTATAATTGTATAGCTCCGCTTCGCTCGCCTCCCCTCAAACCTACACCCACACACTCATAAATATGTATTCCAATCCAATCAAAACTTTAGAAACTACAGTCGTCCAAAGTTCTGATTGTGCTGATGCATTGTAAAAAAAACTTTCAATAAAACAAGATTGTAATACAGAGCCCAAAAAAGTCAATGGGCGACATACATGCTTTTGACTTGACACAAGTCACCCTAAGCGCTCCACACAGATTTAGGGGATTAGTACTTCATTCACTCAATGTTTAATTTGACGGAAGCAAAACAGTTCAGCTGTGACAGATTATCTCATATATATTTTATATTTAATTATGGCAGGAACATTGCCACCAAAAAAAAAAGGTATGTATATTGATCCTTTTGTGGAAATTAATACATTTTCTCAGAAGAGACTATTATTCAGCTGTGGAGGGGATCGAGTATGCATGGCTTTTGCATGACCAGTGATCGTCGGAAAGAACCATGCACTCTGTATGCAAAACATTTCATTATTTCCTCAAAACATCTCATCTGTCTCGGCTTATCTTAAAGCAGTTGACATCATGAACGGTGTGGGCTGAATGTGTGAAGACTAAATGGAAGTTCTGGGACATTGACAGGTGGCTGCTGTCGTAATGAAGTAAACTGCTTAATCTGTACATTTTATGTTTATTTATTATTACAGTGTGATCTAAGGATAATGTGAAAAACAATATATGTTACTTATGTTGCTGAAATATACAATATACAATAAAAAGGCATGTGACACTGCCTGAAGTTGATTGATTGATTGAAATGAATGCATGAAAGGAGTGTTATGGCAAGTTGGTTAAGGTAACTTAACTAACCTGCCTCTAGCCTCAAGGACGCCAACTCACCCCCCGCTGTTCTATTCAATTAACCTGCAGGAAGGAACCGGTCTCCCTCCTGCACCGACAGACATGACGGAAATTATTCTCTCACCTCTGCCCCTTTTACATTTTGCATCTCTATAGACCTTTTACATTTTTGCATCTCTATTGACCTTTTACATTTTTGCATCTCTATTGTCCCTTATGTTATGCATCTCCATGGCACAAAGATTGTCTCTCACCAGGCAAGGCGCCTCGCCATCTGGATGTCCGTCTGAAATTGTGACCCCTCCCACCTTTTGTGGGCGTGACTGTCTTTCATGTGTTACCTATGTAAACGGGGACCTGTGACTGGCCCCGGTAGAACTGATGTATGCTATCTGTGTATGTGAGTTCTCCGCACGTGTGTTAAAATAAACTTACGCTCCTGATTAAGACAAATACCTTTCCAGCTTTTTCCTTACTGTGGATAAAAACTTCCACGACAGGACAATTGGAGAATCTGATTAATAATAATTGATATAATAATAATTTTATACTTTATAAGATAATAAACTTACATTTCTTTGTAATAGCTTTGGTTGCATTACCTAAATTAATTATCAGACCTTGAAGTCTCTCAGCTGTTGGTTTTGCCTATATACACTCCCGATCAAAAGTGGACCTCAGCAGTGCTGCAAGAGGCCCTGCTCAACAACACAACCACGTTCAAAACGAGAATTTTTGTTTTTGCCTTTGGCATCAGGACGTCATGACAGTGTGAATATCTGACACTGGTCATGAATCCACATTTTTGCACAGATTTGGCCTTTTAAAAGCATGTGGTCCTAAACATTTGATCAGTTCCCTTATTCTTTTTGTCTCACTCCCATTTCTTCTTGTTGCATATTGAAGTTCTACTTTGAACCTTGTTATGATCCAACCATGCAAAGTGTGATCTGTTGTCATTTTTCAACTGGTCTTAAACTTTTCAGGTTTAAACGTGCACATCGGGAGTGTGCGTTTCTCGCTCTCACAGACCCTCCTGCACTTGAGGGTTAATCAGCAGCTTGCCTCAGAATTAGAAGCTCATCTCAGCTGGAATTCATAGCGAGACATGAACAGAGTGGACCGCTATTGCTAACACTGTGCTAATTGACTTAACATGGTCAACATTTCAACTGCATTTACTTCAAAGTTAGTTCAGTCCATGTTGACTGAATCCACTGACACACGAGGCGTGAACATGAGGACTAGTTTGGCTCGAGGTCGACTGCCTTCACACCACACCGGCTCCGCCTCAGAGTGCTATTAAAGCTGCTCCGAGGCCATCTGTCTCAGCAGGTCCCAGAGCGGCTGTTTAGACCGGCCTAAAGCACAGCGGCTAGATTCACGCTGACCGCTCTCGGGTCAAGAGCCACTTTAGGTCGACCAAACATAGCCTGTGTGAAGACGACCTAAGTCTCAGGAGAGGGTTTATGTGCAAATCCTCCTTTTTGGATCCGCTCAGTACATTTCATTTGCTGGTCTTTGAACTGGCTTGAATGGGTGATGTTTTTTTCCATCGCTCTACAGATTCTTGCTATAGATTATAAACATCTGTCTATCCTCATCTCACCTCCACATGCTATTTTGGACTATACAAACTTCCTGCTCTCCACTACACATTCAAGTCTGATAGTGTTGAAATATAGTAGAGTAGCTCTGCCATTCTTTTACATCACGTTGCTGCAGGGTAAAAAAGAAGGTTGAAGACGCTTGCTGTAGAAGAATATTCAAACCATTCAACACACACAGGGACAAATGAACATCCATATAGGGACAATACTGGAGGTCGATGAGGGAAAAAGTAACTCATAAGAGAAAGAACAGCACATGTCTGGGAGGACAAAATAAGGAAACTGGAACAGGTTTGTTTCCATATAAGGCTTTGAGGCTTTTTGGTTTTTACTGTGTGGTCTTGTTGTGAAATGTAATGTGGTTGAACGTGGTGAGGTTAGTTAATTACCTACTCTGGTTATAGTGCGGGGAAACAAACAATATCCAAAGTATGGTGCAATGCAACATTTAATGACTCAGACAGGGCACCTGTGTACTACGTGGCCATCGGTGCTAGTGCAGGCCCACAGCAGTTGAAGGCCAGTGACCAAATTCTGGAGATTCTGAGCTTGAGTCTGAGGCTATGTCTAAAACGTGCGCCTCATTGAGTCATTCTGATCTACCGCTCTCGTGTAGAGAGTTGAACTCGGGGGTCACATTGTGCAGCTGAATTGAAGCAGGGTTGTAGTGGGGTAATTATTTTTAGACTGAGTGGAGAAATGTAAACACTCCAGAGGCTGAGACTACCCTGATTTATTATTGTTTGATTGAAACATGTAATCCCCAGCTGCGCCTCGCTATCCATATTTTACACTGGTTGTGCTGCAGAAGATTGTATCTCCCCTCTCCGTCTGTTCGTTTCGGTAAAATGTCTAAGAAAATATTTTCATTCTTTCTATAATTAGCTGGTCTCCACTTTTCCCTAGACATCTCCTTGGCATTTCAGTCTCAGTGGCTAATGTTAGAATATAATCAAAATATTTTAGTGTGATGAGACAGGAAAAGCAATGTTATCCACGTGAGAGAAAGGCACTATCAAGGTACTCGGAATGAAGTAACTCAATAGTCTAAAGTTACATTGATATAGGAGTCCATTACAGTGAACTCAGGTCTGTTTACCAGAGAGATTAGTTTAATGCACATTTTATTGCTATGTTCAGACCAAACGGGTCAAATCGCGTTACAAGCTATAGTTTATAGCTATAATACAAGTGTGTGTTGGAGTGTGCAGAACATGTCTGCCTCTCCTGCGCTCATGTCATGATGAATTCCTGTTTAAAACATGTTTCTAATCTATTTAGTTCTTTATTGGTTTGTGTCTTTTGTGTTTATACGTTTATTGAAGCGTATCATTTCTCTGATCTGTATCGCTGGGTTCTGCGAGGCTTTTCATGCAAAGCAGGCTGCACTGGCCTGGTCACAAGGCAAGGCAAGTTTATTTGTAGAGCACAATTCATACACAAGGCAATTCAAAGTGCTTCACAGTTGCAGAAAATTACATTGATAAAATCAATCAATAAAACATCAACATAAAGTTAATCAATTACAGTAAAAAGGTAAGAGTGCAGTTTTCATTTGCACGGGAAAAAGAGCTGTTTTCAGCCTGGATTTGAACATTGTCAGTTCTCAGGGCCCGAGATGGTTCATACGGCTCTAACATGTCAGAGATGGACTTTGGTGCTAAACCATGAAAAGACTTGTACATGGTTTCTAATGTACGAGAGGTGAGAGTGTGTAGCTCCAAGTTCACACAGGTGATTAAGGTTAAGCTTTATTTGTCATTATACAACAACTGTACAATGACATTTGTCCTCTACCTTTAACCCATCCACCCAGTGGGTGGCGGAGGTGCAGCGCCCTGGGACCCATCTCTAGATGTGGAGCCAGGCTAATAGTCAGACTCACCTGGCTGGAGGATTCATCTATTGGGAACCGGAGGAAACCTACACAGACACAGGCAGAACATGCAAACTCCACACAAAAAGGCCAGATGGGAATCAAACCTGGACCTTCTAGCTGTGAAGCACTAGAAGGTGCCTTTATCTCATATGAGCTGTAGTTTTAAAGTACTGTATGTCCCACAACACTACACAATGTGTCACACTTTGCCGTAGTTTTTAATTTATTTGCCTAAAATAACCCCAATACTAATATTTATCTTATGCAAAAGAGGTAACTTTGAATTTTCATTGCAACTGCTGTGGAAGGGAAACAATATAATGCTGATAAGACTAGTGATTGTTGTGTGAGGAAGGGGGAAAAACAAGCAATGAATAAACTACACTGAACAAGGAGCACAGTTCTCTTTAGGACAGCGTGCACACATTTTTAATTAAAGTTATTAATGTGGTGTTGTTTAAACTTGTTTAAAGTATGAAATAGTGCATACCCACGAGAAAATTTAAAACTACACCACTGCTGCACTGGCGCATTTAGTTGCCTTGTGTACAAAATACGCGGTATAAATAAAGTTGCCTTGCCTGTAAATTGTATCACAACCCCACATCAAATAGAGGTGGTCTCCTGCAAGTCATTGGTGATCTACCCTTGCCCTCTCCAAGGCATCAGCTCCACAACGTCTCCAACTTACACTCATAATGTAAGTGCGTGGAAAAGACTTCTGTGGAATTTGGGGAATAGGGGATTGCGCCAGGGGCAGAAGCCTTTATTGCCGCGAGCTGCTTTAAAAATTGTTATTTTATTTATTTTAAATGTGAAAAACTCTAATAAAGAGAATTTTAAAAAAGGAAAAGATTATTGATGTGAATAAGAAAAAAAATCCCCGCTTGTCCCTGTTGTTTGGACACCTGCTGCTGTGGACCGGGCTGAACTCATCTGTGAGTGTAAACGAACCTCATCTGTCCTCTATCCATGACACGGCTCTTTCACAAAAGAGCTCTTTCACAGTGCCAATATACCGTGACGACACAATTGACCAGAGAGTAGACCCCCAGGACCAATCGGCTTTCTGACTTTCAACTAGGCCATTCCATTTTCCAAGGGAAAAAAAGACTACCTTATTTTTTAGGGTTGAATATGGTTTTGATCTAGTGGCTACCATTCGTGACTTAAATGAACTCACTCATAAAGTGTGTCTACGGTTTGCTTCACTGTATATACGACCTACCAGCCCATATACCCATATACCCTGCAATAGAGGTTATGCAGATCCTGCAAAAGAAGCAAGATCACTTTGGGCAACTTAAAGTTCCATCCATCCATCCATTTTCTTCCACTTGTCCGTTGCCGGGTCGTGGGGGCAGCTGTTGGAGCTGCCCGAAACACATTGCACCAGCCCCTATGGCTCCTCCTGCAGGTGGTGGGTCCACAGAAGGGCAACTTAAAGTTATCATCATTTATTTTGACACTAAACTGTTGGGTTTTGTTCATTGTAAAGGTAAGGCAGAATGAAAAGCACAGCTGTGCATTCAGCCATAATGATAATTATAGTGCATATGACAATATATATTGTTTTGCTTTTCTAATTATTACTAAGTTCATGGGATAATAGCTGTGGGTAGTATTTGTCAGTTTTATATTCTGTGAAGTGGTAATTCTATTGAAAAAACAAAACATTGGTTGTCACAGCCTTTCATATAATATCTGGCTTTCCAAGTACCACCACAGCTCCAAATTAAGGTCAAATCAGAAATAAATCATGTCTAAAAGGACCTACATGGTACTAAAATATGTAAACTGTGTGTAAATTTGAATGCACTAAAGCATGAAATGATCTCTAATTAAAATGAATGAAATCTAAAATTGCAGATGCAGCTGAGGAAGCCCAAGTAACAAACAGACTTTGACAGAGTATCATTGGTCCAGTAAAGTGCCTCCTTTGGCCCCCAAAATGTCATACATAACATTGTCATCTCAAGCATGACTATCAGTGCCACTTATGTCACTCATAACTCACTTTTGCCTTCTTTTAGAGAAATACATGCCCAGATTGTCCCGTTCACTCCTGGTGTAATGGAGTTTCAGTAGCTGAGGCTGTGGTGAATGTTATATGGCTGACCTTGTTGGGCTCCATGTCTCCTCATACCTTTCTTTTAACCTGCCCCACAATGGGCGCAGAACTCGTGGAGCCAAGTCTGGTTTATGTGATACAAAAGCTCTGCCAAAATCAGATATAGAAGGCCACTCAGTGAGAATCAGAGGTGCTTCTGTGATATTAAATTTGTTTCAGGCATTGGCATGGATTTGTTTGTTCATTTGTTCTACAGATCACATGTGTTTTTACTTTAGCGTCAGAACCTATTATAATAGATCCATGGTCAGAACAGCAAATTACCCCTACAGCAAAAGCTAAGTTGTGGTTGGGTCATCTCAGTTCACTTCAATCTTCAGATATTCATTGTTTGGTAGCCTTTCTGCTGCTATTTAGTACAATATCCTGTTCCTGAGCGTTCGTTTGTCCTGTCCCCATTGGGTCTTGTATGTTTAGAAAGATCTCCAATCCCGGGGCAGGTGGGATATTGTAGGGTTGGCATGTTGTTCAAATGGGTTTCTGCTACATCTCAAAACCTGTATTATATTTTTATCATTATGTATTAAGCCAGTAATAACATTATGGCATCTCGTCCATTTGTCTCTGAAATTAACGTTGTCACTAACTGTTTAATAAACCTCCTTCATGGGATAATAGCCGTTAACTGTAATCCCCTTGTCAAACATTTTCCGTATATGCGCACAAATTGGGAGTCAAAAATAGAAGCGGTCTCACTATCAGCGCTCCATCTCCAAATATTGGAAGTGCAGGAAGTGAGGAGGTTTATCTAGTGAAAGCAGAGGGATCAGAGCCAAAAGTCTGTCTGATGAAACCGTGTTCCCTTTCTTTGTTTTGAATGTGGCTGTCAGCTGATTGAGTCAAGGCCATGTCCTGTTATAATAGTAATAATTCACCATCATAGAGTTTATATTACAGAGGGAGAAATTAGACATTCATTTGAGGAATCCAATGTGCCAATGTAGAAAACGTTCTTTTAGCTTTCAGTACAGCTCGTGCTCACATCTTCTGCGTCAGTTACATACACACGGACAAACAATAGGCTACATTTCAAGACAAACATACAGGCAGGTTACTTCAGGGAAATATTTGGTTTAGATTCCTATGCCTATGCAAAACATTTTTTTTTTTAAAGTTTTTAAATCTGACTGATTTGGGCGGCAAAGACATGTAGCGATTCCTAGAGGACATGAGTGTGAACTGGCGGTGGGCAGGATCTGTGGTCTGATATTAGTCTTAGCTCAGCCAATGTCACACAATGCAGCAAATATGTAAGGAAAAAGCTACAAGAACACATTGCGACAACAGATCCAAGGCTAACATCAGGACTTATCCAGGTTAACGTCAGAAAATATCCAGGTTAACATCAGGACATATCCGAGCTAACCACAGGACACATCCAGGCTAACGTCAGGACATATCCAGGTTAACGTAAGGACATATCCAGGCTAACGTCAGGACATATCCAGGTTAACGTAAGGACATATCAGGTCCACATTTGGGCTAATTCTGAGCTGTTGTGCTTGTCACATGATGTAGCTGTATGTGGCTAATAAATGCCCAAAGCAGTGGGAGCTAATGTTTTACTCTCCACAAGTACAAGTACATTCTTTTGAAAGCTTCCATAAAACATATTGTCTATTTGTCCATGACTGAAATAAAGTCCCACCCCACAACAGCTTCAGTTTTTCTCTTGTAGCTTCACAGTGACAGCGGCTAATGGTCAAAACATGCTGCTCTCAGATACAGAGCAGGAGCAGCAGGAGGCAGGCAATTACCATTCAGCCCCTACTTTGAAGCTGAGCTTCACAGTTAGCCAATCAGAGGCTGCTTTCTAAAGCAGGGCTTCAATGTAATTTTCCATCGAGCACTAGCTCTGAGGGGACTGGGAGACTACAGGGAAGACCACGCTGAAACACCTGATTAACAACTGACATTCTTCCAACATTTAACACACTCTAGTGGATTTATCATGTCATTCATTACCAACATTTGCGAAATTAAATAAAATGTATTTGTCAATTGTTTTGTGTAAAATTTGGGGGGGAGTTCAGCTTCCCTTGTAGTCAACAAGGAGTTGTCACTGCCTTACTGCCCTGTTGTTTCGCACACAATAGTTCACAGTCTAATTCAGTAATTTGTCATTTGGTACTAAACTTTATACACTGAGTTTCACTTTGGAATCTGAAATATTCAGGGGAAACACAAGTGTACTTTGTGCTCCACCTCAGTCTGAATCAACATGGCTCGAGATCAGCGCACTGTGCCTGTAAAGGGTCTGCTTAAGCCTCTCTGTTCTCACGCAATCAATATAGATCTTTATACACTCGTATAGATACCACCATACATAATGAGCAGATATAGAGTTTTTGGGCAATTGCGCCACATTATCGAGCTTGAGCTCTTATGGGTCTATGCCTTTGTCTATGGTAAATCAATGCCAGGACACTCAAGCACTAAATATACATGTCCAGACTTGATAACACTGGGAAATTGATTTGGTAAAAGCTTGGGGAATATGCTCATGTCCTCAGCAAAGCATCAACAGTTGGGCCACAGTTGTATCATCTCCATAAAAAGATGAGCAGATTGTGTATGATGACATTTCCTCTACTGTCTGTTTAGGATCTGGCCAGGTCCTTGTAGCGCAACATATGAACAGGGATTTCTGATTCTGGAAGTGAAATTCATATTAAGGGTAAATTAAGGGTTGGATCCATCTTGAACCACAGTGTGTTTTGCCCTATTGAGTTTCCTTGCGTCGTTGCTATTAGCCTCGCCCCATGATTAGCATCTGTCTTACCTTTAAACTCCTCCTGAATGTGTCAGAAAGTCTGTTGAAAATATGAATGTAATTTTTATCTTTGGTGGTTCAATGATGACGTAATCTCAGACGAAGGGCAGGGACCGATTCAACTCAATGGGAGGGACACAGTTTTGGAAAGAAAATGTCCAAATGTTTGATCAAAGTGTGCAGTCCTATGAGGAGACTCCTGTTGTGATATAAAGTCCTTTCATCTGACCAACATCAAGCACATCATTTGGAATATTGTCTCCACTTTTGGACACCTTTAGGAGAAAATAATTGTACAGTATTTTATAACTGCTGAGAAAAAAGATGCTGTTTTGTGGCAATGTTTGTTTCATGTTGATTGTTCCAGTAATGAGAGTCTCCACCATGATATTTTTAGTTGCTCACCGCCTACATTTTAACGTCATGTGAACTCAACCTATTGACTTCAAGGTTGAGTATCATAGTTAAACCCACGCCAGATGAGTAGTACTGGAGTAACCCTAAGAGACAATAGAATTGTGTTTCTTTTGCATTATGGCCTTCGTAGCAAAAGTCTCGCTAAAGATTCGGAGCTGCAAAGCTTTTCCATTCTGTTTGAACACTGACATCTCGTGGACAAACTTAATAATTACGACGTCTCCACCAACTCGATCAAATTGATGTGTGCAACAGAAATTTCAAACAGGCTCGTAGCGGTTTGATTTTTTGTACACAAAACACATTAAAAATGATATTGATGTTGGAATGATCAGACCAATCATAGAGCAATGAAGCTCCATGATTGCTCCGAGGCAGCACATGAATGTGCGATCTTTTTACTCATTTCAGTCTGAGCTCATTTAGCCAACTGCTTACCGCGCTCTATACGGCCAGGCACTCGCCACATGAAGACAGTTAAATCGGGTAAATACAGCACATTTATTTATCACTCATGGTTTACGTCGCCAAAGTAAGAGCCAGAAAACATTTGTGGTTTAATGCCTCATAGAAATAAAAAGTCTTACATCAATGGTGCCTCAAAGTGTCAAGGAGACGCACTGAAACGCTCTGAGCCCCTTCGACACACTGATTACTCGCAGAGTGAAGCACTTTTCCAGGCAGCAAGACTTAAGTCACGTGACCAGCCGTGGCTCCGATGCAGTGCTTTGACGCAATCTGCTTCAGGAAGAGTGATATAAGCTCCGGAGCACTGGTATTTTTGCTCATACCTTATTTTTAATGCTCATTATAAAACTTCTAATGCAAGATATGCTTTAATACTTTATGCCTCATTACTAAACATCAGATAAGTTGCCATATTTGAACAGTTACTTAATTGAATAGTCTTATTTACTAAATACTTTTCTTCTATAAGTACCTAATTTCCTGATTTAACAGTTGTCTCTACCCTCCTTAATTCACCAGATTTCATGTTATTTTTTGCTGTACATTTGACACAATTAACCAATGTGTCCTTGCTATTTTGGGGGTTGAGGGCTTTTTGCTCAGACTTGAATCTTCCCAGCCACACTGCACTGGCCGGTTTATAGTGTAGACTCTTTGGCCCAATTTGGACAATTAGCCTCGCAGCGGCTAAAGTTCCCAAACCAGGCCACAGTTTGTTTCTCTGCCTTTGTGTGCTTTGAACATGACACAGAAAATCCCCCCTGATTTATTTATGACAAGAATAATATGTAAACATTTCCAAACTGGCTGGGAATTAACATTTCATTGACCAGTGTCCTCAAAACAAACAATCCCCTGCACTATTTGAAAACAGCCACATATTTGCCTAAAAATAGAGGCTACACCAGATATAGTTGATAATGTTTTAGGGATTCTGAAAATGTGCCTATACCCTCTATTGTAAAACTAGTTCGGTCTTTACAGCGTAAAGCAATTAAGTCTCAACTACATGTAGTCGATGCCACCTGCTAAAACGTTCTGTCTTATAATTTGCATTTATGTGAACATGCAGTACATCGATATTGATAAGTTATTGCAATTTACATGTCTCAGCCGCAGTTTAGCTCCACCATGTGCATGTGGGGAAAACTTGCATCGTCTTCCTCATCTGGCCCGTATCCCGCGCTAACTGTGGCTCACAGAGGTAATGCTGTAATTAGATTATTTAATGTCCTGGACAAATGTGAGCGGAAAATTCATGTTACGGATCAGGTGATGTTTGGGCGCCACTGACCGCTGTTGTTGAGCGCTGGCCCAAAAAGGTTATATTGTTCTCATGTTCTCATTTCTCTTGTGTCAAAACATGTCTTCTTATCTTAATGTAAACACAACAGAGTGGAGGACATTTGTAGGTCTGGAAACACATGGACATCATTTGCGGGCCAGTCAGAATTAAACAGTACTTGGAGGAGCCTATTGTATCGTATAATATGCAATTACATGGCTTAAAGGGACTAGATGCAAGTTGTCATTTTTAAACTCACTACTGCCACCTCAGGTCTTACGCGCAAAACAGTTTCTATATTAAGCTCGTGCATGACGACGCTTTGGACCCAAATTAACACCTTGTTGAGTGACAGTGCAGGTTTTTAGAGGCAGTTGTGGTGAACAGGTCTGGGCTCATTCTACACATTTTAAAATTCCATCTAGTCCCTTTAAATGATCTGTGGCTAATCATATTTACCTGGTTTAGTGTGACTCACAGCTATGGTTGGGTACCGATAATTTTTTTTCAATACCAGTACTTTAACAATACTTGGTTTTCGATACCGATACCCAAACGATACTTTTTTCGAACCATAAAACAGATGAACAATGCTAATTTATTCCTTTTCCTTCCATTTTCCATTTAATTTCTTTTACATTTGTACCATTTGTTTGAGGTGAAACAACCAAGAAACTTCCTTTAACGACAAAAAGGGCGGGATTTGTTTTTTCCCCGTGTTTTTTCCAGAATTTTCCCGAATTTATTTATTTTTGACACATTTTTTCCACGTTATTTGACACATTTTTCTCACTTTTTTTTATTTCTTTTTTTTACTTTTCTTTCAGCCTCAAAATATTTATATAGATTTTATATTTCTTTTTAGTACCTGCTTCCTATACTTTTATTTTTTCGATACCGGTAGTATCTACACCTCCTTTTTCGATACCAGACTGGTATCGTTTAATGGTACCCAGCCCTACTCACACATAATTTAAATGTTTTGTTTTTATTGTGCTACCATACTTTAACAGCAGAGGGTCTGTCAAAATTAATACTGTACAAGAATAACATGCATTTCAGAACATATTTGTACAGGTCTAAACCAGTGTTTTTCCAACCAGGTGTACGGGGACCCCTTCGGGGTACTTGAGCACTTAGCCGAGGGTACTTGGAATCGTTTCAGATTAAACAAAAGATAGTGAAACTGAGTTGAATTTCAATATACATTTTAAATTAAAGTTAGTTTTAATTATATGTTTGAATTTTAGATTTATTTTGAACACAATGCACAACTAAATACTGAATAATCTTAGTTTAGTTGATCACGTAATAATATTGGCAGGATCATCGAGGTTGGTGGTACTCAAGAGTATAAATTAATGATTCAAAAAAAAATTCTGTTATTGAATTTTATTTATAGACATTCAATAGTGGGATTGAGTGAGCTGTTAAACCTGTTATTGTTCGCATAATAAGATAGTTTTGTATGCAGCACTTTAAAACAAATATGTTAATCCCTTTTTCTGGTCTATTAATATTCATGTCTCCCGCAGTCTGACAAATACTGCGGTCACCACAAGTTCACTGCAGCACTTGATGTCAGGTTCACTCTCTCCCTGTGCAGTTTATCAGAATTTTCCCAATAGCTGACTATTCTCATGAGACAAGTGAGTGTGCACATGCACAATGCAAATTTAAAACCAGACGTGAAAACAACAAACATCTGTCCTAAACTCATAACATTGCAGTATCTTGGCCAAAGTTTATTTTTCCACATGTTAGCACTGTATACTAGTATTGTATCTGTGTCACGTACATGGTCCGAAAAATCAGATAACCCAATAATCAGATCTTATGCGTTTATATTCACTTCAGAGATCTGAGAATGCCATGGGTTCTGCATGTGCCAGTGGTGATTGGGATTTTTAGAGCAACTGAAATATCCCCTTGCCCTCCCTTCCACCAGGCCCACCTGAAGAACCAGGCAGAGAATGATTGCGCCTCCATATTTGGACTTGGAGTCAAAGTACTATCCATGTGGCAGTAGCTTCTTGTGCTTGGTAGCCTAGTCACCCTAGTGGATACAGCGCAGGTTTAGTAATTCAAAGATCTGAGGCCTGTCGTTAGACTGCGTCACAGGCAAGAGGGTGTCGCTTATTAAAAAAAGGGGTGTCGACTGAGGCGTGGTTTATTTCAAACCTGATCTCCTATAGCAGCCTCACAATCTTTTCCTCGTTTGCGTTGCGCTGCCCCGTGTTCTTCCTTTGGCATTATGGGCTTTCATGAGCTTGACCGGTCAAACTAAAAACTTAAATGAAATAAAGTCTGTGTCCGGTGTACAGCCATTCCCGCTGTGGTGCCAGTCTGCACTGAGCGTTAACGCGACCCAAACAAAAGCACGTGTTCAGCCCCACTCCCCCACCCCTCAAGTCTGGTTGAAGGAAAACATTTTGTTTTGCATTCTTACAGCGCTAGGTCTGGATCGGCAAGATGTCACAGTGCGCTCCTACTAAGCACAAAAAGTGACGCTATAAGTTTAGAAACACAAGACCCCTGGGGTTCAAACTCAGTCAGCCATGTCTTATTTTCCTCAGTAATTGTAGTAGTGAAGTAAAGTAAAATACAAATAGCACAAACTGTGCTACAACCTTTAAGAACGTATGGGTGAAGAAAAGGGAGCTATGATTTAAACAGTACATAATCATAGCTAGAACTTGAACTCACAATATTATGGAGTAATGTGCAGTGCATTAACCACTCAACTTTTGGAAAGTAAGTAGTAATCTTGATTTATATAGCGCTTTTCACAGACAGAGGTCACAAAGAGGGAAAACAACAAAATACAAACAATAAAAAAAGCTGTAAAAATATGCATTCATATAGGCAGCTCTATTGGCTCTGTTTAAACAGATGAGTCTTCAGTAGTTTTTTAAAAGTCTCCACAGAATCAAGAGAGCGCAAGGACAGAGGAAGTTCATTCCAGAGGGTGTGCAATGACTTCAAAGGACCTGTCTCCTCGGGTTTTGTAAAAAGTCCGAGGAACCATAAGCAGGTTTTGACCTGAAGACCTCAGACTCCGAGCTGGATTAGGTCAGTGATATAAACTGGAGCCTGTCCGTGAAGCACCCTGAAAGCCAGAGCCAGAATTTTAAAGTTCACACTGAAGGCAACAGAAAGCCAATGGAGCCAACACTGTACTATCTCTACGAATAAATATAGATTTATAACACTTTTGTGTTTTGAATTTTCTTTTTTTTAATCAAAAATACTTTAAATGTTTCATAATATCTTTTAACCTTTGACACATGTATATCAGATTATGCTGTTTACATGCCACGTCAATAATCTGAGAACTCCAGAAATCGGATCATGATCAGATTTCTGGTCAGCATGTAAATGTAGCCAGTGAAAGTGTAGAGATTGTACAGTGGTTTCAGAAAGTTTTCAGTCCTCTTTAAAATATTTCTGCTGGGTACATTAGTTTTAAAAATCTCTATTCTGTCTAATCTTTATAGTCTATAATTATGGAATGCGCCAGAAATCCATTTTGACGACACAAGCTCTAGTATGCAAACTCTGAGCCACAAACCAAGCAATGTGGTTTATTCTATTCGATGCAAAGAAGAAGAATGCAAAGAACATTATATTGGAGAAACAAAACAAGTTTTACAGAAGAGACTTTATCAACACCGAAGAGAAAGCACAAGCGGCCCTCAGTCGGCGGTGCACCTCCACCTCAAAGCTTCCAACCACTCCTTTGAGGACGGGGAGGTCAACATTTGAGCTAAAGAAGAACGTTGGTTTGAAAGAGGAGTTAAAGAAGCTATTTTTGTCAAGAAAGAAAATCCCTCCATGAACCGGAATGGTGGGCTCAGATTTAATCTTCCGTCACTTTACTCCAATCTCCTAACAAAAGAACAGTAGGCAGGTAATTAGCAGTGATCAGCCATGAATAGGACATATACTTGGCAGTGATCATCTATGAATAGGACAGGACTGACCGATACTGAGGTGAGCAGATCGTTAGAGACGCTCTACTTCAAAGGGGTTTACCCACGGGTGAGAGTAGGTGTGATTAGAGGAGGAGCCGGGCCAACCCTAACTCCTCCCCGTTGGTCTATATCTTCAGCTGCGTCCAGAGTGGGACTTTAGTCCGCTGACGAAGTCTTTTGGATGAGAGGCGAAACGTTCGAAGACTTCAACTACTGAGTACAGAAGATGACTCAAGTACCTTCATTGAAGCTAGCATGCAAATGCATCATTTGTTTGGAACAAAATGTCAAATCAAATATGAATCAATCAATCAACGTAGACACAAATCTGGCGTCTTTTACCGTATAATTGCTATGATGTGACATAACTTGCATACTCTGCTCTCTCTTGGTTTAGCAATAAAAAGAAAAAAAGAAAGAAAATTAAAGCCGCAAGCGGCATCGAGAGGCCCTCGCGGGTCTCGTGGGCCGGTTGACGCCGGTTCCCGCACGCCGCCGCAATAACCGAGAGGCGCTGCCGCGCCCTACGTGGTTATAATGTCGCTGTCACCCTAGGTCGAGATTATAAAAGAGCAAAGGCGAGAAATGGCGCCTTCGGCGCTGATTACTCGATTTTTCCCAAAATGGCCGACCACCTGTTGGTCGCCTAGCAACCATGTAATGGATGCCTCCCTTAGTGCCTCCATTGCCGCGCCATAACCCTACCGAGGGCGCCAACGTGGCCACACTACATTTTATTGCCCTGATGAGCCATTAATCTTTGTGAGTAAACATCAAAACGAGATTTTTCGTGTGTCCATGTGAATGATGGCTCCAACCTGCAGAGGGCGCTAGCGCGCCCCAAATCTTTTTTAGTTCACAAGCAGCATCGTACGGCCCTGACGGGCCGTACTTCAATGACTACTGTCCAAAAGCTCCTGACAGAGGGCGCTAACGAGCTGTAATAGTGTATAATGTGTGATATGCGGGTCAGTCCCATTGGAATAACATGGTGGGCCTCGGTCGTCTCCATGGCAACACCGTACAAAATACGGTATGGGTCTCATTGGCTTTTTGGATCGGGATGCCATCAGCTATTACTGTGCCGAATTTTATCCATTTCCGAGAAACTAATTTTTTTTCCATAATGCATTTTTTCTTTTCAGCCTAGAGGGGGCGCTATCGCGCCAAATCTCACTTTTTCACATTTGTTGTGTCCGGGGGTCAAAGGCCAATAAAATGTATATTTCCGATTTTTAATCGGAGTTCGTTTGTGCAAATGGGAGCATTTTGTTGTTTTCGGAAAGTCGCAAAAATCTTCGTAAAGATTGCGGCTTCGCCGCAAACAAACCGTAAAACTTAGCCAAAAAATTTGGATAACTTTTGATGCCCCACATCTCGAGATGAAGTGGAGCGATTTTGGGCTCATTTGGTGAAACGCCCTAGGAGGAGTTCGTTAAAATGCGACGTCAGCGAAAACGCTGACTCAGCATTTTCCCGACTTCCTGTCAAAATGGCGGACTTCCGGTTTGTCTGGGGGCGTGGCCACAATAATATATTTTGTTTGTCCTCACAGGACGAATGTCTGTACCGAATCCCGTCGCTCTGCGACAAAGTTTATGTTGGCCCCCTCCCCATAGGCGCAATGTATTTTCACTTTTGTAGGTGGCGCTGTCGCGCCATTTTTTATCTCCCCAAAACGAAACACACATTTTAATTAATTTTTCACCAGATCTGAATTTTGGGCAAAGTTTGGTGAGTTTTTGACTATGTTCAGGAGGTCAAATTCCTGCTCAAAGAGCAGAAGAAAGAAAGAAGAAGAAAGAAAGATTAAAGCCGCAAGCGGCATCGAGAGGCCCTCGCGGGTCTCGTTGGCTGGTTACTGAACGCTATCGCACGCCGCCGCAATAACTGGGAGGCGCTACAGCGCCCTACGTGGTTATAATGTCGCTGCCACCCTAGGTCGAGATTATAAAGGAGCAAAGGCGAGAAATGGCGCCTTCGGCGCTGATTACTCGATTTTTCCCAAAATGGCCGACCACCTATTGGTTGCCTAGCAACCATGTAATGGAGGCGTCCCTTAGTGCCTCCATTGCCGCGCCATAACCCACCGAGGGCGCCAACGTGGCCACACTACATTTTATTGCCCTGATGTGCCATTAATCTTTGTGAGTTAACATCAAAACGAGATTTTTAGCGTCTCCATGTGAATGATGGCTCCAACCTGCAGAGGGCGCTAGCGCGCCCCAAATCTTTTTTATTTCACAAGCAGCATCGGACGGCCCTGACGGGCCGTACTTCAATCACTACTGTCCACAAGCTCCTGACAGAGGGCGCTAACGAGCTGTAATTGTGTATAATGTGTGATATGCGGGTCAGTCCCATTGGAATAACATGGTGGGCCTCGGTCGTCTCCATGGCAACACCGTACAAAATACGGTATGGGTCTCATTGGCTTTTTGGATCGGGATGCCATCAGCTATTATTGTGCCGAATTTTATTCATTTCCGAGAAACTAATTTTTTTCCCATAATGCATTTTTTGTTCTCGGCCTAGAGGGGGCGCTATCGCGCCAAATGTCACTTTTTCACATTTGTTGTGTCCGGGGGTGAAAGGTCAATAAAATGTATATTTCCGATTTTTAATCGGAGTTCGTTTGTGCAAATGGGAGCATTTTGTTGTTTTCGGTAAGTCGCAAAATTCTTCATAAAGACTGCGGCTTCGCCGCAAACAAACCGTAAAACTTAGCCAAAAAATTTGGATAACTTTTGATGCCCCACATCTGGAGATGAGCTGGAGCGATTTTGGGCTCATTTGGTGAAACGCCCTAGGAGGAGTTCGTTAAAATGTGACGTCAGCGAAAACGCTGACTCACCATTTTCCCGACTTCCTGTCAAAATGGCGGACTTCCGGTTTGTCAGGGGGCGTGGCCACAATAATGTTTTTTGGTTGTCGTCACATGACGAATGTCTGTACCGAATCTCGTCGCTCTGCGACAAAGTTTATGTTGGCCCCCTCCCCATAGGCGCAATGTATTTTCACTTTTGTAGGTGGCGCTGTCGCGCCATTTTTTATTTCCCCAAAACGAAACACACATTTTAATTAATTTTTCACCGGATCTGAATTTTGGGCAAAGTTTGGTGAGTTTTTGACTACGTTCAGGGGGTCAAATTCCTGCTCAAAGAGCAGAAGAAGAAAGAAGAAGAAGAAGAAGAATTAAAGCCGCAAGCGGCATCGAGAGGCCCTCGCGGGACGCGGTGGCCGGTTGACGCCGGTTCCCGCACGCTGCCGCAATAACCGGGAGGCGCTGCCGCGCCCTACGTGGTTATAACGTCGCTGCCACCCTAGGTCGAGATTATAAAAGAGCAAAGGCGAGAAATGGCGCCTTCGGCGCTGATTACTCGATTTTTCCCAAAATGGCCGACCTCCTGTTGGTCGCCTAGCAACCATGTAATGGAGGCCTCCCTTAGTGCCTCCATTGCCGCGCCATAACTCTAGCGAGGGCGCCAACGTGGCCACACTTCATTTTATTGCCCTGATGTGCCATTAATCTTTGTGAGTAAACATCAAAACGAGATTTTTAGCGTCTCCATGTGAATGATGGCTCCAACCTGCAGAGGGCGCTAGCGCACCCATAATCTGTTTTATTTCACAAGCAGCATCAGACGTCCTTAACGGGCCGTACTTCAATCACTACTGTCCACTAGCTCCTGACAGAGGGCGCTAACGCGCTGTAATTGTGTATAATGTGTGATATGCGGGTCAGTCCCATTGGAATAACATGGTGGACCCCGGGCGTCTCCATGGCAACACCGTACAAAATACGGTATGGGTCTCATTGGCTTTTTGGATCGGGATGCCATCAGCTATTATTGTGCCGAATTGTATCCATTTCCGAGAAACTAATTTTTTTCCCATAATGCATTTTTTCTTCTCAGCCTAGAGGGGGCGCTATCGCGCCAAATCTCACTTTTTTACATTTGTTGTGTCCGGGAGTGAAAGATCAATAAAATGTATATTTCCGATTTTGAATCGGAGTTTGTTTGTGCAAATGGGAGCATTTTGTTGTTTTCGGTAAGTCACAAAATTCTTCATAAAGATTGCGGCTTCGCCGCAAACAAACCGTACAACTTAGCCAAAAAATTTGGATAACTTTTGATGCCCCACATCTCGGGATGAGCTGGAGCGATTTTGGGCTCATTTGGTGAAACGCCCTAGGAGGAGTTCGTTAAAATGCGACGTCAGCGAAAACGCTGACTCACCATTTTCCCGACTTCCTGTCAAAATGGCGGACTTCCGGTTTGTCAGGGGGCGTGGCCACAATAATGTTTTTTGTTTGTCGTCACATGACGAATGTCTGTACCGAATCCCGTCGCTCTACGACAACGTTGACGTTGGTCCCCTCCCCATAGGCGCAATGTATTTTCACTTTTGTAGGTGGCGCTGTCGCGCCATTTTTTATTTCCCCAAGACGAAACACACATTTAAATAAATTTTTCACCGGATCTGAATTTTGGGCAAAGTTTGGTGAGTTTTCAACTATGTTCAGGGGGTCAAATTCTTGCTCAAAGAGCAGAAGAAGAAGAAGAAGAAGAAGAAAGAATAAAGAAGAATAATAATATTTCTTGCAAAAACAATATAGTCGCTTTCGCGACTACAACATATTATACATTTTTGGAAAGCTTTCGAAGTCCCCCACGCAGCCGTGGGGCTCGGAGGTGGATGACGAGCGCTTCGCGCTCGTCATCCACCTCCGTATGACAGTTGGCCATATACCCCCATTCATTTTGCAGCAATTATAAGTATAAGGGCCCACACCAGAGGTGTGGGCAGTCACTGTTTTACACGGTGAGTTTACGTTTGACATGGGGACAGCGCTTCGCGCTGTTTTCGTGCGCTCCGCGCACCTCGGTTGAGTGCGCTGCGCGCACTGTACCTTATACTTATATGCAGTTATAAGTATAAGGGGCCCACACCAGAGGTGTGGGCAGTCACTGTTTTACATGGTGAGTTTACAGTTGACATGGGGACAGCGCTTCGCGCTGTTTTCGTGCGCTCCGCGCACCTAGGTTCAGTGCGCTGCGCGCACTGCGTTGCGATTACAATAGGCCCTTGCTACGGCAGGCCGCTCGGGCCTAATAAAGAAGAATAATAATATTTCTTGCAAAAACAATATAGTCGCTTTCGCGACTACAACATATTATGCATTTTTTTAAAGCTTTCGACTTCCCCGACGCACCGGTGGGGCTCGGAGGTGAATGACGAGCGCTTCGCGCTCGTCATCCACCTCCGTATGACAGTTGGCCATATACCCCCATTCATTTTGCTGCAATTATAAGTATAAGGGCCCACACCAGAGGTGTGGGCAGTCACTGTTTTACACGGTGAGTTTACGTTTGACATGGGGACAGCGCTTCGCGCTGTTTTCGTGCGCTCCGCGCACCTCAGTACAGTGCGCTGCGCGCACTGCGTTGCGATTACAATAGGCCCTTGCTACGGCAGGCCGCTCGGGCCTAATTAAAGCCGCAAGCGGCATCGAGAGGCCCTCGCGGGGGTTCGTTGGCCGGTTGACGCCGGTTGCCGCACGCCGCCGCAATAACCGGGAGGCGCTGCCGCGCCCTACCTGCTTATAATGTCGCTGCCACACTAGGTCGAGATTATAAAAGAGCAAAGGCGAGAAATGGCGCCTTCGGCGCTGATTACTCGATTTTTCCCAAAATGGCCGACCACCTGTTGGTCGCCTAGCAACCATGTAATGGAGGCCTCCCTTAGTGCCTCCATTGCCGCGCCATAACCCACCGAGGGCGCCAACGTGGCCACACTACATTTTATTGCCCTGATGTGCCATTAATCTTTGTGAGTAAACATCAAAACGAGATTTTTAGCGTCTCCATGTGAATGATGGCCCCAACCTGCAGAGGGCGCTAGCGCGCCCCAAATCTTTTTTATTTCACAAGCAGCATCAGACGTCCTTAACGGGCCGTACTTCAATGACACCTGTCCACAAGCTCCTCACAGAGGGCGCTAACGCACTGTAAATGTGTATAATGTGTGATATGCGGGTCAGTCCCATTGGAATAACATGGTGGACCCCGGGCGTCTCCATGGCAACACCGTACAAAATACGGTATGGGTCTCATTGGCTTTTTTGACCGGGATGCCATCAGCTATTATTGTGCCGAATTTTATCCATTTCCGAGAAACTAATTTTTTTTCCATAATGCATTTTTTCTTCTCGGCCTAGAGGGGGCGCTATCGCGCCAAATCTCACTTTTTCACATTTGTTGTGTCCGGGGGTGAAAGGTCAATAAAATGTATATTTCCGATTTTTAATGGGACTTCGTTTGTGCGAATGGGAGCATTTTGTTGTTTTTGATAAGTCGCAAAATTGTTCGTAAAGATTGCGGCTTCGCCGCAAACAAACCGTAAAACTTAGCCAAAAAATTTGGATAACTTTTGATGTCCCACATCTCGGGATGAGCTGGAGCGATTTTGGGCTCATTTGGTGAAACGCCCTAGGAGGAGTTCGTTAAAATGCGACGTCAGCGAAAACGCTGACTCACCATTTTTCTGACTTCCTGTCAAAATGGCGGACTTCCGGTTTGTCTGGGGGCGTGGCCACAATAATGTTTTTTGGTTGTCGTCACATGACGAATGTCTGTACCGAATCCCGTCGCTCTACGACAAAGTTTATGTTGGCCCCCTCCCCATAGGCGCAATGTATTTTCACTTTTGTAGGTGGCGCTGTCGCGCCATTTTTTATTTCCCCAATACGAAACACACATTTTAATTAATTTTTCACCGGACCTGAATTTTGGGCAAAGTTTGGTGAGTTTTCAACTATGTTCAGGGGGTCAAATTCCTGCTCAAAGAGCAGAAGAAAGAAAGAAGAAGAAGAAGAAGAAAAATTAAAGCCGCAAGCGGCATCGAGAGGCCCTCGCGGGTCTCGTGGGCCGGTTGACGCCGGTTCCCGCACGCCGCCGCAATAACCGGGAGGCGCTGCCGCGCCCTACGTGGTTATAATGTCGCTGTCACCCTAGGTCGAGATTATAAAAGAGCAAAGGCGAGAAATGGCGCCTTCGGCGCTGATTACTCGATTTTTCCCAAAATGGCCGACCACCTGTTGGTCGCCTAGCAACCATGTAATGGATGCCTCCCTTAGTGCCTCCATTGCCGCGCCATAACCCTACCGAGGGCGCCAACGTGGCCACACTACATTTTATTGCCCTGATGAGCCATTAATCTTTGTGAGTAAACATCAAAACGAGATTTTTCGTGTCTCCATGTAAATGATGGCTCCAACCTGCAGAGGGCGCTAGCGCGCCCCAAATCTTTTTTAGTTCACAAGCAGCATCGTACGGCCCTGACGGGCCGTACTTCAATGACTACTGTCCACAAGCTCCTGACAGAGGGCGCTAACGCGCTGTAATAGTGTATAATGTGTGATATGCGGGTCAGTCCCATTGGAATAACATGGTGGGCCTCGGTCGTCTCCATGGCAACACCGTACAAAATACGGTATGGGTCTCATTGGCTTTTTGGATCGGGATGCCATCAGCTATTTTTGTGCCGAATTTTATCCATTTCCGAGAAACTAATTTTTTTCCCATAATGCATTTTTTGTTTTCAGCCTAGAGGGGGCGCTATCGCGCCAAATCTCACTTTTTCACATTTGTTGTGTCCGGGGGTGAAAGGTCAATAAAATGTATATTTCCGATTTTTAATCGGAGTTAGTTTGTGCAAATGGGAGCATTTTGATATTTTCGGAAAGTCGCAAAATTCTTCGTAAAGATTGCGGCTTCGCCGCACACAAACCGTAAAACTTAGCCAAAAAATTTGGATAACTTTTGATGCCCCACATCTCGAGATGAGCTGGAGCGATTTTGGGCTCATTTGGTGAAACGCCCTAGGACGAGTTCGTTAAAATGCGACGTCAGCGAAAACGCTGACTCAGCATTTTCCCGACTTCCTGTCAAGATGGCGGACTTCCGGTTTGTCTGGGGGCGTGGCCACAATAATATATTTTGTTTGTCCTCACAGGACGAAGGTCTGTACCGAATCCCGTCGCTCTGCGACAAAGTTTATGTTGGCCCCCTCCCCATAGGCGCAATGTATTTTCACTTTTGTAGGTGGCGCTGTCGCGCCATTTTTTATTTCCCCAAAACGAAACACACATTTTAATAAATTTTTCGCCGGATCTGAATTTTGGGCAAAGTTTGGTGAGTTTTTGACTACGTTCAGGGGGTCAAATTCCTGCTCAAAGAGCAGAAGAAGAAAGAAGAAGAAGAAGAAGAATAAAGAAGAATAATAATATTTCTTGCAAAAACAATATAGTCGCTTTCGCGACTACAACATATTATGCATTTTTTTAAAGCTTTCGACTTCCCCGACGCACCGGTGGGGCTCGGAGGTGAATGACGAGCGCTTCGCGCTCGTCATCCACCTCCGTATGACAGTTGGCCATATACCCCCATTCATTTTGCTGCAATTATAAGTATAAGGGCCCACACCAGAGGTGTGGGCAGTCACTGTTTTACACGGTGAGTTTACGTTTGACATGGGGACAGCGCTTCGCGCTGTTTTCGTGCGCTCCGCGCACCTCAGTACAGTGCGCTGCGCGCACTGCGTTGCGATTACAATAGGCCCTTGCTACGGCAGGCCGCTCGGGCCTAATTAAAGCCGCAAGCGGCATCGAGAGGCCCTCGCGGGTCTCATGGGCTGGTTACCGCACGCTATCGCACGCCGCCGCAATAACCGGGAGGCGCTGCCGCGCCCTACGTGGTTATAATGTCGCTGCCACCCTAGGTTGAGATTATAAAAGAGCAAAGGCGAGAAATGGCGCCTTCGGCGCGGATTACTCGATTTTTCCCAAAATGGCCGACCACCTGTTGGTCGCCTAGCAACCATGTAATGGAGGCCTCCCTTAGTGCCTCCATTGCCGCGACATAACCCTAGCGAGGGCACCAACGTGGCCACACTACATTTTATTGCCCTGATGAGCCATTAATCTTTGTGAGTAAACATCAAAACGAGATTTTCAGCGTCTCCATGTGAATGATGGCTCCAACCTGCAGAGGGCGCTAGCGCGCCCCAAATCTTTTTTATTTCACAAGCAGCATCGGATGGCCCTGACGGGCCGTACTTCAATGACTACTGTCCACAAGCTCCTCACAGAGGGCGCTAACGCACTGTAATTGTGTATAATGTGAGATTTGTGTGTCAGTCCTATTGGATTAACATGGGGAGCCTCGGTCGTCTCCATGGCAACACCGTACAAAATACGGTATGGGTCTCATTGGCTTTTTGGATCGGGATGCCATCAGCTATTATTGTGCCGAATTTTATCCATTTCCGAGAAACTAATTTTTTTTCCATAATGCATTTTTTCTTCTCAGCCTAGAGGGGGCGCTATCGCGCCAAATGTCACTTTTTCACATTTGTTGTGTCCGGGGGCGAAAGGTCAATAAAATGTATATTTCCGATTTTTAATCGGAGTTCGTTTGTGCAAATGGGAGCATTTTGTTGTTTTCGGTAAGTCGCAAAATTCTTCGTAAAGATTGCGGCTTCGCCGCAAACAAACCGTAAAACTTAGCCAAAAAATTTGGATAACTTTTGATGCCCCACATCTCGAGATGAGCTGGAGCGATTTTGGGCTCATTTGGTAAAACGCCCTAGGAGGAGTTCGTTCAAATGCGACGTCAGCGAAAACGCTGACTCACCATTTTCCCGACTTCCTGTCAAAATGGCGGACTTCCGGTTTGTCAGGGGGCGTGGCCACAATAATGTTTTTTGGTTGTCGTCACATGACAAATGTCTGTACCGAATCCCGTCGCTCTACGACAAAGTTGACGTTGGCCCCCTCCCCATAGGCGTAATGTATTTTCACTTTTGTAGGTGGCGCTGTCGCGCCATTTTTTATTTCCCCAAAACGAAACACATATTTTAATTAATTTTTCGCCGGATCTGAATTTTGGGCAAAGTTTGGTGAGTTTTCAACTATGTTCAGGGGGTCAAATTCCTGCTCAAAGAGCAGAAGAAGAAAGAAAGAAAGAAAGAATAATAATATTTCCTGCAAAAACAATATAGTCGCTTTCGCGACAACATCATATTATACATTTTTGGAAAGCTTTTGACTTCCCCCACGCACTCGTGGGGCTCGGAGGTGGATGACGAGCGCTTCGCGCTCGTCATCCACCTCCGTATGACAGTTGGCCATATACCCCCATTCATTTTGCAGCAATTATAAGTATAAGGGCCCACACCAGAGGTGTGGGCAGTCACTGTTTTACACGGTGAGTTTACGTTTGACATGGGGACAGCGCTTCGCGCTGTTTTCGTGCGCTCCGCGCACCTAGGTTCAGTGCGCTGCGCGCACTGCGTTGCGATTACAATAGGCCCTTGCTACGGCAGGCCGCTCGGGCCTAATTAAAGCCGCAAGCGGCATCGAGAGGCCCTCGCGGGTCTCGTGGGCCGGTTGACGCCGGTTCCCGCACGCCGCCGCAATAACCGGGAGGCGCTGCCGCGCCCTACGTGGTTATAATGTCGCTGTCACCCTAGGTCGAGATTATAAAAGAGCAAAGGCGAGAAATGGCGCCTTCGGCGCTGATTACTCGATTTTTCCCAAAATGGCCGACCACCTGTTGGTCGCCTAGCAACCATGTAATGGATGCCTCCCTTAGTGCCTCCATTGCCGCGCCATAACCCTACCGAGGGCGCCAACGTGGCCACACTACATTTTATTGCCCTGATGAGCCATTAATCTTTGTGAGTAAACATCAAAACGAGATTTTTCGTGTCTCCATGTGAATGATGGCTCCAACCTGCAGAGGGCGCTAGCGCGCCCCAAATCTTTTTTAGTTCACAAGCAGCATCGTACGGCCCTGACGGGCCGTACTTCAATGACTACTGTCCAAAAGCTCCTGACAGAGGGCGCTAACGCGCTGTAATAGTGTATAATGTGTGATATGCGGGTCAGTCCCATTGGAATAACATGGTGGGCCTCGGTCGTCTCCATGGCAACACCGTACAAAATACGGTATGGGTCTCATTGGCTTTTTGGATCGGGATGCCATCAGCTATTACTGTGCCGAATTTTATCCATTTCCGAGAAACTAATTTTTTTTCCATAATGCATTTTTTCTTTTCAGCCTAGAGGGGGCGCTATCGCGCCAAATCTCACTTTTTCACATTTGTTGTGTCCGGGGGTCAAAGGCCAATAAAATGTATATTTCCGATTTTTAATCGGAGTTCGTTTGTGCAAATGGGAGCATTTTGTTGTTTTCGGAAAGTCGCAAAATTCTACGTAAAGATTGCGGCTTCGCCGCAAACAAACCGTAAAACTTAGCCAAAAAATTTGGATAACTTTTGATGCCCCACATCTCGAGATGAGCTGGAGCGATTTTGGGCTCATTTGGTGAAACGCCCTCGGAGGAGTTCGTTAAAATGCATTGTCAGCGAAAACGCTGACTCAGCATTTTCCGGACTTCCTGTCAAAATGGCGGACTTCCGGTTTGTCAGGGGGCGTGGCCACAATAATGTTTTTTGGTTGTCGTCACGTGACGAATGTCTGTACCAAATCTCGTCGCTCTACGACAAAGTTTATGTTGGCCCCCTCCCCATAGGCGCAATGTATTTTCACTTTTGTAGGTGGCGCTGTCGCGCCATTTTTTATTTCCCCAAAACGAAACACACATTTTAATTAATTTTTCGCCGGACCTGAATTTTGGGCAAAGTTTGGTGAGTTTTTGACTACGTTCAGGGGGTCAAATTCCTGCTCAAAGAGCAGAAGAAAGAAGAAGAAGAAGAATAAAGAAGAATAATAATATTTCCTGCAAAAACAATATAGTCGCTTTCGCGACAACATCATATTATACATTTTTGGAAAGCTTTCGACTTCCCCTACGCACCCGTGGGGCTCGGAGGTGAATGACGAGCGCTTCGCGCTCGTCATCCACCTCCGTATGACAGTTGGCCATATACCCCCATTCATTTTGCTGCAATTATAAGTATAAGGGCCCACACCAGAGGTGTGGGCAGTCACTGTTTTACACGGTGAGTTTACGTTTGACATGGGGACAGCGCTTCGCGCTGTTTTCGTGCGCTCCGCGCACCTAGGTTCAGTGCGCTGCGCGCACTGCGTTGCGATTACAATAGGCCCTTGCTACGGCAGGCCGCTCGGGCCTAATTAAAGCCGCAAGCGGCATCGAGAGGCCCTCGCGGGGGTTCGTTGGCCGGTTGACGCCGGTTGCCACATGACGCCGCAATAACCGGGAGGCGCTGCCGCGCCCTACGTGGTTTATAACGTCGCTGCCACCCTAGGTCGAGATTATAAAAGAGCAAAGGCGAGAAATGGCGCCTTCGGCGCTGATTACTCGATTTTTCCCAAAATGGCCGACCACCTGTTGGTCGCCTAGCAACCATGTAATGGAGGCCTCCCTTAGTGCCTCCATTGCCGTGCCATAACCCTACCGAGGGCGCCAACGTGGCCACACTACATTTTATTGCCCTGATGTGCCATTAATCTTTGTGAGTAAACATCAAAACGAGATTTTTAGCGTCTCCATGTGAATGATGGCCCCAACCTGCAGAGGGCGCTATCGCGCCCCAAATCTTTTTTATTTCACAAGCAGCATCGGATGGCCCTTACGGGCCGTACTTCAATTTACCACTGTTCACAAGAACATTACAGAGGGCGCTAACACGCTGTAATAGTGTATAATGTGTGATATGCGGGTCAGTCCCATTGGAATAACATGGTGGGCCTCGGTCGTCTCCATGGCAACACCGTACAAAATACGGTATGGGTCTCATTGGCTTTTTGGATCGGGATGCCATCAGCTATTATTGTGCCGAATTTTATCCATTTCCGAGAAACTAATTTTTTTCCCATAATGCATTTTTTCTTTTCAGCCTAGAGGGGGCGCTATCGCGCCAAATCTCACTTTTTCACATTTGTTGTGTCCGGGGGTCAAAGGCCAATAAAATGTATATTTCCGATTTTTAATCGGAGTTCGTTTGTGCAAATGGGAGCATTTTGTTGTTTTCGGAAAGTCGCAAAAATCTTCGTAAAGATTGCGGCTTCGCCGCAAACAAACCGTAAAACTTAGCCAAAAAATTTGGATAACTTTTGATGCCCCACATCTCGAGATGAAGTGGAGCGATTTTGGGCTCATTTGGTGAAACGCCCTAGGAGGAGTTCGTTAAAATGCGACGTCAGCGAAAACGCTGACTCAGCATTTTCCCGACTTCCTGTCAAAATGGCGGACTTCCGGTTTGTCTGGGGGCGTGGCCACAATAATATATTTTGTTTGTCCTCACAGGACGAATGTCTGTACCGAATCTCGTCGCTCTATGACAAAGTTTATGTTGGCCCCCTCCCCATAGGCGCAATGTATTTTCACTTTTGTAGGTGGCGCTGTCGCGCCATTTTTTATTTCCCCAAAACGAAACACATATTTTAATTAATTTTTCACCGGATCTGAATTTTGGGCAAAGTTTGGTGAGTTTTCAACTATGTTCAGGGGGTCAAATTCCTGCTCAAAGAGCAGAAGAAGAAGAAGAAGAAAGAATAAATAAAGAAGAATAATAATATTTCTTGCAAAAACAATATAGTCGCTTTCGCGACTACAACATATTATGCATTTTTTTAAAGCTTTCGACTTCCCCCACGCACCCGTGGGGCTCGGAGGTGGATGACGAGCGCTTCGCGCTCGTCATCCACCTCCGTATGACAGTTGGCCATATACCCCCATTCATTTTGCAGCAATTATAAGTATAAGGGCCCACACCAGAGGTGTGGGCAGTCACTGTTTTACACGGTGAGTTTACGTTTGACATGGGGACAGCGCTTCGCGCTGTTTTCGTGCGCTCCGCGCACCTAGGTTCAGTGCGCTGCGCGCACTGCGTTGCGATTACAATAGGCCCTTGCTACGGCAGGCCGCTCGGGCCTAATAAATAAATAAAGAAGAATAATAATATTTCTTGCAAAAACAATATAGTCGCTTTCGCGACTACAACATATTATGCATTTTTTTAAAGCTTTCGACTTCCCGCACGCACCGGTGGGGCTCGGAGGTGAATGACGAGCGCTTCGCGCTCGTCATCCACCTCCGTATGACAGTTGGCCATATACCCCCATTCATTTTGCAGCAATTACAAGTATAAGGGCCCACACCAGAGGTGTGGGCAGTCACTGTTTTACACGGTGAGTTTACGTTGGACATGGGGACAGCGCTTCGCGCTGTTTTCGTGCGCTCCGCGCACCTCGGTTCAGTGCGCTGCGCGCACTGCGTTGCGATTACAATAGGCCCTTGCTACGGCAGGCCGCTCGGGCCTAATTAAAGCCGCAAGCGGCATCGAGAGGCCCTCGCGGGTCTCGTTGGCTGGTTACTGAACGCTATCGCACGCCGCCGCAATAACTGGGAGGCGCTGCCGCGCCCTACGTGGTTATAATGTCGCTGCCACCCTAGGTCGAGATTATAAAGGAGCAAAGGCGAGAAATGGCGCCTTCGGCGCTGATTACTCGATTTTTCCCAAAATGGCCGACCACCTATTGGTTGCCTAGCAACCATGTAATGGAGGCGTCCCTTAGTGCCTCCATTGCCGCGCCATAACCCACCGAGGGCGCCAACGTGGCCACACTACATTTTATTGCCCTGATGTGCCATTAATCTTTGTGAGTTAACATCAAAACGAGATTTTTAGCGTCTCCATGTGAATGATGGCTCCAACCTGCAGAGGGCGCTAGCGCGCCCCAAATCTTTTTTATTTCACAAGCAGCATCGGACGGCCCTGACGGGCCGTACTTCAATCACTACTGTCCACAAGCTCCTGACAGAGGGCGCTAACGAGCTGTAATTGTGTATAATGTGTGATATGCGGGTCAGTCCCATTGGAATAACATGGTGGGCCTCGGTCGTCTCCATGGCAACACCGTACAAAATACGGTATGGGTCTCATTGGCTTTTTGGATCGGGATGCCATCAGCTATTATTGTGCCGAATTTTATTCATTTCCGAGAAACTAATTTTTTTCCCATAATGCATTTTTTGTTCTCGGCCTAGAGGGGGCGCTATCGCGCCAAATCTCACTTTTTCACATTTGTTGTGTCCGGGGGTGAAAGGTCAATAAAATGTATATTTCCGATTTTTAATCGGAGTTCGTTTGTGCAAATGGGAGCATTTTGTTGTTTTCGGTAAGTCGCAAAATTCTTCATAAAAACTGCGGCTTCGCCGCAAACAAACCGTAAAACTTAGCCAAAAAATTTGGATAACTTTTGATGCCCCACATCTGGAGATGAACTGGAGCGATTTTGGGCTCATTTGGTGAAACGCCCTAGGAGGAGTTCGTTAAAATGTGACGTCAGCGAAAACGCTGACTCACCATTTTCCCGACTTCCTGTCAAAATGGCGGACTTCCGGTTTGTCAGGGGGCGTGGCCACAATAATGTTTTTTGGTTGTCGTCACATGACGAATGTCTGTACCGAATCTCGTCGCTCTACGACAAAGTTTATGTTGGCCCCCTCCCCATAGGCGCAATGTATTTTCACTTTTGTAGGTGGCGCTGTCGCGCCATTTTTTATCTCCCCAAAACGAAACACACATTTTAATTAATTTTTCGCCGGATCTGAATTTTGGGCAAAGTTTGGTGAGTTTTTGATTATGTTCAGGGGTGCAAATTCCTGCTCAAAGAGCAGAAGAAAGAAAGAAGAAGAAGAAGAAAAAAAATAATTAAAGCCGCAAGCGGCATCGAGAGGCCCTCGCGGGGGTTCGTTGGCCGGTTGACGCCGGTTGACGCACGCCGCCGCAATAACCGGGAGGCGCTGCCGTGCCCTACGTGGTTATAATGTCGCTGCCACCCTCGGTGGAGTTTATGAAAGAGGAGAAGGCAAGAAATGGCGCCTTCGGCGCGGATTACTCTATTTTTCCCAAAATGGCCGACCTCCTGTTGGTCGCCTAGCAACCATGTAATGGAGGCCTCCCTTAGTGCCTCCATTGCCGCGCCATAACCCACCGAGGGCGCCAACGTGGCCACACTACATTTTATTGGCCTGATGAGCCATTAATCTTTGTGAGTAAACGTCAAAACAAGATTTTTTGCGTCTCCATGTGAATAATGGCTCCAACCTGCAGAGGGCGCTAACGCGCCCCAAATCTTTTTTATTTCATCATCCAGAAGAAAGAATAAATAAATAAATAATAAATAAAAAAACGAATAAAAAGCCGCAAGCAGCATCGAATGGCCCTCGCGGGCTGTGCCTCCCTTAGTGCCTCCATTGCCGCGCCATAACCCGACCGAGGGCACTAGTGTGGCCACACTACATTTTATTGCCCTGATGAGCCATTAATCTTTGTGAGTAAACATCAAAACTAAATTTTTAGCCTCTCCAATGGCTTCAACCTGCAGAGGGCGCGCCCAAATCTTTTTTATTTCACAAGCAGCATCGGACGTCCTTGACGGGCCGTACTTCAATTACCACTGTCCACAAGAACATTACAGGGGGCGCTAACGCGCTGTAATCGTGTATAATGTGTGATATGTGTGTCAGTCCCATTAGATTAACATGGAGGGCCCCGGGCATCATCATGGCAACACCGTACAAAATACGATATGGGTCTCATTGGCTTTTTGGATCGGGATGCCATCAGCTATCTTTATGGCGAATTTGATCCATTTCCGAGAAACAAATTTTTTTCCCATAATGCATTTTTTCTTCTCAACCTAGAGGGGGCGCTATCGCGCCCAATGTCACTTTTTCACATTTGTTGTGTCCGGGGGTGAAAGGTCAATAAAATGTATATTTCTGAATTTTTATTGGAGTTCGTTTGTTGTAAAAAAAAAAAATTGTTGTTGTAAAATTGTAAGTAAAGATTGCGGCTTCGCCGCACACAAACCGTAAAACATAGCCAAAAAATTTGGATAACTGTTGATGCCCCACATCTGGAGATGAGCTGGAGCGATTTTGGGCTCATTTGGTGAAACGTCCTAGGAGGAGTTCGTTAAAATGCGACGTCAGCGAAAACGCTGACTCACCATTTTCCCGACTTCCTGTCAAAATGGCGGACTTCCGGTTTGTCTGGGGGCGTGACCACAATAATATTTTTTGGTTGTCGTCACATGACAAATGTCTGTACCGAATCTCGTCGCTCTATGACAAAGTTGACGTTGGCCCCTTCCCCATAGGCGTAATGTATTTTCACTTTTGTAGGTGGCGCTGTCGCGCCATTTTTTATTTCCCCAAAACGAAACACATATTTTAATAAATTTTTCACCGGATCTGAATTTTGGGCAATGTTTGGTGAGTTTTTGACTACGTTCAGGGGGTCAAATTCCTGCTCAAAGAGCAGAAGAAGAAGAAAAAGAATTGAGAGGCCCTCGCGGGTCTCGTTGGCCGGTTGCCGCACGCCGCCGCAATAACCGGGAGGCGCTGCCGCGCCCTACGTGGTTATAATGTCGCTGCCACCCTAGGTCGAGATTATAAAAGAGGCAAAGGCAAGAAATGGCGCCTTCGGCGCTGATTACTCGATTTTTCCCAAAATGGCCGACCACCTGTTGGTCGCCTAGCAACGATGTAATGGAGGCCTCCCTTAGTGCCTCCATTGCCGCGCCATAACCCTACCGAGGGCGCCAACGTGGCCACACTACATTTTATTGCCCTGATGTGCCATTAATCTTTGTGAGTAAACATCAAAACGAGATTTTTAGCGTCTCCATGTGAATGATGGCTCCAACCTGCAGAGGGCGCTAGCGCGCCCCAAATCTTTTTAAATTTAACAAGCAGCATCGGACGTCCTTGACGGGCCGTACATCAATCACTACTGTCCACAAGCTCCTTACAGGGGGCGCTAACGCGCTGTAATTGTGTATAATGTGAGATTTGTGTGTCAGTCCCATTAGATTAACATGGTGGGCCTCGGGCGTCACCATGGCAACACCGTACAAAATACGGTATGGGTCTCATTGGCTTTTTGGATCGGGATGCCATCAGCTATTTTTGTGCCGAATTTTATCTATTTCCGATAAACTAATTTTTTTCCCATAATGCATTTTTTCTTCTCGGCCTAGAGGGGGCGCTATCGCGCCAAATCTCACTTTTTCACATTTGTTGTGTCCGGGGGTGAAAGGTCAATAAAATGTATATTTCCGATTTTTTATCGGACTTCGTTTGTGCGAATGGGAGCATTTTGTTGTTTTTGATAAGTCGCAAAATTGTTCGTAAAGATTGCGGCTTCGCCGCAAACAAACCGTAAAACTTAGCCAAAAAATTTGGATAACTTTTGATGCCCCATATCTCGAGATGAGCTGGAGCGATTTGGAGCTCATTTGGTGAAACGCCCTAGGAGGAGTTCGTTAAAATGCGACGTCAGCGAAAACGCTGACTCACCATTTTCCCGACTTCCTGTCAAAATGGCGGACTTCCGGTTTGTCTGGGGGCGTGGCCACAATAATATATTTTGTTTGTCCTCACAGGACGAAGGTCTGTACCGAATCCCGTCGCTCTGCGACAAAGTTTATGTTGGCCCCCTCCCCATAGGCGCAATGTATTTTCACTTTTGTAGGTGGCGCTGTCGCGCCATTTTTTATTTCCCCAAAACGAAACACACATTTTAATAAATTTTTCGCCGGATCTGAATTTTGGGCAAAGTTTGGTGAGTTTTTGAATACGTTCAGGGGGTCAAATTCCTGCTCAAAGAGCAGAAGAAGAAAGAAGAAGAAGAAGAAGAATAAAGAAGAATAATTAAAGCCGCAAGCGGCATCGAGAGGCCCTCGCGGGGGTTCGGTGGCCGGTTGACGCCGGTTGCCGCACGCCGCCGCAATAACCGGGAGGCGCTGCCGCGCCCTACGTGGTTATAATGTCGCTGCCACCCTAGGTCGAGATTATAAAAGAGGCAAAGGCAAGAAATGGCGCCTTCGGCGCTGATTACTCGATTTTTCCCAAAATGGCCGACCACCTGTTGGTCGCCTAGCAACGATGTAATGGAGGCCTCCCTTAGTGCCTCCATTGCCGCGCCATAACCCTACCGAGGGCGCCAACGTGGCCACACTACATTTTATTGCCCTGATGTGCCATTAATCTTTGTGAGTAAACATCAAAACGAGATTTTTAGCGTCTCCATGTGAATGATGGCTCCAACCTGCAGAGGGCGCTAGCGCGCCCCAAATCTTTTTAAATTTAACAAGCAGCATCGGACGTCCTTGACGGGCCGTACATCAATCACTACTGTCCACAAGCTCCTTACAGGGGGCGCTAACGCGCTGTAATTGTGTATAATGTGAGATTTGTGTGTCAGTCCCATTAGATTAACATGGTGGGCCTCGGGCGTCACCATGGCAACACCGTACAAAATACGGTATGGGTCTCATTGGCTTTTTGGATCGGGATGCCATCAGCTATTTTTGTGCCGAATTTTATCTATTTCCGATAAACTAATTTTTTTCCCATAATGCATTTTTTCTTCTCGGCCTAGAGGGGGCGCTATCGCGCCAAATCTCACTTTTTCACATTTGTTGTGTCCGGGGGTGAAAGGTCAATAAAATGTATATTTCCGATTTTTTATCGGACTTCGTTTGTGCGAATGGGAGCATTTTGTTGTTTTTGATAAGTCGCAAAATTGTTCGTAAAGATTGCGGCTTCGCCGCAAACAAACCGTAAAACTTAGCCAAAAAATTTGGATAACTTTTGATGCCCCATATCTCGAGATGAGCTGGAGCGATTTGGAGCTCATTTGGTGAAACGCCCTAGGAGGAGTTCGTTAAAATGCGACGTCAGCGAAAACGCTGACTCACCATTTTCCCGACTTCCTGTCAAAATGGCGGACTTCCGGTTTGTCTGGGGGCGTGGCCACAATAATATATTTTGTTTGTCCTCACAGGACGAAGGTCTGTACCGAATCCCGTCGCTCTGCGACAAAGTTTATGTTGGCCCCCTCCCCATAGGCGCAATGTATTTTCACTTTTGTAGGTGGCGCTGTCGCGCCATTTTTTATTTCCCCAAAACGAAACACACATTTTAATAAATTTTTCGCCGGATCTGAATTTTGGGCAAAGTTTGGTGAGTTTTTGACTACGTTCAGGGGGTCAAATTCCTGCTCAAAGAGCAGAAGAAGAAAGAAGAAGAAGAAGAAGAATTAAAGCCGCAAGCGGCATCGAGAGGCCCTCGCGGGGGTTCGTTGGCCGGTTGACGCCGGTTGCCGCACGCCGCCGCAATAACCGGGAGGCGCTGCCGCGCCCTACTTGGTTTATAACGTCGCTGCCACCCTAGGTCGAGATTATAAAAGAGCAAAGGCGAGAAATGGCGCCTTCGGCGCTGATTACTCGATTTTTCCCAAAATGGCCGACCACCTGTTGGTCGCCTAGCAACCATGTAATGGAGGCCTCCCTTAGTGCCTCCATTGCACACACACTACATTGTATTGCCCTGATGAGTCATTAATCTTTGAGTAAACATCAAAACGACATTTTTAGCGTCTTCATGTGAATGATGGCTCCAACCTGCAGAGGGCGCCAGCGCGCACCCCAAATCTTTTTTATTTCACAAGCAGCATCAGACGGCCTTGACGGGCCGTATTTCAATGACTACTGTCCACAAGCTCCTTACAGGGGGCGCTAACGCGCTGTAATTGTGTATAATGTGAGATTTGTGTTTCAGTCCCATTAGATTAACATGGTGGGCCTCGGGCGTCACCATGGCAACACCATACAAAATACGGTATGGGTCTCATTGGCTTTTTGGATCGGGATGCCATCAGCTATTTTTGTGCCGAATTTTATCCATTTCCGAGAAACTAATTTTTTTTCCATAATGCATTTTTTCTTGTCAGCCTAGAGGGGGCGCTATCGCGCCAAATCTCACTTTTTCACATTTGTTGTGTCCGGGGGTGAAAGGTCAATAAAATGTATATTTCCGATTTTTTATCGGAGTTCGTTTGTGTAAATGGGAGCATTTTGTTGTTTTCGGTAAGTCGCAAAATTCTTCGTAAAGATTGCGGCTTCGCCGCACACAAACCGTAAAACTTAGCCAAAAAATTTGGATAACTTTTGATGCCCCACATCTCGAGATGAACTGGAGCGATTTTGGGCTCATTTGGTGAAACGCCCTAGGAGGAGTTCGTTAAAATGCGACGTCAGCGAAAACGCTGACTCACCATTTTCCCGACTTCCTGTCAAAATGGCGGACTTCCGGTTTGTCTGGGGGCGTGGCCACAATAATAGTTTTTGGTTGTCGTCACATGACAAATGTCTCTACCGAATCTCGTCGCTCTATGACAACGTTTATGTTGGCCCCCTCCCCATAGGCGCAATGTATTTTCACTTTTGTAGGTGGCGCTGTCGCGCCATTTTTTATTTCCCCAAAACGAAACACACATTTTAATTAATTTTTCACCGGACCTGAATTTTGGGCAAAGTTTGGTGAGTTTTTGACTATGTTCAGGGGGTCAAATTCCTGCTCAAAGAGCAGAAGAAAGAAGAATAAAGAAGAATAATAATATTTCTTGCAAAAACAATATAGTCGCTTTCGCGACTACAACATATTATGCATTTTTTTAAAGCTTTCGACTTCCCCGACGCACCGGTGGGGCTCGGAGGTGAATGACGAGCGCTTTGCGCTCGTCATCCACCTCCGTATGACAGTTGGCCATATACCCCCATTCATTTTGCTGCAATTACAAGTATAAGGGCCCACACCAGAGGTGTGGGCAGTCACTGTTTTACACGGTGAGTTTACGTTTGACATGGGGACAGCGCTTCGCGCTGTTTTCGTGCGCTCCGCGCACCTAGGTTCAGTGCGCTGCGCGCACTGCGTTGCGATTACAATAGGCCCTTGCTACGGCAGGCCGCTCGGGCCTAATAATATTTCTTGCAAAAACAATATAGTCGCTTTCGCGACTACAACATATTATACATTTTTGGAAAGCTTTCGAAGTCCCCCACGCACCCGTGGGGCTCGGAGGTGGATGACGAGCGCTTCGCGCTCGTCATCCACCTCCGTATGACAGTTGGCCATATACCCCCATTCATTTTGCTGCAATTATAAGTATAAGGGCCCACACCAGAGGTGTGGGCAGTCACTGTTTTACACGGTGAGTTTACGTTTGACATGGGGACAGCGCTTCGCGCTGTTTTCGTGCGCTCCGCGCACCTCGGTTCAGTGCGCTGCGCGCACTGCGTTGCGATTACAATAGGCCCTTGCTACGGCAGGCCGCTCGGGCCTAAATAATAATATTTCCTGCAAAAACAATATAGTCGCTTTCGCGACTACAACATATTATACATTTTTTGAAAGCTTTCGACTTCCCCCACGCACCGGTGGGGCTCGGAGGTGAATGACGAGCGCTTCGCGCTCGTCATCCACCTCCGTATGACAGTTGGCCATATTCCCCCATTCATTTTCATGCAATTATAAGTATAAGGGCCCACACCAGAGGTGTGGGCAGTCACTGTTTTACACGGTGAGTTTACGTTTGACATGGGGACAGCGCTTCGCGCTGTTTTCGTGCGCTCCGCGCACCTAGGTTCAGTGCGCTGCGCGCACTGCGCGCACTGCGTTGCGATTACAATAGGCCCTTGCTACGGCAGGCCGCTCGGGCCTAAAAAATAATAATAATATTTCCTGCAAAAACAATATAGTCGCTTTCGCGACTACATCATATTATACATTTTTGGAAAGCTTTTGACTTCCCCCACACACTCGTGGGGCTCGGAGGTGGATGACGAGCGCTTCGCGCTCGTCATCCACCTCCGTATGACAGTTGGCCATATACCCCCATTCATTTTGCTGCAATTACAAGTATAAGGGCCCACACCAGACGTGTGGGCAGTCACTGTTTTACACGGTGAGTTTACGGTTGACATGGGGACAGCGCTTCGCGCTGTTTTCGTGCGCTCCGCGCACCTCGGTACAGTGCGCTGCGCGCACTGCGTTGCGATTACAATAGGCCCTTGCTACGGCAGGCCGCTCGGGCCTAAAAATTTAAGGCGAAGAAATGCACTTGTGTGCGTTCACTGCACAAAATACTGTAGCTGAACCAAGCCTTTCTCTGATACTAATGCCGTAAGATTTTTTTGTCTTGTGGGAAAGATCCATCTCCCCCTCGGCCCTAACCTCATTTTAAGCTCCAGGAATGTTCTGAAATAGCATTCAGAGCCACGGAGGCGCCCTGCCAAAAATCAGCCACTCTGGTTGTCTAACATTCATGTTTGATATAAGTTTGGTGCCATTAGTCATGTAATTATGAGCTGTCAAAGTATATAAACTTTTATTTAGAAGATGGTGAAAGACTGTTGTGGAGCAGGAGGAAGAGGAAAGAGGAGGTGTAAGAGCTGACCAGTGTGGGACACCACTCTGTGAAACGGGGACTAACCCTGCAGGAGGTGCACCGTTTCAGAAGAGCACTGAAGGCAGGGTTCCTCCAGCCGGGTACTCCAGTTTCCCTACACGTACATTTCCAATGACATCACGCATAGTTCCGGTGGCCAGTTTGAATACCGAAGTAGAATTATGCTGTACTACAACATGTAACAATATCTCTACTCAGGATGAAAATGAAAGACGACTGATTGACAGTGGCATTTTTATGTACTCGTAATCATTGCTCAAGAAGATAACAGTTAAAACACGTTTATGTGATATAACCAGCAAATGTGGCACAGACGTAGCAGCTACAGCTACAGCAGGATTTAGCAAAGAGCTGCTTCACTTCTCAGACTAAATTAACACATCAAAGAGGAAGCAGAAAACCTTTCTGTGATTTTTACAGTTTGTCATGTCAACAGAGTCTCAGTCTGAGTCCGTGTTTAAGCTGCTCAAGACGTTAACATGCTGCCGGTTAGCATTTAGCTTCAACCATTGACTGAATCAACTGTCAAAATGATAAACACATGTGTGGCTCACATCTATGAACATTGAGGTAATACAGAGCTGAGCTGTTACTATTAGTCTGTGTTTATCGTGTTGAAGCTAAATGCTAACGTCTTGAGCAGCTTAAACACTGACTCAATGGTTTCCTCACATAAACGTGCGTCTCTGGGGCAGTGTTTTTACCATTATCGTCTTAAGCAATGATTACGAGTACATAAAAATGTCACTGTCAATCAGTTGCCTTTCATTTATATCCTGAGTAAAAATATTGTTGATATTGTAGTACTGCATAGTTCTAATTTGGTATTGAAAATAGCCACCATAACAACAAAAGCCACATCATCGTTGGCGTCTGTAGAAAACTCAAACGAGCCTATGCAATCAGATTTCTTTACTTGTGGTCACATGTTGTTCGCGAGCAGCGTCACTCACTGGATGTGGAAGTCCCTCAATAATAATCTATGAACGGCGCTCGGGAGAGAAAGAGCTTTTTTCCAGTCGTCGGTAAATGACCAAAAACACATCGACAATAGGCGAGTTTCCGGATTCATAATCCTGTGTGACTATTACGCAGAATTTCACCGTATCAACAGCAGAGGCTGATTGGTTTACTCCGCTTCGTGTTTGTTCCGCTCTGGAAATGTAGCCGATGCCACGGTCACCAGACTCAATCGCTGGTACAGCGGTGAGTCAGGCAAGTAAACTTTAAAGATAACATCAGCTTAAACGTTACCATACAGTATGTGCATCCACAAATGATCCGTCTGTTACAAGAAAATAAATGAATAACAGAGGAGTCTCAGCGTCATCTCTTCTGTCAATTTTTTGCATATTTAAAACTGGTTGTGGACTCAACTGTCCTGATTTTTAGGTCCATGCTGGGATTCGTAGGAAGTGGTTTCGACCAGTAAAGCCTGTCTATTTAAGGATTTGTGCATGAAAGTTAAGTTAAAGCAAACTCGATAAGATCCATCTTGAGGCTTTGGGGCAGTAGTTTGTTGGTGCAGGATGTGCCAAAGAAAAGCTGATAGCTGTTAGCAGTGATGTGAGTCCTTTCCCTGGGACCGCTCAAGTGGGAAAATATTTAGGGAGGATTTTGCTTGTTTTGGTAGATGATTTCTGTGTGATTTATTAACTGTGAGTGTGAATTAGTTGCTCCTCATAAAGTAGTGTATCAAAAGTAAATTTTTGAGAATTCACACAATCGTCTTTTGTCTGTGGTTTACATCTGAAAGATAGGGCTTCCTACGTCATGTAATGTGTACTTTAAAAATAAAACTTTAAACAATGACATGTCATCATCAAAACATGTGTGACTGGTGTTTTGTTTCGTTAGCACATTTTTGTAATCCTGCCTAGTGCATACTAAGGGTGCTTTCATACCTACACCATTTGGTCTGCTTAAAGCGGCCTGGAGTCTGGAACACCTGCAAGTACGGTTCGTTTGGGCTGGTGTGAAAGTGGACCAGTTTAATTTGGTCCGGACTAAAGAACCACACCGAGACCGCGGTTCCACGTGGACTCCAGTGCGGTTCGCTGATGGTGAGAACGCTGGCCGGGCCTCGATTCGGCCCTGCTCTGTTATGTAGCAGACTTTTTCGTCTATGGAAGCTTCTGTAACAAGCCCCGTGTTACCGAAGAGATTTCCAAAAATGTTTCCAAAATGCAACCGTCCTCTTGCGGAATGTGCGCATGCGTTTTTTCACTGGAGCGACAGCAGTATTTGAGCAATGATAATATATTGCCACAGAAACAAGCAGAAGAGCACAGTTCATTGTTTGGGAATAAAAGCGCAAATCAGCCCGTTTTCTTCCAGGATAATCCCCTCTTCACATGCTGCGCCAATCAGCTTTCACCTACGTCACCCAAAATACAGTATTTTGTGAACAGCGCGGTGGTTGGTTTGTTTGCGGGAAACACTGCTGCTATTGTGAACCAAACTAGTTGAGAACTGGAACATTGTAACAACTTTTGGGCCCAATCGAACCGGACTAACAGGTGTGAATGCACCCCAAGTCTCCCTCTTCCACACTCAAAGCGACAGCCCACAATCTGGTAGACGTCACAGAGTAATCCAAGCTTCTCTGTGTCTTACAGTCCAGACACCTTTACCTTCTTTTGCATATTTTTTCCAAGTGTTTTTGCACTGCTGGCCTCATAGGTGCCAGACGAGCCCCCAGCACTCTGCCCTGTGCTTGTATGTTGCACCACAATGCACCATTTAGTCTCAGCTTGGACATTTCTGGTCTCAAACAAACCAGATTAAGTTTAATACCAACAAATACCAATTACCAACAAAAAGCTAGATTTAAATATACAATTCCCCTGTGTTATTGTAATATGTGTAAGGACAAGTGTCAACCTCAAGCTCCTAATCTACGATTTATGAGTCGGACGCTCTGCTTAATGAGCCATACGTGCATATAGACACCGTACTCCTATTAACGCGATAGACTGACCTGCGTTCGGATGTGGAAGTGGAAAGGTAAAATCCTTTTGTGATCGGCACCTCGGCCTGGCCTAGTCAGCGCTGTGCAAAAGAAAGTAGTGCGCCCTCTGTCGGCATATTGTTGATCCAGGGTTACTGTTTTTTCTATGTCACAGGTTCGAGTTCTTTGGAGGATTTTGTGGTGTGGCCAATAATTTAAAGAAAAAGTTAAAAGGATAAAATACAATTTAATGTATATAGACTACAATAAAACAGCCGGATACAACATACATTAAAAGAGGACTAGAATTGGGTAAAAGGTCTAAAGGAAGGGTGTGCTTTAAGGTGCCTTGCAGTACATGCTTGTGCGGGTCGGTCTGCGGCGGAGGTCATGGGGCCAACCTCGGGGCACGTCTGCCCGCCGTGCCTGTCCGGGTGGCTGTCGTCCCGCCCTCGACGTCCTGCGAGCGTCCCCGGTCCACAAGCCCGTCCTCCCGCATAGCGCCCACCAACGCTATCCATCCTCCAGCTTATGACAGCCCCGTCTTCCTCAGGGCTGTGGCACGTCTTGGTCCAGTTGCATCCTCCTTGTCGCGTCCTGTCCGTATCGCACTTAAGCGCTGTCCTGCGTCCGGCTCCTGCTGCGTACGTCCTGGTGTTGTTGTCCTCCGCCGCCGTCCAGCGGCCCATGGCGGCCTGCGCCCCTCCTCAGCGCTGCCGCCCGTCGCTACATAGCGGGCCGTGCCTCCTTGTCCTCAGGCACTCGGGTCGTCCTCTGTCTCCCCTTTTGTGCCAAACCGCTTCTGCCTTTATACCCTCTCTTTCAGGTGTGCCCACTTGAGGCAATTAACTGGGGCGGCAACAAGCTTTGGTATAAAAACATGCATAAAACCAACCTTAAAAACATGCAGATAAAACACACTAAAACCAACTTAAAACTAGTCCGCTCGTGCCCGTGTCATCTACACAAAAAATCCCAAGACTGGTGGATAAAGACAAATGCATAAAAAAACAAACTAACAAACATATTTATTATTAGGAATCAAATGATAGACTAAATGTTGAACTATTATTTCATAAGTCTATAAAACGTGAAATGTGTCATTCAGTGCAGGATGGTTTTCACCATAGCTATAATAATTAGAGATGAATGGGTCCCATCCAACCCCATTCATTATAAAGGTCCCGAGCCTGTGTGAAACTTAATGGCCGCTCAATCTCCTCCTACGAAGTCTGTTCCTTAAAAGGGCAAAAAGGCGGGAAGGTGGGCGGAGCCGCCACAGAACTCCAGAGCTTGATTGACAGGCTCTGGAGCCAGTCACTGCACTGAAAATGCTTCCTCTTCTTTGGGCTGATGTACAAAAACCAGCATGGTTAAAAATATTTCACCTACCCCAGCGTTGTCACATGGGTCATAGCGATCTTTAGAAAAATAAACTCTTTGGAGCCAGGCTTTTAAGCCGTTCTTGGGAAGTCTGAAGTCCAATTAGAATCCTGTCTCCAAAGTGTCTCTTGGAGTTGCCCCTGGCGACTTTTCAGCAAAAACTGCAAGGGGTCTTTTTTTTAAACTCTGTATTAAACCCCTGAGCTGTATATTACAATGTGATTTTATTTACCAAACTGTGCCGCGCTAATGTCTTTGTACTCTTAAAACTGATATTCAGCCACTCATTGTTATCAGTCCTATGTAACCAAACGTGCATTCTCTTTTCCTCCTAAAATGTGCAAAAAGTAATGTGTCCAAAGTTTATCAACCAAGTGCCATTTGACATTTATTGAAGTGTTTAGATTGAAAAGTGCATTAACACAAAATGTAACAACATGCTGTGAACTATTACTGGAAAACAAAGGAGTTCATGGTGAAAATGCCCCAAATACAAGAATTGAAAGTATTGCGACACAATACTTGGCATTGCGATACGATACGATATTTTGACCCAGCCCTAGTTATATACCAGTCCATAAAATCACACATTGAATCGAGGTAACACACTCAAGTAAAACATCTACAGGTTAAAGACGTTGTTACAAGATCTGCCAGAAGTGATTTAAAAGCCATTTGAGGCTGTCCCAAGAGTTTGTTCAGAGCAAATCCCACCAAATCCCCAAACCATACATATCACATCAGCTTGGCATCAAAATGTACCTGCACCATTAGGTCTGTCATGTCATGCAGCATATGAATGCAGGATCACCAAAATGTGTGAATATTTAGGAAACAGCCTTTGCAAAAAAACGAAATATCCGCTCAACTGGATCTCAGTGATTCTCTCAAATGTTGATGACAAACTTTCAACAAACGCAATTGGATATTTCCCCAAAATCGTTCAGCTCCATGTGTAGATAATGCTAAAAGGTATTTGAAAATCATGGTTGAAGGGATATTTCAGAATTTGACATTGGGCCTCATTTCCTAGTTATCCAGAGTGTTAACACGCAGAGCACTTACGTGACATTTGTGTTGGGGACATGTCTGCACCCGCTGCTCTTCTGTGCATGGTGTGAGTGGGGAAGACGGCGTCCCTTTAGACTCCTATCACTATATCGGAGACTGTGATGTTGTGTTCGTGCAGTATTTTGTCCCTAGAAAGGTGTGTCGCTTTATAGTGGCTAAGTGCGAGAAACACCGGCGTAAACGCATTATGTCGACAAGTCCGTTTTTGCACGTGTGTTTTCCGCTTGCTCTATAATAATTGTGAAATTTGAAGGCCGCAACATGAATTGCAACTAAACATAAATCACTGTCTAAATAGATCAGCAAATGTAAAATGGCAGAACATATTCAGGTAATATCCTCTGTGTGCTTGGCAAAGCAGAAATAAAACATGATAGAGCCTTCATGTGTAATGTGTAGTCTGTGTTGATGGCATTTCTCTTCTCTCCCCTTAGATTGTCCTTCCTGCCAAACCGGAGTTACAGTGACAATGGCCGAACGATACTGGCCAATGAGCCGGAATCGCAGGACTCTCTAGGAGCGCTATGAGAACACTGACGTACTGCAGCTACGACTCTAAAGACTCCTGTGGGACACTGCACTGAAGCAGCCGGATCAAAAAATAACTTTGGTACAATTACTGCCACGACCACGCAACTCCGTTCATATGTATTTTTGTATGTGAAGGAAAATAAAAATAACGTGAACATTTGGTGTGGAATTGTGGAGTTCTACAACAATATTTTTTGAGAGTTGAAAATTGTGAGAGAAACATTGTTCAACGTCTCTCTGGACATTTGATATATTATGTGATTTGTGAATTATGTATGAATGAAGGTAGAATTACTGTTGTTTAATACTAATACATAGATTTAGCTAGGTATTGGCCTATTGTGCGCCTCATACTTCATGTTTAATTTCATCTACCTTGACTTGTTGGAGCAGTTACAGACAGAGAAAACATTCTGCATTGCTTGTTGTGAGAAGAAGAGAAGAACGGCATCTCATAAAAATCTGACTATCAAACCCCCATTTACCTGTGACTCTGAGAATTTGTCATATGGTAAAAAACTCAATTCATTTTATTTACCCATTACGAGATGACCCACTGTTGCCTGTGAACTTTCATTAAAATTGTCTCCCATAACCACGCTTTTATGGAGTTTAAGCTCCTGCTGACATTGACATACCACATATAGTGAGCCAGGCAACGTGCTTATGTTTTTTATTGTCTCCAAATGGCACGTGGACTGGCCCTACATGTAAGCAGCTTTTAATGCAATGACTCTTCTTTTTACAGCATACAACTGTTATCACACTTTACGCCTGGGGACAATGTTACGTGTATTTTTGTCATTATTTATTGGCCTTGTGCGTATGGTTTTGTCTTTGTTGAAATGGACAGTTTAATGTTTAAAAAGTACTGAAGAGCAAAGATGGCGTCAAAACGTGTGAGATGTATCACCAAAGCTAAGACTGTGATTTTAATGAGTAATGTTATGTGGTGGACGTGGCCCTAACCCCATTTTGAAAACATGTGCAATAATAGAAAATACTTGTGGAGACGCCATGCTGGATGATCGCATTGGGACGTCAGGCAACCACGGCACGCCGTGTCAATCGTGTGTGTTGAAAAGATCGGCGATACAGTGTATTAAATGATCCGCTACAAAGCTACATGATATCGAAGAGTTATCGCTGCGACCTCTCGTGTTTGTTTTGTTTTTCCCTCCAAGTTGTGCATCGTATTGCTTCTGTTTGGTCTGTACATGTTATCTTTGTGTTCAAAAAAGAAAAAGAGAGAAAAGAAAGAAAAAATAAATGCTCTTCGAACCCACTCTCCTCTCCCTTACCCTTCACTCAAACCTGAAACAGAGAAACAGAAATAAAAACAGTGAAATCTCAATGTAGGCAATTTTCTACATGCTATAATAAATTGCAACGGCAGAATAAACATGGCCAAAAGTGGCATTTGGATAATTAAACAAAGCTGTTCGATGGAGCGAGATTATAAACCATTTGCAATACAATGGCTCCCCCTGCTGGCCACATAAATAACCACAACAGGCCGAGAGGCGTCATCATGCTCACATTTAAATGTGTTTGTGCTGTAAAACTCGTTTTTGAGATATTAATTATTGTTTTATTGGTAAAAATGGGTTTATGGGTAAAAATGGTGTGACATATTTTTTTACTTAAATTTGAGCATGATGAGGGGCTTGGGACCGTCCGACTCCGGACAATGTCAGGGGTAAGAGGTCAGTAACTTTAGCGGTTGTTTGTCGCGCGACAGGACCGGACCAGACCAGACCACATGGCTGGGCTAGACTTAAGGCCAGAGCAGCGTGTGGGCTGCGGAGAGGAGCAGGGTGATGTGGAGATAGTCAACTGGATGACAGGCTGGAGAGATACGGGTGGGAGGAGCGCAGAGCATGAACAGCCCAATGGTTGATTATGGCTGATACTTAGATTTAATATGGACACAACAGAGGCATTGGAGTTGTATGTTTTAAGCGTAATACCTTTGCATTATTTATAGTAAGCACAGAGCCTTGTGATAAACTATAGGACGATCGGTGTAGGTCTATCTAGTTTATTATTATTTGCATATCAATTGGCCGTGTGTCAATGTTAATTTGTAGTTACTAAGTTACTCAAAAATAATGCCTTTTCCCCTGTTATGGTTGAGCACCTGCCCCTCAAAATGTCTGTGCACGCCACTGGAGGTAGTACTGAGTTACATTTACTGTACAAGTACATGCATTTGAGAAAGTAATTACACTATTAGACTAGTTTTACCTTATAGTACTTTTTACTTCTACTAGTAATAGCCTATTCTAATGAAGTATCAATACTCTTATTTGAGTGAAAAGGAGTTCTATAGTGAGTAGTAAATATTTAAGCTGCATGATATACAGTAAATAGATGCAGTTTGTGTTCCATGTACTTTGTTCTTCAGACAAAATATGTTTGTGTATATTTACTGTGATGTTTTTTTCTTTCATTCATGACTGAATCGTAAATTAGGCTTTAGCTCAAACAGTTACTCAGTACTACTCCTCAGTCGCCCTGTAGCCTACTAGTGCTTATAGCCCAAAAAACTAAACATAACCGTGTGCCTGTTTCTATGTAGACTATGTATTTATGATTTATGATTTATTTAGTTAGTTTGTTGTAAGTTAAAAGTGGAGCCGGATGTGATTGAGCCTCAACATTTCACCTTCATTTGTCCACTAGATGGAGCCCTGAAAAAGTATATCCAGAGAGCCCTCTCTGTCTGTGGTGTCCTTGGCCAAGCCTCCTCAGTACAGGCATATGCAGAGAAAGGTACTGGCTTCCATTATTCCAGCCTCTTGACTGCCTGGTTTGTTGTCACGTCATTATTTAACTTAACGGTAAACCTTCACAAAGATCTTGGTATTACGATGTTTTATATGTTTATTTGAGAGGATATCCCCGTGAGATTCACCATCTTGTTTTCAAGAGGGTCATCCATCCCAAAAACAAATTATGCACAAAACAAAACAGTTTCAGCATCTCACAATATGTGAGATTTAAAAGAAAGGTCAAGCCATAAAATAAGATAAGATAGCCTTTATTGACCTCACAATGGATTCACTTGTTACATTACAGAAGCCGAGATATTTAAACTCTTCAACTGGTACAATTGGTGTTGTATTAAAAAACAAAACAAAAAAGATTAAGTGCACCAGCTGAATGTAAAATAACATTGTGTGAGATTTAGTTTATTAAGAGTTTATTGGCTTGAAGCCAATGTGGTACTGCATCAAAGTCATATTGCAAAGAGTGCTGAATATCAGTGATATTGGATTTTAAAGAGTAAATAATGGTATTATCTGCATGAATGTATTTATTTCATGTACTGTTTGGTCACTTGATGTTTGTTCTTTAGGATGCCACCACTGCAAACAAACCGTACCCCAAGGCTACATAGTCAATGTGTGCACCATGTGGTTGAAGTGTCGACTCTTGGCCAAGATCCAATGACAGCTTTGACTGTAGACAAGAAGAAGGCATGTACAAACATACTATTTTATTTTATTTGAACTTTATTTAACCAGGAAAGTCCCACTGAGATGAACAATCTCATTTTCAGGGGAGCCCTATTGTACATATTTTTATGGGTAGGGAAACCAGATCACCCTGCACCTACACAGGCACCTGGAGAACATGCAAACTCCACACAGAAAGGGCCGGTCAAGCCGGAATTGAACCCAAGACCTGCTTGCTGTGAGGCATGAGCGCTAACCACTGAACAACGTAGAGCCAAATACCTTTGAAGTAAACACAACCTTTCTAATGTTCCACTAATCCACTTAAACATTTACATTTCACAGACAATTAAGCAGTTTATCATCAATTCGAGAGGTTAATGAGTAGAAAAAAAGACCTTTAGGATGAGATATGAGCCAGTTCCTTCCAAAATCATTCACGAGGTTATCACAAAATGTTTGCAAAGGAGTTGTAAACAGGCAGAGGCACTACTACCTCAACTAGGGCTGCTCGAAAAAAAGAAAAATACAATAACTGCAATTTGTTTCTTGGTCAAATTGTGTGAAAATCAAAACTTAAAGGTACGTTATTAAATGTTTTATGTAAAAAGAAGGAATATTAAATATTCATGCATTTACTAGAAGAGGAGAGAAAGAGTGCTTGCTGGATCAGCGTAGTATTTGACCTTTATTTAAACAGGAAGGTCCCACTGAGATTTGAAATCTCTTTTCCAGAAAACCCTAAAAAAAACAATTGATCCTGAGGCGTCATAAAGGCCACCGTGATGGAAAGTAAAGGTGCCATGTTTACCACCCATAGAGCCGCTGGGTCAGGGAAAGGTCAAATAAGCACTCATATAAACCTTTTCGTCAAATTAAAAGTTCCATGTCGGGACAGTCGGGGGAATATCAGGAAGCCGGTGTGCGTGTGGCTGAGTGGTTGTTGGTGGTGCAGATCATATATATATATTAATTAGAGATACATTATTGCCAATCCGCCCCATTCATGGTATTTGGCCTATGTGGTGTATGGAATGAACATGGTGCACGTTGCTCCTCCTACAGAGCATGTTGCTAAAAAGGGTAAAAGGGTGAGCGTAATCCTCTTTAGGTGACTTGTGTCATTTTGAATTAAGATTCTCTTCCCTAAGCAAGGACCAAAACTATAGGCTAAATTAGGAAAGATCAGGGCAAACTGTTATTTTGTTTTTATACTGCGTCAGCTAATATCAACTGCACTGCTGTACTTTGTCCTTCCTAAATACACTTTACAACTGCAGCGTTTTGTCAAGTTGGTTTCTGCGGGTTCTTATCACCCCGGCACATGGTAAAAAAAGAAGAAGAATAGTATCTTGCACTAGCTTGGTAACCATGACAACTAGCGCAGCAGCACTGACTCCCTCCCTCTCTCCCCTCCCTCTCCCGTTCAGTCTCCCAGACCAGACACAGACAACGCATCTCCCGTGATGCTTCACGGGAGGAAGCCGGAAGCCGTCAGGCGACATCAGATTCAATGTGTGCAGCCGAGAACCCGCGTTGGAGTGCGGGTGTCGGGCGCCAGGGAGCGTTAGCCGTCGGAGAGCTGTGGCCGCCTGGGCTCCCTGGAGGTGATGGTGGCGTATGGGTGAGTGAGCAGTCGTTTTCTTTGTCCAAGAGCAGGGAGGAATTTAAAATGTGGGACAGGCTCGCCGACAGATGGAGGCGGCCAGTGTGTTAAAACAGCACTAATCCTCTAATGTGGTGCACTGTTTTTGATTTGACAGAGAATATATAAATATTGTAAAAAAAACCATGGTTAGAATAAAATTATGTATATCTTATAAATGATGTCACATTAAGGATAGATTGCCAATCTGTGTAAAAAAATAAATAAACATGTTCAAACTAAATACTGACTTTAAAGATTACAAAAGTAAATTTGATCTGGAAAGGAATGGAAGTTTTATATGTATAGCACTTTTCACATCACACAAGTCACCCAAAGTGCTTCACACAGTGTCGGAGATTTGGTCTTCATTCACTCCACACACAGTGGTGGTAATCTACGTGTGAAGCTTCAGGTTCCCCTGGGATAAAGTGATGGAAACGCTGTCACGATTGCACCAACACCATTCATTCACGCGCACACATCATTCATCCCTATTGTACATGTTTTAGTGGTAGGCAAAGCAGAATGTGCATCACTGTAAGGGTCGCCAGATCGTACAGCTAAAACCAGGAAATGAATAGAAAGAGTTTCTCTCCTACTTCCACAGTACCAGCACCTGTTCCAGATCGAGCTTATGCTGCAGTTGTAGATTTTAAGACACTATTTGTGACATAACTTTTCACACAGTGTAGCGTCTGCTGGTAACCGCTATAGACACGTCGAGTACTGACAATGATGCCTTTGTGCCAACTATACAATACATAGTATGTAAACCACTCATGCACAGATAGCTTTTTGTTTGACCAATAATCCAGTTTTTCACTCAGAGATTTAGAGATGTCCAGCTCAAAGCCACCCCTCAAGTAATGCATTACAATACAGTCCAATGAATGAATTATACGCTGCAGTTTGACACGCACAATGAAGACAGAGACCCACGAATGAAATCCCTTTCCTTCTCAGAGAAAATAACACACCTTTAACAACTATAGCTAAAACAGTCACTAAACCAGGCATTGTATCTGTAGCATTGTCAGATGTTCCAATCATTTCCTTTGTCTTCACCATGTTGTAAGTAAAGCTTTATCATTCAGTGAGCTATGATGAAATGTTTTGCCATAATAATGTCCTCATGGAAATATGGTCCAGATAACAGACGAGGGAATGTATAGCATGAATGCTACTGTGTGGTCAACATAGATAAGATTCAACTACTGCATAACGTATTGATGGAGTCCAAACACATATTATGCTTTAATGAGGAGGAGGCCGGAGGTGCTCACTGGATCTCGATGGTGTGTAGTGGTACCAGGTGCTCTTCGGAATAAACGGGCAGAGTCAAATGAAGGAGGAAAAGCAAGTTTCCGAGGCACAACTGGATTAAATACTTAACTGGGTCTTTGTCGAGGCAGTGTCGCTGTTTTGGAGACTGCCTCGACAAAGACCCAAAGGTCGAAACGCGTCGGCGTTAAATAAATAAGTATTTAATCCAGTTGTGCCTCGGGAACTTTATTTGCCACATATAATGCTTTAGTTTGATTTGGAACATAATAAACAGTGTGCATACTGTTTACTGATGAAACCTGTAGTGGATCTACAAACTATAAAACAAGCCAAAGAAAGATTGTTTAGCGTAAAGCTTTTAAATCCATTTAAAGCCATTTAACCTACCTCTCTTTTGCACACAGGGTACCGGAAAAGCCACACACAAGCCGGAAAAGTAAAAGCTTCAGGACCTGAGTGGGCCAGGCTTCTATGTTACTGATGGTTTATCAGCTATACTTTATATTTGTTTAATCTGAGGAGCTGCTTTCTCATGCAAATAGTTCATATGGTGCACACAGTCACACGACCTTGACTACTTTTAATTTAAAACATGCCAAAGTGCAAAGAAACTTGAATAAACTTGCCATTGTGACTCAAGCCTGTAATTTTAGTGAAACTTGAAATCCGTCAAATATTTTTGAAACATATCCCAAATAAAACATGATCAATTTGTTTAACTTGTGTAAATTAAATGCAAATTGAATTTGCTCAGTGCTTGTCTTATTTTGGAAAGTATTGCAAGTCTTAGGCATGCTGTTTCATTCTTTTAATAGGAATGACATTGTTTCATTATTTTAGTAGCCTGTAGATAAAGCCAAAATGATTTTAAAGACAACAATGCCCAGCCCCACCCATTTCCAGGGACTGGGCCAATAGGGAGCAGCCTGAGAAAGCAAGGGGCTCTCCTTATCGTAACTATTTATTAACGGGCACTTAGTCCTTAGTGTTCATTCGACTTCAGACAGACACACAGAAGTTTACCAACTCTAATCAGGTCAATGTACTCAGCGCTCTTTTAAACAGAGGGAACTGCAACTTTTATTTGTCTTCGGGACACTCAGGCTACAGGTGAGGAATATACTGTATGTTGTCATTGTATGCTCTTAGATAATAGATGACCAAATAGTGTCAGCTCTAAGTGCTTTGTGTTGTATTTGTACTTGAGATTGTAGTTGATTTGGCCAATATGGCAAAGTGAACTGTAAGCTTCTTTTTATTTCTACATTTTTGCCCTGTTTAGCTGTAAATTTGGTATTTATATTGATCCCTTTTGATTTCATACATTTTATTTATTTATTTATTTTTATTTAATGGAACGTACTGTGCTGATTTAATTAGATTTTTTATACTGCATTACTGATACTAGTACAAGCAATGTACTGTAAGCAATGTTTGGATGCACTGATCTAATGCATTGGCCCTGTTGTTGTCACAGCAAGGTGATTTTCATAATTCTACATTCTAGAAAGATCTTTAAGTAAATATAGATTATACATTACATTTTTTGACATTCATAGGGTGCACCTACACATTACTGTAGTTTAACCATCACTCGGCTTTGACTCTAGCTTGTAAATGGATAGATATCTCACGGTGTATTCACCAGAAACAGACAAGACAAGTCCTCGCCCCCGTGGATTTAATTGATTTAAGCCTGGTTCACACGGGGCGATTTTAAAATGTTTGTAATTAATTGTAATTGTAATTATTGTATCACATGATGAAAGCTTGAAAGTAAGTGATTGGTCTCAGAGTAGTCAAATGGTTTCTTGTTATTCACAGTTGATGTTTGGGTTTCAACGGCTCTGCAGTGTGACTTAATCATGTGGAGTAAGTATCATAAATCCCTGTGGCCGTAGATAATTGGGCATACAAGTTCTGACATGTTTATGTCCTCCTTATGGTCAAATCCATAGGACAGGAGACACCATGTGAATAGTAATGAACAGACTACAGATAAAAGTTATATTGCATCATAATAAGACAAAGTTTGCAGTAAGAAGAGGATAGCGCTTAGTGTACCGTACTTCCCACAGCAGTGTTTCTTCTAAGGCAGCTTTACTTCAGGCTGTGGGTTAGAGCTTTACCTAACTGATCTGTTCATAAGCTAATTCGAAGAGGTACGTTTTGAGCCTAGTCTTAAATGTAGGGACTGTGTCTGCTTCTTTAACGTGAGCTGGGAGTTTATTCCATAACACCGGAGCTTGGAGCTAAAGGCTCTTCCTCCTACAGTGATTTTGGAGACCCGAGGAATCACTAGTCCCTGAGTTTTGAGAGCGGAGTCTCTGGTTGGCCGATATGGAACGATAACGTCTTGGAGATAAAGCGGAGCCAAACCCTTTATGGCTTTAAATGTGAGGAGCAGGATTTTAAATTTGACTCTAAACTCAACAGGAAGCCAATGGAGAGACTTTAGCACAGGTGTCATGTGTTCTCTTCTCTTTGTTTAACAATCTTGCAGCTGCATTTTGAACAAATTGAAAACTTTTTAGGGAACTTTTAGGACATGCTGCTAGCAGGCAGTTACAGTAGTCCAGCCTTGATGAAACAAATGCATGTATACGTTTTTCTGCATCACTCTTAGGTAGGATGTTTTGTATTTTAGCAATGTTGTGCAGGTGAAAGAACGCTGTTTTACAAGCCTGGTTTATATGCGTTTTAAAAGAGAGGTCTTGGTCAAACAGAACTCCAAGGTTTTTTACTGTAGAGCTCGTCGATACGCTAATATTATCCAGGGAGGTGATCTGCTCAGTTAAAGACTCTATCAGCTTTTAAGGGCCTAGTATATTGACCTCGGTTTTATCAGGGTTAAGGAGGAGGTAATTTACAGTCATCCAGGTCTTTATTGCTTTTACGCAGGAACTAAGCATATCTAATTTATCTGTCTGACCTGGTTTCATTGATAAGTACAGCTGTGTGTCGCAACAGTGAAAGTTTATTGTGATTCAGATTATGTTACATAATGGAAGCATGTACAATATAAATAAAATTGGTCCGAGCACTGAACCCTGTGGTACCCCATAGCACACTTTGGAACACAGTGAGTACTGTTGGTTTACATTAACTGATTGGTGCCTATCAGATAAGTAGGATTTAAACCAAGAGAGGGCTGTTCCCCTGATGACTACGTCAGTTTCTAACCGCTGCAGGAGAATATTGTGGTTGATTGTGTCAAAGGCTGCACTGAGGTCTAACAGAACCAGGACTGAAGCTAGTCCGGCGTCAGCTGCTAATAACATTTTGACTAAGGCGGTCTCTGTGCTATGATAAGTTCTGTACCCTGACTGAAATTTTTCAAATAAATTATTGTCCTGTAGGTGGCGGAAAAGCTGCTTAGCCACTAATTTTTCAAGGACTTTTGAAAAGAAAGGCAGATTAGATATGGGCCTATAGTTTGCTAAAATATCAGGATCGAGATTGGGTTTTTTCAAAAGTGGTTTGATAACAGCATATTTAAAGGACTTTGGCACATACCCATTTTTTAAAGACGAGTTAATTATTTTCAATATGGTATCTGAGATTTCAGGAGTAATTTCTTTGAGGAGTTTAATTGGAATTGGATCTAGAAGACGAGTTGACGGTTTTGAAGACATAATGATTGATAATACCTCAGCCTCATCTGCATTTATAAACCTTTATAAGACTTCGAAAGGAGACAATGATTCTACAGCTGGATTTAGATCAGAACAAGACAAGGGAAGCTAATCATTTATTTTATCTCTAATGGTTGAGATTTTATCATTAAAGAATTTAAGGAAGTCATCGCAGTCTATCTCTAACACGGGGTCACCTCAGGGGTGTGTTCTGTCCCCTCTGCTGTTCATACTGTACACGGACAGTTGCCGGGTCACTCAGAAGAACAGATCCTTGGTTAAGTTATCAGACGACACAGTCCTGGTGTCCTTACTTTCAGGATCTGAAATGAACCACGGCCTGCATTGACAGAGTTTGTCCAATGGTGCGACAGCAACTTTAAACGTCTCAAAAACCAAGGACATGGTTGTTGACTTTAGATGCTCCACAGTGCCCTCTCTGGGCAGCAGTGTCATTCATGGTGAAGGGGTGGAAGTGGTGGAGAAGTACAAATATCTTGGTTCTTGGATGGATAACAAGTTGCAGTTTGACGCAAATACAGACTCCGTTTTTAAACGCGGTCAGCAGAGAATCTATCTTTTAAGGAAGCTGAACTCTTTTAATGTAAATAAAAGTATTCTCTGCAACTTTTACTGCTGTTTCATAGAGAGCCTATTAACATTTTCATTTGTTTGCTGGTTCAAGGGTTTGTCTGTGAAAGATAAAAACAAACTGCAAAACATTGTCAAAATTTGCCAACTCTTTTGTCCCCTCTGTCACTGAACTGTTGAATTCTGAAGGGAGTGTGTTTACTAAGTGACATTGACCTTTTTGAAATGTGTCCTTTTTTTTATTTACTGCTATTGTCTGTACTGTTGGAAGTGACACACAGTGAGTGTTGTGATGTGTTTGTGCAAATATCTGTCGGAGGTTGCCGCAAATTAATTGCCCTTGAGGGATCAATAAACTTTTTTCAATACCGTACTTGTATCGTTTTACGGTACCCAGCCCTAGTTACAACCACCATGTGTTGTAATAATACTTCTCATAGAGACGACAGTTTCCTCAGAAAATAACTCAAGTTATTCCCTAGAAACACAGGAAGTATGGAAGTAGATTCCTGTGTTTTGGTTTAACGGAGTGTCCGGTGCTGTGGCAGGAAGTCTCAATCACGGCACATTACATTGTAGTGGCAATGCAGGAGTCGATATGAAGCCACTGCACTGTTTTATGGCTTGTGTGAAGCGGTTATCTCCAGGAGACGCAGCTGCTACTGGGAACTGTGCGTTGATCTCTCATTGTGTTTCCTGAAAATTGTATAAGCTGACATTTTTAATATAGGTAAACACATAACAATTGGGACCTACAGGCAAAATCTAAACATCATTATTGCTGTTTTGTTTGTGAAAAGTATAAAAATTAATAATTGCATTACCGCGGGCCGGACATGGAAAATTACACCTACGCTGTTTGATATTCATAGCAAATCATCTTTTGTGTAATCACATTTGGCTGTGTCGTTACAATGTTTGTTCATAGTTCATGTTGCCACCAGGTTCCAATGGAGCCCTGTTTGAAAGCTGCTCCCACTTCAGGAGTAAAATGCCCATTCATTTTCCCCATAGGCCCATAGGAGTTTAAAGCCATGACAGACGCTAATGTGTTTAATACTGATCATAGCATGAAGTTTTAAAATAATACTTACACTTATTTTCAAAAGTAGAAACAGTACAAATCCATTTAATTAACCTCTAAACCCCCACCTGAATCGAGCATATATTTTCTTAAAAAAAAGCAACAAAAAGCGACAAAAAAGTGACAAGAATGTGACGAAAACTCAACAATAACGTACCAGAAAGCAACGAAAATGCGACAATAAAATGACAATAAAATGCCACAAAAAAAAGACAAAAACACTTCAAAAATTAGACTAAAAACGCAGCTTTCAGATTGCTTTCCAGTCGAGAAGCTCTTAGATTTAGGTAAAGTCGAAATGGAGAAAATGTGCTCGGTTCAGCGTTAGGAAAAATAACTTTGCAGCCTACAAAACATGAAAACCCTCAGTATTGGCAACACGACAGGGACAAACCTAGAGTTGTGAGTCAGTATTGAAAGAGCAACTGCACAGCGCCACCTACTGGTCTTAAAGTGTGCATTATTAAGTCTTTAAAATTAACAAAACACATAGCCAAATGTTATTTTTATCTTTGGAGTCTTTATTGAAATGGAGTGGAGTAAAAGTAATGTAATGTGATTGTGTCAGCTTTCAGTCGTCCATGAGTCTTTCTTTGCAGTTACAGTTTTGAAAATCGTCATCTAGGCCGGGCTGGAAGTCGATTGAGTTGAGGAAGTTTTACTGATGTAATCTAAGACCACGGCACTTTTGCTTGCTACTTGTGACTGAGACGATGAATCCATGAATTGTAACAAAAACGTAAACCTCTCTTTTGTTTAATTTCCAGGAACACAGCTGACCACATCCCCCTCTCTCCGTACTCCCTCCACGCCCCCTCCCCGCGGCCATGGAGGAGGATCCCAAGACCTCGGAACGGTCCCCTGCGCCCCTGTTGCAACGCCAGGCCCGCCAGCGTCCCTCAGCCGCGGCCGTCCTGAAATCCAGAATGAAGCGCGGTGTCAACTGCTCTGTGCCCAAGGTGCGCTCCACCCTGAGCGGCTTCTTCCCTGTGGTGCGCTGGCTGCCCAAGTACAAGCTGAAGGAGTACGTGTGGGGCGATATCATGTCCGGCCTCATCGTGGGGATAATCCTCGTGCCTCAGGCCATCGCCTACTGCTTGCTCGCTGGTCTGGATCCCATTTACGGACTGTACACGTCATTTTACGCCAACATCATCTACTTTCTCATGGGCACGTCTAGACATGTGTCAGTGGGGATCTTCAGCCTAATGAGTCTCATGGTTGGGCAGGTAATAAAAATTATAGTTTTCCAAAGCGTGAGGCGTGAGAAGCGAACGTGTCAGCAGGTGCGAAAGCTTCTGCTGACATCGGTTTGATCTGAACAGCTTACCTTGCAAAAAGTTGGGGTGTCCACCCAGTCTTTATTTGTATATGTTTGCTTATGTGCAAATGAATCAGAATTGCTAAATGAGCTCATCACAAAGGTTGTCGTTATTTACTATAGGTGACACCCCCTGCAGAGAACTAAAGAACTCTGTCTCTATCTTGGGTTTTAATGTTATCCGGTCCTGGATGGAGCATAAGGAAAACTTTGTGGACTTCAAACAGATTTAGTCCGGGACCCCCGGTTTAGAACATTACAAATTGCAATTGGATAGTTCAAATCTGTGCAGCCTTATTGCAAAGGTTATTATGATTTTCTTATGATATCTTAGTAATACAGGATAATGGCATTAATCATAGTTTTACACCTGTGATGTGGAAACTTCACAAAGAAAAGGTTTTTAATTATTTTGCTCAACGTAAGTTTTTTTTTTCTTCTCACCTACTTAAAGCAGTACTAAGTAACTTGTTTACCTAAATAAATCCTTTTCGTAGTCCCTCTGGGGATTAAAACAAGTGTTAATGGGATGATTGGGGGTCTTTCATCTCCCCCCACAATTGCAACTTCGTGGCCACCGGGTAGGTGTCACCAATACACACTAATGGAATCACGAAGAAGAAGCTAACAGGCTGTGGGGCTAGCGCTAAGGCTGCAGCTAACGATTATTTTTCTATCGATTAATCTATAGATTATTTTTTCGATTAATCGATTCATCTATAGATTATTTTTTCGATTAATCTATAGATTATTTTTCCTTTTACCGATTATTTTTTCATTTAAAATGAAGGGGGAAAAATTGACGTAGGCCAGTATTTTCAAATGGCATGGCTTTTATTTAACCAAAAATAAAATTATGGCTCAATGTGCAACTCAGTAGCCTATAAAATGTGCAATTTCTGGAACACTCACTGTAAACATTTGAATAAAAGTAAAGGTATTGCTTATTTGCTTTAAAATGCGCAAAATAAAAAATAAATAACCAGCACACAACAATGATTGTATGATTAAAGTTAATTGTTCGTTTGTACATAACTGTTAATGTTGTACAAAGGTAGTTTAGTTAGTTACACAACTAACGTAACGTTATGTAGCGTTAGACACGCGCGTTTTTGACTCCTCTCAGAGCGGAACAGTGCTTTAGTTTATGAATTTACAACGCAGATACAAATAATACATTAATGTTTTTGTGTAATGAAAATTACTCACGCAGCCGATTGACTGGTTGATGGCATGAACGCTGTCGGGTGTTTTCGTTTTAAATGTTCGTTCATAGCCGTTGTGCTGCTGTGGTAGGCCATTTCCGCTCGACACAGTGTGCATAAACAACATTATTTGGCCGTTTCTGGAAATACTCCCACACTTTTGATTACTTTTGGCGTGCCTTTTTCCCCTCGCTCGCATCGCGCGCCGCCATGATGTAAACAAGCGACGCGTCGACGCACAAAAACTGCGTCGACGTATTTACGTAATCGATGACGTCGACTACGTCGACGCGTCGTTTCAGCCTTAGCTAGCGCCACTTAAACAGTATTACATACATATATATACATATATATATATATATACATGCGTATATATAACTATCTGGCCTTTGTGCGTACGCAAATGTTGTCAACGTTTAGCCTCTCCCAGCAAACGTAGAGCTCCATACGGGGCTGAAGTTAGAAGTGACCAAGCTGTTCCACACTTTCCCTATTTAAATACAGTTATGTGAGCCTTTACAAGATCCTAGTCTAGTTACACAAAATCAAACATGTCCATATTCTAAGTGGATATACTATACTTTTAAGGTGGATGTACTACTATATTGTAAGGCGTAATAACACAGGAGCACTTCGACTTTCGGACGTCGAAGTGCTCCTGTGTTATTACGTCTCACAATAAAGTACTTAGAAAATCGACATGTTTAATTTTGTGTTACTTGCGTGACTGAGCGCACGCACAAGACCAGGCAGGTGCACATCAACTTGTCTAAGCTAAGTTAAGAACATATCTCGGTATGTAAAAACGGTGGCCTATTCTTTTAACATGTTTTAACCACTAGCCAGAGTAGGCAAGACACATCTAAACTTTGAGCAAAATAATTGGATAAAAGGTTAAAAAGTCAAAAGAATAATGGAAAAAATTATGTCCCAAAATACACGTTGCAAAGTGACAGTTATGGACAATAATAAACATCACCAAAAATGCCAAACCATAAAAAAACAAGGTCATTATTATGTTAATTGTGTGAAATGGGTCATCTAACGTGGGTTATGCACTTTAATTGATCAACATTATGTTCTGTGGATGGATCTTGGTGCTGAGTTTCATTTACCAAAAAATGCCTAAATAATTCTTGCTGTGTTGCTTTAGGTTGTGGACAGAGAGGTGTCCCAGGCAGGCTTTGATATTGACGACTCCAAAATGCCCACCCCTGCCATGATAAATGGCACACTGGACATCAACGTGACCGCCAAAACTATAGAGCTCTTTGGTGTGGAGTTTGAGAAAGAGTCCTATGCTATTCTCGTGGCTGCAACGCTGACATGTCTGACTGGTATTTATCAGGTACAGCACTTTTGTGTAATACAGTAATTCATGTTGTTTATAGGTCATATATCATCAAAATCAACTTTTGTCTTGTATTGCTAAACCGTCATCCAAAACATACCCGTGGAGGTGTTTCGTTTTATTCAAGCATATTTTAGTAATCTCATTTAGTCTGTCCCCGCACTCAAAATGCTATAGCCCACAGTCTGATCACATCACACGGAGATTTCCATACACACTTGTTCTGTTTTATTGTCCAGACACCTTGGCCCATTTCTGTTCCTTCCCTGCACTAATTAGCATGTTTGAAAATCCTATTTTTCAAGTTTTGCATTGTTGCTACTGTACAAAAGGTGGAGGTGTGTTCTCCACTGGCCTTTAGTATGACTGCATTTTTCAGCACAACAAACTACCATATTTGAAGGAAAATAAAGGCCATTTAGATCAATTTGAAAAACTTTATCAATTTGAAAAAACAATCATTTTCCTTAAAATACGGTAGTTTGTTTTTGTTTTTGTTGAGAATTTCACCCAGGGAAAAGGGTAGGAATAGCACTCTATCAGGTTTGATATATTGTAGGTTAAATTTATTGGCGTTATCATTTTAACATTTTCACAGACTCTAAAGTAAGAGTCTGTAATGCAAGATTATAGACTGGACTAGAGTGAGTGATGTGCATCATTTTTATACACAGAGCAACCCACGGAAACGCTGTTTTAGAAATGACCTACATAACCACATGTGTGTTAACAGCTGCTACAGTTGACACCTTTCACACCGAATCTACACGGACAATCATTTAAACAAACTAATGGTCTGTTGCCTCTCTCCCAGGTGCTAATGGCAGTGTTCCGCTTGGGCTTCGTCTCTGTTTACCTTTCTGCTCCGATGCTGGATGGCTTTGCGACCGGTGCCTCCTTCACGATCCTCACAGTCCAGGCCAAGTACCTCCTCGGGCTGAAGATCCCCCGTCACCAAGGCCCCGGAGTGGTGGTGGTCACGTGGTTCAACATCTTTGCAAATATTCACAATACCAACTTCTGCGACCTCATCACCAGTGCCATCTGTATCTCCGTTCTAGGTAAAAAGAAAAAATATGGCCTTGTTGTCTTATACATGCATTTCCAATGACATCATGCATAGTTCAGGCCCCCATTTTGAATACCATAGTAGAATCATGCAGCACTACAACATGTAAAAATATCACTACTCAGCATGAAAATGAAAGTCAACTGGTTGACAGTGGCATTTTTTACTCGTAATCATTGCTCATGAAAATAACAGTAAAAACACGGCCCCCTGTTCCTTTTTCGTCACCATTTTGATGCTTTTCTTGTAAGCTTTTAGATTTGGGTAAAGCTCAGTTAAGACGGGGGTAAAAGGTTAAGGAGAAAATTGAGAGGCCAGACCAGGCCCCTCTGAGCTTCTTCCAGAATGGACATGTGGCCAGTCCGCCCCTGCGTGAAAGTATCAATGAAAAATCTACTTATTTCTGTATCTACTCTCAAAATGTACTGAAAGTAGATTTCAGAACTACAGAAAGGGTTGAATCTGCATTTATTGCTGTGTCGTTATCAAATCAGGAAGTGGCTGAATGTGCTGGATCAGAGTTACTTTAGTGCAGCTGCGTTTAGAGTCACTTGCTGTGCATCTACAAAGAGGTAATCACTGTCATAAACATGGTCAATTGAAAACTTTTACTGATGAGAGTAAATCAATAACGTACTCAAGTGATTAAGGGATATTAACAGAGATCAGAAACCATCTGACATTTTGTTCTCCCCCTAGTGGCTGGTAAAGAGATCCAAGACCGCTACAAAGACCGCCTGAAGATCCCTCTGCCCACTGAGCTGGTGGTGGTGGCGGCAGCGACTCTGGCCAGCCATTTTGGAGGCCTGAACAGTAAGTATGGCTCCAGCGTTTCCGGACACATCCCCACGGGCTTCATCCCACCCCGAACGCCCAGCTTAAACGTCATGCCACAAGTCGCGCTGGACGCTATTCCCCTTTCCGTCATCAGGTAAACTACTACTGTGCTTTGGACAAACATTTTAAACCTCATTGACTGAACATATTGTATTGCTCTCTTCTCAAGCTTTGCCTTTACCGTGTCACTGTCTGAGATGATGGCTAAAAAGCATGGCTACTCAGTACGACCGAATCAGGAAATGCTGGCAATTGGCTTATGCAACATCGTCCCGTCGTTCTTTCACTCTTTCACCACGAGTGCAGCTTTGGCCAAAACCATGGTGAAGGACTCGACTGGCTGTCAGACACAGGTGAAGTTTGACCTACTAAATGAATGAAAATTAATACAGGAAGCCTATTACTACTTTGTTTTTTTTTTAATACAGTTGTAGGGACCTATTCAAACCCACATGAGACACAACACAGTGCTAGTACTTAAAAGCTGCACAAAATGGAAGCCAAACAGGACTGCTGTTCACTTAACATCCTGTTCCCTGTGTTTAACTAATGAGTAAAACCTTAACTACAGCATGGCCCTGTCATTAGTGCACACGAGAAGAAAAAAAAAAAAATCTGGAAAAGCACTGCCTTGTGGAGGTTTGTTGTTGTTGTTTTTCTCTCAGAGCCCAACTAGAACAGTCCCGTTAACCCAGAGAGCCGCCCTGGTCAGGAATAAAAATCCCATTAATTTCCCTCATAGACTTTCCATTTTCAACATTCCAACATTAAAACGAAAACAAACAAATCACTGGAAATTATGGCAAAATTATTTTCTAGTTTGTCCAAGTGTCCTTTCCATATTTGAAGTAAAAGTTTGACCACACAGAGTCGTCTCATAAATTATTAGCCTTCATAATTATTTTGTTGCATTAATGTTACTATTTGTGACAATGAGAAGAATTAAGAGGCAAGAAGAAGCTGCGGCACTCCTGTATTTGCAGGCTTTAATGTAGACCGACGTATTTCGACTCAAAAAAGTCTCATCAGGGTTGAATCGAAACGAGTCAGCCTACAATCAATCCTGCAAATACAAAGTGCCTGAGCTTCTTCTTGGTAATAGTTTTTCGCCCACAAAGTCTGGAGTACACCTGTGTTTACAAGTTACCAAGATCCAGATCCCGTCTTTTATTCTATTGATCCAGTGTAGTCTGCCTTTCCTAATAGGCACCAGAGGGGGTTTTGCGGTGGGCAGGATTGTTGAGCATCACAACCTCCATTGAGAAGTACTAGGCCACAGATCTATAATAGAACTCTAGATGGGATGTTCCCATAGCAATGTCCTATAGCAATGTCCTATCTTTGTCAGTGGAGGATGGCATGAGAAGGAGAGGAAAAAATTGCATGACAGCACTTGACTTGAAAACTGGCACTTACAGCTCATTTTAAGCTTATAATGTCGTTGATTGAGTTATACAGTTATGCTCAAAAGTTTCCATACCCTGGCAGAATTTAATCATAGGCCGTCATTGGCCTCCGTTGACAAAAAAAAATAAATGTACCATGCCTACTGTGAAATATGGAGGTGGTTCCCTGATGCCACTGGCTCCAGCAGAATAAAGTGAAGGTCCTGTTAATGTCCATCTCAGTCTCCTGACCTCAGTATCATTGAACCACTGTGTGGAGAGCTGAGACATGCAGTTCATGCAAGACAGCCCAGGAATTTACAGGAACTGGAGGCCTTTTGCCAAGAAGAATGGGCCACTTTACCATTAGATTATCTAGAACCATAAAAGACTCCAAGCTGTCATTGATGTTAAAGGAATAGGCCACCGTTTTTACATACTGAGATATGTTCTTACCTTAGCTTAGATGAGTTCATGTGAACCTGTCTGGTCTTTGTGCTCGCGCTCAGTCACGCAAATGTTGTTAGCATTTAGCCTATCCCAGCAGAGGTATAGCTCCAAACTGGGGTGAAGTTAGAAGCTACAAAACTGTTCCATGTTTTCCCTTTTTAAATACGGTTAGGTGAGCCTTTACACAATCCAAGTATAGTTACACAAAGTTAAACATTACGATTTTCTAAACAGATAAAAAGGGGACTATATTGTGAGGCGAAGTACTCCAGGTGTTATTACGCCTGGAAATGGGGAAACCGGGGAACAGCCATGGATCTATTATAAGGGAACAGCTTGGTAGCTTCTAACTTCCGCTCAGGTTGGAGCTATACCTCTGCTGGGAGAGGCTAAATGCTAACAACATTTGCGTGACTGAGCGCACGCATAAAGACCAGACAGGTTCACTCATCTAAGCTAAGGTAAGAACATATCTCAGTATGTAAAAAAGGTGGCCTATTGCTTTAAAGGGGTATACGCAGTGGCGGGCCGTGGGGTTTCAGTCAGGGCCTTCAATAGCAACCTGGGTTCACCCAGTCAAGTCAAACGCATATAAACTGATCGACAGTAGGCGTATGGATAAAACTGCCTGTTTGCGTGGCATTTGTTCGCTAAAGGATTTGTCAACAATGCAAACGCAGCGGTGCCTCCGCCCCCAAACAAAAACACCTTCGGGAACACTCGTGCTATAATACGGAAACACACGACACATGACAGACGGAGACGAGCGTGTTATAACGTGGAAACAGGCGGCTGTTTTTATGAGATGTTTTGTTGACAGAGCGAGACACCAGAGATGAACTCAAACGCAAATCAACCGTAATAAAAGATACTAAACTTAAAGTTTTGTGGTATTTGACATACCTTTTTTTATAGCGCTCGTAGTCTCGTACCTGTTGCCTGCCCGAGTCCCAGCGCGGGGAAACCCTTCTCCTGTCCGGGGAGCCAAGCGTCTACGTCCCGCTGTCGTTCCCGCTGCTTTGCTCTCGAAGCTCTTCATAATGAAGGGCCGCACAATATCCGTGATCAGTAAATCCACTTCATTTTGCCTCGTTCGGACGTTTCCAAGAGGAATATCTGTTTATCCGGTTCTCTTCGGAGTGGCTGGAACGTCTTGCCCATGCGCAGCTACATGAGCGGTTTTCCCAGGCGAACAAACCGCAGGGGGCGCTGCTGAGCTACCATCGTTGGTATAAGAGAAACTGTATAATGTGTCATCTTTGGACATAGTGTCTCAGTTGTAAAAGGGGTTAGGCAGAATAAGTCTTGCCTTCAGCCTAAACCCCTTTCGGTCAGGTATCATTTAGCACATAAATACTTAATGTACAAGGTTTTTCTTATTGTATAATGTATAAGATCCTTTTGCTCAGGGTCATTTGGGTACTTTTTTTTTTTCATTATGATTTAAAAATAGCAAACTCGGTTGTTTCACCATACGTGGCTTCACACAACCACTAACTATGAGTGAACAAAAACATTGTCTTCCATATTCTTTGAAAAATTGTCAAAAAATAAAACATTTTGCCAGGGTATGTAAACCTTTGAGCACAACTGTATAATGCTGTATACACATGACTGTCTTTTCAGATGTAAATTGGATTCATTACATTTAACATTTTTTAATTAAATTTTCCGCCCCTCCCTCAGGTCTCCAGCCTCATCAGTGCCTTGGTCGTCCTTCTAGTCCTGCTATTCTTTGCCCCCTACTTCTACTCTCTCCAGAAGTGTGTCCTGGCATGCATCATCATTGTGAGCCTGCGGGGGGCGCTCAGGAAGTTCAAAGATGTCCCGGCGAAGTGGAGGGCCAGTCGAGAGGATGCTATTGTTTGGCTTGTTGCCATGGCAGCCACAGCACTGATCAGCGTAGAGCTGGGTCTTGTGATGGGCATCGTGTTTTCTATGATTGTGGTGATCTACAAGACGCAAAACCCAAAGGTGAGTCACAAAAACTCTGTGTTTCCATTATCATAGTGATTATGATTTATTGTAGGTTAGAATCCGAGTTTTATTTCAATTATTTATCTTATTATTTCGCAAATAAAAGTCAAACTGAAAGGCAAGTGTATTCGCACATTTAAACATAACATAATTGCTTTACAGAAGGGTTTGTTTTGTAGGGCTGGGGCAAAATATTGTTTTGCAATATATCGCAATACTTCTTTGTTGTTCTTTGTTGTGATACATGTATCATGTATTGGGTAAAATATTGCAGGTTGTTATAATGAAAAATCATCAATTTCATACTTCATTGGACTATTCTGTATCGCAATACAGTATCAGGCCCTCAGTATCGTGATACATATTGGATCGCCATATTATTTAGGAACTCAAAATTTGGGACGCAAATGAAATAAAACAAAACAAAAACAATCATTAAAAGTCCAATTAAAAGTGTAGTAAAGGAAGAAAATCCCTTTAGTTCAGAGGTTACGGTTAAGGTGTACTTCATTGCCCGAGATGGTTCATGTCACACTAACATGGAGAGGTACTCGGGCACTAGGCCATGGAGAGACCTGTACAGTGCAGAGACCTGAGCCTTGCTTTTGAGACCCAGCAAAGCAACACATCACCTGGAATCCTACGCAGTGTGGACTTAATAACTGCCCATGTCCCACGTTTCCTCCCAGGTCTCTCTTCTCGGACGTGCTGGCGACTCTGACTTCTACGAGGACATGGAGGAATACAAAAACCTGCTCCCGCCCGCTCAAGTGCTCGTGTTCCGCTACCAGGCTCCTCTGTACTACGCCAACAAAGACTCCTTCCTCAAAGCCTTATACAAACGGGCCGGGGTCGAACCATTTTTAGAGCTGACCAGGCGGAAAAAGGAGGAGAAAAAGGCAAAAATGTCTGCCAAGCAAGCCAACGGGGACAAAACCAACGGGGAGCTTATTCAAAGTAACCTGGATTTCCACTCAATAGTCCTAGACTGCTCTGCTATACCCTTCATAGACTCATCGGGCATGGCAACGTTCAAAACATTGGTCCAAGAATACAGGGACATTGGGGTCAGTGTGTATCTGGCCAGCTGCAACACTTCAGTCATCGACTCTTTACTTAAAGGAGATTTCTTCGGTAAAAATGACCAGAACATGAGTAAATTACTGTTCCACACAGTCCACACTGCAGTAGAATATGCTGTAGCACATGAAATGCCACAAGGTGAAAGTAAGTCAGCGACGTCTTTGGTGTAGGGGTGGGAACCTCTGGATACCTTACGATTCGATACAATACACGATACATAGCTTACGATAACGATTATCTCACTATACGCCGATACTGTGATAATATAAATATAACCTACGATACATCACAAAATATTGTTATGGACTGTGATTGAATAGATGTTTAAACATTTTTTAAACGATATTTTGATTATTGGAGCTACTTACCGCGTCACCACATAAATCAGCCTCTAAACAGCATTCACCGCGGTCATTTCCACAGCCATAACCAGTCCAAACTATGAATCTGAGGCATACAATCCACTTCCTCCTGTTTGTGTACATTATGCATCCATATAGCACTCAGAATCACCACTTTATCGAGTGCCTGCTGCAGTCCTAAGACAGATACTGTTATATACGTGCATATATATTGTTAAATAAGAGGCGAGAGACCGGGGCTACTTCAAGCATGGTGTATTAGCTTCATTGCTCAACAACAGGGATCAGGGTACGTCCCGTACGAAAGGGGTGGTGCCCAGGATGGACAAACTTCCATATGTCAATAGGTAATACATAACATATCCTACAGCCTAATACTGCATTTACTTGACCGAGTCCAAAATTGACAGGACCAACATACTGAAGGCTATATCCAGGTAATTGTAGCGTGAATAAAATGTTTGTAAATCAGTTGTTACAATAAATATTCAGTCATAAATTTTAATAGAAAATAATAACTTTATTCCTTTCGCAACAAAATGTTATCTATAAAACATTTTTTGTAATGGTAATAATTATAACAATAAAAAAAATCTAAAATCCAAGGGTTTAGACACAAAAGTGCAAATTACAGTTGATAAAATGGCAAAATATGGACAGTGGGAAAAATTATTAGAACGCCGAAAAAAGTTTGTGTTTAGTTCCACTGGCAAACCGCATCTGGAGATGATGGGAGTCGGTCGAGCAGATGCAGATGTGGATTACCTTTTGACAATTTCTTTGGTTCCTGGGAGCTTTTCTCAGCAGCTGCACCTGATAAATAAATTAAAATGGTAGTGTTTAGTAATGATGGTTGATAATAACATAATTGGAGCAACTAAACATTTAGGGGATCATTGTATTTGTTTATTTGCGTTACTGTCTCTGTTTGCTCTGCTCTGAACCAGGTCAGCACCTTAATACTAAAGTAATGATTGCCCCATTAAACCATAAGTTACAGTCATGACTAAAGGCAAATGTTTTATTTGTGTAGAACAGTTCATTCACAAGGCAAGTCAAAGTGCTTCACAATCCTACAGTTGCCTCATAACTGAATCCAAACTAAACTAACTGCGACATTGTGGGGGCAAGATCAAACAATTTTATTGGCTTACTATTGATATTATTATCAGGTTAGTTTATTATGGGATCGTGAATTAATCATTAATCCTTATGTTACTGGGATGTCTGGAACATGTAAGCTTTCTTTGGTGGCAAACAGTTATAGGCTAGTAACGTTAAGTTAAGTTTGGAGTGAGCGAGGAACTTCGTTCCTCTAGCTTGATGGCCACAGCTAGAGGAACGAGTTCACAAATAAGAGCTTGAACAACATGATGCCGGGAGAGGCTTGTTACCGGTGCAGTTACGCCAGCTGGTGCGACTTATACTCCCAAACAACTTATATATGTTTTTTTTCTTCTTCATTATGCATTTTTTGACTCCGGAGCGACTTGTAGTCCAGAAAATACGGTACTTCAGAGAAAGACCATAAGAGGTGAAATGACTATCTACTACTATATAAGGGCTGATCGTCTGTGTAATAACAGTTGCAGTAATCCTGGCTTCAGACGTTTCAAAGATTTAGTATCAAGCTTCTGGCCGGATCTACTGCTTCATAGCACATTGTGTTTGCACACCTGGGTTTTTGCTTCCATGGCCTTGCATTGTTGTTGTTATCCTAAAAACATTGGTGAAACAGCTTTAATTTGCTTTTAAATCTGTGTGTGGGCTCCCAGCAGTGAGGGGTTTACCGGTGAAGAAGAGTGGTGCGTAGCGAAGCGTAAGATGTCCGTGACTCCAGAGGAGCCTAGTCCTAAAAACTGGACCCTGTTGCGACATATATTTACTCTTAACTCTAGTTACTCTTTCTTTGGAAGTTCATCTCAGGTCCTGGGAGCAAGGATAGGTTTTTATCCAATCTTTAACATTTCTGTGACTGAGTGACTTGCAGCTGAAGATGCCACTGCCATGTTGTGCCATCTGTGTATTATTGACAAATGTAAATGAAAATGTTGACGGTTCCAGATCAAATTCAAATACTTTTGATACAGTATAAACGTTGGTGTATATATATCGGAATTGATTCATCATCATTTTCTTTAATATTGATGACTTTTGCTAGTGTTTTAAAATGTTTGACTGGCATTGCCTTAATGTGAAAAACTTGAAATAAACGAACAATCTTCTGTAAACACTACTGGGACTACCGGCTGCTATTAATTACATTATACTTTTAACTTATATTGATAAATCTAGTCTTGCTCATATGAAAAACATAACAAAATGGAACCTTCCTTACTTTATACAAACCTGCGTACTCTTACAGTGAATATTAAAACAGAAGGGTAATGCTAAATAGAAGAAGAGTATAAAGAGTATTGTGAGCATGTGACGACATTTTCTTTGACCTGCTGACTCGCCATATTAAGCATATAATCACAGTCCATTATGTTCTTAAGGCCAGAGGAGCAGAAAAGGGAAGGGCTAGCCAACATAAGGAATAGTCATCATGACACAAATGTATTTGTTCAGTGATAACTCTGATTCTGAAAGTACAGTTTATACCGTGGGTTTAACTTTTTAACTTTAAACTAGTCAGCTGGTTTGGCAGCGGGATAAACTTTCACTTCTTATGACCAACTGTGTCTCGGCTTTTGATCAACAATTTGCAGTTTGACCCTGTTTTAGAATATTTAATAAAAGATCTGTTATTTCTTTCATAATAATGCATTGGTTTTATATAGCGCTTTGGACACTCAAAGACGCTCTACATTGCATTCTTCATTCACTCCATACTTGGTGGTGGTAACTGCTGCCCCATGGGTAGTTTAGTGTATTGGTTTATTTGGTAGGGACAGTGCATGTTAATGAACAAGCCACACCGGATTGTAGCTTTGGGCTCATTTCCATCCGTCGTCCCCCAATGCTCATTCTTAAACACTCATTCATCCTGGCCAAGACCGATGGAAGCCCCTCTGACCACCACCAACCACTCACTCACTCCATTCACTCAGGTTTCCTGCTGTTCTTAAACGGTGTCCCATCTAAGTACCAAGATGTGACGGGATTGGGCATAGCAAGGCGGTATGGCCTACGTATCTTTAAAGCGAACTGCTGATCCAATCATTGATCATAAGACTGACTGCTACAATCAAAACAATCAGCAGAGATTTTAGGCAAAATCCCACAACCAACTGTTGGGTTTTGACCATAGTGGCCAAACTGCCTCTGCTGATCCCATCAGACCTCGGAAGCTAAGCAGGGAAAGGCCTGGCAGGACTTGGATGGGAGACCATTTGGGAACACCAGGAAGCCTGGCAAATGAGTGTCTGAGTGGTTGCCTCGCTTATCATTACTGAGTATGGAGTGAATGAATAATGCACCAAATTGTAAAGCAACTTTGAGTGTCTGGAAAAGCGCTATATAAGACTAATGCATTATTATTATTATTATTAATATTATAATAGATAGAACAAGTCCTGACCCTCCAGTTGAGAACTGCCGCTTTAAACAAACACTTATTATGAAGTCCTCAGATGTAACTTCAGAAAACACTACAGAAAACAGGCACCATAACTATTTATGTACAGCATTCTTTATTCATCCAAGTATTTAAAATAGATTTTTTTTTAATAGAGGCACTCCAAATAAATACAGCAGTATACGTCTCATAGGTTAGTGCCAGCATTTCATTAAAATAACGACAAAACACCAAAACAATGGTAAAATCAAAAGAGAATCAAAAGAGGCTAAATGCAGTATTATTTCAGCACCTGGTTGATCATTTCGGCTCATGTAAGATCTTGTGGTGTAACAGTAATTATAGTTGGCTATTTTGTTCCATGTTTATGTTACACAGCCGTGGTTACCAACAGTTTTGTTTCAAGCATCCCCTAAGTTGTAACGACACTTACCTCTGTACTTTCTTCTCATTATTGTAATATTAGTTTAATGTTCCAAAACGTCAGAGTCTTACAGTTTACAACATAAAAAGATTCATTTTCAAACAGTATTCGGTTTCAAATCTAAAATAAATCCACAAACCACCTGCCAAGGGCTCAGTCGACATACTCTGGAGTGAGAAACATGGCAACACATGATAAATAAGGCAGATCCATGAGAAAAACACAAAGCGTATATGTAGTGAGTATACAGTGAGGAAAATAAGTATTTGAACACCCTGCTATTTTGCAAGTTCTCCCACTTAGAAATCGTGGAGGGGTCGGAAATTGTCATCGTAGGTGCATGTCCACTGTGAGAGACGTAATCTAAAAATAAATCCAGAAATCACAATGTATGATTTTGTAACTATTTATTTGTATGATACAGCTGCAAATAAGTATTTGAACACCTGAGAAAATCAACGTTAATATTTGGTACAGTAGCCTTTGTTTGCAATTACAGAGGTCAAACGTTTCCTGGCCCACTCCTCCACACAGATCTTCTCTAGATCAGTCAGGTTTCTGGGCTGTCGCTGAGAAACACGGAGTTTGAGCTCCCTCCAAAGATTCTCTATTGGGTTTAGGTCTGGAGACTGGCTAGGCCACGCCAGAACCTTGATATGCTTCTTACAGAGCCACTCCTTGGTTCTCCTGGCTGTGTGCTTCGGGTCATTGTCATGTTGGAAGACCCAGCCTCGACCCACCTTCAATGCTCCAACTGAGGGAAGGTTGTTCCCCAAAATCTCGCAATACATGGCCCCGGTCAGCCTCTCCTTAATACAGTGCAGTCGCCCTGTCCCATGTGCAGAAAAACACCCCCAAAGCATGATGCTACCACCCCCATGCTTCACAGTAGGGATGGTGTTCTTGGGATGGTACTCATCATTCTTCTTCCTCCAAACACGTTTAGTGGAATTATGACAAACGCTCCATTTTGGTCTCATCTGACCACATGACTTTCTCCCATGACTCCTCTGGATCATCCAAATGGTCATTGGCAAACTTAAGACGGGCCTTGACATGTGCTGGTTTAAGCAGGGGAACCTTCCGTGCCATGCATGATTTCAAACCATGACGTCTTAGTGTATTACCAACAGTAACCTTGGAAACGGTGGTCCCAGGTCTTTTCAGGTCATTGACCAGCTCCCCCCGTGTAGTTCTGGGCTGATTTCTCACCTTTCTTAGGATCATTGAGACCCCACGAGGTGAGATCTTGCATGGAGCCCCAGTCCGAGGGAGATTGACAGTCATGTTTAGCTTCTTCCATTTTCTAATGATTGCTCCAACAGTGGACCTTTTTTCCCCAAGCTGCTTGGCAATTTCCCCGTAGCCCTTTCCAACCTTGTGGAGGTGTACAATTTTGTCTCTAGTGTCTTTGGACAGCTCTTTGGTCTTGGCCATGTTGGTAGTTGGATTCTTACTGATTGTATGGGGTGGACAGGTGTCTTTATGCAGCTAACGACCTCAAACAGGTGCATCTAAATTTAGGATAATAAATGGAGTGGAGGTGGACATTTTAAAGGCAGACTAACAGGTCTTTCAGGGTCAGAATTCTAGCTGATAGACAGGTGTTCAAATACTTATTTGCAGCTGTATCATACAAATAAATAGTTACAAAATCATACATTGTGATTTCTGGAATTTTTTTTTTAGATTATGTCTCTCACAGTGGACATGCACCTACGATGACAATTTCAGACCCCTCCATGATTTCTAAGTGGGAGAACTTGCAAAATAGCAGGGTGTTCAAATACTTATTTTCCTCACAGTATGAGCAGGCCATTTAATATCCCATAATTCTCAAGTCAAGTGTAAGGTTTTGGTTGTCCCAGCTTTATGCCGCTAAACACTGACGAAATGATAAGATACACAATTGTGATTTTAGCAAAATGCCATCAACTTCCTACAATTCATAATTCTGCATTATTATATTTATTTAAGCACTGGAGTGTACAGTTTATATATTACTTTAGTTTCATTGACAATATGACAAACTAATGAAACTTATTGAAAATTGATTGTTCAAGTTGTGTACAAAAGTCACAGTATCAAAAATGGTTAAAACCTTTCCATAGGCAGCAGGCATAAATACTGTAAATGTATTCATGCATTGTTCCTAAAGTGGCCATTACACAGTATCATTTCATTTTGTTCTGCGCTGCTACAATCCAGTCATCAGAGGCCACTGAATATACATTGGCTTGTAAAATACTGGCTTTCTGAACCAAGATATACTGACCCAACACATTTCCAGCCGTAAATATGCAACATTACTGATATCCCGTGATAAAAAACATTGCTATTTTCCCACAATCAGCTGGCCTTGTAAAGTACATGGATTGATACTGTATGTCGACTTAGCTGCTCCAGCTCTGAGAGGGACAGGGCTCGCTGTGTCTGAACCGCATGATGTAAACAGCCGTTTGGTGCCACCAGTAGAACATCAGGACCACCAGGACGTGCCACACCTGGTGACTGGCGCCCAGGTAGTTCAGCTGGCCTGGGAGAGGAGGCAGAAGAAGAAAGGAGCATTTGTGACACTGTTTCCGCGGGGGAATTGAAAGGCCCTAAAATGAACGTCATAAAAAATGTGCTCCTCGAACCCTTCACCTTTATGCCCTCTATAACTTCAGATAGAGGGAGGTTTATTAACCCAATATGAATAACAAAAGGCTCAAGATACAAATTTGACTGGATTAAATTAACAAAAGCCTATTGTTCGTCTTGTGGGGCAAACCAAAGCGCTCACCTGGGAAATACCGTTCAGGAATCTTTGTGACGTAAAAGAGGAACGCCGACCCGGCAATCAGGTACATTACCATCACACGGGGCAGGAACAGCTGTGCACACGACAACACAGTATCTTAACAATTAAAAATATATAGCAGTAGCAGTCTAATAATAAATCACGTTGATAATCAATATTAAACTCATACACTGATTACACTACAGTAATTGTACTATACTATGATACAAATGATAGAAAAAAAAATACTGTCTTTTTTTATTGTGGTGAAATACCCTCTGGGCCATCAACTCTCTCGGGTGAACTCCACTTAAGCTGCAAATGTTTCTGCCATGTTTGTTATGTAAGAGCAGGTCACACAGAGAAAAAAAAACAACGGGTTGGAGACCTCTGGCACTGGAATAAAGCGGTGTGAGTGGAACTTCCAAAACCTTTGCCTAACCTTTACAACATCAGTCGTGAATCCCCCGGTGAGGCAGACCCAGTGGCAGGCCGGCACCACGCTGACTCCGGCCACGCAGCAGAAGATGGCCGTGCGGATCCTCTTCCAGTCGTTACTGAGATAGTGAGGGTGCACCTGAGCGCAGAACACCGCCAGGATCAGAGACAGCACAATCATCAGGTACACCTGCCGCCAGAACTGAAGGGAAACAGAGGGGGACAGACAGGGAAAACACAACACCATATGTTTACAGGGCTATATTATGCCATCAGATGCTTTTTTTTCCCTTTCATGTTATCATGCTGCTCCCTCATGACAAAGTACATGTGGCAGAATTGCTCTGTGTGCATGGGCTTACTGATTTACGATGGTGAGATGATTGTAGTGGGTTTATACTTTATCTACGTTTTAAGTTCCCAGTGTTCCCATAATGTACTGTAATTGGTGTGTATGCAAGAGTCTATTTTCTGTCTGCCCAGGGACTGCAGGTGGAAATTAGCATAAGTGCTAAAACCTGCTACAATGCATCTCTCCTTTCTGAGGTTAATGTATATTTTACACTGTCCCTGTTCAAATTATTATTAGAACTATTATATCATTCGCACTATAATATCTCCTTATAGTCAGAGGACTGTAAATTGTCAGCATTCAAAAAGCCTTCATTCACACGGTTCTATGATGGCTTAATTACTTTTACTATTTTGTTTTTTAATACATACTTGGGCGCAGCGGTTAGCGCTTTTATTCTCCACAGCTAGTAGGTCCCGGGTTTGATCCCTGGCTGAAAAAGGTCTTTCTATGTGGAGTTTGCTTGTTGTTCTTTCTGTGCCTGCATAGAATTCCTCCGGGTACTGTTCCCTTACCACTGAAAACATGTACAATAGGCCAGAATGAAAGACAGTGTGTTTGCGTGTGTGAGCAAGTGATTGGTGGTGGTCGAAGGGGGCCAATGGCGCAGATGTGCAGCCTCACTTCTGTCAGTCTACCCCAGGGGTGGCTGTGGCAACAATAGTAGCTTACTACTACCGAGTATGGCGTGAACGAATAATTATGACAATGTGGCACTTTGAGAAACTTAACACAGGCATGTAAAGACAATATAAAAATAATAATAATAATAATTATTATTATTATTATTAACTTTAAATATCAAACTTAAGGTGTCCAAAAGAAATGTAAAAAAAAATATGGATAATACAAACAGCATATAATTTCCATCAAACAACAGAAGGTCATACTGTATCACAGTAGAAGGCATAAAAGATCCCAGGAACATAGCAGCCCAGGATGCCCACTGAGATGCCAGCGTAGTCCAGAGAGAGCCAGCGACGACAGGTTTTCTCAGAGAGGTGGCACGAGAACAAGTGGTAGCCCACAGAGCACAGCATGCACACCTAAAAGAATAAAAAAAGTTTAGAATACTTAATAAACACTTTTCACCATAAAAGGTGAATGTGAACCTAAAATGTCTTAAAGGTTGCCATTGTGTCAGCTACACTAGTGAACTAGACCATCACACGGAAAATAAACTACTAATTACAGCGACTAAAAACTAGCCTTTAAAAGTTGTCCGTCCAGCACCTGATGATGAGTTAACAGAATCCCCGAAATATGATGTTCAAATTGAACGTTTAAAAAAAATAATCATATATCCACAACGCGTCACACAGACTTAACAGCTGCTTTCACTTTTTTACCTGGAAGCAGAAGAGACCAGTAGCATAGATGACGTAGTCCTCCCTGTTTGCCCCGGAGGCTGGCAGGACAGTGGATACATCATTGACCCCCAGGGAGAAGAAGAGCACGAAGCCCAGCAGGTGGCTCCAGATGTTCACAGTCTCATTGGACAAAATGAAAATGCTGTAGTTTTGAGAAAAAGATAGATTTGTCATGACTAGTAATAGCATATAATTTACCAAGGATGCACCTGTGGATCCTCCGCTCCGTTGGAGAGATGAATATAACCCATAGTGCACTGCAACTTTGTTCCACCCCCCCTCTTTTTTTTATATTTATTTTAGCATTGAAATTACACAGAAATTTTAAATGTATATCTTCAGTCCATACACAATAATGAAAGCTACTGCAGCTTTGTCCCACGTTTGGTACAAAATATAGCATCAACATTAGAAGTGCAAGTGAAGTAAAGTGCCATAAAAACAGGGTTTATTAAAACCTTATATACAATAGCTACTTAAGAGATAAACCCGTCCTCTAAACAGTAGTGAAGTATATTTAATCCATTTAATTTGTTTAGGTTGCTTAACTGTGCATATTTGATCCAGCCCTGAAATACATTACAAATATACATATTATCACCTCTTGAGGCAGAGTTTGGAGGGCAGGTGAGCCCGATAGCCGCCTGTGATGTAGGGGTTCTCCTTGAGGAAAGGGGGGATTTGTTCATAGGTGTACAGTCGTATCCGCTGAGGTATGAGCACAGGCCAGTGCTGGTAACTGCCCAGCTCCGTGTAGTGGGCTGTCTTCAGCAGCCTCTGAGGCACCTTTAGCAGCATCTTCTTCATGTGGCTCTGTCAAAAGGCCGGCAGGATGCTAAGGCTGCGGAGGGAAGTGAGGAGAGGAACAAATCAAGTGAACGTGAAAACTAGAATGTCAAATTAGACCTTTTTTATTCATCAAAATCTGTTACACATAAGTACATGAACTTGAGTAACTTTGTGAAGTAACTGTACTTCTAGAAGTTGAAAGAGTGATATCTCTTTGAGGTAAACATTTCCTCTTTCCACTTTGAGTAAATCGATAACATACAAGCTTAACGTTGACATTTGAAAATGAATCAAAGTTTAATTGATTTAAACTTCAATTCATTTCATTGTATCTTATCTAAGAATAGTGGGGATAACACATTTTATGTCATTTTTATGGTGGGCCTCTTTTTTGGAACGATTTTCCTGTTTCATAGATTTCTGCATATTTAGTATATTATACTGAATCATTCCAAATAGAAACATAGAAAATCAGGGGCCTTTAACTCTCACATTTGCTATGCATTGTCCATTCATTGGGTCGCTTATTATTTTTTTTTACCTTTAAGCTACTCACTGTATTTTGTATAAGTATGAATACAATAAACAACAACATACTCGTTAAACAGTAGATCTTCATACAAAAAAGGGATAAAAAGAAATTAAAACATTTTAAGAACAATATCTGTGATGATCTAGCTTCATAGCTATTGTTTACATGTAGCTTGAGCTAGCCAGCCCATGCGCATTCACCTTTCCTCTTTCAACCCATCGCAATTATTGATTTATAACTAGTCACAATCCTACTGCATCGTGTGTTTATGACGCTTCCTGTCAGAGGTCAGACGTGCAGATGCGGGCTGTCATTTCCTAGCAGCTGGCTAGCTAATGTTGTTGATAGACTGTATCATCTTCGCCAAAACAAAGCGAAAACTGGGTGAAAGGACCTACCATTCTTGTTCACAGCGGGTCGTCCCGTGAGGCCGTGTCCACACGGATTAAATACGAATTAAATCACACATTTGTGGAGATAAAAGAGTGCAGCTCTGTGAATGCAAATGTTGCTCGTCTGAAGATGGTAATGACAATAGAACATGGCGTTTTACTGCCACCATGTGGACAGAATGGGGATAGTCGACCTACATATTCAAGTAAGCTAGTTGAGTAGTTTTGGATGAGGGCAGAAATTCACTTATTTTTTTAACTGCCCCCCTTCAAAAGGTCCCCTGCCTCGTTCCGGGCGTCTGTTCAGGTGAAGTGGGACAGGTTGGTAAAGTGGGGCAATTCATTTCAATAGGATTTCCCACTAAGTGGTTCACTTACATGTGAAAATATACATTTAGTCAAGCCTTTAAAAGACATTTTACCTGGCCTCAAAGGACATGTCCAAAACTCGTTTTGTTTAGTGACAGCTGGTCTTCTAAAGAAATATAGCCCATATTGAATCACTATTTTAACGTTAAGTTTAATTTCACATGGATGACCAAGACCCTTCATTAACATTGAGAGCATAAAAGGTATTTTCACTCTAAATACAGGGATACTGTTCTGTCTTGAGCTCGAACCAAGAGCTGGCACATGTATTTGGTTCTAAAATAATTTGTAGCATTTTTCCTGATTTGCACCACCTTTGTTCTTTGGTCGTATTATTTCAGAACCTCCTTCTGATCTTTTTTTTTACTTTCTTGGCATTATCTCAGAAAAGCAACATATAGGCTTGAATTCCAAAACACAGCTTTTGAGCGTCCCACTTTACCTGGAAGTGCCTTTCCCACTTTATCAGAGCACGTTTGGCAAAGTGGGACACAAAATTACATTTGTTATAATAAAGTCATACAGGGAAGTACCCTCTTAGTAAGCTATTTTAATTTGTGCCATAAGCCTTATCATCTGTAACACTTGTATGACATGCCGCTGTGAATTTCATGTGTTGTCATTTCTCATTGCACAGTTTGTGAATGCTGTTGGAGGCAGTGACTGCAGTTGTAGTCATGACGAGTAAATCTGCATTATCTAAATGTTGAAACGTGTGGAAAGACACCAATAATGACTCACTGCAAGCGCCTGTGGTGGCTTGAGCAGCTACTTAGGCCTTGTTCACAACTCTGGAGCCCCACCCGCAGCTATTGTTCATTAACGGCCTGTTTATTGACTTCAGCGAGCTCTGCAGGGCCTTGACACACCCCTGACTTTGATGAATTAATATTCAGCTAAACTGTTTACTTTGAGGCGAGTGCAGATGTCTGTGATGTTTATTACCATGCCTTGTATTCTCTGTGACCTCTCCATGTGACAATTATTCTCAGTTTGCTACATAATTGGATAATGATGTGGCCACGGATTTTAAATGTGCAGATTTTATGCACTCAAATTCACTTAAGTCTGTGGCTTGAACCCCCGACTACACCCACAACCTGATGGTGAAACCTAAACTCCTGAAGATAATGTTTTTTCTTCACTTCATGACATGTAAACCTCCCAGTATGAAATGTATTTTGTCATGATGTCATTGTTTTAGGAAACCAAATACAACAGCGACGTCAGTATCCAAATATGTGTATTTCTTTCTTCATTCGACTAAGATTTGAGCCTGACAGTGGTGTAGTGTTTGACTTTTCCCGTCTGTTTTTCATCTGCAGAGGACGAAACACCCAACACCCAGTTTGTACTGACAACAGAAAACAGAAAGGCTTCATGACAAACTAAATATTATGACACATGCATTTTGTATAATCCCCATCCGGCACAGAGCTGAGAGATGCCGAGTTCATGGTAAAAGAATGGCGATGCGTGTCCATTAGAGGGTTATTATATTTAAGTGCTACATTATTTGGGTAATTTTTGAATTTCCTTCTGAAATCTTAGAGATGTTTTCTGTTAACATTAAAACAAACATAAATGCCTATTAAAAACGGGTATCAGATGGCATTGGTTTTTGTGTTTCGTAGGCATCCATCTTATTGTTTTCCAGAAAGGTGATAGTGCGGGGACACCCAAGTGGTCATCTAACAGAAAAGAAAAGAAAAAAACAACATTTAGATATTTTTTTATATCAATTCAATTTTACGCAACTACATACATCGATTAAAATACCAAATTATTACGTTGATTCAAATGCCACTCACCTTGTTTTAGGTTCCCCCGACTTTTGTTATGATTGACACTTCCCTCAACTCTTTTGGAGACGTCATATGTAAAAGGTCATATCACACCAGTTCAAGTTCGGAGGAATAAATAATAATGAATTAAAATAATTAGACACGTTAAACCTTAAGTGTCCTCCATAGCCCAATGTCCCACTTCACCCGAATTCACCCTAAACAAATATAGACAATATAAATTCCTCAATTCAGCCAAACAATGTATTCAATTGAGTGTACGCATACAAACAGTGCATTTTTGTAAAGTCCAATCCAGTTTGTTAATGTTCCTTGGTTTGTCACAATTAATTATCTGCAAATGCAAGAAAAATAAGTAAATGGAGGCATTTGTACGTTTGTGCTTTTGGCGGCACATTCTGTCTTTTTAGCCAGAACACGATAAGCAAATCCACAGTAAACATCAATCTGGTCCTTGTTATCTTATATCTGGATGTGTGTTATCTTGTGCACTTTTATATGTTCTAGTAGTAGTAGTAGCAGTTGTAGTAGTTTAGTTTAGTTTATTTAAGCAGTTATAATTTTTCTCTTCCTCCAAAATTTCACAATCATACAGTGTGTGGAAGCTCAAAGGGAGTAGACTGAAGCAAGAAGCTCATGAGTGTAAATGTTCATGTACATTTCATTTGCATTTCATGATGTTACAGGTAGGCATCTCTTACATTTACATCAGATAAATGAGTATTCTGTATCAGTTTGAAAACACAACTAAATACCTGTACATGTTTGTGAGTTAACTTTCATCCTGATGTATATGATTGTGTTCACACACACAAGCAACTCCTCAAAATCGAGGTTTCTGATCAAGTTCGTGGCCATGGATTTGGAGATGGTCCCTGGACGCTTCACTTGCTTAACTATCGCTCCAGCAATAATTATAATAAACAGGGCACAGAGGACATATTTTCTTATGTTTCATAATATATGTGGCCATCCCGCCTTTGCTCTGCACAATCCCGTCTGACCTTGGAAGCTAAGCAGGGAAGGGCCTGGTCGGTACTTGGATGGGAGACCGTTTGGTAACACCAGGAAGCGAGTGAGTGAGTGGTTGGTGGTGGTCGGAGGGGCTGATGGCGCAGACTGCTTGCCTCGCTTCCGTCAGTCTACCCCAGGGCAGCTGTGGTTACAATAGTAGCTTACCACCTCCAAGTATGGAGTGAATGGTATATAGCACTCCAGAAAAGTGCTATATAAAACCGATGCATTATAATAATAATAATAATAATAATAATTATTATTATTATATACCATAGTTTTTGTATTTTATTTTATTTTATTTAATCCCCATTGTTATGTTTCAATAAAACATAAAAATAGACGTGGGTACAGCTTAGTCTTTTATTGAACCTCGTGCTCTTGTATTCAGCTAACAACAACGTACAACCTGTAGCTGCTTCTTGTACTGGATGGGTAGGTTATGCTTAGACCGCCCCTAGTGGTATAGCTGTGTATTACATAACTACTATCAGCACATCTCTCTTTCTTTAGATGAAAACGGAACTATTATGTAACAAAGCAATCACATATTGCATACAAGTAGTTACATCAACAACAGATGTTTTACAATAAACATTTTAACAGCATGTATATTTTCTTTGACTGTAACCTTTTATATTTTGGTCACTCATTTAAAGATTCAGTCTATCTGGGGTTTTGACAGTGCGTGCAGATCTTCTGAGCACAGGTGATTGGTCACTTTGCTCAACATTGTCCTTTAAAGGTGAGACTAGTTCAGGTATTTCATTGTTTTCCTCACACTGTTCATCTGTATTCATAGTCTCTTTCGTATGCAGTAAACTCCTCCGGTTTCTTCTTAGTATTAGTCCATCTTCAGTTTTCACATTGTATGATCTTGGATTCACTTCCTCCAGTACAGTTGCTTTCTTTGTCCAGACTCTAGCATCTTCCACTCTGACTGTGTCATTGGGTGCAAGTGGTTTTAAGCTTTTTGTGGACTTGTCATAGTTGACCTTTTGTCTCTTCTGCAACTGTCTCATTTTGTCTTTTACCTGTTGGTGTTTCTTGATCGTTGTGTAAGGAAGAGTGGTTCGTAATTGCCTTCCCATCAGTAGCTCGGCAGGAGATTTTCCATGCTCTAACGGTGAAGCTCTGTAGCTCAGTAGTGCCAAGTAAGGATCTGCCTTACTGTCTTGTGCTTTTTTAAGTAACTGTTTCACTATGTGTACCCCTTTTTCTGCTTTCCCATTGGACTGAGGATACAGTGGGCTAGAGGTCACATGCTTAAAGTCATATTCTTGAGCAAATAGTTGGAATTCTCTACAACTATAGCAAGGTCCATTGTCACTGTAAACAGTTTGCGGTATTCCCTGTCTCGCAAAGATTGATTTCATGTGCGTTATGACACAAGTAGCCGACATGTTGGACAATAGTGCCATTTCTGGATAGTTTTTACCATCCAGGTGGAAAATGTCCGTCCCTACTTTTTGCCATGGTTCCTCTGGAATGTCTGTTATGGTCATAGGCTCTTTTGTTTGTTTTGCCTGGTGTTTGATACATGTTTCACAAGTCGAAACGATTCTCTCAATGTCCGCATTTATGCCTGGCCAATAGACCGCTGATCTGGCCCTCCGTTTGCATTTCTCTATGCCTAGATGTCCCTCATGCAGTCTTTTCAGCATTTCCTGTCTCAGTGAGTGTGGAATTACAACTCTGTTTTGTCTTAGCAAAAGTCCATTCACAACACTTAACTCTGCTCTTATGTTGAAGTATGGTTGGCATTCACCTCTTGGCCATTTCCCATTTACCAGTGTCATGACTTTTTGCAGACAAGTGTCTTTTTGTGTCTCAAGTGCGATTTGCTTGGATTTCCTGTCTGACATAGGAAGCGACTTAGCGACCAGGCTTACATGTACCTTTACATCTGTCTCTGTAGAGCTTTGTTCTTTGTTTTGTGTTGTGGCCCTAGAGAGAGCGTCAGCTAATACAATGAGTTTACCTGGTGTGTAGATCAATTGGAAATCGTATCGGTGAAGCTTCATCATGAGCCGCTGAATTCGGGGAGACATTTCACTCAAGTTTTTCTTGATGATGGCTATCAACGGCTTGTGGTCTGTCTCTGCCACAAATGTTGGTAACCCGTAGACACAGCTGTGGAACTTCTCAAATCCATACACTAGCCCTAAAGTCTCTTTTTCAATTTGGGCGTAACGGCATTCTGATGCAGTCATTGCTCTCGAGGCATAGGCGACTGGCCTCCAGTTGTCTCCATAAGCTTGTAATAACACGGCTCCAATGCCATCTTTTGATGCGTCTGTGGATATTTTTGTCTTTCTCCTGGTATCGAAATATGCCAAGACTGGTTCTGTTGTCAGTGTTTTTTTTAGTTGCTGGTATTCCTTTTCAAGTTTGTCACTCCATGTGAACTCACATCCATGATGTAAAAGTTGTCTCAGGTGCACTGTTTTTGAAGACAGATTTGGGATGAATTTTCCAATAAAGTTGATCATTCCAAGTACTCTCAGAACACCCTTTTTGTCCTCAGGACGAGGCATCTCTAGTATAGCCCTTATTTTATCCTTATCCGGCTCGATGCCCTCTGCTGTCAGCTTGTCCCCAAGAAAGGTGATGTTGGTAACTCCAAACTGACATTTTGCTCTGTTCAGTTTAAGTCCATATTGTTGGACTCTTTGCAACACATTAGTGAGTCGTTCATTGTGCTGCTCAAGTGTGGATCCCCATAGAACGATGTCATCCACATACACTCTGACTCCATCAATGCCTTCAATCATGTGCTCCATTGTCCTGTGGAAAATCTCAGGAGCTGAAGAGATTCCAAAAGGCATCCTCAGGAAGCAGTACCGTCCGAATGGCGTGTTGAATGTACAGTATTTTGTACTGTCCTCATGGAGCTTGAGTTGCCAAAAGCCTTGTGATGCATCGAGTTTACTAAAAAACCTTGCGCCAGCCATTTCACATGTTATTTCATCTCTTGTAGGTATTTGGTAGTGTTCTCTTTTTATGTTAGCATTTAAGTCTTTAGGATCCATGCACACTCTAAGAGCACCAGTTGGTTTGTTGATGCACACCATAGAGTTAACCCATTCAGTGGGTTCCTCGACTTTTCTTATCACTTCCAGTGACTCCATTCGATCCAGTTCCTCTTTAAGCTTGTCCTTAAGCGCAGCTGGAACGCGTCGAGGTGCATGAATTACAGGCTGAGCTCTTTCAGCTGTATTTTGTAGGTGAAAGGTAAGACTCCAAACCCTTTAAATATGTCTGGGTACTGGTTCACTATAGCTTTTACACTGCTTGGCTCAGAGCTGCTTATTGTGTAGACCCGTCTGACTAGGCCTAGCTTCTCACATGCTTTGTCTCCTAACAGTGATTCATGTCCTTCTGGTACAACAATAAACATCAGACTGTGATTTTTTCCTTTAACTTGTACTTTGAGTCTGCATTTACCTTTAGTGTTTATTGGCTGTCCATTATATGCTTGGAGCGAGCTGTTGTTTTGGTAAATGTGTGGTTTTACCTTCATTGCTTTCACATCCAACTCGTTCACCAGATTAGCTTTGGCTCCTGTGTCCAGTTTAAACGTGACCAGGGCTCCATTCACTGGTAATGCCTCTGTCCATTTGTCCTGCTCCACCGTATGGACCGTCACCTGTTCCATGGGTATGTCCTGTTGTGTCACCATGCCCACAAAAAACGTATCACTGAGAGCAGTTTCCTCCACTGTGTGAACTTTGTCTTTTTGGTTAGGTTTGTACTTTGAAAAACATTGCTTAGCAAAATGGTTTTGTCCTTTGCACTTATTGCATATTTTGCCATATGCTGGACATTGCTGACTTGCATGTTTTGTGCCACATCTTTTGCAATGAAACGTCTCCGCCACTTTTGATCCTCTGTTTTGAACCTTTTTATACAAGCGTCCCGTCTGCCGTGTGCTCACTGCAGCCACCGCTGTCCCTTCCGCGACCGTTTCCCTCGCCGAACTGCTAAAAGTTTTAGAGTGTTGTAGAGCAATTTCACTGGCATGGCATATTTTGACTGCGCCCTCCAATGTTAAATCTGCCTCTCGTAGAAGTCTCTCTCTAATTTTCCTGTCCTGTATTCCAAACACGATCTGGTCTCGTATCATGGATTCTTGTAGCTGTCCAAAATTGCATGTTCTCGCTTTTAGCTTTAGGTCAGTCAGAAATGCGTCAAAACTCTCAGCGGGTTGTTGTAAACGTGAGCGAAAGACGTACCGCTCAAACGTTTCATTCTTTTTGGGTGAACAGTGTTCATCAAACTTTCCCACTACGACATCAAACTTGTCTTTATCGTCTGCAGTAGCGAAAACAAACGTGTTGTATACCTCCACCGCTTGTGGACCTGCTACGGTAAGAAGCAGTGCAATCTTCCGTGCATCAGGCTTACCATCCAGGCCGACAGCTTGCAGATATAGCATAAACCGCTGTTTAAAAGTTCGCCACTCACAGTCCACATTTCCAGTCCAATTGACAGAGTCTGGCGGCTTCACACTTTCCATTTGTCCGTCTTTACTGGCCAACTCCTGGTACCATGTTATGTTTCAATAAAACATAAAAATAGACGTGGGTACAGCTTAGTCTTTTATTGAACCTCGTGCTCTTGTATTCAGCTAACAACAACGTACAACCTGTAGCTGCTTCTTGTACTGGATGGGTAGGTTATGCTTAGACCGCCCCTAGTGGTATAGCTGTGTATTACATAACTACTATCAGCACACCCATAGTATTTCTATGTCAGTAAAGTCAAATTCAGAAGTAACACGCAAGGTGGCGAATTTGGTAAGTTAAGGATGTTTCCACTTGGGTTAAGGTTAGGATTTGGTCAAGGCAAGGGTAGCGATGGTTTGGATGAGAGCAGTTTAGGGTAAGGGCAAGGGATACGGTCAGACGGTCCATCCATCCATTTCCTTCCACTTGTCCGTTGCCGGGTCGTGGGGGCAGCTGTTGGAGCTGCACCATTGCACCAGCCCCCTGTAGCTCCTCCTGCAGGTGGTGGGTCCACAGAAGGACGGTTAGACATGGTTCATCATATTCTCCCCTGCCATCCTATAAAAATCATATCCTATTGTGGCATTATGGGAATATCTAATTCACTTGGTTATTTGTTTTGGTCCGTGGTCAGGTATGGTCTTCTCGTATGCTCATTGTGTTATTTTGAAAATCTGAGGGAAGCGTCACAGTGCTGTCATTTCGCTTGACCCGTGCTCGGCGCTCGGATAGCTGCAGCTGTGGCCCAGCCCAGTGCACTTCATTCTGCGCCTCTCTCTCCACGTGAACGCGCGCACGGCCAAGTACAAGTCAGGGACCGACATGTGAAAGGATGCCTCCTCGCTCTCTTCTGCTGTGGAGCTCCGTAGACTTTTAACGCAAACTTCAGCTGCTATGAAACACATGGATTATGGATCGGAGTCGTCTATGCTGCCACTTACTCCTTCTCATTACACTTTTGGTGACCCCCTCAGCGCACGATGGCGACGAGGCTTCTTGTGATGGAGCGTTTGATATATATTTTGTTCTGGACAGGTGAGCTTCCAATATCTGCCCATCTCTTTGTGTAGCCTATTATTGTTCTATTTGAATGATTCGTATGATTTACCTTGTAAGTTCAGTTGTTCTGCTTAGTCTACTTTGGGACTTAGAGACCTCTCTCCTCTGTCCTGTCCATGTATGGCTCTGTTTATGCTGCTGCAGAAGTTTGACAGGACTTGTTGACATGTTTCCAGGGTAGTGGTTGTTAGAGCACGTGTTTGTCTTATTTATGTGTAGGCTACACACTAATACAATAGGCCTGACTATATTTTATTATCTGACTATTGTGTCTGTACAGATCTGGCAGTGTGGCCGGGAACTGGGATGAGATCTATGGTTTTGTGGAGCAGCTCACCAACAGGTTTGTCAGGTGGGTAAAAAGCAATTTCGATCAGTTTTAAAATATAGATATATAGATATATTATAATAGATATATTATTCTTTTAAACTAGCTGTAAATATTTTACCTTTCTGGTAAACTGGAACGTCTTCTTGTTTGCTGTAGAAATACTGATAGCAACAGTAGGAATATTTGTGTTATTAATGACTGCATTACTACATAGTGCTTCACACTATGCCAGTAAATGAAATAATAATTTAATAATAAAAATGTCATATATAGTTTATGTGTGCAACGCCATGAGCCGAAAGTTCTTCTGTTAATTTAGAATAGAATAGAAAAACTTTATTGTCTACCATACAGTGATGGCAGAAATTTGCCTTTGGCTTGCTCACAAATTCATGTACATTTGCCCAGTAAATATAACAAAATACAGACACAGCAGCAGATTCACCTCATAAAAAGAAAAAGGAATGGAACAGACTGACTGGTGAGTGCATTCTTCAATGCACTCACCAGAGCTGACCATAGTCTGATGTGACGTCATTCCTAAATACAAATATTTTTGATTAGACAAAGGGCTGCCAATCCTTACTGAAGAGCTGGAACAGAAAGTGGGACATGTCTATTTAGGGGCCACCAACTGCTCTGGTCTCCCCTGGGCGGCACACAGTAAAGAGGGTGTGTTTGATGTCTTTAGGTTTAATAGTGGGTTTCTAAAAATGAGGCAGAACTCTGTATGACCAGATGTGGGAGGAGAGCTCAGCAAACGCACTGATGCCTCCACTTCCCCTCTGCCGGAGCACAGAGTAGGAGGAACCAGCTGCGACTGGGTCAGGATGAGATCTGTGCGGAGTTTAAAAGGCCAGATGTGATGCAAAGACATGGCCCGCCGTGCAACTATTCATTATTGTCTTCAGTCATAACGTGTTCTTAAACGACAAAATGGTCTCCATGGTTAAAGCTGACACTGTTATGTTGAATAAACATTAAATCTCATTTTTTTTAGGTGAGAGAATTTTCTCTTCCCAGTGTTCCTGCTGCTTCAGTTTATCATTATTCCTGCAAAAGATGAAATTGAAATTTGATTCATCAACAAAACACATGGAATTGATCATAAAAATACTTCTATTGCTCTATTAGCATCAACTACCAGTGCTACTTTTACTGTAAAAAAAAATCCATTGAATTCACTCATGTTTGATGTAATTGCATTTCCATTGTGTACAAATAAAAAAAAAGTTTCAAACTGTTTCTAAACTTCTCGCTTTTCCCAGTCCCAGGATGAGAGTGTCCTACATCGTCTTCTCAGCCAGAGCAGCTGTCGTGTTACCACTGACTGGAGATAGGTACAGTACGCTTGTCTTCTATTACTGCTAACTCTGCAATCGTCCCGTTTACTGACTTCCTCTCTACGGCCCCGAAACCCACTGCTTATCAGATTACCGTTGTTTGTTTTCTGTGGCTGGGCAGGACTCAGATAGACAACGGTTTGAAGATGTTGAGCCAAATCAAACCAGCGGGAGAAACGTACATGCACGAAGGGCTTATAGCGGTAAGTCAAGTTTGCACCGTAAAGACCTCAACTTTCTTAGGTCTAGGATTATTTTTTTTGTTTAGCCCCATTTGGATGACAATTCAGATAGACAGGAAACAGGAAGTATCCCAAACCGGGACTCGATCCATTCATGTGGTGTGCAGACCGTTGACAAATCATCAAGATGCTAGAGGGAAATCTGTGAGGTCCGCACTTTGTGTAGAAATCTGAAGCCGTGTGTTTTTGTGTTGGATTTTTGAGGCGTCGGAGCAAATGCAACAGCAGAGCAGCCCATCATCCACAATCGTCATCGTCCTGACAGATGGGAAGCTGGAGGTGTACCCCTATGAACTCAGTATACAAGAGGTATGACAAACGCACAAATAACCACGGCCGTTTTCAATCTTCGAATACTAGCTGCACGATACGCTGTCTGGTTTCATGCAATGGTCAAACTTGGACATGAAAAATAAGAAAACCACCTCATATACAAGTGTTTCTGCAATCATCTGGACCAGGGATTCTCAGACTTCCATGTGGATAAATAGATAAAGTTCGATAAATTGGCACAGCTGGGACCGAACAAGTTCCCACGAGATTGCAGAAGTGCGTGGTGACGCGTAACAGGAAAACAAGCGCTGCTAAAATAAGCACGCCCAAACAGCTGGACAGTTGTTGATACAGCCCGGCCACGACTCTGGAAATCTTGTGGAAATCTGTTACAAACTTTGGTCCGGAAGAAGTGATTTGGTCATTAAAAAAAAATTATTAGGGATGGGACGATACACATAAAATCACGATACGATGCACCTCAATATGTCAGAGTCACAAAACAATACATCACGATACGATATCAAAAAAGAAAAAAATATTACTGTATAATAACAACTTTTTGTTTCAGTTGAACACAGGGAAACACAAGGCCTAACAGGCCAAACACAACAAGAACACTCCCTTAGTGCTGCTCTAACCCTAGGTTAATAAAAACATATCAACATGTTCTGGTAATCAGTGATCTTTGAGCAGACACAATGTCTCCTGCCGTGGAAAAGACACGCTCACTGGGCACTGAAGTAGCAGGAATGCAAAGGTAGGCTTTGGCAAGGGGGGAAAGTATGGGGTAAGCATATGCATTAACTTTCCACCACTCAAGTGGACTACTGTTGAGTGGGATAGGAATCCCACTTCTGTAGGAGAGTATCTCCATTTCAATCCCTCTGCTGGACTGCAGTGTCTCAACAGTATTGTAGGAGCTCCCAAGGAGATCTTCTAACGCTGTCTTCTTTGGTGGGGGAGGCTGTGTCACGTCCTGCATCTGCCTTTCTCCTTCTACATCTCCCCGAGATGTCGAGTAGGATAGCGCTTTTCATGTTGGCGATGGTCTGTGTGTCATTTTTGTCTGGTGACATGCTTTGCTCGATCATGAACTTCAGTGGCATTATCAGTGAAACAGTGGGCTCTTTTTCATCACAGACAACTGTTGTGGATGTCTTGAGTGGCTTAAGCAGTTTCACTATGTCTTCTACATCTGATATACAGTGCCTTGCGAAAGTATTCGGCCCCCTTGAACTTTTCGACCTTTTGCCACATTTCAGGCTTCAAACATAAAGATATAAAACTGTAATTGTTTGTGAAGAACCAACAACAAGTGGGACACAATTATGAAGTGAAACGAAATTTATTGGATATTTCAAACATTTTTAACAAATAAACAACTGAAAAATTGGGTGTGCAAAATTATTCAGCCCCTTTACTTTCAGTGCAGCAAACTCTCTCCAGAAGTTCAGTGAGGATCTCTGAATGATCCAATGTTGACCTAAATGACTAATGATGATAAATAGAATCCACCTGTGTGTAAACAAGTCTCCGTATAAATGCACCTGCTCTGTGATAGTCTCAGAGGTCAGTTTAAAGCGCAGAGAGCATCATGAAGAACAAGGAACACACCAGGCAGGTCCGAGATACTGTTGTGGAGAAGTTTAAAGCCGGATTTGGATACAAAAAGATTTCCCAAGCTTTAAACATCCCACGGTGCACTGTGCAAGCGATAATATTGAAATGGAAGGAGTATCAGACCACTGCAAATCTACAAAGACCCAGCCGTCCCTCTAAACTTTCAGCTCATACAAGGAGAAAACTGATCAGAGATGCTGCCAAGAGGCCGATGATCACTCTGGATGAACTGCAGAAATGTACAGCTGAGGTGGGAGACTCTGTCCATAGGACAACAATCAGTCGTATACTGCACAACTCTGGCCTTTATGGAAGAGTGGCAAGAAGAAAGACATTTCTTAAAGATGTCCATAAAAAGTGTCGTTTAAAGTTTGCCACAAGCCACCTGGGAGACACACCAAACATGTGGAAGAAGGTGCTCTGGTCAGATGAAACCAAAATCCAACTTTTTGGCAACAATGCAAAACGTTATGTTTGGCGTAAAAGCAACACAGCTCATCCCCCTGAACACACCATCCCCACTGTCAAACATGGTGGTGGCAGCATCATGGCTTGGGCCTGCTTTTCTTCAGCAGGGACAGGGAAGATGGTTCAAATTGATGGGAAGATGGATGGAGCCAAAATACAAGACCATTCTGGAAGAAAACCTGATGGAGTCTGCAAAAGACCTGAGACTGGGACGGAGATTTGTCTTCCAACAAGACAATGATCCAAAACATAAAGCAAAATCTACAATAGAGTGGTTCACAAATAAACATATCCAGGTGTTAGAATGGCCAAGTCAAAGTCCAGACCTGAATCCAATCGAGAATCTGTGGAAAGAACTGAAAACTGCTGTTCACAAACGCTGTCCATCCAACTTCACTGAGCTCCAGCTGTTTTGTAAGGAGGAATGGGCAAATATTTCAGTCTCTCAATGTGCAAAACTGATAGAGACAAACCCCAAGCGACTTACAGCAGTAATCGCAGCAGAAGGTGGCGCTACAAAGTATTAACTTAAGGGGACTGAATAATTTTGCACGCCCAATTTTTCAGTTTTTTATTTGTTAAAAATGTTTGAAATATCCAATAAATTTCGTTTCACTTTATGATTGTGTCCCACTTGTTGTTGGTTCTTCGCAAAAAAAATTACAGTTCTATATCTTTATGTTTGAAGCCTGAAATGTGGCAGAAGGTCGAAAAGTTCAAGGGGGCCAAATACTTTCGCAAGGCACTGTATCAGTGTTATCCAGAGTGTCGATTTCTCTCGCATTCCTTCGGATTTCTGGGCAGCTCAGCGCTGCTGAGACAGCTGCCTGTTGCTCCAGGTAGCGCGCCAGCATGTCGTATGTGCTATTCCACCTGGTCCGGACATCGATGATGAGTTTATGCCGAGGCCGCTCCAACTGAGTTTGCTTGTTGGTCAGGACGGCGGTGGCCGTGGTGCTCTTGTGAAAGAATGTAGTTTTTCTTCGCACACGACCAAGAAGGCGCGCAACGCGGGATACAGCCAAGCCTCGCATACTGGCCAGATTCACAACATGCGCCAAGCACTTGATGTGAGGGTGGAGACCGCTCTCTCTCACAGCAATGTCCATGTTGCTCGCGTTGTGGTTGTGTGTGGCCTCGTTAGCTCCCACTCACTTAGTGCATTTCTCAACACGTGCGCTATGTTAACACCAGTATGACTTTCACTTAGCTCACGAGTTTGCAACACAAAGCTTTTACTCTCCCATTTCCCGTTGATGACTTGTGCCGTGATGGTGATATAATTTTGTGTTGTACGCGAGGTCCAGCTGTAGGGGGTCAGGGCGAGGCAGTCGGCATTTTTTAGAAACTCTTTCACGCGTTGTTCGGTTTCATTGTAAATTTCCGGGATTACTTTCTCTGAAAAATGTCCTCGGCATGGCATCTTAAACTTGGGCTCCAGCACCTTGAACATTTGGATGAATTTTCTGTTCTCTACAATGTTAAATGGAGCCATATAGTCCGCTATGAACTCGCCAATGAGCCTGGTTATCTGTTTTGCACGCGGTAAAGTTGGTGTCAGTGCTTGTTTCATGGTCCGCTGTCCCTTTGGTAGGCTCGTTTTCTCCAGGGCCGTTATGGTGACATTGAAGGTGGTGGTTCATGTTTGTTGTGTTGGAGGTGGTGTACGGAATGACAGCATAGCATAGTCTTAGTCTTGTCAGTTACTCTATTGCCGTCTTTGTCTTTTTTAATGAGAAAGACAAAATACTGCCGGACAGATGACTTGTATCCAGGCAGAGCGTCCTCAATTTCAACCTCATTTGACTCATTTGACTCCATTGTTCGGCTGTTTGGGGGCAAGGCAGTTGGTGCTAATGCTAATACTTGTTCGCTCGCTGTAGTCTGCAGTGTTGTTGTTGCAACACGCGCTGTGACCTGTGACTTGACGTGACGACGCACTGCACCATTCCCCGGATATATATATATTTTTTATTTAATAATAATAATAATAATAATACATCGAACTTGTATAGCGCTTTTTGGACACGACGCTTTACATGAAAAAATTAAAAATAAAAAATATATATATATTTCGTGATCCATTTTTGTTTCGTCACGTTTTGTATCACGATATTTTGCCAAACGATATTTCGTCCCATCCTTACTGGGTACCGTATTTTTTTTCTCCAATACCGGTACTTTAACAATAGCCTTCATGGTTTACGATACCGATACCTGAACAATAGTATTTTCGATCCCTATACTAAAATATTTGTCATCTAGAACCGAAAAACAGAACAATATTGTCACTATTTCTTTCTATTTCTTTTAAATTTGTATCATTTGTTCGAGCTGAAACAACCAATTCACTTCCTTTAATGCTGTCCCCGGACCAACAGGCATCGAAACTTGGGCTCTAAAGATATACTATATTTTGTTTGTTACCTTCTTTCGAAATTTATATGGGTGATTTACCTCAGGTGCACTGTGGAGTGGGCCAGACTGTTTTTAATGCATGCTAACTGATACCATAGAAATGCATTAGCATTATGCATTAGCATCTACACATTAGGACATTGCTGGAACATGTAGGGGGAGGAAAATAACATAATGTTTAAACATTTTTAAACTCTGTCTAGTCCCTTTAAAGGGATGTTTCTTGTTAAATACGTAATACATAAAAATAAAGAAATAAATGGACGACGTGGAGGTAAAGTCCATTTATTTCTGATCATTGACACCTCAGAGTGCATTATCCCACTTATATCATGGTCACACAAAAATTAGTATTGGTAGTTTATTTTTCTTCGGTCATTATGAACATTTAGATCTTAGGTCACATGTTTTTCAAAAATCGTATACATTATACAATAAGAAAAACCTTATACATTAAGTATTTATGTGCTAAATGATGCCTGACCGAAAGGGGTTTAGGCTGAAGTCAAGACTTATTCTGCCTAACCCCTTTTACAACTGAGACACTATGTCCAAAGATGACACATTATACAGTTTCTCTTATAACAACGATGGTAACATTTAAGCACAAAACTTAAACTTCAACAATCAAAACTATGTTATGCATCCTCGATCAACTTCTTTTCTAATGATCGTCATTCAAGTATTCTATACTCCTCCATAATGTTAAACTTGTACATTTTCTTAAATGCTTTATTAGTTGTGGAGCCCTTAAGTTGAATAATGAAACTGTTCAGTGGGGCCTGTTTGCTTTTTTTTTTAAGCCCTGGGTAGGAGTTATTTAACTTTTTAAGCTGTTTTACCTGAAGCTAGTTCCAGCTCAATTGTTTATCGTTACTATGGAAACAGCTGCAGTGGAGTGATATTGAACGTGATTTTACTGTTGGTGTAGATGATCAGTTTTTAACCTACACCCTCCAGCCAGTCAGAATCAAGTATTCACCCAGAACATGGTCTAATTTATTTGTATTTATTTATTTGGTCTGGACAGTGCATGTTAATGAATATACAGACAGTACATGGATACATGCATGAAAACGAGCCACGCCGGATCGTAGCCTTGGGCTAATTTCCATCCGTTGTTCCACACTCGCATTACCAAACACACTCTTATTCATCCTGACCAATTGTACATGTTGTTAGTGGTAGGGGAACCCGGAGTACCCGGAGGAAACCTACGCAGACACGAGGAGAACATGAAAATGCCACACAGAAAGGCCCCGGGTGCGTGGGAGTCGAACCTGGGACCTTCTAGCTGTGAAGCACGAGTGATTACCACTGCACTACCGTTTGGAATCACTCTACACAGAATGACACATATATCCATAACAACCTAAACTGATCCTCCTTTTATATACATTGTGCAAAATAATTACATCTTACAAGTTACAGGTTATTCACCACATAATTGTAACAGGTCATGACTTCATTTGTTTCTAACAGGCCGACAAAGCCAGAGGCTATGGAGCCCGAGTGTACTGCGTGGGGGTGATGGACTTCGACCCCAAACAGGTAGGACACTTTCTACGGCATTAGTTCCGTGAAAAAAACTGCACCGATACTACTATCTATCCAAACATTGATTGAGTTTCTATTTGTCTTTCAATCTGTGTGCCAGCTTTTGTGGTTACTGAGTCAAAAGGCCCTTGTCTCTAGACCCCATTATTCATGAGTTATCCAATATTTCCTTCCTGTGAGCACAACATCTAGTTTGCATGCATGTTTTGTGTTGAAACTAAGCAGTACCAGACCTTGGAAGTATCCGACCCAGGAGATAACAATTTGATTGGAAAAAGTGATTTCTCTAAATGTATTCCAAAAGCTTCTTACAACAAGGTCCAACTTTCAAACAAGAACTTTCGCTGTGAAGAAAACTCAAAATTCACTGCTTGTTCAGTGTCATGCTCTGGTTAGACAACTTCACTAGCCATAATATTGTAAGCGTGTGGACTCGTGTGGAGTGAATTAAACGATATGAATTAACTTATACACCGTGAGACTTGCAACGTCTGGACCTTATGCCATCATGGAAATAAAAAACATAGATTGATGAAATAACCTGGTCTTGTATGCAGGATGAGAAAGATTGCACAAACCCTCTCGAGCACATCTCAGAGAATCTCAAAGGGGTTAAGATCATCACTCTGTGATGGGATCTCCGGAGGTCGCGGTGCTTCCTTTCTCGCTATTTTCCCAATATAGATTAGCGATGTCTAGCATAAATCAGCGAACAGTTCAAGAAAACATCACTGATTAGGAAATAACGGGACAAGAAGAGCCAGCGCCTCCTGAAGATCCACTCGGAGGTCACGTGACACTCGTGTGTACATAGCCCAGGGTGTCCAAACTACGGCCCGCGGGCCAACTGCGGCCCATTGCCCACTTTTAATTGGCTCACTGCAAGTGCTTGACTGCATGTAATTCTCATTCTTAACGCTCGGTGGTGCTGCAGTCTTTAACCAGGCAGTGTCCAAATCCAAAAGATGGAAGAGAAAAAGAAATGCAAGATTGAACATGAGGACCGAAACTTTCAGCCACAGTGGGGAAATTATTTCTTCACAGCGGTAAACGGGAGATAATAATCTCATGTGTTAATAATCCTAATTCCTAATCAGTCAGTTGATGTTAATATTGTTTTGAAGGGATTACTGTGCATCTCAGTCTGTGCTTGTGAGTCATTGTGTCATTTTGCTGTGGATTACCTTTTTTCTTTTGTTCAAAATAAATGAAAATCCATTAATAGAAAGCTGCGATGAAGGCTGTTTTTTACTTTACGCATATTAAATCAAAAAGCATTGTTAACATTGTATTGAATTTGCTAACTTTAATACAATAGAGGTGAGGTTATATATCTGACCTCGACAGAGTGCGGCCCAGTTGTTTGTATGTTTTTCTGTATGTGGCTCTCTCTGAAAAGTAGCCCATCCACTGTAACGCTTTGTTGAGCTCTCTGTTTTAACCATGTAATAACAAGCATTGAATCCTAACCTAATACAAATATATCAGCACAGAGCAGTTCAAGTTCATGGGCTCGAAAGCGCACTACTCCGTCTCTACTGTCTGTTCTGTGGTACTCAGAGGAAGCTATTATGTTAATGAAATTACACCAGGCCTCGCTTCCTGTGCAGCTGCCATTAGAACCACTCTTCAAAGCTCCACTCAGCGACTCACGACTTTCATCTCTCTGTTGCCCCCAAACGTACACAAAGACAGACTATAGGGACCTCCCGTGTCCGAGTGTTTGGAGGACGGACCCAGAACTTAGCCGCTGTGAAAACAATGCCCTATATAATAAAACGAGGTCAGAAGGGTGTCTTTGTTTGTCTAACAGCTCGCAGAAATAGCAGACAACACCGACCAAGTGTTCCCAGTGCTGTCCGGCTTCCATGCGCTCAAAGACATAGTTAATAAGGTGAGCGTGCTCACTATTGTTTAATGTTACGAACGACATCGTGCATTTAATCATCGTTTGTCTTCATTCAGATCCTCAAGCAGACGTGCAGAGACGTGTTTACAATAGAGCCGACGAGTGTGTGCGTGAATGGTGAGTGTGTCCTCCTGTATTATTTGATATCTGTGCAGTAGATAAAGGTTTTTTGTCAAGCCACTGTGCAGTATTATAATGCAAGAGTTATTCGAACTGTTCGTCACTGTGAAAAAATTGAACGTGAAAAATAAATCAAAGATAATCTATAATATATTGAGCCTAAAACAAACCTATTTTTTAAGGTGAGATAATGCAGGTGGATAGGGGAACCTTTTAAATATAGTGATCAATTTTAAACTTTTGCTGTGGATCACTGACATAAATCTGAAGGAAAAGGTTTTCTGTCATTTTATGTTTTCACATAAAAATAAATGTGAAATAAATGTGAAAATAAATGTGCCTAAAAATGCCCAAAATTTCCCATATTTTTGGTAACGAAATCTGAATAATGGAGCCAGGTTTAAATGTATGTTTTTATTTTGTCGATATATCAGTTACAAAGACTATATTTTGTATTTTGTTTAGTTTTAAAACAAGCTGTTTATTAGTGAAAAAATCTGTAAAATGAAATTTGAAATTCAAAACTCGAGTAAATCGAGCTAGGAATTACATATTAAAAAGACCCTCTGAATGTTCAGTCCAAGGCTGGAAAATCTGAAATCTATCAGTGCTACCGACGACGTGTAGATATTATTGCACCAATGTGAGAGAAAATGGCCCCAGATAAATCTATCACAATACATTGACTAAGTGCAATAATTTAACAAGTTATTGTGAAGAATATATATATATATATATATATTTTATGTTAAGAGCCCAAAACTTGAAAACAGTAGTGTGGTGTAGTGTCTCCCCTTAAGCATGAATTATACTACAGTGGTATCTGTTTGAAAACATGAATAGCCCTAAGGATAATTCAAACATGCCATAGCTGTTTCAGTGAGTTACGAGTTTGGCTTAAATGTTAACTTTTAATATGCTTAGCCAGTAAATACAGCTTGCGATAATTACTTCAATCAGCAACACTTTCTTCTTTTCTGGGAAATCGTGACGACACTTGAATGCTTTGCAACTAAAACAAAGTAGTAATTCCGATATAATAGTCGCTACTATTCCTAATTTTCCTCTAATCTCTGCAGAGTCGTTCAACATAGTGCTGAGTGGCAGTGGCTTTAGCGGCTCTAAGAGGACGGACAACGTGCTGTGCACTCTCTGGGTGGACCAAAACAGTTACGGTGAGGACAAAGCCCCATTACACTACACGCATCCCTCTTCATTACTGTCCACCAGGAGCAGCTCGTGGCTTTGTATACAGGCAGATCCAATCACAGCCACTCCTACCGTCTTACCTATTTCGCGGGTACATGTTTATCCACAAGTGCTCTTTGGGATAAGTTCTTAGTACTTAAGCGTTGCAGAGTAGCGGACGAGATAACTGGACAAACAGGGCCAGTCTTTATTGGCCGCTGACGGGAACAGAAGAGGCATTGTGGACATCCCAGTGTCATTAGTCTATTAACAGATCGATGGGAGGAGCCAACTTGACTCGAGACAAAACACATGACTGCATCCTTCCCTTGTTTTTCCAGTCTCACTTTTCTCTACTCAAAATCTAAGTCAGCTCAAGATTCCTGATGGGCTAAACTAGTTTAAAAGGTGGAATAAAACATGCTTTGTCCTTCAGTATTTTAAGTGTGAGAAAGTTGCTCATAAACTTGTGGTGTTAAAGAATTGGGATGTTGGAAATGTGTAGGGAAAAGTTTGGACCACAATAAACAATTATTTTCTTTTTTTGCCAGAGTAAAAGCATAATAATTAAAGATAACAGGCCAAATGTCCAATAGGTTTTCAATGACAATAAACATACATTAAATATAAAAATGTCTCATTTCTTTCTTATACTGTAGGGTTATTTATTTAAATTTTTACAATGAAGTTGACAATTCCAAAATAAATCAGGGACAACCCACAGAGTTATCATCTCAAGGCCTGTTTCAGGACCAAGAAAACCTTAAACATTAAGAATTTTTATTTATTTTTGTCTGAAGGGCTGGGTATCGTTAAACAAAAGAAGGTTTAGGTACCACCGGTATCAAAACAGTAAAAGTACCGAAAAGAAAATATAAAATCTTCATATTCAAGTTTTGATGCTGTTGGTCATTAAAATCGAAAAGAAAACAAACAAACAAACTGAAAGACGAGTTTTTAAAAAATGAAAGAAAAAAATAAATAAATAAACAAGTGGAAAAATTTGGTTAAATTTAGGGGGGGGAATACTTTTAAAAAATGTAATAAAAAAGAAAATTAAAAAAGAAAAAAAAGAAATAAATGGGGAAAAAAGCAGAAAAACTTCGAAAGTTTTTTTCGGCCCTTTTGTCGTTAAATGACGTTTTTGGGTTGTTTCATCTCAAACAAATGATACAAATGTAAAAGAAATGAAATGGAAGGAAAATGAATACATTAACATCATTCATCTGTTTTATGGTTCTAAATGACAAATAATTTAGTATGGGTATCATTCAGGTATCGTACTGAACAAGTATCGTTAAAGTACGTTAAAGTACCGTTATATAAAAAAATATATAACGGTACCCAGCCCTTGTACCAGGGTTAACTCTTTTGATGCCCTACTGTTATCCAGCCCTGATTGTAAACCTGCTTTTAAGTTTACTTTTCTTACCTCAAGTATTTGCAGAAAGGAGCTGGAGACTAAAATCAAACGACAATCTCATCTCATCATTTACTTCTGCCATCTTAGTTTGGACCTTTGCATGTTCATCACTGACATATGCTTTTTTTTCTTTCTTTTTTCTCAGACCAGAAGCCCACAGTGGTCCGAGACGGCTATCTGCTGTGCCCCGCTCCCGTTCTCCATGAAGCCGGACAGTAAGACAGCAGCACACTCCCCTCCTGCATCACAAAAACCCAAGCACCCAAGTCCCATTTATATCGAACACATGGCCAATAAACAGGGAACTGGACTGGGCATCTGCAGAGGCATAACCCAATTACAATGGAGTTAGCCGTCACTATAAATGCACAACGCTATTAAACTGCTGTAGAAGCGTAGCTGCAGTCATTACTTTTCATATTCGTCGTATTTCTGTCACCAACACCATAAACACTGGCCACAAGTATGTTTATATTTGCACTGGGTGGAAAAAATATTTTATGACATAGATCTGTGGGGAGTTGTCTATGCTTTTGTTTTACTTATGAACAATTTATGGGGTACAAAAAAAAAAGGTAAGAACTTCCCTCAAATTCTCGTTATATTTTGCTAACGATATATTGAGTGTAAAAAGTATTCTGGCTAATTATGAACAAATCATTTTGTTGTCAAATTATGTGATCTGAGCACTAGAGGGCGCTGAGCAACTACTTACAACTGCATGGAAATTGGTAGCTCTACTTCAAATGTATAATTGACATAAAGACTTATTTTTGTAATTAAGATTAAAGTAAGTAAGTAAAGCTTATTTATAAAGCACTTTTCACAAATAAAAAACGACATAAAACAGCATAAGAAACATCATAATATAGATGGCAAAACTGAAAAAATGTATAAAAACTAGTGGTGGGCCGTTATCGGCGTTAACGTGCTGCGTTAACGCGATAGTCTTGTCGGGCGATAAAAAAAATATCGGCATTAATCTATTCTCAAAGTTGAGTTGGGAGTGGGATCTATACTAGGCAAGCTATGATGACTCATTTTGAGCTCCTCGTGGAGCAGCGGCGGAGATGACCGGGGCGGGCCGAGGAGGAGACTGTGTGCGGTGATGTCGCTGCCGTTCGGAGGCGGCCCAGAGCGGAGCTGAGCGAACAGGTGGAAGATGTGAGTGACGGGGCTCCTGTAGCCGCCTCGTCACTCACGGACCCCGCGCGCCTTTTACTCTCCTATGGCCCGGGACAGCGCTGGCGCTGGGAGCGTTTCCCCAGAGCCGCGCTCTGAAACCGTTTGCCCGCAGGCCGCGCTCACGTCCCGCGGTCATGCATTCACAAACTGTCCCTCTGTCAACCCTACACTTCTCTCTCCGCCCACTCTCCCACTCCAGCAGTGACTTTTGTTATAAGCATGTTAACGCTATGGGGCGCCAATGTCAAATGCTATGAGGAAATGGCCTATGGGGCGCCGCTGTCCCTTGCGCGCCGAGTCCGACTATATTTAAATATTTTTTTCTCTCTCGCCCCGTCCTTTATTATCATAGTTTAACAGCTTTCTTAAGCAGCTTGTGATGCATTTTGTAATTTGTCAATTTTAGTTATTATTTTTGGGTAGCACATATTCCATCAGAAATAAAATAAACATTTTAATCTATAGATTAATCTAGATTAATTTCTAAATTAATCTAGATTAATCTAGATTAAAAAAATTAATCTATGCTCACCCCTAATAAAAACATAAACTAAATAATGATATAAGCAACAAGTATGCACATTCAAATGCACTTATGGCCAAACACATTACATTAAAACATTACATGAAAATCTGCTTCAAAATAATACAGATACAATGAGTTACAAGGTGGCTTTTTCTGCTTGTCCCACGGCCTAGAAAAAATGTATAAATGATTTGCTTGATCCAAAAAAAAAACTAAATTAAAGGCCCTGTTGCTGGGTTTCAAGTGACATCACATTCTGAAGGCCTATAACATTTAATGAGGTTGGGGGCAGGTAAAATCATTTTGTTTTCGAGGAGATTTTTGGTCTTGCACAGAGAGATCGCGGACCCAGTCAATGATATCAATGATCATTTTTGTAATTCATACATTTTCTTTTTAGACACGACTTGTGAAAGTATAATGGTTGTTGTTGGTTGACAACAACCAATGGCTGGGTTGCAGGTTCTAGAATGTGATGATGTCACCGGACCCAGGAGCCAGTTTTTCCTATTAAAACCGTTACACTTTCACAAGTCATAGCTCAAAAGAAAATGTATGAATTACAAAAATGATCATTAATATCAGTCACTGGGTCCAAGATCTCTCTGTACAAGACCAAAAATTTCCTCAAAAACAAAATAATTTTTCCTCCATATTCCTCCGTATTGGCCTTTAGAATGCTGTGACGTCACCTGATTGTTTTCTATTACAAACAGTGAAAGAGGAAGCCACTCAAATATTATGTTAATTGTGGTCCAAACTCATTCCTAACTTTTCTCACATATTTGTAATGTCCCGATTGTTCACAGGGACGGGTTTATCGGCACATTTCACAACTTGCAGGGTCACTTTTCAGGGTCATTGTTACAGAAATGCTAGAAAACTATATTGCGAGTTCATAAAATTTATAGTAATGTTATGTAATTAGATGGACAGTGTTTTTACCACAGAGGTATGGATTTACAATAGGATATATTGTACATTTCTCCATTGTGAGATCAATAAAGGCTATCTTATCTTATACATAAAAGGAGGACACGACTAAATGTGTTAAACTACTAGAAAAACAAATCAGGTGTAGTGCCTTTAATAATGTAGAATAATAATGTTGTAGCCTTTTTTAGACAACTGCTGGTGTTTCGCGACTCCCACAGGGCACGTTTTCCATTCAAACTATATTGAACATTTACCATCCACATGATCTAGCGACCCCTTGTAATTGTCCCTCGACTGCCATGGAGGTGCCAGTTCGAGAACCACTGCCATAGAGACACAAAATAGTTGCTTGTTGTTTATCATTCAACGTTTCCCTTTATATAGAGAGACTTGTGGCACATGTTTTGCCATGTGATACTAGCTGCGCATATAGAGTATGCAGCATGCTGACAGAACTGAGCCCATCATTTCCAGTCCGGTTTATCTTGGACCCCCCCAGCATTAGATAAAGTCGGACTAAAATATCTGAGTGGCATTTCCAGACGGAGCCAGAGCCGGTCTATCACTCAGCCTCTCTCCTCTCCAGTCCGCTCTCACCTCATCGCATTTCGCCGTGACAATTCATCAAAATTCACCCGCTGCTCACTTAGCGCTCCCACAGGACGCCAGCATATTTTACCGGACAACCCACGAGTTATCGAAGAGAGAAGTGGCTCGCTGGATCACCGTAGTAGGAGAGTAAATTTGCTGAAAGATAGCAAACAAACTTACAAATCAGGTGCTCTTCAAACTTGTGGGGCAATGCATATTGGTTTAGTTTAGTTTATTTGAGGAGTATACATTCTGCTCAAAAGCGTGACGGATGCGTTTCGACTCAATGGAGTCTTCATCAGGGTAAGTAACAAGCCCCATTTAAAACAGGAGGGTTATCAAAGACCATAGACATTTTTCAAAACTGCAACATAGGCAGTACAAAGACCGTAAACATATTTACAACAGCTCCAATGCATAAACTGCAATATTATTTTCACAAAACGAATAGTTTTCAGATGGCAGATAAGTGTGCATTGAGCACGGCCCAAACAGACAAGGAACTGGAGGAGCGGTCCAGGGTTCAATTCCCACCTGGACGGGGCCTTTCTCTGTGGAGTTTGCATGTTCTCCCTGTGTCTGTGTAGGTTTCCTCCGGGTACTCTGGTTTCCCCTACCACTATAAACATGTACAATAGGTTCTCCTCTGGGGCCAGGACTCCCTTGAAAAAGAGATTCTTAATCTCAGTGGGACTATCCTGGTTAAATAAAGGTCAATTAAATAAATTATATATATGTATATTGTTTCCACGTGACTGTTGTTTTGGTCTCGCTCCACACTGTATAGGTAACTGTGCCCCTCCAGTTCCTTGTCTGTTTGGTCCGTGCTCAATGCACACTTCAGCCATCTGAAAACTATTCGTTTTGTGCAAATAATATGGCAGTTTATGGATTGGAGCTGTTGTAAATATGTTTACGGTCTTTTTACTGCCTATGTTGCAGTTTTGAAAAATGTCTTTGAAAAAATGGTATTTGATACATCATGTGTACGCCTGTTTTAAATGGGGCTCACACACCTGTGATGTTACTTACCCTGATGAAGACTCCTATGAGTCGAAACGCGTCGGTCATGCTGTAAATAAAAAAAAAGGATTCTGCCTCAGCTCATCCTCTTTTCATTTAAACCCATGAGTTATTTTGTTCCATTTCTCTTTCGTCAGATCAGTAGAGGTGCTGGTCAGTCTCAACAATGGACAGTCCTACATCTCTAGTCATATTACCATCTATGCTACGACGTGTGTGAGTATCATCAATTAAACACACAGATTTCAACTTACATAAAGACTTACCTAAACTTAATCATGTCCTGATGAAGCTCTAAATAACCCACGGTCCCCTGTCTTTTGTCCTGTATCCCACTCAGACTCATAATTATCATTTTGATTTGTGTTCTGCTTCATAATCAACGCAATAATGTATCCACTCATGCCTAAGTGCTGTTAAAAAGGTGTCTGAAGTGTCTCACAGTAACTGCTGAGCCACAGCTGCTGTCTGCCGATACTTGCCGCCGCTAAAAAATAAGTGTGGAACAATAATGAGCACAAGACAAAGAGGTATGTGTGGCACGACGGAAGGATAAGGCTTTAGCACATACTACATTGAGCCCTCTTCTCAAAAAGAGGATCAAGATATCTGGAGAGAAATGATTAAATGAAATGTTTAAATGAATCCACGATCTAAATAGAGCTCCTTACATGTGTTGTCCGCAGTCAGACGGGATGTGGGTGCTGTGGCTGCTGCTGGCTCTGTTGATCTTACTGGCTCTTGTTCTCCTCTGGTGGTTCTGGCCTCTCTGCTGCACAGTGGTCAGTTTTTTTGTTTTTTTTTACCAGTGCAATTTCTATTTTCAATATAGGTTTATTGTGTGTTTTATATCACAGGTGATCAGAGACCCACCTCCCTCTCGACCACCACCTCCTCCTCCCCCACCTATTATTGTGAGTACATTTCTTTCATATGAAGTGCACATGACAGGTTAGAGCGCCCATTTCAAAATAACTTTTTTGATATAATTCCATTTTGCATTACATTCCTGGTTTTACAGTTTATAGCCTAGACGTTTATTATTTTACTTCCTTATTGGAAATGGGCACAAGATGTGATATAAGAAAGGTTAAAGGGATATTTCAGGATTTTCGACATAGGGCCTCATTGCCTAGTTATCTAGAGTGTTGTTGATTTCTGGAGATATATTTTTTTTTAAATTCATGCAGTCCTTATATTTGAAGAGTTTAGTTTTGGTGCTAGGCTAGCGCATGTCTATGGTAACTTGTAGCCTTTATTAAAAACAGTCGGACCCAAACACGGTGCACCTGAGGCAAATCACTTATAACACCAGACTACCCATATAAATGTCTGTGTTGGCTGAATCATTTTTTAAATATAACCATTTTGCATTTAAAAGAACGTATATTTGAGCAGCATCAGCTTCCTGGTTGTAAGCTACGCACCGGCGGAGTGATCTGGTAGGTTACCGGATCTATAGTAGTTTGTTTACCTGCGGCCGGTATTACTACACGTGGAATCCACAAAGCAGCTTTTCTACAAATCAGATATGGCAACGTTTGGAGGACTACCCGATGATTTTGACGAGGTTTTTAATACAAGATGTTGATCTTGCCACAAGGAGTCAGCAAAGGAACAGGTAGTAGTTCAAGAGGATGACGCTGATACTTGTGGCTCATGTTTTCAATGGAGCTTACGACCTACAAGCGTCACCTGACTCAAGTGCAAAAGGGAGCGCTCTATTTTAATTAGGTTAAATGCAATGCCTTGGGCGTTTGTGTGTCTACACTGAAGCTGGTTAAAGTTATTAATCATGTTTGTACCAACTTTACTGTGAGTTTTACCTGTACTGGACATTGAAATTGTTCATCTCAAATGCATTACATCATATATATATATATATATATAAATATATATATGATGATATGATATATACCTATTTATTTATTTTTCTGTCTCATTTCCAGGAGCCAGATATAGATCTATTGCCCAAGCACAAGTGGCCGACAGTGGATGCTTCATACTACGGAGGCCGTGGTGTTGGAGGAATCAGAAGGATGGAGGTACAGCTGACGAGTATTTTTAATTTAAAAAAAAGAGCACATTTTAAATATGAACTTTAAATATACAAGTTTCCAACTGTGTTGCCTTCAGGTGCGGTGGGGACAGAAGGGCTCCACAGAAGAAGGCTCGCGGCTGGAGAAAGCTAAAAACGCAGTAGTGACCATGCCAGAAAATGTGGAAGAGCCCATCCTTCCAAATCCTCCACCGAGATCGCCTCCTGTCTACTACCCCCCTCCACAATCCAAATGGTACACTCCAATCAAGGTCGGTGTTGGAGCCATTTTTAGCCTTATGTTGTTTGATCCTCCTGCCACTGCGTGGCGCTCTGTGGGCGCTTATGTAATTACCTGCCCTATATAAGGTGGGTGGAGGGGGGGCGTTCGGGTGTGGCAGTATGGAGGCAAACATCTTTTGACCGTGTCTACGTATCTATTGAATCCTGAAATCTGTGTATTGTGGCTGGCTGGGTGAGGTCAATCAATAAAGCTTTTGGAACACAGTATTTTTATGGTTCTTTGTGGAGGAAGACACGCGTCCGAGACGCCTAATCACTGCTGCCAGAGCGGACGTTTGCGTAGGGCAATTTGGCCGCTACATTGTCAAAAGATAGCCTCAGGCACCGGGCGTGGAGAGCCTGCGCCGGCTGTGAGTGGCACAGCACGGTTTCCAGTAGTGGAGTGGACCCACCAACTACCGTAGCGGTGATCGTCGCGAGGTCTACGGCGAACCGGCGGACTGTTGGCGGGAAGAGGAAGAGGAAGGAAGGGGACTGCATGCGCGTCCTCTACCAACAGCGGTATTGGCGACAGGCGCGGGACGGGCTCGGCGCGGGAGCTGCATTGTTTGCTGCGCGGCTGGTTGCAACAGGAGGAGGCGGCCCGCGGTGGACACCTGGCCCGCGGTCTGGCCCGCGGTGGACGCTTGGCCCGCGGTGGACGCCTGGCCCCCGGTGGAGCTGCTACGCATTTCGGAGACTACACGAAGGACCGATCACCTACCTGGTATGCAACTTTTAGTTTGATCGTGGAAGCGAAAAGTGTCACTATGATGGAACATGTAGAAAATATTGCCTTTTGGGAACGGGACAGGGAGTGCAATGTAAAAGCGAACGCTGCTAAAAATGCACACATCTTATACGAAGAAGTGGATTGGGAGGGACCAGAGATTTTTGTCCCGGTAAAGGCGGTCTGTGAAGACACTATGGCCAGTGATGGCTTTGATGAGGTGGATTGGGACGCGCCGGAGATATTTACTGCACTGTGTGTTACTTGTGACGACACAGGGGCCGGTGACACCACTGCACTGCAGCCTTCACTGCCTGATGTTGATCAGAAAGACACAACTCTGGTCAAATTGGACTGGGAACATGATTCACTTGTCGACCAGCCTCCTGCCGAGGTGGTTGCCGCTGGCTCTTTCACTTCGCTAATTCATACGGCCCCATCAAAGTCCTGCTTCGGTGCAGTGAACAACTTGATGGTAGTTGTTCCACCGTCTCCACAAACTCTTGGAGAGTCTACATTTATAAATGACACCTTAATGAACTCTGACAAGTGTACTGTTGCCATTTTGAATTGTTTGTTGTATGTGCTTGTCGTGCAAGCCCACAAAATGTCGCTACTTAAGCAATATAAAGCCTTCAAAAGGAAGAAATGGAAATGTATTAAACTGACCAGGCTGTATGCTAATGATAGAGTTGATTAGTACTGACATTATCTTGTTTGTATAAAGTAAACTGTCCCTTGAAATATAAAATGTTAAATGTATGAAATTGATTTGTTATGGCTCCATTTTAAAGTAATGTATTTATAATTGTTTCCGCATTTGGCTTCATCAATTAAGGGGCCGGTGTGTTGGAGCCATTTTTAGCCTTATGTTGTTTGATCCTCCTGCCACTGCGTGGCGCTCTGTGGGCGCTTATGTAATTACCTGCCCTATATAAGGTGGGTGGAGGGGGGGCGTTCGGGTGTGGCAGTATGGAGGCAAACATCTTTTGACCGTGTCTATTGGAGTCTGAAACCTGTGTATATGGATGTCGGCTATGCAAATAAACCTTGGAACACACTACATTTTATGGTTCTTTGTGGAGGAAGACACGCGTCCGAGACGCCTAATCACTGCTGCCACAGCGGACGTTTGCACAGGGTAAACTGGCCGCTACAGTCGGTCTTATCCTTAAAAATCAACGTTAAACTACAGTATATATTTGTAATAATAATACAAACATATGATTGTGCTTGATTTCTTGTGCAGGGCCGTTTTGATGCACTGGTAGCGTTGCTGAGACGGCAGTATGACAGAGTTGCAATCATGAGGCCGACAGCACAAGACAAGGTAACTGTCCTTCCTTCAACATGATTACACCTTTGTCATTATACATCTTTTTATGTCTCAAGCTTTAGGGATTTGCATAGTGTTGCACAATTCATTAAGTAATACAGAGTTTCATAATAACCAGTAACAGATTCTCCAATAAATACATAACTCAATTAAATAAATATATAATAATAATGATTATGAAAATTACACCCAAATTAAAATTATACTGAGAATGGTAATGACAACCGGGAAGTATCAAGATCTCGGAGTATAATACCTATTAATGTACCTTCATAACATAAAAGTAACTCTCGGTTATCAAGGGTAAAAATCTGAAAGAAATATATTATGGATCCCTTTTTTTTTTGACTGCTTTGTTCTAGACATCGTACATGAAATGAGATCGTTGTTGTAGTTGTGCGTTGTTTCAATTAATTATATAAACAGTTCATATATTTTTTTTGTAAGTTGTAAGTTGGTCTGTACGAATGTAGCTGCTTGAAATGTTCTGAAATTTTCTTTTTTTAATTTTATTATTATTATTTTATTTATTTTATTGCACTTGGGGGTGGGCACTCATAAGCTTTTGCTTCAGTCCACTCCTTTTGAGCACTATGTGTACTGCTCAAATAAACAAATAAACTAAACTAAATTAGACAGAATTTTTGACAACAGTGAAAAATACTTAATTTAAATTCTTGTGTTGTTGTTGCTTCTTCTAGTGGAGACATTCCTGGTTTAATTGTGCTCTTCTTGATGTACTGCATTTATCAAATATATTGGAATGAAATAGAAACCGTAAATATATCCTGTTTCTATATCCGTTACGGAGGCGGCACGGTAGTACAGCGGTTAGTACTTGTGCTTCACAGCTAGAAGGTCCTGGGTTCAATTCCCACCTTTCTGTGTGGAGTTTGCATGTTCTTCCCGTGTCTGCATAGGTTTCCTCCGGGTACTCCGGTTTCCCCTAACACTAAAAACATGTACAATAGGCCAGGAGGAAAAATAGTGTGTTTGAGCGTGGGACAACAGATGCAAAGTAACCCAAGGCTACAATCCGGTGTGGCGTGTTTACATGTATGTTCATTAACATGCACTGTCCCAACCAATATAATCATAATCTACAGTATCTCACAAATGTAAGTACCCCCCTAACATTTCTGCAAATATTTCATGATATCTTTTCATGGGACACTGTAATGACACTTTGCTTGAATATAAACTGACTGTGTACAGCTTGTAACTGTGGGATTTTAATGTCCCCTCAGAATCTAAAAACTAGTTAAAATGTCCAAATTGGACACAAAATATTTTGTGTTGCCACCAGTATTTTTCAGCTCGGCCTTAAACCTCCTGGTGTTAGAGTTCACCAGAGCTTAACAGGTCACTACTGGACCCCTCCTCTATAATGACATCACGGACCTGGTGGATGCCCCTCAGATACTCAATAGGGTTTAGATCAACAGGTATGCTTGGCCAGTCTATCACCGTTAGGCTATAGCTCCCCAGTCCCGGCAGCACACGTTGGCACTTCACCACCGTGCTTCACTGTAGGCATGAGGCGCTTGTCTTTGTCTGAGTGCGTATGTTCTGAAAACTGACAGGCTGACCCCCACCCCTTGGCATTGGTTTCCTCATTGAGAATCATGAGTACCAACATATCCTGTGCCAGACTAGAGCAGAGCATGACTCGACTCTCTTCGGGAACTGAGTCACAGGGGCGTAATCCAATACGAGAACAAACCCACACAGGGGTTGAGGTGAAGCTCTACACAGACAACTTCATATTCTAGCATAGTCACCTCTGTGTTGAATTAAATATTTGCAGAAATGTTAGGGGTGTACTTACTTTTGTGGGATACTGTGAAATATAATGCAATCTATTTTAATCATTTCATTTCTGTTTTTCTCTTAGGGTCGGTGCATGAATTTCAACAGAGTCCGGAGTCACTGAAGAAACGACCGCCATCTTTCTATAATTTGGTGACTGTGTTTTTGTAAATACATGTTTTTAATATTATTCATCTCCTTTTGTTCATCAATGAGCCAAGAGTGCAATGCTAGGATGTTTAGGATTGTTTATTCAAAAGAAAAAAAAAAAAATATATATATATATAGATTTCTCTTTTCACAAACACCTTCACTACAGGAGACACAAACGTTACAGATAATAATAAAATATATGGGAGCACTTAATACAAAAATGACCTTTGTCCGAACACATAAAACACATCACAAATCCACACAGACTTCTTCAAAAGGTCACGACACGCTCACTTGATCACTTGAGATGACTGAAAAGGGCTTGTTGTTCAACTAATAGCATATGTTTCACTGTACATAAACTGGCTGAATTACAGTCACACACGCACACACACACACACACACGACGTGAGTGTCACAACCTGCGACCTATGTGTAGGCAACTGCACAAAACTGTAACCTAATAGCTTACAAAAACTGAGCCAGCTAACCAGCAACAAGCTCATGATACAAGTTTACAAAAATACGACCGACCTTCTAATACAAAATACAAATGAATACTGTTTAGAAAGGAGACGCCCTCAAAAATAGGGATAGCCACAGTCTATAACACATTAACCCCACTGATGTACAAGTGCGTTAGGTTTCTTGCATGATTTGCCTTGCACATTGCACAGTCAAAGTACAAATGCAACCAAAGTCGGAGGCACTGATCACAAATAAAAAACAATATACAATCAGTTGATGCATTGACATAGAATTGATTGATATCTTGCTTTCTGTAGATGTTTAGCTTCACCGTTGGCTGAAATGAAGGGTCTGCTTTTGGCAGAATGGTCACTGAAGCTAATCAAAAAAATATATATATGTATTTTTTTAAATGCAGTTTTCTTACATATTTATGATACAAAGGAATAACTGGCCACTTTTCCCCTTAGTGGATGCCTATGAGGTTTGTGGCTATTTTGAGAGGTGACATTACAGTCACGCACTGTTGAAGCCGCAGTTAGGGGGGCCATCGCCTCCTCCAAGTGCCTTTGACAAAGAGTGCGTGTGCGAAAAGCATCGCTGACACAAAATTAAAACCGTCTTCTTTTTGTACATTAGTCTGAAAAAGTTCATTCCTTGATGATCCAAAAGATTGTAAAGGGTAAGAACAATGCACTGATTGAATACCATCAAATAATGTGAAGAAAAGTGGTAACACTTTTGGACATCGTGTAGTGTCTTGATGGCTTTAGCTGCACATCCGTTTTGTTGCAGTCTGTTTTTGGCAGTGGGAATGTTTGCCAATCCCTTATATATTTTATCACAGACTGGTATGATATATACAGTCCGCAGTGCAAAGATTGTCCTGGTTTACGATCGGTTCTCCCTGTGCAGAAGGGATGATCTAGGAAAAAAAAGAGAACACGTAGTTATTAGCACTTTATACAAAATAACTATATAATCATCCATGTTATTGTTGAGTTTCAAGTTTATAGTTATACCTTAGAGATCTCCTACTGTCTTTCTCCATGTTGTTCTCTGGCCCTTCACTTTCATATGACGCCAAATGCAGCTCTGTCAAAACCAATCCATTACAATCTTCTGTTTTGACTAAAACATACTTAAATTGAATGTAAATTAAAGAATTAACTACTGACCATCTTCACTGAAGACTGGAGTGGTGACGAGGTACTGCAGCAAACGTCGGTCTCTTTCAAACGGACACACCACCTGCCGCCACACCAGGAACTCGCTCACCTGCTTGGCAAGCTCCCACAGTTTCTGCACAAAGAGAAATATATGTTTTTAGGAAGAAAAAAAAGCAACTTGTCTGGATTACAACTGAGAAGGTAGTAAAAAGTAATGTTACTAATACAGTAAAATTAGACATGCTCCAAGCTACAGCTATGACTACAAATACATTAAATGTATAACATTTATTATAAATGTAAAACATTTTGCATCATACGCAGTAAACATCATGATATTATTGGTAGCCGCACAGATGTTTCAGGATTTACTACCACTGAACATTTCTACTCCGATTCATTGTGATTTTCAACACAAGGGGGAGCCATTGCTTCTGTACACTGTACATTGTGAGTGACCATTCTTGTGAGCACTTATGTAATAGCGGAGGAATGACCTACATTTCGAGTTTAAACTGTTGGAAAATGGACTAACCTCAAAGTTGATGTGTCCGTTCTGCAGTCTGCTGGCACAACCTTCATTTAGGAAGTAAATGTCCTTGATGAGTAGACTGAAGAACGGAATAACAATCTGAAACACAAGAGCGTTTACATTTAGATTCGGGTTCCTCGTTAATCATTACATAAGACGTGTCCATAGTGCTCTGACCTTTTCCTGACTGCTGTGTGCCGTCTCTGACCTCTGGGTGGCGCCACGGAGTGCAGTGCGGTAGTTACTGAAGTTACTGGATGGATCCATTTGATGCTGTAAGATGACAGAAATGTTTAAGAAATTAAAGTAATAATGTCCGTCTTTCAAATGACTCAAGTACATTAGAGGCTTTGACGCCCTACATGTTATTAAAGAATGAAAGAGCGAGTTTTAAGTTTTAAGTTTTAACCTCTTAACCCCCACCTGAACCGAGCACAGTTTCTCCAGTTTGGTTTTACACAAATCTAAAAGCATCTTGAATAAAGCGTCAAAACAGCGATGGAAATGAGGATGAAAATAAAACAAAAAAGTGGGGGGGGGAAAGCAACAAAAGAGCGACAAAAACACGATTAAAAAGTGAGGTGAAAGCAACAACAAAAAGAGTAACAAAAACGCAAAAAACAAGCAACAAAAACATGACTAAAAAAGGGACAATAACGAGATGAAAACATGACAAATAAGTAACAAAAAAAGATGAAAACTCTACGAAAACGCTTCAAAAATGTGACAAAAACGCAGCGACAATGCGACAAAATGTTTTGCAGGCCTTGGCTTTCAAATGAGGCGCTCCCCTTTCCTATTGGCAGTAAGCTCCAGTCAATGGTAAATGGTAAATGGTCTCAACTTATATAGCGCTTTTCCACCTACATTAGGCACTCAAAGCGTCAAGAAGCTTTTAGATTTAGGTAGAGCTGAACAAGAGAAAATGTGCTCGTTTAAGGCAGGGGTTAAGAGGTTAATTCATTTCTGAGCACGTTTAGCAACTTTTCTGTCACGTTAAAGCAGTACTCAGTAGCTCATGCCCCTAGAGGCCATAAGCGCCACTGCAGGTGTCGTAGCATGTTGCGGTTTTTTAACTTATTAATTGTCCTTGAGAGTAAATATTGAGCTGACAGAAAAGACAAAGGGAGAGAGGGATATTGTACATCCAAATTACACAATGATAGAGATAATTTCTTTCACTCAAACTTGGATGTAAATAATACTGTTTAAGTGTCGCTAGCCCACAGTTAGCTTTGCCTGTTAGCTTCTTCTTCGTGATTACATTAGTGTGTATTGGTTGCAAGTGTGATTTTCTGGCCAGAGACGCACTTTTTTTTACCCCCAGAGGGACTACGAAAAGGATTTATAAAAAGGTAAACAAGTTACTGAGTACTGCTTTAAGCTTTAGTACTCATTCATTTATAAGCACGTTTCACAACTTTCTGTCACGTTAAAGTTAACGCTTACAACAACTAGCTGGTTCTCGATTGATAAAAATGCTTTATAATTAGATGCACAGTGGTCTTTTTTCCCCACAAATGTCTGCGTTTACAATATACTGAAGGAAAATCGGACAAATTCAGTTTCTCGAGAAAAATCACTGGGAAATAACGTTTAAAACCACGCACTTATGCCAAGAAGGTATCGATTTGGCATCAAATTGAACCACAAAGTAAAAAATGTTGTGAAAATCTATATTTGCATGGAAAGCACATTAGTCTACGCCTTTTACTAACCTCTAGTATGTCGAACTTATCAGTGTTGACTTTACTCCAGGTTTTCTTCAGACGTGAAACAGGACTCATGTTCATCCCAGCTAGAAAGAAAGAAGACATTGTTTCAAAACTCCAGGGAGACAAAAGGAAGCCCTAAGGCACGTTTTTATGATTTCGTACACACATAAACTGTTCCTAAAAACCTCTTTGTCCTCTACTTACTGATGATGGCCATGAGGGAGTTGAAGTTGCCAATATTGAAGCACTCTTGCGCCACATCAATGAAGAACTCTATGATGCGCGCTCGGTGTTTCTTTTTAGCCGGCTGCGTGGAGATAATGGATCTTGTCAGTAACTCATCTTGTTTGGGTTAGGAACAGATTTTGAAAGGGAGGCGGACAAAACGTTATCGTACCATGCAAATCTCCGTGGCGACGAGGTAACTGAGTCGGTTGAACCAGTTGACGTAAGCCTCCAGGTTGTTGGTTTTGCGCTTGCGGAAGAAACCCTGAAATAGACACGACACATGCGTAAAACATCGCGCCCATATGCAAATAGTACACGAGCTAGTTAGAACTGCTCCCAGGGTATAATATAGTATAATTAGCACTAGCATAATTAGTATTACAGTTACTTCTATGGCAACTGCTACCCCAACAGCAACTACTTCAATGCTGCTATGCTACTACTACTACTACTATGACTGCCACCACTACTGACTACAAAGATAATTACTCCAGTTAATACTATTGTTGGCAATTCTACTGCTAATATGCTACGACCTCACTTACAATTTGTTCCTACTCCTGCTTTGGAGCAATTCATTGATCGTTCATTGTATGGAGACAACTGGAAGATCTGTGTGTTTAATGATAATGGCGGGAAGCCTTTGTTTTTGCTTGAGCTGAAGTTTGTGTAATCCGCTACACGTTTTTTCATTTTAGTATGAAATAATAAAAGTAAAGTAAAAATAGTAAAAAATGTAAGTAAAAATAGTAAAAATTTACTATTAAAATAAAAATTTAGATAATCAAATCTAATTAAGTACAAATTTAGATAATCAATACAAGAAAGGAAATTGTGATGAATTATTTTTGCCATATCATCCAGCCCTACAAAATAGTTTATTTTGTAGGGGCGACGGTGGCGCAGATGGTAGAGCGGGTCGTCTCATGATAGGTTTTCTGGTCAGCAGTGAAAACTGTCTAAAAATTTGATCCTGGAGCGTCCTAGAGACCACTGTGATGGAAAGTAAAGGCGCCACACTGACCACTCACACAGCCGCTGGGTCACTACAAGGTCCAATACACACAAATATTAGATTTTTTTCCACATAAAAAGTTTCATAACGCACCTTTAATAAACATATACTTTTGTTAACCAGGCTCCCTCCTATTTATAGTTTTAGAACAAACCTGTCTTTTTGTTTCCTGCCTTCCAACTTTCACAGTTCACATGATTTATGTGATATTTATGACCCTCTTATTCAGTCATGTTTGAGCCTGTTCCTTGCAAGCCTCCGCGGTTGCGCTCAACCCTTTTGGACCGAGACTTTGCTAAACATTTGGACTCCGTATAAATAAACCTCACTGGGCAGTTGTGATGTAATCCCGGAGATTCATAGCTCTATTAAAAGCTTGCACAACACAGCAGCCCACTCCACTCCACTCTCTACTTTCCCCGCTGCACTTGTGGAGCCCTTGCATTGACTCAACCGCTCTTTTTAAACAAAGTGGGTCTTATATAACCGCCAGAACCTGCCACATGCGCTCGCTCACTGAAGCTCCCCAGCGCTCTCTGACAGCACAGACACTGCAGCTGACGCACGGGGGACCCTTCAGAACACTTCACTTAGACTTCGGGCATGCACTTGTTTAGAAGTAAAGGTCAGATTTGAGAGAGGGTGTATTACATGGTTTGTGCATTGGATTAAACTGAGTAGAAAAGAAGGATAATCTATTGAAAAATTTGTATTTGTATTTTAACTATATTAGCAGCACTCTGTTAAAGGGATATTTCGGGATTTTTGACATAGGGCCTCATTTCCTAGTTATCCAGAGTGTTGTTGAAGTCTGGAGATATTTGTTTTCTTAAATTCATGCAGTTCTTATATTTGAAGAGTCTAGTGGCGCTAGGCTAGTGCAAGGCTAAAGCATTTCTACGGTAACAGCTAGCCTGCATTAAAAAACAGTCTGACCCACTCCACAGTGAGGTAAACCACTTATAACGCCAGACTAACGATATAAATGTCTGTGTTAATAGAATAATGTTTTAAATATAACTGACCTTGTATCACATGAATTACCACATTTTGAGGGACTATTTTCTCGCAAATCACTCCGCCGCTGCGTTAGCTTACAACCACGAAGCTGATGCTGCTCAAATGTAAGTTATTTTAAATGCAAAATGGTTAAAATTATTCTATTTTATACATTTATATCGTTAGTCTGGTGTTATAAGTGATTTACCTCTGTGCACTGTGGAGTGGGTCAGACTGTTTTTAATGCAGGCTAACTGATACCATAGAAATGCTTTAGCCTAGCATTAGCGCCACTAGACTCTTCAAATATAAGAACTGCATGAAAAAAATATCTCCAGACATCAACAACACTCTGGATAACTAGGAAATGAGGCCCTATGTCAAAAATCCTGAAATATCCCTTTAAGTCTGTTTTTACTTACTATTTTTTGTAAACCTTTATTCAACCAGGATAGTCCCACTGAGATTATTTAAGATCTTTTTTGTACCTGGTTTTAGTAGCAGGGGAAACCGGAGCACCCGGAGGAAACCTACGCAGACACGTCTCCACAAGACCCGGAACCTTCTTGCTGCCCCACTTCTTATTTTCTGTCTTTGTTACTTACTGCTGGCCATGTCGATACTTACTTGTCAATATTAAATACAGATAGTGGTTTCCCTCCATTCTGCTTGTGAAACTAATATTTTTTTCAGTCTGCCATTCCTTCTTGGCCGCTCACATCAGTTGGGTGGTCTTATGCAATGTTTTTCATTCCGTGTTCACAGATTGTTTAGTTTCACCACAAGATAAATCCTAGAGATAATCCAGCCCTAATAGACGGAGGCCGTTCTAATCCTTTGTATAGAGCAAATTTACCGTGTCTCGCCAGGCTAAGGCTATGCTGATGCAAGAGGGCGTGCACGTAACAAGTACCTTCTGGTTCTCGAGTGGGTCCTTCATGGCAAATGTCTGAATGAACTCCTCTGGGCCAATGAAACTCAGTCTGTCCTGAAATAGAAAGGCGGGAATGCAGAGTTTGAGTGTTTGAGTATCACAAGTCCTGCAGTAAAAAGGCTGATTATAGAAAACAATTACATGAAAGAACGCCGCAAAAGACCACACAAACTGGTTACGGGGAGTAAAAGCGAGGATAAAAGTGAATGGACATAATTTAACAAAAGCTGTAAACATCGGAGCCAGGAGTCATGTGAACTTTATACGCCTTCCGTTTACTACAAAAAAAGAAAGCTCGCTAAATGTAGCTCCCCTAATTAAAAGCCCATGTAAAACGCAACCGCGCACAACCACTTAACAGCGTCGCAGAGAAGAAAAAAAAAAAAAGAAGCAAAACAAAACAATGCCGACTGGATTAAAAGGAGTCTGTGAAGTGGTTCCTTGGCTCGGCCTTTGGTGCGTCTTACCAGCTCGATGTGCGTGAGCTGTTGAGCGAGGACGAAGGGGTCATCGCACGCGCTCAGCACGTCGTTCCTCTGCCCCGCGGCCTGCTTGCTCTTCAGCGAGGCCGGACGCTCCGTGGCCACGTTGTTTAGGGCCGCCACCGCCTCCTCGTACTGCCCCAGGGCGGAGAGGCGCTTGATCAGCCGCTGCGTCATCTGCTGCATGGCTCTCCAAGAATACTGGGGGTGAAATGCAAAAAAACAAAAAAAACGTGAGCATTTGTGAACGGATGTCGTGTTGGGAGTATCCGCCATAATGTAATGTCATTTCATGCTAACACATTCAACGACAGTTAGTCATGGCGGTTTTAATCTATTATTCAGACACTTTAAAGCTGTAGTTTATGATTTCCCCTGTTTTCAAACCTGGAGGAGTTTGAGACGTTAGCTGCGTCTTTTTTTTTTCCCTTCAGCTCTCACAATCTCAGTATTTGTGTTTTTGTTCATCAATAATTGAGTGTTAAAAAAAATAATTGACAGAAATGTTAAGGCTATACTGTACGTACGGGCCAAATGGCAGGATCATTTTATGTTTGAAAGATTAAACCCAGCTTTCTTTAGTTTGGACATTTTTGTGATTTTTATAGTTTAGCTTCCTTATTGGACACCGACAGGAAGTGACATAGAAGAAGAAATTTTAAACTGTTCCCGTGCCAACCATGCACAATGGGAAATGAGTCAAACTGCTATGGAACGTTACCTTCTTCTATGTCACTTCCTGTCGGCGGCTTAAAAATTCAATTGAAAATAACTTTTCTGCTCAACACTTCTTCATAAAAATTGCCGCTTCACAGACATTTATATCGTTAGTCTGGTGTTATAAGTGATTTTCCTCAGGTGCTCTGTGGAGCGGGTCCGACTGTTTTTAATGCAGGCTAACTGATACCATAGAAATGCTTTAGCCTAGCATTAGCCTAGCGCCACTTTCTTCATAAAAATTGCCGCTTCACTGAAATAAAATGAAAATTATGTAACTGATGAACTTGCGACTGATGTTATCCTTCTTAATAAATCATAATTTCAAAAGCATATGCACTTTAAAGCACATATGACAGGTTCTAATCCTTTTGTAATTATGACTTGAGATTGATTGAAGATTATTAATAAAGTAAGTAATAATCATCGTTTTATTTCAGTGAAGCAGCAATTAAATGTTTGGAAGAAAAGTTATTATTTTAGTCGTTGACAGAGGGATAGTTCCGTCGACGTTGGACTCAGACGTATTTCTTGTAGGTATAACATGGTTGGCACGGCAACAGTTTAAAAATGTTTACCTCTGCAAATGTCGCTTCCTGTAAGTGTCCAATAAGGAAGTGAAATAATAAAAATCCCCAAAAATGTCAAGCTGATATAAACTGGGTAAGATTTTTGGCAAAATCTTTTATTACAGTTATACTGTAGTTTGTTTGAGCAAAAATTGCGTCTAATGTGTCATGTGCACTTTAAAGGGACTATACAGAGTTTAAAAATGTTGAAATTATGTATTTTCCTCCCCCTACATGTTCCAGCAATGTCCTATTGTGTAGAATGAGCCCAGACCTGTTCACCACAACTGCCTCTAAAATCCTGCACTGTCACTCAACAAGGTGTTAATTCGGATCTGAATTGCAGTCATGCACGAGCTTAATATAGACATGGCAGCATAAGACCTGAGGCAGTAGTGAGTCGCTTCCGTCAGTCTACCCCAGGGCAGCTGTGGCTACAATAGTAGCTTACTACCACCAGGTATGGAGTGAATATATAGTGAAATGTAAAGCGTCTTTGAGTGTCCAGAAAAGCGCTATATAGCACTGATGCATTATTATTATTATTACTTATAAAATGACCAACTTGCATCCAGTCCCTTTAAGTTCATACTTAAACAAAGATGTATATAAAAAGGATTTTTATCATATTGACCAGAACGAACCACTATGTTTGTATACGTTCTCGGTCGTCCAGGAGTTTTCTACTAAAGGCAATCGATGAATCAAAGCAAAAAGTCGATGCCTTTTTTTCTTGAGAATCTGTACAACACTCACCTCATCCCCTCGGGCCACATGGCTGCTCATGTCTTTGAGGCACCTCATCATCCTCTCATCCCTGAAGTCGTATGGAAACGTCTCAGTCCACTCAGTGAGGAGCTGCACCAGCTTCGGCGCCACTTCTCGGAAACGGATCTTAAAGACATAATATACACGAGGTCAGGCAGTCAGGTGGTGTGGAGTACTTCTGCTCCAGGGCTGTACTTTACACTTCGTTGAGCGCTCAATAAAAGATGTTCTAATGACCAGTGAGGCTGAAATCATACCAGTTAATGGCAATTGAGTCAAACGTGAATCTCCTGACTTTAATGTTCTGCAGAAATGGAACAGCTTTAATCGAATAAAGATATTGTGACATCAAGGGATTTCAATAATAAGTAGGAAAAAAACACACTAGCAAACCCTTTTCTGAGCAATTGCATTTAAATTTTTTATTTTTTTTTTACAAATCCACTTTTGCTGTGTAGTTTTGGTAAAATGTTGGATTAAAATTTTTCTGATACGTTTTGCCATTGCCATTAGTTTTGCAAATTATGCTGTCGCGAGAGGACTGGTCAAGAGTTTAAATAGATTTGACGACAAGAACGAGAGGAAGCGTCTGAAGATAGAAGCGAAACATCCTCAACTCAACCAACCCAGTCCAGTTGATTATATTGAAAATCTCTTCTACAATCATCTTTTTGTAATATTGAGTAAATTTGCATTTCACTTGTTACCAGTAATACCATCATGCGATTTGAACATGTTAACTTCATATCTGGCCACACACACTGGTCACGCTTATGGATTATCTACAGGAAATCTTAACACCCGACTTTTACGTAGCCTTTTTTTACGTAGTTTTGTTTTTGTTCAAGTAGCTGAGCAGAGTCTGCGTGAACTTTCACAATAACTAGGAAAACATTCAGATAGACTATATTTGTGTGGAAGTGGGTGTAACACGTGGGTGAGCAGCAGAGCGAGTGAAAGAGCACTATCGATAATTAAGCCCTTGTGCGTGGATGATGGTGGATATGGACTGTATGCAAGTGTACAAGCAATGCATGAATAATTCTCATGAAATGGATTGTGTCTTCAACCATTTTCATCTTCATGCGGTATATCAATATGCTTAGACTGCAACAAACATGTCAGTTGTTTAGCAGTACACATTTCAGTCTTCTCTTAAAGGAATAGGCCACCGTTTTTACATACTGAGATTTATTCTTACCGTAGCTTTGACGAGTTTTTGTACCTGTCTGGTCTCCACGTGTGCCTTCCGTAACGTAAACACAGTAAAGTGCTGATGCCGAATTACTCCTGGTATTATTACGCTGAAGCCGAATTACTCCTGGTATTATTACGCCTTACAATATAGTTCCCCTTTATATCCGCTTAGAAAATCCACATTGTTTAATTTTGTGTCATTATACTTTATAGTGTAACACTTCACGTAACCATATTTAAATAGGGAAAACATGGAAGAGTTTAGTAGCTTCTATCTTCACCTCGTTTGGAGCTATAGAGGAGAGAGAGGCTAAATGCTAACGCCGTCTGTGCTGTGTTTACGTTAGGAAGTGAACTCGTCAAAGCTAAGGTAAGAACATATCTCAGTATGTAAAAACGGTGGCCTATTCCTTTAAGCGTAAATGCCCCGAGTTCAATTTCAAGACTCCTGAAAATACAGATCCAATCGCAATTGCAATGCTCTCGAGGGAAATCGAGACACTGTTTCAAATATGATTTAGCCCTGGAGTGTACCTTATCCAACAGAGCGTCCCCCGAGCGCTGCTGCTCCACGCAGAGGTGGCACACTCGGGTCATCAGCTCGTACGGGTGAAGGAAGAGGCGCGAGCTCAGCAGGAAGGTGAACACGTAGGATCTCTGTAACGCAAGGGAGAAGAAAAACTTAAATATGGTTTATTACATTGTATTCATCCATTGGAAGGTGGTGAGGTTAGTATGTCAAATGTCTTCTGTCAGACTGTAACTGCTGGGGGGACACTTGGATGAGGTGTCTATTAAACCAATGGAAGCCTAAATGTCTTGAAAGCTCTGTTGAACACTCATCACACTCACATCTGGATAGTAATCCACCGTAGGCACCAGGTGTTGGATCAGCGCCTCGAGCGATGCCGACACCAAGCTGTTGTCATGGTAACACATCTCCCCGTAGCTGGCGATCACCCCGCCGTGCCCGTAGACCCTGCTCTTTGGCGGCGGCGCAGTGTTGTTATGGCACGACTGCTCGCTGCCGCTGCTGCTGCTGGTGTGCCGATACGAGCCCCGCCCGTGACAGGAAGTGCCGCCATTTTGCCTGGCGGGGCTCGGGGGCGACACGCAGCCGTTGTTGTAGCGGTGGTTACTGGTCGGAGTCGTCGCGGAGGACAGCGATGAACTGCGGTACGACGTGTGGGGGATATCGTAGGGGTTCTCGGTTGCCGCGTAAGCGCAGTTGTAGATGTTGTCCTGGGTCTTGCTGGGTTTGGGCGCGGTGTTGCTCCGGTACGGGCTGAGCGCCTGCGGCTGGTGGTTGTTGTTGCTGCTGTTGCTGGTGTACGAATTGAACTTCCCTGCGTACGGAGTGGTGGGAGGCATGGTGACCTGCGGAGGACATGGGAGTCATGAGTTTTGGTGCAACAAGAACATCACATCAGCTGCATGACCGAGAAACTATGTGCCAAGTGTTCACTGAATTAGGTAACACTTTTGCAGTAATAAGATGTTGCAAAATAACACGAATTTCTGACTGACCAAATATGATAAACACCACATTTTAATTTGGGATTTTCCGCTTGAAAACTACAAAGGCAACCATCAAAAGAAGATTAGATGGTTTTGTCGTACAGCTTAATATCATCTATAAAGCTTTCCTATTACGATCACCCAGTAACAAATATGGACTTTAAACATGGACTCAGAGTATATTAAGGATTAATAAATCATTCATTTGACAAAAGAAAATGATGGCCAAACCAGTTCGAACTAAAGACTAAGTGAGATGAAGCTGACTATTCATCAGTCATGTAAAGGAATGAAGCCGGCATTTAGTAAATGAAATGACTCATGAAAATAGAAAGAACAAAAAGCAAAATTGCACACGCACTAGCAAACTTTTGCAAACTTTTCCGACCTTAACCCCGGTCACCCTTTAAGTGGAAGCCCGGGTCGTCTGCAGCATCACTAGACAAGGGTTTTCTTGTTAGACATATTAAGTCACAGAGTCTGCAATGCGATTACCCACAAATCTGATCTGCCCACTGAGAGTGTTACTGTACTATCTTACACAGCATACTCTTTAGGGAACACACACACCCTTATTGCCAATTTAATTTTTTTTCTTTCTCTTTGATACCACCACAAGCAAGGGACATCTACTTTAATTATTATTAGTAACGGCCAATTCATAATATTTATTTAGTTTTTTGTTTAGTCTTTTGTTTAACCACTTAACCTCCACCCTAGGGTTAGGGTTAAAGATTAGGGTTAGGGTCAACAATTATTTACATCCAAGTCTCAAAGCGTATTGACTGGAGAGCTAAGGGGTAAGGGTTAGACTTTCCGTATGCTGATCAGAAAGTGTGGCTGAACGTGAACATTCATCCACAACGTTCACTGAACGCGCTGTGAACATTTCACATTTTCACAGTGAAATGTGAAAGCACATTTCACTGTTTTCGCCGAAAACAGTGAAACGTGAAACTACGCGTTTATATCCATGCACATACGTGTCATTACGCCTAATCGCATAATGGCACTCCTCCTCTGTTCCGTATTCAATTTAAGCTTTATAATGACACCCCTTGTCATGTTGACTTTCCCTTTTTACCCCTACAATATACAACACAAAAGGACACACGGGGCCCGCTTTATGGGCGCATCTGTCATCTGTCGGAGGCTTGTTTTGCACAGAAGAGACAAGGTGGGGCGACAGATGGGTGAGCTGGGGACCGCCAGGACTTTTTAGCCTTAATGGTGGAGATAATTGGATCTAAAGGAAAGCTGATACAAGATCACAACCAAAGGCATGCTTTAACACTGGAGCCACCTTTATCCTCCTACTGTTGTCTGGCTGCTAACCACATGCCAGGGGTAAGCCGAGCCAGACACCCCCTTTAATCAGCATATACTGTGCCTCCTGCTGCCACGCCTGATGAAAGAAGCAGGGGCGTGGGTGACTTTTTGGGACATCAGAACCAACCCGAGAGTGGGCTTTTTCCAGGATTCATGTCATATTACTTAACTTTATATATTTTGCAAGAGGGCCAATATGAGCTATAGGGCACTTATCCTACACACAAAAGGAGCCTGCAGTCGACTTTTGTTAGTCTATTACAGCAATGACTGTGCAGTAGAGAGCCAATACACACACCCCCCTACACACACACACACGCCCTTGTCCACAATGGCGCCAAACCCCATGCCAGATAATCTCAGCCAAACGTCAGGCCTAAATGAGCGACGCACCCCACACACGCACAGATGTATACCACATTGAGTGCTTGGTCCCACGCCAGAGTCCAGCCCTGTGCCAGTCTGCCCTCTGAACCCTCTGAATCTGTCCCTGCTGTTCTCCTTCTAACGTGGTTAAAAGATTACCCCCCAGCTTACTGATTCAATTCGCCGACTTTGGGGAGCTCAGGTGGTCAAATCCAAAATAATTGTTTTTAATGTATTGGGTTTTAAATGACCTCCTTTCCAGCTTCCGCCCAATTTCTGTTTACAACTTGCATAAGAGGGGAATGTACATCCAAAAAACTTGAAACTGATCTCGGATTTTCCAGGCCGATTTCCTCAAGCGCTGACCCAAATACTTGCGGCTTTCCTGAAATCTTAGCCCTCTAAATCATGGGTTGGCCTTACTTTGGATGTCTTAATAATGATACTGTACACATTCTTGCATAGTGAAAACATTGTTTACATACAGTGTATGAACTGTTTGTGACCGTTATATGATTGTACCTTATCCAAAGGGGTGCAGCAAATGTATGGGTTGACAAAGATTCGTTGGGGGGAGTTTAAGAGAAATAGTTGCCTTGAAGCATTGTATTGTGTGATTCAGATTTAGAGATGGTGAGATTACAGGGACAAGATTAGTTCCATGTCAGATAAATATCGAGAGAGTTTGGACCCGTAGAAGAAGAACTGCGGAAACTATATTTTCAAGTTCAGATGAGAGATGTTCGGCAATAGGCCAAGAAAATGACCGATTGGGTGATTTTTAATTTTGTATAATGTCACAAAGGTGAAATCATGTTAGTTGCCTTGAGAGAAGAGGATTCAATGGATGGGATTATTAAACAGATGCTGAATACAGAATAGGGCTGCAATCACTTGAATAAAAATCAGCCTGTGTAATAGCTGCAATTAGCATATTTCAAAGGCAGCAATCATAGTGGTCGGGATTGAATGGTTGGTACTGCAGAAATCATGGATGTATGGGGGCACTAACATTAATTGTCAATAAAAAAGCAATAGCTCAAACAATTTCGAATAAATTATGAAATGTGCCAGGAAAGCCTGATATCGTAGCAATTGTGACAAAACAATCCCAGGCGGTATTTACTCCATACTTTAAAGTCATATGCAGAGTCAGAAAACAAACTGGGTAGTCTATGTGTTAGAGTATAAAACCTGAAAGTGTAGATGACATTGCTGTTATTATTCTCTCAAACTATGAACTGGAACATCATTTTAATACATAATCGCAACTGCAATACTGGACAACAAAATCACAATCACACATTTATCCAAGATCGTTCAGCTTAAATTTGGTGCCTACCTTACAGAAGAAGAGAACAATATTTGTTCTCATACAACTAGTCCGGTTCACATGTTTAGATCTCCACTGTTGTGGGATTTTTGTGGAGAGTATGAAAACTATATATTTTTGAAAACCTTACGGTATAAACAATGAGAAAAACAATGTTTCCATTTGCCCTTGTCATTTGGTAAAATTGACTCGACTTGTGCATAACTTCAAATCATAACAACGCCGCCCAAGAAGTGACTTCCTGTTTTAATCAAGCACACCAAAATAAAAGCATCATCTTATTTAGTAGTTCAACTTTCTTTCTGCCTAACTATTAACAGACAAAACACTTAAAATGTGTGTTTTTAATTATATTCTTGTACCTGCTGAACTAATCAATGAGACGAGCTGTGTGCTTTTGTTTTGGCGTGCTGATTCGAAACAGGAAGTCACGTCTTGGGCGGCGTTGTTATGATTGGAAGTTATGCATGAGTCAATTGTGCGTGTGTGTACCATTTTTCCATTAGAGTAAATGGGGAGTCATCTGGTCATCGCTACGGTAACTCCATGAAAAATATGACAAGGGTTTCATTGACTGTTTTGATTGGAACCACCAAATGGAATTTTCTGCCAAATTTTTGCCCCCCAAATAAATGTTATCATCGCTATTATCGCACCATCTTTTTTACATATCAGAGGAAATGGAAAAGTTTTTGCTTATTTCATAATGTTTTCCAAAATGTTTAGTTTTGATGCTCTCCACAAAAATCTGGCGAAATTACATAGTGAACCGGAATAAACAACAACAAAACAAGTCCCAACGGCAACCATAACACGCTCTGCTGTTGTTGCGTTTCTAATGTTCTGCTTCTTCCGCAACAACAAACAATATTGCCTGAAGTGCCCAAAATATCCCATCCCGGTTTATCAAACGGGCCAGTCTAATTGAACTTTTGACAGCGCAGCCGGCGAAAAATAAAATCAGCTACAGCTACTAATGAAATGTGGTCAAGTGCTTCAAAGCGCCTCATCCAAAACACACAGATTGGTGGTTTGGGGCACAGAGCTCTGTTCTTCTGAAAGCAAAGACGTGCTTTTGTCTGGTTGTAGTTAGAATCGGTTAGGTTTAAAAGCTTCTTTGGAGATTTCCCAAGCCGGACGGGAATAGATAGATTGGGGCTATCACTAGTGTTCACCTCAATGCTTTGTACTGGACGGTTCTTTCGTTCGTGTGAAGTAACTAAGGCTTCGACGGGACAGTCTTAATAGAAAAGGGGACGATAAAAAACAGTTTGTACACTTGTGTTTGTAAATACCGTGGTTTTCTATCTGGGACTGGTAGGGGGGAGGGACACGTAAGGGAAGAGGGGGAGGAAGGGGGGGGGCTATTGTTGGAAGTTGGGTCCAACTTCCAACAATAGCCGTATTATCTGTCCTGTCATGGCTTTAACAACCGCACAAAGAACCCTAGGAAGAGATCACAGCGCGCCGCCGCACATCAGACGATGTACAGCGGCTTTCCCAAAACCCGCCCGCCAGTCTCCGGGTCGCCCCACCTCTTGCACCAGTCACGCCATTAAACCTGGCCCCTGTAGTGCGGCATTGGAGCGGAGACTCGAGCAGTGGCCTGGAAGATGGGCAACGTGGGCCCCACCGTAGCAAAACGCAATAGTGTCAGTTTCAGGGTAGCACTGATCATGGAAAGCACGTGGTTGCTTCGACATAGAAGGAAAGAGAGAAAATAACTTTACAGATTTTGTTGTGTAATTTGATTAATTTATTTAAACATCGTCACTAAATGCTGATTTTTTTTCATTGGATATTTCATGAAGTTCTTACTAAGATGGGACACAATTGGGGAGGTTCACCAAATGGCCCAATATGTGCAGCGAGGATTCAAATGTTGCCCACGGTAGCACACTAAAGTCGCATAATTGCATTTAACATGGCGTGCCACGGGGAAGCAGGTGACTTAAATTATTCCAAATTCAAAGCCAATTGAGCACCTCAAGGCCTAACCCAGATGGTTAACAAAAGCGGCGGCAGCTAAAGACATGATTACTCCAATCCCAAACTGGCTTTCGTGACCTCTAATGAAATCACCAGGTAAAAGCCCCTTAAAGGACTGGGTTTCTCCTGTGCTCTGTGGGGGAAAGAAAGCTGTGAGAAGAAGCAGTCAACCATAAGGCTATCTGCACCTGATAAGGATACCCGTAAAGCTCATTTATCACAATAGTTACGGGCAGGCGTAATCCAGCCCTCTCCGCCTTCCTCTTTGCACCCAGTGTACTTTTGCTCCAATAAGTCGCAGCGTGTAAGGAATGTGCTCATCTGAGGGAAGCCTGTCGAGATCAGTTTAAAACTAAGGTGTCCTAGTGTCTAGACAAATGCTGTAATAGCTGCATTTAAAAAAAAATTAAAAATCAAGTTTGGAGATGTAAAAATATAGGGAAACTTGGAATAATAGGCACGGCAACTTTATTTATACCGCACATTTCGTAAACAAGGCAACTCGATGCGCCTTAATAAGGGGTTAAAAGTCCCTATTGTACTCAAGTGACCTCCACTCGAAAAGCAAACACTCCCGACAGTGCGTGACCCCAATACTGTCATGAGGTGGTGTCTCATGTCCAGGAAGCTTCACCGGACGACTTCGGACCATTTCCGTTCTCTGATTGCCTCCACAACATTTCATCTCTCACTATTAGCTGGCAGCTACCGTTTGCCCACGTGTATTTCAAAGCCCTTCACTTCATATAGAATAGGACCTTTAAATCACGGTTAGTGCAGCTGTTGTAACAGGCGGTTGCTTCAGAGTGGTTTACAGGCTTCGGTATTTTCCACATATGCAGACCAGTCAGGTGAGCTGTTTGAGTTTCAGGTGTGGCGTGTTGAAGGTTTAGCAGTAAGACCTTTGGCGACATCAGACGAGAACCTAAGCTTGTTGTATGTACAGTGATTGTTGCCGTAATCCTCCCACAGAACTATCATAATGCGTCTTTTTTTAAATTATTTTTTTTTGGCCCCGGGTTTGATGTTTTCATGCAAATTAGGCTGCACAATATGAGAATAGTTTTGCAACCTTGCCAAGACCAAACACACGCCTTGTACATAACACATTGCTCCAACCCTGGCATTGTGAGTCCCAGCCCCGACAATTAGCTGAATGTCTCTCCGAGCACTTCACCCCCTTTCATCTTTAAATAAGGCATATAAATGTCATAATCTTCCAAGAAATTTAGATTTAAAGCCAGTATGAATCAAATGTATTGCTTTTTAATGACATTTAATGACTTTTAATTCCCCGCGGAAACCCAGAGATGACAACTTTAAAGACCTCCAGTCATGTGGAAATCCCCATGACAACGGAGAGCCAAAACAAACATGCAGTGTGGAACCATCTTATCTAAGAAGTTACCATAAAACGTTTTTTTTTTTAATAAATTGGAAACGTGGCAAAGCGGTGACAAACAACACAGCCAATTTTCTCCCGTCTCCAAAGAAATGAATGACAGCCAACTGCTCACCTCCAGATGTTGTTTTGTTCTACATGGCTGTCCGAGCATGATAACAGCGCAACCTGAGTGTTTTCGGGTGGTTGAGCGCAATATACGGTAACATTACCCGTGAAATCCTTTCGTCTCAGTGGCATTCACACCCAGCATAACCAACGCCGCCGCAAAATAAATGGTCCAATATAGTGTCTAATATTACCTAACCCTGCCTTATAGACACAGGCCTAAACCTTTTAATTTGTTTGTCTTAACCGTTATTTTTTATTTTTTTTTTACCACACAAGAGGCAGCCCATCACCTGCCCACACAGCTAAACCAACATCGCGGGCCACATCGCAAATCACTCCAACTCCATCCAGTGTGCGCTACTAAAGTGTCAGATGTGGCATGGGGCCCATTGTCCAAACATCAGCTGTCAAAGCGCCCGGACTGGTTCTTAAACCTGCTTCCACAACGCTGGAAAACACTTCTTTAACCCAATGCTCGACTTGTTCCCAATGAGAGAGAGAGACGCACAGTTCAGCACACACACACACACACACACACACCTGTCCCTTTGCTATGTGCTGTGTGCTTTAGGCTAGTACAGTATTAACCCAGAGCCAGAGCGGATAAAGAGGCACATTATCTCCTCTGTAGCAGGGATGTAATCAACTAAGCTGATCTGTGGGTCTCAGCTCTGCACATAAACACATTTGCTATTGTGTTTCTAAAGAGCAAACAATATGCCGGGGACTCTGTGTGTGGTAAGACACTCGTAATAATCCCTGAAATCACTTTGTAAGGAAGCCTTGACGTTTGTGAGAAATGCTCTGGATGCGCTCCCTATGTAGTGTACAAACACCGAGGAGCAGGGTGGCCTGTGAGCAGTGGCTCTCAAACTGTGGTACATGTATCACTGGTGGTACTTCTGCCTCCTCTGTTAGTACTCAGTATTGTATTAGTTAAATGTTGGCCAATCTTAAACTTGTGAATTGATCTTGCTCAAGGGCTGGTGGTAATGGAGGGTCAAATATGTGAAAAGTTTAGGAACCACTGGTCCTGCTGAGCACATGCATTGGGCAGTGTAATATGTAATAAAAACATTATTACACCCAGTGCATGAGGTTGCCCCATGTCACGCCTTTGACTAACTCCTGTTCAAGAAACCGTATGGGCCAAGGAGGTTTAAAGACTCATAAAAAGAATATGCTGACGACATCCGTTTTGTTTTCGGTTCTGGTGAAAGGAATCCTGTTACAGAAACGTTAATTGGCTTGTTTTTCTAAGCACAGAATGTTAAATTAATTCATTGCTTCACAAAAGGCTACAGCGTACACACAAGAAAAGCTTAGTGCGTAATCACATATGACTGGCAAGATTAAACTCAAAAAATCAAATCCACCAGGCACAACAGAGGCGGTTCATGGTAATCACCTACTCACTATAAACTTGGCACATCATCCCCCCCCCCCTCACGTGGGACGTCTTTACAGCCAAAAAAAAATCCAGAGTTCACCCTGTTGTTCGGGTTATCTCACATTGCTGTTAATTATTAAATGAACATGGCACTTACTCTGGGACCATTTAAATAACCTGTCATGAAACACAGTGCAACTCAAGCAGTTTTTTTTTTTTTTTTGTAACGCACAACACGCCCCACTGGTTCCCATTTGCAGATGAAAGCCCCCTCGAAAGCTTTCTAAACTCCGCTTGGCTCAGAGAACACACGCTTTCTCTCACACTCGCACTTCTCCCCGCAGACAACCAACCCGCACAATATGCCAAATCCCCCCCCACTGTACTCGCGCAAACGCGCTGATCCACCGCGCCTGCTGTGCGCTATGGGCTCCTGTCTGAGTCATAACACTGTAAAAGTAAAAGAGAAGTTACTGCGAAACCCCCATGCTGTGGGCAACCGCAGACCCATCGCAGGTGCTGGTGAGTAATGTTTGTTTTCGTCTGACTGCCAAACTAATTTTAAACTCACATGGGAACCAAACAAGCAAAACAAACACAGGTCGAAAGTTGAAAGGAATAAAACAAAAACAAAAAAACTAATGGGATAGTATTTTAGCGCATTGTAATAGCCTGGTTTCTTGCACTTGTATGGGCTAGACTTGTTCAAAAACAATACAGTCAATTCCACAACTTGTGTCATTTGTGTTTAACAGTTTAAGTCAAGGACACATCAAGTCAGAAAGAACCTAGGTAACAGTTTGGGATAACGAATTCACAAAGAGTAATGTGCATTTAGATTGGGAACGCGGAACAGCCTACCTCTCTCGTCTATTGATAGTACCGCTCAGTCTCCAAATGCGCTGTTCAAACGGGCGAGGAGTGCGCTGCTACAATCCCCCCTCCCCAAAAAGTGTGGAGTTTGCAGCTTGTTATGTCCGCTTGGTTTCCCTCTCGTCGCATCGGCGGTGGCCAAAACAAACCGAGCCGTGTCTTCAGAAGTGAGTAAGTGCGGTCTCGCGCTCCATTGTGCCTCCCCTCAGTGATATCTGAGTCAATTTGAAGTCGCTGCCTGTGCGTAATGTGCCACAGAGCGAGCCTGCGTATTCAAATGACTTGCACAGAGCCGGGAAAACGGGCCAATCGAGGCGCAGAGGTGTGTCTTCTCCCCCCCCCCCCTCGGACCAATCCCAGCGAGGAAGTGGGAAAATCGAAGTCTGCCGAGCGTCTGATTGGCTGGTTCCCTTAATGTCCCGCCTTTGCTTTATAACCGCAGGCAGAGAGGGTGCTGCTAATGTTTTTGTTGGAGTGCTAGTTTCTGGACAAGGTTTAAGGTTTCCACTTAGGAATGTGCGGTTTCAGTGGTAATGCATTTGTCTTAAAAAGTTGCGTAAATTCTCTTGCGTACATAATTATATAGCTAGTATTTAATTAACTTAAATGCAGGGTGTGTGTGTGTGACCTTTTTGTGTTTGCAGAAGTGCACAAATATTAGTTTAACTGATAACAAGTGTCTGTTCACAAATAGGCTACATTAATGTTGTTTGTGTTCACATTTTCGTTTTGGCCCTTGAGTCCATTATCCTGGCTTATTTCAGAGGTGGGTAGAAGAGCTAAAATATACGTTACCTTATTATAATTTTACTCAACTTAAGTACTGCTGGAGCGTAAAAGTTTTATTTTATGTTTCAGTAGTGACAAATTATGAGAAACAAAATATGAAATAACGTAATTTTTTTAAATATTTTCAAAGAAAATACCATAAAAACATACAAAAAGAATTAGTAAACAAAACACAAAATACACATATTGTTCATGTCAAAAGAATCATGAAGATTTGACTCTTAAAGATTTACTCAGTTAAAAGTTTACTCATTTTAATTTTAATATTACTCAAGCAGATGTAAAAAGTACTGGATGAAAAAACTACCTGCAAAAGTGTAGTTACTTCAAACAGTTACTTAAAGCCTCACCGCGTAACATTTCACCCAATGAACAGAACAAAAACATACAAGCATTTTATTTAGTGCAGTTATTTTCATCTGTGGAAAATGCCTAAAATTGACCAAACAAACACTTGTTTTCGGCCCACCTCCCCTGAGACCTGACTGTAAAGGCTCTTTTCCACATGCAGGCGCGTGTCAGCCGAATGGCTCTTTCACCCGCTTTGTCGAGCTTTTCCGTAAAACAAAGGCCAAACCGGTCTGACCAGGTATAGGTTTTGGGACCGACCTCTGGCTGTGGCCAAAGCGCGTTAATCCGTGTCTGATGTGATGGTTTTGCTGATATTAGCATTTAGCCGTTGTTAGCGCGGCTTTAGCTGGTGTTAGCATAACATTTGCACGTAGCTTACCTTCATAGTTGTATTTAGCGGTTTCTTTTCTGTTTTAATACAGCTTGGCTCCACTCAATGATTCCATTATTCCCACCAGAAGGCAGCATTTGTCCACATTTTGTCTCATCGCGGCTTATAAAACTTTTAATGACGATCTGTACAGCGTGCTCCTCTGTGCGGCGCCGCCCACAACAAATGCAGGCGTGTGTGTGGTGAAAACAGGAAGGTCTGCGGGGTAGTGTCGATACGTGCTGGGTCGCGCTTCGTGGAATGACGGCTTAACTTTACTGGGAGGGGGGACGTCTCCAGCTTGTCTCCATGGAGATGTTGACTAAAGACAAGCAACTGAGATTTATATAGGTTAGGTCCTCATCCAAATCCATGATTTAATTACACACAACAAGAATAGCATTATCTGTGTGTAGCTGGTCATAAAGAGCATGTTTTGTGTATAATCTAAAATGTTACGCAGTGCCTTTAAGTACAAGTACTTCAGTGCATGTAACTTAGCAAGGTTAAGGTTAAGGTGCTTTATTTGTCATTATACAACGACTGTACAACAAAAATTGTCCTCTACATTTGACCCATCCTTTCGATGCCGCTGGGGTGACCCGTAAGGAGCAGTGGGCGGTGGCAGTACCGCGCCCGGGAACTCATCTCCATGATGTGGAGCCAGGCTGATGGTCAGAATCACCTGGCTGGAGGATTCAACTAATGTACATGTTTTTAGTGGTAGGGGAAAACGGAGTAATGGGAAGAACACGCAAACGTCTCACAGAAAGGTGGAATCTAGCTGTGAAGCATGAGCGCTAACCGCTCCTACACTGTTGGTTGCCAGGATCCTTTGACTAAAACCAGTGTGTGAACATAAAGGGACGTTCTCCTACTTCCACTCCCCGCAGCTGTCCTCAATCAAATACCAGTGCCATTGCAGACCACCTATATTAACGCTCAGTGACTGAAAATGGGAGATTCTTAGCTTTCAAATGTCCATGGATCTTGTGATGTTGTCCTTATACAAGATAAGAGATAAGATGGGACTTTATTGATCTCACAATGGAGAAAACCACATGTTACAACAGCTCTCAAGCACACGCTGCAAAATAGTGCAAATAGTCAGGGGAAAAGGGCAATCAAAGAAGAACAGAATGAACAAGTAATAGTAAACAAAGGTATCTCATGCACAATGAATAAAAAAAACAGGGCTAGTTGTAGTTAAAGTCAGGGCTTGATTTGATCCCTGGTTTGGTAGAACACTTCAGGGTATAAAGGAGCTGGGGACTATTTTTGGAAGGATCCGGCATAGATTCGAGATACAGTATGTTCTGGCAACTGTTTTGGCCCCAATCCATCACACCAGTCCAAAAGTGTTACTGTCACTAAGAGTGCATCCAACAAATATTACCTTCAGACCTTTGCTATAAGATCTGCAATCAAATAAATTGCCCTATACTTGTCAGTTCCACATGTCTGGTGGTCAAGAAAAAGTTCAGCAGCGTTTGTGTTTTTGCAGTGAGCAGACAGACTCGCCAGGCCCTCCCGTTATCACATTTGTGTGGAAGATGGGAGGCCATGTGTGCAGTGCATAGAGCTGAGAGGCCACTATACGTCTTTATTTTATAACATAATTGTGTAAGGCAGCCAGGGGCGTGTGCAGCAGGCAGCATGTTCCTTCAAATCTAGGTCAGATAGCCCATGACAGATCCGAATGTCCATGACTTGCCTGTAAATCATTATTCTATGGGCAACCAACAAAGACACATGTGGAGTAGCCTAAACCATGATTCCTAAATTAATTTAGGGAATTGGGTAGGAAATTAATATGGCCTCAAATATTAAATTCGAATTAGAGGTGAATTGACTTATTCCTTGGTTGATGATGGTTAATGCACGACAATACTCGCAATTATAAGTATAGTATTAATATGGGCACAGGTTCAGCCTTTATAAGAGTTCTACTATTGGCCAGTCCTGATTTGAAATTCGTGGAGAAAAAAAGAGGTTGGATTTCACCGCTGCCTACACTCCTGCCCCCTGACCTAGACCTGGCTAAGCTGTGGCAACCGAAATGAAAAGCTTATAAAGTTAGTATTAAACTCAATCCGCTCAGAATGCAATTTGGCACTACCTGACCACGGAGGTTGCATCGATTAATCCCGCTGGGAGTCCTTTTCTGACACAGCTCTATAGTGTGAAGCTCAAACGTCCATTTCCCCCCTTTCGTGGTAGTTTATGACGCTTTGCTATGTGTTAAAGGCGGTAAAGTCTAACAGTTTAATTGGACCTGTAGGTTTACCAGACTCTTCTGAGCAAATAGCCGCTTGAGACACCGCTGCCACTGATTACTCAACGGGAGCGTTACGAAACCATTACAGCAGGCTTTCAAGTCGAAACCATAAACAGTTTTAGCAAAGCAGGCTGTGATGGCGAAGTAGTCATTTACAGATTTTTCGCTCACTTAAGGGATATGGACGCCATTAATCACTAGGTTATTGCGTTGTTATTGCAAAGGTATGCGTGAATGTGAAGTGTTTTGTAAAAAAGGGTTTGGCTTCGTCATTTTACGTATATGAGCATATATAACGAAAGAGACTAATGAAATAAAGAATAAAGTATGCACAAGAAAATGTGCTATAGCTTTTTGTCCTACCCAATCAAAAGTACATACAGTAAATGCCTATATCTGAAGGATAAGAAAAGTATGTACCAAGGACATATACTGTATATTCTGATAAGACAGAAACTATGTTAGATACCGAAATGAATGGAAACTTTGTATTTATTTATAAAGTTATGGTGTGCTTTATTTGTCCCTATAGTTAAATTTTACTCTGCATTCTGCCAGTGGGGCAATGATGTATATATTGTCCTCATTTTGAGTTGATGGGGGGAAATCAAAGCAACCAAAGTAAACACAACCACACAGAAATGCCCACATGGTCTGAGAACTGAACCCGGGACTTTCTTGCTGTGAGTAACTACTTTACCGATGATGTTATTGTTATTCTAAACGGTAAACGATGTGATGATACCGTATGATACCAGCAGCAAAATAGAAGCGCTTATTGAAATAAGATCCAGTTTATTCTTTGTTTGAAACACGCCTCATCTGATTTCACAAATATTTAGAATCTGCGTCAAGTGTATGTATTTTACGCCTCCTCCAACAGTCTCATTTTCTCTGAATTACACAGTTATTAACTTAAGGTGGGCGCTCACCACTTGCACAGCTCCTATCTTCCACATCAGCAGGTCCTTTTCCTTGCGTAAACATGGAATTATATAAACCTGCACGGCCAACCCCATAAGTTGTGGGCACCATTTGATCACTGACGCCTCGTGTATCCTGACACATTCCAGTTTAGGCGAGAATAGCTGATCTCTGTGTCTCTCAGTCTGCAGGGCTCTCTGATTACAATGCACCAACTCCCACACCCGGCTCCTAGTGCACTGCTTCCGGGTGCTATGGATCACCAGTGCAATGATACAAAAGCAACGCTTCTCCAGCTCAGTTGTGGACGTACTCTCCCGAATACTTGACCATGCCATGGGTCTCTGGGCTCAGAAGAGCGAGGAGGACTTGCTGCTGGACAATCCGGTTCGCAAACAAATATAAGCGTCACCTGACACATGAGATTTCAGCAACTTTTCAGTCTCCTCCAGTGTTCAAAAGTGGGCTCGGATTAACTATGAACAGAATAAAGGTGAAGTCACAGCACAGGAACAGCAAGGCAACAGACGCCAAACGAGTGTCAAATGTTTTTTTAGTATGACATTGTTTGATATCATGAATGATAAGATAAGATAGGACTTTATTTATCTTTATTTATCTGGAGAAATTCACACTCAGTGGGTGCAAATAATAATGTGCAATCAAAGAAGAACAGGAACAATGAATGAGGGTTCTGTGTAGAATGAAAGAAATGCTTATCCCCTCTATGGAAAACAGGCTCTTAAATAACTATAAGACTCATAAACAATATTAGACTTTAACTCAAGACTATCTGGAAGCTCTGTAATTCTGCTTTACACATTGGACATGAAACGCATGACTTTCTGATCTTCTTTAATCTTGTCAATTTGGGTCAGAATATAAAAAGACAATGATAGACTGTGAAACATATGTAATTCAAACAAAACACAAGCTTTGTAGAAACTGTTTAAAGTTTGTCTTCTGTACACTCTTTCTGTGCAAAATGTTTTGGACACAGTGCATTACTCACACACTACACCAAATAACATATTGTTTACCCCCATTCTCCTCACAAACAGCCCTTTGAACGTCAGGGAAATGAACTTGGAACAAAACAAGTGATGTCAGCAGCGACCGTGTGTAGCGGTGTGCTGGCCTTACGAGTGCCGGCGGGTGGGGCCACGGCATGACAGCTGCGTGAGATCATTACAGTCCGGGACATGGGGGGGAGGGATGAGAGAGGTGAGATATTTGGGGGAGGGGCAGACAGACCTCGTATAATGGGTATTGGGGCAGTGGGTCTTTTGGGGAGGGAGGGCTGGGGAGGGTTTCTGGGGGGTCTTACATTCCAGCATTCCTTTCTCTGAAGAATAGACATTTCCGTGCGCTTTAAGTTTTGCTCTTGCTGCAACACACAAACCCTTACTAGTATAGGCTCACGGGGCAATTGAAGTAAATGACAGAAAACGGTAAACGAGCAGCAAATGTGTCTATTGCAAATATGGCAATTCTCAATAGAAAATCCCAAATGTATTCAATAACTAAAATGATATGCCATTTGAAATCGCTATAAAAGATTGAGCGCCTCCCAAAACATTGCATCAGGTCGGACTAAATTTGAAAATTGTATTGTATTGTATTGTGAAAGTTAGTCAGCAGAGTGAAAACAAAAGCTTATTGAAATGAAATACTATATGTTTAACATGAAATTACGAAAATAAATAAATAAAGGCAATACCATTCAAAGCTATACCAAGATTGAGAATAGGGGTAGGCAATATGCAATCACTTAGATTTTTATCATGATTTGTATGCACTTGTATAGATACAGACGGACTCGCTGGAATCGCCCATACATGGTCATGTTTTGAAGCAGTTGAGGGGGAAAACAAAGCGGAGAATAATCTAAACTTTATAATATTACTCCAAACAAATGCTGAATTATGAATATAGTTTTCTCCTAAATAAAGATACAAACGCACGGAGAGGAGAAAAGTAGTTCAACAGCCCGTAATTACATGAATAACGGAGAATGCTAACATGATGCTTCATTTTAGCATCGTGCTACATGCTAACGCTAGCTAGGACGGCTGTTTTTTTCGCTTCAGCTGAACAATCTGCTGTGAACAAAACATCCATATGGGCCCGGTTTAAACTCGACTTTATTTGTGTGTGATAAATACGTCTATATTCTGCCAGAAAACGGCTAAAAAGACGCAATGCCGACTGTATTTATACTTATTTTGCTTTTAAGTAGCAACTAAAATACCATTTGCTGCTTCTGAAAATTCCTTTATTCACTGTGATTGGCTACATCGCCGTGACCAAGGTAAAGCAATCTCCCCAAAGCCGTAAGATCACAACTCGATTTTTAATGTCATACTGCTCATCCAGTAGTAAGACTAAGCGCGGTTTTGAGACAATGCAGCATGTTAGGGGACAGACTGGAAATGGGAGAGATGTACACAAACAAGTAGGTGGGGGGTGTAGGAGGGCGATAAAGAGGCAGAAGGCGACCGGTGACTCACAGGCTTCCAGTAAGAGCGCACCCTCAGCTACTGGAAGCCCCCTGACCCGATCTGTCTGTGTTTTTCCTCTTTATTCTCAAACAGGATGTCCCACGGGGAAAAAAAGGGAAAGAAAATGTGTGGTAAAGACATTTGTCAAACTCATGGTTTTGTTGTTTGATAGAATGCAAAAAAATAAATAAAAAAAAGCCCCAAAAAAAACGTAATTTATGTATTTAAACCGGGGCGACGGTGGCGCAGATGGTAGATTGGGCAAGACACTTCACCCTCCTTGCCTCCAGTGTCTGCGTACACTGGCGTATGAATGAGAGAGTGAATGGACCCCCTATGAGAGACCAACAGGCCCGTTTGGAACTATGAGGCCGTCCTTCCGTGGACCCACCACCTGCAGAAGGAGCCATAGGGGACTGGTGCAATGTGACTTGGGCAGCTCCAATAGCTGCCCCCACGACCCGGCAACGGACAAGTGGGAGAAAATGGAATGGATGTATTTAAACCAGTATGTAAAGAACCACTTATTTGACATATAACCGTAAAGTTGCAGAGAATGGGAAAGTTTGCTTTAGCCTTTATTTTGTTTCTATATATAAACTCAAGTTAAGTTATATAAATCATACCCACTCTGGCCATTTTAACGAGCCAGTCAATAACAAAAGTATTTCTGACATACTATTCCTTCTTCCTTCTTCTAGAGACCCAGTGGACACATTTTTTTTCTCCTGGGGTGGGCTGAAACCTGAGGGCAGTAACGGGTTATATTTATATTTTGCCAGAAAGAGGCCGGAAGTGTCCTCAAAAGTGTTGGTGCAACGTGTTTAGATTAGATTATTATTATTAAGAAAAGAAAGAAAAAACACAAGGTAAAAAAATATACAGTCTTTTAGAATTTCACAAAGGTTTTCTTTTTTGGGTTTTAGGCAGACCTGACAATAAATCGATAATATTGGAAACTTGTTTTTATCGCATCAAACATAAAACTTGAATCTTAAAATAAATCCCCACAATGTGCCTGACTTGCAAATCTGCCAAGCTTCCAATTATTGGCTTTGCAATAATTATAGCTGCAGTTTTCAGGCATCCATCCCTCTTTTCTATAGTAATTAACACTGACAGTGAATCTAATGTACACGCCTGCTTCGGCAATAATGCATACCTGCTGTAGAAACACGAGATATATTTAAATTGCTTTTCTGCTTACTTTAATGTGAATCTATCTTGAAGCACAGACCTCCTCGAGGCTATACTGCATGTACCGAAATGTGCCGTCCTTTGTTGTATTCTGAACTTCAGCCGTTGAATGCAGCCTTGAATGCAGTCACTGTGGCTCAACTGTTAGACATGCCAATGTTTACAGTACACACAAGTTGGATTCCCACTGCAAGCATCATGTCCGCATTGTACTATTAAAGCACAAAAGTGAAAAAAACAAAGCAAAGCTGATACAAATCCATAAGCAGGGCTTGGCAACGCCAGACCCAGAGGACAAATCGGACCCGCAAGCATATATCCACAGCCCAGGCCCCCCAAGATGATCTTTGAGATAAAGGTTGAACAATGTAAACTCCAGAAATACAGATAAATTGTTAATTCATTTTAATCTTTTGAATTCATTTGAAACCCAAGCCCTGTTTTAAGGTCTCTATAATGTACAAAATCAGTTTTGGTCACGGTGGGGACAGTGGGGAGGCTTGGTCCTCGATCTATTAAAGACATGCCGGCCTGCCACTGTTAAACGTGCCTATTCCCAGGGCATATTGAATCTAACTACTGCGTTAGTAGTGAATTTCAGACATTCTATGGTTTGCACCTGACTATCAATATCCATATCACATGTATATATCAAATATAGATGCACCGATTCATTCTCTCAGAAATAAACTACAATTTAACCTTTATCCAGCAGTAATATGTGTGACTGTCCTCCTGTCATTCTTGTGCAGTAGCTCAGCTGTTTCTTTACTGTGAATCATTCTGTACCTTGTGAACACCCCCCCCCCTCTTTTTTTAACTTTCCATTCCTGCTAAAGACATATTTTTTACTGACCATCTGATGTCAGGAACTGCTGATCAAGGGCTCTTTTATGAGTCAGGCTTGGCAAACAGCTGACGCCTGGACAGTAGCCAATGCGAAAACATTATCCACCACGTTGTTCCAAAATCTACTTTATTTTAGATTTTGGCTTGATTTTTAGAGCAAACCGGTGAAAGCAGGTTTCTGGTTACATAAGTGATGACTAAAGTTTCAGCGTCACTTGTCATCTGTGCGGCCTCCTGTGGCACAGAGATGCATCTTGGGAAGTGTGAACGACCAAACGAGCAACAATTGTCCATTATTCTTCAAAACAGGTTTGTTTGGTCAACTTTCCTGTTTATCAAATAATAAATGCCAGGAGATATTTTTGGACATAGGCAGATTAGGTTATTATGTGTATTAGTGGTATTGGGGTAAACAGTTTGAGAAGCACTGCTCTTCTGCCTGGAGGGGTCTTAATTTAGTGTTGGGGAGACCATAGCCTGTTCTTCTAATCAATTAATCTCTTTGCATAAACATTTGTCCTGAAAAGATATATGGGCGCCCACTGAGCTAAATCAAGGGACTATAGAGTTTGTTGCCATTCACACATATTGATTCTGGTGGGTTTGTGCATTTACATATGGATGGCATGTTTCTTGGCACCCAAAGTGTTGTTACATGAACTGAAAGCACAACGTTGTCTCTGAGTCTGTTGATTTTAAACGGTTCATAGAATAACAATGGAAAACGACTTCTTGCTACAAAATGACTAACACTTCCCAAACATCTCTGCCAATAAATGTGCTGAGATGTGGATTTTGTTGACTGAGTTAAAGGAGACTTTAATTAAAAGAGACGTACGCTAAATGTACTCCTTTTTTTAGTGTCAAATACATACCAGAACAGAATGTGCAAAAATGGAATAGTACGCTACTTCTTTCATGCAGTTTTGAGTGACTCTACTTACTTTGGCCGTTTCTACTTCTAGAGCTCCAAATTGTATTTCTTGGATTACGCAGCATTGGATTAGACAGGATTCGATAGGTTCCGTCGTATTTTAAAACCATGACAGGAGCCATCGTTTGTTAGTGTGCCGCCGGGTAAAAATGGAGGCTCGTATATCATTTTTGTGATGACCAGTTTTTGTGTCAAAGGCAATGATATTTTTGGTCTTGAAAGTGCAAAGTGTTCAGAGTACTTATGGATATCGCATGCCACAGATTTGTATGTCGGTGTACAGTGCAGAGAATGGGAGGCAGTACAGTCCCTTGTGGTACCCCAATGTTGCTCAGCAGAGCTCTTGAAACACTACTCTCCAGAATGACATTGGCGATACAGTCTTGTTTCCATACATATAACATTATTTGTTGTTGTTATACGGAAAATATTGCTTCTGAAGAGCCCAAAGCAGATATAGTAATCCATAATTATGTGCGATACTGTATGAAACTACAATGCTTATTCATTTTGTTCCAGGTGATCTAGAAAGGCAGCTTTATTGAAAATAATGTACAGTAGTAAATGGAGATGTAAAAAGTGAATTGATATATTGTGCTATACATATACTGATTCAGGGGGCTAGGATTAGGGTTAGGGTTATGATTAGGATCGGCAAATATGATGCAAGTTGTGTTTCACTCACACAGATCTTACACATAGTTTTAGAATCTAAAATGTCTTGGTTTTCAAATGAGGTATCACACATATAGGCTGAAATCTCTCCAGTCAATATGCTTTGAAATTTGGATATGAATAATTGCTAACCCTAACCCTAAGCCGGCAGGTAACAGGTTAACACACCACCAGTGCTGTACAGTGCAGCATTCAGACATTTTTGCACATTCTGTTCTGACACAGTCTGGTTCGGACCGCGCTGGGCTAATAAAGCTCACCCCACACCCCCTTAGCTCATTCACGTTAACTCTGCCACCGCAAACACACGACGCACTTTAAGAACACAATGTTTTTACTTGGCCCTTGACCTACAGATTCCCCGTGCCGCTCACTTCCTGCTCTTGTTCCTCCAGGTTCCATTCCAGCAGCTTCCAAATATTCTCTCTAGTGATGTTTCCCGATGATGGACGGTGGTTTGGCACAAAGCCTGTTTTCCTGGATGTGCCCTGAACTTCAATGTCACTCATACAGATATCCTGGATGCAACAAGGTACTCCCTTCTGTTCATTTTCATCTAGACACACAAGCAATCCCCATGCCCTCCTTCCTCTTTGGTTAGAAAAAAAAAACATCACATTGACCTCCATCTGCTTCACATTACCTGTAGGAGACTTAGCCAAAATGTAGAGAGTGTGTAGATCATGCGTTGTATAAGGCTAGCCTGAGGGACTTAACCTGTCCACATACAGTACATTCCAATAATCCAAAAGCAGTCCATTAGACTGAATTATGAACTGTAACGGCACCAAGACATTTAGCAGGTGAACCTTTTACATAACTGCTCTCAGACAAAGCCCCCTGCCAAAAAATATAAATGGGGTTCCAGGAAACATAGTGAATAAAAGCCTCAGAGGGATCACTGCATAGAAAATAGACTGCAGGCTCCACGGGAACGAGAAAAAAGTTCAGTGTTTTCAAGGTTTCGGTGTTAGGTACGTGATTAAGCCTCCTTTGTGCACATCTTTGAGTACGACCACACAAAAGCCCCCAGACACATACACTTAGAAAACAGGAGCGACATAAAAGGCAGTACAATGACCACTCAAGTAAACTAAAAGCATAGATATACAGTATTTATGCTCAACCATTATTCCTTAATGTAGAAACGTTTAAATAAGGATAGTAATAACGCACTGAAGTCGGAGTATTTAAAATATAAATCCAGTCTCTCTCCAGTCGCACTCGAAGGAGCGATAAGATTCTTTCACAACTGCTAAACGTACAACACAGTTTCCCTCCAGTTACCACAGACCAAAATGATCGCGCACTAACTCAAGTCTCTTATTACAGAGCTACCGACGTCCCAAATAAGTAGCTTTGTGTATTATGCACAGTTATTATGTCGCAAAAATCACAAAAATGGTCAACTGGCGACTTTCCAGACCATTTATTTTGGATAGTCAACATTAATACAGGATAATGCCAAACAAACGCACCGTCCAATATTTGGGAGACGACGTTAATCTTAATCTTTAAACCAGCTGAGAACATGCTTTTGGATTGACCAATAATATCCTTGTAATACTAGACATTTGCTATCTACTATATCTACTTATTGACGAACATAATCCCGTTTGCCTTGAAGCATAATCAGTATTCGATGACACGTACACTGTGTGCGCAGCCACATGTTGCACTTGTTATATCTGTTCCCACTCGGGGTTACCACCTCGCCACATCTCTGCTCCCAAACACAGCTCTGCCTCCACTGATGACGCATTCGGAGCCTAATTTAAAGCTGGCATCCCTGTGAACAGTAAATATTTAAATGGGGAAAAAACGACTACAAATAAATACATAAACAAAACAATATAGTCTTTACCTGCTTTGTTTTGAGGACTTCTCTCGTTGAAAGTGCCCAAACTAAATTTACATCTTTGAGCTTTTATCATGGTGACGTGTAAACAAAAGGCAACCTCCCTCTCTCTTGGCACAGCTGTATTTGTTGCCTTTTTCTGCGAGCTCCATTTGTGGTTTCTGTGTTCCACATTGTTTTACTGGATGCTTTTGTACATCTTTGCTGTGTTTTTGTGGGGTTCAGTGGATTTTTTTTTTCTTTACTGCAGAGACTCCATAATGGTCCTGAAGAAAGCTGTGTTTTTAAAGTAAACAAACAGCTAGCTTATGAGCAAAACACATCTCAGACCTACATATTTCTCCTTCTGAAACACTGAAGAGGCACCTCCCACACCTGCAGCACAGTGGAGGCATCACAAGACGAGGAGGTGTCCAGGCAAGACTCGCAGCCAAGCCACACATGCCTTCTATTGTTCTGGCTAATGGACGTTCACTGGAGAATAAAACAGATTAACTGCTAAGCTCTTCCCAGAAGATGTTGAAAGACTGTTGTGGTGTGGAGGGAGCTGCGCAGGAGGAAGAGGAAGGAGGAGGTGCTGATCAGTGCAGGACGCCACGCTCTGACACAAGGACAAACCCACGAGATGCTGCACCATTTCAGAGGATCAGAGGAGCACTGAAGGCAGCCAGCCAGGTTTCTTCTGGGTGCTACGGTTTCCCCCGACCTCCAGAAACATGCTGCTCAGGTTGGCCCACAATGGTGGCGCGGCTCAGTAGCAGCAGCTCAGGACTAACACCTGAACACAGTTTTGTTGTCCAATGACGAATAAAGCACTTAACCATGCTGCTATGATATTTCCTAATGAAAAATGTACCTGAAGTTTATCAATTCAGTCAGATTTATTGTCAATCTTCCACATACTGCTTGTAAAGAGAATCTAAATTGCATTGCACTCAAACCCTCTCGGGAGCAATATCCAAATCTTTTATACATGTTTGAGTAGCCCATTCAGCCACTCAGCTTCTCAAAAGTTCAAAAAGCTTTCCCCCACCTACTGATACTATCATGAAGCCGGGCTCTGCTGTGATTTTAAAGTCCATACAGCTATTCCTGCCATTTCAGTGCTCAAATTGTGTCTACTTTGAATAATTAAGAATTGGTTAATTTACACTGCTTCACTCTTCTCTGATCCAGTAAAAGCCTGTCCTTGCTTTGTGTTTGCTCAGATAGTAGGGTTCAGTAGACCTTTTATAAATATATTTATGAGAAAATTATATCAAATTATATAGGTAGGCTAATGTTGTATGTTATGAAAACATTTTAAAGCGTTCAAAGTACAGTTGAAACAACAGATTGATTGACAACTATTTTTTGTACACAGACTGAACAAGAACAAACATTACATGAAAATGTTGTATTTTTGATGGAAAAACTACTATTACATTGTAATTTTCATAACTATCTATCTTTATCTCAGGACAATTATCCAATCAGAAAGCAGAATTGGCACTAAGAGCCTCTTACAAACGTTCACTTTAAGTTTGCATCCATCAGCATGTCCAAAAGCGGCGCCACTTTAGCTTTAAAATAAATGTGTTGTGCTCCTGTCATTGCCAATCATA